>OX645062.1:109573343-110823343 GCA_951905685.1 Eumerus sabulonum | reverse complement strand
CTCGAAATACTCGAGCGCGATTAAATTTTTTTTTTATTTTGAAGGGAATTCTACCAGGATTAGGGAAAACGGTTTTCATGGGGCGATATAGCTAAAACCAACGATAAAGCATGAGGGTACAGATGCTGATATCTATGTATTCCCCAATCCACGCCTCTCGTTCCTTCTCACTCTTTCCCAGTGTCTCATATTCAAAGTTTTTTAGATTGTCAGATTAACAATACTCCTTTACATAATTGTCAGATTATCATTTAGGGTGACAGTAGAAAAATCTGACGCGCTCGAGTATTTCAAGTTAACGATTTTTTTTTTTTAACATTTTTAAAAATCAGTCATGAGTGTAGGCCACGTCCAAGTCGTCAGTTATTTAAATCGAACACTGTTTTGAGTTCACCAAACGTCCCCTTACAATATCTGACACGCTCGATTAACTTTTTTTTGTTTTGCTTTTTTACCGCTCTTCTTAGCCACCCACCTCTATCTAATCGTCAGATTAATATCTAACGGTTATCAGAAAGACGAAGCGAGTATACTCTATTAATATTTGACGCACTCAAGTATTTACATGTGACTGTTTTTTTGACGTGACAACGTCTATTAAATCGGTTAGCGCTGAAATATGGGATGCCGAAACGCAAAAAACTCAGAAAAATGTAGACTAACCGTGTGAGTAGGCGTGGCCTAGCGAGAATGTAGTAGTGAGCTCGCGCGAGAATTATCAACATGTCAGATAAACAAAATTCGGCGTCGTTTAGTGGAATTAAATAAAATAAAATCATATCATAGACCTATTGTTAATAGAATATTAGAAATAAAGAACCCTTAAACGTTTGAGTATAAAATTGTCTTATTCAATTAATTACATGTATAATACTGTAATATGAAAATAAAACACTGAAATCAATAAAAAAATTATATGTAATTGTTGAATATATAGTATTTATACCTCATTCATAAAATCGTATAATAGACGTTGTCACGAAATAATGGATTTGGCTATTAACAGCCAATCTAATAACAGTTTTTTTTTTACATTCTTAAGAATTTTTACATGCTCTTTTCCCCACTAAAATGGAAAACTTAACATAAAATTTTTCATTTGAGAACCTAATCTTCACAATCCAATAGGTCCCCATGACGCTCTAGTAACTGCAAATTTAGCATCCCGGGCTCCCCTACTATAAGAAAAGGAAAAGATTTCACACTGATGATAGGGAGTATTTTGAACCACGTAGATCTGCTAGAATAAGAAATATGAGAAACGAAAAAGTAAAAGAAGAGAAAAAACCTTTTTGAAATGTTGTTATAAATTAACTACCGAAATTACATTGTAAGAAATTTGAGTATCGGAATAAATTATATATGAATTAATTATGAATTAATAAACAATATATTTAACTAAACAATTAACTAGATTTTTATATAGCTTAACAACTTATCCAAAGTTAGTAGGAGTGATATGTATGAATAAGTATGGACAACATACTTGCAGTACACACTGTTTGCATTAAGTTAGCATAGGTTAGTACGTAAGAAAATGGGAAATAAAAGTTAGTCTTAGAGCGTGTTCACATTGTCGCGGGAAGGACAAGCGCAAGAAGGCAAATAGCGTTCACATTGGCGGAAGCACACTTGAATTTTCGACAAGTGGAACGCATGAATCGGGTCATTTTCATTCTATTACCAGCGAAAGAAGTCATCTTCACAAACCGAATCAACTTGTTTATGTCCAACAGTCACGAATAAATGAAGAAAAACATACTCGCAAGAAGTGTTGGTAGAGAATTTATGGGAGAAAGGGCACCTACAAATAATGTGGTCACCCCTGTCATACCCGAGCAAAATCAATTGAGAGACTTGCTACCACGGATTTGAATAATAGGTGCTTCCTCGATTTCAAGGACAGATCCTATGAGAATTTCTACCATAAGAAGGCCGATTTGGGCATACCAACGCCGGCCAAACTGTAGGTCCCTTTCATCTGTGTGAAAAATTAATTACACACAACAAGCTTGGCTCTGGTCTTTCATGGGCTGTAACGCCACCAAAGAAGAAGAGCTTGATTCATAAAGTGACATGGCAACTACAGCTGTTTTTGGCACTTTTTACGAATCAGTTCTACCTCGCGAGTAGGTGCAGAAAATCCTTCTCCAATCTTCTCCGAATAACCTCATTTTCAGACAGAAAATTTCCTCACTGAACACAAAAACCTGTACTCTTCTGTTCTGAATTACTCAGAACAACCACAATGTACATAGCTACATATTGTGAATTATCATTTTTCACGGTGAATCGTTCATGGTTGTCTTGACATCTCTCAAGCCAGCTGACAGGTACCAAGTTGACTTGTCGTTCTTTCTCACCGGTGGGGTTTACATCATATATTTCCAACAAATTTGCTGTTCAAAATGATGAGAATATGGTCAAATACGTTAAGGAATCAAAGGACAGCATACTTGACAAACATCATCCGAAGCCAGAGTACACAACCAGAGCGTGAGTACTACAATCCAACCGCTACAAGTGTGGATACGTCGAAAGACGAGGGTGGTGTAAAGCCTTTTCCGGCTGCGAGAAAATTGCCGAAACGAGAACCTCTTGTGAAGAATTTCTTCGTCGGCAAAGTCGACAAAGAATTACTTGCATTTCCTGAAGTCATCACACGAGAAGATATGACAAAATTGCAGCAAGACACTGCCGAAATCCAACAATTCTTTGACTCCCTCGATGATAAGGAATTCGATGCCAAAAAGTCCATTCCAAAAGAGGTTATTAGAAATATCGGAAAACTATGTTTGTATGGTATAAATGTGCCGGAGGCTTATGGTGGTCGTGGTTGGCAGTGGAGCCAGTCGTTAATCGCGTCTGCAGAGGAAGCTAAAGCAATTGATATCGCCGTTGGACTTTTATCACATCGCATTGTTATTGACACGCTGAATGAAGTGGGTACAGACGCTCAAAAGGAGCGGTTCCTACCAAAGTTAGCAAATGGTAAGATAAGCCATCGGATTGAAGTAGTTTTCCAACTCTTGCCTCTTTTAGGATCCTTACTGGCGACGGAAGCAATATACGAATTCGATAATTGTGAAGACGGTTTCTTTAACACCACTGCGAAGTACGATAACGACGAGGCTGTTTGGGTTGTAAATGGTGAAAAGGCATTTGTCGTGAATGGGCCAAGCGCCGGTTTATTCTTGGTCATAGCCCAAACGGTTAAGCTGAATATGGCTGATAATGTCGGTAAGACGACGACCATTTTTCTAATCGATAAATCGTCACCGGGAATTAAGGTAGGCGAACAACATGAGACAATAGGCTGTAGGGGACTATCGATATCGAGAGTTCAATTCGACAATGTCAAAGTACCAGATAGTGAGTTGAGATTACACAGTGAGAGGGCATAATCAAGTGCAATTATCATTACAAAGGTTGCGTTATTGGACGGGTGAATGAAGGGAATATTCCTGCCGAAATCACACTGCGAAGTACTAGGCTGAGAAGCTCACTAATTGGTCTGACGCTGTCCAAGAAGATTTGTAATGAACTAACCCAACACAGCATTAAGAGCAAACAACTGGGAGCAAGTCTGAAGTATGCAAGGTGTCATGTATGCATTAATCTTGTCTAATCCACTTTATTATAGGGATATCGAGACGGTAAGGAAAATCGCGCAACAGATGGCGACCAGCACTTACGCGATGGAGAGTATGGTTTATTTTACAGCCGGACTACTCGACGAATTCGATGCACAGGACGTAGCCATCGAGTCAGCCTTGACTAGGGTAAGACGTACAATATCCGACCAAAGAACACCAATTGAATCTAATTCCTTTTAGTATTACACCCTGACAAGGCTGTATGATAACTCGTTTCGAAGTTTAAGCATCCTTGGAGCCAAGTCTCTTATCCCAGGAGAAACCAGCGAAGTATCCTTCCGCAATGCCCTGCAACTTCTCACCCACGGCGAATCGGTCGATTCACTACGAATGTACATCGCCCTTAATGGCTTGCAACACGCAGGAATTCTTCTCAACGATACCGTCAAAAAATCCCGAAATCCCCTCTTCCACCCCGGCCACATATTCTCCAAGTTCATACAGTCGTCCAGCATAGATAATCCCAAATCGAAGATGGCCCTAAACGAGAACCTTCAT
Organism: Eumerus sabulonum; assembly: GCA_951905685.1. Lineage (NCBI taxonomy): Eukaryota > Metazoa > Arthropoda > Insecta > Diptera > Syrphidae > Eumerus > Eumerus sabulonum. The sequence continues at coordinate 110,819,189 of OX645062.1, read as the reverse complement.
CCGAGCCTAAGCGCAGCTGCCCAATGCATAGAACGAAGCGTGATTCGATTAAACATGTGTGTGGAACTCCTGCTGACCAAGTATGCTCAGGACATTGTCGAGAAGCACAATGAAATCCATCGACTAGCCGAAATGGTTGCACATATCTACGCGATGTTTGCGAGTACATCGCGAGCATCCCGATCGTACTGCATCGGCTTGAAATTGGCGGATTATGAACTGTTGACAGCTTTAACCATCTGCGCGGAGGCAGACAGCAAGGTGAAATGGCTAGCCCATGAGATCTTCCAGGGACCCTACATCAATAACGATAACAATATGCATCGATTGTCAAAGCAGATTTTCAAGAGTGGCGGCTATTTTGCCGAGCACCCGCTCACGTTTAATTTCTAAATAAAATCGTTTGCTTAAGTAAAACTTGATTCGATAAAACAGAAACTTTATTGATCAACGTTAAAACTATAAAACGAATAACTACTTCCTGCCAACGCATGTGAGAATGTTGTCCGTGCTATACTCCACTCTGCAGAATCGACTGAGGTTAAGATTGGAAAAACCGACTGGTGTTGTGGCACCCAGAGCGCTCATGGCCTGTGCGTTACTACTCTCTCCGTTCATTCGCAAAGGCTCGAGCTTACTGACGTTCCAGATTCGCAGGCATCCATCATTGCATCCGGCGGCAATTTTGTCGCCAACAGTGCTCCATGCAATACTGTTTATACTGGCACTGTGGTCTTTAAATTCACATAATTGTTGACCGGCAGCTAGGTCCATGACACGGACTTTCCGATCGTCACCTCCTGTGGCAATGAACTTTCCATCCGGACTGAAAGCAATCGATGTGATGGGTTGTTTTGACTCAGAGAACACTCTGAACACTTTACCGCTTGCGACTGACCATAGTCGAATACAAAAATCATCGGCTCCCGTCGCGAGATAGCTGCCATTCGGATGAAACGCCAAACAATTGATGTCCTGAGTATGTCCGATATAGGTGATTAGGGGAAATTCCCTTTCTAAACTCCACAATCTAGCTGTGAGGTCTTTGGATCCTGTGGCGGCATATGAGCTTATCGGACTCTCGGCAACACACCAGATCGGGTTATTATGGCCACTGTAGATTCTAGCGCATTGGTAGTTCTTCGCCGACCAACAGCGCATCGATTCATCCTTCGAGACAGTGAGAAGAATGGGAAAATGTGATGAAAAGCGGAGATCGGTGACGCCACGACTGTGTCCGCGAAGAAAGATTTCTCCGGTGATCGATTGATTGTTGATGGCGTTGGGGAAGTCATCTATTTCGCTGCCCTTTCGTTCTTCTTCCTCCTCCTCCGCCTCTTCCACAAAGTTGTTAATATTCCACGGACAAATGGCCTCTTTGAAGGCCGAATAGACGTTCTTACCGAGCAAGGTTTGGTTACCATAGTGCCATAGTTTCACTACGGAATCATCAAATCCTGCAGCCACATGACACTGATTCTTGTCGCAGTGAGCCGAAGTCAATATTTTGTTCGGATCGAAAATCTTCACGTAGTGCGGGTAGTCCTGTTGTTGTTTCTTCATCTCCTGCATCACATGACCGATGTTCTTTAGGGCAATTTGGAAAACGTTTTGCTGGAGTTTTGGTGCTTCGACGGGTTCTTTTTTAACAACTTTCACTGGAATCTGTGGCGGTCTCATGTCGGTCAACTGATGGCGTTCCTTGTCTTTTATAAAGATCAGATTGTCGCTTTTGTTGTCCCTGACATCGATTACGTTTATGTGAATCCAAGTGTGGATGATACTTAGAAGAAGGACATTGGCGTGATTCTTTAGAAAATCGTTGAGGATCTGTATTGCATCAATGTTAACGTCGAGTTCGAATTTTGAGCTACGAAACATGATAATTTCGCGCACATTTTCCGCTGCCTCAAGGCTAGAACATGTGGACAGGATTTTCACCAGATTGATGAGATACCGTCCTTTAAGGTTAGCCGTAAGATCGGCCTCTGGGTTTTTTCCACGGAATATCGGATCCACATCGGATGGTACGTGGTGTGCATTTTTCCGAAGAAATTCCACTGCATGAGATGGTTCGCGACTTTTCAATATTTCCAGATATAAATGACATATTAGCGGGCCATAGAATCTACGTAGTTGTGCTTTGATTTCCAGCTTTTGACTCTCGACAAATTCGGTAAACTTGGTGAATTGCTCGTCGATGAATTTGTAATTGTTACTCACACAAGTCACGTTCGAGAAGAGGAAGATATTGTTGATGAACACATCACTTTTGATCATTTTGTTGAAAAAGAATTGTTTATTAGCTTGGGATAGGTTGAAATCAGTTCGCCGGATTCGTTTCGTCATTGTGTAGCGTTTTTCTCTCATGTACGAACAGACGGCCATACGAATCATTTCCGTACGTGCTCTCTTACTTTTCTGGTCCTCGCTGAGGGTTTTGTGCTTCTTGGCGTTAATCATGGTGTCTGCTTGATAGCTACACTTGAAATTTGTATGTGAACGTAAACAACCTCCGGAACGAGAGAAAACAGCTTTGGGATCGTTTTGAGGTTTTGAGCCACCTACCAGCCTACCACTCTCTGGAATTCAACAAAAATTAAGCGCCATTGTCAAAATTGCCAAATGTCAGATGAGAGTGACGTTTCTTTGAGCGACAGTGTAGCCAAGTCGATTTCGTTTTTAAGATTTTTTTCTTGCTTTCTACACAATTAGGCGAAAGACGTTAAATTGAAATAAAACCGTTTCTATTTATTGAAGTGAAACTTTTTATTGAGGTTTACTAACCTGAAAAGATCGTGCGGGATTTACTGGTCAATACAAGAGGCACGTTCTACTTTAAGTCTGCACAATTGTTAGCATACGCTGATGACACTAAAGAGATTGGGAGAACGCAGCCAGACGTCAATGAAGCTTTTGTAAGCATTGAAGCAGAAGCGGCTAAAGTGGGTCTGAAGGTAAACGAGGGCAACACCAAATATGTATATGCTGTCGTCAAAGAAAGACGTACAACACCGACGTCCTTGTCAGAACGTCTCTAGTAGTCAAGGATTTCGTCTGTATTAGCTCACTGGTAATAAGCGGCAACGACACCAGTGCTGAGATAAGACGCAGAATAACTCTTGCCAACTGATGTTTTTTCGGGCTCAAAAGGCAATTGAGTAGTAGAGCCCTCTCTCGGGAAACTAAGATGACCCTCTATAAAACCTTAATCACCCCACTCCTGCTCTACGGCGCAGAGGCTTGGGCCTTATCAAAAATAGATGAAGAAGCAATTGGTCATTTCAAAAGGGAAATTCTGCGTACAATCTTCGGTCCAGTTTGTTTTGACGGAGAGTGAAGGAAAAAATTCAACCACGAACTGTACGGGCTGTATGGCGACATCGGCCTAGTACGACGTCTACGGAACAAACATCTAAGATGGCTATGCTATGTAGAGCCCGAAGAGTCTTCGAATCCAACCCGGAAGGACGACGTTGCAGAGGATTGGCGCATCTAAGGTGGCGCACACAGGTGGAAAGGGACTTTAGCCAACTGGGCGTGCGACAATGGAAACAGCTAGCAAGAGATCGTGCTAGTTGGAAAGGCTTGTTGGTTGAAGCGCAGGTTCGGATCCCGATAACACCAACGCCATCGAATGTTTATTTGCGGCGTTCCTCCTCGGCGGGGTACTGGGAAAACCCCCCGTAGTATAGGGTGGGCAATCTAGTGGTTTTTTTAAATCATTAATCTTGACACTGACAGCTGTTTCCCGGTCGAAATATTGACAGAAAGTCAGTATCATACCGATCATACCTCCGCGGAACAAAATGAGTCGCCTTACGCTTGAACAACGTTGGGAAATATTGAAAACTTATTTCCAAATTGAGTGATGTATAGCCCAAAGAGTCCGTTTTTTTGAAAAGAAATGTTGGCCGAAATGAAGCACCCACCGCGAATGCGGTACGCAAGTTTGTGCAAAAAGTTGGTGGGACTGGTATGCTAGTGAACAACACTCATGGTCCCCGTTGTCGTACAAATGAGAATGTGGCTGCTGTGGCCGAGAGTGTGAGACTCAATTCCCGAACATCAACTCGCCATCGATCTCAACGGCTTAACATTTCACGCACTAGCCTGAGGAGCCTTACTGAACTAAACAGGCATGAAATCCTAAGGAGATCTCACACAGACAATTGTCTCCCCAGATACACCTTCAGCCAAAACTACAAGGTCACATTCCCCAACCGACAAAACTGGAAACAGGATAGACCCTCCTTCAATCGCGTATCCTACGTGTGGTACACAGACGGCTCCAAAACGAACGAAGGCGTTGGGGTTGGAGTATATGGAGCAAATACAGGCGCATGCATCTACTTCAGCATGGGCAGATATAACTCCGATTTCCAAACAGAGATATTTGCCTCAGAGAAAATATCAACAGAAATATACTTAACAAAAACATTCATATTCTCTCTGACAGCAAGGCTGCACTTCTGGCCTTAAAGAGCTATGAAATCACCTCCAAACTGGTATGGGACAGCCTACAACTACTTCACCAGCTAGCCAGCACAATCAGAGTTAATCTCGTTTGCATACCTGGACACAGCGGTCATACAGGCAACAAAAAGGCGGACCTACTAGCAAGGAAAGGCTCCGCATCACCATTCATGATGCCACGGCCTTTCTGCGGTATACCTATCAGCACCACCAAACGCTGCATTAACAATTTGTTTAGGAACACGACTAATCACTACTGGTTTCAAACGGAAGGTAGCAGACAAACCAAGTTGTTCCTCCTAACTACATCTTTCGGAAGAACGAACAATACCTCATGCTTTCGAGGAGTCAGATTCACATAATCACAGGTTTCCTTACTGGACACTGCCCACTAAACAAACATCTCGAAAAAAATTGGTGTAATAAGGACGAAGAAACAGCAGGGCACATACGGGCCACTGTAACTGCCTTGTCAGGACACGTCATCGTCATTTAGGCAAGTATTATCTTGAAGCAGAAGAAATTGCTGCTACCTCACTCAAAAGCTAAGTTTTATTACGATCTCAGGATTTTTGAGTGAACTGTAAGTGGGGGACATCACAATAGGCCCACTTGTGGTCGCAGTGATCAGGCAACTCTGTCTCACCCCCACAACCTCTCTAACTCTAACTTTAGTTACCACGAACACACAGGAGAAACATGTCACCAGCAGCGGAGCCCGAGATACTGCAGGAAGGCTTTATTAAAATCGGAAGTCACCCGGTATCCGAATTTCGCATACTAATAGCTAAGCACCCTCTTATCCATGCATCCGTCGGCGTATGCTGTATGCTGGAAGTTAGGGGAGTGAGGAAGTGATGGGTACAGAGAAAGCGGAGAGGTGGGGAGGGGTCAGTAATTGCTTCTAAAGCTTCGGGTTCCTCTAGAGATGGTTTCTCGAGAGTCATTACCTGTACCTACTGAGCCTCTGTACAGCGGCAAGGTGAGCAATTTTCACGGAGGAAAATGAGACGCCTACCTGTGCTGCATGTTGCGATGAGGATGACACTGCAGAGCATTTTCTCTGTGACTGTCCCGCCTTTGCTCTAGCACGATGGCGCACCCTTAGGGGCGACGTGGTGTGTGTCTATTCTCTTAGCTTTACATCGCTGAAGCTCCATCTATTTTTTCTCCGGAAAAGGGGGAAAATACATTTATGTAAGGTGTCTTCCTGGAGTACAATGGGCCAGTATTTGCGGGTGAGTGCTCCAACAGATAAGTGAAGCCCTCCTAGCCCTTCAGGTCGCGTAAAACAAATATTTGTTGAGACAACCAACAGCCTCGGATACGGACGGATTAAATGTTGACGACCCCCGCAAACGTCTAAAAGGAAACGGATTCCGGATCTGCACTTGGAACGTTAGGTCCCTCAACAGACCAGGTGCAGCCGCACAACAGGTCAACTCTTTGGACTGCTATAAGCCAGACATAACTGCGCTCCGAGAAGTGCGATGGTATGGGTCAGGCAAAAAGCGGATGAAAAACCGTGATACCTACTACGGAAACTGCTATAGAGAAAGTAAGCAACGCATATTCGGATGCGGATTTGTTATTCGAGGCAGACTCAGGAAAAAAGTCTTAAGCTTCCAACATGTAAGCGAACGCCTCACAACTATCCGCATCAAGGCCAATCTCGGCAATATAAGCTTAATATGTGCCCACGCCCTCACAGAGGAGAAAGATGACCGACATAAAGACGACTTCTATGATCTCCCAGGCAGAACATATGCCCAATATCCCAGCTATGACACCAAATTCGTTCTAGGAGATTTCAATGCGAAGCTGGGTAAGGAAGCTATCTTTGAACGAGTCATAGGAAACCATAGCCTACACAACACCACGTCAGAAAACGGACTAAGGCTAGTGGGCTTTATGGCGGGACATAGACTCGTAGTAGCAAGTACACGATTTCCACACCTCAACATCCATAAGGGGACCTGGCGGTCTTTCGATCAATCGACAATCAATCAAATTGATCACATTGCGATCGACGGTAGACACTCTTCCAGCATCCTAGATGTCCGAACCTTTCGAGGAGCCAACATCGACTCGGACCATTACCTTGTTGCAGCCAAGGTAAGGATGCGAATTTCCCGAAATCAACGGAGTCGAGTAGGAACACCGAAATTTAACGTCTGAAAACTGCAATCGTAGGAGACCGCCAGGATCTTCGCCGATCAAGCATCCCTCTAGCTCTCTCAAGTCCCCTTCAATCTATACAATCCATAGAACAGCAATGGAGTTGTTGTCAGGACGCCATCAGAGAGGCCGCCTCAGATGTACTCGGTTTCAAGCCACCACCTTCGAGAAACCCCTGGTTTTGATGACGAATGCAGACAGGCCCATGTAGAGAAACAGAATGCACACATGGCTACACTGCATCGACGGACGAGAGCTAGCCCGCGAGCTCTATGAACATAAAAAGGAGGAAGGAGCATGCGCTTCTGAGAAGAAAAAAGAAGGAGAACGAGAAGAGCGAGATCGAGGAAATGGAGAGATGTTATTGCAGGAACGACGTTCGAAAGATTTACCAAAAAGTAAAACGAACATGCTAAGGCTATGAAGCCGCAGCAGAAGCCTGCAGGGATGAGCATGAACAACTAGTAGTGGAGTCACAGTCGATGTTGAGATTGTGGAAGGCCCACTTCTGCAGACTGTATAACGGCGATGATAGTTAAAATGCCGCCGTCAGGCAGAACGAACCATTCACAATGGACGAAGACGAAAGAGAATCCTGTCCACCCGACCTAGACGATGTTAAGATAGGGATATCGAAACTTAAGTCTTATAAAGCTGCTGGAGCAAACATACTTCCCGCTGAACTATTTAAAGCAGCTGGCGATGAGCTGATCAGGAACATGCACCAACTCATCTGCAAGATATGGTCGGAAGAATGCATGCCCGATGAATGTAATATCAGCATCGTTTGCCCGGCCCATAAGAAAGGAGACCCGCATGACTGAGCCAATTATGCTCTCCTGAGCATTGCGTACAAGATCCTCTCTGCCGTACTGTGTAAGCGCCTGAAACCGTTCGTGGACAATCTGATAGATTCCTACCAGTGTGGATTCAGGCCAGGAAAATCCACGATAGACCTAATATCTGCACTACGGCAGATCTTGGAAAAGACCCATGAATTCCAGGTCGACACGCACCATCTTTTTATCGACTTTAAAGCCACATATGACAGCGTTTATAGAGACGAGCTATAGAGAGCCATGTCATGTTGGCAGATGACATTGACGTTATTGGACGGACAAAGCGAGACGTAATTGTGGTGTGAGCAAGCGTTGAAGTCGAAGCGGCTAAAGTGGGTCTAAGGGTAAATGGGGACAAGACCAAATATATGCTGTCATCAAAGGAAGAAGCGCAACACCGACGTCTTGGTCAGAATGTCACCTTCGGCAGCTATATTTTTGAAGTAGTCAAGGACTTGAGAGCACCGTGGCGAAGTGGGTAGTGTGTTGGCCTCTGACGCCGATGACACGGGTTCGAATCCCGACACAGCCATGTCATCGAACGTGTTTTCACGGTGTTTCTCCTCAGCGGGGTTCTGACAAAACCCCCTGTAGTAAAATTGTCATGAAAAGCTTCTCGAAATTCGCCGTTCGGAACCGGCAATAAAACTGTAGGTCCCTTTCACATATGGGAAAATTAAATCACACACAACATGGGTGATTGAGAGAAGCTCGGCTCTGGTCCTTCATGGGCTGTAACGCCAACATACATACATACACAAGGACTTTGTCTACCTTGGCTCGATAGTGACAAGCAGCAACGACACCAGCGCTGAGATAAAACGCAGGATAACTCTTGCCAACCGCTGCTTCTTTGGGCTCAAGGGGCAACAACGTAGTAGAGCTCTCTCTCGAAAAACGAAGGTATCCCTCTACAAAACCTTAATCATCCCGGTCCTCCTCTACGGCGCTGAGGTTTGGACGTTATCAAAAGCGGATGAAGAGGCTATTGGGCGTTTCGAGAGGAAAATTCTGCGTGCAATCTTTGGTCCCGTTTGTGTAAACGGAGAGTGGAGGAGGAGATTCAACCAAGAACTGTACGGGCTGTACAGCGACATCGTCCTAATTAGACGTCTTCGGATACAACGTCTAAACGTCTAAAATGGCTGGGCCATGTAGAGTGAATGAGGGACGATGCAGCAGAGGACGACCGCATATAAGGTGGCGCGCACAGGTGGAAAGGGACCCCAACCAACTGAGCGTGCGGCATTGGAAGCGGTTAGCCAAAGACCGTGCCGACTGGAGAGGCTTGTTAGTTGAGGCTCTGGTTCACTTCGAACTGTAGCGCCATCTAAGTAAGTAAGTAAGTAATCGCTCGTTATCGAAAGCAAAAGTGACTATATCTCCCACCAGGCTATAGGTCAGTGACTGGTTTATTCATATGAAGTTCACGGATCCACAAATTTCTCTGTCTCCCTATCTCATGAAATTGCCGATAGAATTTTCCCTTGAGATAGGTATTTTTATGCGGAAACTTTAAGATAAATAAACAAAAAAACTATCTATAGAATCCCAGTAGTTACAAAAGAACCGAATCACATCCGCACTTCATTTGATCAACAAACTGTAATGCATGTACAGGTACTGGAAAACTTTTTTGTTCGAATTAGATACGAAACATACGATTCATTCTTCAAATTTTGTAAACAGTATCCGAGTAATTTATTGTTGTATAAACAAAACGAAACGCAAGTATAGCGATTTTTCTTTCCAGCTCCGCCATACTCAAAGATACATATTCCATCCACATCTCGACAGGGCGAGTAAGTTCATTGTCTAGTCGTAATCTGGTATCGAAAAGGTGTTGTTCATTTAAATAATCGCCAGGGAAAATCCGCGGGAAAAACTCCTTAAATATAATTCGTCCTTAGATATAAGTGCTTTTTTGGTGGACCCCAAGTGTGACTATGACCGCTGCCCTAGTGCAATCCGTCCACATGGACATAAGTAAAATGTCCGAGAAGGATATAGAAGAAAATCTCAAGGAGATACTTGATAATAAATCGAGAGTAAGTCATCATCAAACAAACAACAAATAAATCGGAATAAGGTCGCCGCCTCTATATGAACGGCCGTTCATGGCTTTCACGAGGTCCTTGTAAATGTTTTTCTTATTTTCCCCCCCGATCTTGTGTTTTTTAAACTTTAACTGCGTCAATACACTACTGCATATCGCCACGCAGTAAACAACGTGCTCCACCCTTACTCGTTCATCAAAGTGTTAATCGTCGATCGTACTCGTCTCGTATTCGTATTTTGATTTGCTAAAAATAAAATGTTCGATTTCCTTTATTTCCTTGATTACTTCCAACCGTTAATGTAAACATTTCGATTTCATTTCGCTACGATAGCTTATAAGAGCCAGTTAATTGGCCACCAAGTAAATATTTCGTTTTCCTAGGATCAAGTGAAGGAGTGCAGATCGAATTCTTTCGCCTTGTGAGACAGGTGTTGGTACATACAATTGCCACTCTATTGATGTCTTGTTTAGAGGGAGAATTCCATTAGAAGAAATATGTAGATGAGGAAAATCGGTTTAAAGCACCTTGGCTTTGGCGAATGGGTCATTGCGTCTGGTTAACGCCAAACATCAAATCGGATATACGCGCGATAGACATTTGTTTACAGTCCGATCCCACATGATGGTTCCTTTAGCGATTGTGTCGAATGGTTTTAGTATTTGTTTGTTGTTTTTTAGGCGGATGTTTTAGAGAAAAATAATTAGTGATGGTACTGCCTCGGGGGAAATAGATTTAATGGCTCGGATGGAGACATGTGCCGGACGCCATGCAAGTTTGAATTTCCATCCACGGAAGGCAGATATCTAGCACAATAAGTTTTAGTCAGGTGGACCACCTACTGAGACTCTTTGTAGAAGTCACCAGGAGAACAAGAGAGGGCGTGTCTCTATCAAAGTGATGAGCACGAACTGAATTTGAGTAATCATCAATAGAGTGAAACACATAAAACGAATCAAAGATTTGTTCGTTCTTTATGACCTCCTTCTTCTTCTTAACGGGCGCTACAGTTCGGGGTCAACCTGGGCCTCAACCAACATGCCCCTCCAACTAGTACGATCTTTTACTAGCCTTTTCCATTGCCGCACACCCAGTTGGCTGAGGTCCCCTTCCACCTGTGTGCGCCATTTTAAATGCGGCTGTCCTCTGTTTCTTCGTCCCTCGGGGTTGGATTCAAATACTTTCCGGGCTGGAGCTGTGGTGTCCATTCGTTCTACATGGCCTAGACATCTTAGGCGTTGAATCCGTATCCGTAGACGCCTGACTAGACTCATGTCGCTGTACAGCCCGTAAGGTTCGTGGTTTAATCTTTTCCTCCATCCCCCGTCTGCGTTTATGGGTCCGAAAATCACGCGCAAAATCTTTCTCTCGAACTGACTAACTACCCTCTCAACCGCTTTTGATAGTATCCATGTTTCTACGCCGTACAGCAGATCCGGGAGAGGGCTCTATTACTCAATTGCCTCCTGAACCCAAAAAAACAGCGATTGGTAAGAGTGATTCTGCGTTTGATTACGGAACTGATGTCGCTGTTCCAGGTCACTGCGGAACCGGACAAGCTCCGTAGGCATTTTTGTTTTTTAGAGACTCGCGCAGGTTCCAGAGTTTCTTTTTTATATTCTCTTATGATGTTTTTTTTTTTTTTAACCTTATTTTGTCGGCGACACAGTGCGGGCGGAAAGTAGAAAGGAAGAGGGATAGAGGAGATGCCGATGGACATTGGTCTTAAATGCTGGCATGTTGCATTGAGGGGGAAAACCGAATCCGGCAGGGAGTTCTAGATTCGTGTGGTTCGGTTAATGAAAGATTCTCTATATTTGACGGTACGTCCGTAAGCGGGCTTCAGGGTATATTGGTGAGCATTCCTAGAGAGACGTGTATTGCGGGAGAAATGTTGAAGGGGCGGAATGCAACTGGCTATTTCATCAGAGTATTTTCGGTGGAAGTAACGATAAAACAGGGAGAGGCAGGTAACATTCCTGCGGTGTTCCAGCGAGTCTAATGTTTTGGTAATGCTGGAGTCACCTATCAGTTTTGTCGCGCGTTTTTGTATTCTCTCTAGTAGGTGAAATGAGGTTATGGAAGCACCGGACCAGACATGAGCGTTAAACTCTATTTTGGGGCGATTGAACGCCTTATAGATTGTAGCCAAATCTAAGGGTGAGAAATATTTCTTGCATCTGTATAAGAAGCCTAGGCATTTCGCAGCATTCTTGGCGACACTGAACATTCGGTCGCTCCAATTAAGATTGTGAGCAACATACATACCCAGGGTGGAAAGCTTTTCGGTTTCTGAGATGCTGGTGCCTTTCATGGATAATGGCTGCGGGCTAGTTATACGCTTTAACGACAAGAGACAGCATTGTGTTTTGGATGCATTAAATGCCATTCTATTGTTTTTACCCAACATACGCTGTCGCTCACTATTTACAATCGAAGTGCAGGGTCGTAAACTAATGAAGGAGCGAAGGAGTGAATTGGATTAGAAGTAACAGACAAGAGATCATTTATAAAAATAAGAAAGAGTGTCGGAGACAAAACGGAGCCCTGGGGAACACCAGCACTTACAAAGTGAGTATCAGAATTGAATCCGTCCAAAACAACTTGAATCGAACGATTCGAAAGGTAGCTTCTAATCCATTGAAGAAGAGACTCATCGAGACAAAAGGGTTCATGCCATACCCTGTCAAATGCTTTCGAAATATCCAGTACAACAATTTCGTTTTCACCTGCTTGGTGAAGATATTGCGCGTCTTTCTTTGATGACAGCATATATTTAGTCTTGTCCCCGTTTACCTGTAGACCCACTTTAAGCGCTTCTGCTTCAATGCTTGCGAACGCCTCATTGACGTCTCGCCAAATTGTCCGTCCAATAACGCCAATGTCATCTGCATAGACAAGCAATTGTGTGCACTTGGAGTAGATCGTACCTCTTGTATTGGACGCGGAGTCCCGCACGATCTTTTCAAGAATAATGTTAAAGAAATCACGTGACAGTGCTTCACCCGACGGCAGCATTTTGACTATCATCGCCGTTATACAGTCTGCAGAAGTGGTTCTTCCACAATCTCAGCATCGACTGTGACTCCACTAGTAGTTATCCGTGCTCATCCCTGCAGGCTTCTGCTCTGGCTTTATAGCCTTGACATGTTCGTTTTACTTTCTGGCAAAATTTTGGAACGTCGTTCCTGCAGTAACATCACTCCATCTCCTCGATCTCGCGCTTCTCCTTCTTTTTCCTTCTCAGAAGCGCATGCTCCTTCCTCCTTTTATGTTCATAGAGCTCGCGGGCAGCTCTCGTCCGTCGATGCAATGTGGCCATGTATGCATTCTGTTTCTCTACATGGGCCTGTCTGCACTCATCAACAAACCAGGGGTTTCTCGACGGTGGTGGCTCGAAACCGAGTAAATCTGAGGCGGCCTTTCTAATGGCTTTCTGACAACGACTCAATTGCTGTTCTATGGTTTCTGCAGATTGCATCGGGACTTGAGAGAGCTTGAGGGATGCTTGATCGGCGAAGGTTCTGGCGGTCTCCTGCGATTGCAGCTTTCCGACGTTAAATTTTGGTGTTCTTACTCGACTCTGTTGATTCCGAGATATTCGCATCCGTACCTTGGCTGCAACAAGGTAATGATCCGAATCGATGTTGGCTCCTCGAAAGGTTAGGACATCTAGGATGCTGGAGGAGTGTCTGCCGTCGATCGCAAAATGATCAATTTGATTGGTTGTCGATTGATCGAAAGTCCGCCAGGTCCCCTTATGGATGTTGAGGTGTGGGAATCGTGTACTTGCTACTACCAGATTATGTCCTCCCATAAAGTCCACTAGCCTTAGTCCGTTTTCTGACGTGGTGTTGTGCAGGCTGTGCTTTCCAATGACTCGTTCAAAGATAGTTTCCTTACCCAGCTTCGCATTGAAATCTCCTAGAACGATTTTGGTGTCATAGCTGGGACATTGCGCGTACGTTCTGTCTAGGAAATCATAGAAGTCATCTTTATGTCGGTCATCTTTCTCCTTTGTGGGGGTGTGGACACATAACAAACTTACATTTCCGAGATTGGTCTTGATGCCGATAGCTATGAGGCGTTCGCTTACACACTGAAAGCTTAAGACTTGTTTCCTGCCTCGAACAACAAATCCGCATCCGAATAAGCGCTGTTTATTTTCTCTGTATCAGTTTCCGTAGTAGATATCACAGGTTTTCATCCCCTTTTTGCCTGGCCCATCCCATCGCACTTCTTGGAGCGCGGTAATGTCTGCCTTGAAGCAGTCCAAAGAGTTGACCAGTTATTCGGCTGCACCTGGTCTATTGAGGGACCTAACGCTCCAGGTGCAGATCCGAAATTCGTTTCCTTTTTGACGTTTGCGGGGGTCGTCAACATGCAATCCGTCCGTATCCGAGGCTATTAGTTGTTTCTGAACAAGTTTTTGTTTTACGCGATCGGGATGTTGACCCTAAGCGCAACCCACAACCTGGTGGGCAAGGTTCCTCTTTCCCCAGGAACAAGGGGTCGGGTCGCTGCACACATTGGTTCACTACCTGGCGGGTGCCAGTATAGCTATCCAGGGGAGGCCACGCGGAGGTTGTGTGCCAACTTGGATTGAGCAGGGACAGAGATCGAAGCTGGCGTTTGCCAAGTTAAACGCGGTCAGCTTCTTTGCTCTGTTTATTCGCTCCCTTCTCCCCCTCTCCCCTTTTTAGGTATAGACTGGACAAATGCTATTTTCGACCTACTTGGGAAGGGCCCAGAGGAGTAGGAAAGATGAAAAAGCTTACGCAGTGGTTTTGCCAGCCTGGGAATAAAATTTGCCATGCAGATTCGGATAATATTTGTGATAATATCAGTTGCGGCGATCCGAAAGAAGTTGTTAAGGCCGCAGCAGTTGGCGTTCTCGTATAGCTATAGTGTTCTCTTAGGAACTTTTTCTTTAACTGGATGTTGGGAGTTCGAGAATTTTGCTGATATCACGCAGTGGTCAGGCGAGCCTAGGGGCAACAATACATCGATCGTGTATTTGTCAGGCTGCGAGGTAAGAAACAAGTCCAGTGTGTTGGCGGTATGACCAGCAACATCGGGGATACGTGATGGTTCATTCACAAGTTGAGTTAATTGATTTAACTCAGCAAAAATGTCAATATACCTTCCTTCTTGTGTTGTCTGTCCAGAAAGTCGAAGCCACTGAGAATTGTGTACATTGAAATCGCCCGCTAAAACGATTTCAGTGCGAGGGAACAGGGAAACAATTCTTGGGATGGAATCAGATAGTGCGTCGAATGCATCAAATGTTGCATTCCTGTCTAGATTGGGGTTTCTATAAAGAAAACAGTACTGAACGGAGTGCTTACGGAATGTGAATTCAAGCCATATGAAATTAAATTCCGAGGTGGATGTTTGGCTATACTGCGGAAGAAGCTGGTAAGCAATGTCACTACGGACATAGATGGCGAGACCGCAGTGAGAAACGAATAATGGTACTAAGCCATATCCAGGAAGACTGAAATCCCAAGGATGACACACACACAACCTGAACGAAGTGCAGTGGTTTGGTCGTTGTTGATGTTCGTTCACTACTCTCAGGGGTGGTTGTCCCAGATAGCGGACCAAATTCCGCGTTGGTTATAGTCCGTAGTAATTCGTTCG
Organism: Eumerus sabulonum; assembly: GCA_951905685.1. Classification (NCBI taxonomy): domain Eukaryota; kingdom Metazoa; phylum Arthropoda; class Insecta; order Diptera; family Syrphidae; genus Eumerus; species Eumerus sabulonum. Next base: position 110,803,996 of record OX645062.1, on the reverse strand, counting down.
AGCACTTTTAAATTGCTCGTAGTTGACCATATACTGTTATACTGTTATGTCTGCAGCAGGACGTCTGGTCACTTTCCATTCACAACTGTGATGTATACTTTTTGTCTGTATAGGAATTACTTTTTCTTGAGTATGAAGCGAATTTGAACTATAGACCTTCCGCTCGGCGGTCGATGATGTTAACCACTGCACTACGGCCACTCCATTGTCCCCATTGGCCGGCATTGTCCAGGAGGTCACAGAAGTCCTCCTTGACAGGGTCTTCAGCCTCTTCGGCAGGGGCGTGTGCACATATAAGGCTGATGTTATAAAATCTGCCTCTGATGCGGATCAAGGCCAGGTGATCACTTATGGGTTTAAAGTCGATGACCTTCGACCTTAACCGCTTTCCCACGATAAATCCGCATCTCAGTAAGGGGGTTTTGAAGAGGCTATCCAGAGGGCGCCGCGAGGAGGCCGTATTGCAATTTGACCCGGGCATTTAAACAGGGATCGTTGCTGGCGTCTCGCCAGGTTGAGAGCGTTCAACAACATTACCCTGTGCCTGTATGTCCGAGCCCATGCCCTCCGTCTAACCCGTCAACTAGCTCCAAATTAGTGCATGAACTCAAGACTTTCTTGAACAAAGTCTTCTTCTTCTTAATGGGCTCTACAGTTCGGGGTGAACCTGGGCCTCAACCAACATGCCCCTCCAACTAGCACAATTTTTTACTAGCCTTTACCATTGCCGCACACCCAGTTGGCTGAGGTCCTCTTCCACCTGTGTGCGCAATCTTAAGTGCGGCCGTCCTCTGCTTCTTCGTCCCTAGGGGTGCGGGAAGCGCGTACTGGCTAGAAGGAGATTTCGCCCCGTAACAAGATCAATCAGCCTGTGTCCGTTATCGGAGGTGGTGTCGTGTAGGCTATGTTTGCCGATGACTCGTTCAAAGATGCTTTTCTTACCCAGCTTAGCATTGAAGTCTCCTACTACAATTTTTATGTCATAGATGGGACATTGGGCATGCGTTCTGTCATCCTTGTCTTCCGTGGGGGCGTGGACGCAGATCAGACTGATGTTAGACAATTTAACCTTGATACGGATCGTTATAAGGCATTCGCTCTCATGCCGAAAGCTTAGGACTTTTTGCCTTAGTCCACCTCGAACGACAAATCCGCATCCAAACAACCGTCGCCCTCTCTCCCTATTGCAGTCGCCGTAAAAGATGTCGCAGTTTTTCATCCGCTTTATACCCGGTCCATTCTATGGATGGATGGATGGCGTTTATGTCTCCCTTATAGCGGTCTAGGGCGTCCGCAAGTTGTTCGGCTGCACGTGGCCTGTTTAGGGACCTAACATTCCGAGTACAAAGCCGAAGATCATTGTCCTTTTTTCGTTTTTTGCAAGGGTCGTCAACATAAATCCGGTCCGTTATATCCGAGGCTTGTGGTTTTTTTACGGTTATGCAGGATATATAAAGAGAATTTACTGCAAAAGACTTGTGGGTCATTACACTTTTGTCAAGCATCTCTGCACACTCGACATCAGTGAGAAGCCTACCTGTGCTGCATGTTGCAAAGAGCAGAACACTTTCTCTGCGAATAGGTGGTGGGGATGGGACCTACTAATAATGTCGGAGGATGTTCCTCTGCGGTGGTGCTTCTCGCTTTTTAGCAGGCCGGCATCCGTCGCATAGATTCTACCCGTACGAGGGCTCTGTTAGTCATTTGGCGCAAACTTAAACTGAAAAATTTAATTTATTTTCATAAATAGGAAGAACGTAAAGCAAATGGGCGCCTCATAGCAGTGATAGTCGCCTCTTCAGTCATTTTCCTCGCAATCTACCACGCGTGGATACGGAAAACCACCGCTCTAGCCGGAATCCTAGTACCCGCTCTCATAATGATCCTCTACGGTGGCTGGGTCGTCATGCTGGCCAAACAGGACAAAAGAAAACGAGCATTTTTCGTAAGTGAACCATAAGCCCTTCACTCATTTTGCAATTATGTATCTTGAATTCGTTTTGTAGGAAAGGAAAATCGAAGAAATGGCACGCGCACAAAAACTTATCAAAGCCGAACTTGGAGAGGGCCCTAAAAAGGCAACAACCAAACCAACCTCGACCCAAGTGACAACGAAGAATGAGAAATCCAAAAATATCGACGATAAGAAACCACCAATGTTAGGAAAGAGACAACGATCCAAAGAGTCGACAGGCAAATTGTCTCCAAAATCACAGAAATCCTCGAAAATCGCCTCGCAACATCGTAAGAAGATCAAAATGAAAGGCTCCAGCATACGGCCTAAACTCTGCCGACAGAATGCGGTCATCGAAACGCCTAGTGCGAAATTTGTAATATCCTGCAAGCAGGACGACAAGAAATATCCATTCGTCCGAACCTCATCGGCGCCTTAAACAAAACCGCTATTTCTACGTAGATGTATCTATTCTTTTTATACGAATACTTTTTACATATGTATCTTAGAAGTAAAACTACATCCTTTTAGTATCACATAATTTGTCGTATCTCTCACTTTTGCTTAAAACAAGAATCAATCAATCAAACGTATATAGCTTAGGGACAGTATGCACCATTGAATTCGTGTGATACCGTCTGAGTGTGGGTCTTCGGGAGTGGGGTTGTCATGTCACATGTGGTGAATCGCGTTGACGGGATTTAAGTCTTTGGCACTTCGGACAGTCGAATTTGATTTTCCAACAGTTGTGGTGGTAGCATGAGCAGCATCCATTGCAACGCAGTACTTTTGGTTGCCACGGATAGATGACTGTCTCTTTGCGACAGAATTCGCATATGAATCCGCGAGCCGTGCAGAGCTGTGTAACGAATGAACGTGGATGAAAAACGAGAGCGAAGGGGGGTAGGTAATAAAATGTAGACTTACGACACAGTCGAATATGTGAAGTTCACATCTGCGTATCAGGTCTTGCAGGGACTTGTGGATCGTTTTTGTTTTGGCATCGATCAGGTCAGACATTGACCACATGTCGGGGTCGCTTGATATGTAGTCCGGAACCGCCGCAAAGTACATTCGTTCACTGAAAACAGAAATAGCATGTGAGTGACAGCGACAGTGTCTATGGGTTTTGATTACTTTTCAGCGAATCGGCAGGCGTTAATGAATTCCTTGACGTATTGCGTCTGGACTCTTTTCAGTCTTGCATTCCTAAGTGCTTTGCTTTTGGTATACAAAACCGGATTCAGGTCTGGAACATAAAACAAGGGATATGTCCACATTTGCTCCAGCAGACGATAGGCAAACACACTGACTGGATAGAAGTTAAAGTCCCAGCTGTAGTAAGACAAAATGCACTTGTTAACGACCATTCAGTACATGTGGATGAGTGACAGTCTCTTACAAGTGAAGCACCTTTGAAGGGATGGCGGAAATTTGATTTCGATGACATCCGGTACAGAGGTACTTTCCCAGGTATGTGCAATAGCGAAAGCTCTTCGCATGGGTGATGGCGACGCGCATGCCACAACCGGCACAGCGATAGTTTTGCTTCTGCATAAGAACACTTCTCCTGCAATTCAATTCATAACAAAGGGGATTCATGTTAAGGAAAATAGTTTAGCGGAAAGTAGTACTTTGGAGCAGGATGGTTTGTAAAGATGATTTGCTGCCTCGGTGGCGCCCAATAGCGGGTTCCTCTCGTGAACGACGGTGCGATATGATCGTCTGGATTATTCGATTGTTGCGGCATCGGCAGTAATTGCTGTGGTGCGTCCTAAAAACAAAGGGAATATGTCCCCGAAGCCATGGTAGAAGACAAGAAGAAAAGTAGTTTACCTCTTCGGATACCAGCCATTTCAGATCGGAGACTTTTGGAAGTTGTTTGTCATTGAATTTGGCGATTAAAGAGAGTCCAATGTTTTCGGCAGATCGTAGGTCTTCCAAGGAACTTTCACTCAACTCGGCATAGGGCGTGTGGTCGCTGATGTCCGGAATCTCCTAAAATCAGAAAAACCTTGCTCTTTTGCTATTACAGAACCCCGCGACAGAGAGAGTTTACCTCGATACCATTCGTTGATACCTTTCTTGTCCTTGTATACCGCTCTGAGGAGGGAACTATGCAGTCATAGCCCTGAGATGAGGTTCCTGGATGATCTGTCAACGAACAGGTAAACGAATAAATACAGAAACCAAATACCAACCTTCCTTCCTACGGTCTGGCCCCTTTTGTGATGGCACCGTGTCTTCCGTTTCCAATTTCTGACATTTGATTCGCTCGATTGCCGAGATGATTGCCTCACAGATGCGAAAATGTGCATTCTCCCGCTCCAAGTCGGTATTGTGCCTTGTAAACTGCGTTGTCTGCAAGAATGCCGCCAAATTCTGTTCACCGACAGACTGATTACTCGGCAGCACAGTGGTCTGTACCGATACATGGGCATCTTCGAAGAAACTACTCGTCTTTCGTGGTGGCAGCTTCTCGCCGTAACGCGGAAAGAATGAATTCAGCATACTGTCGGTCTGGTTTGACGACGAATAACACATGGAGGTAAAGCTGTCATTCCAACTGCTTCCGGAATGCCCACGCAACGATGCGATTGGGAATATATTCGAGAAAAAACTATTAATGGGACTCGTACTACTACAGGACTGCGAATTCGTTTCGTAGTTCATATCGAGCGTGGAGGTGCCCACTACTGGTGGTGTTTTGTCGTCATGTGTGCTTGCCTGGTTGAGGCTGTTGTCTTCCCAGATCTTTATATCGTCGCATTTGATTATCTCTATACCCACAGAGGAGCTGCTATGCGATCCGGTAGTAGTTTTGCTGAATCCAGATGACGATGTCGACTGGTACGACTCGGAATGATTGACGATGGCATTCTTCTTTTTCGCTTGAATACCAAGCGCCTTGTGAAGTCGGCCAATTGTCACTGTCACATCACCGACGTTTCCTAGCGTTTTGCTTCTCATGCGTTTCTCAGTCTCACGTTGTTTTAGCGCCGGTAAGCTGTTCCACTTTCGAATCATCGTGCTGCGCAGACGCAAATGCCTCACGGATGTCGATGATTCAGATGTATGTACACTGGATTTGACTATAGATCTCTTAGGCGGCGACATTGAGAGGTGTGGATGTGATGTGGAGCGTTTAACTTTCGCTGGATTCTCGGCAAACAACGACGGATCGATCTGGGTTAGAAGTGAACTTCGATTCAGTTCCATCGCTGATATGCAGATGAAAAGTGCAGTTGAATATTTTTCATTGCGCAAGAAGGAGTATTCAGTGTAGTAGGTGGTTAGGATATCTTTATTGGCGACGAGCATCTGTAGGCTGGAACACAGTTGGTTCTCTTTAAGGTTCTCTTGCACCCAAGTGGCGAAGAAACTCTTTGGCGTTTGATAGTTTGGCGGCAACGATTGAGTTCCTTGCTCGGTGTTTTTCATGACGCGAGTTGAGGCACGAAGCCAACGCACGTCGTCTATGAACTTTTGCAAGCGATTCTTAATCGGCGATTGCTAAATGGAGGGAGAAAGAAAAGGATTTCCTAAATGGGTGAACGAGAAGAATTAAAAAACAAAATATAATCTGCTGGCTTTAGGGAGCTACACCCGAGGTTTAGAAGCTAATAGTTCAGAGGATAATTTTGGATCTGCCGCATCAGAGGCAGATTTTATAACATCAGCCTTATATGTGCACACGCCCCTACCGAAGTGGCTGAAGACCCTATCAAGGAAAACTTCTACGACCTCCTGGACAACGTCTACGGAGCTTATCCGGAGTACGATGTTAAAATCGTACTCGGGGACTTCAACGCCAAAATCGGTAAGGAGAACACCCTTGACGGAGCGAACGGAAAGCACAGCCTCCACGATACAACAACAGATAACGGCTTCCGACTCACGGACTTTGCCACAGCTCGTAATGCGGTGATAAGTAGCACAAGATTCCCTCGTAAGCGAATCCACACAGCAACCTGGCGATTTCCGGACGGTCGAACCGTCAACCAAATCGACCATGTGCTCATCGACGTAGGGCACTCGTCAAGCATGCAGAGGGAGAGAAAAAACGCAAAAACATTCAGAGGGACAAATGTCGACTCTGACCACTTCCTCGTAGCAGCAAGATTCAGAACTCGACTGTCCAATGTCAGAAAGCTGCACCAGCTCACCAGGTGGAGGTTCGACATTGGGCGCCTGAGCACACAGGAGGTTACCAGAGTCTACAGGGAGCAGCTGAGCGAAAGACTATACGTCGAATGCCAATAATTTGTGGCTGCATTGCCGCTCTGCCATTCAGGAAGTAGCCGAAACCACCTTAGGATACTTACCACAAGAAACCCGTGGTGTGATGGCGTGTGTGAGCAGAAAAAGGCAGCAACCGACGAGGCGTATCAAAAGGCGCTGCAGAGGAAAACCAGGGCAGCGCAAGAAGAGTACCGAGCCAGAAGAAGGGAGGAGAAAAAACGACTACGACAAAAGGAAAGAATCTTCGCAGCCTCCCAGCTCAAGGATATCGAAGAGTCTAGGGATAAGCATAAAACACGAGCCTTTTACAAAAAAGTCAAAGACCTTGCAGGAAGCTTCAAAAAGAGCACTCAAGCTCTTCGAACAGCTATTCAGAAGCTGAAGAACAACAAGGCCGCAGGCTCAGATGGCTTGTCATCAGAGCTCTTCAAGGCTGGCGGCGATGTAAGGAGCATGCACCAGATCGTCAGCAGAATTTGGGAAGATGATAGCATGCCCGACGACTGGAATACCAGCTCTATTTGCCCCATCCACAAAAAAGACGATCCTACCTCTTGCAAGAACTATAGAGGTATATCCCTGCCCAATATCGCATACAAGATCCTGTCCAGCGTATTGTGTGAAAGTCTAAAGCCATTTTGCACCGCATTAATCGACAGCTACCAGTGCGGTTTCCGGCCCGGCAAATCGACTATAGACCAACGAGTTTCGAATCGATACACACAATCTTTTCATCGACAGAACTGTTTGGTGCGATGGCCGAATTCGGGATCCCGGCAACACTGATCCAGTTGTGTCGCGCCACGCCAAAAAATGGTTCTAGGACTTCGGAACCGTTTGAAACATGCACCAGATTTTGGCAAGGAGATGCGCTGTCATGTGACTTCTTCAACCTGTCGCTGGAGCAGATAGTGCGACGGGCAGGCGTCAACAGAGAAGGCACTATATTCTACAAGTCGGTCCAGCTGCTGGGATACGCGGATGATATCGACATCATCGCGTGTTCTCGCCGTGACATTGTGGAAGCATTCACGGCGATTGAAGAACAGGCGAAACGAGTTGGTCTTAAGGTCAATGAGGACAAGACGAAGTACATGCCGTCAAGCAAAAACCAATCCGTCGCTCACCACCTGGGACAAAATATAACAATTGACAGCTACGATTTCGAGGTAGTTAAGGAGTTTGTCTACCTCGGGGCAAACGTAATTCCACCAATGACACCACAGTGGATATCCGGCATAGAATCGTCCTTGGCAACCGCTGCTACTTCGGCTTGTCCAAACAACTTGGGTCAAAACTCCTCACTCGAAAGACCAAAGTCATGCTTTACAAAATGCTCATACTGCCAGTCTTGCTGCACGGAGCCGAAAGCTGGACGATAAGCAGGACAGCGGAGCTGATTTTGTGTTCTTTCGAAAGGAAAATTCTCCGCCGAATATTTGGTCCTGTCTGTGAGGAAGGTGAATGGAGAAGAAGACATAACCGCGAACTCTACGAGCTGTACAACGATGTGGATGTAGTCCGGAAGGCAAAAATCCGTCGACTACACTGGCTCGGCCACATCGAGCACATGGACATCAACGCTCCAGCTAAGAGGGTCATCGACTCCGAGCCTTCTGGTTCGAGAAGAAGAGGAAGACCGAACCACCGGTATAAAGACCAAGTAATCGCGGATGTAAGACATCTTGGTCTTGATAACTGTAAGCCGGGCACGCACCGTCAAGGATGGAAGGCAGCTATAGCTCAGGCTCAGATTCTCCATGGATCGCTGGCCTGATAAGTAAGTAAGTAAGTAAGCTGGTCATGAGGGCGCCGTGGCGCAGTAGTTAGTGTGTTGGACTCTGACGCACGATGAGCGAGTTCGGATCCCGATAACACCAACGCCATCGAATGTTTATTTCGCGACGTCCCTCCTCGGCGGGGATACTGGCAAAACCCTCCGTAGTATAACTTGTATAGAAAAAGCTTCTCGACTCACGCCGTTCGGAATCGGCATTAAACTGTAGGTCCCTTTCACCTGTGCGAAAAATAAATCACACACAACATGGGTGATTGAAGGGAAGCTTGGCTCTGGTCCTTCGTGGGCTGTAACGCCACCAAAGAAGAAGAAGAAGTAAGCTGGTCAAGGGCAAGGCAATCCCTTACGCATCGCAAAACACACTGACCATGATCCTCCAATGAGAAGCACTGGCTTCTACCCACTCCTTGAACTGCTGTTTCTATCGCGCAATAATGAATATATGCCTGATCGGTGGTGATAAATCGCCGCATAAAATCGATCGAGCCCCTATTGAATTGGTACAAAGATTGCAGCGAAACTCGTTTACTCATTCGCTTTTGATGGACATTGAGCGAATTCGAAACTCGTCATGCGCAAAACTTCTTCTTGGTCGACCTTCACGTGGGTCATCTTTGAGGGATATGGAGCCACGTTTAATTTCAGCTGGCCACTCTTTAACGGTTGACATCGAATGAACAGATTCCACGTACACTTCTATCAACTTCAGATTACTTTCCTTAGCGGCTAATCTGTCCAAAACAAAGAGTTATATGGTCGCACCATGTCCTCTTTAGCGAAAAGCACGCAAGACGTTTAATTCAAAACGCCAGCTTCGATCTCTGTCCCTGCCCCATCCAAGTTGACACACAGCCTCCGAGTGGCCCCTCCTAGACAACTGCCCAGGCACCCACCGGACAGTGAACTAATGTGTGCAGCGACCAGCCCGTTGTTCCTGGGGTAAAAGGAGCCTGGCCCTCCAGGTTGGGGGTTGTGCTTAGGGTTAACATCCCTATCACGGAAAATCCATCTTGTTACGAAACGACAATAAGCTTCGGATACGGACGATTCCAACGTTGAAGACCCCCTGCATGAACGAAAGATATGATCGACTCAAGGATAACTTTTATGATCTCGAGGACCGAACATACGCCCAATGCCCCAGTTATGACACCAAGGTCGTACTAGGAGATTTCAACGCAAAACTGGGCAAAGAAGACATATTTGGATCGATCATAAGAAAGCATAGCCTCCATAACACCACATCCGACAACGGATTTAGGCTAATCGATTTCCTAACGGGGCGTAACCTCCTTGCAGCAAGCACACGATTCTCCCATCTCAGCTTCCACAAGGGTACTTGGCGGTCTCCTGATCACTCCTCCAGCATTCTCGACGTACAAACCTTTTGAGGAGCCAACATCGACTCGGATCACTACCTTGTTGTAGCCAAGGTACGAACGAGGATATCAAGAATGTTTAGCAGTCGAGCAGGACAACGTAAGTTTGACGTCGGAAAGCTACAATCGTAAGAGACTGCCAGAATCTTTGCCGATTGTGTCTCCTTCAAGTTCTCTCAAAATCCGCCCACAGCAGCGCAAACAATAGGGCAGGAATGGGCGCATTGCCAGAGCGCCGTCAGAGACGCTGCCTCAGAGGTGCTGGATTTCAAACAAGCCATGCAACGAACAAGCCCATGCAACAAAACAAGAGGCACATACAGCCACGCTGCAACTACGGACGAGAGCTGCTCGCGAAATCTATGAGCGAAAGAGAAGGGAGGAACACACGCTTCTCAGAAGAAAGAAAAGGGAATACGGAAAGCGTGAGATCGTGGAGATGGAGAGATGCTCTCGCAGGAATGACACCCAGAAGTATTACAATAAGGCAAAACGAACATGCCATGGCTATAAAGCCAAAGCGGAGGCCTGCAAGGATGAAAATTGAGAGCTGGTAGTGGAATCACTGTCGATGCTGAGAATTTGGTAAGACCACTTCTGCAGACTGTATAACGGCGACGATAGACAAGATACCGCTGTCAGGCAAAACGATTCATTCGCAATGGACGAGGATGTAAGTGATTTCGTCCACCTGACTTAGACGAAGTCAAAATAGTAAGAAGGGGACCTAAACCAACTGGGCGTGCGGCGCTGAAAATAGCTGGCCAAAGACCGTGTCAGCTGGAGACGCTTGTTAGTTGAGGCTCGGTAAATGCATGTAATGATCCTTGTCAAGTTGACATACAGCCTCCTCGTGGAGCCACCTGGACAGCCATCACAACAATTTTCGATTTCGATTTTTGATTGACTTGTCAGAACGTCAAATTCGTAGGTATAGATAATCGGATGTTCCAGAGCGGTATAGGAAAGCCCCTACTAAGACAATGTGGTTTGTGACCTGCTTAACCAAATTTGGTCGATTCGTTGCCCTTTCAAATAAGAGCAACGACTAGCTTTCGCAAAAAGGAACCATTGCTACACACATAATCTACGTTGCAACCAATATCTGGGGCACAAAAGTGAAAGCGTACGAATTTCTTCGCACAAAATAAGCTCCTAATGCGTAGCAGCTTATCTCCTATTATTGATTTTCATACAAATAACAAATAACAACAACATCGACACAAATAATAAACCCCAATCACCCACCATACTAAGTTGCAAGCCATCGGACATAATAGCCACTATGGCGTTCTGAATATCAGCATACAACTCATCCCATTCATCATCTACTCGATCGCGACGATCCAGACACCACAGCTCAATAGATTTCCTCAAATTCACTAGCAGTATCCGATGGTTTAGCTTCGGTTGCAAGGGTACCGATGATTGCATGTTGTCTGCTGTCTGCTAAGATTCTCTCCCCACACTTGATTGCCTTTCTAGAAAGTTACAATGCATTCAATGGCCTTGCATGCTGTTTTTTAAGTCTGTTTATTCGTTTTCCGGAACATCCACTTTCTATTCCGTTTCATATCAACTTTTCTTAAAACTTTAACACAAATGACACACGTTACACTAGTGAAAAACAAAAAATTATTGTAGAACTCACGGCCACTAACGATATGACATCACAACAAATCTATTGTTTTGACATACGGCCCCCCAGTTGCACCAGCTGCGCTTATAAACAAATTTGTTTTCGTTTTCTCGCCTTTCACTATTTGACATTTTCCCATCTGACATTTCCTCATTCTACAAATGTGTCGAATGGAAGCACAAACCAAACAGAACTACGGCAACTGTCAAATGTTGTCTGTGGGACTTTGAGGTTAAATTTGGTTAAATTTTCGCACGAAATATGTCGATAATAACGAGAAACGCGAGTTTATTCAAGAATCTAGTGCTCGACTTGTCCCGTTTGAGGTGGTTCATCGAAAACTACAATGTTCCTTTGTTAATATGCCTACTTTTGCAGAATAACCCCGGCTTTGGTGCAGATACGTGAAAAGGGCCATCTGAACAGGCCGAGACTTCGTAATCCCTATTGGTTCGTACGGAAGAATCGTGTTGTAGGTATTAGGTAACAGAATTGCAAGCATAAATTAAATGGATTTCATTGCAAAATAGATCCACGACGATGGTATAACGTCGGAGAATCAAAACTTTGTTAAGGAAGTGATCCACGAGACATTTGGTCCGCCGGCTATCATCAACGGTGTTCAGAGCTACGATTCATCCAAGTCATCGAGTCCGCTGAAAGTGGAAAAGCAAGCAAATGTCCAGTGGACAACAAAGACGCGACGTGTCGGTTTGATTGCACGTAAAATCGGACAATATCCGTTGTGGTTAAAGAACGGCGAACGCATACGAACGACTCTACTTCAAATTGTCGACAATCATGTGATTAAGTACATACCACCGGAGGAATACAACCCGTCACAGAAGCCAGCAGTTGTCAACAGACAGAAGTATGGTTGCCTACTGGTGGGCGCAGAAAGCGCGGATCCATCGCTGCTCACGAAAGAGTATTGTGGGCTGTTCAAAGATTCGGGTGTTATCCCAAAGAAGAACATTGGTCGATTTCTAATAACCCCAGATGCAGCGATCAATCCTGGAACGCGATTGGATGTAACGCATTTCCGCGTCGGTGACTATGTCGATGTGCGAGGAAAGACGTAAGTTTCAAATCACACGTTAGAGTATAGCTGACAAATAGCATTCTCATTGCAGAGTATATCACGGATTCCAGGGTGTGATAAAACGTCACGGTTTCAAGGGTATGCCTGCGTCGCACGGTGTCACCAAAACCCATCGTCGACCCGGTAACATCGGTGGCGGTGGCGAGAAAGGTCGCGTTTGGCCTGGCACAAAACTACCCGGTCACATGGGCAACCGGTACCGAAAGGCCAAAGGCCTTCGTATCTGGCGCATCAACACCAAGTACAATGTGATGTGGGTTCAAGGTAGTGCTATTCCTGGCTCCACAAATGGACTCGTTTACATCTACGACACAATTCTTCCACTTCGAAAACCAAAACAAGATGGTCCACCCGTGCCGACAAGTTTCCTCCACGAAGACAGGGAACCCTTGCCGGACGACATATGGTTCGAGGATGTACACAGTTTCAAGGAACCAACAATAACGTTCGAGGCGGAGTAAAAACGTAAAAATGTATTTATTAGGGAATAAAACTGTTATACTTTATGGAGAAGACTGCGTTTTGGCTTTAAGAAGTCTACAAGGAGCTTCGTCTGTTTGAACTTAGCTGCCATCGTTTGTCGGCCTCGTCAGTGTCCGCCGTACTGTTGGTTTCCAGAATTCCTTCTTTCTTCAATTTCATCACGTGATGACCTACGTTATAAGCCGCCGCTGGCCAGAGGTGTTCAGGGGTTTCCGTGTAGACAGCTTTCACGATATCCATTAGAGTGTGATCGCTCTGAGCGTTATTTTTGAAGAATTTGATAATCTGCTCCTCCCGCTGATTACGATGACTGATGTAGTATTGGATCCTTTCAATCGGGTCCTGGTTGAACAAGTGCGAGACCTATATGTTGTACATCAAGTATGAAGGAATACATGATCTGTGGCTTACGTTAATGATGTTTCCGTGCCCTGGATAGATGACGGTTGGTTTGATTTGTAAGATCTGTTCCAAGCTCTTCATGTATTCATAGAGGTCCTCAAAGACTGCAGTCCCTTCACCTGGTACAATAGGATAAATCTAATTGGTTTCTGGTATATCGAACTTGCCGGCAGCTTACCTAGAATACAGTCACCACTGAAGAGTACGCCGTCGTTGGTCGTAAGTACCACATGATCGGTCGTATGGCCCGGTGTGTGAACAATCTTCACTTTGGCACCTTCTACAGCGAATTCTTGACCGTTTTCAAGACCGGCCACGTTTATGTGATTTGGAATCTCAGGACAATCGTCTGAAGAATCGGTTCTTGGAAATTTCCAGACGTCACATGCTATTCAAAACAAACTGAGCATAATGCACTTCCGATTTCCAATCGAAAAACTTCTTTCACCTTGCTTGGATAGTTTGAAAATATCCTTCACACCACCAACATGATCGTGATGCCAATGCGTCAGTATCACTGTCCCTATAGTTGCCTTCTCCTCGTCCAGTACCTTTTTCAAGTTGTCCACATATTCGGGCACATTCTCATCGCCGGTATCGATGAGGATACGTCTGTAAACAGCGCGAAACGATTGAACTTTGTGACGATGACTCGACTGATTTCATACCCACTTTGATCCAGTGCCCAATAGGTACGTGTTGGTTCCTTGTAATGTCATCGGGCCAGGATTACATCCTAGAATTCGAATTATCGATGCGGAAAGTCGTGATATTTGAGGTATTATCTGTGCCATTGTAACTTGAACACGAAATGTAAATTTACAGAAAAAGAAGACATGCTTACAGGTACTAAAAATTGACAGTTCTTATCAGTTGTAGTAGATTTTCTGCATGTCAGTTGTTCGCCCATTGGTATAAGACAAAACTGTTATACACAGTATTTGAGAAAATTTCGATTTATTTTTAGAGAAAGGAAAAATCAAGAAATACGAATTTCACTCAAATTGTCGACAAAGCAAAAGGAAACTAAATAAATATTGAAATTTGAAAGCGACAAGTTGAACTGGAGATTGCTTGTTATCATTTTATGTGAACGATTTATGTGCGAACAGCACATGGCAGTTTACACAGACTGCGAGAAGGCAGTGCAAATAGCAGGTGCGCTAGGAAAAAACGCTAAGAACAGACATAGCGATAGCTATTAATGGATGCTCTTATGTGCTGTAGTATTTTTGTTTGCCACTTCCTTTTAAACTGATAAAATAGATTTATTTTTAATGGAAATTGGCATTTTTACGGCGTAAAACATTCCGCTTCAAGGGTAGCTCCTTGCAGTTCGTCAGAACAAGATGCCCCAATCGTTATGTCGACAAACATAAGTGGAAGCAATTTGCTGGCGCAGAGGGACTGTTTACTGAGCTCTTCAAAGCGGCTGGAGATAACCTGGTCAGAGGAAAGCATGCCCGAAGAATGGAGCCTCAGCAGCATTTGCCCGATTCACGTCGGTCCCAAGGGTGCGCCACCGTCCGCGAGCAAAGGCGAGACAGTCACAGGGAAAAAGCTCTGCAATGTCACCCTCCTCGCAACATGCAGCACAGATAGGCGTCTCACTTATGCCAAGCATGCAGAGATGCTTAGCAAAGGTGTAATGGCCCGTAATGACTCCCACAAGTCTTCTACAGTCGATTCTCCTTAAAGACAGGAGGAATGCTGCGGATTTCTTGCAGGCATCAGGGCATACTCGCTTTGTCATCCTGCAGCCCGGATAATCCCTCCATCTACGGTTGTGTGTATTAAACATCCAGTGATTAATGTGGGAATTAACCGTGGACGCATGTAGACCTAGAGCGAATTCAGGTCCTGCGCAGCTCTCCTCTGAACCCATTCTGGCGAGTTCATCGGATATCTCATTTCCTGGGATCCGAGAATGACCTGGAGCCCATACAAGCCTTAGTGAATTTAGTTTACCGACTTTGTTCAAGAAGGACTTGAGTTCAAGCACTAATTTGGAGCTAGTTAGAGGGTTGCACACAGCTTTGAGTGCAGCTTGGCTGTCACTGCAGACGCATATGCTTTCCCCCTTCCACCTGTACTTCACAACGTAGTGCATGGCCATTACGATTGCGTATATCTCTGATTGGAGGACAGACGCATATTTTTATAACGAGAAGTGCAGTCGGATGTTTTCGCGCTCAAAAAAGACCCCAGCACCGGACCCCCGCCCAGACCTGGAGCCATCCGTGAAAATGCGAAGACTATCCTTTCCAGGTTCAGTATCCAGCCATAGCCAATCCTGACGCCATGGAAACTCGACTGTGAAATTACGGCGCAGTAGAATAACGGGCGTCAGTGCGTCAGAAGGCATGTCCATGAGACAGGGGTCGCAGGACAATTTTTGCGCAAGTACACTGTTATTCCTATGCAGGTTGTACCAAAAGCCATTTCCCATCTTCCTGATCCACACGACGACACATGGCTTTTTAGCACACCCTCTGATGAATATATCAAGAGGTGGGAGGGTCATCATAGCATCTACAGCAGCGCCCGGCGTACTGGAGAAAGTAATGGCGATACAATGTTTATTTTAACTATGAAAAAAGGTAATACAAAGTTTAGTTTAAATATGAGAAATGTGACACAAAGTTTAGTTAGTTGAAGTCTCTCGACGCCCCGCTGTTGGTCCTGTTCGTTGGCTGTGTGACGTGTGAGGCTAGTCACCGTTGCTTGACGTGACCACGTGAAGATGGTCCCCGTTGCTTGTCGGAACGGTCCTGCCATGTATGCAGTGGTGCCAAGCGTATTTACTAACACTCCCCCTCGTTACGTTATGGGGAAGAGACACATGGCCTCTAGACACTTCCTGTGCTTGGGTCCAGGAAGTCATTTGGTGAGCACGTCCGCTCCCGTGTCCTCTGTGGGAAGATACCGCAAACAGATGTTGGTGTTCCGCAGAGCCTCCCGTACGAAATGATACCGTACGTCTATGTGCTTCGTTCGAGAGTGGAAAATCGGATTCGATGCTAGCTTCTGCGCCCCCATGTTGTCGCAGAATATTCTCACCGTCTTGACCAGTGACTCAAAACCCAACTCGCTGAGAAATTTCTGTAGATAGATCCCTTCCTTAACGGATTCGGACAGGCTCATGTACTCCGCTTCCGTCGATGAGAGGGCGACGGTCCTTTGCTTACGTGACTCCCACGTAATCGCTCCTCCAGCCAGGATGAAAACGTAGCCACTGTTCCCCCAGTCGGAGTCGACCATTCCAGTTAATCCTGCTGATGATGAGGAGAAAACAATTCCGATGTCCTTGGAGCCTTGCAGATATCGCAGAACGCGCTTGGCTGCTATCCAGTGCACGTGCTGATGTCGGTCGTTAAACTGGCTCAACCAGCTCACGGCATGCGCAATGTCCGGTCGAGTTCCCATAGCGATGAACATCAATGAACCTACAAGTTCTCGATACGGTACCTTTCCTTCATCCTCGTCTGCCGGCTTTTCAATTAAGGCTGTCTTACCTGTTGACATCGGTGTCGACACCGATTTACTGCTGCTCATACCAAAACGTCGTAGCACGTCCTCGATGTATCCCCTTTGATGAATTGTATATCCATCGCTTCCCTTGATGAACTCTATTCCAAGGCAGCATTTGACGTCACCCAGATCCTTGATTTTGAACGATTTCGCCAGCCCTTCCTTGAACCGACTGATCTTCTTCGAGCTGTGAGACATTACCAGGATATCATCGACGTAGACGAGAACCATCATTATATCTCCCCCTGAACCTTGGAAGTACACACAGGAATCCGATTGAGTGGGCCTCAATCCCAGACGCTTAAGCTCCGAGTCCAGCTTTTCGTGCCAACACCTACCGGCTTGCTTCAAACCGTAGAGGGCCTTCTTGAGTGAGCACACCTGGTTACCTTTTTGAAGTTCTTGGAGCATTTCACTTGCCTTGTCCCGTATGTGATTGTCCTTTTCCGTTCGAATCATATACTGAAGTGTCTCTTGCGTCATCTTGGGGACTTCCATGAACACCTTCTCGGATAGCGTGCCATTCAAGTACGCGGCAGTGATGTCGAACTGCCTAATCGCCATCTTATATCGAGACGCCAGCGCTGTAGCCGTGCGGATGGAACTTAGCCGGGTCACTGGGGCGAAGGTTTCATCGAAGTCTACCCCTGGCCGCTGTGCGAAGCCCCTTGCGACTACCCTCGCCTTTCTCTGCTTCAACTTTCCGTCGGGATCATATTTGTTGCGTAAGACTATACGGCTACCGATTGTCCGCCTTGCTGATGATCGGTCGACGAGCTCCCATGTCCCGGCCTGAATGATACACCTCAACTCTGCCGCCATGGCGTCGTACCACTCTCGTGCGTCAGGACCCGAATAAACTAAGTCGAGATCCTCCTCAGCCAGCAGTCCATGTTCCAAGAGTGTATGCTTTGCCTGTTCTACATTCCGAAGTTTCCTCGGACGGCCAGGTAGACCTGTTTTGATATTCGGTGGTCTACCACAAAGTTTCACTGGGACATCAACTGCATGCTTATCTTCATATTTGTTTTCCTCTGAAGATTCCCGTTCTGAAGCTTCATTGACTCGACCGACTTCGTCGCTGGTCGCGAGTGGATCCTGCTCGCTCTCCCAATCTCCCGCAGATTGACTTTGGACTTCTGCTAACGACTCCCGTTCGAATTTACATCCATCATCCGGGTACTCCGCGTCCCCATCTACGGAGTTGACTATTTCGCTCACCGCGTCTTCTTCTACTGTAGACATGTCCACGGCAACAGGATGATACGTTGCACCTGTCCTTTTCCTCCGTGCTTTCCAAAAATTTTACGTCGCGTGACACTTCCACACGATGCTCGCTCGGTATGAATACCCTGTACCCTTTATTTTCCTCAGAATATCCCAGGAAGATACCTTCTTTTGATCTTGTGTCGAACTTTCCCTTGTTAGGTGTTGTTTTCAGGATGAAAACCTTGCATCCCGAAGGTTGCTCACGTCTGGAGGACTCCTGTATCGGATTTCATAGGGCGTTTTTCCATTCAGGGCCTTGGAGGGACTTCGATTTCTTATATAATTTGCAGTTGAAACCGCCTCGGCCCAGAAAGATTTTGGTAGCCCGGAGTGTATAAGTAGACACCTTGCCATTTCCAGAAGGGTTCGATTCCTTCGCTCCGCGACTCCGTTTTGCTCGAGATTATATGAAACGGTCAGACGCCTGCGGATGCTTCTTTTCTCCAGATAATTGTCGAAAATCCTGTTCCGATATTTTGTCCCGTTGTCTGATTGCAACTTCCTTATACGGGTACCAGCCTCGTTTTCCATGCTGCTTTCACCTTCTTGAAGTTCTCGAAAACTTGATTTTTCGTTTCGATGAAACGTACTTCGCACCACCTTGAATGGTCGTCGATGAAGGTGACGAAATATCTTGCTTTTCCAAGTGATTCCGTCTGCATCGGTCCACAGACATCCGAGTGCACTATCTCCAGGGGCTTAGTTGTCCGCCTTGATCGTTTTGGAAATGAGCTACGCACCATTTTGCCTTGGATGCAGGTGTCGCAAACGAAGTTCTTGGTGGTTTCGCCGATTTCCATCCCAACTATCCATCTCTTTCGAACTGCTTCGGAGATATCTTCCACGTTCAAGTGACCTAAGCGTCGATGCCAGGTGTGAAGTAAATCATTTCCGTTGGGTTGTCTTCTGGAGTTGCTTAGTACCATGCATCTTTCATCGCCGGGGTGGACGAAATACAGTCCGTCCTCCCTCTTCGCTGTGAGAACAGCATTTCCGGTTGGATCGAGAACTCTTGCATGTTTCTGCTCGAAAATCACTCGGTAGCCGCGGTCTGTGATTTTTGCTACGGAAAGGAGATTCGTGCGCAGGTCCGGGACGAATAATGTGTCTGCCAATTCGACTTTCCTACTTGCATCATGCTCGTGAACTTCCAGCATAACATTGCCTCTTGCTTTGATGTCCGTTGAAGCACTGCTTGCCAAGTTCAACTTCTCCGCGGTGACCTCTTCCATGTCCAAGAAACTGTTAGGATTCTTACATATGTGTGAAGAGCAGCCGCTATCAAGGCACCAAGATTGTTCGCGACCTATTGTTGCGTTGAAGGTATCTCCGGAGCTCACTTTGTCCTGTGACCGGACAGATGTTAGAAAGAGAAGATTCTCGCTGTACTTGGCGGTGTGTGGTTGCTTCTCGTGCCATAAAGGACATTCCGACGTTATGTGTCCTATCTTTTTTCTTTTTGCAGCGATAGCAGGTCATCTTTGAAGAATTGACCGGACTTTGGCTTTTGTTTTTGAATTGCCTACGCTGTTTTCGATGGAATCTACCAGCAACCATTGCGTTCGACACTTCGCCATTTGAATCGTTCTTTCTTGCTTCGGACTCCTCCACGATTTTGATTCGCAACGATTCCGGGGATGGTAAGTCATCTCTCGACTCTATTGCGTATCGAAAAGTTGAAAAACTTAATGGCAAACTGTAAAGAGGCATGATAGCAAGTAAATCAGAATTGATCTTTACGTCCATATCACCCAATTTGTCCACGGCGTCGAAAAATCTGCTCAGGTGTTCCCGGACGTCGTCTCCCTCACGCATTCGTTGAAGGGTCAACTGCTTGAGGAGGGTAGCCTTCCGCGCCGGCACCTTTGACTGGAAAATGCCTTCCAACTTGAGCCATACATCTCGCGCTGTCTCGCATCCCTTGACCAGCTCGAGTTCTGATGATCCAATCGACAGGATGATGTCCGACTTGGCTTTTTGGTCTTGCGTACACCAGCGTTGATCCGCCTGTACGGTTGAGGGTTCCTTTAAGTCAACTGTTGGTTTTGACACCGTGCCATTCACGTAGCCCCATGCATCGTTTTTTATTAAGAGCGCCTCCATCTGCATACGCCACGTGTCGTAGTTTTTCTTGTTAAGGGATTCAATTTTCGGTACGCCTGAGACGGCCATTTTGTACGCAGTGGAACCGTGCTGGGCCCATAACCTATTGGCGATACAATGTTTATTTTAACTATGAATAAAGGTAATACAAAGTTTAGTTTAAATATGAGAAATGTGACACAAAGTTTAGTTAGTTGAAGTCTCTCGACGCCCCGCTGTTGGTCCTGTTCGTTGGCTGTGTGACGTGTGATGTTGGTCCCCGTTGCTTGACGTGACCACGTGAAGATGGTCCCCGTTGCTTGACGGAACGGTCCTGCCATGTATGCAGTGGTGCCAAGCATATTTAATAGCAGAAAGCCCCCGTGCAGCTGAGACAAACCGTTCTTTGGAGTTTGGTGAAAGAGGCTACGACGTGTCTACGTGTTAGTCTGTTCCAGCAGACAAGCGATGCATATGAGATTATACGTCTTATCATTGCCGTGTAGATCCAAAGGACCTTTGCCGGCGATAGACCCCATGTTTTGCCAAAAGCAACCTTGCATTGCCGGAAAGCTGACAGCGCTTTGGTGGTTTTTGACTCAACATGCCTTGACCAGAAAAGCTTGCTATCTAATATGTCTCCTAGATACTTAGCTCCCTTGGATACCGGGATGGGGGTGCCCTTTAGTACCAGCTTAGTCATGTCAGTATTTTTCCTCCTTCTCGTGAAGAGAACGACATCGGCCTTAAGAGGATTGACCGACAGTCCATTCCTGATACACCAATCATCGATCACATTTAGCGCCACTTGTGCTTTGAGACGGACGGCCGCTAAACATGAAAGAAGGTACGGCAACATCATCCGCGTAGACCTGGGCATAGATTCCAGAGGAATTGAGAGCATCAAGCAGAGAGTCGACCACCATGCACCATAACAGCGAAAACAAGACGTCACCTTGCGGGCAGCCCCTGCTTACGACGAATTCGACACACCGGTCGAGGCCTGCATCAGTTGTCAATGCCCTGTGCACAAGCATTGCTTTGATCCACACGACCAGTGCTTCCTCTATGCCATGACGTCTGGCAGCTTTGCACATGCTGTCAAAAGTTGCGTTATCAAAAGCCCCCTCAATGTCGATGAAGATGCCCAGCGCGTACTCTTTCTTTTTGTGCGCGCATTCAATTCTCCCAACTAGGTTTTGAAGCGCAGTCTTGCAGAATTTTCCGCGCTGATAACCATCTCCTAAAGAGGATGCATTCGAAGGGCAACTCTATCAGTCTTTCCATGCTTTTCCGTAGGAAGGGTGTTAGATTAATTGGTCTAAAACTCTTGGCGAGTGAGTAGTCCTCTTTTCCTATCTTGGGAATAAAGACTACTTTCACCATGCGCCAAGGAATGGGTATGTGAGCAAGTGCTAGGCTAGCAGTGAAAATTCTTTTCAAAGTAGGAAGCAGCTGCCTTATACCTTTTTGCAGCATAACAGGAAATATTCCGTCGGTACCCAGCGATTTGAAACCATCGAAGGATGCAAATTCAATGGCTTCAGTCGTAACCCCGCGCGACGCAATGTATCAGCTACACCGAGTTGTTTTCATCGTTTCAGTTGCAGTTTCCCTTAAAGAAGTGTGCAGCGAGCCGATGGCGATCTGATTTCCCGGGAAATGAGTCTGAAGCAGTCAACTAAGAGTTTCCACTTTAGACTCAGTAAAAGCACCATCAGATTTTCTGAGTGCATTCAGCTTTGTCGGTGTCCCCGTTTGAGGACTTTAACCAACTTGCTAGTCGCACTCAGAGACTTGATCTCTTCGCAGAAGGTTCTATAAGAATCGTTCTTCGATTTACGAATAAGTTTCTTATATTCTTTCTGCTACGACCGGTATTTATTCCAGTCATCTTCCGAATTCGATTTGAGCGATCTGTTCAGAAGACTTCTGCTACCCTGCGAAGATTTTGGAGCTCGGCATTCCACCAGGGAACCAATTTTCTGCAGGGAGTTTTGTTGACAGGACATGCATGTTCAAAACAACTGGTGATGGCGCTATTCAGGTTATGAACGGCGCTCTCTACCAATTGTTTCGTTTTAAGTTTAGTTAGGGCCTGAGGGGATTTCTCAAGCTCCCCTCTAAGCCGTACCCAGTCCGTCTTTCTCGGATTCCGTCTAGGTTGCAAGGAAGAGATCCCACAACTTAATCGGAATTCGATGTATTTATGGTCCGAAACGGGACCATAGATTGAACGCAGAATTTTCCTCTGGAAACGACCATGGGTCTCTTCAACCGGTTTCGGACATGCTGATGACCTAGTAGTCATTGTTACGGGCAAGTGCGAAATAACTGCCTGTGAGCGCATGCAGCTTGCGCTCCAACTTATCTCTGACTGGTGTGGCAGAGTGGGCTTATCGATCAACCCAAATAAGACAATTTTAGTCCCATTTACAAAGAAGAGAAAGGTACAGCCCTGCTCAATCCTTCTAAATGGCACACGCATAGGTTTTCAGAGGAAGTAAAGTATCTAGGTATTGACCTAGACCGCAGACTCAACTGGAATTCCAATATGAAAACTAAACTCATGAAAGCAACTAAGGCCATGTGGGTCTGTCGACGCACCTACGGTAAAACCTGGGGACTTAAACCGAAGGTAGTCCACTGGTTATACACCGCGATACTAAGACCTATCGTCACCAACGGATCCACCGTATGGTGGACAAAAGTTGAGCAAAAAACTACAATTGTTAAGCTTCAACGCCTTCAGAGACTAGCGTGTCTCGGCATCGCCATGCCATCAGCACTCATTGGACTCACTCCACTGCACCTTTTTATCAAAAAGGTGACATTACGCAGTGCAATCAGAATTCTCTGCTCGGGAACAAATATGCCATGTAGACCCGTAGGTCACATGTCCATATTACAACACCTTCCCGAGCTGGATATGATTACTGTGGTCTCGGGCGCATTGCCTCACACATTCACCTTTGACAAGAGATTTAAGATATTGATCCCAAATAGATCAGCATGGGAAAACAGTGATCCCCTGTTAAATGTCAAAGGCCTTAGCTGGTACACGAATGGCTCCAAGATGGCTTCTGGCGTTGGCGCCGGCATCTTTGGACCAAATCGCAAGATCTCGAAGGCCCTGGGAATGAGTCTCAGCAACTTTCAAGCAGAGCTGCATGCCATCCTCACATGCGCCAATCTAAATCTAGAGACTGGCATTAGAGGAGTAACCATCAACATACTCTCTGATAGCCAAGCAGCGCTTAAAGCGCTGGGTTCGTACAGCACGAACTCAAAAACCGTCAAGGAATGCCATGACGCCCTACAAGACCTCGAAAAAGAAACAACCAGCTCGAAAAACAGGGCGAACAACTGGACAGCCTTGTGGAGGAATACTTTAGCATCGAGAACTTCGGGGTCAGAAAGCTAGCAGAGGAGCCAATGTCAGAGGAAAACAGGAGGGCATCACGTCTGCTACGTAACACCACCACAAGACTAGGAGATCGATTCGAGAACAGACCACCAGGTCCTGATACGCTCAGAGGACCAGCATGCGCAGCGCTTCCTCTGGCGAGAAGATGAAGACAAGCCAATTGACGTGTACATTATGAGGGTCATGACCTTCCGAGCCACCTGCTCTCCCTGCTCAGCAAGTTATGTTAAGAAAATAAATGCTGAAGCATTCCGAAACGACCATCCTAGAGCGGATGAAGCCATCATTGACCACCATTACGTGGACGACTACGTCGATACCTTCGATAGAGTGCCGGTGGCACTGTCAAGTAACATCTTCGACGACGAGGTCCTCAAAACGGAACTCTCCTCAAGCGGAATAGAATGGGTGTTCAACTGCCCGCTGAATCCTCACACCGGAGGATGTTGGGAGCGGCTGGTCCAATCCACCAAGAGAGCATTGTCATACACGCGGCGTGAAACTATGCCAAAATTAGAGGTCCTGCAGAGTGCGCTTATCGAGGCCGAAAATATCGTCAATAGCCGGCCCTTGACTCACCTGCCAGTGTCAGTCGAGGATGGAGAACGTCTCACGCCAAGCCACTTCCTCCTAGGAGTTCCCAACTAAACCTAAACACCGGGTCCGGTCGACGAACGGGACTTATGTCTTCGTAGGCGATGGAAGATAGCCCAACAGCTGAAGGACTGTTTTTGGAAGCGATGGATACGCGAGTATCTGCCTGTACTAACCAGACGATGTAAATGGTTCCAGAGGGTGCCGCCGTTGGAGGTTGGGGGCCTAGTATTGGTATGCGACGACAACGTGCCGAGAAGTAAGTGGGTTCGGGGCAGAATCTCCAGAGTGTTTCCAGGACCGGATGTACAAGTCCGCTCAGCCGAGGTGATGACGACTTCAGGAAGGCTAAGAAGACCAGCAGTGAAATTTGCCGTACTGGATGTGGGAGGGCTGGAGTGCCGGTTCGGCGCCTCACGGGGGGTGGGATGTCGATGACTCTTCGTTGGCGAATGCGAACAGAACAAATTCAACGAACGATCTGTCACTCAGACAGCCCGCGTAAGCTGGAAGGCAGCGTCATTTTCATTTGCCATTTGCCACCGCCACCGCAGTCGCCTGCCAGGAGTCACCACTAAGGAAGTACCAAACATCCTTAAGTATCAAACTGAAATGTATTTATTTGAAGAGAATAAACTCTCCCGTACATCACAATCGTGTTTTTCATTGCCCAAGGAGGGTTGCATTTCCATTGGGGACGGCAAAGCGGCGACAATATGCTATCATCATAAAAGGACGCTCACCATCACCACCGACGTCTTGGCCAGAGCGTTTGTATTGGCAGATATAAGTTTGAGGTAGTTAAGGACTTCGTCTACCTTGGCTTCGCAGTGACTTAGAGAAACAACATCAGTTCTGAAATCAAACGCAGAATCACTCTTGTCAATCGCTGGTTCATTGGGCTCTTGTTCTTCCGAACGACAAAATTGACTCAGCCAACTGGGTATGCGACAATGGAAAAGGCTAGCAAAAGATCGTGCTAGTTGGAGGGGCAGGTTGGTTGAGGCCCAAGTTCACTCCGAATTGTAGCGCCGAATAAGAAGAAGGAGCTTTCCCGGGGGAGTAATTTGATTCCCTGTCAGCAGTTCTTCTTCTTTGATGGCGTTACAGCCCATGAAGGACCAGAGCCAAGCTTCTCTCAATCACCCATGTTGTGTGTGATTTATTTTTCACATAGGTGAAAGGGACCTACAGTTTAATGCCGATTCCGAACGGCATGAGTCGAGAAGCTTTTTCCAGGCAAGTATACTACGGGGGGATTTGCCAGTACCCCACCGAGGAGGAACGCCGCGAAATAAACATTCGATGGCGTCGGTGTTATCGGAATCCGAACTCGCTCATCGTGCGACAGAGTCCAACACACTAACCACTGCGCCACGGCGTCCAGGACCCTGTCAGCGGTTAGGCTTTTTAAATACGAACGAACCCTATGATTTTTTAATTCTCTGAGAGATTTTCGGAGTAGGTTACATAGTCGGCTTAAATATGTTTTATGCTGCGGCCGGTAGTCGACTTTGTTTCCGTCGTTTACGGGCTTTTTATTTCTACTTGATCTTTTTTCGGAAAGGAGTACTATTCCACGCTGCGTGCTGAATAGTTTCAATGAATAGGTCGACTTCAAATTTAATTCGGACGGCGTCCTTAGTGACACTTTTGGACTAATAACTTCTTGGATTTCATTCCTAAAACCTTCCCGGTTTGTTCTTCTATACGTTAGCCTAGGTGGTTCAGGCTTTTTAATAAGAGTTTCACTCATCGTTAGTATATGTAACTGGAGAATGGTCTGAGGAAAGATCAAAGTTCTCTTCGACTTTAATGTAGCGATCAGATATGTCTTTTGCAATGAAAAATGAAATGGAGTCAGGTGTTTTCGCAGTATCTATAGGCCAGTATGGTGGTTTGGCATTTTGCCTCTCTGTGAAATACATTTTGAACCCCAAAATTTGTGTTTGGCATTAAAGTTACCACTTATAAGAAAATTCGGTCCAAGGTCATTAAAAAGATTGATGAATTGGGCCGCCTTCAACAGACAGTGCGGTTGAGGTGGTTTTAGTGGGTTCCCACACACTGGCTTTCGATCGTTCTAACATGCTGACGTTCTTTCGCGAATTCGTTTTCCCAAAAAATTCCTAAACTTATTACGCAATTAGTACGTTCGGCCCGTAATACAGCAATCGGCAGCAACTACCTGTTCCCAATAATCAAATATATTATGCGCTGTCATGTGGTTAGTAGCATTTAGTCACACGAGAGATTTTCCGATTCGTTTGCTTTAACAAATCAGACTGGGCCATTGTTGGAGGGTTAAAATCAGTGATCCGAGTAGAGCGATAACTTATCGAGTAGAGCGACGCTACGTGTGGAATGCTAACAAGTGAAAGATGGCACCAATGGCCGGCACCAATATCAATCTATTGATACGAAATTCATTACTGATATATCACACAATGGCTGATTAACTTATGCTGAGTCAATTTATTATTTGTCATTCCCTGCGAAGAAACTATTTTTGCCACTTTTCGTAATTGGTCTAGACCTGAGTACAAGCTCCTTAACCTTATCCATTTAACGTTTCTCAAAATAAGCATTTGTGAAAGCAATGACCTCCTCATTCGACGTAAACCGTTCTTCGCTGAGCCATTTTTTTGAATTCGGAACTGGGTGCCAGATCTGGTGAATACGGTGCATGGTCTATCAATTCGAATTACAATTCCTCAATTTTAGTCATTGCAACTGCGTACGTATGTACTCGCGCATTATCCTGGAGAAAGAGGACTTCTTTTTCTTCAAATTACGGCGATTTTCTTTCATTTTCCAAACAGTCAATGTAGATAATACTACGTGCCTCCCCCAAAAACAGTAACCATAACCTTTCCAGCCGATTTCACCATCTTTGCCTTCTTTAGAGCCCTTCGCCTTTAATCCACTGTTTCGACTGTTCTTTCGTCTCGGGAGTGTAGCGGTGTATGCATGTTTCATCTATAGTTACTAATCTGCGCAGAAACTCATCTGGATTGCGAAGTATGAGCTCCAAAAAGGCCTTAGAAGATACCATGCGATTGCATCTATTCTCAGCCGAGAGCATATTTTTTTCATACCCAATTTGTCATGCAAAATTGGAACGACGGGACCTTTTGAAACCCCTAGTTTACGCAATTTTATTCTTTGGTCGCTTAACACCATTATCGATCATTTCCGGAGTACTCACATCTACGAAACGTCCTGAACGATGTTCATCTTCTGTTGAAGTACGGCCACGTTTGAATTCATTTATCGAATCATAAAGTGTCGCAAATACCGGGGCCGATCTAGCATGAACTAAATCCAACTCAGCTTTTATTTGTAGGAAAGAAAATCAATAGACGATGTCCACTTCACTTCAAGATCGTTTATTGACTGACAGTCAGGGACAGGGATAATAAATGAGATCCACTGGCTCTGACAGGCACTTTTGACAGATTTCACCTACAAACGGCGTCGCATTTTTCTCCGACATTTTTTATTTATTTTTTGTTTAGAGACTCGCGCAGGTTCAAGAGTTTTTATATTCTCCTATGATGTGATACACACACAACCTGAACGGAGTGCAGTGGTTTGGGTCGTTGATGTTCCTTCACTACTCTCAGGGGTGGTGGTCCTAGATAGGATGAGAGCCGACCAAATTCCGGGTTGGTTATAGTCCGTAGTAATTCATTCGAGCACTTTAGTATTGCATACGCAGAGGATGAATTTTCAGTTGACCCTATACTGTGAGGGTTAGCCTGCAGCAGTACGTCTGGTCGAATGGAAAGTGACCTCTGTGTTGCATACCTTGTGTCCGTATAGGAATTACTATGAACTATAGACCTTCAGCTCGGCGGTCGATGTTGTTAACCACTGCACCATGGTCTTGCCTCGTCGACGTCTTGAGACTAACACAATGATAAGTCAAAAGCGTCGTTTTTAAGCGAAAATAACACGAATAGTATCGTTGGGTATCACAAAAGCAACAATCAACCCCTGCGGGGATCAACGGGCAGACGTATGAAAGATTTGTATCTCATTCATTATCCCTGCTGACAGTTCCAACAATGTACAGACAAGAGATATAAAGTAGAATCAGAATACGTTTCGGTTAAATCATACGATCAGGTGTCCGCTAACATATGTTAGG
Source organism: Eumerus sabulonum (assembly GCA_951905685.1). Lineage (NCBI taxonomy): Eukaryota > Metazoa > Arthropoda > Insecta > Diptera > Syrphidae > Eumerus > Eumerus sabulonum. The sequence goes on along the minus strand of OX645062.1, from coordinate 110,775,941 downwards.
CGCAATTAGGAGTAGCGCGAGTGTAGGTACAGTATGGTTAGCAAGTGCGGAACTGTTAAACAAAACTACATTTTCGACTACATATTTCTTTTGATGTAAACCGTTTTATATACTTACTTAGATGGCGCTACAGTTCGGGATGAATTTGGGCCTCACCCAACAGCTAGCACGATCTTTTGCTAGCTGGTTCCAGTGTCGCACGCCCAGTTAGTTATTCCCTTTCCGAATATGTGCGCCGCTTAAGATGCGGGCGTCGTCCGCAATGTCGTCCCTCGGGGTTGGAGTCAAAGCCTCTTTGGGCTAAAGCTGTGCTGTCCATTCGCTCTACATGGATTAGCCATCTTAGGTGTTGGATATATAGACATCGTACTAGGCCGATGTCGCTGTACAGCCCGTGCAGTTCTTGGTCGAATCGTCTCTTCCACTCTCCGTCCAACACAAACAGGATCGAAGATTGCGCGCAGAGATTTCCTCTCGAAACGACCAAGGGTCTCTTCACCCGCCTCTGCGCCGTAAGGGAGGACCGGGATTTCTAAGGTTTCCTAGAGGGTCACCTTAGTTTTCCGAGAGAGGGCTCTACTATTTAATTGCCTCTTGAACCCAAAGAAAATTATTCTGCGATTAATCTCTGCGCTGGTGTCGTTGCCGCCTGTTGCCAGTGAACCAAAGTAGACGAAATCCTTGACTACATCAAAGTTACAGCTGCCAATAGTGGCGTACTGGACAAGACGTCGGTGTTGTGCGCCTTTGACGACAGCATTATTTGGTTTTGTCCTCGTTTACCTTCAGACCAACTTTAGCCGTTTCTGCTTCAATGCCCACAAAAGCTTCATTAACGTCTCGCTGCGTTCTACCAATCACGTCAATGCTCTCAGCGTAAGCGAGCAATTGTGCAGATTTGAAGTAGATCGTGCCCTTTGTATTGGCCAGTGAATCACGCACGATCTTTTCGTGGATTATGTTGAAAAAATCACATGACAGTGCGTCACTCTGTCTGAATTCTTTTTTTAACATCGAAGGTCTCGGTTAACTCCTTACCGCCTTAATAGAGCAGCGAGAATTCTCCATTATCATCCTGCACAACCTGACGGGTTTGGTAGAAATGTCAAAACAAACTTACTTACTTATCAGGCCAGCGATCCATGGAGGATCTGAGCCTGAGCTATAGCTGCCTTCCATCCTTGACGAACCGTCAAGACCAAGATGTCTTACATTCGCGATTACTTGGTCTTTATACCGGTGGTTCGGTCTTCCTCTTCTTCTCGAACCAGGAGGTTCGGAGTCGATGACCCTCTTAGCTGAAGCGTTGATGTCCACGCGCTCGATGTGGCCGAGCCAGTGTAGTCGACGGATCTTTGCCTTCCGGACTACACCCACATCTTTGTACAGCTCGTAGAGTTCGCGGTTATCTCTTCTTCTCCATTCACCTTCCTCACAGACAGGACCAAATATTTGGCGCAGAATTTTCCTTTCGAAGGAACCCAAAATCGGCTCCGCTGTCCTGCTTATCGTCGAGCTTTCGGCTCCGTACAGAAAGACTGGCAGTATGAGCGTTTTGTAAAGCATGACTTTGGTCTTTCGAGTGAGGAGTTGTGACCCAAGTTGTTTGGACAAGCCGAAGTATCAGCGGTCGCCAAGGGCGATTCTATGCCGGATCTCCACTGTGGTGCCATTTGTGGAATTTACGTTTGCCCCGAGGTAGACAAACTCCTTAACTACCTCGAAATTGTAGCTGTCAATTGTTATATTTTGTCCAAGGTGGTGAGCGACGGTTTGGTTTTTGCTTGACAGCATGTACTTCGTCTTGTTCTCATTGCCCTTAAGACCAACTCGTTTCGCCTGTTCTTCAATCGCCGTGAATGCTTCCACAATGCCACGGCGAGAACACGCGATGATATAGATATCATCCGCGTGTCCTAGCAGCTGGACGGACTTGTAGAAGATAGTGCCTTCCCTGTTGACGCCTACCCGCCGCACTATTTGCTCCAGTACCAGGTTGTAGAAGTCACATGACAGCGCATTTCCTTGCCGAAATCTGGTGCATGTTTCAAACGATTCCGAAGTCCTGGAGCCGAGTTGCACGGTGCATCGCGTATTTTTTTAGCGTGGCGCGACACAACTGGATCAGTTTTCCCGGGATCCCGAATTCGGCCATCGCACCATCCTTCACGATGAATGCTGTCGTAGCGGCTTTCAAATCGTTGGTCTTCTCCAGGATTTGTCGAGGTGTGAAAATTTGGTCTATACTATAGTCGATTTGCCGGGCCGGAAGCCGCACTGGTAGCTGCCGATTAGTGCGGTGCATAATTGTTTTAGACGTTCACACAACACGCTGGACAAGATCTTGTATGGGACATTGAGCAGGGATATATGTCCCTCTATAGTTCTTGCAAGAGGTAGGATCGCCTTTTTTGTGGGTGGGGCAAATAGAGCTGGTATTCCAGTCGTCGGGCAAGCTTTCATCTTTCAAATTCTACAGATGATCTGGTGCATGCTCCTTACCAGAACATCGCTCCCGGCTTGCCATCAGAGCTCTTCACGGCTGGCGCCGTTTTGATACACCTCGTCGGTTGTTGCCTTTTTCTGATCACCCTCGCCATCATGCCAGAGGTTTCTTGTCGGGGTGGTAGGTATCGTAAGGTGATTTCGGCTACTTCCTGACTGGCTGAGCGGCAATGCAGCCGCATATTATGTTAATGTCAAAACATAACATAGCTCTATATAGCTCCTCCTTATAGGCACTGGTATATACGGCCGTAAAATCAACGAAAAGGTGCTGTGTTTGCTTTCGTGGCGTTATAGCCCGTGAAGGGCCAGAGCCAATCTTCCCTCAATCAATTTATTTTTCACACAGGTGAAATGGACCAGTAGTTTAATTCCGATTCCGATTCCGAACGGCGTGAGTCGAGGAGCTTTTTCATGGCAAGTATACTACGGGGGGTTTGCCAGTACCCCGCCGAGGAGGGACGCCGCGAAATAAACATATACATGGCGTTGGTGTTATCGGGATCTGAACTCGCCACGACGCCCTTGTTAAAGCACTGCGTTGATAAGATGAAAAAGTTTCAGCAGATTTTAAAGGACATCGTAGCCTGGTGCTTTATTTGGCTTGAGGGATTTTACGTGTGATATTTTCCAGTTCGGAATACGTAGCCCGTGTCATTGTATATTCCACGATCATTTCCAAAGTATTGCTATTGTCAGGTAGCGGATGTCCTCGCTTGAGCGTATCAGCGATATATTCAGCAAAACTTCAGCCATTGCCTGATTGCCTTTTGCCCATTCATTTTGATTTTTCTTTATTGGCGATGGCTGCAGTTTAGGCTTTTAAACGCCCTTAATAACTTTCCAAGGGGAGTAAATTGATTTCTTGTCAGCGGTTAGGCTTTCTAAGTTCAAACGAACCCCTTGATTTTTGTATTCTCTGACAGATTTCCGCAGCAGGCTACATAATCGGTTTAAATATGTTTTATGCTGTGACAATCGACTTTGTTGCCATCGTTTTCGGGCTTTCCGTTTCATCTTTAATTTCTGGTGGATAATTTATGAAAAAACTGTTCGGCACTTTTTCAGAAAAGGAATATTATTCCAAGCTGTGCGCTGAATAGCTTCAACGAATCGGTCGACTTCGAAATCTAATTCGTTCTAAGTGGCACTCTCAGAATAATACCTTCTTGAATTTCATTCCTAAAATCTTCCCGGTTTGTCCTTCTATTCACAAGCTCTCTTTCAACGTTTAGTGTAAATCTACTGCCTGCTCTCAATTACGAAGACGCCAGCTGCTGAGCCGTCTAAGCAGATCGGATTACTTTTCAAGAAATCTAGTGCCGCTCAAAAGTAAAAGTACTTATGTAAAGACATACGTACATACCTACGAGTATTGCCATATTTTTCTCAACCTTACCCGTACCACTCATGTTTGTCTTGATATTAAGCAGATAAGTCTATACATATTCCCAGGTAATTACTTTCACATTAAATGCCCATTTAATGGGCAGCGATAAGGTGAAGTGATTGACATACAATTTTATTGCAAGAACATTGAGTATAGGTGCTAATCTGAGTGGTATATTTCACAATCAACTCGCGTTTCACATGATCTACTATTTACAGGCCTTTTGTCATATAAATGACAACATTTTTATGAGCTCTCTATTCGGAGGCACGTGCGCCAAGCCCCCAATTGTTTACAGGCATTTGCAATATTTTGCTTTCAGGTACAATACTTATTATACGAGTTATCACTCAAGCGGTAAATTACTTTGCTTACTTAGGTGGCGCTACAGTCTGATGTGAACCTGCGCCTCAACCAACAAACTTCCCCAGCTGGCACGGTCTTTTGCCAGCTGTTTCCAGCGACGCACAACCAGTTGGTTAAGATTTCCTTCCACCTGTGTGCGCCACCTTATACTCCGTCGTCCTCTGCTGCGTCGTCTTTCGGGGTTGGGCTTGAAGACTCTTAGGGCCGGAGCTGTGTTATCCATTCGCTCTACATAGCCTAGCCATCTTAGACGTTGGATCCGTAGACGTCATGCTAGGCCGATGTCGCTGTACAGCCGTCGTTGTATCTTCTCCTCCTATTTCCGTTTATACCAACGTGACCATAGATTGAACGCAGAATTTTCCTCTCGAAATGACCAAGGGCCTCCTTATCCGTTTTCGTTAAAGTCCCGGTCTCTGCTTCTCAATTGCCTCCCGAGCCCAAAGAAATAGCGGTTGGCAAGAGTTATTCGGCGTTTGATTTCGGCACTGATGTCATTTCTGCATGCGACTGCGGAGCCTAGGTAGACGAGGTCCTTGACTACCTCGAAATTATACTTGCCAATATATGCAGTGCGTCACCCTGCCTAAGACCTTTTTTAACATCGAAGGTCTCGGTTAGTTCACCTCCGACCTAAATGGAGGAGCGAGAGTTCTCCATAGTCATCCTGCACAGTCTGACGAATTTGGCAGGAATGTTAAAACATGACATGGCTCGGTACAGCTCGTCGCTATAAACACTATCATATGTGGCTTTAAAGTCAACAGAAAGATGGTGCGTATCGACCTGGAATTCATGGGTCTTCTCCAAGATCTGCCCTGTGATTTCCTGGCCTGACACTACACTGGTAGGAACCTATCAAATTGTTCACAAACACTTTCAGGCGCTTACACGGTACGGCAGAGAGGATCGTGTACACAATGTTCAGGAGACTTATCCCTCTGTAATTGGTGCAGTCATAGGGGTCTCATTTCATCGGGCATGCAGATTAGTTGGTGCATGTTCCTGACCAGCTCATGGCCAGCTGCTTTAAACAGTTCCGCGGGAAGTCCGTCTGCTCCAGCAGCTTTATACGACTTAAGTTTCGATATCGCTATCTTAACATAGTCTAGGTCGGATGGACAGGATTTTCGTCTTCTTCCATTGTGAATGGTTCATATACAGTCTGCAGAAGTGGTCCTTCCACAATCTCAGCATCGACTGTGACTCCACTACTAGTTGTCCGTGCTCATCCCTGCAGGCTTTTGCTCTGGCTTTATAGCCGTGGCATGTTCGTTTTACTTTCTGGTAAAATTTTCGAACGTCGTTCCTACCGTAACATCTCTCCATCTCCTCGATCTAGGGCTCCTCATGCTCCTACTTTTTTCTTCTCAGAAGCGCATGCTCCTTCCTCCTTTTCTATTCATAGAGCTCACGGGCAGTTCTCGTTCGTCGATGCAGTGTAGCCATGTATGCATTCTGTTTATCTACATGGGCCTGTCTGCATTCGTCATCGAACCAGGGGTTTCTCGAAGGTGGTGGCTTGAGGCGGCCTCTCTGATGGCATTCTGACAATGACTCCATTGCTGTTCTATCGTATGTGCAGATTGCATCGGGACTTGAGAGAGCTTGAGGGAGACTTGATCGGCGAAGGTCCTGGCGGTCTCCTGCGAGTGCACCTTTCCGACGTTAAATTTTGGTGTTCTTACTCGATTCCGTTGATTCCGAGAAATTCGCATCCGTAAATACCTTGGCTGCAACAAGATAATGATCCGAGTCGATGTTGGCTCCCCGAAAGTTTCGGACATCTAGGATGCTGGAGGAGTTTCTGCGGTCGATCGCAATGTGATCAATATGATTGGTTGTCGATTCCCTGATCAATCGATCGATTATGTCCCGCCATAAAATCCACTAGCCTTAGTCCATTTTCTGACGTGGTGTTGAGTAGGCTGTGCTTTCCTATGACTCGTTCAAGGATAGCTACCTTACCCAGCTTCGCATTGAATTCTCTAAGAAAAATGTTGGTGTCATAGCTGGGACATTGGGCATATGTTCTGTCAAGGAGATCATATGTATAAGTCGTCTTTTTGTTGGTTGTCTTTCTCCTCTGTGGTGGCGTGGACACATATTAAGCTTATGTTGTCGAGATTGGCCTTAACGCGGATTAACTATCCGCAACTTACATATTGAAAGTGAATCTGCCTCGAATAACAAATCCGAATCCGAATAAGCGTTGTTTATTTTCCCTGTAGCAGTTTTCGTAGTAGATATCACAGTTTTTGATCCGCTTTTTCCCATCGCACTTTTTGGAGCGTGGTAATGTCTGCCTTATAGCAGTCTAATGAGTTGACCAGTTGTCCGGCCGCACCTGGTCTATTGAGGGACCTAACGTTCCAGGTGCAAATCCGGAATTCGTTTCCTTTTAGACGTGTGCGGGGGTCGTCAACATGTAATCCGTCCGTATCCGAGGCTGTTGGTTGTCTCTGAACAAGTAAATAGGGATGTTAACCCTAAACGAAACCCTCAACCTGGAGGACCAGGTTCTTTTTTATACAAAGGACAAAGGGCTGGCTGTGCCGTTCCTTATCGGACCGGGCTCCAAATAAGTTGTAGTAGCCCGAAATAAGGTGTTCACCAGGTAGTTCTTCTCGCTCGTACCGTGAGCGCCGCCGTTGGCTCCATCTTGGGAATTCTTCTGCCGCCGTCCCGAAGAAGGAGCTGAGCCCTGGTGGCGGCTCAGACTCCCTCCCTGTCTCGTTTGCTTACTTGAACCTTAGGACAGCAATATTCAGGCAACTTTCAACTTGTTCTAAATTACGAAGACGCCAATTGCTGAACCGCCTAAGCAGGTCGGGTTAGGACATCCTTTAAAGAAATGTAGTGTCACTCAAAGATAAAAGTTTTTACGTAAAGACATACATACATATCAGGTACTTCTCAACCTCACCCGTACTACTCATGTTTGTCTTCATATTAAGCAGATATGTATGTATGTAAGTCCCTATTCTCGGGTATTTACTTCCACATTAAATGCGCATTTAATGGGAAGCGATAAGGTGAAATTATTGACATAAAATTTTACTGCAAGAACACTGAGAATAGGTGCTAATTTGGGTGGAATATTTCACAATTAACTCGCGTTTCACATGATCTACTGTATATAGGTAGGTGTATGTAGGTGTAAACTGTTTACTCAGTGGCCCCTAAATGAGAACATTTTTACGAGCTCTCTATTCGGAGGCACGTGCCCCACGCCCCCAATTGTTTACAGACATTTTCAAGATTTTGCTCTCAAGTACAATATGTACCTTCTAATTATACGAGTTAAGTTATCGCTACAGCGATACATTAATCTTGCCAAATTCCAAGCCAATTGAGATACACGTAAAGGCCTGTAGGAAAAATTGTGTTTGCCGACTTTAAGTGCACAATTTCCTGTTCTTAATTAAGCGACAGCAAAATTATTATGAGTTGAACCTGCTAATGTAGTATTCTACAAGTTATCAACCTACTTAACGGTCTACATGTTTAATTTCACGCCCCTGTAAATCCCACAACGCAAAAACTGAAACCCCCAACTCGAGGGTATCGTAACTAAATTTTCCAGTGAATCGCAGTAATTTAGACGAAAACCGCATGAATCAATCTTTCTACATATGAGTGCAACGTAACGTCATGCATTTGATGTGTACACGTGACGAAGAGGCCAATACTTAGTATGAGAACGTGTGTAGATAGGTATAGATTACGTACTATGTACACATCTCACACTATCGTGACCAGACGCAGCTTGTATAAATAATAAATATTTAATCACCAACCCGTCTCCGAGAAGAGGGCGTGGACGATATACAAACACCTTATCGCAGAGGGTCAATCGCGTCAATCGTTCTGTTCTGCGCAAAGTAAACATTCGTATCTTATCGCGTAGAAGGTTTCCGGCATTACTCATAGCCGCATTCTCACGGTACAAAGTATATTGTATACTAGTTAGCTTGGTTGGGCCAACTGTACTACTGTGGCTAATCAAACAGCCATATGTGTTCGATGCCATCTAAACTCCTATTTATGGTTTGGTGACATATGTATGTAATGACGGGCGATAAGAAAGCGATAAGTGATTACTAATCATCCTATACGTACAGTCACTGCCAAAATTATGTGCACAAATCCATTTTATGAAAAGGAAATATGTTTAAGATTGAAGTAAACGGTTATTTAAAGTAACAGTACTTAATAGGTTGTGATTCCTCCTTTTGCCGCAATAACTTCTGTAAGGCGTGCGGGCATAGGATCTATTAATCCCCGGACTTGCGCCCACGGTGAAAGGTGTTGATTTACTACCGTTTACCCGAACACAGCTGCTATAAGTTGTGTATAGAGACTGAATGACCCTCAACTCCAGAGTTTACCTCGAAGAGCTCCCAAGCGTTCTCGAGTACAATTCTTAGAGTGAAACTCTGGTCGGTTGTACTTCTGCCGTGATGAAACCCGCACTGTTCATGCCCTATCATGGAGCTCTAGGACGCGCTTCCAACATCTTAGCGTAGACTTTACCGGGGACCTTACAGGGGATTTACCAACTTTTAGCGATTGAATCGCTAAAATGACTTCTCCCACCGTTTGACTATTCTCCGCCCCCCTCAAGACTATATGTCTGCCGAACCCAGCGCCCGGGATTGAACATCTCCGAATAGTGCTCGCTCCATCTACGTAAAACGTCCAGTTATTGTGATCTGTTTTGTAAAGTTTTTCATGAGAAACGTCGTACGAGATGCCGAAAACTGTCGAACTTTCCCTTGAACAAAGAGCTGCCATTGTAGCAGAATTTCCGAGAGGTGTTTCGGCCACGCAACTTGCAAAAAACTACGGTTGTACTCGGAAAACAATATATAATAAAATTTGAAAACTTCAGAAGAGGCAGGACAAAAAATTGAAACATTGTTCGGACCTTCAAAAAAACAACCCATGTGAAAGTTTCTTAAGTGCACTCGCGGACATCAACAAAGATCAGGAAAACAACATCAGTGAAATAGCATTGCGTCGGAGACTGAAGGAAAATAAGATAAAATCCTACGTCATCCAGAAAAAGCCGTACGTAACCCCCCAAAACAAGCAGCTATGATTACAATTTACTAGTGAGCACATTACCAAGCCACCAGAGTTTTGGAGGAGCATTTTTTTGATGGATGAAACTGCTTGCTCCCTAGATGGTACCTATGGATATAAACATTTTTACTTCGGTACTAAAACTAAGGCAAAACAGTCCATCACGCAACCCAGGAAACATTCCAAAGGCGGTAAGATCATGATATGCGGTTGCATACGAGTATCATATAGTGGTGTGGGCCCCCTTGTCAGATGCTCCAAAACTATGACACAATCACATTATTTAGATATTTTAAATGACTTTACACTGGTCGCAGGCTCAAAAATTATCGGGAGTAATCTTATACTCTTATAAGCAGCTGGGAATGACCTGGTTAGGAGCATGCACCAACTCATCTGTAAGATATGGTCGGAGCAAAGCATGCCCAAGGAATGAGGAATGAAGTATAACCATCGTATGTCAAATCCACAAGAAAGGAGACCCTCTCGGACTGCGCCAACTAAGAGGAATAAGTCTTCTTAACATCGCCTCCGAAATCTTCTCTGCCGTTTTGTGTGAACGCCTGAAGCCTTTTGTAAATAAGCTGATAGGAGTTTATCAGTGCGGATTCAGGCCAGGAAAGTCCACCATCGACCAAATCTTCACACTACGGCAGATCCTGGAAAAAAAAACAATGAATTTCAAGTCGACACTCACCACCTATTTGTCGACTTCAAAGCCGCATACGACAGCGTCATTAGAGACGGGTTATACAACGCTATGTCTACCTTTCACATCCCTGCTAAACTTGTCAGACTATGCAAAATGACTTTGGAGAATGCTCGCTACTCCATCCGAATCGGTGAAGGATTTAGAATTTAGGCAGCGCGATGCGCTGTGGTGTGATTTCCTCAACATCATGTTAGATATGTATGTACGTATGTTGGCGTTACAGTCTATGAAGGACCAGAGCCGAGCTTCTCTCAATCACCCATGTTGTGAGTGATTTCATTTTCCCATAGGTGAAAGGGAGAGTACCCCTTACAACCATTAAACATAATCTGACCAATCTCGCCAGGGCCGAGACGAACCTGAGATGGACCCAGGGACATACCTGCGTCATTACCAGGCAAATCTGGCCTCGGCTTGACAGTCAGCGCACAAGGAGTATAATCTCCCTAAGAAGAACTGACATCTACAAAGTCATCGGTGTCATCACAGGTCACTGCCTCATTGGCAGTCACGCACAAAGACTAGGTGTAGTTCCAAATGACTTCTGCAGAAGCTGTCAGGACGAGGAGGAGGTCGAATCCATTCACCAGCTTCTATGCGCCTGTCCAGCTTTTTGCAATATAAGGAAGCGTTACCTAGGCTCTAACTTCCTTAACGATCTGAAAGATGTTCAGAAAGTAGGGATACTTAATCTTCTTAACTTCTTAAGAAGCACTAGATGGTTCCACGAATAGGGGGATAAAACCCCCTCGTAGCTGCACAACGGGCCTCCTTGGCCTAAGTGCGTTCTTCTCAATTCTGGGAAGCCTACGACCCTACCTACCTACCTACCTAGGTGAAAGGGACCTACAGCTTATTGCCGGTTCCGAAAGGCGAATTTCGAGAAGCTTTTTATGACAATTTTACTACAGGGGATTTTGTCAGAACCCCGCTGAGGAGAAACACCGTGAAAACACGTTCGATGACATGGCTGTGTCGGGATTCGATCCCGTGTCATCGGCGTGAGAGGCCAACACACTACCCACTGCGCCACGGTGCTCTCATATTAGAAATGGTTGTACAAAAATCAGTGGTCAATACAAGAAGCACAATTTATTTCAAGTCCTCGCAACTCCTTGCATACGCCGACGACATTGACATAATAGCTAGATCACAGCAAGATGTCAATGAGGCGTTGGCGGGTATTGTGGCGAGGGCGGCGAAAATTGGTTTGGCAGTAAACGAGGGTAAAACGGTCCCCACCGACGTCTTGGCCAGAACGTGTGTATTGGCAGATATAAGTTTGAGGTAGTTAAGGACCTCGTCTACATTAGCTCCGCTTTGACCTGGAACAACGACATCGGTTCTGAAATCAAATGCAGAATCACTCTTACCAATCGTTGTTTCTTGTGGCTAAGGAGGCAATTGAGTGACAGAGCCCTCTCCCGAACGGCAAAGTTGACTCTATACAAGACCCTTATTATCCCGGTCCTGCTGTATGGCGCAGAAGCTTGGACACTATCAAAAGCGGATGAGGAGGACCTTGCTCGATTCGAGAGAAAGATTTTGCGTGTGGTTTTCGGCCCTTTAAACGTAGACAGGGAATGGAAAAAAAGATTCAACCACCAGCTATACGGACTGTACAGCGACATGAGTCTAGTCAGGCGTCTACGGTTTCAAAGCCTAATATGGCTAGGCCATGTAGAGCGAATTGGCACCATAGCTCCAGCCCGGAGAGTCTTTGAATCCAACCCCGACGGACGAAGAAAGAGAGCACGGCCGCACTTAAGATGGTGCAGTTCTGCAGCTTTAAAGGTTGCTCAAGTAGCAAGCATTGTAATGTGTGAATAATTTTGCCAGTGACTGTATATCCAAACGTAGATTGTGGGCTGGTACACCTCTTATGCAAGCTGTAATAGTAGTAGTGGTAGTGTGACTCGTGAACCAGTTTATCAGCTCCGGCTTGAAACTATCGCCAGACAGCAAACGCTCATTAAAATGTCGTTCACCAAATACCTACTGATCTGTTGCACGCGCGTGTATTTAAAATAGACATCGGCTGGATTAAAAACTGACTTTCAAGAGCTGAGGGCAAACAATTATTATCAGTGGAATAGAGGGAAAGTCCAGATAAGTGGGTCAAGTTCGAGGATGGGTAACATTTCAACACCCTGGAACGAGTATTTTATATATTGACAGTCTGGTTTCAAGTTTTGAATGACCTGTGACGGTATAAAACCCGTTTTTTTCCTATCCCCACAGACATTGCCGGTTTGGTTAGATATACGTTTTTGTTCGATAAAGCTTATATACATACAGGCCTCTGTTAGCCTCTCACACGTTGTTGGCTCGCATAGAGAGGGACATAAAAAATATACCAAAAACAACACACCCGATAACTTTAGTACATCTATTGGATCACGGTTAACGATTGCGACATTCCATCGCCGTCCTCCGTTCCAGTTGGTTATCGAGTGCGTACCAGTGCGAACGCTCTCTCAATCCCGTCGAAAAAATTAAAAAGAAAAATAACAAAAACTACGTGAAACATAAACAGACGAACGAAGGGAAGAAAAAAAAAAGGGAAAAGACAAGGAAAAAAACACTATTTTTCTGGCATTCCACGTTCCATGCACCTGCGTATATAACAGTTGAAAGAACAAACGTCATACACCACCAGAGCGAGAGTGTGTACAATAGTGTGTTTGTAGCGCGATTTTCCGTCATCGTGTGCCTACTGTCTTTGCAGTTGTCAATTTTGACCTTCAAGGTTCCTTCAAAACGACGAACGACATAGCCAGTGCACGGGCACGGACCGCACATATTACATAGTGAAAAGAAAAAAAAAAAACATTAAACAAACAAAAAACAAATAGAATCAACGAGTGAAAAGTTTTCCTTCGACTCAATAAAGTAGAAAACAACAATAAAGTGTGTAATAAAACGAGAAGATGGATAAAGAGATCAGCGCCGCGTTAGAAAGTTTTTCTATTAATAAAGCCACGAGCAAAGAGAAATACAACGGTAGCGTAGAATGGAAAGAAAAATCAAAAATTTGTGGTGTATCGACGATCGGTAGTGAGAAGTCAAAAATGATTCGCGACCTATGTAAAGAGCTCATCCTAACCGATGAGCAAATAACGGAGTTGAATTACCGCATATTGCATGAAATAAAACGTGGCCTCCGTAAGGATACACACGACCGTGCCAATGTTAAGTGTTTCGTGACATACGTACAGGATTTGCCTAATGGCAATGAGCGCGGTAAATTTCTGGCTCTCGATTTGGGTGGAACAAATTTCCGGGTGCTGTTAATTCACCTGAAGGGCGAAAATGATTTTCAAATGGAATCACGAATCTATGCGATACCACAGCATATTATGATTGGAACGGGTAAACAATTGTTCGATCATATTGCCGAGTGTTTATCAAATTTTATGTTTGAGCATAATGTGGCCGAAGAACGTTTACCATTGGGTTTTACATTCTCATTTCCGCTAACGCAATTGGGTCTGACGAAAGGATTATTGGTCACATGGACGAAGGGTTTCAATTGTGAGGGTGTCGTTAATGAGGATGTGGTGCTATTGTTAAAGGAGGCCCTCGCACGACGCGGCGATGTACAAATCGATGTTTGTGCCATATTAAACGATACGACAGGAACATTGATGTCATGTGCATGGAAGAATCATAATTGCAAAATCGGTTTGATCGTCGGAACCGGTTGTAATTCGTGTTACATGGAACGAGTCGATGAGGCCGAACTGTTCGACGTGAAGGACAATACAAAGTCACATATTCTCATCAATACGGAATGGGGTGCATTCGGTGATAATGGAGCTCTGGATTTCATACGAACTGAATTCGATGATGATATCGATAAGCATAGTATTAATCCGGGTAAGCAAACGTTTGAGAAAATGATTTCGGGCATGTATATGGGCGAGCTGGTCCGTTTGGTATTGGTGAAATTCGCCAAAGCTGGTCTTATCTTCAAGGATCTGAATATCGAGGTGCTGACGACACGCGGTACATTCTTTACGAAATATGTGTCAGAGATCGAAGCGGATGATGTGGGTGTATATACAAATTGCCGAATGGTGCTCGAAGAATTGGGTATGTCCAATGCAACTGATGAAGATTGCGGAAATGTACGTTTTATATGCGAGTGCGTATCATCACGTGCCGCACAATTGGTTAGCTGTGGTATTTCAACACTTATCAATAAGATGAATGAGCCACGTGTTACGGTCGGTATTGATGGTTCGGTATATCGTTTTCATCCGAAATTCCATAATCTGATGGTGAAACAAATTAAGAAACTCATCAAGCCCGGCATTCATTTCGACCTGATGCTGTCTGAGGATGGTTCTGGTAGAGGTGCAGCCCTGGTGGCTGCTGTTGCATGTCGTGAGGATAAAGAGGATGATGATTAGAGGAACAAATTCGTGAATACGGGTTACGTATAAACAAAAAAAAGAAAAATCGCCTTTTGGCAACAGGCAGCTACATGGACACTTAAGTATGGATAAGTGGCGGAATGGAGACTTTTTATTTTTATTTTTTTTTTTGTTCTCGGAGCTTAGTACATAATTATTTGTTGTTTGGATCCATGTTAGGGAGGAGAGAAACGATACTAATCTACGCAACATCATTGTTAGATATCTAGAGTCTAAGAGTATATGTAATCAAAAAAGAATCAAGAACCCAATCATTTCACTTTGTAATTTTGATTCGATGTACCGCATTGGTTTAGTCTTTAACTATTGTATAAAGTGGATATTATTTTATTTAATTTTTCTTTTTTTTTTGTAAGAAAAAAACACGCAAAAAGGAAGCAAAACGTTTTATTTTCTTCTCTACTAGTTGATCGTTTTATTTTTGGTCGAGATGTTGTAGTATGTATAGATGGTACAGAGAGAGGGAACGAAAGATACGGCGCTGCCGCTTGTTTGTTATTCGTAGAAAAATTGTATTTAAAATATTTATTTAAAAATAAAGAAAGAAAATTGAAAAAAACAAAAAACTAAAAGAAAAAAAAAACGAAACAACCACACACCTCAAAGCCAAACCATTGAAAAATCGAAATGTTTTTCTTGATCACGGTATGAGGAGAGCGAGGAGCTGGGGGGTAAGTTGAAGTGGTCTAGATACCTATGTATGCATGACCAACTGGCGCTGATGGTCAGTCAGGCGGGTGGGAAGAGTTGTTTCTTTGTATTCTTGTCCTTGAATGTGTCCTTTGTGCACGATTTTGGCGTAATCATCTCGTGCTGTTGTCGCCGCCCATCGTCGTCTGACACCGTAGATTGTTGCTGCAGTTGCATTTGTAACAACTGTTCGACTTGGCCGCTCATTTCTTTGGCACCATCAAGTGTTTGATTGAACTTTTGCATTTCATTGAGAAATTGAGTATAAGACTCGGACACTCGATTAAGAATGTCCATTTGCTTGGCGATGATTTCAAGTTCGTCGTTCTTGTGATGGTAATCGTATTTGTTGAGAACGAAATATGCATGTTGGCGCAATTCGGTAATTTTCGTATCGATACGTTGTCGAATACCTATAAGGTCACTCATTTCGTAATTATTTGCTACTTTGGCGCACAATGACTAAGTGGGTTGGTCCGAGTAGATGCGTGGGACGAGAAATGTACGTATTCAAGGCGAAATTTGACGAAGACGATGGATGACAGTGCAAATTGTTTGTTTATATGACAATTACTTTGATTTCCTCTTTCAAATGGTTTGACACGTAACTGAATATGTCATGTAACCGTGGTGAGTGATGCCAAATAAGTTGGTACAGTAATGGACAACAATATTTGTTTTGTTTGTTGAAACTATTTTACGAAAATAAAAAAAGTTTCCGCTACGTTATTTGCGGAAGTGAATTGCGTCAGTGCAGTCGTGAAAAAGACCAAAATACACATTCCGAAAAGGAATCACGCAGCTCAGATAATGAGAGCATTGAGGCGTATGACGCAGGTTGGCATTCGCATTTCTTTCTATTTATTTATGTCAAACTTAAAGTCTTTGACCAAAATAGACGTGTTGAAGGATCATTCACATTCACGTGCGTACAGCCGCGTGCTTGGCTCTAGTTTTTCTGACCAGCTGGTCGCGCTCGTTTACTTGCAAGTCAAATGACAATCAAATTGAAATTGATGCCTGTTTCACAATGCTACTACACGGCGCGGCGACAGCGCAAAATCAATTAAGGCGTAAAATCCTTCAATGTCCCAAAGGTAGCAAAAGTTTCTGGTCGTTTGTAAAAAACGTAAAAAACTCAACTAAGTCGTCTATACCGACGCTCATCCACAGTGACACTCCAGCTGTCTACCCCTTAGACAAAGCTAACCTACTTGCTGTCCATTTCGCAACCAGTTCTCAGCTGCCAGCTTGTACTTTGTCTCCGCCTGTACTAGAGTGCGCCAATTCCACCATTGGACTAATCCACTTCCGCACTCGTACAGTCGCAAGGGTTCTTAAAGACCTCGACATACACAAATCCGCTGGTCCAGATGGTATTGCCCCAATAGTTCTGAAGAGGTGTTCTTCTACGCTGGCAAAACCACTGCGTAAGCTTTTTCACCTTTCCTACACCTCTGGGCTCTTTCCGAGTAGGTGGAAAACAGCATTTGTCCAGCCTATACCCATAGGCGAATCATCTTCTCCCTCCAACTACCGACCCATTGCACTAACGTCCCTTCTTTCCAAGGTCATGGAAACGCTGATTAACCGTCAGCTTATGAAATATCTTGAATCACGGAAACTCCTCAATGACCGCCAATACGGTTTGCGCAGCAACAGATCCACTGGTGATATGATGGCATATCTCGCTGAAAAGTGGAATCACTCGCTTCACCAAGCAGGTGAAAGCAAAATTGTTGCACTGGATATTTCGAAAGCATTTGACAGGGTTTGGCATGAAGCCCTTTTGTCGAAAATGCGTGCTTTTGTGATCGATGAGTCTCTTTTTCAATGGATTAGAAGCTACCTTTCGAATCGTTCAAATCAAGTTGTTTTGGACGGATTCAAGTCTGATACTCACTTTGTAAATGCCGGTGTTCCCCAGGGCTCCGTTTTGTCTCCGACACTCTTTCTTATTTTTATAAATGATCTCTTGTCTGTTATTTCTAATCCAATTTACTCCTTCGCTGACGACACTACCCTCAGCTTCTCATATTCGCTCACCAGTTTACGACCCTGCACTTCGGTTGTAGATAATGAGCGGCAGCGTATGTTAAGCTCATTAAATTCCGATATCGACAGCATCATCCAATGGGGTAAAAACAATTGAGTGGAATTTAATGCTTCCAAAACACAATGCTGTCTCTTGTTAAGGCGTATAAGTAACCCGCAGCCATTATCCATGAATGGCACTTGCATCTCAGAAACTGAAAAGCTTTCCATCCTGGGTATGAGTGTTGCTCATAATCTTAATTGGAGCGACCATATATTCAGTGTCGCCAAGAATGCTGCGAAGTGCCTAGGATTCTTATACAGATGCAAGAAATATTTCTCACCTTTAGATCTGGCTACAATCTATAAGGCGTTCATTCGCCCCAAATTAGAGTTTAACGCTCATGTCTGGTCCGGTGCTTCCAAGACCTCACTGCATCTACTTGACAGAATACAAAAACGAGCCATAAAACTGATAGGTGACTCCAGCATTACCAAAACATTAGACTCGCTGGAACACCGCAGGAATGTTACCTGCCTCTCCCTGTTTTATCGTTACTACCACCAAAAATGCTCTGATGAAATAGCCAGTTGCATTCCGCCCCTTCAACATTTCTCCCGCAATACACGTCTCTCTAGGAATGTTCACCAATTTATACTCTGCAGCCCGCTTTCGAACGCACTGTCAAATATAGAGAATCTTTCATTAACCGAACCACACGAATCTGGAACTCCCTGCCGGATTCGGTTTTCCCCCCTCAATGCAACATGCAAGCATTTAAGATCAATGTCCATCGGCATCTCCTCTATTCCTCTTACTCTCTACTGTGTCGCCGACATAATAAGGTTATTAGACCTTGAGTGCGCGCAAATTATTTAAAAAAAAATATATAAAAAATCTACAAACGCCGTAGCTGTCAAATCCATATTCATTCATTGGAATCATATGGAGTAAGTCACGTAGTTCCCATAGATAAATTAACAAGATGGAAAACTTTCGTACGTCTGCCCTGTGATCCCCGCAAGGGTTGATTGTTGTATTTGTAATTAAAGCGGCCCCTAGACGCCTAATAATATTGTGCAATATTTGATATTGCACAAATTATTGTTCGTCTGTAGATAATATTGCAAGATTGTGCCATATATTGCGGAAAATTAAAACGCTTTTGACTTTTATTACAAATATGAGCGGTCAACTAAATTATTGGGAAAAATATTGAACCGTCTGGGGCAGTAAGCCAATAAAATTGTGCAATATTTTGCACAATAATATTGAGCGTCTAGAGGCCGCTTTAAAAACGACGCTTTTGACATAGAGTCAAGACGTCGGAACAAGGCAGAATGACATAGTCAAGACGCCGTCAAACCGAAACGAGTTTGTAGGGGCTAGTTGTCAAAATGCCTGTCAAAGCCATCGAGATTGCCATCTCTATATTTATCTCTGGTAGTTCCTATGTGACTTACTCCCTATAATTCCATTGAATTAATATGGATTTGACAGCTACGGCGTTTGTAGTTGCGCTGTCGCCGCGCCGTGTAGTAGCATTGTCGGAGTCTACACGAGGGCTATATGATGAGGGCTAAAATAAGTGTAAAAGAGAGGATAAGTGAAACAGAAATACATTGGCACACTCACGCACGGGTAGCTACTTCGTGGGTTTTTTTTGATATTTCCTTATCTCCTTTTCTTTGTTTTGCGATGTCGCTTCACTCCTGTTTCTGACTTGGAAGTGAACGTTTGGATACCATTCTTACTTTTCAAACATCACCACAGGCAACGAAATTAAAATGTGAAGCGAAATGTCAAAAAACAGGCATAGGCGCCGAAAAGCTCCGTGTGGACGCGTCTTCAAATTGGAACGTAGGTTCAAAAGAAAAAGGCGCAAAAAGAAAGCCCTCGTGTAGACTCCGACATTGTGAAACAGGCATGATACTTCTCCCGGTGGTTGTGGTATACGCAGAAATACTGAAAAAGTTGTATAACCTACTTAACGGTATGTATTAGTATTACTACAAAAAAGAAAAAAAAAATTATGCGAAAAACATACCTCGTTTCACACACCCCCCAATGTGGCGAAACAACATACACGGAAGCGATTTGTTTTTCGAAGGGCACCATTGCGACAAGTGACATTCCGGCAGCCGGTCGCGTTTAACTCTCGGAACCTGTGACTATACCGTCCGCTTTTTAATTAATTGTTACGGAAGTGGGCGGGTGTTCCACGCCATGTGCCATCAGATGCGTGGGAGGAACACCAGCTAAAAAAAGACCGCTCAGTGGAAACAAGCTCGTGACGTTTGTGGAGGCATTAAGTATCTTTAAGTTTTTTATGTGTTTTCACGACAGAGTCAAGGGGAAATAGAACTGTGAACTTCGTTTTTGCCTAAGGTCGAATCGCAAATGTCTTTGCACATGGCAGTGAGAATGATTTAAATCCTAGCGTATCGATCTTTGCCGATCGAGTTTCCCTCAACTTCTCGCAAAATCTGATGATAGCGGCACAATCAACAGAACAACAGTGGGAGCATTGCCAGCGCGCCATCAGAGACGCTGCCCCTGATGTAGTGGGTTTCAAACCACCGTCAACTAGAAACCCTTGGTTTGATGAGCAATGCGGTTAAGCCTATGTAGCAAAGCAAAACGCCTACAAAGCCATGCTACATAGACGGACGAGAACGCACGCTTTTAAGGAAGAAAAACAGAGAGCATGGAAAGCGTGAGATCGAGGAGAGTCATCCTAAAAAAGACGTGCAACATTGACGTCTTGGCCAGAATGTCACAATTGGCTACAATTTCGAAGTCGTCTAGGACTTCGTCTACCTTGGCTCACTAGTGACCAGCGACAACAACGCCTTGATAACTGCTGCTTCTTGGGGCTCAAGGGGCAATTGAGAAGTAGAGTGCTCTGTCGAAAGACCAAGGTTGCGCTATACAGAACCTCAATCATCCCGGTTCTCCTCTATGGCGCAGATGCCTGGACTTTAACGAAAGCGAATGAGGAGGTCCTTGGTCGGTTCCGGGAGAAAAATTCTGCGTTCAATCTATAGTCCCGTTTGTACTAGCGGAAAGTGGAGGAGAAGGCACAACGGTTAACTGTATGGGCTGTACAGCGATCCAACGTCTAAGATTGCTAGGCCATGTTGAGCGGATGGACAACACAGTACCGGCCGAAGGAGTCTTCAAATCCATCCTCGAGGGACGACGCAGCAGAGGACGACCGAGTCCAAGATGGTGTGCACAGGTGGAAGGGGACCTTAACCAACTGGGAAACTTGTTGGTTAAGAAGAAGGAGTACCAAACAGCGTTTTGAAGTAGATGTGAGGGAAAGATATGTGCTTAATCTAGGCTGACACTTCGCAGACGTACACCTTCGTCGTTAACAGAAACCATTGATGAATCCTCGAGGTATGGCAATTAAGTTTCCGAAATTTGTAAATAAAAAACACACAAATTGAGTTGGTCTCACAATTTTACTATCGACCTTCGCAATAGTCCTCATCCATCTCTACAGAATGATTCCAACGTCGCTCCCACGATTCGAGAGACCCTTGATAATCCTCCGAAGTTAACTCGTTCAGAACCATGGTTACAGCCTCTTTGACCCTCTCTACATCGCCATGATGAGTTCCCTTGAGGTGTGACTTAATCTTGGACAGTAAAAAAGGTCGCAGAGGGCAATATCGGGGCTATGGGGTGGATGAGACGGTGTTGTAATGCTTTTTTCGCCAAAAACTCTTGCACAATCAACGAGGAATGGGTCGGCGTATTGTCGTGGTTTAAGATCCAGCCCTTCTTGGCAAGTTCGGGTCACCCATGGAAAACACGTGCTCGTAGCCTCTTTAGGATGCCAACATAGATTTCTCCAGTCGATGAACGGAACCGCGGATATCAAAAAAACGATTAACGTTTCCTTCAATCACGACGTCGGGACGAGAGCACCGTGGCGCAGTGGGTAGTGTGTTGGCCTCTGACGCCGATGACACGGGATCGAATCCCGACACAGCCATGTCATCGAACGTGTTTTTCACGGTGTTTCTCCTCAGTGGGGTTCTGACAAAACCCCCTGTAGTAAAATTGTCATGAAAAGCTTCTCGAAATTCGCCGTTCGGAACCGGCAATAAACTGTAGGTCCCTTTCACCTATGGGAGAAATGAAATCACACACAACATGGGTGATTGAGAGAAGCTCGGCTCAGGTTCTTCATGGACTGTAACGCCAACATACATACATACATACAATCACGACTTTGGCTTCACCGCTTGGCCCATTCAAACACGCGCGTTTTCGACATACACGTGTCTCCATACACAACCTGCAATTTTCAGAGCATTCCCGGGGGGTTTTCGCCAGATTTCAATATAAATTGAATCACAACACATTGGTTGTAGTCTGAGTCACTCATTTTTACTACCACACTGAAAAAGGAAACGTCAGCCTTGGATTAAAACTTAAAGAAAGGCCCTCCTTTCTAGACAGATGTTGTCAAGCGATGCAGTGTTGCCAGTTCTCGAGTGATGGCTAAATTCCCGGGACTTTATTGCAACACCAGATGACAGTTGATTGATCGTCAAGTCTACAGAAAGCTTCTTCTATTAAACCAACGATGGTTTAGGCAATTGGAGTAGTAAAATACAAGAACGTTGTCCTACCTTTTAAGGCAATTCCTTGTGGCTTGGTCACATCTAAAAGCGTAAAAAATCTACTTCAGTTGTCGAAAACCGACACGAAATTATCGAGACAACTAGCAAGCAATGGGCGATTGCCTCGATTTAAACGAAAATAAGAAGACTAAAGGGATTGCGTCAACTTAAGGGGTCTTAAGAAGACTTTAAACCCTTCATAGCTAGGGTCGAGTCTGGGGAATAGGGCGAATAAATCAGCTTTCGTCCCCTTCGAAGTACGACCGATCATTTTTAGAAGTAGAACTTTAGCACTCGAATTAAGTTTTGAAATATCCTGCGGGATTACGATCTTTTCACAATTTGATTGGGTCAACAGCCTTACGCGATCCGGTGATGGATTGTTTTTTTTTTTTTTAATCAAGAAGGACATACATTTTCCTTAATAAGGAACCGAGAACCACTACTAATGGAGATGATCGGTCGACTACTAAAGGAAAGAGGAAGGGCAGATGACTACTAAAACAGGGACAGCTACTAAACAAAGTGATCGGGTGATGACTACTAAAAGAGGTGATCGATAGACGACTACTAAAGGAGGTGATCGAGGGATGACTAATGAGGGACGACTACTAAAAGACGTGATCGACAGACAACTACCAGACAAGGCGATCGAGGGGCAAGTACTAAAGGAGGTGATCGGGTGACAATTGCTAAAGCTAACCGAGGGATCATCACCAAAGGAATTGATTAAGAGATGACTACTAAAGGAAGTTATCGACAGACGACTACCAAACGAGACGATCGAGAGGCGAGTTCTAAAGTAGGTGATTGAGGGTTGGCTACCAAAGAAGGTGATCGGGTGATGACAACTAAAGGAGGTGACCGAGGGATAATCGCCAAAGGAACTGATCGAGGGACAACTATTAATAGAGATGATCGAGGGACAACTACTAAAGGAGGTGATCGATAATCGACTACCAAACGAGGTGATCGATAGACGACTACTAAAGGTGATCGAGGGATGACTAATGAGGGACGACTACTAAAAGAGGTTGATCGACAGACAACTAGCAGACAAGGCGATCGAGAGGCGAGTACTAAAGGAGGTGATCGGGTGATGATTGTTAAAGCTGACCGAGGGACCATCACCAAAGGAGTGCATCGAGAGATGACTACTAAAGGAAGTTATCGACAGACGACTACCAAACGAGGTGATCGATAGACGACTACTAAAGGTGACCGAGGGACCATCACCAATGGAGTTGATCGAGAGATGACTACTAAAGGAGGTTATCGACAGACGACTACCAAACGAGGTGATCGAGAGGCGAGTACTAAAGTAGGTGATCGAGGGTTGGCTACCAAAGAAGGTGATCGGGCGATGTCAACTAAAGGAGGTGATCGAGGGATCATCACCTAATGAATTGATCGAGGGACCACTATTAATAGAGATGATCGAGGGAACACTACTAAAGGAGGTGATCGATAGACGACTACCAAACGAGGTGATCGAGGGGCGAGTATTAAAGGAGGTGATCGAGGGATGACTACTAAAGAAGTTGATCGGGTGATGACTAAAGGAGGTGACTGAGGGACCATCACCAAACGAATTGATCGAGGCACCGCTACTAAAGGAGGTGATCGATAGACGACTACCAAACGAGGTGATCAAGAGGCGAGTATTAAAGATGATCAAGGAAGTTATCGACAGACGACTACCAAACGAGGTGATCGATAGACGACTACTAAAGGTGACCGAGGGACCATCACCAATGGAGTTGATCGAGAGATGACTACTAAAGGAGGTGATCGATAGACGACTACCAAACGAGGTGATCGATAGACGACTACTAAAGGTGATCGAGGGATGACTAATGAGGGACGACTACTAAAAGAGGTTGATCGACAGACAACTAGCAGACAAGGCGATCGAGAGGCGAGTACTAAAGGAGGTGATCGGGTGATGATTGTTAAAGCTGACCGAGGGACCATCACCAAAGGAGTGCATCGAGAGATGACTACTAAAGGAAGTTATCGACAGACGACTACCAAACGAGGTGATCGATAGACGACTACTAAAGGTGACCGAGGGACCATCACCAATGGAGTTGATCGAGAGATGACTACTAAAGGAGGTTATCGACAGACGACTACCAAACGAGGTGATCGAGAGGCGAGTACTAAAGTAGGTGATCGAGGGTTGGCTACCAAAGAAGATGATCGGGCGATGTCAACTAAAGGAGGTGATCGAGGGATCATCACCTAATGAATTGATCGAGGGACCACTATTAATAATGATGATCGAGGGAACACTACTAAAGGAGGTGATCGATAGACGACTACCAAACGAGGTGATCGAGGGGCGAGTATTAAAGGAGGTGATCGAGGGATGACTACTAAAGAAGTTGATCGGGTGATGACTAAAGGAGGTGACTGAGGGACCATCACCAAACGAATTGATCGAGGCACCGCTACTAAAGGAGGTGATCGATAGACGACTACCAAACGAGGTGATCAAGAGGCGAGTATTAAAGATGATCAAGGAAGTTATCGACAGACGACTACCAAACGAGGTGATCGATAGACGACTACTAAAGGAGGTGACCGAGGGATGACTAATGAGGGACGATTACTAAAGGAGGTGATCGATAGAAGACTACCAAACAAGGCGATCGAAAGCCGAGTACTAAAGGAGGTGATCGGGTGTTGACTACTAAAGAAGATGACCGAGGGACCATCAACAAAGGAATTTATCGAGGGTCGACTACTAAAAGGGGTGATCGGCAGATGACTACTTAAAGAAGTGATCGAAAGACGACTGCCAAAGAAGGTGATCGAGGGTTGGCTACTGAAGAAGGTGATCGGGTGATGACAACTAAAGGTGACTGAGGGATCACCACCAAAGGAATTGATCGAGGGACCACTACTAAAGGAGGTGATCGACAGAAGACTAGCGAGGTGTTCGAGAGTCGAGTACTAAAGGAGGTGATTAAGAGATGACTACTTAAGGATGTGATCGAGAGACGACCAATGAAAGTGATTGAGAAGCGATTACGAAAGCAAGCGACCGGTATTGTCGAAATGTAATTTAAACCCATAACCCGTAAAGCCTACGCACAAGTCTACACAAAAATAAAACTCAGAGAAGGTGTATTTGATTTCAGAGGGCATATATTTTCTTTTGAAAGAACAAAATGACACACACACTAATTACTTATCCCCTCAATGTTTGAGTTTTCTATCCGATGCAAAAGTGCCCAGAGAAAAGCAAACTTATCGATTAACCATATAATGTACGTCTATACGTAGTACTTGTAAAACTTATGACTTTATTCATCAAATAACTCTAGATAAGAATTCAAATTAAAACAAAAAAGAGAAGACAAACACAATAAGATTGCTTCGAGTCCACAGAGGGCAGACGCGCATTTCCTAAGTTAATAATTAAAAAACAAAAAACGCCTTAATACTAAACAGAAGAGAAGAACTAAACCTACGTTTGTAAATATTTACGATGGAAAAATGAAGAATAACACAAAACGGATGCCTTACACACACGAGAGCAGTAGATGAATCTTGGAAACTGGTTACTCATTATTGCATTACGATTCTTTGTCACTTAGTTTAGTTTAGATTTGCATTTATAATTACATACATAAATCCCCAATCTATAATTTAATGTATTTTCTATGATTAGTTTCAATTGATTTGGGTTTTTTTGTTTTATACTAAAAGTAGATTTGTACATGATTTAATCTCACCCCGTGAGCTTAATTGTTCGAATTTTCCCCTCTAATTGGAATTAAGAAAGACAAACACTTGGTGGCTTTGATTGGATCGAAAGAGAGTACATAGTGGGCAATCAATCCAGAGTTGGTTGGCCACTCACGAGGGCTCCAGAGCACGACGAGTCGCTTAGTGCGCTTAGGGAATTATTATTTTTTTTTTTTTTGGTTTTGAAACAGTGTTAGAAACAATAAATGTGTAGATTGGATAATGAATGTGTGAATAAATATTTATAAAAAAAAAAAGTGTAATTAGATCATTAAATCATATGGTTGGCAATGAGATGCGCCTGCCTTGGATTTTTATTCGTGTACGCCTCATAATCGCTTGAGAATGCGTTTTTTCTCTTTTATAAGTTTCTCCTTCTTTTTGTCTTGTAGTTTCTTGTCAACGGCGTGCTTTTTGGATGAAGGTCCGTCGTCATCTTTGGCGTCTGTAGTCTTTGGAGGCTGTCAAGTAAATGCAAATGAAAATATGTAATCTGAAGAGCGGGCCAACCAACTCTGTAGTGTAATTCTTCGTACCTGAGCATGAATTTCGGTCATCATTTTCGCCCGCTGTGAATAGTCATCGTATCGTTCCAAGAGCATTTTGCCAGCTTCCTCGTTCAAGGCTGATTCCGCATTCGGTACAATCAGAAGGCATTTTATGGTGAGGAGGATATGCTTAATGCCCAAATCTGGCTTCCAGTCTTTCTTCAATGTATTAACACAAATCTCGCCGTTCGACGCGACATTCGGGTGAAAAATCTTCGTCAGGAAGAATGCTTTCGGTGGCGTTTGCGGAAAGTCTTTCCCGAGTGTTAGCTTCACACGAAATGCCCCTCCACTGTATGGTGTTCCAGCTAAACAAAACAAGAAAATGGATAAGAGCAGCTACTTCAACTCAGCTCCTCAATCATGTTTGGCAATGCCACATACATGGTCCTTCGATGACGGCCTGAATGTCCGTTACATCAGTGTCGTTTATTTGAATTTTGATGCCCTCTAGCGGACTGTCGATCAGCAAACGCATCTCTTTCATGACCTGGCGAATCGTCTGTGGCGACAGGTTCTCAACATTCGATATCTACAATGCCAACGAAAAAGCAAATCGAACAATTTCACTTGTTTCTCTCCATCACATCGCCGCCGTGCATCGAGTGCATTTAGCGTTTTGTCGTAAGATCATTTCATAAGAAACAAATCAAACAAAAAACACACACAAAACATCGATTGTCAAAACACCACTTACAGAACTCATTTTTTCCTTCGTTTTTGTCGAATTTTATCGATCGATTTTCCACACACTTCGGTGCGTAATTTGGTCACGTATTCTATGGGATATAATTGAGCAAAACTGTAGGCGATTTCGTGCGATATTGGTTTTTGATTAATTTCCGTGGAAACTTGAAAAAACGAACAATTAAAATAAATAAGAATTAATTCACAGATGAAGGGGCCCCGATTTGTAACAAATAATCTAGATGCGTTTTGACAGCTAGACAGGTTGTGCATGGGTGGGGATATGTCATTACGTGTGCGGCCGATGGGCGATGATGGCGGTTATGAAAGTGGCAATGTCAGCTAAGATCGAAAATAATTTTTTTTTTTTTGCTAAAGAATTATGCAGTTTTCAACCGATTATATTTGTTGTTAGAGATGGACTAAGGCATAAAGTCCTAAGCTTCCAGTATGTGAGTGAACGCCTCATAACGATCCACATCAAGGCAAAATTTTGTAACATCAGCCTCATATGTGTCCATGCCTCCACGGAAGACAAGGATGACTTTTATAATCTCCTAGACAGAGCATACTCCAAATGCCTCAGCTATGATGCCGAAATCATACTAGGAGATTTTAACGCTAAGCTGGGTAAAGAAAGCATCTTTGAACGAGTCATCGGCAAACACAGCCTGCATGACACCACATCCGATAGCCGACACCAGCTCATCGACTTCGCCACGGGGAGAAATCTTCTTTAAGCTAGCACACGATATACACAAAGGCACCTGGCGGTCTTTTGATCAATCGACCACCAACCAGATTGATCACATCGCGATCGACGTCAGACACTTCTCCACTATTTTTGATGTTCGTACTTTTCGAGGAGCGAACATCGACTCAGACCACTATCTTGTAGTAGCCAAGATACGTCAACGGATAACACGAACACCGCGGAATAGAGTTAGAACACCAAGCTATGACGTCAGAAAGCTACTATAGCCGGAAATCGCCAGTGCCTTTGTCAACCGCGTCTCCCTTAAGCTCTCCGATACACCTCAATCCTCCACTCAGTCAATAGAGCAACAATGGAGCCTGTGCAAACAAGCCCTGAAGAGCACAGCAACGGAAGTGCTGGGCTTTAAAGCTCCACCACGACGAAACACCTGGTTCGATGACGAGTGTAGAAGGATTCATGCAGAAAAGCAGGAGGCATACAAGGCCTCACTACATAAAATAACAAGAGCGGCTCGTGAGTTCTACGAGCTTAAAAGAAGAGAGGAACATAAGCATCTCAAGAGAGAAAAGAAAGACTAGGAGAAGCGGGCGATTGAAAACTTGGAGAGGTGCTATTGCAGGCACGACGTTCGAAGATTTTACAACGGATAAAACGAATGTCTCAAGACTATAAAGCCCGAACGGAGGCCTGTAAGGATGAGAACGGACACCTAGTACTAGAATCGCAGCAGTCGATGCTAAGAATTTGGAAAAACCACTTCTGCAGAGAATTCCGTCCCCCTGACCACGACGAAATTAAGATCGCCATATCGAAACTCAAGTCGGATAAGCTGCTGGCGCAGATGGATTGTCTGTAGAGCTTCGAGCTTCTTAAAGCAGCTGCGGGAGAGCTGTTTTTTTTTTTTTTTTTTTTTTTTGTTTGGGGCTACTGCTACCTTTAGCATGACCTTTACAGATCTATGTGCCTGCTAGCCGATTAGCCGAGGAGCCTCTCCACTTCCACCCACAATGAAGTTGAGAATGCTTCTCGTAGGAGCCAAGGTGATCCCCTCAGGAGTCATAACATCACTGAGAAGGATACGCTTCCTAAGATGGCAGAGAGCAGCACACTCACACAGTATGTGTTCCGCCGTTTCTTCGTCCTAGAGACAGAGCCGAAACTCAGTTTCAGACGAGATAGCTTACTAGTCTTCTGATATCCACCCTATTGAGTTTGAGTATATCACTAGAGTGTTGGTTCAGGGGTCGTATAAGTCGTTTAGATTGACGGAGTTCCCGAACGCTGTTCCAAAAGGACAGGTATTGCAATTTTTCGCATTGTCTAAGAAGAAATTTATCTTAGACCCGGAAGCGCCTCACACAGAATGGTTCCGGACCTATGTATTTATCGCTGGAGCCTTTCATTGCCCTTGATACCTTTATGCCCTGGCACCCACCAAAGTTTAACATTGTTTCTTTTGGCGAGGTCTTGTAAGGCGTCATGGCATTCCTTGACGGTTTTTTTGAATTCGTGCTGTACGAACCCAGCGCTTTAAGCACTGCTTGGCTATCAGAGAGTATGTTGATGGTTACTCTTCTAATGCCAATCTCAAGATTTAGATTGGCGCATGTTAGGATGGCATACAACTCTGCTTGAAAGATGCTGGGACTCATTCCCAGGGCTTTAGAGATGTTGTGATTTGGTCCAAAGTTGCCGGCGTCAACACCAGAAGCCATCTTGGAGCCATCCGTATACCACCTAAGACAAGGGATCACTGTGCGCAATTTGGGATCAATATCTCAAATCTCTTGTCAAAAGTGACGGTGTGTGGCAATGCGTCCGAGACCGTGGTGATCATATCCTGCTCGGGAAGGTGTTGACATGTGATCCTCGGGTCTACATGGCATATTTGTTCCCGAGCAAAGAATTCTAATTGCACTGCGTAACGCCATCTTTTTGATAAAAAGGTGCAGTGGAGTGAGTCGGATGAGTGCTTCTTGGGCTGCCGTGGGGCAGGTTGGCATAGCGCCTGTGATGCCGAGACACGCTAGTCTCTGAAGGCGTTTAAGCTTAACAATTGTAGTTTTTTGCTCAACTTTTGTCCCCCTTACGGTGGACGCATAGGTGACGATGGGTCTTACTATCGCAGTGTATAGTAAGTCCCCAGGTTTTACCGTAAGTACGTCGACAGGTCCACATGGCTTTAGTCGCTTTCATAAGTTTAGTTTTCATATTGGAGTTCCAGTTGAGTCTACGGTCTAGGTTAATATTTAGATACTTTACTTCCTCTGAAAATCCTCTGAAATGGCGTGCGCCATTTAGAAGGATTGAGCAGGGCTGTACCTTTCTCCTCTTTGTAAATGGGACTAGGATTGTCTTAATTGGGTTGATCGATAAATCCTCTCTGCCACACCAGTCAGAGACAGAAAGGCTATTTGTGAGCTGGTTAGGAGCATGCATTAGCTCATCTGTAAGATATGGTCAGAGGAAAGCATAACCGAGGAATGGAGTCTCAGCATCGTATGCCCGATCCGCAAGAAAGGAGACCCCTCTGATTGCGCCCACTATAGAGGAATAAGTCTCCTTAACATCGCCTACAAAATCTTCTTTGCCCCTTTGTGTGAACATCTGAAGCCTTTTGTAAATAAGCTGATAGGTCCTTATCAGTGCGGATTAAGGCCAGGGAAGTCCATAATCGACCAATTCTTCACACCACGGCAGATCCTGGGAAAAACCAATGAATTTCAAGTCGACACTCACCACCTATTTGTCGAATTCGAAGCCGCATACGACAGCGTAATTAGAGACCAGCTATACAACGCTATGACTACCTTTGACATACCTGCTAAGCTCGTCAGACTATGCAGGATGACTTTGGAGAATGTTCGCTGCTCCATCCGAATCGGTGAACCCCTTACCGATAGTTTTGATGTCAAAAAAGGATTAAGGCAGGGCGATGCGCTGTCGTGTGATTTCTTCAACATCATATTGGAAATGATTGTGCAAAAATCACTGGCCAATACAAGAGGCACAATCTATTTCAAATCCTGGCAACTCCTTGCATACGCCGACGATATTGACATAATAGGTAGATCACAGCGAGATGTCAATGAGGCGTTTGCGAGTATTGAGATGGAGGCGGAGAAAATTGGTTTGGCGGTAAACGAGGGCAAAACTTAATATGTATATGCTGTCATCAAAAAAGGACGCTCACCACCGACGTCTCGGCCAGAACGTTTGTATAGGCAGATATAAGTTCGAGGTAGTTAAGGCCTTTGTCTACCTTGGCTCCGCAGTGACCTGGAACAACGACATCAGTTCCGCAATCAAACGCAGAATCACTCTTGCCAATCGCTGTTTCTTTGGGCTCAGGAGGTTGACTCTATATAAGACCCTTATCATCCCGGTCCTGTTGTACAGCGCAGAAGCATGGACACTATCAAAAGCGGATGAGGAGGCCCTTGGTCGGTTCGAGAGAAAGATTTTGCGCGCGATCTCCGCAGACGGGAGATGGGGGAGAATATTCAACCACGAACTTTACGGGCTGTACAGCGACATGAGTCTAGTCAGGCCTCTACGGATTCAACGCCTCAGATGGCTGGGCCATTTAGAGCGAATGGACACCACAGCTCCCGCCGGGAGAATTTTTGAAACCAACCCCGAGGAACGAAGAAGGCTAGCAAATTATCGTGCTAGTTGGAGGGGCATATTGGTTGAGGCCCAGGTTCACCCCGAACTGTAGCGCCCATTAAGAAGAAGAAGAAGATAAGAGGTCTGTCTGGAGTACAATGGACCAGTATTTGCGTCAGAGTGCTCCAACAGATAGCAGAAGCCTTAAAAAAAAAAAAAAAAGCACAGATAGTACAGAGCAAATAGGGGATTCCCCTGCTGGATATGGAAAAATGATTTCGTTAAATTGTTCAATGCTTCCTCAGGGACGTCACTTACATATGTAGTAAAGACGTTCAATATAAAAGTAGGCCTTGGCTAGGATGATAAGCTCGGGCACAATAGGCACGATTTCCTTCTAACTCGCACAATTGCTTGCATTATCGATAAGCTTAATGTACACAAGCCTTGGAAAACCAAGTTAACTGAAAACCGACAATGTAAGTAACAAGAACAACAACAGGAGCACTGAAGATGATAATAACCAACAATTTTACGTCTTTATTCGAACCAGTTTACTTGGGAAACTCGATACCGATCCTCTTTGATCCTTCGCTGATCCACTTTTCTGCTCGCTCTCTTAATTCCTCAGTATATTCCGTCTGCCAGCCGTTAAAAGCACGTCCATTCCTCACAAATCCCTCTTCGCCGGTGTTCAAAATCTTCACATTACTTATCTCCTGCCCATTCACAGATGGATTGGTTTTGAAATTCGAGATTTTCAGGTGATTCATGAGGTTTTCCATGCCCTCATTGTTGATTTCTTTGCCTAGAAAACTGGCCAACCTGTGGAGAGTTTTCTCTAAATTGCTAACCATGTCTTCGTAGAAGAGAAGTAAAACGTTGGGTTGATTGCGATGATCTATGGCTTCCTTTAAGTGGCTCCAATAAGGCATCCACGGGTCTGAGTGTAATATGATGGAAAGGAAATAATGATTTCACTATGGGACGTAGACTTACTTAGGTTCCTTTCGAAGAAACTCCAGTAACGTTCGAAATCACCCACAAATCCTTGAGTTCGGAATAGCCTGTTGAGGTGGTAGTACGACACTGCTACGTCCTTTGGATTCCGAGCCACGTAAATTACCTAATGCGTAAAAACGTAGTATATCCTTAATGCGATCAATAAGTGTTACCTTGCTCTGTTGTTCCATCACACTGGGAGGTAGAAGGGAAAATGGAAAATGTGTTTTGATAAACCTCTGCGAAGTGATCTTGTCCAGCGCCTCATATCCTGGACGTGACATATCCTCAATAAGATCGATTTTCTTGCTGTCGTTAGCGTTCTCCCCCAGAAATTCCCTTTTCACCTCTGGATGAAAGAAGCATGAAAATCTGCAAAGAAAACCTTGTACAATGGGTTTCCC
Source organism: Eumerus sabulonum (assembly GCA_951905685.1). Taxonomy (NCBI): domain Eukaryota; kingdom Metazoa; phylum Arthropoda; class Insecta; order Diptera; family Syrphidae; genus Eumerus; species Eumerus sabulonum. The sequence continues at coordinate 110,743,352 of OX645062.1, read as the reverse complement.
AATTCAGGTGACTGGAAAGTGACCAACTCGAAGAAGGGAAATCGTTGCGTAAGTGGTTTCTCCATAGCGCCATTAAAGTCAAGATCGTTGGCGATCAGCCATACCATTTCTTGAGTCCATGTTGTTCCTGACCTGGGAAACGATGTCACCCACACATCACTGGGTCTCGCTTGGAAGTTGTAAAACTTTTCCGCTTCATCCTTGTATTTATGTGGAAAGAAATACTTTTCCGGACCAACCTGGACGAATCCGGTGCGCTCGCCTGAGAAAAAAGAACGAAACTCGGTTCGGTTTGGGTGTTTGATTGAGTTTGAGTGTTTGATCCTTGCCATGGAAAAAATCCAAAAGTTCAGCATTGGTCTGTGGATCGACGGGAGTGATCTCGAATGGAAACCTCACTTTTCCCTCTCTATTCGGTGGAGCCATTTCTAATCGTGCGTTAGTCTTTTGACCGATCAGTGTAACGAACGAAAGTATACTGGCGGCGGTGTGGTGTACTCTTGCAGTGTTTTCACTGTCTCCAAACCTGGGACAAGTACTCACATTTAGCAAACAAACTGCTTCGACATAACACGGTTGTAAGCGTTTCTTTCACATGACCTCGGTGGGGGAAATTTCTCCACAATCGGAGCGTTATGAATATGCGGTAACACTAAGAACTCTCTCAAGCGAAAGTATGTGCTTCGTGTAATGGCTTGAGAGACAACGCCAGCTGCTTTCAATAAGCCAAGTCGTGTGCCTGTACTCAGGTGATGCAATCAATCATGGTGACGTCCAGACTGTTTGCTACAAAAGACGATACTACACCTGCACTCCGGCTTAATTAGCGAAAAAAAAACAAAGTCAGGTCGAAGTGAAGTGTTGGTTGGGAAAACTCTGGAGGTGAAGAGGGAAGGTAATGACTCTAATTACGAGTAATTACTGACCTGTGCAATTATAAGTTTGCTATTTAGTGCACGGAAGGTATTTTTCCGCCACTTACAAGACGTTGTCATGTAACTAGGTAGATAGGTAGGTAGGTTCGTAACCTCCCCAGAATGGGAAGAATACACATAGGCCAGAGAGACCCGTTGTGTCGCTACGAGGAGAGTTTATCTCCTATTCATGGAACCACTTAGTGTTTCTTAAAAAATTGAGAATGTCAGTTATCCTTACTTGCTGAACATCTCTCAGGAAGTAGGATCCTAGGTAGCGTTTCCTGATTGCGCAGAAGGCCGGATAGCCGCTGAGTAGGTGGTGAATGGATTCGACCTCCTTTTCGTCTAGGCAGCTTCTGCAGAAATCAATCGGAACTTGCCCTAGTTTTTGCGCATAACTGCCAATGAGACAGTGACCGGTGATGACACCAATGATTTTGTGGATGTCAGTTCTTTTCAGGGAGATTATTCTGCTAGTCCGTTAATTATCTAGCAGGTATGCCCCTGGGCCCATCTCAGGTTCGTCTCAGCCCTGGCGAGATTTAAGAGTTTGAGTCTAATGGTTGCAAGAGGTATTCCTTCGCGTACCATGTCTGCTTGTTACGTCGTTCCTTGCCTGGCGAGTGTGTCGGCCCTTTCGCTGCCTAAGATATCGCCGTGTCCAGGTACCCATAGTAGTTGTATGTTAAACTGTTCAGCCATCTCGTTAAGATATAGGCGACAGTCGAGGCTTCAAGGCTGCTTGATTATCCGAGAGAATTCGGATATCGGTATTAGATATTACGTTCCACTAAAGCCAAGACAGAACCTCCTTTATTGCCAATAGTTCCGCCTGAAAGACGCTGCAGTAATCTGGTAGTTTTAGAGCTTGGCTCAGGCTTAGTTGTTTGCGGAATACTCCACTACGCACGCCGTCTTTGGTTTTTGACTCGTCGGTGAAGAAATCCAAGCAGCACCTGCCAGGTTGCGTGTGGCGGGTCCAGTTCCATCTGTCCGAGTATGTTATCTTGAAATTCCTCACAAATACTGTAGAGGGTTCAATGTGGTTCGAGTTTTCTGCCATGGTTATCCTGTTGTTCAGGATGCAGGAGTGGCTAGTGATGTAGCTCGTCCATTTGGAGTTGGCTTTTAGTCTTATTGCCGAATATGTGGTAATTTGCTTGCCAAATATATCGAGTGGTGTAAGGTGAAGTATCATGTTGAGCGCTGCCCCTGGGGGGTACCTTAAGGCCCCGGTGATGCACATACATGCTAGCATTTGTACCTTCTCGAGTTGTTTATGGTATGTTATTTTGTCCAGTGCAGTCCACCAGACTATCACTCTATACATAGGTATGGGTCTAACGACTGTAAAGTATAACCATAGGGTGAGCTTGGGGTTGAATTCCAATTTTTTCCCTAAGGCTTTCTTGCAGGTCTCTCCACCTGCTATAGTTGCTCTTTTGCTCTCTCTGTTGTGTTGTTCCTCCAGGTTAGTTTCCTGTCTAGTACAATGCCAAGGTACATATTTGGCACTAGAGGAATAGGTTAACCTGGTGCCAAGTAAAGTGACTGGGCAAGTTTCCGGAATTTTGTGCTTTCTGGTGAATAACACAAGCTCCGTCTTCTGGGCCCATTGCTTTGTGCCGTTTGCATACCGTCATTCAGTGTGGGTAGTCCGAAATGGTAATGGCAACGTCATCAGCCTAGGCAACAACGTCGAGGCCTTCTTCCTCAAGTTTGGTCAGTAATTCATTTGTGACTACATTCTAGAGAAGGGGTGAGAGAAACCCCCTTGTGGGGTGCCCCTGGTAACTTCTCTAGTGGTTGCATGGCTTCCCCATTTAGAGTAGATTTTGCGTGGCACGCGCAAAATATTTCTCTCGAACCGACCAAGGGCCTCCTCATCCGCTTTTGATGGTGTCCATGCTTCTACGCTGTACAACAGGACCGGGATGATAAGGGTCTTATATAGAGTCAACCTCCTGAGCCCAAAGAAACAGCGATTGGCAAGAGTGATTCTGCGTTTGATTGCGGAACTGATGTCGTTGTTCCAGGTCACTGCGGAGCCAAGGTAGACAAAGTCCTTAACTACCTCGAACTTATATCTGCCTATACAAACGTTCTGGCCGAGACGTCGGTGGTGAGCGTCCTTTTTTGATGACAGCATATACATATTAAGTTTTGCCCTCGTTTACCGCCAAACCAATTTTCGCCGCCTCCATCTCAATACTCGCAAACGCCTCATTGACATCTCGCTGTGATCTACCTATTATGTCAATATCGTCGGCGCATGCAAGGAATTACGAGGATTCGAAATAGATTGTGCCTCTTGTATTGGCCAGTGATTTTTGCACAATCATTTCCAATATGATGTTGAAGAAATCACACGACAGCGCATCGCCCTGCCTAAATCCTTTTTTGACATCAAAACTATCGGTAAGGTGTTCACCGATTCGGATGGAGCAGCGAGCATTCTCCAAAGTCATCCTGCATAGTCTGACGAGTTTAGCAGGTATGTCAAAGGTAGACATAGCATTGTACAGCTCGTCTCTAATTACGCTTTCGTATTCGGCTTTGAAGTCGACAAATAGGTGGTGGGTGTCGACTTGAAATTTATTGTTTTTTTCCAGGATCTGAAGCTTTGGTCGATGGTGGACTTCCCTGGCCTGAATCCGCACTAATAAGGACCTATCAGCTTATTTACAAAAGGCTTGAGGCGTTCACACAAAACGGCACAGAAGATTTTGTAGGCGATGTTAAGAAGACTCATTCGTCTGTAGTCGGCGTAGTCAGAATCTCCTTTCTTGTGGATTTTACAATGCCGAGACTCCATTTTTCGGGCATGCTTTCCTTTGACCTGATCTTACCTTGTCCCCAGCTGCTTTGAAGAGCTCAGCAGGCAGTCCGTCTGCGCCAGCAGTTTTATTCGACTTGAGTTTTAATATGGCGATCTTAACTTCGTCGAGGTCAGGGGGACGGGATTTTCGGGATTTCTTGTTTCGCTGTGGGAATCCTCCTGCACTCGTCATCGAACCAGGTGTTTATTCGTGGTGGAGCCTTGAAGCCCAAAACTTTAGATGCAGTGCTTTACAGGGCTTATTTGCAAAGGTTTCACTGCTGTTCCATTGACAGCGTGGAGGGTCGAGGTGCATTGGAGAGCTTAAGGGAAACGCGATCGGTAAAAGCACGAGCGGCGATAGTAGCTTTCCGAAGTCATAACTTTGTATTCTTACTCTACTCCGCTGCGTTCGTGATATCCGTAGGCGCATCTTGGCTACTACAAGGTAGTGGTCCGAGTCGATGTTAGCTCCTCGGAAAGCTCGAACATCAAGGATACTGGAGGAGTGTCTGACGTCGATCGCGATGTGATCAATCTGGTTAGTGATTGATTGATCTGATGATCCCCAGGTGCCTTTGTGGAAATGGAGGTGCGGGAAGCGCGTACTGCGCTGTGTCCGTTATCGGGTGTGGTGTCGTATAGGCTATGTTAGCATACGTTCTGTCTAGGAGATCGTATAACTCATCTTTGGTGATTCCATGTTCTTGGATACGAGCGCTGTTTTGAATGTCTGAGAGGCTCTTGCAATACTATCTCCGAGTCCCTTTTAGGTCTTTTATGATGATGTTGCAGGAACCATGTGAAGCCATTCTTTCATGATTGAAGCGCATTTATTTCTGGTATCTAAGGACTGTTTATGTTCCAAAAGCTTGGAGGGAAGTTAGGGTGATTTTCATACCCAAGTTAGTCTATTCTCCTTCTTTATGAAAACGCTGGAACGACTAATAGACATGCACGTAATGGTGAGATTGGTGACAGTTATCTGTCACATCGCACAACGCGTACATAAAGGGACAATCGGTAGATACTGCTCATCAGAAGAATTCATTCTAGGTGCCTTTTTAGACATTGAGGGTGCTTTTAATAATGTCAGTACTGAGTACCACAAGGTGACGTTCTATCATCCCTACTGCGGCTCCTTGTGGCCGATGGAATGGTTAAGATTCTAGAGGCAGAGGGCCTTAACGTCATGACCTACGCCGGCGACATTGCCATCTTAATTTCTGGGAAGTTTCCGCAGGTTCTCAGCGGTAGACTAAGTTATGCACTGATGTTAGTTGATAACTGGGTCAAGGGGCGAGGTCTGGGAGTAAAGCCGGCGCAAACCGAGATAGTACTCTTCACAAGGAAAAGATCTGCATCAAGATACACCTACCCCCGTATGAATGGTATCGATCTGATCCCTGGAAAATCTGCCAAATATCTTGGCGTAATCCTGGACTCTAAGCTTAGCTTGAAAGAAAATATTGATGAAATAATCAATAAGGCCTACGTGGCAGAGTAGTCTTTGGAAAGACATGGGGCCCAGACCGAAGTTGGTACATTGGGACCGGTGGTAAAACCTATTCTAGTCTATGGTTCGGTTATCTGGTGGAAGGCATTTGAGAAGAAATGCCATCTTCAAAGTGTTTCAAAGCGGCAAACAGCGGCTCTTGAAACTATGGTGAACCTCCCACTCTCGGACATATACTGCGAGAGCATCGCTAGAACTGCGCTAAGACTACAAGAATCCGGTCTGTGGACAAGGAGTTTTTACAGCCACGCATCAGTCTTGGATCGATGGGCCATCTCGAGATTCCGAAACGAACTATGTCACCCGACTTCCATCCAGTGAGAGGAGATTCTCTATTAGAATGGACCGGTGATATGGTACGCACGGACAATTAACTGGCAATCTACACCGACAGGTTCCAAATGGATGTCGGCACAAGTGCCGGGGTCTATTTCATATCTCGGGATATACATCACTGCTATAGACTTGATGATGTCAGCGTTGTTTTACAAACTGAGGTCTTCGCAATCAAGCTGGCGGCAGAGCTGATTAAGAGAGGGAGTCTCTCAGGAAAAAGGATTAACATCTATGTTGACAGCCAGGCAACCATTAAGGCTCTGCAGGCAGCATGGATAAGATCCAAACTCATCAAACTCTGCAAAGGGAGGTTAGAAGAGATATCGGATGTAAACGAGATGACCCTCTGCTGGATACCGGGTCTGTGAATATCTCTGGAAATGAGAGGGCGGACGAGCTAGGATCAAGCGCAAACCTCGCGCAAATCGCAACCGAAGCCAACACGCCACACAGTACGCTCTACAGAGAGATAGAGACGGAGCGTCCTTTCGGGACTAGAGGAGATAAGTAACATTGGGTTGAACAGAATGCGTGGATTCTTATCCTCGTCTAGATGGTTCAGCTCAACAGAAAATGTCTAGGTTTCTACGGGTTAAAAATTAACTGTGCACAATGGACTCCACGTAGTCTAAGTGAGTCTTGACTTTTCATCAGTAGAGCACCCACTTAACTAACCTAACCTAACTTTGTCTCTTCTAATCTCTTGGTCGTAGTTGGTGAGTCAAACGCGATACTGTGTCCAGTCACCAGTCCGTTTAGCTTTATTGAACAGTTTTCTGGTTGGTCAATGGTAGACTGTTGACTAGAAGTCGAAGATATGCTTATGCATACAGTCTGACGTGGGTCATGAACCCTCTCGGTCTGTATTTAGTCTTTGCATAAGTATACGCTGGAAAGCCTATCGCTTCACAGCGATACGCTGTGACAAAAGGGAGCAAATAGAATACAGCCTGTTTGGCAAGTTCAAGGTATTCACTCGTAATACTTACTTACTTAGGTGGCGTTACAATCCGTGGTGAATCTGGGCCTCAACCAACAACCGTCTGACATGGTCTTTGGCCAGCTGTTTCCAGCACCACACGCCCAGTTGGTTAAGGTCCCCTTCTACCTGCGTGCGCCACCGTAGATGCGGCCGTCCTCTGCCGCACCTTCCTTCCAGGGTGGATTCAAAGACTCTTCAGGTCGGGTCGAAGCGACCAAGGGCATCTTCATCCGCTGCGCCGTAAAGGAGGAGTGGGGTGAATAAGGTCTTATATAGTGTCAACTTGGTTTTCCGAGAGAGGGCTCTACTTCTCAATTGCCTCTTGAGCCCAAAGAAACAGCGGTTGGCAAGAGTGATTCTGCGTTATATCTCAGCGCTGGTGTTGTTGTCGCCGGTCATCCGTGAGCCAAGGTAGACGAATTCCTTGACCACTTCAATGTGAAATCTGCCCATGGTGACGGTTTGGCCAATACGTCGGTGTTGACCGTCCCTTTTTGATGAAAGCAGATATTTGGTTTAACCCTCATTGACCTTGAGACCCATCTTAGCCGCTTCTACCTCAATGCTTACAAAGGCCTCATTGACGTCTCGCTGTGTCCGTCCAATCACGTCAATGTCGTCAGCGTACGCAAGCAATTACGTAGACTTGAAATAAATCGTACCTCTTGTGTTGGCCAGTGACTCTTGTACGATCTTTTCAAGCACAATGTTGAAAAAATTGCATGACAGCGCGTCACCTTGCCTAAATCCCTTTTAACATCAAAGGTTTCGGTTTGCTCATTATCGACTTTAATGGAGCAGGGAGAGTTGTCCATTGTCATCCTGCACAATCTGATGAGTTTGGCAGGGATGTTAAAACTTGACATGGCTTTATACAGCTCGTCTCTATACACATTGTCATACGCGGCCTTGAAATCGACGAAAAGATGGTGAGTGTCGATTTGGTATTCCTGGGTCTTCTCCAAGATCTTCTTCTTCTTCTTAATGGGCGCTACAGTTCGGGGTGAACCTGGGCCTCAACCAAACTAACCCTTGCGGGGATCACAAGACGGATGTACGAGGGTTTTCCATCTCTATATATAACTCTGGTTTCTACTGCCAGGTCACAACTGATTTTAAATTACCCGCCTTCTTCTCGAGCACGTATGTTTGTAGATTTTCCTCCATCGGGTTAACTCCCAAAAATACAAACGACGCCACGAAAGGAGATTCTCAGTATCGATCATCCACCTCAGCCGGACTGGAGACAGTCGAAATAAATATAAATACAAGACGCAAAATTGAAAGTTTATGTTTGTAGTTGCATACTGACATAAATTATTTTTGTGTTTTACTATTCTTAATTCAAGAAAGTCGCGGAGCCCTAAAAACCCAGTTAAGAACCGAGTTTCTAGGGGACGAACTAGTTTGTAACTATTCTTCCTATAATCAAAAAGTACTCTTTAGTGTAAACACAGCCCACGTACCACCTTACCGACTCAAATGCGCTTTCCTGTTCCAATTCCGCCGCTTTTCGCACAATTCGAGCGAGCGTGACAGCACCACATTCATTTTAGTGGCGCACAAACAAAACAAAGTACTTAAGAGGCAGGAAAATTGAACGTTTTTTTTGTAAAACTCAGAAAAATTGCCGTAAACGATCAACTCGAAGGGAAATTTGGAATTCGACCGCGTCGCAGGGGGTTCCGTGCGTATAGTTTTTTTGTTTTGCAACAATCTGCACGTCCGGCTGTCAAAAGGCAATTTGAAGTCACAGTTATTGCGAATTTCGAGAGAAATATTTGGAAAAATCGTATTTGGTCGTGAAATTACGGTCGAAATGTCACAAGTGGACCAGGTAAGAGGAGTGTCTCATACGAAATCGATATCCTGTGACGTTTTTCGTTTTGGTTTTTTTCTGCGACAGAAACGAGCCTTCAACAAATTGAAGCACGACCTGGAGCGATGGCGTGAGTTGATCGTGGTCGCAAACTCCTTTCTCAAATGGGAGAAGAAATATTACCCCGGTGTGGTGTTCGGTGCAACCACATTGATCTTCTTGGTATTGTGGCTATTGGATATGTCTACGTTGACATTGATATCGCTCGCCGGCCTACTGGCGGTTACGTTCGACTATGGCTACGGCATATTGGCTAGATTCTTATTCAATTCGGATAATTGGTCGGGCGAGATGGAAAATCAATTTGAAGAGGCCTGCAACGAAATATGCGCCGTGAAAATCAAACTACAGTCATTGTACGTGCTTCTCTTTACGGCCAAGGAGCAAAAGTCCACAATGGTAAGTGGAATTTGAATTGTAGCAAATGAAAGAAATAATATTTAGCCTTCTACTCGTCAGTTCCTGATTGTGGTGAGCACAGCATTAGTTGGCCTAGCTTGGATTGGTGCCGTTATTGACAATCTGTTGCTGTCCTACCTCGTTACCATGACCGCGCTCATGTATCCCGGCCTTCAGCATCACGGCTTCATAGGCAGCGTAAAGAATCAATTTGGCAACATAATCACCTCCAAGATCCAACAGATCAAGGAGAAAACAACCAAAGCAGAGTAGATGGAATGGAGAAGCGGCGTCGTTTTGGGGTGCGGAATTTGGATTTTGTTTTCCTTTCCTTTAAATTGTATTTTGCTTCAGCTTATTGCACACTCGCACGTAACCCGAAACAAAAACCGATAAGAAGAGAATTTGAAGGGCGGACAGTTGAGTTGGATTCAGTGTGTGCCATTCGCGCGCGAGCCATCAATTGACCAAGAATTTTTGATATTGATTTTAATTTAGATGTAACACTACTGCTGCTACTGGGTATATTCACGTTTCAAAAGACTTATGCTACGGCAACATCACGCCACATATATATATATTAGTTATGGTACCTTATGTGAATGGATTCTTCGCCGTAATCGTTAGTTATTAGTTGGTTTCTTCTACTCTTTTCTTAATTTCTTTTAATTGATTTCGTTTTATGCATTTACATACGTACGATTGATTCTCTGCCTGTTTCACACGTATGAATAGGTCATTATAACACGCTAGGTGTAAGGTATTTCATTTGTGATTTATGATTAAATTATTAACAATTAAATGATATTAAACATGGATAAGTAAGGTAATCAGATGAATTGAATCAATAAACAGACAGAATTGAAAGACATTGGTTTGTTTTGGAAGTGCATGCGATACGAGTACAGGGACTTATCGCATGACAAACTGTAGAGACTAATCAAATGGTGATGTATGTACGTGAGCAAATGCGCATATGAACGTCTGCCATAGAAGGCGATAACGATCGTCAGCATGGTAACTCATTGTTAATGGAACGTCAGGTATCTGATTATTTTCATTTTTTGTTCTTGCTTACGCCATCTAACGCTACAGTTCGGGGTGAACCGGTAGGCCCCTTTTCACCTGTGCGCGCCACCTTAGATGCGGTCGTCCTCTGCTTTATCGTCCGTCGGGGTTGGTGTCAAACACTCTTCGCGCCGGAGCGGTGATGTCCATTCGCTCTACATGGCCGAGCCATCTTAGACGTTGGATCCGAAAATGTCTAACTAGGCCGATGTCGCTGCACTCTCCGTTTACATAAATGGGACCAAAGATTGCACGCAACATTTTCCTCTCGAAACGCCCAAGAGCCTCTTCATTCGCTTTTGATAAAGTCCGAGCCTCTGCGCCGTAGAGGAGGACCGGGATGATTAAGGTTTTGTAGAGGGATACCTTAGTTTTTCGAGAGAGGGCTCTACCACTCAGTTGCCTCTTGAGCCCGAAGAAGCAGCGCCATAGAGGAGGACCGGGATGAATAAGATTTGGTAGAGGGACACCTTGGTTTTTCAACAGTGGGCTCTACTATTCAGCTTCCTCTTGAGCCCAAAGAAGCAGCGGTTGGCAAGAGTTTTTCTGCGTTTTATCTTAGCGCTGGTGTCATTGCTGCTTCTCACTATCGAGCCAAGGTAGACGAAGTCCTTGACTACTTCAAAAATATAGCTGCCGAAGGTGACGTTCTGACCAAGACGTCGGTGTTGTGCGTCTTTCTTGGATGACAGCATATATTTGGTCTTGTCCCCATTTACCCTTAAACCCACTTTAGTCGCTTCTGCTTCAATGCTTACGAAAGCCTCATTCACATCTCGCTTTGTCTGTCCAATAACGTCAATGTCATCTGCGTAGGCAAGCAATTGTGTAGACTTGAAGTAGATCGTGCCTCTTGTATTGAACGCAGAGTCCCACACGATTTTTTCAAGAATGATGCTAAAGAAATCACATGACAGTGCGTCACCCTGTCTAAAACCTTTTTCAACATCGAAGGTCTCGGTTATTTCACCTCCGACATTAATGAAGCAGCGGGAGTTCTCCACAGTCATCCTGCACAGTCTGACGAGTTTGTCAGGAATGTTAAAACATGACATGGCTCTGTATAGCTCGTCTCTATAAACACTGTCTTATGCGGCTTTAAAGTCGACAAAAAGGTGCTGCGTGTCGACCTGGAATTCATGGGTCTTCTCCAAGATCTGCCGTAGTGTAAATATTTGGTCTATCGTGGATTTTCCTGGCCTGAATCCACACTGGTAGGAACCCATCAGATTGTCCACGAACGGTTTAAGGCGCCTACACAGTACGGGAGAGAGGATCTTGCACGCGATGTTCAGGAGGCTTATCCTTCTGTAATTGGCGCAGTCATAGGGGTCTCCTTTCTTATGGACCGAGCAAACGATACTGAGATTCCATTCATCGAGCATGCGTTCTTCTGACCATATCTTGCAGATGAGTTGGTGCATGTTCCTGACCAGCTCGTCCTGACGATTCCCCGGGAAGTCCATCTGCTCCAGCAGCTTTATCAAACTTAAGTTTCTTTATCGCTATCTTAACATCTCCTAGGTCGGGCGGACGGGATTCTCTTTCGTCTTCGTCCATTGTGAATGGTTCGTTCTGCCTGACGGCGGTATTTTGACTATCATCGTCGTTATACAGTCTGCAGAAGTGGTCCTCCCACAATCTCAGCATCGACTGTGACTTCACTATTAGTTGTCCGTGCTCATCCCTGCAGGCCTCTGCTCTGGCTTTGTACCCTTGGCATGATCGTTTTATTTTTTGGTGGAACTTCCGAACGTCGTCTCTGCAATAGAATCTCTCCATCTCGTGCTCCTTCTTTTTTCTTCTCAGAAGCGCATACTCCTCCCTCCTTTTCTGTTCATAGAGCTCGCGGGCAGCTCTCGTCCGTCGATGCAGTGTGACCATGTATGCATTCTGTTTCTCTACATGGGCCTGTCTGCACTCGTCATCAAAACAGGGGATTCTCGAAGGTGGTGGCTTGAAACCGAGTACGTCTGAGGCGGCCTTTCTGATGGCGTTCTCACAACGACTCCATTGCTGTTCTATGGTTTGTGCAGATTGGATCAGGACTTGAGAGAGCTTGAGGGGGGTCAACTTACCACATTACATTACTGTATTCTCCCCGTTTTCCGGAGAAAAATTAGAGTTTCGGCACACACCATGTCGGCTCCAAATATGCGCCACCGTGCGCGGGCAAAGGCGGGACAGCCACAGAGAAAATGCTCTGCAGTGTCATCCTCCTCGCAACATGCAGCATGCAGATAGGCGTCTCACTTATGCCAAGCACGCAGAAATGCTTAGCAAAAGTGTAATGGCCTGTAATGACTTCCACAAGTCTTCTGTAGTCGATTTTCCTTAAGGAGAGGAGAAATGCTGCGGGTTTCTTGCAGACATCAGGGCATACGCGCTTTGCCATCCTGCATCTTGGATAATTCCTCCATTCACGGTTATGTGTATTAACCATCCAGTCGTTGATATGGGAATTAACCGTGGAGGCATGTAGACCTAGAGCGGATTCAGGTCCCGAGAAGCTCTCCTCTGAACCCATTCTGGCGAGTTCGTTAGAGATCTCATTTCCTGGGATTCCAGAATGACCTGGAACCCAAACAAGCCTTAGTGAATTTAGTCTACCGACTCTGTTCAATAAGGACTTGAGTTCAAGCACTAATTTGGAGCTAGTTAAGGGGTTGCACACAGCTTTGAGTGCAGTTTGGCTGTCACTGCAGACAGCCCCCTCACTCCCAGCTTTACGCCTCCACCTGTGCTTCACAACATAGTGCATGGCCATTAGGATTGCGTATATCTCTGATATACATCCGAAGTGCAGTCGGATGTTTTCGTGCTCAAAGAAAATCCCAGCACCGGAGCTCCGCCCAAACCTGGAGCTATCCGTGCAAATGCGAAGACAATACTTTCCAGGTTCAGAATCCAGCCAGAGCCAGTCCTGACGCCATGGAAACTCGACTGTGAAATCACAGTGCAGTAGGGTTACGGGTGTCAATGCATCAGAAGGCATGTCGATGAGCCCAAGCACACTTGTTATTCCTGTGCGAGTTGTGTCTCGTCTCCAGAGAAATGGCTTTCAGAGCGCACCATCTGGTAAATATATCAAGGGGTGGAAGGTTTATCATAGCATCTACAATAGTGCCCGGTGTGCTCGGGCAAGCTGACACAAACCGTTCTTTATAGTTTGGTGAAAGAGGCTACGACGTGTTTGCGTTTTAGCCTGTTCCACCAGACAACCGATGTATATGAGATCCAGAGGACATTTGCCAGCGATTGGCCCCATGTTTTGCCAAAAAGCCGCTTTGCATTGCCAAGAAGCTGACTCCACATGTTTTGACCAAAGAAGCTTGCCATCGAAGATGATTCCCAGGTACCTAGCTTCCTTAGACATCGGGATGGGAGCGCCTTTTAGTACCAGCTGAGTCTTGTCGGTATTTTTCCACCTTCTCGTGAAGATAATGACATCGGTCTTAAGAGGATTAACCGACGCCCATTCCTTGTACACCAATCATCGATCACAATTAGCGCCGGCTGTGTTTTGAGACGGAGTCGCTTAGCATGAACCGACAGAAAGAACAGCGATATCATCCGCCTAGGCCTGGGCATAGATTACAGAGGCATTGGGAGCATCAAGCAGAGAGTTGACTATTGTGTACCATAACAGCGGAGACAGGACACCGCCTTACGGACAGCCCCTGTTTACGCCAGATTTGACACACGGTTCGAGGCCTGCATCAGCGGTCAATATCCTGTGCACAAGCATTGCTTTGATCCATAGGACCAGTGCTTTATCTACGCCATGCCGTCTGGCAGGGTTACACATGTTGTGGAAAGTTGCGTTATCAAAAGCTCCCATAATGTGACGAAAATGCGTACCCTTTTCCTTCAAGCGCACATTCAATTCTTCCAACTAGGGTTGGAAGACTGAGTATGATTGACCATAACCTTGCAAGCCTAGGCATAGGCATACAATTCGGGTTGAACCAAGGTCTCAACCAACAAGCCTCTCCAGCCGGCACGATCCTTGGCCAGCTGCTTCCAGTGCCGCACGCCAGTTGGATGAGTTCCCTTTCCACCTGTGTGCGCCACCTTACATGCGGTCATCCCCTGCCTCGAAGACTCTTCGGACCGGAGCGGTGATGTCAATTCGCTTTACACGGCCAAGCCATTTTAGACATTGGATCCGAAGACGTCTAACTAGGCCGATGTCGCTGTACAGCCCGTGGTTAAATCTTCTCCTCCACTCTCCGTTTACACAAACGGGACCAAAGATTGCACGCAGAATTTTCCTCTCGAAACGTCAAAGAGCCTTTTTCATTCGCTTTTTATAACGTCCAAGCCTCAGCGCCATAGAAGAGGACCGGGATGATTAAGGTTTTGTAGAGGGACGACTTGGTTTTTCGAGAGAGGGCTCTACTACTCAGTTGCCTCTTGAGCCCAAAAAAGCAGCGCCATAGAGGAGGACCGGGATGATTAAGGTTTTGTAGAGGGACACCTTGGTTTTTCGAGAGAGGGCTTTACTACTCAGTTGCCTCTTGAGCCCGAAGAAGCAGCGCCATAGAGGAGGACCGGGATGAATAAGGTTTGGTAGAGAGACACCTTGGTTTTTCAAGAGTGGGCTCTACTATTCAGCTGCCTCTTGAGCCCAAAGAAGCAGCGGTTGGCAAGAGGGTTTCTGCGTTTTTATTACGTCGATGTTGCACATCTTTCTATGATGACAGAATTTATTTGGTCTTGTCCCCAATTACCCTTAGACCCACTTTAACCGCTTCTGCTTCAATGCTTGCGAACGGCTCACTGACGTCTTGCTTTATCCGTCCAATAACGTCAATGTCTTCTGCGTAGGTAAGCAATTATGTAGACTTGAACTAGATCTAGAACTAGAACCTTTTTCAACATCGAAGGTCTCGGTTAGTTCACCTCCGACCTTAATGGAGCAGCGGGAATTCTCCAAAGTCATCCTGCACAGTCTGACGAGTTTGGCAGAAATGTTAAAACATGACATGGCTCTGTACAGCTCATTTCTATAAACACTGTCATATGCGGCTTTAGAGTCGACAAAAAGATGGTGCGTGTCGACCTGGCTAGTCGAATACCTAACGGGGCGTAACCTCCTTGTAGCAAGCACACGATTCCCCCATCTCAACATCCACAAGGGCCCCTGGCGGTCTTTTGATCAATCGACCACCAACCAGATTGATCACATTGCGATCGACGCCAGACACTCCTCCAGTATTCTCGACGTACGAACCTTCCGCGGAGTCAACATCGACTCGGACCACAACCTTGTTGTAACTAAGGTACGAATGAGGATATCAAGAATGCTTAGGAGTCGAGTAGGACCACGTAAGTTTGACGTCGGAAAGCTACAATCGCAAGAGACTGCCAGAATCTTTGCCGATCGTGTCTCCTTCAGGCTTTCTCAAAATTCGCCCACAACAGCGCAAACAGTAGAACAGGAATGGGCGCATTGCCATAGCGCCGTCAGAGGTGCTGCCTCAGAGGTGCTGGGTTTCAAACCGCCACCACCTAGAAACCCCAGGTTCGATGAACAATGCGAACAAGCCCATGCAGCAAAACAAGGGCAGAACACGGAAAGCGTGAGATCGAGGAGATGGAGAGACGCTTCCGCAGGTATAACGGTAGTTTTACAATAAGGTAAAACGACCATGCCATGGCTACAAAGCCCGAGCGGGGGCCTGCAGGGATGAAAATGAAAAACTGGTGGAATCTCAGTCGATGCCGAGGAGTTGGAAAAACCATTTCTGCAGACTATATAACGAGGATGACAGACAAGATACCACTGTCAGGCAGAACGATCCATTTGCAATGGACGACGATGTAAAAGAATTCCGTCCAGCCGACCTAGACGAAGTCAGAATAGCGATATCGCAACTTAAGTCTAATAAAGTCGCCCTTAGCCCTTAACCCTTATCCTGTATTCATGGGTCAAAATTGCCCAAACACACCTTTCATATGAGTTTTTTCGCTTATTTGTGAATATATTTCTCTGAAATTTTTTGACTTTTATTTTTTTAAGCAAATGAATAGAACTATGAAAAAAAAAATTGTAACATTTGCTAATTTATATGATTTTATGAATTTTTTTTTCAAAAAACGTACGTTGTATTTGTGGGTCAAAATTGCCCAATATATTTTTTCCAACAAACGTTGACTGGAGGACCCTGTTTTCTTCGACATGTAATATTATTTACATATATTAGGTATTTATGTATATGTACATATATACTTAATCCTGTCGACCCACTCGATCTCACAGTTTTTTTTTTTTTCTACAAACGTAATGACAAGATGTGCACAGCAAAAAAGCTGAACGTGTGTCACATCATAGTAAGGAAGTGTTCTTCGCGTGAGTTACGATCCCTATCACAAACAGACATAGGATTATCACTCCGCGGACCATAACATATCATAAAGTAATAAAATATCATTGCACAGACGATGCAATGAACCAATAAATTAGCGTCTAGTTCACATCCGGTCTTTGTGTCTACTAGAAACACAAAACCCTATATAAAACGAGAGAAATAAAAAATAAACACAATTGTTATTCATACAAAGAAGAGAAAGGACCTTTTTTATATTTATCCTCCGCTACTAGAAAACTTAAGAAACGTTCGAACTGCGTGTAACTAAGTGATTTCTAATTTTCTAAAATAAAACAGAAGTGAGTGCTTTATTTGTGCATTTGTGCATTTGATCATTGTTCTAATTTTTACATTTCATAGAATCAATATGGCCGGGCTGAGTCGCGAAGAAATTGAGCAAATGCTTGATCGTGATGAAAGTGGTAGTATTGCGATTGATACGGCAAGCGAGGTAGAAGAGGAACATTTATCGTATAATGGTTCCTTATATGAAACTGATTCATTGGGTGGGGAAAGTTTACCCATGACAAATGCGGAGCATATCAGTTCGGATGACGAAGCACTGCCCACTCCAACGCAATTTCTCTCAAAAGATGGGAAGTATAAATGGTGCAGGTGGCCAGTACGAAATTTATCCGTCGGGCGCCATAGAACGGAAAATGTTTTGAACACTTCCCCAGGACCGACCGCGTATGCTATCTCCAGAATATCCGGCATAAAATCTGCTTTTCGTTTGTTTTTACCACCTGATATCATTGATATTATTGTGAAGATGACCAACATTGAAGGTTAGAAATGTTTTTTTTTTTTGTCTCAATATAGGTACATATACATATTTAGAGGGCATGGGCTCGGACATACAGGGTAAAGTTGTTGATTGCTCTCAACCTGGCGAGATGCCAGCAACGATCCCTGTTTAAATGCCCGGGTCAAGTTGACATACGGCCTCCTCGCGGCGCCCTCTGGATAGCCTCTTCAACAACCGTTGGGAGATGAACAAACGTATGCAGCGAAAAAAACCCCGACCAGAATGGCGGTTGTGCGGCGGGCTAACAATCCGCCCACGTAAAAAACCCAAAGTTATGAATGAGCAAGATGCCTCGGATACACGGACGGATACTCGACGACGACAACGCACGAAAAAGGAACACGATTTGCGAGTATGCTCCTGGAATGTCAGAACCCTGTACACTCCCGGAGCTGCTCATAAACTAGAAGGAATCCTCACGCAGTACAAGGCGGATATTACTGCGGTCCAGGAAATACGCTGGATAGGAAACGGTATGATTAGGAAGAAAAATTGCGACATTTATTACAGCTGTCACAAAAGGTTGCACTTACTGGGATGCGGATTTGTCGTGGGAAAGCGGTTAAGGTCGAAGGTCATCGACTTTAAACCTATAAGTGATCGCCTGGCTGTGATCCGCATCAGAGGCAGATTTTATAACATCAGCCTTATATGTGCACACGCCCCTACCGACGAGGCTGAAGACCCTATCAAGGAGGACTTCTATGACCTCCTGGACAACGCCTACGGAGCTTGTCCGGAGTACGATGTAAAAATCGTGCTCGGGGACTTCAACGCCAAAATCGGAAAGGAAAACACCCTTGGCGGAGTGATCGGAAAGCACAGCCTCCACGATACAACAACAGATAACGGCTTCCGACTCGCTGACTTTGCGACAGCTCGTAATGCGGTGATAAGCAGCACAAGATTCCCTCGCAAGCGAATCCACACAGCAACCTGGCGATCTCCGGACGGTCGAACCGCCAACCAAATCGACCATGTGCTCATTGACGCAAGGCACGCGTCAAACATCCTGGATGTGCGAACATCAAGAGGGGCAAATGTCGACTCTGACCACTTCCTCGTAGCAGCAAGATTCAGAGCTCGACTGTCCAATGTCAGAAAGCTGCACCAGCCCATCAGGAGGAGGTTCGACATTGGGCGCCTGAGCACACCGGAGGTTGCCAGAGTCTACAGGGAGCAGCTGAGCGAAAGACTCTACGGTATGCCTACGTCGAACACAAATGCCAATAATATGTGGCTGCATTGCCGCTCAGCCATTCAGGAAGTAGCCGAAACCACCTTAGGATACCTACCACCCCCGACAAGAAACCCGTGGTATGATGGCGAGTGTGAGCAGAAAAAGGCAGCCACCGACGAGGCGTACCAAAAGGCGCTGCAGAGGAAAACCAGGGCAGCGCGAGAAGAGTACCGAGCCAGAAGAAGGGAGGAGAAGAAACTACTGCGACAAAAGAAAAGAATCTTCGCAGCCTCCCAGCTCAAGGATATCGAGGAGTCTAGGGATAGACATAAAATACGAGCCTTTTACAAGAAAGCCAAAGGCCTTGCAGGAGGCTTCAAAAAGGGCACCCTGGCTCTTCGAAACTGCGAGGGTAATCTTGTCACCGACCCGCAGGGAATAGTGGATGTATTAAGCAGCACTTCCAGCAGCTGCTTAACGAGCATGACCAAGAGAGAGTGGTAGGGACTGAGGAAATCCCAACTCCAGCCGCTGAAGTAGTCCTCCAACCCAGCATAGAAGAAGTCGGCACAGCTTCAGAAGCTGAAGAACAACAAGGCCGCAGGCTCAGATGGCTTGCCATCAGAGCTCTTCAAGGCTGGCGGCGATGTTCTGGTAGGGAGCATGCACCAGATCATCTGCAGAATTTGGGAAGATGAGAGCATGCCCGACGACTGGAATACCAGCTCTATATGCCCCATCCACAAAAAAGGCGATCCTACCTCTTGCAAGAACTATAGAGGTATATCCCTGCTCAATGTCGCATACAAGATCCTGTCCAGCGTATTGTGTGAACGTCTAAAACCATTTTGCACCGCACTAATCGGCAGCTACCAGTGCGGCTTCCGGCCCGGCAAATCAACTATAGACCAAATTTTCACACTTCGACAAATCATGGAAAAGACCAACGAGTTTCAAATCGATACACACCATCTTTTCATCGATTTCAAAGCCGCATACGACAGCATTCATCGTGAAGCACTGTTTGGGGCGATGGCCGAATTCGGGATCCCGATAAAACTGATCCAGTTGTGTCGCGCCACGCTAAAAAACACGCGATGCACAGTGCAACTCGGTTCTAGGACCTCGGAACCATTCGAAACATGCACCGGATTTCGGCAAGGAGATGCGCTGTCATGTGACTTCTTCAACCTGGTGTTGGAGCAGATAGTGCGACGGGCAGGCGTCAACAGGGAAGGCACTATCTTTTACAAGTCCATCCAGCTGCTAGGATACGCGGATGATATCGACATCATCGCGTGTTCTCGCCGTGGCATTGTGGAAGCATTCACGGCGATTGAAGAACAGGCGAAACGAATTGGTCTTAAGATCAATGAGGACAAAACGAAATACATGCTGTCAAGCAAAAACCAATCCGTCGCTCACCACCTGGGACAGAACATAACAATTGACAGCTACAATTTCGAGGTAGTTAAGGAGTTTGTCTACCTCGGGGCAAACGTAAATTCCACAAATCCGGCGTAGAATCGCCCTTGGCAACCGCTGCTACTTCGGCTTGTCCAAACAACTGGGGTCAAAACTCCTCACTCGAAAGACCAAAGTCATGCTTTACAAAACGCTCATTCTGCCAGTCTTGCTGTACGGAGCCGAAAGCTGGACGATAAGCAGGACAGCGGAGCTGATTTTGGGTTCTTTCGAAAGAAAAATTCTGCGCCGGATATTTGGTCCTGTCTGTGAGGAAGGTGAATGGAGAAGAAGACACAACCGCGAACTCTACGAGCTGTACCAAGATGTGGATGTAGTCCGGAAGGCAAGGAGCCGTCGACTACACTGGCTCGGCCACATCGAGCGCATGGACATCAACGCTCCAGCTAAGAGGGTCTTCGACTCCGAGCCTCCTGGTTCGAGAAGAAGAGGAAGACCGAACCTCCGGTATAAAGACCAAGTAATCGCGGATGTAAGACATCTTGGTCTTGACAACTGGAAGCAGCGTGCCCGGGACCGTCAAGGATGGAAGGCAGCTATAGCTCAGGCTCAGATCCTCCATGGATCGCAGGCCTGATAAGTAAGTTAGTAAGTATACATATTTGTTTTTAGGGGAGAGTGTATTTAGAGACACATGGATAAAGGTTGATGCAATATCCATTGAAGCATATATAGGGCTACTTTTGCTGGCCGGAGTTTTTCGGTCACATGGAGAGGCTTTAGAAAGTTTGTGGAATGACAGCAAAGGGCAACCAATTTTCAAAGCAACTATGAGCTTGAGAAAGTTTCAAAATATATCTCGAGTCATACGTTTCGATAAGAAATGCGACAGAAACGAACGACGAGCTCGGGATAAACTTGCCCCAATAAGAGATTTCTGGGACAAATGGGAGTCTAATATACGAAAAACATAGAACCCAGGCGAGAACGTTACTGTGGATAAACAATTAGTGACATTTCGTGGGAGGTGTCCATTCCAGCAATACATTCCATCTAAGCCAGGAAAGTATGGAATAAAAGTGTGGGCTCTGTGCGACAGTAAAACGAGCTTTGCCTGGTCTTTGCAAGTTTACACCGGTAAGGACAGAAATTGTCGTCCCGAACGAAATCAAGGCTATCGTGTAGTTCTAGACCTCATAAAAGTCTTGAAAGGTAGAAACATTACATGCGACAATTTCTTTACATCTCAGGAATTAGGGATAGAATTACTAAGGAGAAAACTTACCTTAGTTGGAACAGTCCGAAAAAATAAAACATCTTTGCCGCCACAAATTTTGGATGTAAAAAAAAAGCCCGAGCAATTTTCTCATTTCTTTTTCGACAATGAAAATAATACAACTCTCGTTGCATACGTGCCTAAAAAAAAACCGCCTAGTCATCCTAATGAGCACTCTGCACCATGACAAAGAGGTAACTGACGATGCAAAAAAGCCAGAAATAATAAAATATTATAATTCGACAAAATCAGGGGTAGATACTCTTGATCAACTTATACGCATTTACACCTGTAAGCGTAGAACAAACCGATGGCTACAGACGTTATTTTGTCAGCCTACAATGCATTCGTTATATACATATCGACTTTTCCAAACTGGAACAAAGAAAAACATTTCAGACGGAGAATTTTTTTGGAGGAATTGGGAGAATCTATGATTCAAGAGGAAATCTCTCGTCGAACTTCCTTTCCCAACAGTGGTCCGGGAAGATCGGTGGTTCAAGATCTGCAAGCACGAAAAAATTCAGAACAAGCTATAGTGTCAACATTGAAGAGATCCCGTTGCTATTTGTGCCCGAATAAGTCCAATAGTACAAAATATTCAACAAAATGTACAAAATGTTCAAAATTTATTTGTAAAATGCATTCCGAACAAAAAATTACTTGTGAAAATTGCGACTCCTAAATGAAAATGTGTTGGGCAAATTTGACCCACAAATACAACGTACGTTTTTTTTTTGAAGTACAGGATAAGGGTTAAGGCGGCTGGATGTGAGCTGGTAAGGTGCATGCACCATCTCATTTGCAATATCGTAAAGAGAAGAGAGGGTAAACCCTTCAAATCCTGCTTACACAAGTTATTTAAGTCGAAATATGAGTTCCTCTCCAAATGCGGACATCCTTGCTGTGAAACTCGACGACACGCGCTAAATACCTCTCCCACGCTGTACTCAAGGTAATTTTAATTATAATCGCATACCTAACGAGCTCGCTCCTCCAGTTTGTTGATTATTTTTTGTTTTCAAATTTCCTTTAAAGTAAACAAATCCAGCAGAAAAAGGAACGACAAAACCACGGCCAGAATCCTCCGCCACTCATTTGCTCGTTTCGTAGCCAACTTTTTGCCCGGAATCACTTCCCAGTAAAACGAAAAGCAAACTTGCGTCTCAGCACCGAAAATAACTGTATAACAACGGAAAATATAATAAGTAAATAAAAAAAAAAAACAGTCATTAAACTGTTATTCATATTAAATATTCATGTAATCAAGAGGAAAAAACCCGAGACGGGAAGTCAGAAAGTCCATTGGCAGCCCTAGCATATCCTACCCAAGACTGGGTAGTTGTACCTGCACTGTGTTCGGACAGCTACATAAATCCAGAGCTACATAGTTACAGAGATACACTATCGTTTGGTATTCAACTATGCCGAGACCATCTCATGAAACCAAAAGGCCACAAAGCATGCCTTTCGTCTGTCAACTCCAGCATCACTGCCCTATCGACCTCCAGTCTCCAACTCCAACACGCCCCCGATCCATTTGAATGGCAATTTAATTGTTTCGCCTGTCCGACTTTATATATGTATACACAACAAAGGGCGTACGCCCTGACTCAGTTCCCGCCGCCGTCTAGTTTCCTCTCCCATCACGCACAGTGACCTTCTCGTGGCGCCTCAAGCCCCGAGCGTGCATCCATTTCAATTACACGGCCTATTTCTGTTGAATAGCCCGATCCTTTGGAATGAGGAGGACGTGGAAAAAAAAAATTAAAAATAAAACGAAACTTCGGTAATCAGATTTTAATGAGGTACATTCTGAAGCATCACATTGCCGCTCTTAATGCCACCATGACGCGCAGTACTCGTACAGTTCGTACAGAGGAGCTGGTGTTTAAAGTTACTGATGTGCAATAATTCATGAGAAAACAGGACCGGGTCGCGGCCATGGTCGTGGTCGTAGTCCTGCAACTGGCAGGAATCGCATCTGCACGAGAAGGCGGAAGCGTCGGAGAGGAGGATGCGTGCATTTAATATTCAGTCAGTGCACGGGTTCACATCATTTTCAATTAAACTTTGCAAAGTTGTAAATTGTTAATTTGGTACCCACAGCGTGAAAGTGAGCGCCTCCTGCCCATGTGTATGGTGTGCCCATATTCGGTGTGTTGGGTGTGTCTGTTGGCGCGTTCCATCATCATCATCATCTACCCTCTCGCCAGTGTACATGACCATGATTTACTTCAACTGCTGCCGAGGTGGTGTTGCCCGTGGCGATGATAGTGTTGGTGGTACGCTTATCGTTGTTTTCGGAGTGACTAATCTCAACTGCTTACGTGTTTGGTATATACAATACGACTGCATGTGCATGGTACCAGGAGGATGAGGGTGAAAGGATAGAACTGAACTGATTTAGGTATCCCTCCGATACAATACCGATGACAAGGAGACCACCCGATCGGGGTGTTAACGGCAGTACAACTGTAGGCTTAATTAGCTACGTGACTTGGTTAATGAATCGCTTCAACGGCTCTTGTTTTGAATCACTGATTATGGTGGATTCCTCACAAAAGCCCCATCGAGGGGGCAGAGTTATTTCGGTCGTTATGGATTTCTGTCACAATAGACGCATCCGCGAATTCGGTAAATTCAATTAAGTCGCCATTGAAATTAGTTTATGCGTACCCGCTACTCAATTGAGGGATTTGCGAGCATAAGTAGCGCTCCACCTCGAACTTCTGCTCGATTGCATTGTATTCGAGTCGACCGCTGTGAAATGCGTGATTGGAAGATTAGGGATAGCCGGTCGTACACGTGCCGAGCGTTTGGGGGGTGATTAGCCGCAATGGCAAACCGAAAAAGAAATCTACAATGCGTTGGCAATGAATTTGAGATTTGGAACAATTACAGCTTATTATTGTGAGATGCGGACCAGCAGTAAAGAATGATCACGATCATCATAAAGGGATGCTTCAAGAAAATACCTCAGGCATCTTGTGTGGAACTTCATTCATCGTATCTTTTACAGATTAAACTGTCTACTCATGGTAAACAAACCCAAACATTTACAGACGTCTGAGTAAACATGTAAATCCATAATGCATGGATTAGGTTTCTGACTCATCGGGCAGGCAAAATATCATTATCAGGTATCATTACGGTGATATTAACCTGATAAGCACTTGGCTGGAGTATTTTTCCTAGAAAATCTAGTTCAAGTCCATGGACAGGAGAACAATTCACGTTTCTTGGAATAGGGATACTCACAACTTTCATGTCAAGTATTGAATCAAAGATGTGAAAAATCAATGACACAGTACTGTGTGCTTCTTACTACTTACTTACTTACTTAGGTGGCGCTACCTGGGCCTCAACCAACAAGCGTCTCCAGCTGGCACGGTCTTTGGCCAGCTGTTTCCAGCGCCGCACGCCTAGTTGGTTAAGGTTCCCTTCCACCTGCGTGCGCCTTCCTTCCGGGGTGGATTCGAAGACTTTTCCGGTCGGAGCTGTATTTTCCATGCGCTCTGCATGGCCTAGCCACCTTAGACGCTGTATCCGTAAACGTCATACCAGACCGATGTCGCTGTACAACCCGTACAGTTCTTCGTTATATCTTCTCCTCCATACACCGTTTGAACAAACGGGACCGTAGATAGTGTGCAGAATTTTCCTCCCGAAACGACCAAAGGCATCTTCATTCGCTTTTATTAAGGTCCAAGCGTCTGCGCCGTAAAGGAGGACTGGGATGATCGAGGTCTTATACATATAGTGTCCCCTTGGTTTTCCGAGAGAGGGCTCTACTTCTCAATTGCCTCTTCAGCCCAAAGAAACAGCGGTTGGCAAGAGTGATTCTGCGTTATATCTCAGCGCTGGTCTTGTTGTCGCCGGTCATCAGTGAGCCAAGGTAGACGAATTCCTTGACCACTTCAAAGTTATATCCGCCCATGGTGAGGTTCTGGCCAATATGTCGGTGTTGCCCCTCTCTTGTAGATGAAAGCAGATATTTGGTTTTACCCTCATTAACCTTGAGACCCATCTTAGCCGCTTCTACCTCAATGCTTACAAAGGCCTTATTGACGTCTCGCTGTGTCCGTCTAATCACGTCAATATTGTCGGCATACGCAAGCAATTGCGTAGACTTGAAATAAATCGTACCTCTCGTGTTGGCCAGTGACTCTTGCACGATCTTTTCAAGCACGATGTTGAAAAAGTTGCATGACAGCGCGTCACCTTGCCTAAATCCTTTTTTAACATCAAAGGACTCGGTTTGCTCATTACCGACCTTAATGGAGCAGCAAAATTTGACGACGGAATAATCGGGACCGCCAAGATCTTCACCGATCGTGTCTCCATCAAGCTCTCTCAAGAGCCGATGCAGAAAAACAAAATGCACACATGGCCACGTTGCATCGACGAACGAGAGCTGGTCGTGAGCTCTATGAGCGGAAAAGATGGGAGGAGCATGCGCCTTTCAGAAAGAAAAAGGAAGAGCACGAGAAATGCGCGATCGATCGAGGAAACGGAGAGATGTTATCACAGAAACGTCGTCCGAAAGTTTTACCAAAATATGAAACGAACATGGCAGGGTCATAAAGCCAGAGCGTAAGCCTGCAAGGATGAAACGGACACCTCGTAAGTGAATCACAGTCGATGCTAAGAATATCGAAATACTGCGGGCTGCATAACGGCGAAGATGGTCAAGATACCGCCGAAAACTGAAGTCTAATAAAGCTGCTGGCGCGGACAGCCTGCCTGCTGAGCTATTTAAAGCAGCCGGAGATGAGTTGGTTGGGAACTTGCACCAGCTCACCTGTAAGATATGGTCGGTTTTTCCGGTCCATAAGAAAGGAGACCCCTATGACGCGCCAATTACAGAGGGATAAGTCTCCTGAACATTGCGTACAAGATCCTCTCTGCCGTACTGTGTAAGCGCCTGAAACCGTTCGTGGACAATCTGATAGGTTCCTACCAGTGTGGATTCAGGCCAGGAAAATCAACGATAGACCAAACATTTACACTACGGAAGATCTCGGAGAAGTCCCATGAATTCCAGGTCGACACGCACCATCTTTTTGTCGATTTTAAAGCAACGAGCTATACAGAGCCATGTCATGTTTTAACATTCCTACAAACTCGTCAGACTGTGCATAATGACTATGGAGAACTCCTATGCTCCATTAAGGTCGGAGGTGAACTAACCGAGACCTTCGTTGTTAAAAAGGGTTTTAGACAGGGTGACGCACTGTCATGTGATTTCTTTAGCATCATTCTTGAAAAGATCGTGTGGGACACTGCGGTCAATACAAGAGGCACGATCTACTTCAAGTCTACACAATTGCTTGCCTACGCAGATGACAATGACGTTATTGGACGGACAAAGCGAGACGTCAATGAGGCTTTCGTAAGCATTGAAGCAGAAGCGACTAAAGTGGGTCTAAGGGTAAATGGGGACAAGACCAAATATATGCTGTCATCAAAGAAAGACGCGTAACACCGACGTCTTGGTCAGAACGTCACCTTCGGCAGCTATATTTTTTAAGTAGTGAAGGACTTCGTCTACCTTGGCTCGATAGTGATAAGCAGCAATGACACCAGCGCTGAGATAAAACGCAGAAAAACTCTTGCCAACCGCTGCTTCTTTGGGCTCAAGAGGCAACTGAGTGGTAGAGTCCTCTCTCGAAAAACTAAGGTATCTCTCTACAAAACCTTAATCATTCCGGTCCTCCTCTACGGCGCGGAGGCTCGGACTTTATCAAAAGCGAATGAAGAGGCTCTTGGGCGTTTCGAGAGGAAAATTCTGCGTGCAATCTTTGGTCACACTTATGTAAACGGAGAGTGCAGCGACATCGGCCTAGTTAGACATCTTCGGTGGTGGCTGGGCCATGTAGAGCGAATGGACATCACCGCTCCGGCGCGAAGAGTGTTTGACACCAACCCCGAGGGACGAGGCAGCAGAGGACGACCGCATCTAAGGTGGAAAGGCACCTCAACCAACGGGGCGTGTGGCACTGGAAGAGGTTGGCCAAAGATTGTGCCGGCTGGAGAGGCTTGTTGGTTGAGGCCCTGGTTCACCCCGAACTGTAGCGCCATCTAAGTATACGACAGCCATATAAAGCCATGTTATGTTTTAACATCCACACCAAACTCGTCAGGTTGTTCAGGATGGCAATGGAGAATTCTCGCCGCTCCATTATGGTCGGTAAGGAGTTAGCCGAGACCTTCGATGTCAGAAAAAGGATTCAGACAGGGAGACGCACTGCCATGTGATTTTTTCAATATCATGCTTTAAAAGATCGTGCAAGGTTCACTGGCCAATACAAGAGGCACGTCCTACTTCAAGTCTGCAGAAATGCTCGAATACGCTGATGACATTGACGTGATTGGAAGAACGCAGCGAGACATCAATGAAAATGTTGTGGGCATTGAAGCAGAAGCGGCTAAAATGGGTTGAATTGACGGCAAACAAGGTGATGCTGAGTGCTGGGACTGGGCGGTTGTTCATGATGAGCCGATACAACCTGGCGAAACGGTCGATTCAGTCCACTACTGCGCACAACATGACGCTCTAAATAAAGCAATAATGAAAGGGTGACCAGAATCGGCTAACAGAAAAAGAGTATTTCACCAGGACAATGCCAGGCCACACACATCTTCCGTGGCTCGGAACAAATTGACGGAACTTGGTTGTGAAGTTTCAATACATCCACTTTATGTCCGGCCGAATAGCGGCAGTAAATCATTTGACCAAGTTTTTCGCTTTTTGAGCTTTGGTCCTACATGAGTTCCATGAATGCTTTAAATAACTTTCTACTTCCGACGGATCGCTTTAAAATAATGGGGTGACCTTAACAATCACTTAAATCCTTTCTATCGGTGACCTTTCAACAATGCCCTTCTATTTTCTACGTCCAACAAGCAAGATAAAAGATAACGAAGGGAAAAGATATTAATAGTAGCCACTCTATTGCATCATGCCTCTTAGGACGATATAATTGGGTGTCCTGGAGGGGTAAAAACCGCCTACGTTCGTTGGAAATTAAAGATGTGAGAAACGTTCTGTGAAATCATAACGAAATTCAAAATCAACAAAATCGGGCTAGAGGCCCATAGTTTAAACCTAGAATCTTGAGTACATATCCGAACATCAATCTCGTCCTCTTCAAAACAATCAACATTGTCCTGTCCACTATCCCCCAGGAGGGGCGGATAGCGAAAATGAGCTCTAAATGCGAACAAATCGCTCATAAAGTTAATTAGATCCTTCCATCGCTCTCTTCCCCCCTGTGTACATACTTTTGCATCTACCCGTGAAGTATTGGTTGTCAATTTTGGACGCTCCCATTTGCATTGACAGTATACTTCTCGATGGAATTTATTTGGTATCAGATTTGACTAGGTGACATGGACATTCAGGTGTCTGATGATCACTTGTTATGTGCTATGAGTGGTATCCGCTTAAATGAAAGTAAACAAACATGGCTAGGGGACGAGTATCGCACCCGCTTGTCGCTGTCATATGAGATGTAAATGTCAGGCGACCCGAAATCGCCTCATTAGTGGCTCACAATGCAAATTGCTAATTCCTTCGTTAAAATTCACTTAGATTCAGTGCTGACGAGGATAGAGGACAGAGGTTCGAGAGGCCAACATGGCTGATGATGCGCATGCATCCTAGCAAAAGCATTTATCAAAGCTCTCAATCTCTCTCTATCTCTCTGAGTTTCCCCTATTATTTCGGCTGGAAAACTGCATGAAATGCCCCAAACTGGAAGCAAATTCGAAAGAGAGCTTAAGTGAAAGCTCAGAACAGAACAGAAAGGACTCCATCCTTGTTGATGTCACTTTGGTGTGGTATGGTCGCTCAACCCATCCTCATATGCCCCACAACATCGATGGCGACTGGTATTGGGACTGAGATGGGGATGGTAACGAAGGAGATGTAACAGACGCAAAACCCGAGACGACCGAAATGATGAGTAGAGCACGATGACAACGAAAACGACAACAACAACGGATAAGGATGTCGTCCCTACGAGCACTTATTTTTTTAATGGAGCTTTGTAGATTCTCGTGTTCACATAATTGTTTATTGTTAGTTAGTTGTTTGGAAGTAGGTAGGCACTCGTGTTTTCCTCCCTCTTCAGCTGGAAAAACATGATTAATGTGCGTAGGTGAGTGTACGTGTATGTATTGTGTTTTTCCTTTACGTCGCTACACTGTTATTTTTCCTCGTGTCACTTAACTTTCTGTAATTTATTTCGTCGTATCGCCATGGAAATGAGTTGGAAGATAATGATGATTGCAGATACGCTACATCTTCCAATTTTCGACTTGTTTCAAGGTCGAGTATTTCCGTTTTAGTCATTGGTTTGAATTGAAAGTATCTTATTATGGAACATAGGGTGGAACGGGTGGTTCGACCATACATACATACGTACGTGTTGTCGAAACGTTTTCCACTTGACTGACAGACAGAGCCGGTAAGGTGCTGGAGTAGAATTTGATGTTTTATTGAATGTGGTTACGGGAGGAATGGAAAATTAAGGACTTTTAGAATTTCGAGCCGGAAACTGTAATAAGTTCTGCGCATAAGTGGGTGGTACGATGGGTTTTATGTGGAATACGTCCTAGAAATGATATCAATAGACCACAAAGGAGTATGTACTATTCGTATATATCCTGACACCAACTATGGTTTCGATTCAGTTTTGTTTTTGCCCATTTTCCCGGGATTATGTTTTTCCATTAGTGGCTACTTGCATACATACATACATACATATATTTTTTATTGTAGTCTCTACAGAGTATTGCAGGTAATTGTGGCTTTTGAACGTTGATTTATGTACGTCCGTTTCGAATATCCGAGACTTGTTAAGTTAAATGACTTCTGGGTAGGTGGATTGGACAGTAAACCTAGTTGGGGGCAGCATCTGTCTGTCGGAGATGCAGAGGGAACACCTCGCGGCACTGTTAGTAAAACCTATCCCAATCTTCTCATGGGAAAATACAGAGATTTCGTCTGGAAATTCCAGACGGGGAAGCTTTCGATTTTTTCTTGTGGGGCTTTCAGAAGTCACAGGTCTATGCGAATAAGCCACAAGCCACAGCAACTCTCCAAGCCAACATAATCCATTCCATCGGTCAAATTCAGTCTGATTTATGCGCCATGGAAAATAGCACATTTTGGATGCGCGTCACACATAGAAGCCGCGACAGACATTCAAACGATGTTATCTTCCATACATAATGGCATCGATAGGCCTTTCAAAAAAAAGAAAAAAAAATCGATCATATCTGATACGCACTTTGTTTTATTTAAATTTGAAGATATGAAGCGCTTAATGAAAGATGCTACCCATACGAGACCCTATCAAAGGTCTCGTATGGGTAGCATCTATCCGACGGATGCTAGCCCACTAAAAAGCGAGAAGAGCCACCGCAGACGAACATCTTGCGGCACTGTTAGTAAGTCCCATCCCCACATCTTCGTGGTGCCATCTGGAGATTTTCTATGGAAATTACAGACGGGAAAGGGCGAATGGCGAGCCTCCTGCGCAGTATTAGTCGGTTAGGCTATGGCATAGTAAGCCGTAACCGTAAAAAAACACAAACTCCGAAACAACCACAAACCTCGGATAAAACGGACCGGATTAATGTTGACGATCCCTGCAAAAAACGAAAAGAGGACAATGATCTTCGGCTCTGTACGTGGAATGTTAGGTCTGTAAACAGACCACGTGCAGCCGAACAATTTGCGGACGCCCTAAGCCGCTATAAAGCGGACTTAACTGCCATCCAGGAAATCCGATGGAATGGACCGGGTATAAAGCGGATGAATAACTGCGATATTTACTAGGGCGACTGCTATAGGGAGAGAGGACAACGATTGTTCGGATGCGGATTTGTTGTTCGAGGTGGACTAAGACAAAAAGTCCTAAGCTTTTGGCATGTGAGCGAACGTCCCATAACGATCCGTACCAAGGCTATATTTTTTAACATCAGTCTGACCTGCGGAAGACAAGGATGACTCCACCAAAGATGAGTTCTATGATCTCCTAGACAGAACGTATGACCAATGTCCTAGCTATGACATCAAAATTGTACAGGGGGCTTCAATGCTAAGCTGGGCAAGGGACAGCCGATAAGGGACACAGGCTGATTGATCTTGCTACGGGGCGAAATCTCCTTCTAGCCAGTACACGCTTCCCGCACTTCGATATACATAAAGGCACCTGGCGGTCACCAGATCAATCAGTCACTAATCAGATTGATCACATCGCCATCGACGTCAGACACTCCACTATTTTTGATGATCGAACTTTCCGAGGAGCTAACATCGATTCGTTCCACTACTTTGTAGTAGCCAAGATCCGCCTACGGATATCACGAACGCAGCGGAGTAGAGTAAGAATACAAAGTTATGACGTCGGAAAGCTACTATCGCCAGAAACCGCTTGTTCTTTTACCGATCGCGTCTCCCTTAAGCTCTCCAATAAACCTCAACCCCCCACGCTGTCAATAGAACAGCAGCGGAACCTTTGCAAACAAGCCCTGAAAAGCACTGCATCTGAAGTTTTGGGCTTTCATTCATTCATTCAAGGCTCCACCACGAAGAAACACCTGTTTCGATGACGAGTGCAGGAGGCTTCACACAGCAAAGCAGCAGGATGCATATTAAGCCTCGCTGCATAAAAGAACAAGAGTTGAAAAGAAGGGAGTAGCATAAGCTTCTCAGAAGTAAGAAGAGCACGAGAAGCGTGCGATTGAGGATTTGGAGACGTGTGACTACAGGTGTGGCGTTCGAAAGTTTTATCAACAGAGAACAAGCGAGCATGCCAAGGTTATAAAGCCAGAACAGAAGCCTGCAGGGATGAGAACGGATACCCAGTAGTAGAATCGCAGTCGATGCTGAGAATATGAAAAAAAAAACACTTCTGCAGACTGCACAAGTGTGTGATCCATTTGTTAACGACGAAGACCGCAGAGAATTCCGTCCCCCTGACCTAGACGAAGATAAGATCGCCATATCGAAACTCAAGTCGAATAAAGCTGCTGGCGCAGACGGTCTATCGGCTTAGATCTTCAAGGCCTCTGGGGATGACCTGGGTAGGAGCATGCACCATCTCATCTGTAAAATAAGGTCAAAGGAAAGCATGCCCGAGAAATAGAGTCTTAGCATTATATGCCCGATCCACGCTAAAGGAGACCCCTCTGATTGCGCAAACTACAAAGGAATAAGTCTTCTCAACATCGCCTACAAAATCTTCTCTGCCGTTTTGTGTGAGCGCCTGAGGCCTTTTGTAAATATGCTAATAGGTCCTTATCAGTGCGGATTCAGGCCAGCGAAGTCCACCATCGATCAAATCTTCACACTACGGCGGATCCTGGACAAAAACCAATAAATATCAAATCGACACCCACCATCTATTTGTCGACTTCAAAGCCGCATACGACAGCGTAACTAGAGTCAAGCTATACAACGGTATGTCTACCTTTGACACTGCCAAGCTCGTGGGACTTTGCAGGATGACTTTGGAGAATGCACGCTGCTTCTTCCGAATCGGTGAAAACCTTACCCATAGTTTTGATGTCAATAAAGGATTTAGGCAGGGCGATGCGCTATTGTGTGATTTCTTCAACATCATATTAGAAATGATTGTGCAAAAATCGTTGGCCAATACAAGAGGCACAATTTATTTCAAATCCTCGCAACTCCTTGCAAACGCCGACGACATTGACATAATAGTTAGATCACAGCGAGATGTCAATGAGGCGTTTGCGATTATTGAGATGGTGGCGGCGAAAATTGGTTTGGCGGTAAACGAGGGCAAAACTAAATATGTATACGCTGTCATCAAAAAAGGACGCTCACCACCGACGTCTTGGCCAGAACGTTTGTATTGGCAGATATAAGATTGAGGTAGTTAAGGACTTCGTCTACCTTAGTTTCGCAGTGACCTGGAACAACGACATCAGTTCCGTAATCAAACGCAGATTCACTCTTGCCAATCGCTGTTTCTTTGGGCTCAGGAGGCAATTGAGTAATAGAGCCATCTCTCGAACGACAAAGTTGACTCTATATAAGACTCTATATAAGACGTAATTTTCGGGCCTATAAACGCAGACGGACTTTACGAGCTGTACAGCAACATGAGCCTAGTCAGGCGTCTACGGATTCAACGCCTAAGCTGGCTAGGCCATGAAGAGCGAATGGACACCACTGCTCCAGCCCGGAGGGTCTTTGAATCCAACCTCGAGGGACGGAGAAACAGAGGACGGCCGCACTTAAGATGGCGCACACAGGTGGAAGAAGACATCAGCCAACTGGGTGTGCGGCAATGGAAAAGGCTAGCAAAAGATCGTGCTAGTTGGAGGGATATGTTGGTTGAGGCCCAAGTTCACCCCGAAGAAGAAGAATGAATGACCCTGTAGTTAAATAGGCACATGTACACATGTGTAGTCTCATGGTGTCTTCTTAACCCTATCCTCCTTTTTGGCTGGTTTTAAGAATTGTATGTAATGTATGCAAATACCGTTAATATACATATTAGTCGAGTCCATTTAGACGAAATGGAATGCGCTTATAGAATTTTCCATAACGCAAATTCAACAAATAATTTCGTTTGTCATTCCGCCAATCTGATTTACATTCACTAAGCTTCCAATGAATATTTCACGAATCTGTAATGAAAAATTCATAAATTATCATTGAAAAAAAAAAACAACAACAACAGCAAATACTCTTTTCTAAAAAAAATAATTTCCTTTCTCCGAATTTATTGCGTTTCGAAAGCGGCAAATAGGTTTTTAATTAAAACCTATTACGCACGATACTCAGAACGCTTTAAACAGATATGTATATCATGTATATGTATCTTCGTCATTTGGTTGGTTTTTTCCATTTTAAATAAATTAATAAATTAATAAAAAATTGAATTTATTGAATTCTTTAGTGCGGTCGGGTGTAAATATGTATTTATGGAACAGATTGGTTTAAGCTGTATCATTGCTCTAGTATACTCTAGTATAGAATATGCCACTGCATGGTGAAAATCGCATTTAAGAGTTCGCATTATATAAAAAATGCTACTGAGGGTTCTGTATTTAAGTAGATAGGTACCTATTTAGAGTTTTTTTAATAACAAAATTTTAAATTGAATAAGCAGGTATGCATAACTCTGCAAACTGTTAGGTACTACATACACCAAAATTATTAGGAACCTAGCTATTCTCATAAAAAGGGAAAAGGTTTTCATACAAATATTTAAGAATCTGTTTAAGCTTGTGCCAATGAAGCCCTTTCATACGATAACCCACATGACACGGTTAATTACTTACTTATCAGGCCAGCGATCCATGGAGCATCTGAGCCTGAGCTATAGCTGCCTTCCATCCCTGACGGTCCCGGGCACGCTGCTTCCAGTTGTCAAGACCAAAAGTCTTACATCCACGATTACTTGGTCTTTACACCGGAGGTTCGGTCTTCTTCCTCTTCTTCTGGAACCAGGAGGCTCGGAGTCGAAGATCCTCTTTGCTGGAGCGTTGATGTCCATGCGCTCGATGTTGCCGAGCCAGTGTAGTCGACGGAACTTTGCCTTCCGGACTACATCCACATCTTGGTACAGCTTTTAGAGTTCGCGGTTGTGTCTTCTTCTCCATTCACCTTCCTCACAGACAGGACCAAATATCCTTTTCTTTTGAAAGAACCCAAAATCAGGTTCGCTGTTCTGCTTATCGTCCAGCTTTCGGCTCTGTACAGCAAGACTGGCAGTATGAGCCTTTTGTAAAGCATGACTTTGGTCTTTCGAGTGAGGAGTTTTGACCCCAGTTGTTTGGACAAACCGAAGTAGCAGCGGTTGCCAAGGGCGATTCTATGCCGGATCTCCACTGTGGTGTCATTTGTGGAATTTACGTTTGCCCCGAGGTAGACAAACTCCTTAACTACCTCAAAATTGTAGCTGTCAATTGTTATATTTTGTCCCAGGTGGTGAGCGACGGATTGGTTTTTGCTTGACAGCATGTATTTCGTTTTATCCTCATTGATCTTAGGGAGGGCATGGGCTCGGACATACAGGGTAAAGTTGTTGATTGCTCTCAACCTGGCGAGATGCCACCAACGATCCCTGTTTAAATGCCCGGGTCAAGTTGACATACGGCCTCTGGATAGCCTCTTCAACAACCGTTGGGAGGTGAACAAACGTATGCAGCGAAAAAAATCCCGACCAGAATGGCGGTTGTGCGGCGGGCTAACAATCCGCCCACGTAAAAAAAACCTAAAGTTATGAATGAGCAAGATGTGGTTCCGCTGGTCGCATATATCATTGTTCTGAGAACCATTTTCGGATAGAAGAAGTGAGAGTCGAGTAGCGAAGTTAGTCGCTGATCGTTGTGACTGCAGTTTTTCGACATCCAACTTTCAACTGTGTCGCTTGACGTATTGTACGTTTTTTGCTGCATAGAGGCGAGTGCAGACCTTGACTACGGCAAGATAATGATCCGAGTCGATATTGGCACCTCGGATTGAGCACACATCAAGCACACTGAAAGCATGCCTTCCGTCTATCACATCGTCGTCAGTTTGATCTCGTGTCCTTTGATCAGGGGATGGCCAAGTTGCTTGATGTATCTTTTTATGTTGAAATTTGGTGCTACTAACCACCACATTTTGTGCCGCGGCGAAGTCGATTAGCCTCAGTACCGACGGAGGTTTGGTAGTGGAGGCTGAATTTTCCGACTGTCGGGCCAAAATTCCTTCTTTGTCTAGCCTGACGCTGATGCACGATATTGTGGCGGGGGCAGCACTCATAGACTTGCTCAAGGAGTGCATAGAAGAAGTCCTTGGCCTGCTCGTCTTTCTAATCCATAGGGATGCGAGCACAAATTAAGCTAATGTTGAAAACCTAGCTCGGGTGCGAATCGTAGCGCGTATCTCATTGGTGAGCTCGAATCCAGAGACGAGGTGACGCAGTCTTTCGCCCACCGCGAATCTGACACCGAATTTGTGTGCCTTATCATGGCAGCTGTAGTAGATGTCACATGATGACTATTTGCAATATTCGTGTCCCGTCCATCACTGGGACACGGTAATGTCCGCTTCGTATTCATCGAGGACATTTACTTTCCTTATAGAGCGAGCGGACATTCCAAGCATACCCTCAAATCGTTGTCCTTGGTTCGTTTGTGGTGGTCGTCATCAGAAA
Organism: Eumerus sabulonum; assembly: GCA_951905685.1. Classification (NCBI taxonomy): domain Eukaryota; kingdom Metazoa; phylum Arthropoda; class Insecta; order Diptera; family Syrphidae; genus Eumerus; species Eumerus sabulonum. The sequence goes on along the minus strand of OX645062.1, from coordinate 110,707,180 downwards.
AAGGGAGCGGTATAATCTTGAGGCTGTTTTTGCCGTTCCATTGGGCGACTATTTTTTTTATGTGGTGGGGCAGGTCGCTCCACGAATTGGTTTATTACCCAGGCAGCTATCCAGGAGGGGCTACGTGGAGGCTGTATGCCAGCTTGGATTGAGCAGGAACTAAAACCGAAGATGGCGTTTGCCATGTTAACCGCAATCAATTTCTCTACTCTGTTTACTCCGTATTAGCGGAAAATATGTTTGGCCCGCTTGAAATAGTTCGTCAGGGACGCCATCAACACCTACCCCTTCTTTTTCTTCAGGGCTTGATTCCTACTGTATTTTCTGTTTCAGGAGATTGTTACTGCAGAATACTTATTCGAATTTGAGATCATATCGCCATCGTCTAAGTGATCGAGCACTCCAGGAAAATATTCTCTCCATTTATTGAATTAATCCTCTGCAAATGGTAAATGTATTGCTGTAACACACAAAAGTGTGTGTTTTCATTGTACTTATTTTTCATCCAATTTTAAGTGTGTTATTATGAAAACACGTTGTTCAACAATTTGCTTCGCAACAAAACAATCAACTCCATCGGCAACAAGGAAATTTTCCAACTTTACATATGTAACTTTGCCATTATGATCATTATGATCATGCCATCCGACTCGACGGATCAATGTAGGATAGGAAAGGAGCGGTTGAGTGTCTGGGTTGAGAGTCTAGTGTGTTAACCCTTATGCCACGGATCCGACTCGCAATTTACTTTCTGGCAAAGTTGCACATAGTTGTGAAATGTCCCTTATCCAAGGTGTGTTAATTATTAATAAGTGTGTCGCTCCAACACACTCAAGGTGGTATTAGACAGTTTATTCAAGACACTCAATAGAACGTGTAATAGTCTTAACACGAATGAGTGTCTAAATTTCAAAGATCAAACGTATTAAGTGATACACTTAACCTCAAAATGTGTCGAGTGACACACTTGCTGCATGTTGTTTAACACACTAGCGTTTGCAGTGTCCTCATACGAAAACAGAAGGTCACTTTCCAGACTCTTCACCGGGTGTTGCTTGGAGTTCCTACCGCCGATGAGCTTCTTGGTGCTGTAAACAGTCCTACTGTCGCACCTGCTCGCTGCATCTTTAGAATTTGAAGTTAGTGTGTCGATATACTGACGTTTGTCACGTCTCACTTTACGATCCAATTATTTCTTCTTTGTAAGGTATTGGGCTTCCAGCAAGGTTTTCTCAACTGCTGAGGCCGCTAACATCCAAGCCTTTATTGTTGTACGCTCATCGATCCGTCTCCAGATGATTAATTAAGGGGCTTCTTCTTTTCTTTTCTTTTGGTGGCGTTACAGTCCATGAAGGACCAGAGCCAAGCTTCTCTCAATCACCCATGTTCTGGTTGATTTACTTTTCCCATAGGTGAAAGGGACCTACAGTTTAATGCCGATTCGGAACGGCGTGAGTCGAAAATCTGTTTCAAGGCAAGTATACTATGGGGGTTTTGCCAGTACCCCGCCGAGGAGGGACGCCACGAAATAAACATTCGATGGCGTTGGTGTTATCGGGATCCGAACTCGCTCATCGGGCGTCAGAGTCCAAAATACTAACCACTGCGCCACGGCGCCCTCATTAAGGGGCTAGTGCTAGCAAATAGCCGAGGAGCTTCTCCAATTCCTTAATGAAGTTGAGAATATTTCTCCTAGGAGCTGAGATGATCCCCTCAGGAGACATAATTTCACTGAGAAGAATACGCTTCCTGAGATGGCAAAGAGCAGCACACTCACACAGTATGTGCACTGCATTCGCCTCGTCGTTAAGACAGAGTCAACACTCAGTTTCAGACGAGAGGTTTATTTTATAGAGACATTAGTCTCAGACCACAGTATCCCGTAAGGTAGTTGACTAGTCTTCTGATATTTGATTTGGGTATATTAACAGAGTATTTGTTCAGGGGCCGTATAAATCGTTTCGATTGGCGAAGTCCTTTGACGCTGTTCCAAAAAGACAGGTGTTGCGATTTTCCCACTTGTCTAAGAAGAAGTTAATCTTAGACTTGGGAGTGCCGGAGAAAAAGGTTAAGGACCTCTGTATTTTTTCGCTGGAACCTTTCTGGCGAGTTGATCGGCGTTTTCATTGCCTTTAATACCTTTGTGCTCTGACAACCAAGAGAGTTTGACCTTATTTCTTTTCGCTAGGGCCTGTAAAAGCATCATGGTGTTCCTTAACGGATTTTGAGTTCGTGCCATACGAACTCAGCACTTTAAGCGCTGCTTGGCTATCAGAGAGTATATTCATAGTTACCCCTCTTATGTCAATCTCTAAGTTTAGATTGACGAATGTTAGGATGGCATATAATTCCGCTTGGAAGATGCTAGGACTTATTCCTAGGGTCTTCGAAATCTTCCGATTCGGTCCAAAGATGCCGGCGCCAACGCCAGAGGCCATCTTGGAGCCATCAGTGTACCACCTAAGGCCCTTGACGTTGAGCAACGGATCACTGGTGTCCCAAGCTTTGCGGTTTGGGATCAATACCTCAAATCTCTTGTCAAAACTGAAGGTGTGTGGTAATGCGCCCGAGACCATGATTATCACAGTCTCTAGCTCAGCAAGATTTTGCAAGATGGACACGTGACTCATAGGTCTACACGGCAGGCCTGTTCCCGAGCGAAGAATTCTGATTGCACTACGTAATGCAACCTTGTTAATAAAAAGAGCAGTCGAGTGAGTTTAATCAGTGATTCTTGAGCTGCCGTAGGGCAGGTTGGCATAGCACCTATAATGCCAAGACACGCTAGTCTCTGGAAGCGTTGAAGCTTAACGATTATCGTTTTCTACTCAACTTTTGTCCACCATACCATGGACGCATAGGTGATGAGAGGTCTTACTATCGCGGTATATAGCGAGTGGATTACCTTAGGTTTCAATCCCCGTCGCCTTTGTGAGTTTGTTTTTAATGTTGGAGTTCCAGTTAAGTCTGCGATCAAGATCAATACCTGGATACTTAACTTCTTCTGAAAATCCTGTGTTTGTGCCACTTAGAAAGACCGAGCAGGGTTGCAACCTGCTCCTCTAGTCGAGATTGGTTAACTTGTGGAGTAGGTCGCCGATAACTATCGACCAGGGAACGGCTAAAAGGACTCCTCCTTGTGGACACCCCATAGCCGCCGATACTGTCACTAGGATCTCTCCGCATGTGGCTGATATAATACGGCTATTGAGCATTGCCCTTATTCAGTGATTAGTGGGATGGTCTGCACCCCCGTGGTGAACGAGTCATATCCAATATTGTCGAAAGCCCCCTCCATATCGAGGAAGGCGCAAATCGCGATTTCCTTGCGAGTTAAACTATTATCAACACGCGCCACTAAGTGATGTTGCGCATTCTCAGTAGATCGTTCTTTGCGATATGCTCATTAGGATGCAATCGTATCTGATTTTCCAGGATACCTCAAATATGAAGATCTATCAATTCTTCCATTGTTTTTAATAGAAACGATGTTAGGCTGATAAGGCAATGGGGTTTGGGTTGTTCACATGGCTTTCCAATCTTGGGGATGGAGACAAGGTTAAGTTATCTCCAGATTTGAGAGATGTAACCCGAGTTAAAACAGGACCTAAAAAGAACTATCAGTGGTGATGGAATAATATCCAGGCCTTTCTGTAAAATAGCAGGAAAGATGCTATTTAAACCCTATTGCCTGGGGCCTTATAGGGTTTAAATGAGCCAATCGCGCATTTAACTCTACCGGGGCTAAAGGTCTACCAGAGAGACGATTCGTTCTACTGTCGATGTTCGTCTGTTCGTCCAACGTAAGTGCGTTTGCGAGTGCATTAAAGTGCTCGTCATTCATTGGAAAGTAGCCAGGCATTCTTCAATCTTGCATTTCATCTGATTATTCCGTTGTCGGAATATACTTAGACATCACCAAAAGCACTTTAGTGACATCGCCACAAGTTTAATCACACAAGTGACTCCAATTAATGGCAGGGACCCATTACTATGTACAAGACGCGTCCTCAAGAAATTTGCAAGTCCCCCGCTCTCGAAAAATCCACTTTTGCTCTGTCAGCGTGAGAGGAAAACTTTTCATCAAAGCGAAACCATCGCGGTGTAAACAGTAACCAAACGACGGGAAGGAAAAACCATCCATGCCACGCCTCTAATAGAAAACAATTAACTCAAGCATCAATCGATACGAGAAACTTCAAGACCGCATCAGAAACATGAAGAGAATCATCCATGTGAGAAGCGGAACACCTCAAGCCCTCGCACTGAAGTTCAAAGTCTTTTTCAGTTCACCCGAACATCAAGTGGAAATCTAATTAACCCCTTTGCCCAACCCTCCAGCTACAGCTTTGAGTTCTGATGCGTATCAAATGCTCCCGAATATAGAAATACAGCATTCGCGTCTCTTGTGACGGAATCTGGTATCTGGTCCCATGACATCCACTCCCTATGTTACTTAAATTCTGTAACTTTAATCGACATTCGGTTGGATGCTCCCGGCACAAGTGGAAACGAAAGAATTGTATTTTCCACTTTCTAAGCACTCGCACGCATACGAGCTCATCGGCGTCCCTGGCGAATAGACACAATAGGGGGCATCCTTGGGCGGTGGGTGGAAACTCTAATATCGCGAGATTGAACGTCTATATGTCCTCGTACGTCACGATGCTCGACACCGAGAAATTGGACTGGAAACGAGCACGCATGACGAGAACAAAAAAAGCTAAAACAAAAAATTGGAGTAAACCCACAGGGGCCTGTAGGGCAACACGTCCTATGGGGCGTTCCAGTAATTTGCATAATGTCAAACTCAAACATAAGTTTGCATATTAATCATGCATTGTTTGCTAATTAATATTAGCATCTTGAGTGTGATTAAGAGGTCCTTCCCGTACATATCGAGGTGCGAGATACACGTCTTATCTACTCGGGCGGATCATGGCACAAAGACATGCAGCAACAGCGAAGGAAGCAACAAGATGATGACAAAGGATACGAGTATAACAACGCCCTGGCTTGTTTGTTTCATACAGATTTCGAGAGTACTCGTACATAATTTATGCGCAGCGTGGGAAAGCGTTTGAAAATGTGAGAAAATTCTGAAAACGTGGCTTTCGAATGTAAACTTGAACGAAACAACAATAAGAGAATGGAAGCTTGCCGAGTAGCAGGAGTAGGAGGATAGACAGAAGTCTGGCACTGCCATTGAAGCTGTTGTGCTTGAAGTGCTTGAAAGTTTGGCCAAGATTTATGGCGGATTTTTTCCTCATCCCTGCACTTTCGAGACAGTTTCTAGTATAGTATGGATAAGTGGAATTCGGCGGCGGGCAAACTTCACTTCAGATGCCCGTCGAGTTAATGTTGTTTGGGCAGTGCTTAGTTCCAGTGTTATTACTTAATGAAATTATGTATTCACTCGTTAGATGTAGGCGCTTGGCGAATGGAGATGCACTATGCAGCGTGTAAAGTGCACAAGTGCAGGTCGGCATTAAGTACTTTGGGATGCAAATGTGTTAATCGTTAAGACGGCGGCGAGCGTCTTGTGCCACGTGAAGGTCAGGCGAGAGTGGAAATTATCATAATACATATTGTCTAGCGTCGGAGGTTAGTGGGTTTAGGAACAACTCAGAGGAATTCTCTCGGCATTTGGGTTCGAAAAGTAAAGATTATCATGAAGAATTCATGAGTGCCGCAGGCACTGCTTATGCATGACATAGCCTCAGTGATTACGGAAAAAAGGGTTAAGTTACGTGAGTATGCCTAGGGCGGAGCAATTTTATATTTATGAGTATCGTCGAACAAATTTTGGGAATTTTGTTCAGATAATAGTATTTAATAATAATTTTTTCCTGGCTCGTGGCACTTGCAATTATTTTTCGATTAACTTACGAATTGCCCGCACAAGGACGGCCCTATATTGAAAGTATCTACATCATAGTCGTTTACAAAGGGATATCAGTGGGTTTGAGATATGTATGCTTATGTCTCCCTCCATGTTGGAAATCCAACTTTAACTGAACTTCTCGAACTTTTTATTAGGTGTGTATTAGGGTGGCCGTGGTGCAGTGGTTAACATCATCGTCCTCCGAGCGGAGGGTTTATGGTTCAAATTCGCTTCATAGCCAAGAAAACGTAATTCCTATACGGACAAAAAGTATGCAACGCAGTTGTGAATGGAAAGTGACCAGACGTACTGCTGCAGGCATAACACTCACAGTATATGGTCAACCGAAATTCATCCTCTGCGTATGCAATACTAAAGTGCTTGAACGAATTACTACGGACTATAACCAACGCAGAATTTGGTCGCCTCTCGTCCTATGTAGGTCTAGGACAACCACCCCTGAGAGTAGTGAACGAACATCAACGACCCCAACCACTGCACTCCGTTCAGGTTGTGTGCGTCAACACATCATAAGAGAATATAAAAACTCTTGAACCTGCGCGAGTCTTAAAAAAAAAAAAAAAAAAAATCTACTGATTGTTGATTGCTCTTAACCTGGCGAGATGCCAGCAACGACCCCTGTTTCAATGTATGGGTCAAGTTGACATACAGCCTCCTCGCGCTGTGCCACCAAGGATCCCTGTTTCAATGTCTGGGTCAAGTTGACATACAGCCTCCTCGTGGCGCTTTCTGGATAGCCATTATAAGAACCGTTGAGAGGTGAACAAACGTATGCAGCTACAGCCCTAGGCAAGAGGGCGCTACAATACCCCGACCAGACTGGCGGTTGTGCGGCGGGCCAACAACCCGCCCATGTAAAACAAAACAAGTTATGGAAGAGCAAAATGCCTCGGATAAACGGACGGATTCTCCGAGAAAACATGGCGCGAAAAAGAAACTGGATTTGCGAGTATGCTCCTGGAATGTCAAAAATCTGTACACTCCTGGAGCTGCTCATACAGCTGTCACAAAAGATTGCACATGTCGATTGACATGTCGAAGATTGCACTTGGGTGAAGAGTTTTCCCACTCGATGAACCAAAGTCATGCTTTACAAAACGCTTGTACTGCCAGTCTTGCTACAGGGAACCAAAAGCTGGACTATGAGCGGGACGGCGGAGCTGATTTTGGGTTCTTTCGAAAGCAAAATTCTGCGCCGGATGTTTGGTGCTGTATGTGAAGAAGGTTAATGGAAGAGAAGACAGAACCGCGAACTCTACGAGCTGTAAAAGTATGAGGATATGGTCCGGAATGCAAAGATCCGTCGACTACATTGGCTCGGCCACATCGAGCGCATGAACACCAACGCTCCAGCTAAGGGGGTCTTCGACTCCGGGCCTCCTGGTTCGAGAAGCAGAGGAAGATCGGACCTCCGATATATAAAGACCAAGTATTCGCAGATGCAAGACATCATTGGACCGTAAAGGATGGAAGGCAGCTATAGCTCAAGCCCAGGTCCTCCATGGATTGCTGACCTGATAAGTAAGTGTATTGATCTACTGAAACTGCATTCCATCGGCTTATGGGTCACATTGAAACTACATATCTATTTTAAGCTTAAAGAAGGTCAAGACCTCGAGTGGGCATTCAACAATAACGGCTTGTTGAACAATCTACTAATAATTGAGTTAAAGAAATCGCCAACCCCAGGATAGCCTTTTATTACAAATGCTGCCACTAAGAGAGGTCTTAGGCTATCCTGGGGTTGGCATATTGTTTCACTTCAGTGGTGGATAGGTACTGACCATCTTTGCTATGAAGTGTCCGGATATGCCAACCTACCAGTCATAACATCAAAAAAGAGTGAGTCACTTGCCTACGAACGCAGGCAACATTGGCTTCAAACCATATACTCTCAATTAATACTATCAAGACAGTCCTACTACGCCTCCGTTATATTTTGAGACAAAGCTTACAAAAGTTCACAATTAGGCTATAGTGCCTTCAAAAACTAGTAGTAGCAGCCCTTGTGGTAGGACTGAGAATCCTTTGCTATACACATGGTTCAAAATTGAAATCTGTCGTTGGTACTAGTATCTTTGAGACAGCTGACCAACTAGTAAGAAAGGGCTTATAAGCACGGAGCTCCGTTTTGGAATTCCGAAACAGGGTATAGTAAAAGCACAGTAAAACACAATCGGGTTCAAGATCTAAGCCTATCTAAAAGACTTTTTCTTTCCGTTGTAGGCTTCTCCTATCTGTTTGAGCGTTTGAGCACCCAGACGCAAATACTATTACTGCCTGACAGACACCTACCTACCTTTACTGTATTTTACCCGTCTTTCGGAGAAAAATAAGAAGAGCTAAGAGATTAGGCACACACCACGCCGGTCCTAAGATGCACCACCGGGCGCGAGCAAAGGCGAGACAGTTGCAAAGAAAGTGCCTCTTCGCAACATGCAGCACAGCTCGGCGTCTCACTAATGCCGAGCATGCAGAGATGAGAAGTAGAATGCTGGAGATTTCTTGCAGTCATTAGGGCGTACGCGCTTAGTCATACTGTATTCTGGATATTTCCTCCATCTACGAGTTAAAGAGGGTAAGGGGGTGGGACAAAGTCGCCTGATCACTTCGGCCACGAGTGGGCCTATTGGGATGTCCCCCATTTACAGTTCACTAAAAAATCCTGAGTTAGTGATAAAACTTAGTATGCTTTTGAGTGAGCTAGCAGCGATTTCTTCCATCTACGATGGAATCGTTGAAGTGGGTATTGACCGTGGAAGCAGGTAGACCCAAGGCGGGTTCAGTTTCTGAGAATCTGTCCTCCGAGCACATTCTAGCGAGTTCATCAGAGATCTCATTTCCGTTGATTGCATAATGACCTCGGACCGAAGCAAGCCTTCGTGATATTAGTCTACCGACTTTGTTTAGGAAAGCCTGATGTTCATACACTAACTTGGAGCTAGCTAAAGGGTTAGACACAGCTTTGAGTGCAGACGCATATGCTTTTGCTCTTCCACCCATGCTTCACAACATAGTGGATAGCCATCAGGATTGCGTATATCTCGGATGGGAACACAGACGCATATGTTCCTAACGAAAAGTTTCGCATTCAAAGAAATCCCAGTGCGGCATACTAGCCCAGACTTGGAGCCATCTGTGAAAATGCGAAGACATCCTTTTTAGGATCAGTATGTGGCCAGAGCCAATCCTGACGCCAAGGAAATTCGACTGTGAAGTTATAGCGCAGTAGGATGACATTGCGTCAGAGGGCATATCCACGTGACACTGGCCGTAGGATATTTCTCGCGTAAGCGCACTGTCATTCCAATATGAGTTGTACCAAAAACCATTTCTCTGAGACGAGGCATGGCTTTCAATGCACACTCTCTGATAAACATGTCAAGGGGTGGAAGGTTCACCCAGCATGCTGGAGAAAACCCCGGTACAACTGAGACAAATCGTTCTTTGGAGCTTGGTGAAAAGGCTACGACGGGTTTGCGTGTTAGCCTGTTCCACCAGGTAACCGATGCATATGAGATTAGCGGTCCTATCATTGCCGCGTAGATCCAGAGGACCTTTGCCGGCGATAAGCTCCATGTTTTGCTAGAAGCACCTTGGCATTTCCAGAAAGCTAACAGCGCTTTGGTGGTTTCTGACTCCACATGCTTTGATGAAAGGAGCTTGCTGTCTAAGATAAATTCTTCTTCTTCTTTTCTTCTTGGATATGGTGATGGGAATTCCTTTTTGCACCAGCTGAGTCACGCTAGTATTTTTCCTCTTTCTTGTGAAGAAAATGATAACAGTCTTAAGAGGATTAGCTGGCAGCCTATTTGTCGTGCACCAATTATCGATCACATTTAGCGCCGCCTATGCTTTGAGAGATACAGTCTCTAAACATGAATGGACAGAGAGAACGGCGACATTATTGGCATAGGCCTGGGCATAGATTCCAGAAGCATTGAGAGCATTCAGCAGAAAGTCGACCACCATGCACTGTAACAGCGGAGACATGAGGCGACCCTGCGGGCAGCCCGCGCGTTATCAAAAGCTCCCTCAATGTTGAGGAAAATGCCCAGCGCGTACTCTTTTCTTTTGAGTGCGAATTCAATTCTCCCAACTAGGTTTTGAAGCGCAGTCTCGCAGGATATTCTGATAATATGCTGATAAGCATGCTGCATGTTCGAAAGAGGATGTATTCGAATGGCTATACTATACTATACTCTCCATGCAGGATTTTGGTTTTTTTTTTATAGTTCGCGCAGGTTCAAAATTTTATACTCTTATGACACAACCGGGACGGATTGCAGTGGTTTGGGTCGTAGATGTTCGATCACTACTCCCCAAGGGTGGTTGTCCTAGATAGTTTTCGAGAGGAACGGACCGAATTTTCACGTTGGTTGTACATATGTATGCACATAGTTCTCAGCAACTATTCCATGCATTTATGTTAGATTGGTCCAAAACTCTAGGCGAGTGATTAATCCTTTTGCCCTATTTTTGCAATAAAGGCTACTTCCACCGTGCGCCCAGGAATAGATATATAGGCAAATTCCAGACTAGCAGTAAAAATTATTTTCAAAGTAGGAAGCAGCTACTTTAAACCTTTTGCAGCATAACAGCGTATAATCTGTCGATGCCTGGCAATTTAAAGCCGTCAAAAGATGCCACAGCATCTCAGTCGTTGCCACGCGCGACCCATTATACCAGCTACGCCGAGTTGTTTCCATCGTTTCAGTCGCAGTTACCGTTGAAGGCGTATGCAACGAGCCCATGACAGTCTGATTTCCCGGAAAATGGGTCTGAAGCAGTAAGCAGAGAGTTTCCGTGTTAGATTCAGTAAAGGTACCATCAGATTTTCTGGGAGCATCCACATTTGTCGATTATCCACGTTTGAGGACTTTAACCAACTTCGCAGAAGGTCTTATAAAAATCATTCTTTGATTTACGAATAAGCTTTTTATATTCCTTCTGCTTTGACCGATACATAGTAAAGTCATTTTCCGAATTCGATTTCGGTGATCTATTCAGGAGACTTGTATGTAGCTTCCCTTCGAAGACTTTGGAGCTCGGCATTCCATCAGTTTCCTGCAGGGAGGTCTGCTAACAGGTTATACGAGTTCAAAACAATTGTTGATGACGCTACTCAGGTTGTGAACTGCATCCTCCATCAGTTGCTTCGTTCTAAGTTTAGGTAGGATTTGAGTAGAGAGTCTTGAACTCTCGTTTTAAAAACATCTTAGTCTACTCATATAAGAGGAATGATGTCAAAAACTCGTCAGCTACCTCTCGAGTCATCGCAGTCTCAGGTATGTATAATCTTCACAAATTAAACCTATCCTCTGAAAGGATAGAAGAATGTTATCTTCTAATTTGGTTATAGGGTTCACTACTACATATATAAGCATTCAAATGACGAGAAAAGCCTTTAGGTAAATGTCATGTTCTCCAAATCCAGGATAAAAAATTAGTATGTCCTCACTGTCCTCATGCCAAGTGCAAAAAAATTACTTTCCCACTCCCAAAGTCGGCAGTTAACTTTACTTCAGAAGCTCCGAACCAGCGTTAAGCGACTTGAGCTCCTCTCTTGCGGTTTCCACAGCAAATTCATCTAATGACACAATATTTGCTCCATTATTTATCGCCGCGTGTCGGAAATAGCAATTTAATGGTTCTAGGTCGCTTGAAGCAAGTTATTGTGGCACGATAGGAAAACAGATAATTATTCATACAACAAGCTAGAGCAGTTCTGTTTTTCCCCACACAACGACGACCATACTGCGTGCAACGGTAATTAATTATTTCCTTCCCACCCCAAATGGATATATGTATCGCATCTAGATTCAAAACTCTACTCTGGCGCAACATAGAAAAACAATCTCAATCTATGTACATATAGGTGGTGAGCTGAAGGAACGGATGGCTACGACCACAGCTTGTCCCAGTTTTTGCCGGCCAGACCTCGAGCATTCTGATCGTTCTCCGTTCTCAAGGTCGTTAATTTCAAATGAAAAATGAAATGGAAACGGCGGTTGTGGTGGCAGACCAGAGCGAGCATGCACATAGCCTCTACCACTCGACAGGATGCTTTTCGATTCGATCAGGCGTGGCATTATGAATTCATTATTTGCGAGGACTCTTGCTGACTTCACTCTCCTCTGTCGCCTTCGACGGATGATTTTCCATCGTTCCATCAGCTCGAGATGGAATAATTCTTGTTGCAAAAGTTTCTAGGCATCATGCCGCGCTACTACTTTGATGTTTCAGCACAAAAATCCGAAGAAAAAACAATTCGACGAGATGGATGCCAGGAAGAGGACGCGGTCGTTGCTTGTCCTGTGTGAATGGCAAATTAGACAGAAATTGCATTTTTGTCCTTTTTTTCCAGTTTTTTATCTTGTTTTCCTGTTTCTCTGTTTTGTTTTTTCGAAGGCGACAGATTTTGCTGTTTGTTCATTAATATTTATTATTTGCTCTTTTCCGGGGGCCATTCGAGCTTTTGAGGCTTGCTGGGGTTAGCTATTTGACTGTGCGGCAAGTCTGGGGGTTATTTGAGGATAAATATTTGCCCGGCATTGGTGAGATGGGACTGTGTTAACGGGTGATCACGACTATATGATGATACTGTATGGTTTGTGAGGGTCAGGCGTTCAGCAAACATTTGGTCACGGACACTGGGTATACGGGTTCGCGATACAATGCAGTAGATACGTTTGGTGTGCAAATAGTACGATATAGTGTGCTGGTATAAATCATACTAAATAGTGTGTGGGTTTTTTTGTTTTTTTTTTTTTTTTGATTTGATAAGCTTCAAAGCTATCTAACCATGCGGGGCGAATTCAGGTCATCGCAATATCTGGTAAACATTGGTCATGGAAAAGTTGACATACTTGTATTCCAGTGAAACTAAACAAAGCTCCGACAGGGGCTTGTCAAAACAACTTCCCCCGGTTAACTAAAATTATTTGAAAAATTGTTTTGGTACAAGAGTCGCACCGTGGTCAAGTGTGGAACGCTAAAGAAGCGGAGGTAAGCAGCTTTGCTGGAAATTGAAACATTCTTTTGATTGAACTGCCTATGTTTAACACGGCATTCAACAATTTCAGTATTCGATCTGTGTTCAATCCTCTAAAAAAGGAAGCTATGCCCCCAAAATAGTAATTTGATCGTCGTCTATACGACGGCATACCGGAAAATACACTCAGTCAACTGTGCGATGGGATTAATTACAATTTTGTTAATATCGATATTCATCAGAGGCTACATTGATCATCCTTGAGAAATTCAAATCCCACTGTCTTCGCACTGTTATGCGTGTCGCATACATGATCTTGTCCAGCGTATTGTGTGAACGTCTAAAGCCATTTCGCACCGCACTAATTGGCAGCTGCCAGTGCGGCTTCCGGCCCGGCAAATCGACTATAGACCAAATTTTCACATTTCGATAAATCCTGAAAAAGACCAACGAGTTTCGAATCGATACACACCATCTTTTCATCGATTTCAAAGCCGCATACGACAGCATTCATCGTGAAGAACTGTTTGGTGCGATGGCCGAATTCGGGATCCCGGGAAAACTGATCCAGTTGTGTCGCGCCCCGCTAAAAAATACGCGATGCACCGTGTAACTCGGTTCTAGGACTTCGGAACCGTTTGAAACATGCACCGGATTTCGGCAAGGAGATGAGCTGTCAAGTTACTTCTTCAACCTGGTACTGGAGCAGATAGTGCGACGGGCAGGCGTCAACAGGGAAGGCACTATCTTCCACAAGTCCGTCCAGCTGCTAGGATACGCGGATGATATCGACATCATCGCGTGTTCTCGCCGTGACATTGTGGAAGCATTCACGGCGATTGAAGAACATGCGAAACGAGTTGGTTTTAAGGTCAATGAGGACAAAACGAAGTACATGCTGTCAAGCAAAAACCAATCCGTCGCTCACCACCTGGGACAAAATATAACAATTGACAGCTACAATTTCAAGGTAGTTATGGAGTTTGTCTACCTTGGAGCAAACGTAAATTCCATAAATGACACCACAGTGGAGATCCGGCACAGAATCGCCCTTGGCAACCGCTGCTACTTCGGATTGTCCAAACAACTTGGGTCAAAACTTCTCACTCGAAAGACTAAAGTCATGCTTTACAAAACACTCATACTGCAGTCTTGCTGTACGGAGCCGAAAGCTGGACGATAAGCAGGACAGCGGAACTGATTTTGTGTCCTTTCGAAAGTGAAATTCTGCGCCGGATATTTGGTCCTGTCTGTGAGGAAGGTGAATGGAGAAGAAGACATTACCGCGAACTCTACGAGCTGTACAAAGATGTGGATGTAGTCCGGAAGGCAGAGATCCGTCGACTAGACTGGATCGGCCACATCGAGCGCATGGACATCAACGCTCTAGCTAAGAGGGTCTTCGACTCTGAGCCTCCTGGTTCGAGAAGAAGAGGAAGACCGAACCTCCGGTATAAAGACCAAGTAATCGCGGATGTAAGACATCTTGGTCATGATAACTGGAAGCAGCGTGCCCGGGACCGTCAAGGATGGAAGGCAGGTATAGCTCAGGCTCAGATCCTCCATGGATCGCTGGCCTGATAAGTAAGTAAGTAGTACGCGTGTCGTACGGAGGGAAGGGAGCTAAAATACAGAGCAAAGAAGTTAATCGTGCTTAACATGGCAAACGCCAGCCTCGATCTCTGTCCCTGCTCAACCCAAGTTGACACACAGCCTTCGCGTGGTTTCCCCTGGATAGCTGCTCTGGCACCCGCCAGGTAGTGAACCACTGTGTGCAGCTATCCGACCCCTTGTTCCTGGGGAAAAAGGAATCTGGCCCCCCATATTTGGGATTGTGCTCACGGGTAACATCCCTATCGAGGAAAAAACCAATTGCTCCGAAATAGCGACAAGCATCGGATACGAACATATACAAAGCTGACGACCCCTGCAAAAGACTAAATTACTTGAGAGTCTGCACCTGGAATGTGAGGTCCCTTAACAGACCGGGTGCAGGCAATCACTTAGAGCAAACCCTCAGCTGCTACAAAGCAGATATAACCGCATTCCAAAAAGTGCGAAGGGATGGACCAGGCAAAGGACGGATGAAAAGCTGCAACATCTACTACGGGAACTGCTACAAGGAGAACAAACAGCGCTTTTTCGGGTGCGGATTCGTTATTCGAGGAAGACTCCGACAAAAAGTCTTAAGCTTTCGCGATGTAAGCGAACGCCTCATAACAATCCGCATCAAAGCTAAATTAGGAAACATTAGCTTGATATGCGCTCACTGAAGGAAACGACGATCGACTCAAAGATGAATTCTACGATCTCTTAGACAGAACCTATGCCCAACGTCCTAGCTACGACACAATTCTAGGAGATTTTATTGCGAAATTGGGCAAAGAGGGCATATTTGAGTCCATATATAGAGGAAATATAGCCTACACGACACCACGTCCGAAAACGGACATCGGCTACTCGACTTCTCGGCGGGCCGCAATCTCCTTCTGGCTAGCACACGATTCCCGCATTTCAGTATACACAAAGGAACCTGGCGATCACCTGATCAGTCTACCACCAATCAGATTAATCACGTTGCAATTGATGCCAGACAGTCCTCCAGCATCCTAGATGTGCGAGCCTTCCGAGGAGCCAACATCGACTCGGATTACTACCTTGTTGTAGCCAAGGTACGAATGAAGATATCAAGGATGCCACGGAGTCGAACTGGACAACCAAAGTTTGACGTCGAAAAGCTACAATCGTCGGAGACCGCTAGGAACTTTGCCGATCGAGTTTCCCTCAACCTCTCGGAAACTGCAATGATACCGGAACAACCCACAGAACAACAGTGGGAGCATTGCCAGCGTGCGATGGCATCAGTGAGACGCCTACATGTAGGATGTTGCGACCAGGATGACACAGCAGAGCATTTTCTCTACGACTGTCCCGCCTTTGCTCGTGCACGGTGGCGCACCCATATAGTCGACCTGGTGTATGCCGAATCTCTTATCTCTACATCACTGAAGCTCCTTCTCATTTTTCTCCGGAAAACTGGGAAAATACAGAAAAAGTGAGTGTCTGTCCGACAGTATAATGGACCAGACGGACCTTTTATTGTACTCTTCAAAGCCATTTATAAGATATAACCAGAGAAAACAGGTCCATACATTTAACCTCAAACTGTACGAGCTATCTTTTAAAGCTCACATGGCTGAGGCAGTCTCATTACCAAGCACTACTTGAGATTCGATAAGGAAACTAGCTCCATAATATAAATGTTTGCTTCCGTTTACAAAACAAAACAAAAGAGCTTACGCAGCACGACTCGAAGACTCTAGGCTTTCGAAGGCGCTGCATACGGCTCCATATACATATGTATGTATAGCCAACAGGAGATCCCGTAAAAGCGATAGTGAAACGGCGCTATAATCAAATAGTAAAAACTGAAATGAAAAAACTCCCCATTCTGAAGGCTTATGTTGGCGGAAAACCGAATAAGAAGCAGTTCCTGTCTGTCATTGATCCGCCCGATTATCTAACCCCAATGTTCGTCACTACCATTTCAACGGCCATCAATCTGCCATCTAACAATGTCGTAACCATGAAGTCTTCTCATCTCATTGTCTGCACATTCCGCTTCAGGACACTAACGACTAGACTTATGGATCATAATATTGTAATAAAATCATCCCCTTAATGAAGGCAATGTCACTATGCCACCCTCCATTCAGCGTCCTCCTCATGCACCAAAAATCAAAACCAAAATAAACAAGACAAATACCCCAAAGCCATTTTCTAGTAAGAACCTCGTGGAAGCAGTGACGTGATGACGAGAAAAATTACCGAAAAAGAAAAACACGGCAAAATGGAAAGCAAACTCTGCCACTGGCTCCCCTGCTGTGAGAATAATTGCAATCAATTTCTCAAGGCAAGGATGAGAACGAAAGACAATTTGACTTCGTTCTAGTTATGTATGAAGACCTCCTTCTCGCGAAATGAAGCCGACAAGAAAGTCTCTGCGAGTGTGGACAACCAAATGACGACATTCGAGTGATGAGACGATTTTTTATTTGAAACATCACCATCAAACCTGCTCAGGAATGTACAGATGATGAAGGTGTTACCTCCGTTCCAGTGTAGCGGCCGTAGTGCGTGATGTCAGTATGGATGGATGGAAGTATCCAATGCCGTCAAAAGCTGTAGGTGCCTTTTAGCCTTTGGAAATATCAGCTAATCGAACTTTCAACTGGAGAAACAGGAGAATGACGATGAGTGATGAGTTCTTCTTTTTCTTGGAAGTTTCCGATGGATCCGTCAAAAAATATGCGCCAGATGAGCGACGATGGGACGCCGAGCCCTTCGTATCACATCAATGCGGTTAATTACGTGAAAACTGCGGAGATGGAACGGGATGAATGATGAAGGATGTTGGGTATTGAATGCGGAATGGATGAAAGCAGGAGTAAGTGTGAGTGGTGGTATGGTTATTCGGATTTTTTCTTTACAGGAATTTCATAATTTTCCCTTGGAAAATGACCATTTGCCCCGATGGGAGCAACGAGTGAATTTGGGAACTGTACGTTGACGCAAGTTGAAAAAAATGAGTTTTATAGCGAAGACAAGTTTCGAGAAGGGGTAACATTAAAACTTGTGGGACTACCAGAAAGGTAAAGGTAAAGAATGAAATTTTAAAGGAGCAATATGTGTAATGCATAAAACTGTAAAGGTTGCTATGAAGGTATTCCGTATCAAAGTCTAGTCTATGCAGAAAAGAGAAGTCTTGGTTTTACAAGGTCTTTTAAGCAGCAACTTGCGCACACAAACAGTGACTTTGCGACGCACGTTTTTCCACTCTATTAATACTTCTTTTTCTTGTTCGTGGCGCTACACATCGATGTGATCTTGGGCCCCAACCAGCGTCTCCAGTCAAGCACACCAAGTTGATTGGTACGCCATTTCAGTTGAGGGCGTCCTCTATTGCGTTATCCCAATCGCTCGAATTCGAAAATTCTTCGACCCAGGGCTACATACATACATATGTTGTCCATACGTTCTACATGGCCTAGCCATCTTAAGCGTTCTATCCGAAGACGCTTAATCATGCACATGCCGCCGTACAGCCCGTACATTTCGTAGTTGAACCATCGCCTCCCGATGCTATCAACACAAACAGGACCAAAGATCGTACACAGAACTTCTCTCTCGAAAAGACCAGGAGCTTAATCATACGCTTTCGATAGCGTCCATGCCTCTGCCTCAGGGTATTTTAAAAGGCCAGCTTGGTTTTTCGTAAGATGGCTCTGTTACTCAATTGCGTTTACTTGCCGGTACCTACTAAGATTGTTCGTATTAGTTACTGCGGATCAGAGGTAGACGAAGTCTTTGACTCCCTCTAAGTTCTTGTGAGTCCTTTCTTGATGATGGTATACATATATGTATTTCGTTTTGCCCTCATTTACCGCCAGACCCATTATCGCCGCCTCCGCTTCAATGGCAGCAAACGCCTCATTGATGGCGCGCTGCGTTCGGCCAACCACCTCAGCGTCATCCGCGTGAGCTAGCACTTGAATGGACTGTTGGAAGTCCGTTCCGGACTCGTGCTCAAATGCTCGTTCCCAAGTATGATGTTAACCAAGTTGCTTTGCCTAAAACCTCGGTCAGTTCGTTAACGACCTTGATGGAGCAGCGAGGGCTTCCATCACTATCCCACAGAGTCTGACGAGTTTGGTAGGAATGCCAAAACTAGACATGGTTCTGTATAGCTCGTCTCTATGCACACTATCATATGCGGCCTTGAAATCGACAAATATGTAGGTGGTGACTGTCGATCCGCATTTATCGGGTCTTTTCCGCAGTAAGAAGTAAGAAGATCTGCCGCAGTAAGAAGATTTGGTCTATTGTGGACTTTCCTGTCCTGAAACCACACGGTTTCTATTTTACTTTCTGGTAAAACGGAGTTCATTCCTACCATAAAACCTCTCCATCTCCTCCAACGCGTGCTTCTCATGATCTTTTTTTTTTTTTTTTCATTCTGTTCGTACAACTCACGAACAGCTCTCCTCATACGAGGCAGCATTGCCTTGTAGGCCTCCTGTTTGGCTGCATGAGCTTGCTTCTACTCGTCGTCAAACCATAGGTCTTTCCTTGGTGGTGTCGTAGAACCTAGCAGGCAGGAGGCGTTGAACTTTCAGAGAATTTTGGCATACTCGGACGGCAAAGTACCTAGCGACCTCTTGCGATTGTAACCTTCCGACGCCAAAACGTGATGTTCTTCTTACCTCGGTTACAACAAGGAAATGATCCGAGTCGATGTTGGCTCTTGGGAAGGTTCGGACATGGAGAATATTGGAAAAGTGTCTGACGTCGATCACAATGTGATCAATCTGGTTGACGGTTGGTTGATCAAAGGTTCCGCACCTAGGCGAAATCCACCAGCTTGAGTCCGTTCCCGAATATGTTTTCCGATGACTCTGGCAATGACTGCTTCCTTTTCCAGCTTGTACTGAAGAATCCTAGAACGATCTTGGTGTCTTAGCTTGGGCATTTATTGTATGTCTTTTCTAGGAGATCATAGAAGTCATCTTTTCTGTTGTCATCCTTGTGTTACCGAATTTAGTCTTGATGTAATGATATACTGAGGGAGTCGTGGCGCAGTGGTTAGTGTGTTGGATTTTGACGCACGATGAGGTTCGGCGTCTCTCCTCGGCGGGCAAAACTCCCGTGGCATACTTGCCATGAAAAAACTTCTCGACACACTCCGTTCGGAATCGGTATTAAACTGTAGGTCGCTTTCACTTGTGTGAAAAATCAATCACACAGAACATGGATGATTGTGATTTAAGTTCATTCAAAGATATTCTAGTATTATGTGCCGCTTGCGTAAGACTATTCGCCTAAAAAGGCCGGAATTGGACGTCAACTACGCTTGCGCCCCAAATAATTCCTAAAGACCTCGATTCCTTCTCGACTGATCTGTGCAATGTTTGCCTAGGGCGACCTGCTTGGGTGAGCGGTTTCCATTGCATCGCGTATTTCGCAATGGAGCTGTTTTCGCGCCGTAGTAGACACGCCCTAGGGCCACTGCCACTTTTCCTTCGTACGGCAATATTTATAGGTTCCTGGCCCGTTCTTTGATAAGGTTGTTGTTGTTCTTAAACATTTATTAAGGAAGATTTGTAGCTTGCTTGTGTTAATGGTGTCCACCTTCCAGGTACTGCACCCATAAAGCAATACCGATTCCACATTGGAGCGCAACAGTCGCAGCTTGGTTCTTGAGCCTTGCCAGTTTGTGGATGGCATACCGAACTTAGCTTTGGCCTTCCCAATTCTGTTGCATATATCCAGTTCGGTGCCACCACGGATAGCCGAGACCATACGTCCTAGATTTAGAAATTTGTCGACTTCTTTGACTTTCTGTCCGGCAATGCTAAGTTGAGCTCAGGTGTTAGTGGTACTCTCAGGGCTTCTTTTTTAGCTGGCCTCCACTTTGTTAGCCTCAAGTTGCGGGCCATAAGGTGGAGGTCCATTATCCAATGTGAAAGCAGGCAGGCATCGTCGGTGTAATAAAGGTGTTTCAGATAGGTTGTCATCGTCAGACGAATTCGACTATTAGCTTCCGTCAATGCTGCACGGAGTACATCACCCAAAAGCATAATAGGGGTAACACTAAGCATCCTTGACGTACTCTGTTTTGAACATCAAATTCCTCTGACACTTTACCATTATGTAAGACGTGACACTTACCGCCCTCATGTGTAACCATATAGCATCTCGGTTCAAGCTGTCGGCAGCCTTCTCGAAGTCGTTAAATAGATGTAAGTAAGATGTTTATGTGGTTGACGCAGGACAATCTAGCGCGATAGCTTGCATGTTCGAAGTCAAGAGTAGCATCTAGATGCTACTTGCGCTCATTAATTTGTTCCATAATTATTTTTTCCCATATTTAGCTATACCTGAGAGTGGGCATATATCTTTCCTCTGCTAAGTGGTTTAGCACTGCAGCAAAATGTTTTCTCCATCTATTTAGTTGATCCTCATCCGAAACCAGAAGGTTGCCGTCCAGACTCTTTCCCGGGTGTTTCCTGGAGTTCCTACTACCGATGGACTCCTTGGCGATACTGTAAACAGTCCTACTGTCGCACTTGCTCGCTGTTTCTTCAGCCTTGAAGCCAGTGTGTCGATATATTGATGTTTGCCACGTCTCACACTAGATTACACTTCTTTTTTCTTTGCACGGTATTGGGCTTCTTGATCGGTTTTCTTTACTGCTGAGGCCGCTACTATCGAAGCTTTTTTTAATGTACGCCTATCAGTCCAATTGCAGGTGTCTGCCGAAAGCCATTTGGAGTAAAGCGGCTGCATTTTTCAGACGTAGTTAAGTACCCGCACCGATCGCAAAAGCATTTTTCGCAGAATTCCAATGGTCATCCATGCTCTTGTGCATTGACCTGCTGATTTTTTCTGCTTCTAAGGCAAGGTGGTTCCTAAACTACCTTGAGCCTGTCGGTATTGAACCTGGTAATGTTCATAGAAGCTCGGCTCTGGTCCTTCATGGGCTGTAACGCCACCAAAAAAATAATGTTCAGCAAGTTTGATCGGTTGTTATTGGTGGATGCAGTACGAAGGAGTTTATGAGCAGTCTTAGATAACATTTTCAAAAACTAAACCTATCCTCCGAGACTGAGGTCAAACTCGGTCACAGGACGATGAAATACCAGAGCATATACTTTGTAAATGTTTTGCACTTTCCCATCCTAGGAAACGTATCCTCTTGAAAGGAAATTGTGTAGAAGAGGTCGTTGATATCCCAGCTAGTCTTCTCGAATAATTTGGAATTGAGGCGCAGTAGATATAGTCATGTCGTTACGCCCTCCTTATGTTCAAAAGGAATCCTTTGCTGTGTACGGGTGCAGATATCCCGACATGTTTAGATAGAAAGCTTAGGAGCACTCTTTACAAAAGCAAAACAAAATACTCCTTCCTAATGGAACTTCTGATCCAGAATCCCTTCGCCCTTTTTGTAACACATTATCTTGTTAATGTCTCAGCTATATACAGAACAGAATAAACAACTTGACTCGTCCGAGCTAATGAATATGTCATTCCAGTCGGTGAATCCTCCCATGCCAAAGTCCCTATCCTCCCCATATGCATCTCAAAGACTCATGACTTCGCACATAAAGATCCTAATACTCCACCAAAATCTGGCGAATAATTAAGCAAGTAAACGTGAACTCGTCGCTAATGAGCCAAAAAGTATCTGCGAAAAATGTACTATCGCCAACTTCACCACCGACTCCATTAACCCAGTTCGATGGGATGAACACGACAAAGAAGCAAGGACACGGGGTAAGAAGCACTTCTTCACAACTCTTTTTACCTACGTCATGTTTCTCGATTAGTAATAATGACGACGACGAGGGCTTCGATGGTAAGGTGACAGTAATGAGGACAGACAACTTATGTCACACAGACGTCGCATAGTCGGGTGTTTATGCTACTACTATGTGTGTTGTTTGCCATGACATGAAATACGTCATAACGAGGACGCAAGGATGAAGCTCTCGTCCTTGCAACACATGGCACCTTGTCAATGCCTTACGAATCCATTACACCTTGAAAGATTGAGTGCGCGAGTTTGCCACGCTTGTCGGGTGTGTCCTGTAGTGGAATGTCGGCAGAAATTAAAAATTGGCTTCATACCGGTAAAAATCAGGACTTGGAGCTGAAGCCCATTCGTTCGTGAGACTTAAGAGAAGAGGATTTTGATTGTTTGCCTCCGGGGCGGTTTGCCTATTGTTCCATATCGTCTGCGTCATTGTGACAACTTTACGCTCGTCGAATTGAATCCTTTTCATTAATACTGCGCCATAAGGCCCATACTGTCCGCTCGTTTGCCCGTTGGCATTGGAACCGCAGCCAAAGTCATTCAGGCAGCCATGAGAGTGAAGGCCCTCTCAGCCATCGTGGCTTTGCGATTTTCGTTTGCATTTCAGCCACACACTGTTTACACAGGTATTAAGCTGCAGGATTTATGAAAGCGGTTATTTACTTAATGACTGGCTATTCACAATGCCTCAGACTCTCACTCTCTCCACCTATCGTCGCGTCCGGGCGAAAAAAAGCACGCCAAGGAGGAGGGAAAAAGGTTTTCTAGGTCTTTTCGTTTTTGCTACCAGCCGGGCATAAAATTCAATCCTTTATGTAATTAGAAACGGTTTATAAAACAAAATAAAACAAAGGCGGTGCACAAAGGGTCGTGGAGCTGCCAAGATGGAGGGACAATAAGGCGATGGAAGTTTCTTAGAATTTTTCCTTTCCTATTAACATTAGGCAAACGAGTCGTAACCGGGAAGTGAACAAAAGCTTCAGAAGTGGGAGAAAAGGATATTATTATAATTTCTTTCTATTTTCCTGCTCCCTTGAATAAAGGAGCCAGGGAACGGCAATGGGTGGTGGGAGTAGCAAACCGCCACAATTGTTGTCGTGAACGTAGTCGAGGGCAAAGAAAATAATTTGCGGGAGCAGTATGCTGCGTGGTAATACTCACGAACCGACAACTTTGTGTCATCGTCGTCCTAGACGAGAGCACGCTTTCTGTCAACGCATTTCATTCCGACAGTCGTTGAAAGGGATGCCTTTTATTCTTAGGCGATGGCAACCGGTAATGACTGCACGAAGTTGCAGTTTAATTAGTTTCCTTTGAAGTCTGTTAACAATTCATCAGTATCAGTAAGGGCAGAGAAGGAAGACTTCGAAGTGACTGCAAGGTGCCCTTAGCATTAGGGAACTGTTTGGAACATGGGTTGATGCATCCATGACCTGAAATCACTTTTGAGTGGTTTTCATTGGGTGAGCTGACCATCATACAAGAGCGTTGTCCGATGAATCAAAGGAACTCATCTCAGGTGTATACGTATCTATGTGATAAGGTTGTAGCTTGAATGAGTACGCAGTGATTTCGTTCTAACAATTTTTCTAATTAACGACATAAGTTCACTTATGAAATCTGAACGAGTAGCTTTGATGCTGCTGGTATGAGATATTGAGTATTCAATGGAACTAGAGCATAAGGACAGCGACTCGAAGATGGGCTCGATGAGCTTCGCAAGTTTTCCAGTACCACCCACTTTTTAGGGACTATTTAAAAAAATACGATACGATGAAAAAAAGATGAGGAGGGAAGAAGTTCTATTTCTATTGTAGGACTTGCGAAGTAAGGGCAAAACAAAAGAGCTTTACTTGGTGTAGCTTTACTTAGGTTAGGTTAGGAACGCCGTAGTCTCCCCAGGGGGAGTATATACTTAGTACAGAGAGGCTCATAGTGTTGCTATAAGGGGGGTTAACCCTCTATTCATGAAACCACTTAGTGCTTCTTAAATGATTAAGAAGGTCAGTTATCCTTGCCCGCTGAACATCGGTCAAGTCGTTAAGGAAGTAGGATCCTAGGTAGCGCTTTCTGATTGAACAGAGCGGACAGGCGCTGAGTAGGTGATGAATGGATTCGATCTCCTGTTCATCTAAGCAGCTTCTGCAGAAGTCGTTCGAAACTTGCCCTAGTTTTTGTGCGTGACTGCCAATGAGACAGTGACCGGTGATGACGCCAATTATTTTGTAGATGTCAGTTCGTTTTAGTGCGTTGGGTTAGTACCTCGACCATAAAACTCAAACTACTAGCCTCGTATACAACAACCCTCAGACAATGACGACCTTCAGCTTTAAATGTATGACCCGAATTGGAACTTGGAACGTGCGCTCTCTTCCTCTGACCAATCGAAACTTGCGTAAGTTTGCAGAGAGATCGAGCTCTATAAGATTAAAATTCTCGGTTTATCAGACACCAGATGGACCAGACAAGGTGAGTTCTCCACCCTTGCTTCCCACTATTTTATCGACAGTGGCAATGAACAAAGGCGCACCAACGCAACGGTGTCGGCACACTAAAAACGCGTTAATAGGCTATACACCTATCTTCGAGCGTATAATATCGGCCCAATTCAGAAGCAGATCCCGCAACATAACGATAACTCAATGTTATGCGCCTAAAACACCAGACACAGAAGACGCAAAAGACGAATTCTACGATCTACTTGACGCCACTATTAGCTCGATCCCAAAAAAAGACATGATCATACACCTAGGGGACTTCAACGCAAAAGTAGGAGGAGATAATGCAAACTTCGATGATATTATCACTTCATTGATATTATGAAGGCCCTATATACGGACGTAGTGCTTAGAGTGCGCTTCAAAGGAAAACACAGCGGCAAATTTTCCGTCAACAAAAGATCCGGCAAGGCTGCGTGTTATCACCGCTCCTATTTATAGCAGTTCTCGACAGCGTTTTAAGACGCATAAATGTAGAGGCCCCGGAGGTTTTACAACGTAGGCTCAATCAGAAACTAAGGGACCTGGACTATGCTGACGATGTCTGCTTCATGTCGCACCCATTAACCGGTGGCGCTGCGAACACTCGCGCAGTCGGCCTCAAAATAAACTTTGCAAAAACTAAGGTAATGAGATTTCTTTTTCGTTTTGGTGACGTTACAGCCCATGAAGGACCAGGGCCAAGCTTCTCTTAATCACCCATGTTATGTGTGATTTATTTTTCCCATAGGTGAAAGGGACCTACAGTTTAATGCCGATTCTGAACAGCGTGAGTCGAGAAGTTTTTGCAAGGTAAGTATACTACGGGGGGTTTTGCCAGTACCCCGCCGAGGAGGGATGCCGCGAAATAAACCTTCGATGGCGTTGGTGATATCGGGATCCGAACTCGCTCATCGTGCGTCAGAGTCCAACACACTACAAAATCAAAAAATGTGGTCTAGGTGCGACCCGCAAGGCCCACACGAATAACTTCCCAGTGGGAAAAATTAAAACACCCATTTAATTTCGTTTTTAACCCCCGACGCAAAAAGAGGGGTGTTATAAGTTTGATGTCGACTTGATTCGAAATGATTCTTAGCCAAAATTTGTGAAGATCTGTTCAAGTGTTTCAAGGTCATTAGCTTTTTTTGTTAGCTGCGGCAGAATTCTTAGACGAGTAATGGGTAATGTAACGGTTCTCCTCCGATCATAATAAATTAAATAAAAAAAAAAATGTTCAAGTGAAATGTTTCCATGTTTTATCATTTTACAAACAACTTCCGAGCAGTAAATCAACACATTTCAGCTCGCGAACGCGAGTGTGTGCATTTATGGAAACTCACTCCATGTGCGCATTCCACATGTGCGTTAAACAGAACCCACCATGCAGAGTGCAGATTAGTGTGCTCGTTCTCCTTAACGAACAGAAAGGCGAGTTTTCATAAAAGCACACACACTCGTGTTCGTGAGCGAAAATAAAAATGCTCACAGCCAATAACTCATGAGCGGATGCGTTTAATAATTGCTCTTTGGGTAGTGCACACTCACGAGCAGCTAATGAGTGTGCGTTCCCTTACCCAACCACAACACTGTCCGAGCAATCTCATATGTATCGGTTGTCTTCCGATCACCGCAATTAAACCAGCGTCGGGTGAGTTTAGTACTTAGATGGGGGCCGCTTGGGAACACCGCGTGTGGTTAATTTTTTGCCTATTTATTAGTTATTTAATTTCTACCAAAAAATTGTTTGATCGATTTTGCTGAAAACCTACTCACTTGTAGGCTGAGTAATTGCGCTCGAAATGAA
Source organism: Eumerus sabulonum (assembly GCA_951905685.1). Lineage (NCBI taxonomy): Eukaryota > Metazoa > Arthropoda > Insecta > Diptera > Syrphidae > Eumerus > Eumerus sabulonum. Next base: position 110,680,624 of record OX645062.1, on the reverse strand, counting down.
CCCAATCTTATGCCAATATGGTCCTTGGTTTTCAAGATAATTAAGGTACGCACATACATATGTACATACACACACCACTGGATTTGGATTTTGGTGACCCTGAAACGTAGAGATATGCCAAAATTTGTAATTCGCAAAATCGGCCCCATTACAATAACTTCCCAGGGGGAGGTTAAAACAAATGTTTTAGGTTTGTCAACAAATGTATAATCTTCTGGCCAAGAACAATACTAAATGACGACATACTCTCGCTTACTAACAGCAGCCCAATTAACTCTGAAATTAAGAGATGCAAATTGAACTGGAGAGAAGTCGACCATGTAGCGAAGAAGGGCTTTCAGTGGAACCCACAGGGTACGCGGCGCAGAGGAACGCCCACGACAAACATGGAAAGCTCTTCCACCGCCACATGGAATGAAATAAGACACATAGCTGCTGAGTAAAATAGCTGGAAGGCCTATGTTTCCACCCTTTGCTCCGCCTAAGAGCGATAATCATGTAAATAGATATGTACGTGGTTAAATATACAACTTATCAAGGAATACAAAAAAAAAAAACCGGTGCGCACATGCCGACATACGCACATATGTACATACCCACACACATATATCTCTATAAAAACCTTGGATTTGAATTCTGGTGACCTTGAAACGAAGGGAGATATATCAAAGCGATTTCAAGGCTGCTTGGCTGTCTGTGAAGATTCGAATATCCGTAGTAGATATTACGTTCCACTTCAGCCAAGACAGAGCCTAATTTATTGCCAACAACTCCGCCTTAAAAACGCTGCACTGATAAGGTAGTCTTAGAGTCTGGCTAATTTAGGTTTAATTGTTTTTGAAATCAAAAATTGTGTTTAGAAATCTACGCAGCTCTTGCGGGGTTGTGCCTGGCGGTACCAGTTCCGTCTGTCTGGGTAGGTTAGGTTAGGTTGACGTGGTAGGCTTAAGCCACACTTACTCCGAAGCCGGCCCATTGTGTCTGTCTGGGTATGTCATTTTTAATTTCTTTTCAAAGACTGTGGTGGGCTCAATGTGGTCAGAGTTTTTCGCCAAAGTTTTCCCCTTGTTCAATCTTTTAATCTGGTTGCCGTGTATGTGGCTAAGTGCTTGCCAAGTATATATGTCGAGTTGGGTTGTGTGGAGTATCATGTTGAGCGCTGTCGTTGGGATGGACCTTAGGACCCCGGTGACGTACATGCATGACAGCCTTTGCACGTTCCCGATTTGCTTATGGTATGTTGTTTTGTCCAATGCAGTCCACCAGACTACCACTCAATACATTAGAATAGGGCTAACAACTGTAAAGTAGGGTAAACTTAGGGTTGAATCCCCATTTTTTAACTCAGGCTTTCTAACAGGTAAAGAGAGCTATAGTTGCTTTTTTGGCTCGCTCGATTGTATTGTCCTTCCAAGTTTGGTTCCTACCTTGTACTATGCCAAGGTACTTGGCACTAGAAGAGTAGGTTAACCTGGTGCTAAGTAGAGTAGTTGTATGTTTCCGGGATCTTATGCTTTCTGGTGAACAGCACAAGCTCCGACTTCTGTGGGTTTACCCCGAGCAAATTGTGTTGTCCCCATTTGCACAGTATTGAGAATGCCGTACACATACGGTCATTCAGTTGCAATAGCAAGGTCAGTATTTCATTTGCAACTACATCCCAGAGAAGTGGTGAGAGGACCCCCCTTGAGGAGTACCTCTGGTAACTGATTTGAATGTTACTTTGTTGCCCCATTTAGAGTGGATTTTGTGTATTGAGAGTAACTCGCCAATCAACTCTATTAGTGCCCTCTCCACTTTTAAATTGTTTAGCCCTTCCATTATTGCTTTCGAAGTGACGTTGTTGAAGGCGCCTCTAATCTAGGAGGGCGTATGTAAGTCTGTTTCGACAGATCTGCTCTTGTACCTTGGAGATTATGAACGGATCGAAGTTGTGGCGTATATGCATGTAAGTCGTTGAAGAGATTACGACAGCCCTAACGGACTTTGCTTAGAATTGTCTTGTCGATTACGCAACTGTTTGCCCCCGCGTTACCCTGTGTAAGTGCCAGGATATCTACCAGCGTGTCGATATCCGACGGGGATCGCGGGGTATCGGGGGTTCTTTTTACTATAGAGTTGCCTGTAAAGGTTTTATAGCGTTCCCCGTCGATTCTCATTGGGTTGTGAGGAGAGTTGGCTGGGATTTGGACTATGGTCTACAGCCTAATGGACGTAGACCGGACGGTGATCAGAGAAGGATTGTTCTTCAGAAACGCTCCACTCGCTGGTCCGGCCAATGAGCGGGGAAGATGCTAGAGTTATATCTAGTACCTCCCTGCGGTTTTTTGTAATAACGGGAGGTGTGTTGCCCTTATTGCATATACCTACTTAGATTGGAGGTTAGTATGAATTCGATCAGCCACTCACCTCTTTCATTTGTGTCGCTACTACCCCATATCGTGTGATGCGCATTCGTATCCGTCGGTTAGGAGCTCAGCATATTGTCCTGACGCGTCCTCGTTTAGTCGTTTTTGGAGTGATCAAGGTTAATCTTAATTAATTTCAGCAACGGAGCTGCTATTAATTATATTTGCCTCCAGCACGATGGTGTTAGGGTTTTCCAGATTCCTTACTTTGACTGTTATCGGTCCCTTGTGCCACCCCTCAGATCTTAGTCTCAGATTCGATGCCTCTAAAATCAACTGAGGCTTATATTGAAATATCTTCGATGACAACCTTTATCAAAGTAGGTGTTGCTCGCTTTAAATGCACGTTTTTAGGCTAGCGCCCTTTCTCGTGGATAATCCCTAGACTCCAAAGTGACACGAAGTATATAACTGAATGTCAAGGCCATCTAAGCGGTTTTTGACCGAATATGACAGCAGGGACATAATTGATGCTTAGCTCGACATAATGATGATATGATGATAATATCCCTTTCGGAAACTACATTAAGCTAGAGACATAACAAGCTTCCTTCTTATTTACAACGATCCGCGCAATAGAGCACAGCATCTTGAAACGACCTGAATGACATTAAGGATCTGAGGCCTACGAGCAAGTCAGTCTAGGGACGCTTATTACATTCACTCAGCATTGATCCATCGCTCTACTAGTTTTCTTGTGGATTCGGAATCCATGCATGCAAAAAGCTCACAACCATATAGAGTCATTGGTAAAATAAATGATTTTACAAGTTTCAACTTGACGTTGGCTGGCAAGTAGTTTGAAGTTAGTCTCAAACCTCTAAGAGCAGCGTAAGCTTTAGAAATTACGCTATTTGTGTGTCCGTTCCAGCACAGATTGTGTTCGAAATACATACCCAAGTTTTTTATCTTATCGACATAGTCGATTGGGGAATCATTAATAGTGATATTTTGTAAACCAAATACAGTCCTGCTTCTATTTAGGATTAACGCCTTCGTTTTTGATGGGTTGAGTTTCAAACTATTGTTTCGAAACACTCGATTCAATTCTTGTGTGAATGATGCCATTGCAGTAGAGGAACACGATTTAGGAAACATAGAGTAAACTTGAACATCATCGGCATAGATATGGAACTTACAGGCATTGAAACACTGATGAACAACGTTGATAAAACATGAAAATAATAGCGGGCCTAACACCGAGCCTTGCGGGACACCGGAGGTTACAGAAATACATGAAGAACGCTTACTGTAGAGTTCCACGTATTGCGACCGATTGAAAGGTACGAAGACATAAGATGACATAGAGATCTACCACGCAGGAATTTGCTTTTTAATTTACGTATGATGTGTTACCCCGTTTACATGTGTAGTTGAATCCGGATTCAACTAGGATCGAAATCCATATAAGCGCGGATCGAGTTGAAATAGAGTCGACTCGACTCGATCCAACTAGCAGAGCTCGATCAAGTTGAGAAAATGCATTTAAACCTGGGTCGAGGAGTCGAACTGACATTTTGTCTCTGTATGTGGGAGATATCTTTTTTGCTTTTCTTTCTTTTCGCTTGCTGGTTGGCACCACGCAGGACTAACACAATCAAAGTAAAAGGTGACATACTATCTGTCACTTCAACTACGTTTGAACTCTTCGATCTGTCGACTACGTAGCGGAAAAACCTGGGTCGAAATTTCAACTCAGTTTCGACTCGATCTTTCGACTACGCATGTAAACGGGGTATATGATGGGATGGCAACAACTTGTCGGACGAGTTCGGTACATCGATGGAGGTGAAACAAGGGTGTGTTCTAAGCACACTGCTATTCATCTTGTACATAAATGATATAACAGCTTTTGTGAAGGGTGGAATTCAGCTGAGTCAAATCAAAATTCCAGCTCTAATGTATGCAGACGATAGTGTATTCTTATCGGATTCCGTGGGAACTATGCAGCAAATGATTAACAGACTCGAGAGCTACTGTAAAACTTGGAACTTGACTGTAAATCTATCGAAGTCCAGGATGATGATATTCAAGGATGGCGGTGGCAGGTACGCCCGAAAAGAAAAATGGATGTTCCTAGGGAAACAGATTGAAATTGTACCAGAGTATAAGTATCTTGGAGTTCTGCTATCGTCTAACTTATATGTATATAAAAAGGCATCTGCAAGTCAAGTTAGGTGAAGCTAAACGGGCGATAAGTGCAGTTTGGGGTAGATGCATCAATAATAAAAATATATCGCACAACGCGAAACAGAAAATATTCCGTGCCACAGCAACACCTATCCTATTTTCGCAGCACAGGTGTGGGGTTACTGCTTTTTCGAAACCGTGGAAAAGTTCTTGCGCTATTTCTTAAAGGGAGTTTTTAAACTGCCGAGCAGTACCTGGAGTCAGGAGCTGCGCCTCTGTTCCTAGATACCCTCAAACTACATTTTGATTATGTGGTGAGAGTCATGGCAATGAGACAAGAAAGGATACCCAAGTTAGCGCTCTCACAAAATCTGCTCTATGGGGGAAAATGCGTACAAGAGTGGAATAACTTAGCATCGGATTGCGATTTTAGCCTAATAGTTACACCAGATGAACAGTGCAACTTCCTAAAACAAAAATTGAACGCCTTACTGGTTAAAACTAGTCAAAGAATGTACCAGAAATTCATAAATGAAGTACAGTTATCGCAGTATCGACATTATTGAAGCAAATTGAACCATAATTTGGAAGATCAGAGATCCAACGGATATGTTAAGTACCATTTTCAAATTAAGAAGAGAAATAACCAATTTGAACTACAAACCGCATCGCCCTGAGTTGCCAATATTGTGTAGCCTTTGTAACTTCAAGGAGCGAGAAGATGTACTCCACTTCGTCGGGATATGTCCCATTCTAAAGGAATTCCGCCTAAGTTTCTTTAGATCGGAGGTACTTGAGCTAGAAGGAACGATAAGCATATTAAACGGTGGCCGAGGCTGGGACATATTATACAACTACACGACAAATGCACTACGCTATAGAAATCGCACTACCGAGGAAAACGTCTAAGTACCAATTATGTATTTTAATTAACTGAAAGAAGCATTAGGAATTTTTTATTTTTTTTTTTACGTCAATCTGGTAGACGGCCCTCAGCCAAACCATATACATACATAGACTAAGAATCTGTATGAGCTTATCGTGATTCACGTAATCAAAGGCTATGGAGAAATCTAAGCAAACCATTAGACCGACCATGTCACTGTCCATTCCTGCACGAATATCCTCACAGACAGTTCCGTTTCGCGCGAAAACCAGATTGGAACATTGTGATGAGCTTTTTGTTTCTAAGATGTTCCTTAAGTTGGCAACTTACTAAGCTTTCGAAAACCTTGCTTAGATACGGAAGTATGGCAATTGGGCGATACTCAGTACAGCTAGGGGCTGTTGTTTTCGGCAAGGGAACGACTTTGGCAACTTTCCAAGTCTTAGGAAAAGTAGAGGTCGTAATAACACTATTTATTATGTGCGTAAGCTGATGTAGAATGCAAGGAAGGAGTTTTTTTTATAAATACAGAGTGGATTTTATCCGAACCCACAGCATTCGATTTTATTCTGAACAAAGTAAGTTCAATAACGAGTTCACGGCAATCAACGTCATCGTCGGTAAAGGAGTTAACATTCTGAGCCCTTCCCTCGTCTTAAAATTACTATATGGAATGCAAACGGTCCCCATCAGCATTATCTTGAGTTAAAACAGTAACTCAGAGACAATGAAGTCGACATTATACTCACTGGTGAAACCCATCTAAATTAGATACTCAACCTTGTATACAAATCACATAGACGGATCTATACACTGGGGATTGGCAATTATAACGACAAGCAAATATAATTTTCTAAACTAAACAATTTTCAGACTGAACATATCCAATCCACATCAATACAAATCGAAGATACTTACGAACCCATGGTGATTCCCTCAATTTACTCTCCCACAAAACATAAAACAATCTGTGAGGTGATTGTTGAAGTTTTCTTAAAATCTCTAGGCAATCGTTTCCTAGTAGGAGGTGACTTTAACGCCAAGCACACTGACTGGGGCTCAAAGCTAACAAACGAAAAAGGCCGGAATCTAATAGACGCAATTAAAATTAATAAGTGCAAATACCTAAGAACAAGTGAACCAACTTATTGGCACAGATACGACGAAAAGACTTGACCTCATTGATTTTTGTATCGTTAAGACCATTAACCGTAACAACATAGAATAAAGACCAAAAGGAAAATGACCTACATACATATCTAAATACTCGTAAAAATAAAGGAAATGCAAGAAAAAAACATCCGCAATAAATAAGATAAATCACCATTGTTCAAAAAGAAAAAAACCAGACAACATGTGGCTAGAAACAACCTGGGAAAGGTAACAACCTTACCAAGTTACTTTGAGTCTACTTCTACTACAATGGCGACAAGGAATCGGCACCACACCCTTCCCCAAACACACAATATACCGAACCCATAAATAAAATGACAACGAAGGAGAAAGAAGATTGAATTAAAAAAGGAACAAAAAGTAAAATAACACCCGCTTAGGACGTCCTGACTGGCAAATTATAAAAAGAACTTCCACACGTAGCCTTCAACTTCCTTTGAAACCTTTTCAATAGTATAATTCTACTAAAATACTTCCCAAAATGATGGTAGGTAGCAGAAATAATAGCAGTACCCAAATCAGGAAAAGACGACACAACAACAACCGCATACAGACCCATCGGCTTACTTCCACTCCTATCAAAGATCTTTGAAAGACTTCTATATACTTAAAAGACTGCAGCCCATATTGCCAACATTTAATGTGTTCTCTAACCACAAGTTCGGAATAAGTAGACAAAACTCAATTATTGAACAGATACATGGAGTGACTAATAAGTTATCTACTGCTAGATCTAAGACCACTTCTATGTAGCAGTGTCCCTCGAATTAGAAAAGGCTTTTGACTCAGTCTGGCACAAGGGACTTTTGGCCAAACTTTGTAACGCGTCACCACCTCAGAACAATGTCAATGATGTCCGCTTGCGTTTTAGGTCCCGTCATCAGATGTTGATTCAGCGAAATTCCTTCCGTAGTTTTGGCTGCAGCATTAAAGACGACTCGGACTTTTGTTGTTGAACTGGACGCTTTGAACACGGCATGATGTGGTATAAAATAATGATGAGGAGTCCTGAGCACTTCATCCTTAACGACATCAACTTCTTTCATATGTGACAATTTTAGGTGCTCATTAATACATTGTTTGTACTCGATGTGTGGTGAAGGGTTGATATGAAACCGTCGTTCTAGTTGAGCAAACCTACGCAAGGCTCCTTCTCTTGAGGATCCAAGTCCAGGTTTGGCTCCTTCGTTAAAAGGCAACACTACCTCGTATCATCCGCAATCCAACCTTTTCGTCGTTGCCTTGAAGAATTCCTAGCATGCCGTATCTGCAGAGGTCTGGTGGGCCTTAAAAGGTATCTCTTCCATCTCCCAGAACCTTTGCATTTGCGGGCCGACCTCAGGCACTCGAAGGAAATTCCGAACTCCTCTACTTGGCTGATACACTTTGCCCATTAAATCCCACCCGAATGATGTATTTTGTGCAATTGGCGTTATTGCTTCATCACCACGAATTATTTCAGGGACGACTATCTCGGAGTACACGACGTTTTCTCGAAGTAAATCAACTTCAGCGGGCTTATAATAGCCCGGATCAGCCAGAGTCAAACTGTTGTTCTGATTCCATTGCGTTGATATCAGTTCATTGGCCAGAAGAACCCCAGTTCACGATGTAAATATTAGGGCTCGCGTGCTGGTTTCAAAACCTGAGTATAGAGACCCGAGAATAAGGTGAACGTAGGTGTGACATGCTCCGCTATTAACCTTCCCCAATCCTGAAACCTCGACAAAAGTGCGTTTGCCCTTAAGGCCCAAACACTTTACTGCTCCAACGGCTGTTCATGTGGCCTCTGACCCCGGATCCATCAAACCTCGGAGTATGACATCTACTTCCACAGCACTCTAATTTTTACTAACACTGTTGCTAATAAAACATCTACGCTGGAATGCATGACCTGTTGGTTGTTTGGAAGGGTCTAGCGTTTACATTTACCATGGATAAATGGGATTGCGTGTATGCTGTGTAGTGTAGTGTATTTGGTGCAAGAGGGAATGACGAGGCTGTTGACAAAATTAGCATCGAAGTCTGCCCGGACATTGTTGGGTTGCATGACTGTATGCCAAGCAATTATCGCATACTCCAATTTTGGTCACGGCATTCCTGCGTAAAGCGGTGTCCATTTTCAAGAACCGGTTGAAGGTCCGAAGTGAGTGAGCACCCTTGTTGCACACCTTGGAGTTAAACTGATTCTCTTGTTTCAAATGAAAAGATTTCGTTTATGTCACTGTTGCCCTAGAAACTTTGCTTGATCCTGTATCTTCACCTAGACCAATTGCTTCCAATGTTCTAAACCTAGCTTCTAAGAAGTCCGGAAACGACTTAAACTTGGACAACTTCTTATCTGCCCCTAGCTTTTCTTCCCAGAGTTGTTGGATTATTTTGGGGAGCTTCTTACTAGCCAAAAAATGAGAATAACATCCCAGTGTTCTAGCGGTACTTCCTCTTCTTCTTCTTAATGGGCGCTACAGTTCGCTGTGAAACCTGGGCCTCAACCAACATGCCCCTCCAACTAGCACGATCTTTTGCTAGCCTTTTCCATTGCCGCACACCCAGTTGGCTGAGGTCCCCTTCCACCTGTGTGCGCCATCTTAAGTGCGGCCGTCCTCTGCTTCTTCGTCCCTCGGGGTTGGATTCAAAGACTCTCCGGGCTGGAGCTGTGGCGTCCATTCGCTCTACATGGCCCAGCCATCTTAGGCGTTGAATCCGTAGACGCCTGAGTAGACTCATGTCGCTGTACAGCCCGTAAAGTTCGTGGTTGAATCTTTTCCTCCATCCCCCGCCTGCGTTTATAGGCCCGAAAATCGCGCGCAAAATCTTTCTCTCCAACCGACCAAGGGCCTCCTCACCCGCTTTTGATAGTGGTCATGCTTCTGCGCCGTACAACAGGACGGGGATGATAAGGGTCTTATATAGAGTCAACTTTGTCGTTCGGGAGAGGGGTCTTTTGCTCAGTTGCCTCCTGAGCCCAAAGATACAGCGATTGGCAAGAGTGATTCTGCGTTTGATTTCGGTACTGATGTCGTTGTTTCAGGTCACTGCGGAGCCAAGGTAGACGAAGTCCTTAACTACCACGAACTCATAACTGCCAATACGAATGTGCTGGCCAAGACGTCGGTGGTGAGCGTCCTTTTTTGATGACAGCATATATATAGTTTTGCCCTCGTTTACCGCCAGACCAACTTTCGCCGACTCGATCTCAATACTCGCAAACGCCTCATTGACATCTCGCTGCGATCTACCTATTATGTCAATATCGCCGGCTTATGCAAGGAGTTGCGACGATTTAAAATCGTTGATTGTAAATCTCATTAAATTCCGAAATCGACAGCATAATCCAATGGGGTAAAAACAATAAAGTGGAATTGAATGCTTCCAAAACAAAATGCTGCCTCCTGTCGTTAAAGCGTAACGCTGACCTCATGCCATTATTCATGAATGGCACTTGTATCTTTGAGACGGACAAGCTTTCCGTCCTGGGTATATGTATTAGTGACAACCTTTGTTGGAACGATTACATATTTAGTGTAGCCAAGAATGCCGCGAGATGCCTAGATATCGTACGCAGATGCCAGAAGTTTTTCTCACCCTCTAATCTGGCTACAATCTATAAGGCGTCCTAAGTTGGAGTTCAACGCTCATGTGTGGTCCGGTGCATCTAAAACCTCACTGCACTTACTGAACCGAACACAAAATCGCGTAATAAAACTCATAGGAGATTCCAGCATCACAAATTCATTACAATCGCTGGGTCATCGCTGGAATGCCTCCTGCCTTTTATTGTTTTATTATTACTGTCATCATAAATGCTCTAATGAAATAGCCAGTTGCATTCCGTCCCTTCAAAACCTTTCCTGCGATAAACCTTTCTCCCGGAATGCTCACGATTTCAATTTGAAGCGCGTTTTCGGTCGTACTGTCAAATATATAGATTCTTTCTTTAACCGAACCACATGAATGTGGAAGGCGCTACCTCGTTCGGTCTTCCTCTTTCAATACAATATGCGGATATCTAAGACCAATGTCACCTCCTCTCCCTCACCCTGTTACCCTCTGCTCGCACAACGTCCCGCTTACGTTATATGGCCTTAGCCTTGAGTGCGCGTGTGACTATAAAAAAACAAAAGAAAAAAAGAAACAGCGATCAGACGAACCTAGAAGAGATAATACACCCAAAGTGTATTTATCAGGTTGAGTGGTAAGAAACAAGCTCAGAAACAAGATGTCTCATTCACAAGCTGAGTTAGTTGGTTCAACTCAGCGAATATGTCGCATACGTTCGGGTGTTGTCTGTCCAGAATACTGAAGCCACTGAGAATTGTGGACATTGAAACTACCCGGTATAACGATTTCAGTGCTAGGAAACAGAGAAACAATTCTTTGGATGTGGCCGGACAGTGCTTCAAACGTGTCGAACGTGACGTCCCTGTCCAGGTTTGGGCTTCTATAAAGAAACATAATACTAAAGCTGACTTTCACTATTCGGTGGAAATCTAATGGCAACATGCTATCCGTCAATAGCTCCAACGCAATTTGGCATACTGCACAAGTTTCAATATTCCTCGGCGAACTGCATGTAATCGATTTCGTTTGGTTCTGAAACATATTCCGGATGCAGCACATTTTTATGGGTGCGGTTTCATTTCCTAATTTGACTTACTGCGATGACGTTCCGGCTGTACTGGTTTTCTTATGGGAGGCTTCACTAAACAATGAGGCATTCCATTGTAAGATGCAACATTTTCAAGGTTTTGAATTGTTTTTGTTTATTTTCCATTCTTTCCTTTTCTAACATTTTTAGTTCGATCATCACATTGCCATGAGCAAAGTCCTTCAGTTGAAAATTAATAAATTCTTATTCGAAGGATTTAGCAATAAATTCGGTACCACATTTCTTCCGCTCTTCACCCTCCACCCTAGGAAAAATTAATTTGTGCCATAAACGAACATCCGACAATTCTTCATATCGGAGTGAGAAGCCCATAAAACTACATTAATTTCCTCAGCAGCCAGTAAGTTCCTGTGTAAATCTAGGACAATCTTATTTCGCAGATGTTACGAGCATTAAGCACAAGTGAAAGTATCTAAAAGTAAATGCCATTAAAAACCGCAGTAGATTTTGTCGTATGGCACAAGGACGAATTAGATTTCTATTGCGTACTAAAAACCTCTTAAAACACCATCTACCGTCCAAGGGTAGCTCTTCGTAGCAATTAAACAAACCTAGTCCACCCCGCCCAATAAGTAAGTTGCGCAGTACAATCTGTTATCGACACACGTTTCGGCCCGGCCGTCATTGACATTTGCCACTGCTACATCCAAAACCCCTGCTCACCGTCTAAAAGCCATAAATCATTTGATACTGTCTCATTATGCCGTTCAATTAAATCTCGATTTGATTATCGTGCAAGCTTTATGACAAACTGTCACTCTGTTGGCGACTTCATTAGGTAGTGTGATTTGTCCCTAATATATCGTTTCCCATGGAACAGAATGGGTGCTCAGGTGGTGCTATAGCCCGCCTAGACACCAACGCAACCAAATGTCCTTTACGTGAAAGAGGAATCAGAACGACAGGATAGACATTTGTCTTGTTGTCATGACCCAGCTGTCATTCGGGTATTAGATGTTAGGCGAAAGGATTTGAAAGAGCAATTCCCAGCTTCCGTGACATTAACTTGACATTTTAGTCGTTAATGACACACAAATAGCCGCGAGGATTCAACGGGAAGTCAACGAAGCCAACGGTTGAGATTTTATTTGCATTTCGCGTTGGCATGGCGCGCATTCTAAAGGACATAGTCTGGCACATCCTCGTACTCTGACCGTGTAATTAAATCACGTCGCACCATTTAACCGTCGAAAGCGACGATACCAAAGGCACTATCCTCGCTACCCTGTTAGGTGCTAATTACATTGACGTCCTGGATATTAACTAGGACACACCCGCCAGCTGGAAACTCGTAATTTTTTTGTTTTTCTGGCACTCGAAAGGCAGATCGCGCGTTAATTCGCCACTCACAATTGCACAATTCGCACACAATATATTTAGCCACCTAATTACCAACAGGCTAGTGAGCCAACAGCAAGGACCAAGTCGATGTCATTAAACAAGGACAAACCGGGTACAAACTCATTAGTCATTAAAGAGAGGATATCATTTCTTTTCGGTCCCGGACCTTTTTTTTTTAATTTGAACAGTAGCGGACGTAAGGTAATTAGAACGAAGACCATAGAATCCTCGTGGTCGGAAAGTTAACTGAGTATTAAGAGAAGCCTTGGGGTTTGAATGAGAAATAGGGGGGATCCAATCAGCCGACTGTGGGTCTGTAGCGCGTTGAAATTTAAGTAATGCGAGCAAATTAAGCTGGAAGCATTGGATGTCAATTCAAGAAACGCAGGGAGTAATTGATCTAATTGTCGTTGAATCGAATGAAATGTAATTGGTGGTATTTGTTTCATCTGATAATTAAAATTGGTAGCGTGGGGGATTTTTCGAAAACCTTTCCGATTCGGACGATAAGTGTAGCAGGCAACATTGTCACTTAGTCCTTACAAAGAGGTCTAATAGATTACTGTTAAGGACTAAGAGACTGGCGTATCAAATTAAGGATAACTACAATGTCAATTATTTTTCAAATTATAATACTCTTCTTCTTCTTCTTAACGGGCGCTACAGTTCGGGGTGAACCTGGGCCTCCATCAACATGTCCCTCCAACTAGCACGATCTTTTGCTAGCCTTTGGCGTACATATGTCTTAGCATATGTATGAAATTTGGTTTTGCCCTTCATTACCTTCAGATCCACTTTAGCCATTTCTGCTTCAATGCTCACAAAAGCCTCACTGATGTCCTGCTGCGCTCTCCCAATAACGTCAATGTCATCAACGTATAGGAACAATTTGCGGACTTAAAGTATGCGTATCGTGCCTATTGTATTGGCCAACGAATCCCGCACGATATTTTCAAGAATGATGCTGAAAAAATTACATAACAGTGCATCGTCCTGTCTGAATCCTTTTTTGACACCGAAGGTCTCGGTTAACCCTTTACTAACCTTAATGGAATAACGAGAACTCTCCATTGTCATCCTGGAGCGAGAGGTGCCACTACAGACGAACACCTTGCGGGCTGTTCCATCTGGAGATTTCCTCTGGAAATTACAGACAGAAAGGCGAATAATGAGTTTTCTGCACCAAAAACAGGTTGGGCTACGGCTTAGTAAGCCGTAACCGTAAAAAAAGTACATACCCAAAACCAACCAAAGCCCCGGAAACAGTTTTAATGTCGACAAGCCTCGGGTACAACGGAACGGGTTAAACGGAAAACGGACAATGATCTTGCGTACGCCCTAGACTGCTATACAGCGGACTTAACCGCCCATCAGGAAATGCGATGGAATGGACCGAGTAAACAGCGGATAAAAACTGCCACATCTACTACGGCGGCTGCTATAGGTAGAGAGGGCAACGATTGTTCGGCTAAATTTTCTAACATCAGCCTGATCGGTGTCCACGCCCCCAAGGAAGATATTTGACTTCGTCAAATATAAGTCCTATGATCTCTTAGACTGAACGTATGTCCAATGTCCGAGCTTACTTACTTACGTAGGTGGCGCTACAATCCGGTGTGAACCTGGGTCTCAATCAGCAAACTTCTCCAGCTGGCACGGTGTTTTGCCAGCTTGTTACAGTAACGCGCTCCCAGTTGGTTAAGGTCCCCTTCCACCTGTGTGCGCCACCTTAGGTTCGGTCGTCCTCTGCTGCGTCGTCCCTCGGGGTTGGACCCGAAGACTCTTCGGGCCGAAGCTGTGTTATCCATTCGCTCTGGCCTAGCCATCTTAGACGTTGGATCCATAGACGTCGTACTAGGCCGATGTCGCTATACAGCCCGTATAGTTCGTCGTTGTATCTTCTCCTCCGCTCCCCTTTTATATAAACGAGAAATTAGATTGAACGCAACATTTTCCTCTCGAAACCAAGAGCCTCTTCATCCGCTTTCGTTAAAGTCCAGGCCTCTGCGCCATAGAGGATGACCAGGATGATTAAGGTTTTATATAGCGCAACTTTGGTCTTTCGAGAGAGGGCTCTACATCTCAATTGATTCTTGAGACCAAAGAAGCAACGGTTGGCAAGAGTAATTCTGCTTTAGATCTCAGCGCTGGTGTTATTGTCGCTGGTCACTAGTGAGCCAGGGTATACGAAGTCCTTGACCACTTCGAACCGAGACGTCAGTGTTGCGCGTCTTTTTCGGTTGACAGTATATACTTCGATTTACCTTCATTTACCGAAAGACCCATATTAGTCGCTTCTGCTTCGATGCTTTCGAAAGCTTCGTTGATGTCCCGCTGTCAATGTCATCCGGGTACGCAGACAATTGGGCTGACTTGAAACATATCATACCTCTGGTTTTGGCCGGTAAGACTCGTATAATCTTTTCAAGTATGATGTTGAAAAAATTACATGAGAGCGTGTCACTTTGTCCAAATACTTTTTTAATACCGAAAGTCTCGGTTAGTTCGCTACTGAGCTTAATGGAGCAGTGAGATTTCTCCATCGTCATCCTGCACAATCTGACGAGTTTGGCAGGGATGTCACAACTAGACATGGGTCCGTATAGCTCGTTTTATGCACACTGTCACAAGCGGCTTTAAAATCGACGAAAAGATGATGGGTGTCAATTTGGTAGTCCTAGGTCTTCTAGTCTGGCCTGAAGCCACACTGATAAGAACCTATCAGATTATCCACAGAGGGTTTCAGGCGTCCACACAGTACAACAGAGACAACAGAGACGATCTTGTATGCGATGTTAAGGAGATTTATTCCCTTGTAGTTGGTCCAGTTATAGGGGTTTCCTTTCTTGTGGACTGGGCAAACGACGCTGAGATTCCATTCGTCGGGCATGCCTTCCTCCGATCATGTTTTACAGATGAGTTGGTGCATGCGCCCTACCAGCTCATCTCCAGCCGCTTTGAACAGCACGGCAGACAGACCGACTGCGCCCGTGGCTTTATTAGCCTTAAGCTCCGAAATTCTTAGCTTAATTTCATCTAGGTCGGGTGAACGGAGTTCCCTTACATCTTCGCCCCTTGTGAGTGGATCATTCTGCCTGACCGCAGTATTAGATCTTTCATCGGCGTTAAACAGTCTACAGAATTGTTCCTTCCATATTCTCAGCATCGACTGTAACCCTAAAACTTGCGAGCGTCATATTTGTGGTACCGTCTCTTCATCTCCTCATATGTATGTGCCTCTCTCTGCTCGTAATGTTTACGAGCGCCTCTCGTGCGTTTCGTAGGCGGTTTGCTTTGCTCATGAGTTTGCCCGCATTGCTTATCAAACCCGGCGTTTCAACTTGGCGGGGGTTTGAATCCCAACACATCAAAGGGAACGTCTCTGATGGCGCGCTGGCAGCACTCCCACTGTTGTTCTGTGAATTGTGTCGGTGTCATCGGAATTTGTCAGAGGCAGAGGGAAACTTGATCGGCAAAGATTCTAGCGGTCTCCTCCGATTGTAGCTCTCGGACGTCAAACATTCGTTATCCAGCTTGAGGCCGTGGCATCCTTTGTATCTTCACTTGTACCTTAGCTAAAACAAGTTAGTGATCAGAGTCGATGTTGGCTCCTTGAAAGGTTCGTACATCTAGGATGCTGGAGGTGTGTCTGCCGTGGATCGCAACGTGATCAATCCGACTGATGGTCGACTGATCAGGTAAGCGCCACCTTCCTTTGTGGATATTAAGATGCGGGAATCGTAAGCTGGCTAGAAGGAGATTGCGCCGCGACGGCAAATCAAGTAGCCGGTGTCCGATTTCGGACGTGGTGCCGTGTAGGCTTTATTTCCCCGTGTTCGACTCACATACATATGTCGTCTTTGCCCAACTTCGCATTCAATTCTCCTAGTACTATTTTTGTAGCGTAGCTTTGACATTGGGCATAAGTTTTGTCTAGGAGATCGTAGAAGTCGTCTTTGAGTCGATCGTCCTTTTCTACCGTTGGTCGTAAACTCATATTAAACTAATGTTTCTGAATTTAGCCTTGATGTGGATTGGTATGAGGCGTTTGCTTATATGCTAAGAACTTAACCTTTTTTCGGAGTCTTCCTCGAATAATGAATCCGCATACGAATAAGCATTGTTTGTTCTCCTTACAGCAATTCCCGTAGTAAATGTCGCAGTTTTCCATCTGTCTTTTGCCTGGTCCATCGCACTTCTTGAAGGGTAGTTGAGAGTTTGCTTGCTCCAATTGATTTCCGGCACCCGGTCTGTTAAGGGGCTTCATATTTCAGGTGCACAATCGCAAGTTATTTAGTCATTTTCAAGGGTCGTCCGTTTTGTATCCGTCCGTATCCGAGACTTTTGGTTGCTAGGCAAAAATTCATATATTCCCTGATATGGATGTTACTCCTCAGCACAACCCCCAAGCAGGAGAGCCACATTCCTTTTTCCCCAGGAATAAGGGTGTCGGGTCACTGCACAGATTAGGTAAGGTTAGGTTAGTTGGGTGCCCTATTGACATGAGGTCAAGGCTCACTTAGATTACGAGGAGTCCACAATGCCCATTTTGAAAAACTAACCCGAGGGGAACCTGTTAGTTGCTCGCTGAGCTGTACCACCCAGATTCAATTAAGAATCTTAGCAGTTTGTTCAGCTTAATGTCACTTGCCTCCTCTAAATCCGAGAAGAAGTAGTTCTCGAGGAACGTAAATCATTTTCGGGCCAGTGCAGGGCATTCACACAGTAGGTGACGAATGGATTCTATTTCCTCTTCGTCCCTACATCTTCTGCAAAAATCGTTGTAGGGCTGTCCTAGTCTAGCTGCATGATATGATATCATGCAGTGCCCAGTGAGGGCACTGACTACCAGTCGTATATTCCCTCTACCAAGACTTAGCAGACTTTCCGTCCTTTTTTTGTTATAGACAGGCCATGTAAGCCTTGCCGTAGCGCATGTGTCTAATTGAAATCATCGCTTGTTGGCCTTTCCTAGTAGTTCCACCCCTATTTCTCTGAATAGTGTGCTAAGTGGCGTTCTAGCCTCAGTTATGATCTGCGAAGTATCTGTACCTGATCCCAATCTGGCTAGTTCGTCCGCCTTTTCATTCCCGGAGATATTCACGTGCCCTGGTACCCAGCAGATGAGTACCTCATTGACATCCGATATTTCTTCTAGTTTCTCTTTACAGAGTTTTTCGAGTTTCGATCTTATCAATGTTGCTTGTAGAGCCTTAATGGCTGCCTGACTGTCAGCATAGATTTTGATTCTCTTACCTGAAAATTCTCCCTAAGAATCAGATCCGCGCCTTTTTTGATTGTGAAGATCTCAGCGTGTAAGACGCTACAGCCATCATCAGGTCTGTAGGAGTGACACGCTTCCTGAGGTTCGAAGTAGACTCCGGCTCCTGTACCGGTATCCGTTTCGAATCCGTCGGTATAGATTGCCAGTTCCTCTTCCGTGTTTATCATACCACTGGCCTATTTCTTCCTGGAAGGAATCCTAATAGGAATCTCCTCTCACAGCAAGGAAGTAGGGTGGTATAGTCCGTTTCGGTTGCGGACCTCAGGGTAGCCCATCGATCCAGGATTGATGCGTGGCCATGAGGACATCTTTTCCAATGACTGGATTCTCGCATCCCTAGCGCAGCCTTTCACAATACATGTCTAGTGGTGGAAGGTTCATCATCGCTTCAAGGGCCGCCGTTGGTGTCGATTTCATAGATGCGGTCACCGCCAGACAGCCAGCCCTCTGAATCCTTGTAAGACTTTGAACAATTGATTTATAGACTAAAATAGGTCTTACAACCGCGGTGTACAGCCAGTATACCACCTTTGGTTTAAAACTCCATGTCTTTCCGAAAGCTAATCTGCATGAATATAGTGCCACGCAAGCTTTCTTGATTCCTTCATTTATGTTGTCCTTCCAGCTAAGCCTAGAATCTAGGATTATGCCAAGATAACTTGCGGATTTCTTCGGAATCAGGTCGATACCATTTATACGTGGATATGTATATATACCTTGGTATTGATCTTTTTCTTGTGAAGAGAACTATCTCAGTTTTTGTTGGATTTATTCTTAGGCCCCTCTCCTTGACCCAGTTATTCACCAATAGCAGCGCATAACTTAGTCTTTCACTGAGGACCTGAGGAAATTTCCCAGGCACCAGGATGATAATGTCGTCGGCATAGGCCGCGACATTGAAACCCTGTGTCTCCAGGGGCTTTAGGAATTCGTTGAATACCAGGATCCATAGGAGAGGGCACAGAACACCCCCCTGTGGTGTACCTCAGTTGACTCTCACCCTATCTCTCACAACTATCGACGAGTTTACTATACGAATACTTAGCATTTGTTCAACCCATCTACAGATTCCCGAGTTTATGTGGGCCATCCGTAGGCTGGACATTATTGCCTCGGTACTGACGTTATTGAAAGCACCCTCAACATCTAGAAAAGCCCCCAGGGCATATTCTGTGAAAAGTGGTATCTACCGATCTACCCTTTATGTATGCGTTATATGATTGTGATAAGTAGCTATCACCAATCTCATCTCTTATGTATTTGTCGATTAGTCGTTCCAGTGTTTTCATAAGGAAGGAGGATAGGCGGATAGGTCTATACTCCTTTGCCGTGGCATGGTTGAGTTCCCTGATTTGGGTATAAACACCACCCTAACCTCCCTCCATGCTTATGGGACATAACCCATCCTGAGGCACCAGCAGTATATGCGTTCTAGCCAAGGGATGATAAGTTCTCCTGGTTCTTGGAGCATTTTGGGGTACATACCGTCTATTCCTGGCGCCTTGTAGGGGTCAAATGACTATTTTTTCGTTGGTAACGATCTTATCGATTATTTCAGGCCCAGTCTGTTCCCTTATCAGTGTATTTGCCGTCTCGAATGTTCCCGCGCTTACACGCTCCACACATTAGTTAGGGCAGGTATCCATGGGAGAGGCCACGCAGATGACGTGTGTCAACTTGAGTTGAGCAGGGACAGAGATCGAAGCTGGCGTTTGCCATGTTAAACGCGATCGACTTCGTTGCTCTGTCTGCCCTTGTTGGGTAACAAGAACTCTTTCGCAAGCTATTATATTGCAATAGCTATTATGAGTAGGTTGAACAATTCTTTGGACTTTCCCAAAACACTTACATCCAGATCCGATCATTTCAGCACGGAGTTGGTCCTCGAAGTCCTAAGCAACTAGTAGTATTTCGTCGAATTTTACCGGACCATACCAATTTCCTCAAAATTTAAGATGAAACTCGACTTTAAATCCGCTTATTGGCCAAGTTACAAGGATCTGACCAGATAAGCAAATATAAAAAAAGGAAAAATCACCCCCAAGATGAATGCTCACCCTAGAAGACACGAATAAATTTCTCCGCAATTTTTCTTAGGAGACAAATGGCCCACAAGTTTACAGCCAACTCAAATATTCATTCAAGAATTACCCCAATCCAAACGCAAAATCTCAACACACCTACCTACTCGTCATACCTAGTTTCTCTTCAACCTGTTCTCGTTTCATCCTTTGAGTCCTTCAGCATGTGTGCGGATAGTAGTGAATGGAATGGAGAAAACGTATCCAAGCATCACCTAAATGAAATGCTCCAACTTATGTTATCCCTGGCACCGCATGCCCCTGGGATGACCAGCACTAGAAAATGAAACCAAGACGAGCACGGGATAGGTGAAGTGAAAAGAGGAAAAGGAAAAGGTCACAGATACGAGCAGAGTTTAGATGCATTTTTCATGTGACGCTCTGTGTGGTCCACTTCAATTTCATTTCAATCGTCATCGTCGACGTCGTCGTTATAACTCTGCTGCAGAGTCCGAATGTGTGTGTAGGAGTGACCCAGTCCACTTGGTCGAGTCGTATTCGTATGCGGTGCGATTTAGCACTGACCGCTGACATTTCCATATTCAGTAAACGGGTTGCGCTTACATATGCTCTCTCGGTCAGGACTATTTGGCTTTCTGCCGGAGTGAACCGATATGAATTATGCATAACTTGCATGATGTATCGGTTTTGTGCCGGACTCCCTATTGCTACTGCTCCTACTGTTGATACTGATGATATTGCTACGACTACAACCTGGTTCATTCAGCTTGATGTAGGCCATAGCTCCGGGGTGTCTCGCAAGCCATTCAACATTGATGTGCTTGTTTTACTTCTTCTGCCATCCACTGTGCCACAAACTCGTGCTCCCGGGTCAGGTCGCTGCAGCTCTTAGTTGGAGCAAAATGTCTTTCTATGCGTAGCTATTCGTATTCCACATCTATGGGTCTTCCATTCAGCATGATTCGTATTATTTTTCTCTTGTGTGGGTGCAATTAAAAGTAAAACGATGAAAAGTTGGTCGTTGTCTTGTCCTGCATCCTTTCAGATCCCTTCCCGCAGTTTTATTTAATTGTTTTTTCCTTACCGATAGCAGTCATGGCATCATGTGTGCTTGTTTGTACCTATAATTCTTGGACTGTTTCACACGCGATAAGGTCTTAGTCGCAGTCCATTACTCGACGAGATTTGATACAACCTACGAGGTAGAGTGTGTATGCGAAACAGATTACATGCGCGACCGCATGTTAATCCGAGGATTTTCTCTGTATGACGTGTCCGTGCTACGGCGGATGTAGATTAGATTAGATTAGCTCTTCGGTGGGCTGTAGTCTAAATTATACGGTACACTAAGCACTCTTAAATTATCCATTCGCCGCACACAGTGGATACGAGTGTACAAAATAATTATTCCGGCTCCTAACCTGGATTCACGGGAAGCTCATTTTTCTAATTCACCTTTAGTGTTCTCCAGGGGCAGTGCTTTTTTGTTATCCCCGTCCTCCAGTCGAATACCACTTGGGCTGAACCATGTTTCCTAATTACCGTGAATGTATCCATAAAATGAAATTCCCACGCAATTATGCACGGGAAGGTAGTTGTATTGCAGAGCAAAAGTGCCCATGGATGGAGGCTGTTTGTTCTCGTAATCTGGGCCGTTGGCTGTGCCACAGAAAAGGACGGTATCGCAGCTGTGATTATTTATGGCGACATTTCAACGGGAATTGTATGAAAATATTTCGGATGAAAGCGGAGATGCCTAGAGACGATGATTTATGACCGGCAAGGCGTTCGCTTGGGTGCTTGGTGTCGAGCTAAAATGTGCTATGCTATAAATTAGGACTTAGACTTGAACGCGTGAGCATTCAGTTCGTCCTCTGTTGCAGTGTGTAGGGTGTAGGCCCACCCCTGTTAATGAGAGCCTGCAGTTGGCGGTCTAAAGGAAGTATGAGCTAAAAGCTAGTATGCGGCCGAACGGAGTCACTGGGTCGAACGGAAGGCGGTTTTATTTGCGCTGGAACCGTGGATGCGATAAGTTCAGTCATCAGGGAACGATGTTATCGATTTGATGCTTATTTCCAACATAAACGGATGGCTTTGGCTGCTGGGTTGCATGTTTGCGTATTTGTAGCGAACCGGTGGTTGACTGGGGTTTTGAGGTTAGGTGTGTGGTGAGTATAAAACTGACGGCTCACTGCGTCGCGATTGCCCAGCCGATAACCGGAAAGTGCGGTAATCTTCCTCTTTTTACCTTTTTCTCCTCATTGAATAGCTTGCTTATAGAACAAGTGGATCTAGCAGTTGGGGGTATTGTTTTAATTTTTTTGTTGTGAAAGTGGATTGGAATCAACTAATCAGCGAATTAGAAATAAAATCCTATTTCTGCTTGTTGTGAATCATTGGATTGTAACAGGTTTATTGACCATTGGTTTTTGAAAATGACGCGGTAGCGCTTAAGGCAGTGAGGCTGACAAAAAGTAGCTCAAACTGGGCCGATAATCAACCCTATTTCTTGCTAGATAATAGAAAGTAGTAAAGACGAACAAAGCGGACGTCAACAAGCGAATAAAGTACACAAACTGACAACGAAAACAACCGATAATAGGCAAAGAGTAAAGACAGTGATTAGAGACAAAGATTGAAGAGTGACTTTAAGCACAGTGGTCACTGAAACCCGTCAAGAATTATTTACGAGTGACCATATGAGAATGTAAGTATTGTCAAGGGTCTGTGGCCTTGCGTGATGTATAAGATGGGAGCCATTCTCTGGAGACATCACCTTTCGAGTTGATGTTGAATTCTCTTTAGGTTAAAGTACAGTACGAGTACAGATTGCTTTCTGGCGTATATATCAAAGTAAGATTGGGTCCTTAGGGAAAATGTAGACCTTTTTGGTCCTATGAATTATCTAAAACACTCTGTGTTGTTTGATTTTAAACTGAATGTAAGGGCACCCCACGGAACCCTACCCCCCGAGCACTGGACTAAGCTCGCTCATGATATCAGTATAGTCTTTACACTTTTTGGCTATACCTTTAGACCATTCCGTAAATCACGCGAAGAAATGCCCCTTCAAAACGATCAAAGGCTTTTTTATTTGCCTTTAACAAGGCCCATATTTCTGCACCATAGAGAAGGAACAGGATGATAAGGGTCTTGTAAAAACTTATGGGATTCTACGACCCAACTGCCTTCTGAGCCCAAAGAGGCCACGATTGGCAATATTAATTCTGCAATTGATCATTACTCTGACGGTTGCCGTGGAGTTTTTTTTTGTTTTTTTGTTTTTGTTGAAGGCTTCTGATGTCTGTTGGAGCACTCACATGCAAATACAGGCCCATTGTACTCCAGACAGTCAACTTACATTAAAATATTTTCCCCGTTTTCCGGAGAAAAATAAGAGGGAGCTTGGAGCCGAAAGCCTATGCTGCTAGTCGCTCTTACCTCTGTATTAATTACAATTCTTAGTAACTGTATTAATATTCTAATAAATAAATAAATAAATAAATAAGAGGGAGCTTCAGATGATGGGGCCGGTACACACCATGTCGGCCCCAAGGCTACGCCACCGTGCGCGAGCAAATTCGGGTCAGTTACAGTTACATCCTCCTCGCAGCATGCAGCACAGGTCTTCTGCAGTAGTTTCTCCTTAAAGATAGGAGGATTTCTGCGGATTTCTTGCAGACATCAGAGCATACGAGCTTAGTCATCCTGTAACCCGGATATCTCTCCATCTACGGTTGTGTGCATTAAACACCCAATCGTTAATGTTGGAAATTACCGTGGACGCTGGTAGACCTAGAGCGGGTCCAGGTTCTGAGAAGCTCTCCTCTGAACCCATTTTGGCGAGTTCATCAGTTCATCATTTCCTGATCAATCTGGGATGACCTGCAAACCATACAATCCTTAGTGAATTTAGTCTGCCGACTTTGTTTAAGAATATCTCATTTGGAACAAATTGAAGGGTTGGCTTTGACTGTCACTGAATCCATTAGGATTGCGTATATCTCTGATTGAAAGACAGACGCATATTTTCCTAACGAGAAGTGCAGTCAGACAAGACCAGGTTTATTTAGCGTCGCCTGTGCTGTGAGACGGAAAGTCGTTAAACATGAGTCGACAGAAAGAACGGCGACATCATCCGTATAGGCCTGGGCAAGATTCCAGAAGCATTGAGGGCATCAAACAAAGAGTTAACCACCATTAACCATAACAGCAAAGATAGGACGCCGCGTCGTCTTGCGGACAGCCGTTGTTTACGCCGGATTTGACACATTGGTCTAGGCCTGTATCAGAATTCAATGTCCTGCGACCAAGAACTGCTTTGATCTCCAAGACCAGTGCTTCATCTACGCCATTCCGTCTGGCAGCATTACACATGCTGTCGAAAGTTGCGTTATCAATAGCAAGTTAATGAGGACGAACCCTACAATTGTTTCTCTTTGCTAGGCTCAAGGGCAAAACTAGACCTCAGCCAACACGCCCCTCCTGGAGGGTTCGTTTTTCTCCAGTGTCATAGTCATAGTTGATCGAAGTGTTTTTTACCTGTGAGCGCCATCCTAGATTTGATCGGTGTTGTTCACACGCTCAACGTATTGAATCCGTAAACATGATGAGAAAATTCGTCCGATGGTTTAAAACCGCACCGCATGTACTGATCAGATTATTTACGAATAGTCTTGGGCACTCACAAAGAGCCTAATCTCTCTGCAGTGGGTGCAATCAAAAGGACATTGTGAATCGGACAAACTACGCTGAGATTCCATCCATCGGGCGAGCTTTCCTTTGCCCATGTCCTGTAGATGAGCTGATGCATGCCCCTACCAGGTCAGGGGAAGGATTTCTCTTCTATCATTATCAGTAATAAATGTATAATTCAGCCTAAGAGCGGAATTTTCTCCATCGTTGTCGTCAAACAGTCTGCAGAAATAGTTCTTCCATGTTCTCAGTAAAGGCTGTGACTCTACTATCAGTTGTCCATTTTCATCACCTTCCTGCAGAAACGCCTGTATATTTTCTCGATTCTGCGCCTCCTGTACTCTTTCTTTATCTCCTTCAGAAGTTTACAATTGTCCAGTTACGAGGTGCTCGTTCACATAACGAGAGGTAAGAACACCTTGCTTGACAGCCAAGCCAAGAGCGTTGTCTTCTTTCCTTCCAGCAGTCCAGTTATTGCTGATTGGCAGTGATATATGCCTTGTGGCCTTCTTTGGCCTCCGCTAGTTGCTCGGATGGACGTGGTCTATTTAAGAACCTAACATTTCATTCTTCTTCTTTTTCCTTTTGTTTCTGTTTCTAGTATTGTTCATTATATTCGTGCCGACTGCTTTTGTTTTCTGTCGCAGGAGACTTGTCATGCGTCCTTCCTCGTTTATAATTTTCAGAGAAAATTTCTAGATGGTACCAGGAAGAGGTAAGGAAGTATTCGCCTCTTCAGTGTTGTGAAGTATTCGTTTTCGATGAATGTTTCTCGCCCTTAAGTGGATCAGCATCCGACGAACGAATGCTGTTCCTACGAAGGCTTTGTTGGTCGTTTACTCACTCACTTATCAGGCCAGCAATCCATGGAGGATCTAAGCCTGAGCTCAGGGCACGTTGCTTCTTTGGTCTTCCTTGAACTGAAGTAGCAGCGGTTGCCGAGGGCGATTGTATGCCGGCTCTCCACTGTGGGGTTTCTTGTGGAGTTTACGTCTGTCCCGAGGTAGACAAACTCTTTAACCACTTTAACCATACTTTGTCTTATCCTCGTTGACTTTAAGACCAACTCGCTTCGCCTGTTCCTCAATCGTCATGAAAGCTTCTACAACGTCACTCTGAGACCACGCGATGATGTCAATATCATCCACGTATCTTGGCAGCTGGGCAGACTTTTAGAAGAGAGTGCTTTCCCTATTGATGTCTGCCACTATCTGCTCCAGCACCAAATTCTAGAAGTCACACGACAGCGCATCTCCTTGCTGAAATCCGGTGCATGTATCAAACGGTTCAGAGGTCCTAGAACCGAACGGCACGATCGCGTATTTTTTAGCCTGGCACGACACAGCAGGATCAGTTTTCCTGGGACCCGGCCGTCTCATCAAAGAATTCTTTCCTCTCGTATGCGGCTTTAAAATCGATAAAGAGATGGTGTGTATCGATATGAAACTCGCTGGCCTTTTCCAGAAATTTTCGAAGTGTGAACATTTGGTCTATAGTCGATTTACCGGGCCGTAAGCCGCAGTGGTAACTGCCGATTAGTGTGATGCAAAAGGGCTTTAGACCTTCACACAGTACGCTGGACAGGATATTGTATGCAACATTGAGCCCGGATTTACCTCAATTTTTTTTTTTTTAGAGACTCGCGTTCAAGAGTTATTATATTCTCTTATGATGTGTTGTTACACACACAACCGGAGTGCAGTGGTTCGTTGATGTTCGTTCACTACTCTCAGGGGTGGTTGTCCTAGATAGGACGAGAGCGGACCAAATTTCGCGTTGGTTATACTTCTCAGTAATTCGTTCATGCATTTTTGGTGTTAATATTGCATACGCAAAGGATGAATTTCAATTGACCGCATACTGTGAGTGTTATGCCTGCAGCAGTACGTTTGGTCACTTTCCATTGACAACTGCGTTGCATACTTATTGTCCGTATAGGAATTACTTTTTCTTGGCCATGAAGCGAATTAGAACTATAGACCTTCCGCTCGGCGGTCGATGTTCTATAATTCCTGCAAGAGGTAGGATCGCTTTTTTTGTGGATAGGCAAATAGAGCTGATATTCCAATCGTCGAGCATGTTTTCGTCTTCTCAAATTCTACAGATGATCTGGTGCTCCCTACCAGAACATCGCCGCCAGCCTTGAAAAGCTCTGATGGCAAGCCATCTGAGCTTGTGGCTTTTCCGTTCTTCAGCTTTTGATGCTGGGTGGGAGAACTACTTCAGCGGCTGGAGTTGGGATTTCCTCAGTCCCTACCTCTCCCTCTTGGTCATGCTCGTCAAGCAGCTGTTGGAAATGTTGCTTAAATACATCCACTATTCCCTGAGGGTCGGTGACAAGATTAACCTCGACATTTGGAAGAGCCTCCTCCTCCTTTCTTCTGGCTTGGATTTTCGCTGCAGCGCCTTTTGGTATGCCTCGTCGGTTGCTGCCTTTTTATGCTCATACTCGCCATCATACCACGGGATTCTTGTCGGGGTGACTGCCTAAAGTGGTCTCGGCTCCTTTCTGAATGGCTGAGCTCGACGTAGGCATACCGGAGAGCCTTTCGCTCAGTTGCTCCCTGTAGACACTGGTAACCTCCGGTGTGCTCAGGTGAACCTCCTCATGGCGGGCTGGTGCAACTTTCTGACATTGAACAGTTGAGCTCTGAATCTTGCTGCTACGAGAAAATGGTCAGAGTTGACGTTTGCCCTCCTGAATGTTCGCACATCCAGTATGTTTGACGAGTGTCTTGCGTCAGTGAGCACGTGGTCGATTTGGTGGCGGTTCGACCATCCGGAGATCGCCAGGTCAACTCATCACGGCATTATGAGCTGTCGCAAAGTCCTTGAGTTGAAAGTCGTTATCCGTTGTTGTATCGTGGAGAAGTGTTCTCTTTACCGAATTTGGCATTGAATTCCCCAATTCGATTCTAACATCCTACTCCGGGCAAGCTCCGTAAGCATTGTCCAAAAGACCATAAAAGTCCTCTTTGATGGGGTTTTCAGCCTGAGGCTGATATTGTAAAATCGGCCTTGGATGCGGATCACTTATGGGCGGGTTTATCTTCTCCCAAAGAGCCCAAAATCAGCTCCCGGCGTCCTGCTTATCCCCCAGCTTTCGGCTTCGTAAAGCAAGTCGTCGATGGTCTTCGACCTTGACCGCTTTCCCATGAAAAATCTTTTTTCCTTATCATACCGTTTCCTATCCAGCGTATTTCCAGGATCACAATGATATCCGCTTATACTGCATGAGGATTCTTTCCAGTTTATGAGCAGTTCCAGGAGCCCATGCCCTCCTGATGATCGTTTATCATCCGAATATTACTGTTAAAGAAAAAGCGTGAGTTGATTTTCCTTATTGGACTTGGACATATGTTTCAAATTTTGGTTAGGTCACTTAGAATAAAGTAGGTCGTCAGGGTGTTACTGTCCCGGAACCACTGGCAATATTTTTGAATGAAGAAAAATACAATACAAACCACTTGTACCAAAGAATCTACGGGTTTGAATTTTTCCCTCTAATTTGTGGAACCTTCCACAGTATATTTCACTTTGGCGCCCGGGCTTGGACCTATAATTCTGTATATAAATGTCCTTTACTTCGAAAAGCATTTTCAGCTTGAAGAAGTATTTTAATAGTCCACCAACACTTGTCAATTTCAACTACGTTCATTCCAAGAAACTTAACTCTAATCCTTATAACGGAGTTCATCCAACCGAAGTAATAATTGCTGTCGAAGTAGAGTGTAACCACTAATGAGTCGCCAAGTCCCACCTGATGATGTCCGGACCATACTACTTCCTTTTAACACTAAATCCGAAACGTAAAATAAAATTATAAAAAAAAAGTCTTTCAAAAAGCTTCAAGCACTATGGGTCATTTACACAAATCTTACTGCTGACAGCTGTGGCCAGGCAACAAACTGAATGCCTCGTTCTACTTCCATTCACCTGAGTTACAAGTTCCTTAGGAACGGTTACCCTAACGCTAACGTTCTCCATTATTAAATGTCGATTTCAAAACCGTCATCGTCCATTGAATGTCGTCTCAGAATTATTTCACGGATCGCACACAATTCTCCTCATTCTTTCATTTCGTTCCCCATAGCCGACTATCCTCGGAAAAGGAATCGAGTAAGGAAAGGAAGGATTTTTTTTTCTTTTTTTTCTACAAAATAATTTCCCTTTGAAACCGGAAAGCATTCTAATGAAATACTTCCTCAATGCTTCGTGCTTCTGTTTGTGTCTTTTTAGTTTTTATTTCTATGCCTTTGCAATTAAATAGTCGCCCCATTATCCATACAGGGAGTGGAGTGAACGGTGAGTACTGGCAGAATGGTAGTAGCGCAAGCAAACCGGAGAAGGCTAAATACGGTCTGCTTGGAATGTATCCGATGAATGAGCAGCAACCATATCGCCGCAGAAGCAAATGCTGGCGTTGCTTCTCAAGTGGTTTGCTTTGAAATAATTTTATCTACGATTCAATGAGTCGGAATGCGTGCCAAAGATTTCCTTCTTCCCTTCCTTACACATATGAGCTATAGTCGATAGGATACGTTCTCGTCCTAAGTAATTGCATTTCACGGTGAGAGATGAGTACAAGTGAAGAGCATCGAGTCATTCAAGTGCATTCAACTCTTCATTTCGGCATCGTCCTGTTTTGACCTCACGTGGCCTGATGAGCGGCATAGGGTGAGGATGGTTCTAAAAACAATCTGTCATATGCCGTTGGATGACCTCTTGCCACATGTTCTGTGAATACATTCCGCCAACCATCAACTGTCATCAGGAATTTTGAATAAAATGGAATGTGCGCGAAATTTACAGTGGACACGAGATGCTAGATGCTCGTGCGATGACCGGTGTCAATCAAAAAATTGGAATCACACCGAAACCATCACAAAACAAAACTGCAAAAAAAAAGGATCTAAACCTGAAAGATTCCCTTATTGTCTACTCCATCGCAGACGGGATACCTAAACGTTGATGCATGAGTGGATACAGTTCCTATCTGTAGAATGCGTTCGTAGTTGCTGCGCTTCCGGATTTTGTCATCCTGAGAGCTGACTGCTGGTTTTCCGGGAAAATCTATAGCGTAGCAATCCAGCTCCTAGTTCGTTAGGATGACGTTTTGAAATTTAAATGAATCTAAACAGAATGATGGTTTTGTTTCGATTATTTTTTTCGTCGATTGTGATGCTCGATCAAAATTGCCGGTGAGAGTTTCGGGTCTGTTGTCGGGTTTTGGATGGAACAGCCTGGAGTTATCAGTGGAATAATTCCCCAAATCGCGGACGGTACTAATTGAATCTAATGAAAATCCGATATCGAAAAGGGTTATTGTATTCGGAATGTCGCTCGAGCTCCCCTAGGAGGTTAAGCCCACAGACCTACAACGGATTGGATTGAATGGATCTGTTTCAAGTCATTTCGCCACTCGTTTGTGGATCGGGATACGTTCTTCGTTTTACGCTGTTCGCCGTCGAGTAAAGCGGGCCACAGACACGCTACCGATCGCAAATTCTTAGAATAACATCGTCAACGCCACACACACACTACCTATTGCAAGAAAATCTAACATATGTATTCGATAACTTGCGATCTGTAGCAAACTTCCCGATCTGTTTGAATCGCAACCGATTAATTCAATCCGTAGCCTGTCTGTGGAAGGTAGCCCTAGTTTGGCGGCATGTTTTCCAATGGTTCAGGGGCCTGTAATGATACCTTCTACCTTTCGTGGCCACAAGGTCCTTGATTCGTCCTAAATTTAGCTTAGGCCAGATTTGTTTGGTGATAAATCCGATGTTACTTTCGTTCCATTGGAGGTTGGTAGCCTCTATCGTTCGAAGTTTCATCATATGCTTTGGCGTAATTACTGGTGTTTTTAGATACCCGAGTGTTGGAAGACTGAGTGTGCTTGACCCTAACCTTACGAGTTCGTCGGCCGCGTAGTTTCCTGGAAAATCACTATGCCAGGGAACCCCCAATATTTTTATGTTGAGCTGTACAGCCATCTCGTCTAGAGATAGGCGACAGTTAAGTGATGTCCTTGAATTGTGGATTACCGCAGCCAAGGATTTTATCGTGGCTGCTATCCGTGCAGATGATAATATCCTTAGCGGATATTACATTGATCCTAAGCCATGCAAGGGCCTCCGTTATTGCTGTTATTTCTGCTTGGTACAGACTGCAGTAATTTGGGAGTCTAAATGATAGGTTGAGGTTAAGCTCCTTGGAGAAGGCTCCACTATCTACACCCGTCTCCACCTTGGGGCAATCGGTATAGAGGGAAGCGAGTCCTTCGGTAAGACTTTCCCTTCAGCCCATTCTTCCCGGGATGGAAAGATAACTTCGAAGTACTTTATGTGTTGTGGGCAATTTTCCAGAGCAGTCCACCGAACGACGGTGTCGTACAGGAGGATGGGCTTTATGACTGCTATATAGAGCCAGTGTATAATGCATGGTTGGAGACCCAATTTTTGCCCGACACTTTTTGCAGCTGTAGAGGGCAGCGGTTGCTTTCCTGACCCGATCAATAATGTTGGGTTTCCAATTAAGCGCCCTGTAAAGGACAAGGCCAAGGTATTTATTTGATTATTAATTGGGTTTCACCCAGCTTCGGTGGGCCGAAGGACGGAATTTTATATATATTTGTAAACAGTACTAAATTAGTCTTCTTAGGGTTCACCCCAAGTCCACAGTTCTGCTCCAGGTTACTACTGTAATGAACCCTGAATTAGATCGCTTACACTGCTGGGCAATTTTCCTGAGACGGCTATAGCAATGTCATCCGCATAGGCGATCACAGCATACCCTTCCTGCTCTAGCTACAGTAGTAGTTCATTGACTACCACGTTCCAGAGAAAAGGGGAAAGTACTCCACCATGTGTGGTACCTCTGCTGACCGTACTAGTTGAAACGGCACCAGCAAAGTTGGCTTTGACGACTCTTTGTGTTAGCAGTTGTCGTACCAGATCCCATTACACCCAGATCAGTCAGCGCTTTGGTGACGGCCCATGGTTCAATATTGTAAGAGGCGCCCTCAATATCGAGAAAGGCCACTAGGGTGTATTCCTTGTGTTCCAATAACCTTTCTATGGTACTTACTAGTGAGTGGAGTGCTGTTTCTATCGATTTGCCTTTGTTGTAGGCATGTCGGTTCTCCGACAGGCTTCTAAAGCTATAGCTGTGTGCGTCTAAAATCTCTAGAGTTTGTAATAGAACAGAAGTAAGACTAATAAGCCTCAAGTGTGGGAGCTTTTGCCTGCCTTGTGTATGAAAATGACTTCGGTTGCCTTCCACTTGCTAGGGATATAAGATAAGGAGAGGCAGCTTTTATAGATTACCACAAGTCAGGGGAGGATGAGATCCCCTACCTGCTGGAGCTCCGCTGGTATGATCCTATCCGGTCCTGGAGACTTGTATGGTTCAAAGCTATTTAGGGCCCAGAGGACAATATTGCTATTTACTAGGTTTAGAGTTTACGCGAGTTCACCGAGTAATTACCACCTACATAACTGGAGAAAAAAGGTCTGGACGTTATTGCCTACGCTGATGACGTTGCCATTTCAATCTCAGGTAAATACCTATCCACACTGAATGACCGTATGCAAACGGCATTCTCAATTCTTTGCAAGTGGACACATAGCAACGGGCTCAGGGTGAATTCCCAGAAAACGGAGCTCGTGCTATTCACCAAAAAGCACAAAATCCCGGAACACTGCCTTATTACTTTGCTTGGTACCAGATTAAACTATTCCTCCAATGCCAAACGTCTTGGCATTATACTAGATTGGAAATTAACCTGGAAGAGCAACACAATCGAAAAAGCTAAAAAAGTAACTATAGCTCTCTACACATGCACAATGGGGATTCAACCCCAAGATCACCCTACGGCTCTACATCACGGTCGTCAGACCCATACTACACCACTACACCACTCGATATTTTCGGCAAGCAAATTGCCACACAAACGACCATTAGACTCAAAGCCAACTCGAACTGGACAAGCTATGTCACTGGCCACTCCTCCATCCTGAATAACAGGTCAACTATGGCAGAAAACTAAGACCTCAAAGAACCCACCACAGTCTTAGAAAAACATTTTACAACGATCTACCCGGACAGACAAAACTGGACTCGCCAGACTCAACCCCGCAGAAACTTCGTAGATTTTTACACTGACGGGTCTAAAACCAAAGACGGGGTGGATAGTGAAGTATTCTACAAACAACTTAAGCTGAACAAAGCTCTAAAATGACCAAATCACTGCAGCGTTTTCCAAGCGGAACTGAGGAACGTGGCAATAAAAGAGGCCTTGTCTTGGCTGTAGTGGAACGTGATATCCACCACGGATATCCGCATTCTCACAGATAGTCAAGCAGCCTTAAAGAAATGAAGAGCCGACCCACTCGCCAAACAAGCAACGACGCTACAATCAATCGTGGCTTGTGAGGGAATACCTTTTGCAACCATTAAACTTAATCCTACAAATCTCGCCAGGGCCGAGACGAACCGGAGATGGACTCAGGGGCATACCTGCCTCATCACCAGGCAAATCTGGCTTCAGCTCGACAGTCAACGGACTGGGAGTATTATCTCCCTAAAAAGAACTGACATCTACAAAGTCATCGGTGTCATCACTGGACACTGCCTTATTGGCAGTCACGCGCAAAAACTAGGCAGAAGCTGTCTAGATGAGGAGGAGTTCGAATCCATTCATCACCTTCTCTGCGCCTGCCCGGCATTCTGCACAATCAGGAAACGATACCTGGGATCTTACTACCTTAACGATCTGACCGAAGTTCAGCAAGAAGGGATATCTGATCTTCCTAATTTCTTAAGAAGCACATTTCTGGGAAGGCTACGGTCCTACCTAGCTACCTACCTACCTATCACCTACATCCATCTGATTGTACAAATTTCATAAAAGCTGCATCCGCACTCGGGCGATGTTCAATTGCTATACATATCTACATCCGTTTCAATCATGCCGCACAGGCAGGCATAAATAATAAAAATAACTTTACGACCTCGTCTTCCTCGAAAAAAATGGAAAGAAAAACTCTCAACATCCAATCGATAAGTCTGCATTATCCTTCTTTCCATATCAACAATTTTTCCTCCTGTCATACCCCCAGGGATATTATTTAAAGCTAATGAGCTCTGATTTTTATTGACAAACTTCACCACTTCGTTTGCGCTTCTGAATAATCAATTCCGTACCCTTTACATTGAATTTAGCAAAAGTTACATATCACCATGTGTGATACCGATCCAACGCAACGACACGATTCGATGACTTTCAACTCATGTCAATCATGAATAATAATGTCAAAGAAAACTTGACTCTGTGAACGTGCCCCCATCATGACTGCTATCACACTGTGTTGCGTAAGTGTGATAAGTGAGCCGTTGACTCAATTGATAAATTTGTTTCTTCGGATACACATACATATGTACGTGTTTGTTACAGATTCGCGATTATATTTTTAAGGTTACACTGTGCATTCAGTACGTGTACTGTAAGGTAAAATATTGATACGGCGTAGCGTATCTGCCGTTAATGAGTAAAACCTTCATTGCCATAGGATCTAACGGTCGAGTAACATTACTTACGAAATCTCTAGCCTCAGATGGCTAGAGTAAGGCAAGGAGTTACAGAAAATTATTACAGCCCAATTGATTTATAGATGGAGTAATGACGATGAATTTGCTGTGGCATCCTTCCTTCGATGGCTTCAAATCGCCGGGCACCGACGGGATATATCCTGTTAAGCTGCAAAAAGGTATACGGCAGCTGCTTCCTATTCTGAAAAGAATTTTCACTGCTAGTCTAGCACTTGCTCACATACCCATTCCTTGGCGCACAGTGAAAGTGGTCTTCATTCCCAAAATAGGAAAAGAGGACTACTCACTTGCCAAGAGCTTCAGACCAATTAGTCTAACGTCCTTCCTGCTGAAAACCATGGGGAGACTGGTAGAGTTGCACGTGCGAAAAGTTGCCCTTCGAATGCACCCTCTTTCGGAGATGCAACATGCTTACCAGCGCAGAAAATCTTGCGAGACTGCGCTTCAGAACCTAGTTGGGCGTATTGAATGCGCGCTCGAAAGGAGAGTACGCGCTGGGCATTTTCATCGACATTGAGTGAGCTTTTGATAACGCAACTTTTGACAGCATGTGTAACGCTGCCAGATATCATAGCGTAGATAAAGCACTGGTCCTTTGGATCAAAGCAATGCTCATGCACAGGACATTGACCGCTGATGCAGGCCTCGACCAGTGCGTCAAATCTGGCGTAAACAGGGGCTGCCCTCAAGGTGGCGTCCTGTCTCCGCTGTTATGGTGCATGGTGGTCGATTCCCTGCTTGATGCTCTCAATGTCTCTGGAATCTACGCCCAGGCCTATGCGGATGACGTCGCCATTCTTTCTGTCGGCTCATGTTTGGCGACTGTCCGTCGCAAAGCACAGGCGGCGCTAAATGTGATCGACGATTGGTGTACCAGAAATGGGCTGTCAGTCAATCCTCTAAAGACCGATGTCGTTCTCTTTTCGAGAAGGAGGAAAAATACTGACATGACTCAGCTAAAAAGGCACTTCCATCCAAGGAGGCTAAGTATCTAGGAATCATCTTAGACAGTAAGCTTCTGTGGTCTGGAGTACAATGGACCAGTGATTGCGTCTGAATGCTCCAGCGGATAGCAGAAGCCTTCAACAAAAAAAAAAAAAAAAGCTTCTATGGTCAAAACATGTTGAGTTAAAAACCACCAAAGCGCTGTCAGCTTTCTGGCAATGCAAAGGAGCTTTTGGCAAAACATGGAGCTTATCGCCGGCAAAGGTCCTTTGGATCTACACGGCAATGAGAAGACCTATGATCTCATATGCATCGGTTGTCTGGTGGAACAGACTAAAACGCAAACACGTCGTAGCCTCTTTCACCAAACTCCAAAGAACGGATTGTCTCAGCTGCACGGGGGCTTTCCCCAGCACGCCGGGCGCTGCCCTAGATGTTATGATGAATCTTCCACCTCTTGATATATTTATCAGAGGGTGTGCTCTGAAAGCCATGTCTCGCCTGAAGAGAAATAGCTTTTGGCACAACTCGCATAGGAATAACGGTGTGCTTGCGCAAGAATTGTCCTGCGACCCCTGTCTCATGGACATGCCTTCTGACGCACTGACGCCCGTTATCCTATTGCGTCGTAATTTCACAGTCGAGTTTCCCTGGCGTCAGGATTGGTTATGGCTGGATACTGAACCTGGAAAGATAGTCTTCGCATTTTCACTGATGACTCCAGGTCTGGGCGGGGGTCCGGTGCTGGAGTCTTCTTTGAACGCGAAAACATCCGACTGCACTTCTCGTTAGGAAAGTATGCGTCTGTCTTCCAATCAGAGATATACGCAATCCTAAAGGCCATGCACTATGTTGCGAAGCACAGGTGGAAGGGGGAAAGCATATGCGTCTGTAGTGACAGCCAAGCTGCATTAAAAGCTGTGTGTAACCCCTTAACTAGCTCCAAATTAGTGCTTGAACTCAAGTCCTTCTTGAACAGAGTCGGCAGACTAAATTC
Source organism: Eumerus sabulonum (assembly GCA_951905685.1). Lineage (NCBI taxonomy): Eukaryota > Metazoa > Arthropoda > Insecta > Diptera > Syrphidae > Eumerus > Eumerus sabulonum. The sequence goes on along the minus strand of OX645062.1, from coordinate 110,644,439 downwards.
ATTAAGGCTTGTATGGGTTCCAGGCCACTCTGGGATCCCAGGAAATGAGACCTCTGATGAACTCGCTTGAATGGGTTCAGAGGAGAGCTTCTCAGGACCTGAACCAGTTCTAGGTCTACCTGCGTCCACGGTAAATTCCTACATTAACGATAGTGTATTTAACAAACACAACCGTAGATGGAGGGATTGTCCGGGTTGCAGGATGACTAAGCGCGTGTGCCCTGATGTCTGCAAAAAATCTGCAGCATTCCTCCTGTCTTTAAGGAGAATCGACTGCAGAAGGCTTGTGGGAGTTATCACGGGCCATTACACTTTTGCAAAGAATCTCTACGTGCTCGGCATCATTGAGACGCCTACCTGTGCTGCATGTGGCGAAGAGGAGGATGATACTGCAGAGCATTTCCTCTGTGATTGTCCCGCCTTTGCTCGCATACGGTGGCGCACCCTTGGAGCCGACGTGGTGTGTGCCGAATCCCTTTGCTCTACATCACTGAAGCTTCTTCAAATTTTTCTCCGGAAAACGGAGAAAATTCAGTAATGTAAGGTGTCTGTCTGGAGTACAATGGACCAGTGATTGCGTCTGAGTGCTCCAGCGGATAGCAGAAGCCTTCAACAAAAAAAAAATAAAAATTGCGATGTTAAAAAAATTCGATAGAAGACAATATTTGGATAATCGGCAAGGACTTGATACCTTGTGACCAATTGGATCTAAAAGGAAGATGTTTAAGTAAAAAAATCCATACTGTGCCAGGGATTGATCAAATGGGCTCAGAAAAATAAAATATAATACGCTGGTGGTGCAGAAAGGTATTGTTGATGAGGCTTTGTCAAAAAAAAATAAAAATGTATGAAAGTCGTATAAACAGTTCCAAGAAATCTGAGAATTTGAAGACGAAGAACGTCGTGGACAACAATCAACCTTAACTGACGGAGTTCACAATCAAAAAAGATTTTACAAAATGTCGATTAACAATTAGAGATCTTACTGATGATGTAGTAATTTCAAAAGAAATACAATTTAAAGTGTGTTATGGTCCTCGGACTCGTCACCCCAATTGGAGCCGACAGTGAATTTCTGGAAAATGGTCACGCTGATGTGCCTGAAACAACACTTTTCGAGTATCAGGACAAGACGAAACGCATTATTATATGAGACGAGGCTAGGATTTAGAATTACGACCCGGAAACAACCAATCGGGGGGGTGAGGCAAGCCATAAAACTGCACTAAGGTTGCTGAAAAATCAAGGTCATGTTGAATGTGTTCCTTTCACTCGGTCAAACAAAGTATATTGTAACGATGGTAACACTTCATGCATATAAAGCGGCAACGTTGGAATGCGAGGCCTCCTTTACGTGGATCGTGTTCTACTGATTCACCGCCGTTTTTAAACGGCTTTGCCCATTCACACACACGTATTTTCGACATACATTAGTCGCCATACACTACCTGCAATTTTCGGAAAATTTCCAACGACTTTTCACCAAATTTTATTGAACGTTAAATTGCAACACGTTGCTGATAACGCTAGTCACTCATTTTTACGATGCTACTAAAAACGTTTTCTTTTTTTTTCGAAAAATGCGCATGAAAAAATGATGAAAACTGAAAGAAATGGCCCCTTTTCCAGGCAGATCTTAACGCACGACGCAGTGTTACCAGTTCCCGAGTTATGTCTAAATTGTATGTATGTATGTTGGCGTTACAGTCTATGAAGAACCTGAGCCGAGCTTCTCTCAATCACCCATGTTGTGTGTGATTTCATTTTCCCATGGATGAATAGGGACCTACAGTTTATTGCCGGTTCCGAACGGCGAATTTCGAGAAGCTTTTCATGACGATTTTACTACAGGGGGTTTTGTCAGAACCCCGCTGAGGAGAAACACCGTGAAAAACACGTTCGATGACATGGCTGTGTCGGGATTCGATCCCGAGTCATCGGCGTCAGAGGCCAACACACTACCCACTGCGCCACGGTGCTCTGGAATTTATGTCTAAATTCCCACACCTAAATTGCCACACCCCGTGGATCAGTAATCGCTGTTGGCCTTTTGGGCATCGACTGCAAGATCATAGCATGCTGGTGTCACCCAAACATTAGGCCTTTCGGTGACCCGTTGCATGCCGTTACTTTCTAACTTGATCCACGTTCAGAAAAATTTAATAGATTCTATCCAGTCGGGTCGCGTGGTTGCATGGTTAGGCTCCTATGGATCTTTGCATTTTTTTAGGCTCTGAGGGGTGTTCCTCGGGTTTCATAACCTGATCGACAGCTTAAGGAACATCGTCCGCAACCTCTCAGCTTTCGTCGTGTACTAGAAAAACTCCAACATCGACCACTTCAATATTGCCTTCAGTGACTTTTGCTGCTTCACTGATTTTCAGTACATACATATGTATATACCATACTTGTCAAGCCCTAATGTATTAAAGATGGCCATAAGGGCGGCGCATTCTGTTTTCTGCAAGATTGTTGTTTTGTTGTTACTGTTGTTGCTTTTACTCTTTCTGTTAATCACGCTGCTGCTATTGCTGCTTGTGCTGTTGTGTCTGCCGAATGGCGATTTTTCGCCCTGGCTGCCTACTGGCCATCTGCTCGTCTATAATTGCCCGCACTTTCATCGCCTTTGTCGGCCGTCTCTGAGGGACATTGAATCCACGAAAAAAATCATTTCTCGCGATGTGGCGACCTCCCTGCATGAAAACGTATGATTCTCCGATCGGGACTTGTGGATGCTGTGCTTGTTGCAGTTCGCCTTCTAGTTGCTGCTACTGACGTCTTTTGAACCTTGTTGATATCGCGCCTCTTAGGTCACTTCAAGGTACAGCTGCTTTCGAGAAATGGAGATAGACGGGCGCTTAACCAAAGCGTGGTTTTGATCGCCTTCTATGCTTTTTATTTTCCTTCATAAACCAGCGTTGTCATCGTGTGATCTACAGGTTGTCGAATGTACTCTTGCCAACTGAACTTGCCCACCTCAGGGCTTAATTACAAGGCGCATGGAGCGAAAGATATTTTCGTTCTTGCGTCTGCTTACTATTAAATAATACTGCCCTTAATATTTCAGGCAATATCTGAGTTCCCACTAAGTTAGTCTGTTAGGTTCCATAACAACATTCGAATGATGTCCACACGAACTATAATCCATCAGGTAACCCCCTGCCCTGTTGCTTATCACTGAAGTCGTCCACGAATCAATGATTGACTCCTACTTTCCGCTGGGTTTCAATTATTTGCCAGTTTACTACCCTTGTCCCGTTGAGCTGATTCTTAGTTAAGATGTTGCTCTGCGGTAGTAGACCGAACACGACATTATGACGATTACGTTGGGTTACTTAGTTCAGTCGTTACCGTCAGGCGGTCGCAATGGAGTTCCCTCAGTACATACTTTGTCTTATGGGTCTTTCGTACGTCGTGTGAATCGCTAAGTCAACACCTATTCGTGTCATTTTCCTTTGCTTCACACGTATAGTATTTCGAATTCAAATAAAATTCGGTGTGTCACCTAAAACGGCTGTAATTCCAACATGGCTGAGATCTGTTTAAAGGAATTCCACAGAAGTGTTCGCATCGGAACGATTTCGTATACCAAGGAGTCTCCTACGAGCATATTAAGTTTTCACGAGTGATGAAATCCTTAGTTCGTTCAACCAACTAGGTCCAGTCAATAAACGACTAAGTTAGCAAAATTTAAGTTTGATAGAACTGATGTCACTATACAGTCCCTAAGGCTCCCAATTGTACCTCATTCTTCGAGGGACAGGTCTTCCATCTTCTGTTCTGCTTTATAGAACAGAAAACAAATTCTATTACTTTACTTGCGTCAAAGTGTTACTCTTTGCAATTTAATTGATGACAACCCTCAAGAAAGACGCGAAGTGAATACGAAATCCCCAACTGGGTAATGTCATTCCCTCAATCGAAAGAAGCTTGATAGCTCTATGGTGCGAAACTTCTAAAATACCCGTAACCGCCCAACTTGAACGCTATAAATTCCATTTTGTAAACTAACTCTCAAGTTATCTGTCACTGCAAGTGGTTATCATGATTGCACCGCACTGGGTTTAAATGTCATCGACCGCTTCAACCCCTTAGAAATCGACAACACCCATCCTAGACAAAGTTCTCCCTCAAAAAGAGCATTTAATTCACATTACCAAATTAGATTTTTTCTTATTACTCTCTCCTGCAAACGCACTGAGAAAAACATCTCGTTTATCTTACTTCCGCTCGGTTTGACATCGGTGTCGGTTGACATTGGCGCCAGGACAAAGTGAAGACAAAGCAGGGGAAAAATCCTTTTCCACTTTTCGTGGAAACGAACACCACAGGTGTAGATTCGTCGTCTACGTTGACTTGAAAGTTTTCTGCAAAAGAAAACATCGCATTCATGTCCTTTGTGCTGCTGAGGCCAACTGAACTCTACGAGCAGTTAACACTTTGGAAAAGTTTTTCATCAACCACCCAGTCATCTTCCATTGTCGTTGACTCGATGAAATTAAATTTCCTCGAAAAGCAGCTATTTGTAGGACATCAGAGGAGGTATCCTTAAGTTAGTGCTCTGAAGACTGAATCTCGTGGGAGTATTTCCGGTCGGGGATTTGGTTGAAATTGGTTTCACCCCAGGTGACGATATGACTGAGTGTCGTTTCCGTCAAAACAGCAATGTCCTCTAAGCACACAGGACATAAAGTGTGTGGGGAAAAATGGCACAATCGACATTGTCATTTGCCGACATCCGTTTCCGGTTAAAATGACAGTTTCGCCTCGAAATCCTTAGGAGATGACTTAGACTTCTACATCGTTCCTCTCCCATTCAGATATTGCTCTCATAAGTTTGTACATACAGACAACATTGCACAGTCCTTAGAGGGAGATATTGGATGTAAACTTCCGTTTAAGTGAGGAGAAAGTAATAAAACTCGCTGTCAGCGGTAACGGGAAAGGATGTGTTCATTTCTCATCCTAAATCGAGCAAATATTTGGATTTCGACTTCCGTTCGACGGCGAAGAATGAGAATAAAGATGAAAATAATCGGTTTGGATCGCTCTTAGTTATTGGACGTGCGTCGTGCTTCTATGTCGTTGGCTTTTGTTATGCTCTTCCTTGTCTCCTAGTGTGGCCGCATAAATGGGGGCTTATTTAATGCGACGTTAGCTCTTGAGATTGGCTATTGATTTGGGATGTTTACTGAGGAATACATGGTTTCAGGTCATGTGAACCGGCAGCAACTACAGCAATCAATAAGTTGCGATAGAAGTTTAGATGGAATTTTGTAAACAAATTTTTGGACTTCAATAAAGAAATCGGAACTTTGTTTGGGCACTTAGACAGGTTTGCCTTTGGGCAGTGCAAATATTTGGAGTTTCGAACGCCATTGGTTGATGGTCATGCCTTTTTGCTTTATCTGGGTTGATTTCTTTGCTCCTTTTCGGGGTTTGGGGATGTCTTGCATCTTCGCTGGTGTTTATTAATCGCTTGTCTCAGGCTACGACGTTTCTGTTTTTCTTTTATTATAGTTGCCATGTTTGAGGATTAAATAGATTATACCGTAGGAATCCCTTTTTTTCTAATCCATTCCGGACACATTTTCCGATTAGAATAAAACCCTCCAAAGTTCACCATTCGACTTTCACCACTTACTTGCTGTGATGTGGTAAAATCTATCAGCTGTTCCTCAATGCTAGTGTCGAGTCTGTGGTTAATGTCAGGCGGTTACCTGACGTGTTGTCCCTCACTCTTAACTAACATCTAGTTGCTACTGTGTTCTTTGTTCATTGTTGTTTTCAACTTTATTGTTTCGTGCTTGTCTTCACTGGACATTCTAGAATTTTTATTCTGTTTAAAGCTAACTTAAGTCTAATGTTCAGATGGACCCGCGACCTCACTGCTGCTAGAGGTGAAATATCCTGTGGGGAAGGCTTTTGGATCTCCGCAGCATACTTTTCCTACGATGACACCGGGTTACTACCATCTATAACATTCAGAAGTTATGGATATAACCTTGGTATCCATTTCTTCGAGAAGCTTTTCATGACAAAAGCCCCGCTGAGGAGAAACACCGTGAAAAACACGTCCGATGACATGGCTGTGTTGGGATTCGATCCCGTGTCATCGGCGTCAGAGGCCAACACACTAACCACTGCGCCACGGCGCCCTCCATACCCGCCCTAATTAACAAACCAGATGGCACCGTTACGGTGACCAGAAAGGGGTTGTTAGACCTCTTGCTTAATACATGTTTTCTTGACAACGCAGATGCTAGTAACTGTAATTTTGAGCAACTCATACCAAGTCCTTCGATCTCTGCTAAGGAAGTAGTAAACAAATATAAGCTCAAATGGGCGGTAAATAGCATCCTTTCATACAAATATGCGGGCCCAGAAGGAATTGCCCCAATAAAGATGCAACATGCTGATGGCATTCTTGAATCGTGGCTTTTGGTATTGTTCTCTTCCAGCCTAAACTGGAGTTACATACCATTATCCTGGAGAGAGGTAAAGGTAACATTTATACCTAAAGCAAGAAAAGCATCCCACACAACAAGACTACAGACCTATCATTCTCTCTTCCTTTCTTCTTAAGACGCTGGAGAGACTGGTGGACCTGTACAATCGCGAAACCCTACATAAAAGTATGCTTTCGGCATCGGAGCATGAGCATGCCTATTGTAAGGGAAAATCAGTATATACAGCTCTACACACCATAGAGGGAGTCACTGAGAAATCACTTGGAAAAAAAAAAAGAATTCAGAGTGAGTGCCTTTCAACAACATTAAACCACTAGCTATTATCAATATTCAGCAAGCTAGAGGTAAATGGTAATAGAATACAGTGAATCAGCAGATTGATTCTCTCGAAATTCGGCTGCTACCACACAAAAAGGGCAGTAAAATGTGGCACATCACAGGGGGGAGTACTATCGCCGCAATTATGATCAGTGGGTGTCATTGTGTATGCAGACGATATTGCACTAGCATAAAGTGAGAGACATCTCTCAACAATCCGAAGTTTGATTGGATCAGGCCTAGGCAAACTTGCCAAGTGGGCAGAGAACTACAGGCTTGGAATAAATTCCTCCAAAACGGAGCTAGTTTTATTCACAAGAAACCGGCACATACCTCCAATCCCTGATCCAAAACTCAATAGGGCTTATCCTAGATTCGCAGATCACGTAAAATACCTTTGAGTGATATCCAACAGGAAGCTCAACTGGGGATCGAATGCGGAAGAAGGCATCAGAAAAGCGATAACTGGGCTATACACCAAATGGGGTATCAAACCCCATAACATAGATTGGCTGTATACCGCGGTTATGAGCCCCATACTAACGTATAGCTGCTAAGTCTGGTCGACAGCACTGTACAGATCTAACTATGTCAAACTTCCAAGTATGGCATAAATAATGGTATGCATCGCTATAACTGGGGCACTGCGAACGACCCCTTCTGAAGGCCTTGAAATTGTGCTTCACATACTTTGGATTTTTTGACAAAATAAAGGTAAAGAAATCGGCGTGGCGACTTAAGGAATCAGCTCATTGGAAGTTTTCCGAAGTAGGGCAAGCTGGTATTGTGTCAAAACAGTGATTAAGTGAAGCCACGGATTACTTGGACTTAAAGGCAAAAAATCACTCGAATGGTCAATAATAAAATCAAAATTGGTCAGGCATTGCCGTAAATCTCTAAACGATTTATCGATCAGCTGCACTGTTACGTTATGCTGGGTACAGTGGCATAGTGACATACCAGGTAACTGTCATATAATGACTATTGTAGTAGGTGTCATGATGAGAAACAGGAAGAATCTTCATCCAATCTCTTATGCAATTGCCCTGCCCTAGCCTTCTCAAAAAGACGATTTCTGGGAGAATACTTCTCTGATAAACTGGCGGATCTATCCGAAACGGACATCAGCAAACTATCGAATTTTATTCAAAGCGTACAATAGTTCCAAGAGTAACGGTGAGCTAGTCAACTCGAGTGGTAGTACAATGGACCTGTCTTCGTCCAAGTGATCCCCAGCGTGGCTTTTCCATCAGAAGAGAATAAGAGACACGAAGGCTCAACGGCTACAGCGTAGACATCTAGGAGCGTTTCACAAGGACACATCGGTAGACTAAAGAGGTGAAGAATATCTTCAATTAGGACCACATCTTCCTTCGAATGAGGCTACAGGCACAATGGTATTTGTTCCTAGTTTGTTTGGTCGATCAGGACGCAAGTTGGAGACTAGTATATTCCTGATAATTTGGGTTGACTTTATTAAAAAGACAGGGGATGGACATTCCCAGTGTTAAACTTCAAAGTGGAAGCAGAAGAAGAAGGCACGCTGAACGCTTCACTTTTACACACTTTACACTTTATTGCTTACACACATCTTTATTACACACTTTGTCTCTACAACTCACTAGGTGGTTTGATTACTTTCACCCTGAATACTGACTAATCACTGAATTCCGAAAACTGAATACTCCCGAGGGCGAGTGGTGACGCTTATATAGCCCTTGGTCCACTTTCTCGAATGTTCGCCGCCAGACGTTCCCACTCAGAGGCTCAAGAATGCTCTGGAATTGAGATTCAGCAGTATGCCGTTGAAAGTTGCTATCATTTCCTTTTCGGCTTCATCAGAGCATTCCAAACTTTGACAGCGAAATTCGAACATAACATTACCGATCCTACTGTACTTGTCTTACATAGAACAAGGAGTTTTTTGAACGGAAACGCTTGTTTCAGGAACTATGTGACTTGGTTACTTCCTGTTTCATTCCCTCTGGCATCTTACGTGGTGGTTGGGTAATCTACATATCAGCTTCCTAGAGATTAACAATGACCCTCTAACCCATTTGGAAACTTTTTCATGCCGCCATTCACTTCGACCTTGTTAATCCTGTTGATTGCGCACATTGTGCATCGAATTAAGGATACGGAAAAAAGGAATTTGACGAAACAAAACTAAAGCGAAAGAGGAACTTTTGAATTAAATTAGCAACGTGGCTTCTGTAGAATTTGTCCACAAAATTTCTTTCCGAGCAGAGCATAATAACACTTCTATCCAATACAAAAAAAAAAGGAAGCAACCCCTTCTACAACCGTTTGTTTCCAGCATTCAGGACACGTTCCAAACCTCAGCTCTAATTTAACTAAGAATTTTCAATTTAAAATATTTCGGTTTTGAAAGCAAGTCTGTGCGGCACATTGCACAGCTTGCATCCTAGCACATCTCTTTCACTTAACCATCTCACCTCGTTCCTCATGGAATTCCATCCAGATGCCTAAGAGCTAGGTAGAAAAAAAAGGGAAAAGGAAAACCAGCAACACTAAGCAAAATCCGAGAATTTTAGCAACATGACCAACGAGAGTTGTTTCGGTGAAGGACCGACATCCATCGGGGTAGTGAGCTCCACTCCATTCAACAAGGGGAATGTTCAAAACGAAAATGTACACAGAAACGCTTTTCCTGCCGGGTTTCATGCTTCCGGGAACGTAATTGCGGTCCGGGAGCGTGTTTTTTATCAGTCCTCTGTTCCAGGAAAAAAATAAAATGAAATCTCTGCTTCTTGCCAATAGCCTTAAAGGGGCATCGGATAAGCTTCCCTATTCTCGAGTTCAGATCGATCGGAAGGAATGAGGGTGAATAGGACTACTCGAGACTTCAAAAGCCGTATTGATTGCTTATTGAAACACCGTTCCAAAGTTCCGCCACGCCTGGATGGGGCTCCTGAATTAAATAGCTTTGCCTAGCGCTGCGTGAAAATGAACATCGTTTTGCTTTCAGTGTGCCTTGCCGACTGTTGCAATGTTGATCTTTCGGGAGTTTTTTTTCTTTAATAGCAATCCGATGCCTGGTGGGCTATTCAAGAAGTCATTCATGCGGTAAATTCCCGTCAGCAATCACTCAAACGGCAGGATATCTCCTCGGTGGAAATGGTACCTTTGTATCCTGTGAATAGGCTTGACGTTTGCTGTGTTCTATACCACCACCATCACCATCTCTACCGTAGAACTTTCCAGTCACGAAAAATCAAAGTTTGCCAGTAGTATAGGCTAAATGGACATCCGTATTGACCGAGTCGCCCCTCGAGACCAGCACTAATACAACACAGTTCACGGCGAGCATGATAATGAGCCGCCGTTAAGAACAGCTGCTTAATAGCCAATAAGTGAGCTGTATAATTAACCATTGTTCCCATTGGGATGTCTTCCTTGTTCTTGTATCTGCTATTCATACTACTTTTTGTATCTTTCAAGGGAAATTTTAAGCAAATGCGCTTCAATTATTAATGAGGTGGAACAAGCACAACTAGGTTGTACCTGAACAGGACACGATAACGATCGGACTTGGGGAAGGTATATGTTGTGTTACTTCATCACGGAGCACAGCTCATTACTTTGTGTACGTCACTGAAGCGTACTGGTCTACTGCACTTGTGCATGAGTACCTTAAATCAATAAATAATTGCAATGTTGTCCTAGCTTGTCCTGGCTTATGCTGGCTAGTAGTTCGGTGTTCTGTTTTTGCATAACAACGCCACATCTAGCGTACACAAGAACAACTTTGCTGTCAGTCCATCTGTAAAATAGATAAGGGTGGGGAGAACCAAGATAAGGAAACGAACCGTAATGCTATACCATGAAGAGCAAAATCTAAAGATAGTCCTTTCGAAGGGTGTGCTATATCGAATGGAAATATTCTTATAGTTATTCCGGCATCGTATTGAAATTCAGTATCGATAGAACGCACTCGTGCCATCCCTTCATAAGCATTGATGCTGAAATTGTTGCATCGACGGCAGATATAGTAGTGCATATTTAATGGAAAACAAAAGCTCCGATTACAGTCATGGGACTGTTATAGAAAATGTTCGTTCTGGCGAATGGTTCCGAAGCGTAATGCATGCACTCCGAAACCAGTAATCAGGACTCGGTCGATGGGGTAGGGCATCGAGAGTGTGGATGATGAATAGACATATGCAAGGATGGAATTGAATTTTAATTGACTGGTGATGTTGGGTCGGATTTCTATGGTTGCGGTAATTGTGGGGGTACAGGATGCATGTAATGTGCGTGCTGCGTATTTTGTTGCCGGAAGTAGCACTTTATGGCGATTTTGCGCCAAAATACAAGCGAGTAAGGGCAAAGTAAATGAATGGTTTCTTGTGACCAGAGCGCCATTAATGCGATCTCTCAAAAACAAAGTAATTTACGACCTACAGGCCACGACTTAGGGTTACACAATAGTGAACAATTATGGGAAATATGTGATTATTGTTCGACTGTAGGACTAAATCATTTGGATGCGAATAGAAATCTCAGCAATTTTGGCCCATCCAAGGACTACCACATGCATACCCAGTTACTAACCATACGGTTCTTACCAATAAGTTCCATTGGTTTTTTTAATTCTTTACGACCGAAATGACAGCAAAATAACTACACAATTCGAACAGCACAATATGTAATTATGTTTATGTTGTACTAACTACCAAAGGCCTCGTAGGAGTAACATCTACCGACGGGTGCTGGTCCGAGTAAGAGTAAGCAAGCAAATACGAATCCCTGCAGCCGAACACCTTGCAGCTCTGTTAGCTAAGTCCTACTTCCGCCTCCTCGTGGTACCATCTGGAAATTTTTAAAGGAAGAGGATGAATGGCGAGCATCCTGCGCCACAAAACAGGATTAATGTCGGTTGGGCTATGGTCTAGCAAATCGTTACTGGAAAACCCCACAATTGTTTAGAAGCAACAACAAGCTTCGAATAAAACGGACCGGATCAATGTTGACGACCCCTGCAAAAAAAGAAAAAAAAGAACAGTGATCTTCGGCTCTGTACGTGGAACCTTACGTCCCTAAACAGACCACGTGCAGCCGAACAACTTGCGGACGCCCCAGATCGCTATAAAGCGGACCTAACCGCCATCCAGGAAATACAATGGAATGGACCGGGTATAAAGCGGATGAAAAACTGCGATATTTACTACAGCGACTGCTATAGGGAGAGAGGGAAACGATTGTTTGGATGCGGATTTGTTGTTCGAGGTGGAATAAGGCAAAAAGTCCTAAGCTTTCGGCATATGAGCGAACGCCTCATAACGATACGTAACAAGGCTATATTTTCTAACATCTGCCTGATTTGCGTCCACGTCCACACGGGGGTCAAAGGATGACTCCACCAAAGATTAGTTCTACGATCTCCTAGAAAGGGTAAGGAAAGCATCTTTAAACGAGTCATCGGCAAGAACAGCCTACACGACACCACATCCGATAAGGGACTCAGGCTGATTGATCTTGCTCCTTCTAGTCAGTACGCGCTTTCCGCAACTCGATATACCCAAAGGCACCTGGCGGTGGCCAGATCAATCAATCACTATCCAGATTGATCACATCGCGATCGACGTCAGACACTCCTCCACTATTCTTGATGTTCGAACTTTCCGAGGAGCCACTTCCGACTCAGACCACTATCTTGTAGTAGCCAAGATGCGCCTACGGATATCACGAACGCAGCGGAGAAGAGTAAGAATACAGAGTTATGACGTCGAAAAGCTCCTATCGCCAGAAATTGCTCTTGGCTTTACCGATCGGCTCTCCCTTAAGGTCTCCAATACAACTCAATCCTCCACGCAGTCAATAGAACAACAACGAAACCCTTGCAAGCAAGCCCTGAAAAGCACTGCATTTGAAGGTTTGGGCTTCAAGGCTCCATCACGAAGAAACACCTGATTCGATGATGAGTGTTCATATAGCGAAGGAGGAGGCATATAAAGCCTCGCTCCATAGAAGAACAAGAGCCGCTCGTGAGAGAAGGAAGAAAGAGCACTAGAATTTCGCGATTGAGGATTTTGAGAGGTGTTACTGCAGGCATGACGTTTGAAAGTTTTATCAACAGATAAAGTGAACATGCCAAGGTTTTAAAGCCAGAACGGTAGCATGTAGGGATGAGAACGGACACCTAGTAGTAGAATCATAGTCGATACTTAGAATATGTATAGAAAACCACTTCTGCAGACTCTGTGACGGCGGTGTCAGTCAATATACTGCTGTCAGGCAGAATGATCCGTTTTTCAACGACGAAGATCGCAGAGAATTCCGTCCCCCTGACCCCTGAAGTTAAGATCGCCATATCGAAACTCAAGTCGAATAAAGCTGCTGGCGCAGACGAACTGTCTGCTGAGCTCTACAAAGCAGCTCACCTGGTATGCCTGATCCACAAGAAAGATAAGCCCTCTGACTGCGCCAACTACAAAGGAATAAGACTTCTTAACATAGCTTACAAAATCTTCTCTGCCGTTTTGTGTGAACGCCTGAATGTATGTATGTATGTATGTTGGTGTTACAGTCTATGAAGGACCAAAGCCGAGCTTCTCTCAATCACCCATGTTGTGTGTGATTTCATTTTCCCATAAGTGAAAGGGACCTACAGTTTATTGCCGGTTCCGAACGGCGAATTTCGAGAACCTTTTCATGACAATTCTACTACAGGGGGTTTTGTCAGAACCCCGCTGAGGAGAAACACCGTGAAAACACGATAGGTGACATGGCTGTGTCGGCAAACACACTATCCACTATGCCAGGGTGCTCTCGCCTGAACGCCTGAAGCCCTTTGTAAATAAGCTGATAGGTCCTTATTAGTGTGGCTTCAGGACAGGGAAGTCCACCATCGACCACACTACTACGGCAGATCCTGAAAAAAAAGCCAATGAATTTCAAGTCGACACCTACCACCTACATATTCGTCGACTTCAAAGCCGCATACGACAGTACAATTAGAGACGAGCTATACAACGCCATGCCGGAATGTCCCCGAAGAGGAATTCCTCTACGCTAACAAAACCACTTCCACCATTGCTGCTCGTCTGGGCTCTTTCCGAGTAAGTGGAAAAGAGTCTTTGTCCAGTTCATCCCGCCAAAAAAACGAATCTTCTTCTCCCTGCAATTATCGACCTCATTGAAAAAGAGAAGCACTGAAGCAGTATGCTTTGCGTAGCAACTGATTCACTTGTGATTCCCTCAGGGCTCCGTTTTGTCTCCGATACTCTTTCTCATTCTCATTGCCTGTCACTTCTAATCCAATCCACTTCTTCGCTGACGACAGTGCCCTCAGTTTTTCATATTCGTTCACTACATTATGTACAACCTGTTCTTCGACAAAACACAGTGCTGTCTTCTGTCGTTAATGCGAGCCACCGATTTGCAGCCATTATCCATGAATGGCACTTGCATCTCAGAAACCAAAAAACTTTCCATCGAGGGTATGTGTGTCACTGGCGAAATGAATAGGCTTCCTATTAAGATGCGAGAAATTTCTTACCCTTGGATAAGACTGCAATCTATAGGGCGTTCGTCTGCCCTTAATGAGAACTTTATGCTCATGTCTGGTCCGGTGCATCTAAGACTTCATTGCACCAGACAGAATCCAAAAAGGGACGATTATACTGATAGGGGACCCAGCATCACCGAATCATTAATCTCGCTAGAAAATCGCGGGAATGACCCTTGTTTTTATGGCCAGTTCGGCCTTCCATCCTCAGTACAATATGCAAGTATTTAAGATCGACGTCCATGGTATCTTAACTATGGTATCTGCACTATGTTGTCTACAGAAAGTGACTATCCTTAAAAATGGCTGATCTAATAAATGGAAAGGTCACCCGACCAAGTCTATTGAAGTTCAAATGAACTATGTTCAATAATAAATGTACAGGTTATCAAACCATAAGATCGTGTCTTCCTCAGGGAATCATTCAGACCTATTTAACATGCGTTATAAAGCCTGCCTGAGTGAGAGAGTTTTTCCTGATCAATGGAAGAAACAGATGCTTGAGCTGCTACCCCAGGGGGGTAAACAGGAGACCATAAGTTTCCCGCCAACTTTGTATGTTAGACCCTGCGGGGAAAATTCTAAAGCGCATCACGGGAAGCTGCGATTGAAGAAGCAGGCGGACTATCAGCACACCAGTATGGTTTTCAAAAAGCACGTTTGCCTGTTGATACCATAAGGGAAATAGTCGACATAGCGAAAAGGAAGACCATGCAGAAGAGGCGCAAAGCAATACTGTTGCCTCATAACACTGGACGTTAAAAACGCGTTCAACATGGCGAGCTGGAAGCTCGCGTCGAAATATGAGAGTACCAACTTGCATCAGCGGAATTTTGAAAAACTATTTCCGGCAAAGAGTGTTGCTTTATGGAACAGACGATGGTGAGAAGGAATACGCCAATACTGTGGGACCTCATGTACGATGGTGTCCTTCATCTTGAAATATCGAAGCTAAAATTGTCAGATTCGCGGGCGACATAGCAATAGTTGTAACAGTTGCCCTATGGATAATTCGAAAATTAAATGAGTAGTTTGTGAACATTAATATGCATATAGAACCAACTAAAACGTTGTAAGTACGAGTAAGTCTGTCATGTTTGCTGCAAACGATTATTAAACTTATTTCTTGGTTTCGCACATGCGGAACCTTGTGCGGAAATTCTCAATTAGCTTTTTGTTGATTCCAGTAATTTCTGCTGTTAACTTTGAGTATGCAAAAAATCTTCTAGCCGTATTTCCATCATTAAAAGATCCAAATCCTGGTTTGGGTTTATCGACCATTAGACCCATTCTGATTTTAAATGAATTTGTAATTTCTTTCTTTCTGATTTTGAAAACAATTTTGTTTTCAGATGTACGCATCTACCAAGTCTTAAAGGCTAGTTCATATGAAATATGAAGCCAACATTCAAAACATCTTATCCAAGAATGAAGGGCGGAAAGTCTAAAAAGGTAATTTTCCCGGCTGGGTACTTTCTCGCTGAGTGCTTCTTTATTCATTTCCATAGGAGCTGCACTACAAATGTAACATTTTGCCGCTGGATTCGTTCTTGATAAAATGTTGCATACACTGCCCTCGATCATAGTGAACACCATGTTATATAAAACTCAATAACTTTTCGAAAAGGAGTACCTTGTAAGTCATTTCATCAATTCGTCCATTCACAGCCTCTTCCTCCTATTCAACGTTTGTACTCTCCTTAATAAAAGAAAAAAGTAATAGGCCTACAGTACAGCGTTGGGGAAGGAAAGGATGAGATTTTTCCAAATTTCGGTATCGGTGAAGTGTATGTAAGTATGTATGTTGGCGTTACAGTCCATGAAGAACCTGAGCCGAGCTTCTCTCAATCACCCATGTTGTGTGTGATTTAATTTTCCCATAGATGAAAGGGATCTACAGTTTATTGCCGGATCCGAACGGCGAATTTCGAGAAGCTTTTCATGACAATTTTACTACACGGGTTTTTGTCAGAACCCCGCTGAGGAGAAACACGAAAAACACGTTCGATGACATGGCAGTGTCGGGATTCGATCCCGTGTCATCGGCGTCAGAGGCCAATACACTACCCACTGCGCCACGGTGCTCTCTAACAACAACATTTGTTGTTAGGGAAATCTAAATAAAACCTAATCAGACCCTACTTTATATAAAATAAACTTATATACTACTCCGGACAGGATCCTTTTATTACTTGATTAGGGGACGATGGGATGGGAGGTAGCCGGGAGGTAGTCGCATGTCAGTTACTTTGTGGTAAGTAATAGATTGCTATCTCTTTCTTACACCGAGATAAATACAGAGCACAGCGGAATTCGTGTCATCAAGATTCACAGAAATTGCCTATAGCAACAAAACTAGACGTGCTAGATAAATTCTGCTTACGTATTTAGATTTAGGGCGTCGATATGTATCAATTCCACATATACATTGTTTTGCTCTTATTTTGATGCCGACCAGTGTTATCCAACTCTTAACTTGACCATGATGTCAAAAGCGGCTTTAGCTAACGTTTTTTTGTCTTATGAGACGATTTCTCGAATTACTTCTTATGCCTTCCACTACTGGTTAAAGGAAGTTCTTCGGGATTTTCTTTGCCCAATAAGCTTAACCAACTTTCTGGTAAACTAAATTCAGTTTGCCAGGTAGTGACGTTTTGCCAACCAAAAAAAAAAACAAAACTATTGCGAGAGCACTGTTTCCACCACTTGCTCACATTCATGATAAAAACTCCACATTTTTGGGCCAAACCACATTTTGAAAAATACGGATATTCGCTAATATTTAAGACATCCAAAGCATATTCTTGTGTTTCATCAATTTTTTCTTGCAGAGATCTATTTTTCAAAAATGCACTCACTTGTATTAACCGAACACATCCCTATAAAAATCTACATAAACGTAGAGCTCGACGTGTGGTTAGCTTCGGAAAACTTACTCTCCCCCTTATGCACTTCGCTTGACTCCACCGCGCGTATGCTATCCGAGACCCGCAGTACACGTTGAATAGGCAACGAAGTAAGGGATGTTTAGCGATTAAAGAACTAAATATTTATTTGGTGCGAATTAAACAAAGTTTATTTCGCTACAAGAAAAATAGCGCGTAAGGCAACCAAAACCCCAACGCGACTATCCACCTTGCCGTGGTGCTGGGGCTTACACTGGCCAGGGAAGTTTTGTCAACGACATGGTCTCCGGGCCGGGAACCAAGAGATAGTCAACCCTATTCCAGTGGGGGTGTGAGCTTTTTAAAACCGTGCCGAAGGATGAAAGGTTGGAGGGTTTATGTCCAACCGCTAACGAGCTCCCTTAGGTGCACCTAGGCGAGGCCTAAGGTATTCAAATGCCTTACTCCGATATTCGGCGGCTCTGTCGGAGTGGACCCATATTTCCGGCCGTACTCGTGGGTACAAAATTTCAAACATTAATAATAAACCAAAAAAAGAAAGCAAGGAGGAAGAGCTCTCTCTCGAGTCGGTGGCAGACGCACTACTTGCCGTGGCCAGTGGCAGAGAGAAAGAAGCCAAACCAAGGGGATCCAGCGTGTTAGACGAGGTCATCTCCAAGGAATTAGAGGAGGAATTACTCGCTGATTCTGAAGAGACAGCCCAAGAAAGTTTAGCACGGAAAAAGGATGCCAAGAAACCCAAGAAACTAACTCAAGGGAAGCTGAGGCTTAAGGAGTACAAAAAAGCTGTACACCTTAAGCGCTTGCTTGAGGAAAAGGGCATACCCCTGCTCTCCGATATGGAGAAGGAGAAGCTCGCTTGGGCAGGAGAGGTGATTGCCAAGGATGTCCTAACAAGACCAAGGGCTGACAAGGGCACATCCAGCAAAAAAGCCAGAGAAGGCAAGGGGGATAAAAAGACCAAAAATCCCCCCAAGAAAAGGGAGCGGAGGGCTGGGCCGGATGGAACCGAAGCCGATAAGGCGGGTTCTAGCTGCACCCAGACCCTGGGCGAAGGTGAGAACCTGAAAACCAAGGGCACGGGAAGGGCTGTAGCCGCTAAGGCAGGTTCTACTAAGGTAGCCTCTAACGCGGTCGATAAGACTGGTAAAGGCAAACCAGAAACCGTGCCAGCTCCTAAGAGAAGAGAGGATTTCAAGGCGAAGAGGGTAAGATCCCAAGAGGAAGCCGGAAATCCATCAAAAAGAGTGAAGATCAACACGGCAGTGCAGTTCGGAGGGGCTGCTCGGAATGCTTTACAGCTAGCTGTGATAGATTCCGGCAGGCCGAGTGGCCAGTATACCTTCGAACAGGGGAAGATGATCGAGAAAGCCTTGGCTAGAGCGATCTTCGACCACATTCGAGGGAATGCTGGGAAAACTGCGCCAACGTTTGGTCTCACTAACTGGAGGCGAGGTGTGAGTAGGCTGGACTGCAAGGACCAGCTATCGCATGACTTTGCGAAGAAGGTCGTACCCACCTTCAAGTTGTGGGAGGGGGCTGCACTAAAGGCAGTCCCCCTGGACGAGGTACCAGAGAGGCCTAAAGCCAAAATGAGCGTACCGGAAATGGAATTCGAGAAAAGCGAGATCCTCGGCTTTCTAAAAGCACAAAACCCAGCGGTCGCTATGGATGACTGGGAAGTAGTCGCAATTGAGAGCAACGAAGATGGCACAAAGAGCATAATCTTCGTTATCGAGGATCCGCCGGAAACGATGAAAAAAGAGAGGCATATGCGCCTATTCTTCGGGGCTGGTGAGTTTCCTGTGAGACTCATGAAGAAGGCGCAGCCTGGCGGTACGGCAGCTGTGGTGAAGGACAGTACTACTGAAAATGAAAGTAGTGCAAATAAACCTGTATCACAGTAAGGCCGCATCAGCCAACCTCATGCTGCTTATGAACAAGGAGCAGCTTGATGTGGCCCTGATCCAAGAACCATGGATCCTCCATAATCGGGTTAAGGGATTAGGGTCATCGAAATACAGCCTCTTTTATAACAGTAACGAAGGCAAGGTTAGAACTTGTATCGTTGCTAGCAAAGATCTCCACGTACTAATGTTAACTAATTTCAGCTCGGGTGACCAGACGGTGGTGGAGGTTACGGGAAAGGAGGGTGCACTAACGATGGCTTCGGTTTACCTACCGTATGACGAAGGCACAGACGTCCCCTCTAGGGAAACAAGGTCATTGATCGCAATGGCCGAACAAGGTAAGAAGAACTTAGTCGTAGGGTGTGATGCTAACGCCCATCACACTACTTGGGGTAGCTCTAATACCAATAGTAGGGGTGAGGCTTTGTTCAGTTTTGTCCTTAGTACTAACCTAGTTATATGTAATCGGGGTGATTCACCAACATTTATTACTAGTAACAGAAGGGAAGTCCTAGACATAACGCTTATAAATGATAACGGTACTGCAGAGATCTCAAACTGGAGTGTATCTGACAAAGCATCACTGTCTGATCACTGTTGGATCCTCTTCGACTTGAATGTCCGTAGGCCGGATAGAAAAGTATTCCGGAATCCCCGGAAGGCGAACTGGCAGAGGTTTAACGCGGAGCTGGGTGGGACCCTTAACCGACCTCCGGATGGGAACCCCGACTCCACGGAAGACATCGATGAGATGGTACTAAACATTACCAGCAAGCTAAATCGGTCATTTGAGAAGGCATGTCCTAACAGACGACCCGGTAAAAGAAACCACCCACCATGGTGGAATGCTAAAATAGCGGAGCGGCCTCGTATCTCTAGGCTCAGTTGGAACCTGGCAAAAGAGGGGGCCATTGAATGGTCAACCTATAGAGATAGTGTTAAGCGACTCAAAAAAGAAATTAGATTCGCCAAGAAGGACTCTTGGAGAAGCTTCTGCGGCTCTATTGAATCATGTACGGGTGCAGCTCGTCTGAGGAAGGTCCTTGCAAAAGCTCCCACACAGATGTCTTCTATAAAGAGATCTGATGGTAGCTGGACAGACTCAAACGAGAGCGTGCTTGATTCACTACTGAAATGTAATTTTCCTGGCTGCGAGGATGCAGGAATCTTCAATTCGGCGGACGCGTTGCCAGGGGAATGTATTGAACATGAGACAGTCGATAAGATTGTTACGGAGAATAAGATCCTGTGGGCAATCAAGTCTTTTGACCCCTACAAGGCACCGGGAATGGATGGGATCTTTCCGATCATGCTGCAGGAGTCATGCGAAGTCATTCTTCCATGGCTGAAGCGCATCTACTCCTGGTGCCTCAGGATGGGTTATGTTCCTCAAGCGTGGAGGGAAGTTAGGGTGGTTTTCATACCCAAGTCGGGTAAAGTCAACCATACTACTGCAAAGGACTTCAGGCCTATCAGTCTGTCGTCCTTCCTGATGAAAGCGCTGGAACGAATAATAGATTTGTACGTAAGGGAAGAGATTGGGGACGGTTATCTGTCACAATCACATAATGCGTACATAAGGGGAAAATCGGTGGATACTGCCCTGCATAGGGTAGTCTCTACGATAGAAAAATCGCTCAGTATCAAGGAATTCACTCTAGGTGCCTTCCTGGACATTGAGGGTGCCTTTAATAACGTTAGTACCGAGGCAATAGTGTCCAGCCTTCATATGGCCCAAATAAACCCGGGTGTATGTAGTTGGATTGGGCAAATGCTGGGTACTCGTATAGTAAATTCGACGATAGGGAGAGCATGCGGAAGGGTGAGGGTAAATAAAGGTACACCACAAGGTGGCGTTCTGTCACCCCTCCTATGGCTCCTTGTGGTCGATGGAATGGCCAAGATTCTGGAGACGGAGGGTTTTAATGTTACGGCCTACGCCGATGACATTGCCATTTTGGTCTCTGGAAAATTTACGCAGGTCCTCAGCGATAGACTAAGCTATGCACTGACGTTAGTGGATAGCTGGGTCAAGGGGCGAGCTCTGGGAGTAAATCCGGCGAAAACAGAGGTAGTACTCTTTACAAAGAGAAGATCTGTACCAAGATACACCTACCCCCGTATGAATGGTATAGATCTGATCCCTGGAAAATCTGCAAAATATCTGGGCATAATCCTGGACTCCAAACTTAGTTGGAGAGAAAATATTGAGGAAAGAATCAAAAAGGCCTATGTGGCACTATACTCGTGCAAGGTAGCCTTTGGAAAGACATGGGGCCTCAAACCCAGGTTAGTACATTGGTTGTACACTGCGGTAGTGAGACCTATCCTAGTCTATGGCTCGGTTGTCTGGTGGAAGGCGCTTGAGAAAAAGTGTCATCTTCAGAGTGTGTCAAAGGTTCAAAGAGCTGGCTGTCTGGCGGTGACGGGATCTATGAAGTCCACACCAACGGCGGCCCTTGAAGTCATGCTGAACCTCCCACCCCTGGACTTGTACTGCGAGAGCGCCGCAACCAGAACTGCGCTAAGATTACAGGAATCGGGTCTCTGGAAAAGGAGTCCTCACGGACATGCATCAGTCTTGGATCGATGGGCTGTCTCGAGATTCAGAACCGTAACGGACTATGTCACCCGACTTCCTTCCTGGGAGAGGAGATTCTCTATTAGAATTCCCTCCAGGGAGGAATGGACCGGTGATCTGGTACGCACGGAAAGTGAACTGGCACTCTACACCGACGGATCCAAAATGGATGTTGGCACAGGTGCCGGAGTCTACTTTGAGTCTCGGGATATGCATCGCTCCTACAGGCTCGATGATGGATGCAGTGTCTTCCAAGCTGAGGTCTTCGCTATCAAGCAGGCGGCGGACCTGATCAGCAAAGAGAATATTACAGGAAAAAGGATCAGCATCTATGTTGACAGTCAGGCAGCCATTAAGGCTATGCAGGCAGCATGGATAAGATCCAAACTCGTCAAACTCTGCAAGGAGAGGTTAGAAGAGATATCCAATGTAAATGAGGTGACCCTTTGCTGGGTACCTGGTCACATGAATATCTCCGGAAACGAGAGGGCGGACGAATTGGCTAGGGTGGGATCAGGTGCTAACATTGCGCAGATCTCAGCTGAGGCCAAGGCACCACTCAGTGCGCTCTACAGGGAGATACAGACGGAGCTATTGGTGAAAGCCAATAAGCGCTGGTGTCGCTTAGATACATGCGCAACGGCGAAATTGACTTGGCCCGTCTATGATAAGAAAAGAACGGAAAATCTGCTGAAGTTCAATCGTGGGAACATTCGACTGGCAGTCGGTGCCCTCACCGGGCACTGCATGCTATCCTATCATGCAGCTCGACTAGGCCAGCCCCACAATGACTTCTGTAGAAGCTGCAGGGACGAAGAGGAAATTGAGTCCGTTCGTCACCTGCTGTGCGAATGCCCGGCGCTAGCCCAAAAGAGGAATATTTTCCTGGGAAGATACTTCCTTTCGGGACTAGAGGAGGTAGGTAATATCGGGCTGAACAGAGTACTGGGATTTTTATCCTCGTCTGGTTGGTTCAGCTCGACGGTAAATGAATAGGTATCAACGGGTTAAACAAAACAGGTGGGCACAATGGACTCAACGTAGTCTGCGTGAGCCTTGACTTTACGTCAATAGGGCACCCATATACCTAACCTAACCTAAGGCAACCAAAGACACAAGTGTGGTATTTTTCTTGGCCACTTGTTGAACTTCGCAAGACGAAATACCAAACCTGAGTGACCGTCCACTGATCGGGCAACGCCTTTTATATCTACGCTCCTTGTGGGGAGTTTCCAATTGACGTTATGTTAGGGTTGCCATAACTCTCAAAATATAATTTTCATGTCTTTCATGTCGGTGTAATAATAGTTATAACACAATAATATTATGTAATACGATAATCGTATAATTCCATGAGCTGCAGGCGTTACATAAATATTTTAAAAATTTGATTAAAACTTTAATGTTGACACTTACAAGGAGACCACAAACCACAAACATACAAAAGTGTGTGCAGAAGAGAAAAAGCTCTGGATGAAGTCCCTTCAATGACGATCTGCTTACGGTGGTACCGTGGCGTTCCAGGGATCGGGATTGGTTGGCTTGCGATGCTTTCTATCTTTCTTCCAAAAAAAAAAAAAAACAAAAGTCTTATTTAACAACGTGATATCTCAGCCTGTACAGTAAGGCAATGTTGGTTTCTATCAATCACCTATCGTCAAGTTTTCCCACATGCACACGGTCGGTAAATCAAACCTTTTCCCGATTTGGTTATACTGTGTATGTACATATGTATGTATGTAAGTATTGATCGTATTTGAGCTTTCTTACACTTTAACATTGGAAACCATCATCCCGTTAGGGATTCATTGTTTCAGGTTGACCTATGTACATATAATAAGGGAACCAGAGCCCTTTTATCCTTTAAACATCATAACATCAAGAACAATCTCTCTCTTCAGCGTTAGCAAACAATTTCCCAAATCACCGATTGTTCGCCCATGGTAAGGTACGCAGGTGCAAGACAATTGTAGTGTTCCATTGTTAAATTCTCCTGAAGCTCCGGTTGAAGTTCCTTTTGAATCCCGCCTAACGAAACCCAACTGCTCCCGACGTACCAATATTATAACAATACATACATACATAACTCAATACCATTATTCCACTTATAAATATTTAGTTCACAATTTTGATAGAGTACCGCTTCTCAGCTTGAATTGAAGAAATTTGTCTTGCGTCCTTCCCCCATCATAGCGCCTCTCTCATTGTAAAGTCCTCAACAAATTCGTTACTGTCGAATGGCAGTCGTAATATCAGCAGCTGTTAAGGCAATTTGTAAACACTTACCTGGTAAAATCACAGAGCACCACTCCACATCACTCGACGTTTCCTTTAAGCACAGCAATACCATGAGGAAGCAGGAAACACAAAAAAGCTTCTTTTGTGCAATAAACAACAACAGCACGACAAGAGCACAACGGTAATGTTTTGTTCAATAGCGCCCATTGTGTGCGCACACTTGTGAAAAGTTTGATTGCAATAATATATACCCGTCGTCCCCTGATTCGTCCTTGTCTCACTCTACATTCTCGTATCTACATACATAAGTGTATGTACACATGTATGCGGATGATGTTCATTGTCCTTACTGTTGCTCTTACTCTACCGTTGGTTGCTAACTTCTGTTCAGAAACTTTCAAATAAACAGAGAAACTTTTAATTGAAAATATATTTCCAGGGTTGAGCATACATACATGTCCTTACATCTGGAGGCGGATCCGTAATGTATGTACATACATATATATGCAAGCGAGTGAAGGTATATGTACGTGAAAAACGTTAAAAATATTAGTTATTCGAAGGGAATGGGTGGCGACGAGTGGCGCTTGGTGGCAGATGACATACAAAAGGAGGAGAAAAGGATATCCTGGAGGTATATTTGGAGTTTAATTGTTTTTCAGACACATACGTATTCCGTGAAGTGCATTAGACTTGATTAATGACTTGGGACATTTGTCGATTAGAAGGGAGCTATGGTACCGTGGATCGAGCTCACTACTTCAAAATATATATCTTTGATAGCAGAATATCGGAGCATGATTAGCCAGACATCACCATCACAATCACCATCCTTTCGAAAATTGATTAATCTTTGGTGTAGCTGATTGTTATTCATATCGTATTCTAATATCTTTACCAATTGACATTATCTTAGGTTGAAGAAAATGGCACCAAGAAGAAAAGAACTAGGCTAAGATCTGAAGAAATGAACGATGAAACACTTCTTGGAGAAAAAACTCAACGTAAGGCTAATGAAATTGCTGATGAAAGCCCAACCGTCATCGTCATTGTGGGCAATTTCAATATACACAATCCTAGAAGGTTTCGAAATTCTATCAAGTCATAACAACCACTAAGTCAGGTTCCAACTAATGTAGTCCGGGTGGCTACAAAAAATATGTCGATGTCACACTGCTGAAAGCGCTGCTCTTCGATACGCTCTTGACCACTTGATGAAGGTTGTTTTCAGAATTCACCTTATTTAACAGGATTTTCCTTCTTTGGTGGCGTTACTGCCCATGAAGGACCACAGCCAAGTTTCTCTAGCAGGGTTCCTATTCTATTAATTCCCTATCCCTACTGTTCATTTTCACAGAATCTAACAGCAGAAGACAATTTTTTTTGGGTTGGGCTGAAGGTAAAAAGGAAAAAGAGAAAATAGAGGAGACAACGATGGACATTGTTCTTAAATGTTGCATGTTGTACTGAGGGGGAGGAGCGAATCCGGCAAGGAATTCCAGAATCGTGCGATTCGGTTAAAGAAGAGTACTGAAGAGCCTTCATAGGGAGGCTTGTGGTGCAGGAAAATTGTTGAAGTGGCGGAATGCAACTGGCTACTTTTTCAGATCATTGTCTGTAGAAGTACACATACATACATAGGTATGTAGATTAGTCAGAGAAATACATTCCTATGGGGTCCCTGCGAATCGAATGGTTTGGTGATGCTGGTGTTTCCTACTCGTCTTATCGTGCAGTTTTGAAACCTGTCTAGCAGGTGAAATGAGGTTATAAATATACCGGACCAGAATGAGCAATTAAACCTAATTAAGGACTTATAAACCCCTTATACATATATGAGGGAGAGGGACTGAGCAAACAGAGCAAAGAAGTTAATCGCATTTAACATGGCAAGTGCCACCTTTGATATCTGTCCTTTTTTTTGTTTTATTTTTTTTTAGCGACTCGCGCATGTTCAAGAGTTTTTATATTCTCTCATGATGTGAAACACACACAACCTGAACGGAGTGCAGTGGCTTGGGTCGTTGATGTTCGTTCACTACTCTCAGGGGTGGGTGTCCTAGATAGGACGAAAGCCGACCAAATTCCGCGTTGGTTATCGAAGTAATTCGTTCGAGCACTTTAGTATTGCATACGCAGAGGATGAATTTTCAGTGGACCATATACTGTGAGTGTTATGCCTGCAGCCGTACGTCTGGTCACTTTCCATTCACCTCTGTGTTGCATACTTTTTGTCCGTATAGGAACTACTTTTTCTTGGCTATGAAACGAATTTGAACTATAGACCTTCCGCTCGGCGGACGATGATGTTAACCACTGCACCACGGCCACCCTTACTCAATTTAAGTTGACGCTGAGCCTCCGGGTGGGCTCCTCTGGAGAGTTGGCTCCGCTTCCGCCGGGTAATAAACCCGACCCCTTGTTCTTTGGAAAAGGGGACCCTGGCCCGCCAGATTGGGGGTTGTGCCTAGGAGTAACATCCCTATCACAGAAAAAAAAAATTAATTGTTAGGAAGCAAGCACAAGCTTCGGATACAGAAGGATACAAAGCTGACGACCTCTGCAAACGACTAAATGACTTGCGAGCTTGCACCTGTAATGTGAGGTTCCTCAGCAGACCGGGTGCAGGCAATCAATTGGAGCAAACCCTCAACTGCTATAAATGCGATGGGATGGATCAGGCAAAGAAGGATGAAAAACTGGGACATCTATTACAGAAATTGCTAAAAGGACAACAAACAACGCTTATTCGGATGCGTATTTGTTATTTGAGGAAGACTTCGACAAAAAGTCGAACGAACATACCTTTGGTATGTATGTAAGCGAACGTCTCATAGCAATCTGCATCAAAGCTAGCTTCGGGAACATTAGCTTAATATGAGTACGAACATGTCGATCATCTGATCAGTCGACAATCACCTTAGCGGATATTTCATTGTAAGGCCTCCGCTATCGCTGTTATTTCTGCTTGGTACACATTGCAGTAATTTGGGAGTCTTAATGGTAAGTTGAGGTCAAGCTCCTTGGAGAAGGTTCCACTATCTGCTATCTACACCCGTCTCCATCGGAATAGAGGGAAATCGAGTCCTTTGGTATGACTTTCCTTTCCGCCCATTCCTCCTGGGATGGAAAGATATGCGGGTATGACATTCCTGTCAATGACTAGGCCAAGGTAATTAGCCTGATCTTTGATTGATAATTGGGTTTCACCCAGCCTCGGTGGGTTGAAGGGCGGAACTTTATATTTATTTGTAAACGGTACTAGATAAGTCTTTTTATGGTTCACCCCAAGTCCAGTACTACTCCAGGTTACTACTGTATGTAATACTTCCTGCATTAGATCGCTTAGAGTGCTGGGAAATTTCCCTGAGACGTCGATAACAATGTTATCCGCATAGGTGGTCACAGCGTACCATCCCTGCTCTATTAACAGTAGTAGTTCATTGACTACCACGTTCTAATGGAGAGGGGAGAGTAGTCCACCTAAGCTATAGCTGTGCCGAATGTGTGCGTCTAAAATCTTCTCTATAGTTTTAAGCAGAAACGAAGTAAGACTAATTGGCCTCAAGTCATTTGCATAGGTGTGGGTGCTTTTGCCTGCCTTGAGGTCGTCCAGGAACCATCATTCCGCATTAGGTGACTTGGGTGGCACGGGGCCGAAGCCAGAATATTCCTTAATCTTGAAACTCCGGAGGTCGCCTTGATATTTTCGCAGTAGTTCCTTTACAATTGCCTTTTGGTCTTTCTGTTCGCCGATTTGAATGATTTAAGGGCTTCCTTATAGGAGTCCCAATCTTCTTGCAACCGGGTAGATTTTGCTTTGTTAAAGAACTTTCTGCTCTCTTTCCTAAGGGGACTATCTCTTTACTCCACCAGGACGGTTTGAGTTTACCTGTGGGAGTGCTTATCGCACAAGATTTGGATAGTGCTCTGTTAGTAGTGTCTCTCATTTAATAAGGTGTCTAGTTCCACAGAGTTACGCGAATAGGTAGGGTGCTTTGTCCCTAAGTAGGGCTCAACACAGGTTCTGTCTAAAGAGCTAAGAGACGATAATAAGTTTAGAACTATCGTCTAGTTCTTTAAGCGTTTGGTTTTTTAAATGTTAAAATAGTTCAGAAAAGTTGCAAGCGACTATAAAATTTTCATTCGACTTGGTAAACTGGTGCTCATTTACCGAAACCATATTCTGTGTAGTTCAAAGGAAGAGTCAAACTCGTAACTCGTTTTATGTTGTCCTCTAAGGCTAACATGAAGACTGTCTTATGGGCACAGACGAGTGATTTAGCGTATTCTCATCAACATTCGATAGGTGTCTATCCATATGACCTAGCCAACTAATTCACTGTGGCTTAACATCGTTGCAAAATAGGTCGATTATGATGATCGTTATATGATCAAGATGCGCGAAAAACATTTTTCACAGAACACGAATTTTCATTATAAAATTCGATAACTTATGAGCCTTCGCCGGATTCAGATCTTTTCAGATCTTATATCAGCATCTGACGTAGGTTAGGATTCTGTGGAACAGATTTGCGCTGTTATCAGAACTCATGAGGTTGGAAAACCAGAGACGTTATGCCTCATGTAATGTCTAACTATGATCCTGCCGGGAGAGAGGTTGAAGCGATCAGCTTGTGATTTAGTATTATACATAGGCCTACCCTTGACATTGAATACTCAGGATACGAATTGCGCACGCTGGTAGTTTGGCACTAGTGGTATCTTTTGAAAATGTCTTATTCCTTGACTCAATAAAAAAATCCATCGTTTTTCCTTCCTTAGTTGTAGCTCGTCCTTTTTCTTTTACCACCCTAGAATCAATTCTCCCTCAAAACGTATTTTGATATTTATTTTTAGCAGCCCACTCCATCGTTTTTCTGATTGTTTTTCATCACCTAAATACGATATTTCAAACTAGCTTTCTGCCCTATTGAGGTCAGCACGAATCCATTTATAATGGTTTTCTCAAACCCTACAGAAGTGGTACAAAACATCGAGCAACTTATTGTCCCCAAAAGAAAATATTGATCTGATCCCTCCCTCCGCTTCCACCCAATGTAACTATATAAGCCGCAGCTCCAGCAAAAATCATACTATCGCCAACGCAATACTTCTCGGAAAACTTTCGCAAAAACCATCACAACTACCGCATCGGACGTAAACAGGTCAGATCTGTCAGGAAACAAATAAATCTCAACCACACTGCCCCCCTCACCAGCTCTAGGCATCCATTAAACTACAAATGTATGTACAATATGAACTCCGTCCTGACAGCGCTTACTGCACAAGTCGGGACGCATTCCCTTTTCCAAAAATCCCGAAATAAGATAAAGAGCCGCCACAGAGTGGCAACGCAGGTCGACCAAGTTGAGCAGAAATAAGTACAATACAAGCACAATGCACTGTTTTATCGGTCCATTGCCATTGCACAAGAGGATCGTCGTCGCAGCAGGAAAAAGTAAACCGAATCCAACCGGCGGCTCAGACGAAGACCACCCCCGAAACTATGTGCAGTTGCAACAACTGAAACTAGACCGGCAGCATCTTCAACTTTGGCCAAAAGTGAATGACCAATATTTGGGTATTTGCGCATAAAGTCGCTTCGTTTGCCTGCCCTTCTCTGTTGAGGATACACGTGAACTTGTACATGCTTAGTGGTGACTCTTGCACTTATACGTTACATTACAGGATAGCGAGTAATGAAGCACCAGAGGTGAAAGTGGTAGGGCGGTAACTAAGAGCACAATCTGGAAATGTAAATGCTCGAAGGGATGGAACCGAGTCTTGGTGTAGTAGCGCACAACTATCAACATGCTTTGCTTAAAAGGCCAAAATGTTGAGTACATTTAGGGCACTACCAAAAGGGACGAAGGAGTTGCAGAAAACCGAACAAGGACGGAGAGTATAGTGATAAAGGGTGTTGATGGCATACTCCCTCGGAGTGAATTGAACCATTCAACGAAGAAAACGACACGTGGAGTGGCAGGTTGTCTGCTTTTAATAGACTCCCAACTGGAGGAAGACAGTAGAAGGATATCAAGTACGAAGGAATATGTAGGTGGTAGAGTGGAAACACGAAAAAAGGATATCATCGCTTCCCAATTGGATTGGATTGTGTCACTCTAGCAGCTTAAGGACGAAATCTTGTCACTGTCCATATCCCTATTCTCACAAGAGAGAAGTGACGAATTCAATCCGCCTGATTCAAACTCGTGGGATCCTTTTGTGACAAAGATGGAAAATCGATATCAAAACCTAGTTATCAGTTCATCATCGTCCTGTCGACTGGTTGAGTGACGACATACGGGACTGCAAAATCGCTTTGTCATCTATGAAATCGTTAAAAGCCAATTCTTGCAAGGAGAACATCCTGCTTAGTCAATTCCTCCACGTATAGAGATAATAGGCATTCAAGTTCATCGAAGTCATGTATTTGCGCTCTTAGTCATCGTTGTTGATATAGGAATCCCGGCACACGGCTCTTCTGTGGATAGTGCTGATTCAGGGTATGGAAAAGCAGTTAGCTGCATGTTTTCGAGCAATTTTCCGAATACGAACATCAGATTATTACGTGCCTGCCGGGTGATGGAAACAGGAATTTTTGTTTTTTGTTTACGAGCATCCATATGGGAAATGATGTCGCAATATATGAAGGAAAAATAAGCACGTATTGTTGGATGACGATAAGTCGTTGGAGCGTTAAAGCTTCAGGGTACGTTGCTCGGGTACTTCGTAATGGGGTCAAGAAGCGATGTCTTAACGTACGCAAGACTTTATTTTCGATTCTGTGACAGAGTATATGGTTTTGCTTGAATTACTTTTTGAGTGGTGGTAGCCATGGCGAAGGTGCTGACATTTCGAGAGTTAAGCTGTTTTACTGCTTGGTGAAAAAGTTGGGAAAAAGGTATGGCATTCACGTGCAGGGATCAACTACTTACAATTTAAGGTATGATTATACGTACTTTCTTTTCTTTGATCTGTGTGAATTAAAAAAAACTAACCATCCCACGGGGAATACCAAAAATCAATGTTTGCTTAAGGAAATATCGTGAAATATGGTTTTTGGGTGGTAAACGCATAACAAAGGCCTCGTAGGGGTGCTTGTCCGACATGCGCTGGCCCGTAAAATAGCGAGTAGAAGCCACTGCAGCCGAACATCTAGCAGCTCAGTTTGTAGGTCCTATTTCGTCCACCTCGTGGTGCCACCTGTGGACTTCTATTTGAAACGGAAAAGGGCCATTCGCCCATTCCTGCGTTTCCTGCGCCAGAAAACAGGATAAGTGTCGGTTAGGCTATGGCCCTGCAAGCCATACCTAAAAAAAAACCGAGAAAAGCCTCGGATATTAAAAAACGGACGGATTAACCGATGACGACACAGGAAACAACAAAAGGAAAAAAAAACAAGATATTCGGCTTTGTACGTGGAATGTAAGGTCCCTAAACAGACCACGTGCAGCCGAACAACTTGCGGATGCCCTAGACTGTTATAAGGCAGATATTACCGCAATCCAGGAAGTGCGATGGGATGGACCGGGCAAAAAGAGGATGAGAAACTGTGATATCTATTACGGCGACCGCTACAAGGAGAGAAGACAATGCTTATTCGGATGCGGATTTGTTATTAGAGAAAGTCTTAAGCTTCCGGCATGTAAGCGAACGCATCATGACAACCCGCATCAAGGCTAAATTCGCAAACATCAGCCTAATTTGCGCTCACGCCCCTACCGAGGACAAGGATGAGGCTACAAAGAACGACTTCTACGACCTCCTAAATAGGACATATGATTAATGTCCCAGTTACGATGTTAAAATCGTAACTTTAACGCGAAACTGGGCAAGGAAGTCGCTTTTGATAGGGTCATTGGTAAGCACAGCCTACACAGCACCAAGTCCGAAATTGGATTTAGGCTTCGACTTCTAGCTGCTAGCACGCGTTTCTCACATCTCAACATTCACAAAGGGACTTAGCGATCCCGTATCATCGGCGTCAGAGGCCAACACACTACCCACTGCGCCACGGCGCTCTCGCTGAGTCGAGTAGGACCATCAAAATTTTACGTCGAGAAACTGCAATCGCAGGAGACCGCCAGGAACTTCGCCAATCCAAATATAATAATTATCATCCATACTTCCGTTGCTGTGGCGCATGCATCAGAAACCTCTTCTCATTTTCTTCTGGCAAAAAGGGAAAATGTAATGAAGCAACGTGTTTGGTAACATTGATCAATGGTTCCATATGAGTGCATCCGCGGTTAGCAATACTTTCAGTAAAGGTACCAGCGAGGGATGATAGCTTACGGGTAAGTCCTTGTAAGTGTATAAGGAGCCAACAAATGGTCTGAAAATTGGCTGTCAATAACTGACATTTATTAAATTTAAAATAATTTATCTTCTTAATAGGAGCCAACTATAGTCTTTGGCAATTTTCGTCATCGAGTCATACGTCACGCAGTGGGTGATTTGCAAAATTCAGCAGCTGAAACAAACAAATCTGGTTAGGCAACAAAAAGTGGAGAGGATACCTCCCCCAAGAGGCGTCCAAACACCAGCTGTCATCCCCCAAATGACCTACTCCCAAATGGTGTCAGGTCAGATAAAGGCGGTACAGGTCTCATGCTGCTTCCAAAGTTCCGATTGACTTAATGGCTGTTAAATGATCTCTTAATACCAATATAACTAACCTCATAAGATATCACTCTAATTGGTCATTTATTCAAGGTGAAATATGTGGACCAAGTTTAGAAATACAAAACTACTTCAATCATCAAATCACCAAGCTGCTGGCCCCCAAAACTAGCTCCCAGTGTCCGAACAGTGTCATTCTACTATTCTCCAATCAAATTCAACCAAACCCTCTGTTTCCGCCTCCAATAAATTATGTAAATCATCCAAAACAGACATGGAATCACAAAAACCCCAATTCACCATTTATCCATTCGCATCCATCCACATTCACATCCACCAAGCATAAATCAATTTGAAGCCCATCAATTGATGACGTCTCCACGTCCCAGCGGCTCCAAGCCTCCGGCCTAATCAAATCGTTCAATACAGAAAGAAGCCAAACCACAAAACAAAACTGAATACGAGAACAACCGGAAACGGCCATCAAAAATGTGCCAACCAGCAATAAACGTCCAAATCAAAACGAACTCCAAGCACACTAGAGCATGGAGCTGCTGCACAACCCGACCGCAAAGCTATACGCAGTAAAACCAGATAATCGAATTGCAAAAAAACAACGGGAGAACCAGTACAAAACAATATCGAAGTTTAGCCGAAACGTCCTGTCGGAGGCAAGAAGATGCAGCCCAGGAAGGGTGGCGGCTCAGTTGCGTAAGTCGATAGTCACCATCCGCCTTTGATGTTGCTATTGTTGTTGTTGTTTACGATTCAATCCGACCCCCTCAATTCGAATTCATCCTTGGCTGCATCCGGGTTGCAGATCGAATGTCCGAAGGCGACCTCTATGCACGTGCACAGTAGCAATGGAATGCATCAATCCAAGTTCCTTTTCTTCAAAGATAATAGATCGATCAAATGGCATCAATCCAGCAGCATGACTTTAAGGCAACATCAGATAATGGATAAAGGAAAGTATTGACAAACGCAACAACTCAATCTGGATGACAATAAGTGCATTTCGGGAAGAAAGGACGACGAAGGATCTCGCTTCAACCTGAATAGGATCATAATTTCTCGCTATCAATGCCCTTCGCGCGGTTCACCCCATCTTGATTCCTCGTTCTGGGTAAAAGTCAATAGGACCCTCGACTTCCACCCGACCATGTTACATCCCAAGGTTCCGCTCTACTTGCGCTCAACTGTTCCACTGTTTCGTTGCGAAAATCCAACATCATGGGAAAAATACCAAAACCACTAGACTGTGGGCATGGACTACAGTTGGGTTAGATGGGAGGTAGGAGAATGAATAGGAAGGGAGGAAAAATCACTTAGAGGCGACTACTGCCATCACAACCGCGCTGTAGCCATCGGGGTCGAAGTGAAACCGACGAAATAGGGTACACACACAAAATAACGACCAAAAAAAGGAAAAAGAACACCAAATAACCGTTAAATGTAAAAACTGAAAAAACCGAGGGAGCAGAGATTACATTTAGAATTCCAGGTTAAACAAATACGGATCGAGATTACGGGTGGTTAAGAGCCACGGAACCATGATTTCAACCTGACAGATGAATCGATAGAACTCACGCTGGAAAACGGAGAGAAATAGGAAAAAAATGGATGAAGCTGCTGTAGGGCAGATGGGGAAACTATCATTCAGGTCAAAAGCGGTCCTTATTCAAATTAGCTCGAGCGACAAAATAAACGGCAGAACGCTCGCATGGAGCGAATGAACGTAGGTGCAGCACGTATACGAGGTGCAAGACAACCGACGTCGATGATGCAGACGATGCTAGAAACAAGGGCAAAAGGCGGATGGAGTGATAGCGATGGCAACCGCTCTATTTATATAGAGTGCCCACTTGTAAATCTCAAGTGGAAGTAATTTCGTGCAGTTGCAACAGCGTGTACATGCCCATGGACTCGTTTATAAATTTCTATTGTTGCACTGGATTCTGGTTGGGATGTCCTGTGCTTCGTGTTCTGGACGAATCAATTGACGTATTAAATTGAATACTGCATTGGTTCAACGCCAGAACAGGGTTGCCGCGCGGTTTCTGGATCTTGCGTATCTTTAAAAGTTAAAGTTCAAAGCGATGAAAGTGAAAGAGCTTAAACTAAAATGTCAGTTGAAGAGCAAACCGGCTGAAGTTCACTGCAAATGGTGAGTGTGTTACTGCAACACACCAAATGGTGTTTTCGTTGAAGTAATTTTTAATGAAATTTAAAGTGTGTTATTATGAAACCACATAAACGGGAACTAATTATGTAAATGCAACCTTGCCAGAAAGCACATTGCGACCCGGACTCATGGTGTAATGGTTAACACATTGGACACGCCCAAACCAGTGATCCCGTGTTCAAATCTCAATGTCCCTGTGAACATTTTTCGCAGCGAACAAAAAATAAAGAGGCTCATCTAGTCTTCGCTCTCCAATCATTTGTCGCTTCGAGGCTCATCAAGCAACACCAAGATGATCATACCATTCGGCTTGAAGGACCACTGTAGAATAGGAAAGGAGAGGTTGAGCGTCGTTGTTTTTTGGTGGCTGCCGACATTGGGTTGAATGTTAACCATTACTCTACTGATCCGACTCGCAAATTACTTTCTGCCAATGTTGCATATATGTAGTTGGGGAATTTCTCTTTTGTTAGATTGATTGTGCCAAAGTGTGTTAATTATTAATAAGTGTGTCGCTGCACCACACTTAAGGTGTCATTAGAGTTTCTACCCATGACACGTAATACGCCGTGTTATAGTTTTAACGCGAATAAGCGAATAAGTGTCTCAGTTTTAAAGATGAAACGTGTTAAGTGATACATTTGTTTTTTCTTTCTTTGCCGGAGGCTTCTGCTATCTGTTGGAGCACTCAGACACAAATACTGGTCCATTGTACTCCAGACAGACACCTTACGTTAATGCTTTTTTACACCGTTTTTCAGAGAAAAATGAGAAGAAGCTTAAGTGATGGAAAGCTAAGATATTCGGCATTACGTCATCCTCCTCGCAGCATGCCGTACAAGTAGGCGTCTCACTGATGCAAAGCACGCAGAGATGCTTAGCAAAAGTGTAATAGCCCGTAATGACTCCCATAAGTCTGCTGCAGGCAATTCTCCTTAAGGACAGGAGGAATGCTGCGGATTTCTTGCAGATATCAGGGCATAAACGCTCAGTCATCCTGCAACCTGGATAATCCCTCTATCTACGGTTGTGCGTATTAAACGCCCAATAGTTAATGTAGGAATTTACCGTGGACGTAGGTAGACCTAAAGCGGGTTCATGTCCTGAGAAACGCTCCTCTAAACGCATTCTGGCGAGTTCGTCAGAGATCTCAATCCCTGGGATCCCAGATTGACCTGGAGCCCATATAAACGTTAGTAAATTTAGTCTACTGACTCTGTTCAAGAGGGACTTGAGTTCATGCACAAACTTGGAGCCTTCACCTGTGCTTTTCAACATAGTGCATGGCCATTAGGATTGCGTATATATCTGGATCCCGGATCCTGGCCCACACTTGGAGCCATCCATGAAAATGCGAATACTTTCCTTTCCATGTTCAGTATCCAGCCAGAGCCAGTCCTGCCGCCATGGAAACTCGATTGTGAAATTACAGAGCAGTGGGATAACGGGTGTACAACGACCCGGCCCCTTGTTCCTGGGAAAAGACGAACCTGGCTCTCCAAGTTGGGGGTTGTGCTTAGAGACAACATCCTTATCACGGAAGAAAGCAATTGTTCCGAAACAACCACAAGCCTCGGATACGGACGGATACAAAGCTGACAACCTCTGCAACGACTAAACGACTTAAGTGTCTGCACCTGGAATGTGAGGTCCCTTAATAGACCGGGTGCAGGCGATCAATTGGAGCAAACCCTTGAGCCCGATTCAAAGAAGAATTCTACGATCTCCTAGACAGAACCTATGCTCAATGTCCCAGCTACGACACAAAAATAGTTCTAGGAGGCTTTAATGCGAAATCGGGCAAGGAGGACATAATTGAGTTGATCACGGGGAAATGTAGCCCACACGATACTACGCCCAAAAACGGACATCGGCTACTCGACTTCCTGGCGGAGCGAAATCTCCTTCTAGCTAGACACGATTCCTGCGTCTCAATATTCACAAAGGAACCTGGCGATCGACTGATCAGTCTACCACCAATCAGACTGATCACATTGCGATCGACGCCAGACACTCCTCCAGCATCCTAGGTGTACGAACCTTCCGAAGAGCCAACATCGACTCGGACCACTACCTTGTTGTGGCCAAAGTACGAATGAAGATATCGAGGATGCCACGAAGTCGAGCTGAACAACAAAAGTTTGACGTCGAATTTCCCTCAACGTCCTCTCAAATTCCGAATTCCGATGACCCGCCGACCCGAGAATACCAAATCGACAACCATCACCTTATCAGCTTATGACATGTGCACAGGGCCGAGTTATACTGAGCCATGTCTTGTTTTAACATCCTGGCCTAACTCGTCAGATTTTATGAAGGATGATAATGGAGAATTCTCGCTGCTGCATTAAGGTCGATAGCGGATCAACCGAGACCTTTGAAGTTAACATAGGAATTAGACAAGGTGACACGCTCATCATACGATCATACTCGCCGGCCAATGCAAGAGGTACGATCTATTTCAAGTATGTGCAACTGCTTGCGTGCGCAAATTACATTGATGTAATTGGACGAACACAGCGTGACGCCAATGAAGCGTTCGAAAGCATTGAAGCAGTAGCGGATAAAATGGATCTTTCGGTTAAGGAACATTAAACGAAATATATACTGTCAGCCAAAAAGAGACGCACAACAAGATCACAATTGGCAGCTACAACCTCGAAGTGGTCAAGGCCTTCGTCTACCTTAGCTCACAATTGACCACCGATAACCACACCAGCGCTGAGATCAAACGCAGAATTACTCTTGCCAACCGATGCTTCTTTGACCTGAAGAGGAAATTGAGAGGTAGAGCCTTCTCTCCAAAGACAATGGTTGCACATTTACTATGACGCAGAGGCCTGGACTTTAATGAAAGCGAATGAGGAGGTCCTTGGTCGTTTCGAAAGGAAAATTCTGCGTTCAATCTATGGTCCAGTTCGTATAAACGGAGGGTGGAGGAGAATATACAACCACGAACTATTCGGGCTGTACAGCGAAGGCGGGGTAGTACGGCGTCTAGGGATCCAACGTCTAAGGTGACCCGGTCATGTAGAGCGAATGGATAACACATCTCCGATCCGAAGAGTATTCGGATCCAATCCTGAGGGACAACGCAGCAGAACACGACCGAACCTAAGCTGGCGCACACAGGTGGAAGGGAACCTTATCCAACTGGGAGTGTGTCGCCGAAAATAGCTTTCCAAAGATCACCATCCAAGTAAGAATTCGATGTCATCGGCATTTTGTAAAGAAGTTACTGCCGACACTGATGCTACCGCAGCCGTTGCCGCTGATAAGGTCAAAGCAGTTGCCGAAGTAGTTTTGTTCTCAAGCGATGGCGATATAGAAGTCTTAGCAAGCCTATCCGCTGTCGGCATTCTAGGGTATCTATTGGTAATTTCGCAATTAAACCTCCGATTAGACATGACAGAGACACAGACGATCCAGAGTTAAGGCCACCACCACTATCAACAACATTCCCAAGACCACCATAATATCATTTCGTTGAAGTTGGCGCACTGGCAAAATTCGACTGTTTCACTGCCGTTGGTTCATTAATCATAGTCGGAGTTACAATACGTTGGCCACTATACGATGGGATTTTGGGATGGGATTTCGCAATATCATTCCGACTTATAGTTACTTCGGCATCTTGCTTTCGAATCTGGACCCCATTACGGAAGGCACGAATAATTGTACTGTGATCCACACTACTGTCTTTTATCTAACCATTAAATGCCGCACTTGATTGAGACGGCACGTCCGATCTAATTACCCTCCATGGTAGTAAATAATGACACGAAAAATGACAATTCTCTTCGACAGATCGCAAATTATCTAAATTCGGTTCTATTTTATTCTAACACGAGTTTTACCTTTTAAGGTTTCAGACCAATATCCTTCCTCAAATTCTTCTAATTAGTCGTAAGCGACTAACTATAGCAACGGCAGCAACAACGTAGCAACAGATCCACTGGAAAGTGGAACCTCAATAAGTGAAATCGCTCGCTTCACCAAATACATGAAAGCAAATAGTTGCAAAAGCACTAGTTAGGGTATGGCGACAAGCTCTTTTGTCGAAAATGCGTGCTTTTGGAATCGATGAGTCTCTTCTTCAAATGAAGCAAGCTCACTTTCTCTCCTTAACCGAACCACAGGATTGTGGAATTCCTTGCCTGCTTCGGCCTTACCCTCTCAGTATAACCTACAAGGATCCAAGGTCAACGTCCATCACTATCTCCTCTATTCTTCTTCCTCTAAATCTTCGGCCCACAATGTATTGTCCTCCCGAGGAGTTTTCCTGCCTGGTTGGTGGTTACATTTAGAAAAATCCCTGAGCATTAGCATTGGCAACCCTGTTCGCTCTACCACCAAGACGCCTACCTTAAAGGTCAGTAAAGATAAATTAAACGAAGAACACGAAGCTCCCAACTTATGTATCTGGTCTGCTTATTCCGTTTTAGCAGTAAATTAGATCCCAATGAGCATCGCAGACACTACACCAAGTGCCTAACCTTCACAATCAGTACTCCAATCGCTTGAGTGAGGTTGAAATTTCCAATTCAATGAGGCACACTGACTTAATCGAAAAAATTGACACCATTTTTCGCCATCATACACATACAATGTCTTCTCCTTCGTTCTTATGAAAGCATGAGTGAACAGGATGCTCCGAAGGAACACAATCACAGCCAAGATAGAGCACCTGCATAGCTGGTATTACAAAGTCGCTTGCAGGATGTACCTTCAATTTTTCATTGGAAAATCTCGCAGGCAAAAGTGTAAGGGTGGATGGAAGCGAGGCGGAATAGGTCCTTAATTTTTATATGTTCCGATTTATGGAAATATTTCAAATTTATTATCCGTCCTTCTTTTTGCCATCGACGTCGGTGAAGCCAATCCATCGTGCTGATGTGGGTTGTACACAGC
Source organism: Eumerus sabulonum (assembly GCA_951905685.1). Classification (NCBI taxonomy): domain Eukaryota; kingdom Metazoa; phylum Arthropoda; class Insecta; order Diptera; family Syrphidae; genus Eumerus; species Eumerus sabulonum. The sequence continues at coordinate 110,604,761 of OX645062.1, read as the reverse complement.
TACAATTCCCTGGCACCTGGAGTGTTTCCATAGATACGGCGCTTCCAGACATGGGTACGATAAACTGTGAAAATGACGAAAGGAAAAGAAGGAACAAGCCTGGCAGATGTTTTCCGTGTACTTCAACAAGCAAGGAAGCATGAATTTCTGATGCCATGGTGATGTCCTTTTTTTCATCCTGCTCACAGGTGTACTTCTGACGACGGAAGAAATTTTTTTCATCGTGGTTAGCAAATCTTTGCCGTCTTGGTTTAATTATATTCACAGTGAATGCGACAGACATCCCATTTTGTGTCGTTTTGCGGGTACAGTGTTATCTAATGAGAGTCGCGTTGTGCAAATTGGATTGGTGAAGTCTTTTAATTGGCTACAGGGGGGTAACTAGGTGGGTGCCGGCGGAGTGATGCTATCATATGTGTGTTCTCAGTTATAGAGTAGTTCTGAAACATAATTAGTGAATTTAAGCCTTTAAAGGGGATGCTTGGAATATGATTTATTAAAGTGGAAGCGAATCCTTAAATTCTTAACTCTTATGAGTACGTTAAATCTGGGATATCACGGAAACCCTCTCAGAATGGATGGTTTAAGACATATTTGCCTAAGTTTTCCTCAGCCGGCAAGCCCATATGGTGCAATACCTGGCGCGAGGCGTTGGTTTGTGGGTTGTGCGCATTTTTCCAAAAACAAAAATCGTCATAAAAATGAGCGACTATCATTACAGGCCCTAATGTTAGTTACAGCCAGTTAGTTAAAGCCACTTAGATACAACCAGTTAATTAGAGCCAGTTAGAACCATTTAGTTAGGGTCAGTTAGTTAGAGCCAGTAAGCTAGATCCAGTTATTTAGACACAATTCGTGGCTATGGCTGCTTTCCTTACAAGTAGTCCTTCATTTCATCGTAAAGAGATAGTCAAAAGCTACACCGTTATCCTATAACCTATCGCCGAAACTCCTACATCATTAACGCATCACCATCTCAACTATTCACTGAATCAGATCACGCATGTATGTTAACGTTAACTTAAAATAGTATGAATATCTGAAACCGCTCGACAAGAAAACGGAGAATTAGCAAGTATTTACCACTTCAAAAACTTTCCACTTACCAATTTCCGGTTGTTGTGCGAGGTTATGTTGATGTTGTTTACCCCAATCAACGACAGCTTACCAGCCCACAATGGGTAGCCGGCAGCTCAGCAGATCGGCGGCCTACCCGGCCACCATAGGTGGTAGGCAGCTCTACAGTTTGCCAAGCCAGCATAGGTTCGCGGCAGCTCGACAGCTTACCAGGCCAACAGCTTGATAGCCGGTAGCTTGGTAGTTTATTAAGCCGCCGTAGGTGGTCGGCAGTTCGACAGCTTACCAGGCTACCATAGGTGGCAGACAACTTGACAGCTTACCAGGCCACCATAGAGCGCGGCGGCTCTGCAACTTACCAGGCCACCATAGATGGCAGGCAGTTCGGCAGCTTGCCAGGGGAGCATAGGTGGACGACCGTTCGACAGCTTACCAGTTTTGCTGCTAACCAGGCCACCATAGGTGGCCGGCAGCTCAACAGCTTGCCAGGCCACCATAGATAGCCGGCGGCTCTGCAACTTGCCAGGCCGACATATGTGGCCGGCAACTCGACATGTTACCAGGCCATCATAAGTATCCGGCGGCTCTGCTGCTTACCAGGCCACCATAGGTGGCCGGCAGCTCGACAGTTTGCCAGGGCAGCATAGGTGGGCGAAAGGTCGACAGCTTTCCAGGCCTCCATATGTGGCCGGCAACTCAAGAGCTTACCAGGCCATCATATGTATCCGGCGGCTTTGCTGCTTACCAGGCCATCATAGGTGGCCGGTAGCTCAACAGCTTGCCAGGCCAGCCTAGATAGCCGGCGGCTCTGCAACTTACCAGGCCGCCATAGATGGCAGGCAGTTCGACAGCTTGCCAAGGCAGCATAGGTGGTCGACAGCTCGACAGCTTACCAGGCCTCTATATGTGACCGGCAACTCGACAGCTTACCAGGCCATCATAGGTATCCGGTAGCCCTACAACTTACCAGATCACTATAGGTGGCAGGCAGCATAGGTGGCCGGCAGCTCGACAGCTTACGAGGCCACCATAGGTGGCCAGTACTCAAGGTAACTTACCAGTCTAACTATTACTAAAAACGCTTTGTTTAGCCGGGTATTGACATTCATCGAGCATTAAATCATTCAATGCCTATTTTGTAACTTCATCCTCTTCAACCGAATCTGGATTCTCAGAAGCCGACTCATTTATTGCTCCGACTATACGCCCGAGAGCACCGTGGCGCAGTAGGTAGTGTGTAGGCCTCTGACGCCGATGACACGGGATCGAATCCCGACACGGCCATGTCGGTGTTTCTCCTCAGCGGGGTTCTGACAAAACCCCCTGTAGTAAAATTGTCAAGAAAAGCTTCTCGAAATTCGCCGTTCGGAACCGGCAGTAAACTGTAGGTCCCTTTCACCTATGGGAAAACTAAATCACACACAACATGGGTGATTGAGAGAAGCTCGGCTCAGGTCCTTCATGAACTGAAACGCCAACATACATACATACATACGCCCGAAGGATGCATCAACTACATTGGAGACTTACCTACTTACTTAGCGGGCGCTACAGTTCGGGGTGAACCTGGGCCTCAACTAACATGCCTCTCCACCTAGCACGATCTTTTGCTAGTCTTTTCCAGTGCCGCACGCCCAGTTGGTTGAGGCCCCTTTCCACCTGTGCGCGCCACCTTAGATGCGGCCGTCCTCTTTTTCTTCGTCCCTCGGGGTTGAATTCAAAGACTCTACGGGCTGGAGCTGTGGTGTCCATTCGCGCTACATGGCCCAGCCATCTTAGGCGTTGGATTCGTAGACGCCTAACTAGTCTCATGTCGCTGTACAACCCGTACAGTTTGTCATTGAATCCTCTCCTCCAACCCCCCTCCTTTATAGGACCGAAAATCGCACGCAGAATCTTTCTCTCAAAACGCCCAAGGATTTCCTCATCTGCTTTACATGAAGTCCATGCTTCTGCGCCGTATAATAGGAACGAGATAATTAAGGTCTTATATAAGGTCAACTATGGGAAAATAAAATCTCACACAACATGGGTGATTGAGAGAAGCTCGGCTCTGGTCCTTCATGGACTTTAACGCCCACATATGTACATACATATAAGGTCAACTTGGTCGTACGAGAGAGGACTCTACTTCCCAATTGCCTCTTGAGCCAAAAGAAGCATCGGTTGGCAAGGGTAATTCTGCGCTTGATTTCGAAACTGGTGTCATTGTTCCAGGTCACTGCGGAGCCGAGGTAAATGAAGTCCTTAACTACCTCAAAGTTACGTCTGCCAATATGCACGTTCTGTCCAAGATGTCGGTGGTAAATGTCCTTTTTCGATGACAGCAAATATTTAGTCTTGCCCTCATTAACTGCCAGACCAATTCTTGCCGCCTCCATCTCAATACTCGCAAACGCTTCATTGACATCTCGCTGTGATCTACCTATTATGTCAATGTCGTCGGCGTATGCAAGGAGTTGCGAGGATTTGAAATAGATTGTGCCTCTTGTATTGGCCTGTGATTTTTGCAGAATGATTTCTAATATGATGTTAAAAAAATCACACGACAGCGCATCGCCCTGTCTTAATCCTTTCTTGACTTCGGAACTATCGGTCAGTTCTGCACCGATTTAGATGGAGCAGCGAGCGTTCTCCAGAGTCATCCTGCAAAGCTCGTCAGACTGTCAAAAGTAAACATGGCGTTATATAGCTCGTCTCTAGTTGCACTGTCGTAGGCGGCCTTGAAGTCGACGAATAGATGGTGGGGTCGACTTGAAATTCATTAATTTTCTCCAGGATCTGCCGTAGTGTGAAGGTTTGGTCGATGGTGAACTTCCCTGGCCTGAAGCCACACTAATAAGGACCTATCAGCTTATTTGCGAATGGCTTTAGGCGTTCACACAAAACGGCAGCGAAGATCTTGTATGCGACATTAAGAAGACTTATTCCTCTGTAGTTGGCGCAGTCAAAGGGGTATTCTTTTTTGTGGATCGGGCAAACAATGCTGTGACTCCATTCCTTGGGCATGCTTTCCTTTGACCTTATCTTACAGATGACCCGGTGCGTACTCCTAACCAGCTCACCCCCAGCTGCTTTGATGAGCTCAGCAGGCAATCCATCTACGCCAGCAGTCTCCATTGGAGACTACCTCAACGAAAATGTTATTACTCAGTCCAGCATATGTAAGATCGACATGGCAGACCCCGGCTTCAGCACCCTCAAACAAATCCACTAAATGAAACTATCAACCACTAAATATCTACTATCGACACTGTCGGCAATTACTATTTGTAACAATTACAGATTACGAAATACATTATATTTACTTTTGGATTAGACGAAGTCAAGTGCAATTTGCGGTTTTTTTATTCATATTCAAAATTTAAAAGAACACTTACCTGGTTAATATACTCAACCAAGCAATCCTTCAGGAACTCAGGATATCAGAATTTGAAATCTCATCGAACTGAACCACACCAAACCGAAAATCGGGAAAAAGGAGACCGGACGCCATGCGAAAAACACTTTTTTCTTATTTCACAAATGACTGCCTTTTTTGCTTGGCAAAACAAACACAAATTTCAATCATTGAACTGAACTGCACCGGACAACACATCCAACGCACAATTTGAAGCGTCGAACCGAACGGCACAATGAACACTTATTTCAAAAATCGAACCGAAGCGAAATTCGCGATCAAACAATGGGATCGAACGCCGGGGGTAACTGAGTCTTTTTCGCACGACACAGCAAACGCCATCTCTTTGAGGAGAACGAGGAGAAAAGCATATTTTTCTTAATTTTTCTTCATCTTCACACAAAACACTAAAAAAACACAAATTGCTTGAACTACTAAGCATAATTCGCTTAAACAGCCATTTTTGCACCAATATTAAGTATTGCACTTAAACGATTGAAAAAGCTAAAATTTAACGGCACAGCACATTTGAATTTCAAAATTTGAAAACTTTCTAGCTGATAAAACGGACGAACGATCGAGAATCCAATGCGCGAACCGTTTGACCTCCACTGACACCCGGAAGTAACTGAGTTGAATTCACGGAAAGAAAACTGCAGTATGTGTCAAAGTTAAGCTCGCCACTGGCTCTCCAACAAATTGCTGAGTGATTGAGTAGAGAGAGTTTATGGTGGTAATTGAGTTTCACCTCTGGTGGAAAATAATTTTTCGCAATTGAACTTACGTGTCATGATTTTATTGCCATTTAGGTATTAAACTATTTCTTGATACCACACATAGCATTTGTCCCATGGGATATAATATTGCCATTTCTTCACAAAAAATTCAAAAAAAAAATTAAATTAAATGGGTGTGTTCATTTTTCCCACTGAGAAATAAGTCATTTGGGGCTTGCGGGCCGCACCTAGACCACATTTTTTTTTTTTTAAAGCTAACGTGATGGAAATGGTTCTTAGCTACAATTTGTGAAGATCTGTTCAAGTGTTTCAAGGCATTAGCTTTTTTTGATCGATTTTCGTCCGATCACCGCAATTAACCAGCATCAGGTGTGGTCATTCCTAGATGGGGAACCGCTTGGAAACACCGCGTGTTGTTGGGATCAAGTCGCCTATTTGCTGCCGCTCCATGTGGTCGGCTCTCATCCTATCTAGGACAACCACCCCTGAGAGTAGTGAACAAACATCAACGAACCAAACCACTGCACTCCGTTCAGGTTGTGTGTGTAACAACACATCATAAGAGAATATAAAAACTAAAAAAAAGTCTCAAAAACAAAAAAAAACAAAAAAAAATTGGCTGTGAGCATTTTTATTTTCGCTCACGAGCACGAGTGTGTGGGCATTTATAGAAAATCACCTCTGTGCGCACTACATATATTCGTTAAAGCGAACGAGCACACTTATGTGCTCTCTGTAGGGTGGGTTCTGTTTAACGCATATGTGAAGTGCGCACATGGGCTGAGTTTCCATAAATGCACACACTTACGTTCGTGAGCTAAAATGAGGTGATTTACTGCTCGGAAGTTGTGTGAAGAATGATAAAACATGGACACATTTCACTTGAAAATTTTTTTTTTTATTTTTCATTTTTATAATATTTTAGTCTAAGATAGCCTCAGCAATCGAAATTGCACACGCATGTGAGCAGTAATAGATTGTTTAATGTGCGCATATGAGTGTGCGTTTCCTTACCATGGGTTACATGGTATGTATGTATGTATGTTGGCGTTACAGTCCATGAAGGACCTATGCCGAGCTTTTCTCAATCACCCATGTTGTGTGTGATTTCATTTTCCCATAGGTGAACGGGACCTACAGTATATTGCTGGTTCCGACCGGCGAATTCCGAGAAGCTTTTCATGACAATTTTACTACAGGGGGTTCTGTCAGAACCCCGCTGAGGAGAAACACCGTGAAGAACACGTTCGATGACATGGCTGTGTCGGGATTCGATCCCGTGTCATCGGCGTCAGAGGCCAACACACTACCCACTGCGCCACGGTGCTCACGCACGCACACATACATCTCTATAAAACCCTTGGATTCGAGTTCTGCTTGCCTTGAAACGTGGAGATATGTCAAAATTTGGAATTCGCAAAATCGGCCCCATTACAATAACTTCCCACAGGGAAGTTAAAAAAACAAACTCCGAAACAACCACAAGCCTCAGATAAAACGGACCGGATTAATGTTGACGATCCTTGCAAAAAACGAAAAAAGGACAATGCTCTTCGGCTCTGTACGTGGATTGTTAGGTACCTAAACAGGCCACGCGCAGCCGAACAGCTTGCGGACGCCCTAGACCGCTATAAGGCGGAGATAACCACCATCTAGGAAATGCGATGGAATGGACCGGGTATAAAGCGGATGAAGAACTGCGACATTTACTACGGGGACTGCTATAGGGAGAGAGGACAACGATTATTTGGATGCGGATTTGCTGTTCGAGGTGGACTAAGGCAAAAGTCCTAAGCTTTCGGCATGTGAGCGAATGCCTCACAACGATCGATATCAGGCTTACATTTTTTAACATCAGCCTGATTTGCGTCCACGCCCTCACGGAAGACAAGCATGACTCCGCCAAAGATGAGTTCTACGATCTCCTACACAGAACGTATGCTCAATGTCCCTGCTATGACATCAACATTCTAGTATAAGACTTCAATGATACGCTGGGTAAGGAAAGCATCTTTGAGCGAGTCATCGGCAACCATAGCCTACACGACATCATATCCGATAACGGACACAGGCTGATTGATCTTGCTACGGGGCGAAAGCTCCTTCAAGCCAGTACGCTCATCCCGCACCTCGATATATAAAAAGGCACCTGGCGATCGCCAGATCAGTCAATCACTAACCAGATTGATCACATTGCGATCGACGTCAGACACTCCTCCACTATTCTTGATGTTCGAACTTTCTGAGGAGCTAACATCGAGCTAACTTGTGAAGGTGCTACTGCAGGTGTGACATTCAAGAGCTTTATCAACAGATAAAGGGAACATGACAAGGTTATAAGGCAGAATGGAAGCCTGCAGGGATGAGAATAGACACCTAGTAGTATCATTGCAGTAGATGATTAGAATATGGAAAAACAACTTCTGCAGACTGTGTAAACGCGATGCTAGTCAATATGCCGCTGTCAGGCAGAATAATCCATTTCTTAACGACGAAGACTGCAGAGAATTCCATCCCGCTGACCTGGACGAAGTTTAGATCGCCATATCGAAACTCAAGTCGAATAAAGCTGCTGATGCAGACGGACTGTCTGCTGAACTCTTCAAGGCAGTTGGGGATGGTCTGGTTAGGAGCATGCACCAGCTCATCTCTAAGATATTGTCAGAGGAAAGCATGCCCGACAAATGGAGTCTCAGCATTGTTTGCCCGATACACAAAAAAAGAGAACCCTTTAACTGCGCCAACTACAGAGGAACATCGCGTACAAAATCTTCTCTGCCGTTTTGCGTGAACGCCTGACGCCTTTTGTAAATAAGCTGATAGGTCCTTATCAGTGCGGATTCAGGCCAGGGACGTCCATCATCGACCAAATCTTCACACTACGACAGATCCTGGAAAAAACCAGTGAATTTCAAGTCGACACTCACCACCTATTTGTCGACTTCAAAGCCGCCTACGACAGCGTACCTTTGACATCCCTGCTAAACTCGTCAGACTATGCAGGATGACTTTGGAGAAAGGTCGCTGCTCCATCCGAATCGGTGAACACCTTACCGATACTTTTGATGTCAAAAAAGGATTTAGGCAGGGCGATGCGCTGTCGTGTGATTTCTTCAACATCATATTGGAAATGATTGTGCAAAAATCACTGGCCAATACAAGAGGCACAATCTATTTCAAATCCTCGCAACTCCTTGCATACGCCGACGACGTTGACATAATAGGTAGATCACGGCGAGATGTCAATGAGGCGTTTGCGAGTATTGAGATGGAGGCGGCGAAAATTGGTTTGGCAGGACGCTCACCACCGACGTCTTGGCCAGAACGTTTGTATTGGCAGATATAAGCTTGAGGTAGTTAAGGACTTCGTCTACCTTGGCTCCGCAGTGACCTGGAACAACGACATCCGTTCCGTAATACCTATACTCTATACACTATAAATATACTCCTTTTGTACATACACTTACATTTCTTATACAGTCCACATACACTTATGATCCACTATTGTTATTTCTTACATATGAACTCTCTCTCTCCTTTACTCTTTATTTACTTATTTACTTATTGTACAAGCACTGTAGTATATGGCCTTGCATTATCCGTTTGTTTACTTATGTACATATGACACAAATAAAAGTGAGTTGGATTGCGACTATCGAGAAGAGCACACGTGTTTAGTGGTGGTTCTATTTTGAACAACATCAGTTCCGAAATCAAACGCAGAATCACTCTTGCTAATCGCTGTTTCTTTCGGCTCAGAAGGCAAATGAGTATTACAGCCCTCTTCCGAACGACAAAGTTGACTCTATATATATAAGACCCTTATAATCCCAGTCCTGCACGGCGCAGAAACATGGACACTATCAAAAGCGGATGAGGAGGCCCTTGGTTGGTTCAAGAGAAAGATTTTGTGCGGGATTTTCGTGCCTATAAACGCAGACGGAGGAAGGAGAAAAAGACTCAAACTCGAACTTTACGGGCTGTACAGTGACATGATTCAACTCCTAAGATGGCGAGGCCATATAGAGCGAATGGACACCGCAGCTCCAGCCCGGAGAGTCTTTGAATCCAACCCCGATGGACGAAGAAAGATAGGATGGCCGCACTTAAGATGGCGCACACAAATGGAAGGGAACCTCAGCCAACTGGGTGTACGGCAATGGAAAAGGCTAGCAAAAGATCTGGCTAGTTGGAGAGGCAGGTTGGTTGAGGCCCAGGTTCACTCCGAACTGTAGCGCCCGTTAAGTAGAAGAAGAAGAAGAATTTTGAGGCCGTTAGCTAGAGCAAGTTAATTGAAGTCAGTTATTTAGAGCCAGTTAGTTAATACCAGTTAATAAGACCCATTTAGTCAGAGCCAGTTAGAGGCAGTAAGTTAAAGCCAGTTGGTCAGAGCCAGTTGGTTAGAGTTAGTTAGTTTGCGTCAGTTAGTTCGAGCCAGATAGTTAGATCCAGTTAGTTAGAGCCAGTTAGTTAGATCCAGTTAGTTAGAGCCAGTTAGTTCGAGTCAGGTAATTAGTGAAAATGTGGTGAAAACCCCTCGGAAATCTCTCAAAAATGGCAGGAGGAGGTGAGTGTGTGTTGGAAACATGTGTTTGAATGGGCAAAGCGGTTGAAGAGGTGCCGAGGATCAGTAGAGGACGATCCAGGTAAAGGAACCCCTGTCACCTCCTGTTAGGTTAGGTTAGGTAAGTGGATCGAGTTTGGGTCTAATCCATGCTGCCTGCAGAGCCTTAATGGCTGCGTGGCTGTCAACATAGATGTTGATCCTTTTTCCTGAGAGATTCTCTCTGCTAATCAGGTCTGCCGCCTGCTTGATTGCGAAGATCTCAGCTTGGAAAATACTGCAGCCATCACCAAGTCTATAGGAGCAATGTACATCCCCAGATTCAAAATGGACCCCGGCACCTTTACCGACATCAATTTTGGATCCGTCAGTTCATTTTCCGTGCGTACCGTGTAACCGATCCATTCCTCCCTGGAGGGAATTCCAATAGAGAATTTCCTCTCACAGGAAGAGAGTCGGGTGACATAGTCCGTTTCGGATATGAATCTCGAGATGTCCCATCCATCCAAGACTGATGCGTGGCCGTAAAGACTCCTTGTCCATAGACTGGATTCTTGAAGTCTTAGCGCAGTTCTGGCTGCGATGCTTTCGCAGTATTTGTCCAAGGGTGGGAGGTTCAGCATAGCTTCAAGGGCCGCCATTGGTGTGGACTTCATAGGTCCCGTCGACGCCAGAGAGCCTGCCCTGTGAAGATGGCATTTCTTCTCAAGCGCCTTCCACCAGACAATCGAACCATAGACCAGAATAGGTCTTACCAGCGCAGAGTATAACCAATGTACCAACTTCGGTCTGAGGCCCCATGTCTTTCCAAAGGCTACTCAGCACGAATATAGTGCCACGTAGGCCTCCCGTACTGCGGTATTGATCATCGTGAATATGTTCCTACCGATCCTACAGTGACTGGACAGTTCTATCTTAGTGTCCCGAAGATGCTGCGACCACGTGTTTCTTGTGTGCGACCCGAACTCACAAAGATGGGTTCAATCTTGCACCACGACAATACGCCAGCCCATTCTTTTTGATATTGCAAGGCTTTTTGTCGAAAAAAAAAACCTTCTAACCTTGTCGCACCCACCCACAATATTGTTCGCTGCGACTGTTTCTTATTCCTCGAAATGAAGTCACACCTCAAGTGAGCTCATCATGGTGGTGTAGAGAAGGTTAAAGAGGCTGTAATCATGGTTCTGACAGAGTTAACTTCGGAGCATTACCAAGGGTGATTCGAATCGTTATGTAGACTTAGAGAGGGACTGTCGTGAAGGTTGATAGTAAAATGTTGCGCCTAACTTATTTGCTGGTTTTTTGTTTACAAATTCCTAGAACTCAATTGCTCCACATCGTATATCCCGAATCCCCCTTCATTGCAAAAAGCTACGGTCACTTTAAACCAAGTTGTGGAATGGTACGATTAGCTAACCAATCACAAATATCTCTCGATGTTCACGCATCTATGCCGTCTATTAAGAAATCTCTATACGCGTCCTCATAATATCCCACCCGTCTCCACAGTTAATTTTTTCATCCTCCTAGCCTATTCCTTCTTTGGTTAAATCGTTTAGTTAGTTTTTAAGCTTAAATTGTAATTCAAAACGTACATCACCACGTTAATCGAAGAAGGCAATCAACACGACCTTGATATGTGAGCGACTTAGGCGCGGGAATTTTTGGTCTTGCCTCACCTACAGCACAATATTCATTCGATATTGCGGGCCCTAAGCATACACTCAAGTCTCATCTCCCGTAATAACACGTTTCATCTTGTCCTGATACTCAGAAAGGATTGCTTCTACGCGAGGACGTTTCTCCAAAAAATTCAGTGTTTTCGGTACCAATCGAGATTTGACGTTTAGAATGGTATTGACTGGTCGTTATTGACAGCTTCAAGGTACCAAATCTTAAATTGTTTGAACTTGAGCTTTGTCGGTTGAGGTTGATAAAAGCATATCGTCGCGCGCAGTTTAATTTCAAATCTTCCCTTACTTTTTGGGCACAGTATATACTCTTGAGGACACGAACCGACGGTTATGTTTTAGTTTCGCTGTCAAAGTTTGGAAAGCTTAGTGGCAGCTGAAAAGGAAATGGTGGTAGCTTTCAGCGGCATACTGCTGAATGTTAATGCCAGAGCATTCTAGAGACTTCTGAAGAGGAACGTCTGATGGCGTACACTTGAGAGATTGGACCGAGGGATATAAAAGCGGGAAAACTCGCCAATCAAGCTATCTAGTGAGTTAGTGGGCAATTACCTAATAGTTGTGGAGATAAAGTGTGTAAAAAAGATGTGTGTAAGCAATAACTTGGTAAGTGTTATAAAAGGAGGTATTAAAGGTGAGGCGCCCAGATAATTGAACTGAGGTGGAATGATAAAGTGTGGGTATTGAATAAACAAGCAAACAGTTGTAGTTTATCGTAATCCAGTGGTCGAACTCTATTCTGGACTGGTAATTTCCGTAAGAATACTTTCCGTAATGTTCGTTTCGAAATAACATTCCACGGTATACATAGAATGGAACATCCATTGCCATTTCCCTTAACAGTAACGTAATTGAGTATCAATATCTTCCAGCAAATTAAACTTAATGAGCAAATTAAACTTAATGATTAAAAGGTCCTTGAAAAAGATTAGAAGATTCCTAACCAAACTACAACGGCTTGGCGCCTCCCACGTTGTTATTGAATTTCATAAAAACAGTCTAACATCAAGGTCGAATCACACTAAACACAAATCTATTCCACTGTGAATCTCCAACTTAACAGCGAATCTCTTGCGCAAAACCCGATGTTTCACACCACAACCGACAATAAGACCATCTAATTAATTGCGTCAAATGAGACAAGGATTTCGCTAACAAATTATTAATATCTAACACCATGACGTCAATAATGGTTTCGAATTACCTCCAGCCATGGCGACATAGAGCACCAGATTTTCCATGGAAACTATGAGTTATAACCGTCACTAAAAACCGCTAACATCATCAATTTGCTGTCACGTTCAAGGAGTGCGAGCACAGCACGTTCGCGATTTAAAACAATGCCCCAAAACCACATAGATCAGGATGACAAGTGTCAGGAAGTAGTTAATGCCGAAATTATGCGGGTCGAGTTGAAGTACTGGATTGGGTGGCAACGATGAATGTGGGACAGCATGGGTGCGAATAGCAATAACGCGTCACGTTAATAATTTTAAATCGACCACAATGTGTCGTAGTGTATGACAAAGTGTCGGATGGTGCTCCATGCGATGGCGGGACGTGAATCCAACCACATGAGATGAATTTAGCTGTCGGATGGGCATAGTTCTGTGGCTGTAGAGGTAGGGCCTATGCATGTATACAAACCGCAACATGATGTTGGACAGTAAATTTACATTTCGTTTTGGAGGAGAGCGCTCGCGAAGTGATTTATTCGTGCGTGCTGATCTGTGCGGAATCATCCGAGCTGTCATAGATGTGTCTTTCGTGTGGTCTCATAAACGAGTTGTACGACAAGTCGGGTTGTTGTCATTTGAATGATTTTTAACTTCCCAGTGGGAAGTTATTGTAATGGGGCCAATTTGCGAATTTCAAATGTTGACTTATCTCCACGTTGCAAGGTCATCAGAATCCAAATCCAAGGTTTTTATAGAGATTTCTGTGTGTATGTACATATTTACGTATGTGTGCGTGTGTGCGTGTGTGTGCGCTGGGAATGTTTGGTCTCGATTGTGTCGAGAACCAAAGACGATATTGACATGAGACTTATTTCATTGGAAGCGCAATTACGTAACTTAAAACTGATTAAGTTTCAAGCAAAATCGGTAAAGCGGTTTTCGGTTAGTAATTAAATAACTAGGAAAAAGGCAAAAAAATCATGCAACACAGCTGATTTGAATGAGAAGTGATCAAACATACTGATGACGGCTTAACGCTTACAGTGTGTATGTATGTATGTTGTCGTTACAGTCCATCAGTGACCAAAGCTAAGCTTCTCTCAATTACCCATGTTCTGTGTGATTTCATTTTTCCATAGGTGAAAGGAACCTACAGTTTATTGTCGGTTCCGAACGTCAAATTTCGAGAAGCTTTTCATGACAATTATACTATAGGTGGTTTTGCCAGAACCCCGCTGAGGAGAGGCACCGTGAAAACATGTTCGTTGACATGACTGTTGACGGGATTCGATCCCGTGTCATCGGCGTCAGAGGCCAACACACTATCCATAGCGCCACGGCGCTCTCACTCACAGTATGTGGTCACTTCAAATCCATACTCTGTATGTGCAATTCTAATACAGCACCATAATGGAACTTGGAATATTTGCTGAGAACTATGTACAACCAACGTGAAAATTCCGTCGAGTTCCTCTCAAATCCTATCTAGGACAACCACCCTTGGAGAGTAGTGAGACGAACATCTACGACCCATACCATCTTCATTCCGCTCAGGTTATGTGACAAATTTGAACTTTCGCGAATTATGAAACAAAAAAAAAAAAAAAAAAACAGAATTATCCATATTCACGATGAATGATGCCGCGGATATGGAAAAATTTATCAACACTTCCTTTAATCGTGACTTTGATATCCTCACTTTCGTTCACTCTTCTCAGGGGTGGTTGTCCCATACGACGAGAGCCGACCGAAATTCACGTTGGTTATAATCCTTAGCAATTGTTTCATGCACTTTTGGTACTATATTGCATATGCAGAGGATGAATTTGAATTGTTATGCCTGCAGCAGTACGTTATAACAAATTTCCCGGAACTGAATTGCCACACCTCATATTCATATGATGTAGAGCGTTGCTCGGAAAGGTCATGTGTCATGATTAGACGATTATCGGAAGGGACAATGTCTGTTGAATGCGGCAGCTAAAGTTGGATTTCCCATATAAGGGTTTCCTAATAGATTTTTCACCGATTTGCAACATTTAGATGAGCGTCGTTATGCAGAAAAATCACCCATCCGTGTATTTCTTTCCATAGCGGACGTCATTCAAAACTTGCCCTAGCCTTTGTGCATGACTGCCAATAAGATAACGGCAACAATTTTGTTGATTTCGGTTCGTTTTAGGGAGATTAGTCCCCAGGTTCGCTGTCGATCAAATCGAGGCCAAATTTGCTGCCTGGTGGTTAGGCAGGTATGCCCTTGGGTCCATCTCAGGTTCGTCTTAGCCACGGCTTGATTCGGTAGTTTTAGTTTGATAATTGCTAGTTTATTCGCTGCGTAATTTCTTGTCTGGTGTATGTGCGCATGTGCGGTCGGAATGTTTGGTCTCGATTATTTCGAGAACCAAGGACGACAGTGAAATCAGACTGATTTCATTCGACGCGAAATTATGTAACTAGGAACTGATTAAGCCTACAGGTATATCGGTCCAGCCGTTTTTTGTTAGAAATTAAATAACTTAATAAAAGGCAAAAAAAAAAAATGCAACACAGCTGTTGTGAGTGAGGAGTGATTAAACATAGTGATGTAGAAGCAAGTGTTTATATGTATGCCATTGGGGATCATCGATGAGCTTCATTAAACCTTTCCGTATGTGTAAAAATGTTGATTATTTGAAAACGGGATTTCGTAGTTCCTCACTCGAACGACCAAAGTCATGCTTTACAAAACCCTCATTCTGCCAGTCTTGCTGTACGGAGCCGAAGGCTGGAAGATAAGCAGGACAGCGGAGCTGATTTTGGGTTCTTTCGAAAGAAAAATTCTGCGCCTGTCTGTGAGGAAGGTGAATGGAGAAGAAGACACAACCGCGAACTCTACGAGCTGTACCAAGATGTGGATGTAGTCCGGAAGGCAAGGATCCGTCGACTACACTGGCTCGGCCACATCGAGCGCATGGACATCAACGCTCCAGCTAAGAGGGTCTTCGACTCCGAGCCTCCTGGTTCGAGAAGAAGAGGAAGACCAAACCTCCGGTATAAAGACCAAGTAATCGCGGATGTAAGACATCTTGGTCTTGACAACGTGAAGCAGCGTGCCCAGTCAATGATGGAAGGCAGCTATAGCTCAGGCTCAGATCCTCCATGGATTGCTGGCCTGATAAGTAAGTAAGATTTCGTAGTTCATCGACATAAACATAAGATTTATAAAAATTAAAAAATATAAAATTGAATGGGTGTTGTCATTTTTCCCACTGGGAAGTTAGTCGTGTGGGCCTTGCGGGTCGCCCCCATTACATATTTAGTTCTAAACTTCATCGCTGCCCCTAATGAAGAGGTACATTCCGCAGTGCCAAACTGACCGGAACCGGTCATTCATTGCTCTTCCCGGTATACCTTACTGACAAACCTAGGACAAACGACAGCCTTACTTCAATCGAAAGAACGTAAACTCAGCATGGTACTCAGACAAACCTGTAAGGTGCGTGTTCTTTCTGTCAGTTAATATGATTTTCAAAAGCCTTACAAGACGGCATCCAAAAAGTCGAAGTAATAAAACTCCACAAACGATCTACAGCCAGCACACAAGTCGTCAGATAATAAGAAGACGATGGGAGAAGAAGCATCTCGTAGGAACTTAAGCCCTCTGCATAAAAGACTAATGACCGACTTTACACTTCATTCAAATGGATTTTCTCCTTCTCTCGTCACCTTAATTCTGAAATATCATCTAGGTCAATCCCTTTCTCCCCATGCCTCCCGCCAAAGTCAATATGTCTTTCCCCTCGTTTCATTTTACATGCAACTGTGCCCATAAAACCGAGAACTGATTGCATTCGAGAAGCCGCCAACCATACCGTTGTATTCACACCAGAATAACATTCAGTTGATGCATCAAAGTGTTGACTCTGAAAAATGAGATTCCATTTATGCCTTTATCCTTGCAAATCTTTTCTTCATCTCTACTCTATCACTGTACGTGTTCCTTTTCACTTTTGTCGCTTGTTCTTCGTCACGCTATGATGCGCCCACCACCAAATCCATTCGCATCGTCAACCGTAAAAGTGTTTGCTTGCTCGACTCCACAAAAGGTGTATTTACGTTTTCGAAGCCGAAATGAAATGAATTACCAAGTTCACACTCCACAAACGCAACGCCCCGCACAAGAGAGTATGGCATCGGCTGGTGATGGGTGGGTGAAAATCTCAAGGCACAAGGACATGTGCACTATCTACATATGTACATGGATGAGTTTCGAAATGTTCGCTTTTATTTTCCAACAAATTGCATCCACCAGCTCGTGAGGGGTCCTCGACTGTGTGTGATGGGGGGGAGATAGAGCGTGTGAATAGAAATGAAAAGCGCAACAGGGACGCTATCGGTGAAGGATTCATTAGTGTTTGTTTTCAAACTGAGCGGGAATGGATTTATGATTTAATGTCAAGAGTTGCGAAGGACTCGAATACGATGATCCTGATGGTTGCTGTACGTGCTAATTGGCGCTATTCACTTGATTAAGCAAGGGCGTGTTCGTAAAGTGCACTGACATTGGTTTTGTGCAGTCGTTGGCAATTGTGCAATATTTCAAAATAGTGACACACTATTCGCTGTCGTTGAAAGGGATACTATCAAATACGTAGTGCCGTGTACGCTATTACATATGTATATCTCCTTGTGTATGCCAGCTAGTATAAATATCGATTCGACAAGTTCGACATAAAAGTGATTTGAAATGTGTCATGGTAGTAGCAAAAAATGAATTGGTATCGTCGCTTGACTGTTTACTCAAGAAGAAAACGACAAATTAAGACATTGAGAAATTGACACATTGACAAATTGAGAAATAATCATTTTAAATTGGGTCTTAAGCATGGCTTAGGTGGAGTTCCTCAGAAAAGTAATTAAACTCGGAGACATGTTGTCCTCGACTACATTGTCAAAACATAGTTTTACAAGATGTGGGAAAGAAAAACATCAATGACATCAAAATTGTACTAGGAGACTCCAATGCAAAGCTGGGTAAGGAGAGCATCTTTGAACGAGTCATCGGCAAACATAGCCTACACGACACCACATCCGATAACGGACACAGGTTGATTGATCTTGCTACAGGGCGAAATCTCCTTCTAGCCAGTACGCGCTTTCCGCACCTCGATAAACAGAGAGGCATCTAGCGGTCACCAGATTAACCAATCACTGACCAGTTTGATCACATTGCGATCGACGTCAGACACTCCTCCACTTTTCTTAATGTTCGAACTTTCCGAAGACTCGGACGAAATAGAGTAAGAATGCAAAGGTATGATGTCGGAAAGCTACTATCGTCAGAAACCGCTAGTGCTTTTACCGATCGCGTCTCCCTTAAGCTCTCTCATACAGATTAACCTTACACGCAGTCAATAGAACAACAGTGCAACCTTTGCAAACAAGCTCTGAAAAGCACTGCTTCTGAAGTTTTGGGCTTCAAGGCTTCACCGCCAAGAAGCATCTGGTTCAATGACGAGTGCAGGAAGATTCACATAGCGGAGCAGGATACATATAAAGCCTCGCTGCATAGAAGAACCAGAGCAGCTTGTGAGCTCTACGAGCTAAAAAGAAGGGAGGAGCATAAGCTTCTCAGGAGAAAGAAGAAAGAGCACGCGAAGCGGCCGATTAAAGATTAGGAGAGGTGCTACTGCAGGCGTGACGTTCGAACTTTTTATCTACAGATAAAGTGAACATGCCAAGGTAATAAAGCCTGAACGGAAGATTCTGGGGATGAGAACGGACACCTAGAGACACCGGCGATGTTAGTCAATTGTATATACGGCATACTAGTAGTAGGGATACTATCAGTATACTATGGTGTTTTTGCCAATTCGCCGCCGAGGAGGGACGCCGCGATATAAACATTAGATGGTGTTATCGGGATCCGAACTCACTCATCGTGCGTCCGAGTCCAATACACTAACTACTGCGCCACGTCGCCCTCAACTGCACCAACTATAGAGGGATAAGTCTCCTTAACGTCGCCTTCTCTACTGTTTTGTGTGAACGCCTGAAGCCTTTTTTGAATTAACTGATAGGTCCTTATCAGTGCGGGTTCAGGCCAGGGAAGTCCACCATCGATCAAATCAATCAGCAATTAAAAGAAGTGAGATTTAAATCTCTACTAGTTTCTACATGCAACTTCAGAGATGTCATCACCTTTCAGCGGAGATGATAATTATAATGTACGTTTTTGGATCGAACAGTTTGAGAAGTGTTCGAAGGCTTAGATGATCGCAACAAATTCATTTGTGCCAAAAGGCTCCTGAAAGGTCCGACCAACCAGTCAGACCACCTGCCAGACTGCCCAGCCCAGGTAGACCACCCAGTCCGACCACAGAGGCCGACCACCCAGTCCGACCACCCAGCCAGACCATCCAGTCAGACCGCCCAGCCAGTTAGACCACCCAGTCAGACCACTCAGCCGGACCGCCCAGCCAGACCTCCCAGACAGTTATACCGCTCAGTCAGACCGCCAAGTCAGAACGCCCAGCCAGCCAGTCCTGCCAGTCCGACCACCCAGCCAGACCACCCAGCCAGACCATCCAGTGCGACCACCCAGTTAGGCCAAGCCAGACCGCCCAGCCAGTTAGACCACCCAGTCCGACCACCCAGTCAGACCGCCCAGCCAGTTAGACCGGTCAGTCAGACCGCCAAGTCAGAACGCCCAGCCAGCCAGACCAGCCGGTCCGACCACCCAGTCAGACCGCCCAGCCAGGCCAGTCAAAACGCCTAGCCAGCCAGACCACCCATATCACCCAGTCCGACCACCCAGCCAGACTATCCAGCCAGAGCATATAGCCAGACCGCCCAGTACACCAAAGAGAGTCGTGACGGACATTCGTGACGAAAAATTCTCACATTTTTTTTCGCCTAGCCTCCACCCGACAAATCCGTATCGTCTTATAAGGAACTTCGTTCCAAGAGTATTTCAGTACATTGGATCTGAAAAATCGTTTTCATCATGTCAAACTTTTAGACGATTCTCTGAAGAGGCCGTTTGGCTTGAAAAACGCTCCTGTTTTTCAGCGATTCATGAAGCATATTTCCAGAGAACTTATTTAAAAAAAAAAGATACTTACCTATTTAGACGATATTCTTATCGCGACTTTAGCGATTCAATCGCTAAAATGACTTTCTCCACCGTTGGACTATTCTCCGCCACACTCTAGACTATAGGTCTATCCCCCTGGGTGCCTTGTTCGGGATTGAGCAGCTCCGAAAAGTGCTCGCTTCATCTGCGTAAGATGACCATCTCATGGGAAAGCAACACACCATCTTTGGATTTAACTCTTTCGATTGAATTTCCTTCCTCTGAGCGGGCACTTCTTCCTCTACATGCGATTTGTTTATTCATTTATTTATTTACTAAGCTAACACTATAATTAAAATTATGAGCAAGCTTTATCAGCCATAGCAACGGATGCCTTCGGCACATGCCATTTAACAGTTGGAATTTGCTCATACCTTTCGGATATGTGTCGTGAGAAGTGTTGCCGCACCTCACTGCTCTGTAGTTTCTCCCACCGTATGCGTGTAGCCACTCTTGGTTTCCGCCTTTGGCAGACGAGGTGCTCCATCAGTAAGATACAGCTTACACAACACCAGGTGATGATCAGGTGACAGTTCAGCTCCTCTCAACACACGAACGTCACAAACCATCCGTTTCACACACAATGGTACCACAAAGATATCTATTCACGATTTCTGTTGAAGACTCCGACGATACCAAGTATATTTATTAATGTCTTTATGCGAAAAGAAGATGTTCATAATGGACATGACATTTGCACAGCAAAAATTCAACAACCACTCTCCGTTCGCGTTTTGATGAGGATCACCGTTCCGCCCAATCACACTCCCCAGTGTCGTTACATCCACACCCACGTGGACGTTGAAGTCCCCCTTCAGGATATTGGAATCCCTCTCAACCACCCTATCAAAAGCAGCATCAACTTCATCCGGGAAAGTCGCATACTCTGACTCTAGATTCGGTGCATACACCTGCACCAGAGCCAAAGTTGATCTTTCAAGTTTTAAGATCGCGACTCCCCCTCCTAATGGTATCCACTTCAATACCCTGCCTGCCAGCCTGGGACTTTTGAGTATCCCCACTCCCGCCTGTGCAGACATTTGAGGTGCAACTCCCGACAGGAAGTGTTTCCACCCATCCGAAAGGTCCACAGTTCTATATCCTCTTTGCTTTGTCCAAGAGATACCTACGATATCTAATCGATACCTGGCAGCTTCCTCAACCAGCTCGAGATGCTTTCCTGTGAGACGTTCCATGTGCCCAACCTAAGTCAATGCCGCTGTCTGTTGCTTTTTACTCCCCGCATGCACTGGTTAGTGCAAGGCGTGCATCTTCCTCCACCGCCGTAATGGCTCACAAGGCCACAGCCGGGTTGCACGTGACTTCTTCGGGCTTAGCCCGGCCGGCTACCGAACGGGACAGACCGGCCACCAGACGCTCGCATACTGCCACCATTTAGGCCTGGCTCCGAATGGGGCCCTGGCACACCAGGGTAGGCATTTTCCGAGGCAGGTCTCCTCTTTGTCATCCAGAGGTGTTTTGCGCTTCGTTAGCCAGGTTTGAGCTGTACGAAAATCAATTCACACACCCCAAACCTGTTGCCCGCCCCCCACCATGAGGAGGTCAGCTGCCGGGTGGGGCGCCATTACGTTGTAATTTCATAAATTATCCATGCATCTAGGCATCTCTGAATAGTTTCCTAAACAGGACTCAATGGGCTATAACAATCCATGTAAAATTTCCTACATGGACTGTCGGATCATTTGCCAGTAGGTTAAGTGCTTTTACTCCTGATCTCATTCATAATGTACCATAATGCTTTTGAATGAGCTTGATCTAATTAAATTGATTCACTACATACTTGAGAAGAACCGACTACAGGATAGCCCCTCAAACCATGTCGGCGCATAATAGACTAATACAAATGGATCTGAACACAATTTGAGTGTGGTGAAAGCAATGAAAATCCCACAAGTTGACCTATATTACAAGTGGAAATCACATTTCCTCCTTCAACCACACATTCGTTACGACTTACTCCATAGGAGATACTACACACGAAAAATCGTAATCTTGTATCTCATCGAGAAATGGACTTTGAGCAGATGACGCTGACCTAAAACTACATATGTACATCCTGAATAAACCTCTAAAACGACACACGTCCGAAGCAATCTCTTTAGATTCACCCGAAAACGTGCTCGACATAACCCTAAGCTGCAACGAACTACGAATGTGTACGTGTAGTTGCACCTCATTCAAGTGAACAAAAAAAAAAAAAAGAAAATAACAACGAAAACCAAAATGGAAAAACACTTTTATTCCACTTATATCTGTCAGAATTCAAAACCAAAATAGAAAACAACCTAAAAGATACTGCAGGACTTCGTGTAAGCATACGAACCTTTCACCGAATCTCTGTTTCAATCCAACTCACGTGTTGTGCGCCAAACGTCGTTCTCGTCCTCGTCCTCATTTTTTGGCCTCACCCACCCGTTTTCGTACGATTTGTGCTTGTGAAGCTCACCCAAACCTCCAGCACGTTCCATTAAGCCACTTTGTTCTACAAACCGCAAAGAAAGCAACTTACTCTACCTTCCACATTCATATATCGAATATCCTTTCAGCTAAGCAGTTTTCCACTATCGAGCAAGGATACTCCGTGCCATGGAAAGAAGGAATTGCTTCTTTCATTTATTCGATTTAAACCTCAGGAGTGCCTCCGTGTGTGGGCATTCCATATACTTGTTCCTGACCCTGTACTCCCGGTATGTTATATAGAATAACATTACCAAACGACACAATGTGTACTTCGATTGCAATTGAAAGGATCTTTTCCACGGATATTACGTTTTCTCCTTTGAGGTTTTGTATCTAAGCCACGCACTGGCACCAGCTGGATTCAAATGAAAATGTACGACAGACAGGAACGGAAACTTAGGGATGCGAGGAGACCATTCTCGACCCGCCTGAGCATGAAGGATGATAAAAAAATAAAGGGATGGCCCGAAAATAGAAAGAAAATAAATCGATGATGGGTGTAATCGGATATTACCACACGAGCACGGCACATAAGAGCACTGCTTCATATGCGCCTCCTGCTTCTTGGAGAAATTTACAAGGACGACGACAGGAGCATTTGGATTGTAAACTGACGAAAACTGTGATTGAAAAATGATTTTTTGATTTCCATAAACCACCATTTAATACACATACATACATATATACTTACTCCGATGTCTGGCCCCACATCCCTTTGTACGTAAGACGCGGTACGTCATATGATACAATGCTTCGGTGCAGTATGTTATGGCAGGATACCATCACCTTTTAGGGCATTAAGTAGCAAGGAGTCAAGGAGTCTATTCAAGAACGATCTCTACTCTCATAGTTCGCATCCTTTCGATAGTCTTTTAGTGTAACCGTGAAGGAAGCGGATGACACGGGAGATAGCGGAAAGGATCCTGATAACCTTTGGATGTCGCTTCAAAAGACTTTCCGTTCTCTACCTTCACAAAGTTACCCCGCACGAGATCATCAACTGAGCGGAAAAAGTATAGTATTGAATAGATGCCATCTTGCATCTGGGTATCGATTTGCCTGCCGACACAGAGGGCAATAGACACCGATGCATATCGTAGCGGTTTCAGTGTGTGCTTCATTATTTAATTTCCGACGAGGTAAACTGTGAATACTCGGAAATGTGACAAGTTGGAAATGACATTAGAGATAGTCGTCGACGTCGAGCATGCACTGTGTAATGAGTGCCTTAGTCACCATAGTGACTATGGGGTGTGCCATGTGACCCAAACTAACTGCGGCACATCACCCTTCACATGGGGATAAGGATGTCATCCAACGATAACAGTGCTGCCAAGGCGACAAGGAATGATGATGTCAGTGTGTAAGAGTGGCCGCGTCATTGTGTCATTGATTTCGTAATACCATATCCATTTCTACGTTCTGTAGAATTCCGGGGATTGGCTTGAACAGCTTGGATGGCTCCCGAAGGGTCATGGCTTAATTGTGAACAAATATGTTTTCCATTCGCTTTACGATTATGTGGACGTTTGGTAGCCATGTCATGCTATTGTCCTTGCTTGGACAGAAGGCTTGAACATTGGGATACAGAGATATCCTTAAAGTTGTCAGTTCTAAATAAAGTTGTACCTCGAAGAGGAGCTGAAATTCGTGCAACTATCCTTCGGTATTGCAGGAACAACTAGGTAAGGGTAATAAAGTTGAATGGCTATGGGAGTAGCTGAGGGAAAAGTTTCCTTCAAAGCAAAGCACGATGGCACACAGGGTTGAATTGAGGGGGGTGTTACTTTTAGTTAAAGGAGAACACTAGTGACTAGCGGAAACCAATTCGTTTGATGGTATGTAAATGAGATTGTACTATGGTTTTTGTATTTACTTAACGGGTAGAAGGAAAAGGTATGACTGAATACCAATAAGATAATGGAACTGTCTATTACAATCATGCATTTATTATTGTTTAATCCTGGAAGTGCTGGAGATTACCTTTAGGGAAATACCACTTAGAGAACTAGGCAAGGCGCTTAAACCTCTTCGAATTTCGCTGTACATAAGATAACCAACAAGCTTCTGCAGCAGCCATGTTCTTTGAAAGGACCTTTTTCATGTTAGTGTGCACGGCATTATATGCGGTCGTTTGCTCTTGCTTCATCTCTTACTTACTTACTTATCAGGCCTGAGCTATAGCTGCCTTCCATCCTTGACGGTCCCGGGCACGCATCTTCCAGTTATCAAGACCAAGATATCTTACATCCGCGATTACTTGGTCTTTATACCGGAGGTTCGGTCTTCCACTTCTTCTCGAACCAGGAGGTTCGGAATCGAAGACCCTCTTAGCTGGAGCGTTGATGTCCATGAGCCCGATGTTGCCGAGCCAGTGTAGTCGACGGATCTTTGCCTTCCGGACTACATCCACATCTTTGTACAGCTCGTAGAGTTCGCGGTCATGTCTTCACCTTCCTCACAGACAGGACCAAATATCCGGCGCAGAATTTTTCTTTCGAAAGAACCCAAAATCAGCTCCACTGTCCTGCTTATCGTCCAGCTTTCGGCTCCATACAGCTAGACTGGCAGTATGAGCGTTTTGTAAAGCATGACTTTGATCTTTCGAGTGAGGAGTTTTGACCCAAGTTGTTTGGACAAGCCGAAGTAGCAGCGGTTGTCAAGGGCGATTCTAAGCCGGATCTTCACTGTGGTGTCATTTGTGGAATTTACGTCTGCCCCGAGGTAGACAAATTCTTAACTACCTCGAAATCGTAGCTGTCAATTGTTATATTTTGTCTCAGGTGGTGAGCGACAGATTGGTATTTGCTTGACAGCATGTACTTCGTTTTGTCCTTGACCTTAAGACCAACTCGTTTCGCCTGTTCTTCAATCGTCGTGAATGATTCCACAATGTCACGGCGAGACCATGCGATGATGTCGATATCATCCGCGTATCCTAGCAGCTGGACGGACTTGTAGAAGATAGTGCCTTCCCTGTTGACGCCTGCCCGTCGCAGTATCTGCTCTAACATGAAATTAAAAAGTTACACGACAGCGTGACCCTGCCGAAATCCGGTGCATGTTTCAAACGGTTCCGAAGTCCTAGAACCGAGTTGCAGGGTGCATTGCGTATTTTTTAGCGTAGCGCGACATAACTGGATCAGTTTTCCTGGGATCCCGAATCGCACCAAACCGTCCGTTACTATGAATGCTGTCGTATGCGGCTTTGAAATCGATGAAAAGTTTGATGAAATGGTGGTGTGTATCGAAGTGTGAAAATTTGGTCTATAGTCGATTTGCCGAGCCGGAAGCTGCACTTGTAGTTGCCTATTAGTGCGGTTCAAAAGGGATTTAGACGTTCACACAGTACGCTGGGCAGGATCTTGTATTCGACATTGAGCAGGGATATACCTCTATAGTTCTTGCAAGAGGTAGGATCGCTTTTTTTGTGGATGGGACAGACGGCAAGCCATCTGAGCGTGCGGTCTTGTTGTTCTTCAGATTTTGAACAATTGTGCCGATTTTATCGACGCTCGGTGGGAGGACTGCTTCAGCGGCTGGAGTTGCGATTCTCTCAGTCCCTGTCACCCTGAAAATGATAGTCTATCTATTAGTCCCTGTGGCTGCCTTTTTGAAGCCTCCTGCAGAGCTGTTTGTCTCTGAACTCCTCGACAACCACCTGCAGATAAGCCTAAAGCTTGCTACCTGTGGCAAGCATAGTTTGTAATTTATTTTTTGAATACTAATAAATACTAAAAAAAAAAAAAAATATCAGGCGCGAAGATTCTTTTCTTCAGTCGCAGCAGTTTTTTCTCCTCCCTTCTTCTGGCTCGGTACTCCTACCGCGCTGCCCTGTTTTTTTGCTACAGCGCCTTTTGGTACGCCCCGTCGTCGGCTGCTGCCTTTTTCTGTTTACACTCGCCATCACACCACGGGTTTCTCGTCGGCGAGTTGTGGGTAGCCTAAGACGTTCTCGTATACTTACTGATTACGAATACGAATACTTCCTGGTGTGCTCAGGCGTCCAATGTCGTAACTCCTCATGTTGGGCTGGTGCAGCTTTCTCACATTGAACAGTTGAGCTCCGAATCTTGCTGCTACGAGGAATTAGTCAGAGTCATCGTTTGCCATCCTGAATGTTCGCACATCCATGCTGTTTGACGAGTGTCTTACGTCAATGAGCACGTGGTCGATTTGGTTGACAGTTTAACCATCCGGAGATCGCCGGGTTGCTGCGTGGATTCCCTTGGGGGGAAATCTTGTGCTACTTACATATACCCGCATTAGGTGCTGTCGCAAAGTCCGTGAGTCAGAAACCGTTATCCGTTGTTGTGTCCTGGAGGCTGTGCTTTCCAGTCACCCCACCAAAGGTGTTCTCCTTACCGGTTTTGGCATTGAAATCCCCGAGTACGATTTTAACATCGTACTCCGGACAAACGGATCGAAAACCGACAACAGCCTCGTCATCGAACATGTTTTCACGGTGCTTCTCCACAACGGGGCTCTGACAAAACCCCTGTAGTACAATTGTCAAGAAAAGGTTCTCGAAATTCGCCGTTCGGATCCGGCAATAAACTGTAGGTCCCTTTTATCTATGGGAACATAAAATCGGACACAACATGGGTGATTGAGAGAAGCTCGGCTTTGGTCCTTCATGGACTGTAAGGCCAGCACACATACATACATACATACTCCGGACAAGCTCCGTAGTCTTTGTCCATGAGATCATAGAAGTCCTCTTTGATGGCGTCTTCAGCCTCTTCGGTAGGGGTGCTGTACGAGGCTGATTTTGTAAAATCTGCCTTTGATGCAGATCACAGCCAAGTGATCACTTGTAGGCTTAAAGTCGATGACCTTCGAACTTAACCGCTTTCCCACGAGAAATCCGCACCCCAACATCTGCAATCCATAATAGATCTCGCAGTCTTTTTTCCTTATTATACCGTTTCCTATTCAGCGCATTTCCTGGACCGCTGTAATATCCGCCTTGTACTGCGTGAGAATCCTTTCTAGTTTATGAGCAGCACCGGTAGTGTACAGGGTTCTGACATTCCAGGAGTATACTCGCAAATCGTGTTCCTTTTTCGTGCGTTGTCGTCGTCGAGTATCCGTCCGTGTATTCGAGGCATCTTGCTCATTCATAACTTTTAGGTTTTTCACGGATTGTTAGCCCGCCGCGGATAGTTAGCCTGCCGCACAACTGCCATTTTGGTCGGGATTTTGTCACTGCATACGTTTGTTTACCTCCCAACGGATGTTCAAGGGGGTATCCAGAGGGCGCCGCGAGGAGGCCGTATGTCAACTTGACCCGGGCATTTAAACAGGGGTCGTTGCTGGCGTCTCGCCAGGCTGAGAGCGATCAACAGCTTTACCCTGTATGTCCGAGCCCATGCCCTCTTCTTGCTTCATCTCATAGAACTTAAATTGAATGGTTGTTAGGCCCAAGTCGTGCCTGGGCATGTAGGGCAAAGTTGCTGATTGCTCTCAACAGCCTCCTCGCGGCACCTTTTCGATACGCTCCTCAACACTCGTCATGCAGCTACCACCCTATGCAAGATGGCTCAACCCGACCAAGACGGCGGTTATGCGGATGCCTAACAACCCGCCCATGTAAACAAAATAAAACCTGTTATGAACGAGATACGGATACAAGGACGGATAACCAACGACGACAAGTTAAGAAAAAGGACCACGATTTGCGAGTATACTTCTGGAATGGGAGAACTCTATATACTCCTGAAGCTACTCATCAACTAGAACAAGGAGTTGTAAAGAAAAAGGAGCGCGGCATTTATTACAGCTGCCCCAAAAGGCTGCACTTATTGGGATGCGGATTCGTCTTGGAGAAATGGCTAAAAACGAACGTCGATTTTAAGCTAATAAGCTGTGATCCGCATCCAAAGCAGATTCTATAACATAAGCCCCATCTGAAAGCACTCCTCTAGCGGCCTATCAAAGAGGATTTCTACGACCTCGTGGACGACGCCTACAGAACTTGTCCGAAGTGCGACATCAAAATCGTACTCGGGGACTTCAACGCCTTGGCGGAGAAGTCGGAAAGCACACTCTCCACCATACGGCAACAGACAACGGCTTCCGACTTACGGATTTTGCGACAACTCGTAATGCGGTTGCAAGTAGCACAAGATTTCCTTGCAAAAACATCCTGGCAGTCTCCAAATGGTCAAATTGCCAACCACATTGACCCACATTGACCATGTGCTCATAGACGCAAGACATGCGTTAAACATCCTGGATGTTACAACGTTTAAAAGGGGAACTCTCGGCTATGAGAATTTTTTACTTTTCATAGTTACTACATCAGCCCACCAAAAGGAGGTTCAACATTGGAAGACTGAGTACCTCAGAGATCGCCAGAACAACTAAGTAAACGACTAGCAAGTATGTCTACATCGGAAACAAACGCCAACAATATGTGGCGTCATTGCCCCTTAGCAATCATGGCAGCAGCTGAAACTACTGTAGGCTACGAGCCACCACTGACAAGAAACCCGCAGTATGAGGGTGAGTGTGAGCAGAAAAAGCGAGCGAGAGTACCAACAGATGCTGTAAAGGAGGGCACGAACAGCGCGCAGAAGGATGGAGGAAAAAGAAAAGCTGCGGCGAAAGATGAGACTTTTCGCAGCCTCCTAGCTCAAGGATATCGAAGGAACCAGGCACAAAAACGTTTTTTAAAAAAGCCAAAAGCTTCGCAGGAGCAATTTTCGAAATTCCGAGAACAATCTTGTTGCCGATCCGCAGGGCATAGTGAATGTTTTCAAGCAACATTTCCAGTTTAACGAGCATGGAGAAGAAAGAGCGGCAGTGGACGAAGGGATGCCTTCTCCAGTTGACGGAGTTGCCCCCCCTCCCCCCCTTCCAGCATTGAAGAAGTAGGCATAGCCATTAAAAGGCTGAAGAACCATCATAGTACTTCAAATGCGTGGCCGACGATTGGAATACATGCTCTATATGCCCATCCACAAAAAAAGGATCCTATCTCTTGCAAAAACTACAGAGGTATATCCTTGCTCAATGTCGCTCACTAGATCGTAATGTATTATGTAAACGTCTAAAGTCGTTTTGCATCTTTCGGCCAGGCGAAATCGATTATAGACCAAATATTCACGCTGTGACAAATCCTGGAGAAACCAGAGAGTTTCAAATCGAGGCAGAGCCTTAATTAGCGCGATGGGCGAATTTGGAATCCCGGGAAAAATGATACGGATGTTACGAGCCACGCTACCAAACACCGTGCAGTTTGGCGCCAGAACCTCCGAGCTTGGAAATGCGCTGTCATGCGACTTCTTCAATCTCGTGCTAGATCAACTGGTGCGGCGGGTCAACGTCAACACGGAAGGCACTATCTTGCACAAATCGGCCCAGTTGCTGGGCTACGCAGACGATATTGATATTGCCGCAAGCTCCCAGCGCACCATTGTGGAAGCATTCACGGGGATTGAAGATCAGGCGAAAGGATCAGGCGTCAACGAGGAGGAGACGAAATATATGCTGTCAACAAAAAAGCGGTCCGTCACCCATCACATAGGCCCAAACATAACGACGGACAGCTACAATTGCGAGGTAGTGAAGGTGTTCATATACCCCGGAAAAGAAAGAGGTTTGCAGGATATTAAAAATCTCAGCAACTTATAACTGACGTCTTTTTGTGAACATATTTTATAGAATAGCCATTCGCAGCTAGCCAACTTGGCCACAAGCCAGCCAACCTGGCCACCAGCCAGACAACCTGACCACCAGCCAACCTAGTTCGCTACCAGCCAGATAACCAGGTCAAAAGCCAGTCAAACTGACCACCAGACAGCCAACCTTGCCACCAATCAGCCAACCTGGCCACTAATCAGCCAAGCTAGTCACCATCCAGCCAACCTGGCTACCAATCAGCCAATTTGGATACCACTTAACCAACCCGGCCACAACCCAGCAAACTGTGCCATCAGCCAGCCAACCTTGCCACCAACCAGCCAACCTGACCACCAGCCAGCCAACCAGATTGTCTGGCCACCGGCCAGTCAACATAGCCACCAGTCTACCAACCCAGCTACCACCCAACCATTCTGGCCACCACCCAGCCACAAATTAGCCAACCTAGCCACTAGCAGGCAAATCTGGCCACCACCCGGCCACCAGACAGCCAACATGGCCACCATCCACAAAACCTGGCCTACAGCCAGCTCACCGGGCCACCTAACAGCCAACGCGGCCACCAGCCAGCCAACAGGCATCTGGCCACCAGCCTGTCAACCTGGCAACTATTCAGGCGACCTAGCCACTAGCCGGCAAATCTGGCTACAACCCGGCCACCAGACAGCTACCCTGGCATTAGCCAGCCAGCCAGGGAGACGACCTGGCTACCAGCCAGTCAAACTGGACACCACCAAGATAAACTTTCCATCCTGGCCACCAGCCAGCAAACCAGTCCACCAGCCAGTCAACCTGGCTTTGGGGGGTGGCCGTGGTGCAGTGGTTAACATCATCGGCCGTCGAACCGAAGGTCCATAGTTCAAATCCGTTTCATAGCCAAGAAAAAGCAATTCCTATACGGAAAAAAGTATGCAACACAGTTGTGAATGGAAAGCGACCAAACGTACTGCTGCAGGCATAACACTCACAGTATATGGTCAATTTAAATTCATCCTCTGTGTATGCAATATTAACACCAAAAGTGTATAAACGAATTACTTTGAATTATAACCAAGGCGAAATTTGGTCGACTCTCGTCCTATGTAGGACAAACCACCCTTGAGAGCAGTGAACGAACATCTACGACCCAAAAACCACTGCACTCCGTTTAGGTTGTGTGGAAAAACATCAACCTGCGTGAAACTGTCCCCCTCCCTGTTACCTTCGCTCGCACAACGTTCAAAAAACGTTATAAGGCCTTAGCCTTGAGTGCGAGTGTAACTATAAAAAAAAACTGTTATTAGATTGGCTGTTACTAGCCAAATCCATTATTTCGTGACAACGTCTATTATACGATTTTATGAATGAGGTATAAATATTATATATTCAACAATTACATATAATTTTTTTATTGATTTCAATGTTTTATTTTCATATTACAGTATTATACATGCAATCAATTGAATAAGACAACTTTATACTCAAACGTTTAAGTGTTCTTTATTTCTGATATCCTATTAACAATAGGTCTATGATATGATTTTATTTGATTTAATTTCACTAAACGACGCCGAATTTTTTTTTTTGTCTGACATGTTGATAATTCTCGCGCGAGCTCACTACTACATACTCGCTAGGCCACGCCTACTCACACGGTTAGTCTACATTTTTCTGCGTTTTTTGCGTTTCGGCATTCCATATTTCAGCGCTAACCGATTTAATAGACGTTGTCACGTCAAAAAAAAAAAAACCTGGCCACCAGTCAGCCAACCTAGCCACCACCCAACCACACTAGCCAACACCACCCAGCCAACCTGGCCACAACCTAGTCAACCTCGAACCTAGCCACCAGCCAGCCAATTTGGCCACCAACCAGCCAACCTGATACCCGTAGTTTTCTTAGACTACAGCAAGTGAAAGTCAGGCGGACGAAATTCTCCCGCATTTTCGTTTATTGACAAATTTTTCGTTCGCAATGTAATTCGCAGCCACTTCAAGCCGATTGACACCTAAGTATTACTTGGAAGTTACCATTCAAAATAATAAAAGGTAAGACGCCATTGAATGTGGGTGGTCGACTGGGCGGTCGGTGTGAGGCTGGGTGGTGTGACTGGGTGGTCTGACTGGGCGGTCTGGATGGTCTGCCTGCGCGGTCTGGGTGGGCGGTCTGGGGTGGAATCGGCTAAGGTGGTTTGTGACAGTCACATTCGCGGTTTCGGTATCGTGTAAGGTGATAGTCACTGTGATTGTCACATTTTTGTGACAGTTTTCTGGTGACAGCTATTTAGCTATCACTTTCCTATGTTCTGTGCGTTTGATATGGCTTTGATTGTGCTTTTGTGTGTTTTATAAAATATGTATATTTCCGTATTAAGAACTATTTTTAAGCGAAGATAAAGAGCTCAATGAGACATTGATGGAAGTTAGATATCTGAGGAAGAATTTGAGAAATCGGTCTAAATCGGTTTCCTTTTCCTGTACGCCGACAAAATGTATAATTGGCCAATAAATGAATTGATTGCAATAATAGCATTTCTAATATGTGCATTATTTACTATTCCCAGTAATTGTGCAAAACAATCGGTGACGACGGCCGTGATTTTAATTTCAAAATTTCTTTTTAACTATCTAACAGCTGTCTTAAGGCAGCCCTACACGGCGAACATGTTCGCCGATTTTGTTCGTGAATTTGCTGTGAATGTCGCCGAGTAAACATAAATAAATAACCATAAGCGCAACCACTTGTGTTTATTTATCGTTCATGTTTACCCTCTGAAGAATCAGCACGAAATTAATGTTCTCCAAATGTGTTCGCTGTGTAGAGAGTAACGCAAACAAACGGATTCGGCGAACATGTTCGCCGTTTAGGGCTACCTTTATCTATCAGTAACTCCGGAAAAGCAAGTGTTGCTCCTTTTCTAAACTTTTTTTGTGATAATCTTACCCGATACCAACAGATGGTGATAGTCACATATGACTGTCACCAAAGTGACTATCACCTATCACCTTAGCCGATTCCACCCCTGGATCGTTTTCCTGTGCAGTATGAGTGGCTGTCGTGCTGTGTGGTCGCACTGAGCGGTCTAGCTATGTAGTCGGAGTGGATTTCTTGGCTGGGTGGTCCGACTGGGAGGTTAGACTGGCGATCTGGGTGGACTGTGAGGACGGACTGGGTGCCTGGTCTGGCAGGGTCGTCGGAGTGGATGGCCTGGCTGGGTGGTATGGGAATTCGGCCTGGGTAATCTGGGTGTTCTCTCTGTGCGGTATGAGGGGCTGGTCTGGCTGTGCGGTCGGATTGGGTGGTCTAGCTAGGTAGTCGAAGTGGGTGGTCAGACTGAGCGTGCGTTTTCGTTGTAGTCATTTTTAATGCAGTTTTAAGTGTGTTATAGGAAAACACGTCACAAGGTAGGCTGTTCAACATCAAGTTGCTTCGCCACAAAACAATCAAACAAAATGAATAGTTCCTAACTATATGCAGCCTTGCCAGAAAGCAATTTGCCCGCCAGACCCATGGTGTAATTGTTAACACACTGAATTCTCAACCGAGTGATCTGTGGACTATTGAGTACCTTAATCGAGGGAGGATCCCTAGTTCACATTATCAGGACTATCTGACCTTAACCATAAGAACATCGTCATATATATGCACATCGCAATTCCGTGAGACTATGGCATACACTGCCTCGTTATAATCAAGTTGGCTAACTCTTTTGTTCAAAGTCGTGGTTTTTAAATTCCTTAATGAAGCATAGGTATCGTGGTCCCGTTATTTCTATTCACTTTCCCTTCCCAGGTGGTTCTCAGCAAAATCCTCGATCCCAGGGTTAGTTTTCCTTAATGAGGAGAAAACAGATTTCACAGCTCCTAAATTACATCTGAACTTGTTCGGGTAAATCGTTACGACGACTATAACTGCCCCTAGCGCAGCATGGACATTACTTCTTCCTTGTGGGGACATCCCTTTTTACCCATATGTTGTAAATATAAAAAGTTTTTCATTTCGCTCCTCATATGCTCGACTCGCATGTATGTATGTCCTTTTTCACGATTTGAATACCCCATAAAGGACATTTTTACCGTTGTATATAATTCTGTTAAATGAATGCGTTCCTGTCAACAATTATATGAGCAATATCTGTCACAAGGTACACGCTTGCCCATCATGGTAGAATAACATGAATAATTTCCCTGACCATTGACTGTGGAAAGGGGCAAGTGTTGGGTTTTATGCTTTTATGATATCGTAACACTTTGGCAATATTCATCAAATTTAAGGCGCAGTGATGTGGATATGTAGATGGGACGTAGCCGAAGCTTTTTTATACATGTTTGTATACGAGGCATATGACCGTGACGGATATTGGTTTAATGGTTGTTCTATTGGAAGGCTTTTTGACGACCGTCAAGGTTATGCGGGGATTTATGACCATATGAAAAATTGGATATGTCGTTCTGAGGCTAAAGTTTTGCGAAATGTCATTGTAAAAATTGGCAGGAGATTGGCCGGTAAAATGGACATATTTTCTCGTTTCGGGCTGCTGGTTATTTCCCTTGAAAGTCATAGCCACGCATTCGATGATAATTTGTTGTAGCACTACTTTTGTAGGGAATCTGTTAATTCCTAATATAATCAAAATAATGGCTTACAACAAGCTCTGCCAACGCGCCATTAGAGATGCTGCCTCTGATGTTTTGGGTTCCAAGTCACCGCCAGCTAGAAGCACCTGCTTTGGCGCTGCTTGACTGTCTAAGAGTATATTTATGGTTACGCCTCTTATGCTAGGCTCCAGGTATAGGTTGACGCACGCCAAGATGGCGTAAAATTCGGCCCGGAAGACGCTAAGACTCATTCCCAAAGCCAATACTGCCAATACGATATTCACTTCACTCATCGGTTGTTTCCAAGTGGTAAGCAAAAATCCAAGGGTAATCTTCCCTAATTATGTATTTTATTGGTCCTGGTTTTTATGTCTACGGTACCAATCGAGATTTGATGCGCCTCGGGCAGAAAAACCACCACTATTTACTATTCCACCACAGATCGATTATCTGTGCGCTTCACCATTACTACAACGTTTGTCTCACTAGCTGGCTTGATTACCGACCGATCACTCGTTACTGAATCCCGGGAACTGAACACAATTTGACGAGCTCCGCAGGGATATTAAATCTAGACATGGTTGGGTGTCGATCTCGTATTCTTGGGTATTCTTCAAGATCTGCGGCAGAGTGAATATTTGGTCTATTATGGATTTTTCTGGGCTGAAACCACACTGATAAGAACCTATCAGATTATCTACGACAAAACCGAGGGATCGGTTTTCGATTGACGGCATGTACTTTGTCTTATCCTTGTTGACTTTAAGACCAACTCGTTTCGTATGTTCGTCAATCGCCATGAAAGCTTCTACAACGTCACGCATCAACCGCGTATCCTAGCAGCTGGACAGACTTGTAAAAAATAGTGCCTTCCATGTTGACGTCTGCTCGTCGCACTATCCGCTTAGGAAAGAAGTCACACGACAGAAGAAGTCACAAGACAGCACATCTCCTTGCCGAAATCCGGCGCATGTTTCCAACGGTTCAGAAGTCTTCGTCTGCACGGAGCATCGCATATTTTTTAGCGTGGCGCGGGACAGCCGGATCAATTTTCCCATCCCGAATTCGGCCATCGCGTTAAACAATTCTTTGCGATAAATACCGTCGTATGCGGCTTTAAAATCGATTAAGAGGTAGGGCGTATCTGATCTGAAATTCGCTGGTGTTTTCCAGGATTTGTCGAATAATGCGGTGCAAAGGGGCTTTAGACGTTCACACAGAACGCTGGACAACGTGTTGTATGCGACATTGAGCAGGGATGTACCTCTATATTTCTTTCAAGAGGTAGGATCGTCTGCGGCCTTTTTTTCTTAAGCTTTTGAACAATTGTGCTGACTTCATCGATGCTGGGTGGGATTTCCTCAGTCCTTATCACTCTCTCTTGGTCATGCTCGTTAAGCAGCTGCTGGAAACGCTGCTTAAATACATCTACTAGTCCCTGCCGGTCGGTGATAAGGATATTCTCGGAATTCGGAAGGACCTGGGTGCCTTTCTTGAAGCCTCCTGCAAGACTGTGTGGATTGGCTTGGCGGTTTAACCATCCGGAGATCGCCAAGTTGCTGTGTGGATTCGCTTGCGGGGATATCTTGTGCTACTTATCACCGCATTACGAGTTGTCACAAAGTCCGTGAGTCGGAGTCTGTTTTTGTATCGTGGAGGCTGTGCTTTCCGATCACTCCGTCAATGATGTTCTCCTTACCGAATTCGACACTGAAGTCCCCGAGTACAATTTTAACATCAAGCTCCGTAGGTTTTGTCCATGAGATCATAGAAGTCCTCTTTGATGGCGTCTTCATTTGCCTTCATTTGTATCAAAGTGTTTATAGAGACGAGTTATACAGAGCCATGTCATGTTTTAACATTCCTGCCAAACTCGTTAGACTGTGCATAATGACTTCGATGTTAAAAAAGGTTTTAGACAAGGTGACGCACTGTCACTTCGCATTTCTTTAACATCATACTTGAAAATATCGTGCGGGACTGTGTGGCCAATACAAGAGGCACGATCTGCTTCAAGTCTACACAAGTGCTTGCATACGCAGATGACATTGACGTTATTGGGCGGACAAAGTGAGACATCAATGAGGCGTTCGCAAGCATTGAAGCAGAAGTGGTTAAAGTGGGTCTAAGGGTAAATGGGGACCAGACCAAATATATGCTGTCATAAGAGAAAGACTCGCAACACCGACGTCTCGGTCAGAACTTCACCTTCGGCAGCTATATTTATGAAGTAGTCAAGGACTTCATCTACCTTGGCTCGATAGTGACAAGCAGCAGCGACACCAGCACTGAGATCTTTGGGCTCAAGGGGCAACTGAGTAGTAGAGCACTCTCTCGAAAAACTAACGCTCAGGCTTGGAGGCTTGTTGGTTGAGGCATTGGTTCACCCCGAACTGTAGGGCCAAATAAGTAAGTATGTAAGTGTTTTAATTAATTGAAAAATTGTTAATGTAAATTCTTCTAGGGCGTTTATAAAGAACTATTTTAAGTTACACTTATATTTATTCTTCCAAAATGTTTGTGCAATTGACGTGGCGCCTTACGCCATGGCGTACTTGGCAATTGCACCTTCTTCCCACATATTTGAAACATGTTGGTTCTGCGTGGTTTTTATAAATAAAAATATGATTTGGTGGCACAGTTTTACCTGAGAAATTTTAATTACTAAGTGTCGGAGAAAATCTAATAAACTTTTTAGGAGTTTTGCAAACTTCCTTGAAACGCGTCAGTTTCAAGAAAGTCATTATTTTTCCCGTTCACTTGTTTCCCAACATCGTGTTCCGAAACACAGAGTTCCGGGCACCCGTCAATAGTACGTTTCCTTCCTCTATCGATAAGGTAAAACAACTGTCCATGTCGCTTTTCGAGACAGAAACAGGATTAGTCTAAAAGTCCATTCGACCAGCACCCACGCAAGCCATAACATATCCCTCATGCCAACCTGACAGGAAATATTTTAACCTGAAAATCAGTTGCTACTCCTACCTCCGCACAGTTTGTTGATGGTTAAGTGGTCATGTCATCACGTTGCTTTCGCACGGACGTACTGGTAACTCGTCGATTTGCTTGAAAGAGAACTCTCATATCCCAGCAGTTATTTTTATCGACTCTAGTCAATCCAGTGTTTGGAGGACTACGAGTAAATCCATTTTGGCCGAATGCCAGAGTGTCTATCAACAGCAGACTAGTTCTTTCCGTCTTTTGGTTTTCTTTTTCTTTTTTTATCAATATCACTCGCGAATGTCCTTGGGAGACCAATATCTAAGGCGCCAGGATCATTATTAAAACGTCTGTTCAATCTACTGGTGAATTTTTCTTTACCATGTCCCGATGGCCGATGGGTGACAGTTGGACTAGAGATACGCGATACGTAATACGTAGAAATGGAAATTCCCTCCCTCCCACGAAGTGATTTGAATTCGATTTTCGTTTCCATAATTCCCAGGATTTTATTGCTTTCCACGAGTGTCGCCATTGTGATCTGAGACGTTTTTTTTTTTTTTTTTTTGTACCATCTGCAATAGCGATGTACCTACGTAAGGAAATGTCCTGAAGTACTTCAGGAATGACAGCCAGTTTCAGTTTCCTCTTTAATGGTCTGTGCTCCCCCAAGTACGGGGACGTGTCATCCAGGATGTGTGTAGAGTCAGCAAATTATCCACCCAGCACTGAGACGAATCTCAAACTATTGCTAGTACACTAGCAGTAGGGGCAGGATCCAGGCAAAACGAATGCAAAAAAAAGCGGGAAAAGGACATCTTCAGCGCCTAGGCGATGATTGGATGATGGTGATTGGAATAAGGTCCAGAGAATGTCAGTTATGACAAGTGAGCGGGAAATATGTATTTGTGTATGTGCCCGGAATTTGAAATTAAACAGGATTGGGGTTATGTTGGGCGTTGGTCGGCTCCAGATGGCATGTGTCGGTCTGTTGAATGCCCGTAGCGCTATGGAACGTTTCTTATAAATCAATTAGTAGTCGAGGTGATTCATGCAGCAATTTTGATGCAGCATTGAACAGGAATGGAATTTTTCGACGTACAGTACACGGTCCTGGTTTCATTCCTTCGAGGGGACACGTGACCGTAGATGGACGTATACGGGTGTGCACGAGGGTTTAATACATAGAGACTGTGATGAAATGGATTGTTTTATATTTGCACAAGAATCAGCATTTTGGTCCATTAGTTATTGAACGGACGAGAAGAGAGGAAGGTAACGAGGAACGTTCGATGCGGTCAGTGAGCTTATTGATATGCAGCACGATTAAGGATTTGCAGTGTGTTTGAGGTTTTCATTCGATTAAAGAAATCGTTATGTTGGATTCAGTTTTCGAGTTGTTGCAGAGAGTGTACGTGGTTTCTGGTTATGGACGACGTTCTATGAACTTGTTGAGGTTTTGAGGTTTTACATCGCACAAGTAGGAATAAGGACATTACTGAATGTAGTTCGCCTTGGTCTCACATCTGAGGATATTTCGATAAATACAACTATCCTGGGCGAAAGGAAATAGGAAATAGTGGGGGAATGCTAAATGGATCTTAAAGTAATAAGTGCAGAAAAGTAATTTTCCAAATTAAATTTCAAACCGCCTCTGTAAGCACCAAGGCAGGTGACCACCGCGCGGTGGGGGGCGCTGGCTAACGAAGCGCGAAACCCCTCTGGGTAAACCACAAAGAGACCTGCCTCGGAAACTGCCTACCCTGGTGTGCCAGGGCCCCATTCGGAGCCAGATTTAAATGGTGGCACTATGCGAGCGTCTGGCGCTGGTCTATCCGGCAGTGGCCTCGTGAGCCATTACGAAGGTGGAGGGGGATGCACGCCATGCCCTAACCAGTGCATGCGGGGAGTAAAAGGCAACAGACAAGGGCATCAACTTAGGATGAGCGCATGGAACGTCCCATCGCTCACAGGAAAGCATCTCTCGAGTTGGTTGAGAAAGCTGTCAGGCATCGGTTAGATATCGTAGGTAACTCTTCGACAAAGCAAAGAGTAATAGACCGTCCTTTCAGACGGGTGGAAACTCTTCCACTCAAATGTCTGCACAGGCGGGAGTGGAGATACTCGTAAGTCCCATGCTGGCAGACAGGGTATTGGAGTGAATACTATTAGGAGGGAGAGTCGCGATCTTAAAACTCAAGTTGGAAAGATCAACTTTGGCTCTGGTGCAGGTATATGCACCGAATCTAGACATGAATTGGATGAATACCAATAACTCGTTTATCACAGAATGAAACTTTCTGCATTCCTTACTAGTCAATATCTTCAGAACTTTCCAAAACAAATAACCATCAAGTCCTATTTAAAATCAAATATAATAGAAATCCCGAAGGCCTTTCTATATCGAATTTAAATTCTTAAAACCTTAAGCTGCTAAACGAACCGGAAACTGGTGAATCCCGCTCAAAAATCTGCTTAACTAGACCCCACGGACACCGGTCACAGTGGCAATGATTTCCGAACCACATCCGCAATTTACATATCCTACCTAATGCTTTATTGTCCCTTCATTCCCATTGTTCCTTGCTCCAAACAGAAAGGACCAACAAAAAACTAAAAGCATTTGTTCCACATTCTGGGACATTTTTCAAAACTAATAACATTTCTGTGCATGTGCGGCGCATATTA
Source organism: Eumerus sabulonum (assembly GCA_951905685.1). NCBI lineage: Eukaryota > Metazoa > Arthropoda > Insecta > Diptera > Syrphidae > Eumerus > Eumerus sabulonum. The sequence goes on along the minus strand of OX645062.1, from coordinate 110,564,666 downwards.
CGAGTATGTCGTCGTTCAACACACAACTTCTACAAACTATTTATCACACAGGATATCTATCTAGGGACACATTACCCGCCATCCGGATTCCTAAATTGTATTTGCAAGTGATGGGTGGGGAAGAAAAAAAGAAAATGGTAGTTTTGAGGCATCATAACAATTTTGAAAATTGTTTCGCCTAACCACCACTTGACGGCTGATTTTTTCACACATATGTGCGAAGCGTGTCATATGTTGGTGGCGGGAGGGGGAGGGAAAAAGGACATGAAATTCCATTCCATAGAGCTGGTCAAAGGACCATGAATAACCGTTATCTAATGGATACCCGTTTCAATGAGTGAACAGAAAAGAGATCCGATGCTCTTCATGGCCCATTGGCCCAATGGCAATGGTCGGATAGTCGCCACCGTCTGCCACTCTGTTGCTGTAGTGAGTGTGAATGATGCCTTTATTAGGGGATCGCTTATAAAGTAATAACAGTGGATTTATGAGTATAAAAGGGGCCTTCAGGGATTCGGTTTCACGCGCTCTATATCCGGACCACGCAGCACGTTGGGAAATGAAACACGTGGAGACAGAGCACAACCATTCGATGAAGGATTAAACCAAGGCCAATTGGATCATTTTGGCGAACTATGTACTAACACTGCCACCAGTTGTGACGGTGGCGTAGTTGATGGTTGTCCTGATGACCATTCAAGGTATAAGGATTGTGACACAGAGGATACTGCGGATAACGCAGATCATTGATTTAAATTGCATGACCCTTGATCGATGGAGGTAAACAACCGACTCGGCCAATGTATGGGACATGGGCTCTTGTTAAGGCTATTGAAACTGAACGCATGCTGAGGATTTATCGGATTTTGCCAAAGTTTTGCTGCCATTTGAAAAATCTGTAGGTCTACCATTTTTTCATTTAATGGACACTTAACTCGCATGTTGCCAATGAAGCGAATAAAAGGCTGTCGGAGGAACAGCAGGGAATCATTGCAGATAAAATGGAAATTATTTGTGATGGCATAATAACGGTAATGGAATTCAGGATGATGGCATGTTCAGTGGGCCAGAAAAAATATGGAATAAATTCTAATGTGGCACTAAAGAAATTTAACAACCTTTATTGAGGAAAAACCGACTCCGCTAGAGTTTTCGCTTCCTTATAGCTTTTGAAGAAGCTTTTATAGTGACCAGGTCATGCTGGGGTTGCTTTACAGTTTTCTTAAATAAAAAATGAGTGCCTTACGATCAGGGCGCCGCCGTAACGCAGTGGTTAGTGTGTTGGACGCCGACGCACGATGAGCGACTTCGGATCCCGATGATACCAACCCCATCGAATGTTTATTTCGCGGCATCCCTCCTCGGCGGGATACTGTCAAAACTCTCCCCGCAGTAAACTTACCATGAAAAAGCTTCTCGACTCACGCCGTTCGGAATCGGCATTAAACTGTAGGTCTCTTTCTTACTTACTTACTTAGGTGGCGCTACAGTCCGGTGTGAACCTGGGCCTCAACCAAAAAACTTCTCCTGTTTCCAGCGACGCACTCCCAGTTGGTTAAGGTCCCCTTCCACCTGTGCGCGCCACCTTAGATTCGGTCGTCCTCTGCTACGTCGTCCCTCGGGGCTGGACTCGAAGACTCTTCGGGCCGGAGCTGTGTTTTCCATTCGCTCTACAGACGTTGGATCCGCAGACGTCGTACCAGGCCGATGTCGCTGTACAGACCGTATAGTTCGTCGTTGTATCTCCTCCTCTACTCCCCTCTTATACAAACGGGACCATCGATTGAACGCAGAATTTTCCCTCTCGAAACGACCAAGGGCCTCCTCGATCTCACGGTTTTCGTGTTGTCTTTTTTTCTTCCTTAAAAGCATGTGCTCTCCGTTTCTGCTCGTAATGCTCACGAGTGGCTCTCGTCCGTCTACGTAGTATGGCTTTGTAGGCGACTTGCTTTGCTACATGGGCCCCTGGCCGCATTGTTCATTAAACCAGGGTCTCTGATGGCGCGCTGACAATGTTCTCACTGTTGTTCTGTAGATTGTTCCGGCGTCATCGGAGTTTGTGAGAGGTTAAGGGAAACTCGGTCGGCGAAGGTCCAAGCGGTCTCCTGCGATTGTAGCTTTTCGACGTCAAACTTTGGCTGTCCAGCTCGACTCCGGGGCATCCTTGATATCTTTATTCGTACCTTGGCTACAACAAGGTAGTGATCCGAGTCGATGTTAGAAGATTCATACATCTAGGATTCTGGGAGAGTATCTGGCGTCGATCATGACGTGATCAATCTGGTTGGTGGTCGTCTTTTCAGGTGAACATCAGCTTTTGTGGGTGTTGAGATGCGGTAATCTTGTGCAAGCTAGAAGGAGATTACACCCCGTTAGGAAGTTAGGTAACCGTTGTCCGTTTTCGGACTTGGTGTCGTATACGGATGGCTCCAAGATGGGTTCTGGCGTTAGCGCCGGCATCTTTCGACCAAATCGCAAGATCTCGACGGATCTTGGAATGAGTCCCAGCATCTTTCCAGCAGAGTTGCATGCCATCCTAACATGAAATTGCCGACCATCTCGCCAGGAAAGGTTTTAGCGATAAATACATATATAGGTCCAGAACCTATATATTTGCCCAGACAGTTGGGCAAAATCGCAACAATCTGACAATACAAAGGAGCTTTTGGCAAAACATGGGGTTTATCGCCGGCAAAGGTCCTCTGGATCTACAATGATAAGTCCTATAATCTCATATGCATCGGTTGTCTGGTGGAACAGACTAAAACGCAAACATGTCGTAGCCTCTTTCACCAAACTCCAAAGAATGGTTTGTCTCAGCTGCACGGGTGTTTTCCCCAACACGCGGGGTGCTGCTCTAGATGTTAAGATGAACGTTGCACCTCTTGATATATTTATCAGAGGGTGTGCTCTGTGAGCCATATCTCGTATGAAGAGAAATGGGTTTTGGTACAACTCGCATAGGAATAACGGTGTGCTTGCGCAAGAATTGTCCTGAGACCCCTGTCTCACGGGCATACCTTCTGACGCACTGACGCCCGTTATCCTAGAGCGCCGTAATTTCACAGTCGAGTTTCCATGGCGTTAGGATTGGCTATGGCTGGATACTGAACCTGGAAAGATAGTCTTCGCATTTTCACGGATGGCTCCAGGTCTGGGCGGGGGTCCGGTGCTGGAGTCTTCTTTGAGCGCGAAAACATCCGACTGCACTTCTCGTTAGAAAAGTATGCGTCTGTCTTTTAATCAGAGATATACGCAATCCTAATGGCCATGCACTATGACGTGAAGCACAGGTGGAAAGGGGAAGGCATATGCGTCTGTAGTGACAGCACACTGTAGTGCACTAAGAGCTGTATGTAGCCCCTTAAGCCGAGCTTAGGCTACCAGGGGGGTCAGCACGGTGGCGGATAGCTGAACGGCCTACAAATATGTAGGTTATCTGCCAATAGCCAATAAGCAGTCCCCGACCAAGAGCGGCAAAAACGGAGGGCGTGACGGGAAAATCACATAAGCCCAATGAAGTTTTTGTGACAGGGCGAGTGGATGCCGCCCTTAAATAAGTCTCCTGTCCCTAATGCAAGGCGTTATGCGACCCGTACCGAGGCATGAATGGTGCTGGGGACACAAAAGCCATACAGCGTCGCTAACGGAGCCCTCCAGATACCTGGCGCCCTCTGGTTGTAACTTAGCCTTACCACATTACAGGGGTCTCTGATGTGGTGGACCTCCCTTTCCCCCATACTCGTGGGATCAAATATGAACCAACAAAAACAAACAAATCTAACAAGCCAAACAGGCACAATCGAAAATACAGGAGAAAATCCGTTCAGAAGAAGTTCTGTACTGATGCGAACACCGCCACTGAAATCAGTAGATGTAGCAATGCAGGAGGTGGGTATGAACATACCAATACCGTCCACAACTCTACTGAGGGAAAATTCGCAGACCTCACCTAGCCCTCACTTCAGTGAAACACCAACTAGCAGGTTGACGTCCCAAACCAGTGGAAAAAATTAAGCAGTACAATCTCTAGGGAAGAACGTCACCGCTTTAATGGAGTTTATCAAGGGGAAAAACAATGTCCATCTTCAAATCAGGAAGCTGGCCAGTGCTATACGCAGGCACTATAACAGGCTATTAGAGGATGAAAACGAAAATATTATTAAAGTATCTAGTAAAGCCACTCAAACAAGCCAGCAACTAGAAGTGAGCAAACCACCAAGCTCTGCGGTTTTGACGAGCCAACTACCAGACCCCAAAAGAAAAAGGAGGAGATCTCCAAATAATGGAGAATCTTCGACACCATCGTACGCCGACATAGTCACTAAAAAGGCGGCTTCAGTGGTAAAACAAAGCACCCATCTGAACCGAAAGGAGAAAAAAGGAAAAACCCGGAACAAATGGGAATCATCAAGAAGAAGATACATCAAGTCGAGCCAATAAGAAAGACAAGGGAACAAAGGTAGTAGAAAACGGGCGAGGTAAGATACACGTCAAGCCGGACGCTTTGGTTATTAAGAAGACTGGAGACATATCCTATTATGATATTCTCCGAAAAGTGAAGACCAACCCGGATCTAAATGGATTAGGCCCTGACGTTACACGGATACAGAAGACGGTGAAAGGAGAACTACTGCTTGAGCTCAAGAAAGCACCGAATGGTAGAACATCCGAGCACCGAATTAAGATAGAGCAGGTTCTTGGAGAAGCTGCAGAAGTGAGGTGCCTAACGCACGAGATGCTTATCGAGTGCAAAGATCTAGATGGCGTCACTACAAAAGAGGAAATTTGCCAAGCCCTGTCCGATCGGTACGAGGAAGTACGAGACATGCAGACTTCGTGCATTAAATCCCTGAGGACAGCATTTGCAGGGACACAAATAGCAGTCATTAGCCTCCCGATAAATGCTGCCAAAAAGATACTTCAAGCGGGGAAAATTAAAATCGGATGGGCAGTTTGCCGAATACGGAAAAAAGTTGTTCCTTTACGATGTTTCAGATGCCTTAAGTTTGGACATCTAGCAAAGGAGTGTAGAAATGCGGTAGACGGAAGTGAAGACTGCATCAAGTATGGACAGAAAGGTCATGTGTCCAAGAACTGCACTAATGACCCAAGATGTGTCCTCTGTGAAGAAAAAGGAGGCAACAATACCCATCACGCGGCAGGAAGCGTAGTATGTCCTGCATACCAGGAAGCTGTAAAAGTTGCAAAAAGATTATGAAATTACTGCAACCTAACCTAAACCACTGCGAAGCGGCACAAGATCTACTTAAACAAACCGTTCGCGATTGATGTAGTCGTAGTAAGCGAGCAGTATAAGAACCTCGATGATAGGATCTGGGCAACGGACAGTTCAAAACGGGGTGCTATTTGGGCATGCGGGGACTACGCATTTGAGGACAGAATGATGACACCTGGAATAGGATTCGTACGAGCAAAGGTCCAAGGGGTACATGTCTATAGTTGTTATGCATCTTCAAATGACACCTTGGAAGAATTCCGAGCCATGCTTGATAGGCTCGTAGACGATGTTAGAGGCCATAGTTCATCAGTTATCGCTGGGGACTTGAACGCATGGGCCACTGACTGGGGCAGCACACGTACCAACAGACGGGGTGAGGCACTACTAGAGGCGTATGGTCATTAGACGTAATACTGCTTAATACGGGTAACAAGCAAACGTTTAACAGAAATGGTGTAGGCTCCATAGTGGATATAACTTATGTGTCCAACTCTCTAGTAAGAGGATCGGAATGGAAAGTCAGCAACGACTACACCCACAGTGACCACCGGGCTATCCTATTCGAAGTACAGGCGAAGAGAGCAACCGGGGAGCGCTTCCCAAAGAAGGCACAATGCATAGGATGGAATGTGGGCACACTGGACGAAAATACTTTTGCTCTGGTTTTTGGGGAATCCACAACGTACGCAGAAACAGCAAATGCGATGGCAGCTGAAGTTACTAAACAAGTAACTAGGGCCTGCGATGCATCCATAGTCCGAAAAAAGTCAACAAACCGCCGGTCACCAGTATACTGGTGGAACCAAGAGGTAGCAGAACTACGCAGAAAGTGCCATCGTGCTAGGGACTTTTTTAGCGGTCAAGGGGCCAGCCCTTCCATCAGGAATTACAGGCAGCATATAAAATCAGGCGAAAGGACCTAAAACTAGCCATCCGAAGAAGCAAAAACAACTGCTTTAAAGAACTATGCGAGGAAGCGGAAATGAATCCCTGGGGCACCGCATACAGGGTAGTCATATCCAAACTCAAGGGCTCTAGGGCACCTCCACCTTCATCCACCCTCATGCCCTCTACTTATGCAGAAAATAGTGTCGGGGTTATTTCCTTCACAACCACCAATAGGGTGTGTAGGACAACCGCAGGGATTACGTGAGACTCCACCTGTCACGCAATCGGAACTCCTGGATATATGTAAAACAATTAATAACAATAAATCACCGGGATTGGATGGCATACCAAATATGGCTCTAAAATCTGCCGTTAGAATAAACACGGAACTCTTTTTGTATGTATGTATGTTGGCGTTACAGTCCATGAAGGACCTGAGCCGAGCTTCTCTCAATCACCCATGTTGTGTGTGATTTAATTTTCCCATAGGTGAAAGGGACCTACAGTTTATTGCCGGTTCCGAACGGCGAATTTCGAGAAGCTTTTCATGACAATTTTGCTACAGGGGGTTTCGTCACAACCCCGCTGAGGAGAAATACCGTGAAAAACACGTTCGATGACATGCCTGTGTCGGGATTCGATCCCGAGTCATCGGCGTCAGAGGCCAACACACTACCCACTGCGCCACGGTGCTCTCTTTTTGGGGTTATATAATAAGTGCCTAACAGAAGAGGTCTTTCCAGACCAATGGAAAAAACAGCGTCTGGTGCTTCTGCAAAAAGGGAATAAACCACCGGATGAACCCACGTCATACCGTCCGATATGCTTGCTCGACACAATGGGTAAAATATTGGAGCGGATTATATGCAACCGACTGGAGGTGGCAATTCATGAGGCCGAAGGACTCTCGAACCAGCAGTATGGATTTAGAAAGGCTCGGTCTACAATAGATGCTATTCGGAGAGCAACCGCGATCTTAGAAGAAGCTATTCAGGGCAGATGATGGAAAGGAGGTGCAAAAAAATATGGTGCCGTGGTAGCATTGGACGTTAAGAATGCGTTCAACTCCGCAAACTGGGGGCTGAAATTACGATAAGCTACTTCGAGAATCGGTTGCTGCTCTACGACACCGATGATGGAGTAAAGCAGTATCATATAACTGGCAGAGTCCCACAAGGATCGGTATTAGGACCCCTCCTATGGAACATCATGTTCGATGGGGTCCTAAGGCTTCGAATCCCAAATGAGGCAAAATTCATAGGCTTTGCTGATGATCTAGCAATTGTTGTGGCAGCGAAGCAGCTGGTAGAAATCGAGGACATCTGTAATGAATGTATCCAAAAAGTGAGGCGGTGGATGGCAGCAGCTGGACTAGAGCTCGCAGAACAGAAAACAGAAGCAGTGCTAATAAGTAGTCGCAAAGAAAGAGAGACATTCACCATCAGGGTAGGTGAGCATAACATATTATCGAAGCCGGTCATCAGATATCTAGGTGTGATGATCGACACAAGGCTCACCTACAGGGAACACCTTGAAGGAATGTGTGGCAAAGCTGCAAAGGTGCGTGCTGCCCTATCCAGGATAATGATCAATATTGGAGGGCCCAGACAACAAACAAGACTAGTTCTGTCAAGGGTAGTGCAATCAATCTTAATGTATGCAGCACCAATATGGGCCAAAGCTGTGAAAGTGAAGTCAAATGCTAAAAAGATTAACTGCGTCAACCGACTTTGTGCACTGAGGGTTTGCTGTGCATATCGAACAATATCCGATGACGCTATATGTGTCATTGCAGGAATGCTACCAGCAGATATATTGGCCAGCGAGCTACAGAGAACCTACGACGCCGAAAATAAGAGGAAAGCAGCGAGGCATGAGAACATGACAGGAAAGATGGAACGAGTCCACAAAGGGAAGATGGACCTATCGGCTTATACCCGATATTCGCAAATGGACGGAACGTGACATGGCTGTTTCCAAGGGTACCTGAACAAGTTTGGTTTAAAGGAATCTGCCCTCTGTTTAAACTGCGGGGAGGAAAGAGAAGACGCGGAGCACGTATTTTTTCAGTGCCCACACTTTAGTGCAGAGCGCAGACAAATAAAGGAGAGATTTGAAGAAGTTCCGACCCCCGAGAACATAGTAAACCACATGTTGACATAGAGCGCAGCATGGGATGTGGTGAAACAGGTAACAGCAACAATTATGAAGGAACTACGACGGTTGGAGAGAGTCAGAGAGAGTGAAAACCAAACTCATATGATACATCTCTTACAACAAAGGACAGCAAACGCAGGATCCAATGTCGAACCAGCGAGCAGAGCATAAAATGCTAACCAGCCCCGTGAAGTAATACCTGACGGTAGTCCCGCGGGGAGTATGGTTCAAGTGTGCAGGGTGTGGTTTAGTACGTAGGCGCATTCCTAAAACAACGAACTGTTGGGTTTGCGAATCGTGCATACTGGTAACCCGGGTTACTGGTATCTTTAGAAGATTACACATCCTTTGGCGCAACCATAAAAAAAAGAAACCCTTAACTAGCTCCAAACTAGTGCTTGAAATCAAGTCCTTCTTGAACAGAGTCAGCAGACTAAATTCATTAAGGCTTGTATGCGTTCCAGGCCACTCTGGGATCCCAGGAATTGAGATCTCTGATGAACTCGCCAGAATGGGTTCAGAGGAGAGCTTCTCAGGATCTGAACCCGTTCTACCTGCGTCCACGGTCAAATCCTACATTAACGATTGTGTATTTAATACACACAACCGTAGATGGAGGGATTGTCCAGGTTGCAGGATGACTAAGCACGTATGCCCTGATGTCTGCAAAAAATCTGCAGCATTCCTCCTGTTTTTAAGGAGAATCGACTGCAGAAGGCTTGTGGGAGTTTTCACGGGCCATTACACTTTTGCCAAGCATCTCTACGTGCTTGGCATCAGTGAGATGCCTACCTGAGCTGCATGTTGCGAGGAGGAGGATGACACTGCAAAGAATTTCCTCTGTGATTGGAGCCTACGTGGTGTGTGCCGAATCAAAAAAAAAAAAAAAAACTTGTTTTCTGCAGAATCGAAGACTTTGTAAAGCAGCATCTGGTTTTTCACTAGAAAATATCTGTAGAGGTGTCTCGGCATGGATTTTATGGCCATACTCCTTCGAGTAATCCTGGGTTCTCCTCAAAGATTATGTCCACGATTTTGACCGTTCAGTTACCAAGAACTTTGGCATCAAAAACTGTAAACTGAAAGGCAAGGATAAATAGATTACCATCCCTCCTTTGAACACAAACATTTGGAATAAACAACCATTAGCAAGAAGATACATATGATACATGTTCTTCATGAGTTCACTAACAGGATACATCGTGCGTCGTTTTTTAATGATTAAATAGGTTTCTGACCTTAAAGCAAGACAGCCAAGCCAAAGGTTTATTCAGTTTTACCCCAATGGCTTTTATCTATCTGACATGATAGCCATCCCTCCCATACCTTTTATCCCGCACAAGAGCAGGTGTTTTAGATGGACATTTCCACATTTACCTAAGACATCAAAGGATATGCGAAATGTACACAAGTTTTGTATGGGCAGATACCCTTATCATTCAATTTGTTTTTAATTACCAAGCCCTCTGTTGATCATAAATCTAAGCCCACTTAGTCAGGCGATGTCCTTGAGGGCACCTGGTGATAAACAACACCATTAGCAGGTTCGTAAATCAAATGCGGACGTTTGGAATAACCACGAGCGAATGTCTGACAAATAAAAATCCACAAAAGTGCTAAACAGTGTCCGTAAACAACATTCGCATCTCATGTCATTCTCCATCATGTCCTGCATTGTCGTCCGCTGATTTTCAAGGACATTTGCCTAACGTAAAAGCACCCCTCGCGCGCTGACTAACCACATCGATTTATAAATATTCACGCCATTGCTGCGCATTCATCGTTAATAAGCCTGATTATCCTTATCACATGGTTTCCAAGAGTGTGCGTCCGTAGGAGGCTACGTAGACCGGGTAGCTCAAGCATCGATAGAGTACGGTTGTCCGTAAATGCCTCCATGCGGCAGTGGATTAAATGGATCCAAGGACGTTGCTCGGTATTTATTGCCGCACCGAAGGACGGCAGACGTGTACCTACCAGCGAACTTGGTCGTGAGCAGAGTGTTTACTTTTACGGTTGTGGGAAAAATCGATTATTTGCAGGAGGAGCCATGAGACGGTGATTTCAAACCTCACCGACAAGCTTCGGGTCAGGGTCAAATAGAAAATAGCATGTAGGCGTACATGTACTCGGGACTACTTGTATACCCGTGACTTGTATAATATGTCATCATTAACATGTCGCCTATTTAATCGTCGCTTGTTTTTTGCTTCAGATATTTTCCATCCTTCGTCATTCATCACTTCGTTCTTTCGCTCCACATGCCCCGCAGTAAATGATGGGACAAAGAAACTGGATGCAGCATGAAATATGATCCCGAATTTAATTTAAGGAAAACTGAAACTCAAGTCGAGTATCTTTCTGGCTTCCTTCACTTTTCGCGACACGAGATATTTTTCCTCAAGTATCACAAACAGTTCCTCTTCGTCAGTTGGTACTTCCCAGTTCGTTTCCATCTCAGACGACTCTGGAAAACTGATTAAACGATCAAATTGGATTTTCCTCTTTTTTTAGTGTTTCTGAAAATGTACATATGTATGTACTTCTCAGCGGCATGAACGTCCTCGAGGCACAACGCGTAAGCACAACTATGGCATTGATGATAGTCCTGGCGCTCTGGTAGCGATGGCAACGATGACGCGCCGCTTTTGCAAATTAAAACGAGACCAACTTGAGTGATTATGAAGCACGACGCATGCTGATGCTGTTGTTCTACCTTCTCCTGAGATCTCGTTTCTGGAATGAAGTGCTGTAAAAAACAACAGCAGCAACAATGGAAGACGCGCGGACGAGGGAAATTTAGCGAGCATTTGGTGATTAAAGCGATGTCGAGTGCGAAGGGCGGGAAAATAATTACACGCAAGACAATTTTTATTTTTTTTTTTGCCTTTCGGAAAAACCGCAGTGAGGGAGAATGGAGTGTTTTGTTACCCGAAGCTCGTCCTCGTTTTGGTACGAGGCGTAATCAGGGAAAATCCGATTTGAAAACATTTTTTCCACAATTTTTCCAGTTTACGTGTCGAGGTCTTCCTTTTGTCGTCGCCAGGGCAATTTTATTGTCTCTTGTGCTCGGACAGGGGTTTCTTGTTTTGCCTTAGAATTGTTTTATTCTTTCCCAGAAGAAATTGTATAGTTCGTAGAATGGGGGGAAGGTTGTTGTTAGGATTTGAAACCTTTTTTAATTATGTTAGCCTAAAATTTCCGATGTTGCTCTTATTATGATTCCTACCTATTTAATTAATTCCTTAAATGAATGACTAATGAATCGAATTTCAATGCGTCGTTTTTAAATAAAATTGTTCAAATAATTAATCAAGCCCGTTTGATCCAATTAGATCTGCCTACTTTGGCGTACTACTGTCGGAAATAGACCGTCTTCTTCTCAGGTGGCCCTTTAGTCCTTGGTGAATCAATATCTCCCTTTTTACATACTTACTTAGGTGGCGCTACAGGCGGTGTGAACCAACCAACAAGCTTCCCTAGCCGGAGCGAAGCACGCCCCGTTGGCTAAAGTCCCAATCCACCTCTTTGCGTCACCTTATATTCGGATGTCCTCTGCTGCATCGTCCCTCGGGGTTGGACTCGAAGTCTCTTCGGGCTGGAACTGTGTTGCCAATTCGCTCTACATGGCCTAGCCATCATAGGCGTTGGATCCGAAGACATCGCACTAGGCTAATGTCGCTGTATAGCCCGTACAGTTTCTCATTGTGCCTTCTCTTTCACTTACAATTTATAAAAACGAGACCATAGAACGAAGGCAGAGTTTTCCTCTCGAAACGACCAAAAGCTTCCTCATCCGCTTTAGTTTTAGCTCGGGCCTCTGCGCCATAGAAGAGGACAGGGATGATTAAGGTTACTATAGCGCAGCCATGGTCTTTAGAGAGAGGGCTCCACTCCCAATTGCCTCTTGAGCCCAGAAAAGCAATGGTTGGCAAGAGTAATCCTGCGTTTGATCTCAGCGCTGGTGTTGTTGTCGGTGGTCACTAATGAGCCAAGGTGGACGAAGTTCTCGACCACTTCAAATTTGCAGCTACCAATTGTGACGTTCTGGCCGAGACTTCGGTGTTGTGCGTCTTTTGTGGTTGACAGCATATACATATTTCGTTTTAGCTTCATTTACCGAAAGACGCATTTTAGCTTCAATGCCTCGAACGCTTCATTGACGTCCCGCTGTGCTCGTCCAACTATGTCAATGTCATCCGCGTATGCAAGCAGTTGCGCAGACTTGAAATAGATCGTACATCTTGTCTTGGCCAGTGAGTCTCGTATGATCTATTCAAGCACGATGTTGAGGAAGTTACATGATACCGCGTCACCCTGTCTAAATCCTTTATTAACGTCAAACTTACTTACTTACTTAGATTGCGCTACAGTTCGGGGTGAACCAGCGCCTCAACAAACAAGCCTCTCCAGCCGGCACGATCTTTGGCCAGCCGCTTCCAGTGCCACACGCCCAGTTGGTTGAGGTCTCTGTACACCTGTGCGCGCCACCTTGAATGCGGTAGTCCTTCGCTGCGTCTTCCCTCGGGGTTGGTGTCGAAGACTCTTCGGGCCGGAAAGGTGATGTTCATCCGCTCTACATGGCCCAGCCATTTTAGACGTTGGCCGATATTAATGTACAGCACGCACAGTTCTTGGTTGAATCTCCTCCTCCACTCACCGTTAACCGGGGTGGCTGTGGTGCAGTGGCTAACATCATCGACCGAGCGGAAGGTCTATAGTTCAAATTCGCTTCGTAGCCAAGAAAAAGTAATTCCTATACGGACGAAAAGTATGCAACGAAGTTGTGGATGGAAAGTGGCCAGACGTACTGCTGCAGGTATAACGCTCCCAGTATATACTTACTTACTACTTAGGTGGCGCTACAGTCCGTGGTGAACCTGGGCCTCAACCAACAAGCGTCTCCAGCCGGCACGGTCTTTGGCCAGCTGTTTCCAGTGCCGCACGCCCAGTTGGTTGAGGTCCCTTTCCACCTGCGTGCACCACCGCTGAGGCGGCCGTCCTCTGCCGCGCCTTTCTTCCGGAGTGGATTCGAAGACTTTTCGGGTCGGAGCTGTATCTTCCATGCGCTCTACATGGCCTAGCCACCTTAGACGCTGTATCCGTAGACGTCGTACCAGGCCGATGTCGCTGTACAACCCGTACAGTTCTTCGTTATATCTTCTCCTCCATACACCGTTTGAACAAACGGGACCATAGATAGTGCGCAGAATTTTCCTCTCGAAGCGACCAAGGGCATCTTCATCCGCTTTTGTTAAGGTCCAAGCCTCTGCGCCGTAAAGGAGGACTGGGATGATCAAGGTATTATATAGTGTCACCTTGGTTTTTCGAGAGAGGGCTCTACTTCTCAATTGCCTCTTGAGCCCAAAGAAACAGCGGTTGGCAGGAGTGATTCTGCGTTTTATCTCAGCGCTGGTGTTGTTGTCGCTGGTCATCAGTGAGCCAAGGTAGACGAATTCCTTGACCACTTCAAAGTTATATCCGCCCATGGTGACGTTCTGGCCAATACTTCGGTGTTGTCCGTCTCTTTTAGATGAGAGCAGATATTTGGTTTTACCCTCATTAACCTTGAGACCCATCTTAGCCGCTTCTACCTCAATGCTCACAAAAGCCTCATTGACGTCTTGCTGTTTTCGTCCAATTACGTCAATATCGTCGGCGTACGCAAGCAATTGCGTAGACTTGAAATAGATCGTACCTCTTGTGTTGGCCAGTGACTCTTGCACAATCTTTTCAAGCACGATGTTGAAAAAGTTGCACGACAGCGCGTCGCCCTGCCTAAATCCTTTTTTAACATCAAAGGTCTCGGTTTGCTCATTACCGACCTTAATGGAGCAACGAGAATTCTCCATTGTCATCCTGCACAGTCGGACGAGTTTGACAGGGATGTTAAAACTAGACATGGCTTTGTACAGCTCGTCTCTATATACGCTGTCATACGCGGCCTTGAAATCGACGAAGAGGTGGTGAGTGTCGATTTAGCATTCCTCGGTCTTCTCCAAGATCTGCCGTAGCGTAAATATTTGGTCTATTGTGGATTTACCTGGCCTGAAACCACACTGATAAGAGCCGATCAGGTTATCCACAAACGGTTTCAGGCGTTCACACAATACGGCAGAGAAGATCTTATATGCGATGTTAAGGAGACTTATTCCCCTATAGTTGGCGCAGTTATAGGGGTCTCCTTTCTTATGGACTCACAGTATATGGTCAACTGAAATTCATCCTCTGCGTATGCAATACTAAAAGTGCTCGAACGAATTACTACGGACTATAACCAACCCGGAATTGGCCGGCTCTCGTCCTATCTAGGACAACCACCCCTGAGAGTAGTGAACGAACTTCAACGACCCAAACCACTGCACTCCGTTCAGGTTATGTGTCTAAAGCACATCATAAGAGAATATAAGAAAAAAAAACTCTTGAACCTGTGCGAGTCTCTAAAAAAAAACACAAGCGGAATCAAAGATTGCACACAGGATTTTCCTCTCGAAGCGCCCAAGAGCCTCTTCATCCGCTTTTGATAACGTCCAAGCCTCAGCGCCGTAGAGGGGGACCGGGATGATTAAGGTTTTGTAGAGGCATACCTTAGTTTTTCCAGAGATGGCTATATTACCCAGTTGCCTCTTGAGCACAAAGAAGCAGGGGTTGGCAAAAGTTATTCTGCATTTTATCTCAGCGCTGGTGTAGTTGCTGCTTGTCACTATCGAGCCAAGGTAGACGAAGTCCTTGACTACTTCAACAATATAACTGCCGAAGGTGACATTCTGTCCAAGACGTCGGTGTTGCGCATCTTTCTCTGATGACAGCATATATTTGGTCTTATCCCCATTTACCCTAAGACCCACTTTAGCCGCTTCTGCTTCAATGCTTGCGAATGCCTCATTGACGTCTCGCTTTGTCCGTCCAACAACGTCAATGTCGTCTGCGTAGGCAAGCAATCGTGTAGAGATGAAGTAGATCTGGTAGGCTTGAAACCAAGTACATCTGAGGCGGCCTCTCTGATGGCGTTCTGACAGCGACTCCAATGCTGTTTTATGGTTTAGGTAGAATGAATCGGGTCTTGAGAGAGCTTGTGGGAGACTTGACCGGCGAAGATCCTGGCGGTCTCCTGCGATTGCGGCTTACCGACGTTAAATATTGGTGTTCTTACTCTACTCCGTTGATTCCGAGCAATTCGCATCCGTACTTTGGCTGCAACAAGGTAATGATCCGAGTCAATGTTGGCTCCTCGAAAGGTTCGGACATTAGGATGCCGGAGGAGTGTCTGCCGTCGATCGCAATGTGAGCAATTTAATTGATTGTCGATTGATCGAAAGACCGCCAGCTCCCCTTATGGATGTTGAGATGTTGGAATCGTTACCACGAGATTATGTCCCGCCATAAAGTCAAAGAGAGCACCGTGGCGCAGTGGGTAGTGTGTTGGCCTCTGACGCCGGTGACACGGGATCGAATCCCGACACAGCCGTGTCATCGAACGTGTTTTCACGGTGTTACTCCTCAGCGGGGTTCTGACAAAACCGCCTGTAGTAAAATTGTCATGAAAAGCTTCTCGAAATTCGCCGTTCGGAACCGGCAATAAACAGTAGGTCCCTTTCACCTATGGGAAAATTAATCACACACAACATGGGTGATTGAGAGAAGCTCGGCTCAGGTCCTTCATGGACTGTAACGCCAACATACATACACAAAGTCAACTAGCCTTAGTCCGTTTTGTGACGTGGTGTTGTGTAGGCTGTGATTTCCTATGACTCGTTCAAAGATAGCTTGTTTGCCCAACTTCGCAATGAAATCTCCCAGAACGATTTTGTGCCATAGCTGGGACATTGGGCATATGTTCTGCCTAGGAGATCATAGAAGTCGTCTTTATGTCGGTCATCTTCCTCCTCTGTGGGCGCGTGGACACGTATTACATATTGTGGTGTTAAGACTGCATAAAAATCGTCACTTCTGGTATCATTCTTATCCTTTGCGAGGGCGTCTACGCAAATGAAGCTAATGTTGATGTGCTTATGATAAATTGGTTGTTGACTGATTGGTGACAGTTGGTGCTATAGTTCAGTTCGAACCTGAAGGTCGGCCCTTCATGTATGAGGAACACTCCTCGACCCACAATGCTGCTAGAATCAAAACGTATGCATACCATTCCGCGTTTTGCCATTCTTGACAAAATCCGTCAAGATAGTCGTGGCGACGTCAACTGCCTCCTTATCGGATGTGACAAAACAATTTCACGCCATATCAGCACGATGCATAAGGCGTCAGCTAAGGATTTTCTCTTCGCTCAGCATATGACACATGTTGCTATGCCTTCAGTCGTCCTTTCACTGCGAAACTGCCACATCTATCTCCATGAATATACATATCTACTGACACGTGTGTAATTCATATCATTTCCGCACGACCTGCACCGACACAACTACGGCCACGATATCCGAACCGAATGTATAAGAATAGACTGGAGGAAGCACATACCGTTAAAACACGCCTGCTTGAATCACCATGAACCGCGACAGAAGACAAAAAGAAAAACATGAAAAACGCCAAGTAGGGAAAATTGTTAGAGAGATTTTCCTCACAACACCGACAATCACCTGGTAGCGACAGCATGGGATTTGACCTGCCTTGGATAATAGCCTAAGCCATGTGGCAGATGATGACATGAAGGTACTGCATCATCAGGAAGTTGTGTGGGCATTTATTTATACACTATCATTCGAGGACTTCAAAGTTGACGTACAAGTACAACATGTCGCCGTAAAGAGTCCTTGACTCGAATGGGTCCCATGACCCCATGGGAATAAAGCCCAACAAAAATGTCCATCACAACATCGGGATATCTTTCTCTGTCAACAGTGCAGGCAATACTATGCCGCCTGTTTTCTATTCCTCGAGGACAATGGACAATGTTTGTGTGTCCTTTATGTCCTTGGGCAAACACGATGGAAATCTAATCTGATCTTATGATAATCACTACGATGCTGTGATACCGAAATCACTTGAGACTGCCTGCCTTAGCATAGTGGAGAAAATGGTTTATTTGCAAAAAAGAGAGAAGGGATTAGAGGATGCGTAAACAAGGCGGTCAAGGTCCACGTACTACAATACATACCGGATCCGACTAACTACTCGTCGTATGGGGAGGCGGGTGTGGTGTCGCAGTCTGCTGTCACTATAGGTCGTAGCAAAAAACAAATTACATGTGTTTAAGGGATACGTGACTGATTTTCCGAAGAAGGACTTGAGATGTTTTTCTTTCGTCACTTCACCTTTTTCTTTTCTTCTTCCTGTTTAGGTTTCCTCGTATTTGCTCCATGTACTCGAACGGAAGGAAAACTGCGAGATGGACGGATCGATCGGTCGAGGTGGTAGTCAAAAACTAGGATCCTTTTGTGACATGAAATTCTCGAAGCAATTTGTTTCGGAATCTCATTTGTGTGGGTGGCTCGTGGATAGATTACACAGGGGCTGGTAAACAACCGTCATTTTCAACACAGCCACCCACAGACCAAGGTGACAGTTTGCCTTCCATTTTTTTTGTTTTTATACTTTCCACGGAGAATAGATCGAAGTACCGTCATGGGAGTATGCCTTAATGGTACAGAGTTGACCTGTCTAAGGCACTGGCAATCAATCAGCTTAGAATCAATGAGGGGAATGTCAGTTTAATCCAATTCGTGTCTTGAGTAATTGGAATCTTGCATTTGGCATTTGGATTTTTTGTTTTGTCATCGCCGTTGGACGAAGGATATTCGTTTCAGTTTTTAATTAAAAAGAGTTCGGAGCCAAACAAGATATTTTCGAGAAGAAAAAAGGTGACAGCAGGATAAGTAATGGAAGGATGACAATCAATGTAATCCTTGGCTAATGGTTTAATGTCAAATCCTGAAGAGATCCCAACGCGATGGAATATTGTCAGGAGATGTTTGTTTGCTTTTCTGTTTTTTTTTTTTTTGTTTGTTTTGTATCCCTGAGTCCTTCAAGTGGATTTCAAGAGCAATAATTCTATTTGTCATCTGTTTCAGTAGATTAAATTTGAAATCCGAGCATTTTCTCTTTCAAACTTAAAGTGTGCGCTTGTGGTACAGAATTTATGGCTAATACGATAACGTTGGTCGGCATCTCAAGAATAACTTGTATTTAGTTTTTTGTGTACAATGGGAAGGAGCTTCAGTGATGTAGAGCTAAGAGGTTCGGCACACATGCGCTGACGGTGCACGAGCAAAAGTGGTTAAATCATTCTGCTTTGTCTCTGCGCAACATGCAGCACAGGTAGGCGTATGTATGTATGGTAGAAGTGTAATAGGGTTAGGTTGGGTTAGTTGGGTGCCCTATTGACATGAGGTCAAGGCTCACTTAGAGTTTGAAAATCTAACCCGGGGGAACCTATTTGTTGCCCACTGAGCGGAACCACCTACATAGATGTAGTTAAGAAGCCCCCTCTAGATCCGAAAAGAAGATCCGGGCCTGTGCCGTGCATTCGCACTGTAGGTGACGAATGGATTCTATTCTCTTCGGCCCTACAGCTTCTGCAAACATCTTTTTAGGGCTGGCCTAGTCTAGCTGCATAATATGATCATGGAGTGCCCAGTGAGGGCACCGACTACCAGTTGTATATTCCCTCTACTAAAATTTAGCGGACTTGCCGTCCTGTTCTTGTCATAGACGGGCCATGCTAACATTGCCGTGGCGCATTTCTCTAATTGACACCATCGCTTGTTGGATTTTTCTAGTAATTCCGCCTCTATTTCTCTGAATAGTGTGCTGAGTGGCGTTCTAATCTCAATTGTGATCTACGTAGTATCTGCGCCTGATCCCAGTCTAGCTAGTTATTCACATGTCCTGGTACCCAGCAGATGGTCGCCTCCTTGATATCCGATACCTCTTCTAGTCTCTCTTTACAGAGTTTATGAGTATGAAACTTATCCATGTTGCTTGTGGAGCCCTAATGGCTGCCTGACTGTCATCATAGATTTTGATTCTCTTACCTGAGAGTTTCTCCGCAGCGTGTTAAATTGCGAAGATATTAGTCTGGAAGACACTAGAGCCATCTTCAAGTCTGTATGAGTTATATGCTTCCCGAGGTTCGAAGTAGGCTCCGGCTCCTGTACCGGTATCCCTGTTGGATCCGTCGGTATAGATTGCCAGTTCCTCTTTCGTGTTTACCATACCACTGGCCCATTCCTCCCTGGGGGGAATCCTGATAGAGAATCTCCTCTCGCAGCAACAAAATGGGATGCTATAGTCCGTTTCGGTTTCGGACCTCAAGATAGCCCACCGATCCAGGATTGATGCGTGGCCATGAGTACACATCTTCCACAGACTGGATTCTTTAGCGCAGCCTTGGCTGCAATGTTTTCAAAATATACGTCTAGTGGTGGAAGGTTAAACATCGCTTCAAGGGCTGCCGTTGGTGTGGATTTCCGGTCACCGCCAGAGAGCCAGCCCTCTGAATCCTCGTGAGACTTTGAAGGTCGCATTTCTTCGCAAGTGCTTATCACCAGACAATAGATCCATAGACTAAAATGTGTACTATATTTGGTTTTAAGCACGAATATAGCGCTACGTAAGCTTTTTTGGTTCTTTAATTTATGTTTGTCTTTCCAACTAAGCTTGGCATCTAAGATTATGCCAAGATACCTAGCAGACTTCTTCGGAATCAGGTCGATACCATTTATGCGTGGATATGTGTAACTTGGTATTGGTATTTTTCTTGTGAAGAGGGCAATCTCGTTTTTTGTTGGGTATACCCTTAGGCCTCGTCCTTTGACCCAGTTATTTACCAATAGCAGGGCAATTTACTGTTTCAACGGGGACCTGGGGAAATTTCCCAGATACCAGGATGGTAATGTCACAGAAACCCTGTGTCTCTAGGAGTTTTAGCATTTCTTCGGCTACGAGGAGCCATAGGAGAGGCGAAAGAACACCCCCCTGTGTATGCCTCGGTTGACCCTCACCCTTCCATTTGCTCCTCCCATCGACGAATTTATTACGCGAGTACTGAGCATTTGTTCAACCCATCTACGAATTCCCGAGTTTATGTGGGCCACCCGTAGGCTGGACATTATTGCTTCGGTACTGACATTCTTGATGGCACCCTTAACATCTAGAAAATCCCCTAGGGCGTATTCTTTGGCATTGAGTGCCTTTTCTATCGTATGGACCACCCTGTGAAGAGCGGTATCTACCGATCTACTCTTTATGTATGCATTATGAGATTGTGATAAGTTGCTATCACCAATCTCATCTCTTATGTATTTGTCGATTAGTCGTTCCAATGTTTTCATAAGGAAGCAGGATAGGCTGATATGTCTATAATCCTTTGCCGTGGGATGGTTAGCCATCCCCAACTTGGGTGTTAACACCACCCTAACCTCCCTCCAGAAGTGTAATAGCTCGTAAAGACGCCCGTAAGTCTTCTGCGATCATCAGAGATCTCATTTTCTGATATCACAAAATTACCTGTAACCCAAGCAAGCCTTAGTGAGTTTAGTCTACCGACTTTGTTCAGAAAGGCCTTAAGTTCATACACTAACTTGGAGCTGCTTAAAGAGTTTGACACAGCTTTGAGTGCACCCTGGTTCTCACTGCAGACGCATATATGCTTTTAACCCTCCACCTATGCTTCACAATATAGTGCATGGCCATTAGGATTGCTTTTATCTCCGATTGAAAGACAGACGCATATTTTCCAAACGAACGTGCAGGGGGACATTTTCGCGATCAAAGAAAACCCCAGCGTCAGAACTCAGTCCAGACTTGGAGCGAAGGGCACCTTTCACACCAATGCCGGCCGACCTCTGGATTCGGTTTGGTCTGGTAATGCTTTGATTAAGGCAGGCCGCCATACACGGGATCCGTAGGTGAGGATGGAGCGTACGACTGCTATGTTCATCCAGAGCACCATTTTGGGCCGGAGTTCCCACGATTGGCCTCAAGTTCCGCTACAGGCATAGAAAGCAACACATGCTTTCCATGCCCGATGTTCTACATAGGTACATATTTAACACCCAATTGAGCTTTGGATCTATGGTAACTTAAGACAGAGATAGTGCCTGGTTGTTCAGTCGAGGGAGATTGAACAGCATCAGTTCCGTTTTACTATGATTTTCGCTAAGTCCACATCCTGTGTGTCAGGCGCTTAGCTTAACCAGAGCACACTCTGTAACTTCGCTAATTACCGGGGGGAACAATCCCGATACTAGAATAACCACCGCATAAGCGACTGCCTTCATTCCGGTTTTCTTAAACTGTTTCAAAATTTTGTCTTTAACCGTGAGTTATAGTAGAGGCAATATGACTCTTCCCTGGGGTGTGCTAGCATCTGAAGTCTTGGCGATAATGTTGTTTTCCATCTGGATATAGTCGTGTTGAGGCAGCCAACATTTCGTATTTCCTAGATGCATTCGAGGGTCTTATGGACGAAGGATCTGAAGATAACAGATCTGAAATCCCTCGCCGATTCACGCCCCCACTTGCCAAACCTTCGGGAAGAAACGACCTGCGGATCCATTATTCGAGGAAGACTCCGACAAAAAATCTTAAGCTTTCGGGGTGTAAGCGAACGCCTCATAACAATTCGCATCAAAGCTGATTTCGGAAACATTAGCTTGAAATGTGTTCACGCTCCAACCGAAGAAAAGGACGATGGACTCAAAGACGACCTCCACGATCACCTAGACAGAACTTATGTCCAATGTCCCAGTTACTATACAAAATCATTTCTAGCAGATTTGAATGCTAAACTGGGCAAAGAGGACATATTTGAGTCGATCACAGGGAAATATAGCGTACATGACACCACGCCTGAAAACGGACATCGGCTACTCGACTTCCTGGCGGAGCCCTATCTCCTTCCAGCAAGCACACGATCCCCGCATCTCAATATTTACAAAGGAACCTTGTGATCACCTGATCAGTCGACCATCGATCAGATTGATCACAATGCGATCGACACCAGACACCCCTCCAGCATCCTAGATGTACGAACGTTCCGAGGAGCCAACATCGACTCGGATCACTGCCTTGTTGTAGCCAAGGTACGAATGAAGATATCAAGGATGCCACCGTATCAAGCTGGACAACGAAAGTTTGACGTCGGAAAGCTACAGTCGCAGGAGACCGCTAGGAACTTTGGCGTTCGAGTTTCCCTCCACCTCTCGCGAACATCGATGACACCAGAATAATCCAAAGAACAGCAGTGGGAGCATTGGCAGCTCCCTCTGATGTGTTGAGTTTCAAACAACCTGGTTTGATGAGCAATGCGCGCAAGCCTGCATAGCAAAGTAAAACACCTATAAAGCCATGCTACATAGACGGACCAGAGCAGCTCGTGACCATTACGAGCAGAAACGGAGCGAGGAACACACGCTTTTAAGGAAGAAAAAAAGAGAATATGAAAAGCGTGAGCATCATGTAGTTTTTTCAACATCGTGCTTGAAAAGATGATACGAGACTCACTGGCCAACACAATAAGTACAATATATTTCAAGTCTGCACAACTGTTTGCGTACGCGGATGACATTGACGTAATTGGGCGAATACAGCAGGATGTCAATGATGCATTCGAAAGCCTTGAAGCAGAAGCGGCTAAAATGGGTCTTTCAGTTAACGAGGGTAAACTGTAATATATGTATGTACGCTGTCAACTGAAAAAGACATACAACACCGATTGGAGCATTCATTTTTCTTATTAAGGTATTAACAAACGAGGGCAAACCAGTTACGCTTCGAGCACTATTAGACCCTGGATCTGAGGGCTCCTTCATCAGCGAATCGGCGGCACACTCGCTACAATTGAAGAGAGGAAAAAGTGATGTGAGGATCTTCGGTGTAGGAGAAACAACCACAAACACGGCGAAACATGAAGTATGCTTTACCCTTTTTTCCAACGCAAACGAAGGGTTTAGTCTGAATGCCAAAGCTTGGGTTTTGCCTAAATTAACGGCAATGCTGCCATCAAACAACATAACAACAAACAACAACTGGCAGACCCAATATTTAATCAACCTAGAAAGGTCGATGTCCTAATCGGTAGCGACGTCCACCACCATATCATTCTCGAGGGCATCATAATAGGGAGGAACGGAGCTGGGATGGGTTCCTTCAGGGAGCGTCTCACCACAGCCCCAATCAACAGTCATGGCTTTCCATACATCCATAGCGGAACAAAAAGTGGACAAAATGCTTGAACGGTTCTGGGAACTGGGAGAAATTAGAAGGGAAGTTGCTTTCAGAAAAGGAGAAGGAATGTGAAAAGCATTTCTCGCAAACGCATCGGCGTAAAGCAGATTAGAAATATATTATTGTCGAACTACCCTTCAAAGAAGGTGTGCAACCTGCACTTGGGTTATCACAACGATCGGCGTTGATGAGATTCTTGCAATTGAAGAAAAGGTTTTAATCCAACTCGGCGTTTCACGAGGAATATAAAAGGGTGCTCAATAAATATAAGGTTTTAGGGCATATGACGGAAATAGATCTCCAAACACTTAGAAATGCGCACTACTACGTTCCACATCATTCAGTGATAAAGGAGTCGAGTTCAACGACAAAACTTAGGATTGTGTTTGACGCCTCCTGCAAAACGTCTGATGGAACATCGCTCAACGACCATTTATGCGTCGGTCCGAAACTTCAGGACGACATTGTGGATCACATTGCGCGATTTCGAAAAAATAAGATCGCATTTGCTGCAGACATCGAGAAGATGTATTGACAAATTTGGATATCATCGGACGATGCTGTTTATCAACTAGTCTTATGGAGAGATGTCGAGGGAGATGAAATTAAAACGCACCGTCTTAACACGGTAACATTCGGGACGGCCTCGGCTCAACAGCTCGCGATCGATGAAACGTGCAACTATTGCTAGAAATAACTTCTATGTCGATGTTCTAATTCATGGGGTCGACTCTGAAAGGGAAGCCATTGAAATGCAATCACAGCTCATGTGCTTATTGAAACGAGGAGGATTTCCATTACGAAAATGGATCAGCAACAGTGCAAGGCTGTTAGCATGCATTCCCAAAGAGGAGAGAGAGGTTGAACTACCTCTGTCATTCGATGAACGGAACGCCATCAAGACGTTGGCATCCTGCGACAGATAAACTGACGTTTAAAATCTCATTAAAAAATTGTTACTAAACGAACGATCCTGAAAAGCTAAACTGGGACGAGGAATTACCATCGTCCATTGTAGCTTCGTGGCACGAGTTGAAACGTGAGTTTCACACTCTCAATGCCATCGAAGTCCTTCGATGGACAGGGATTACCATGAGTTCGCAAGTAGAACTCCACGGCTTTTGCGACGCCTCTGAGAAGGCATATGCAGCAGCGATATATCTTCGAGTTTCTTACGGCAACACGCTCACGACCAATCCTATCGTCGCGAAAACAAAGGCCGCACCAGTTCAAACCAAATCTCTGGCCCGGTTAGAATTATGTGGAGCCCTATTGTTAGCTCGTTTACTAACCCACACAATCAACATTATGAGTTTTCAATCTGCAAAAATGTTTGCTTGGTGCGCCTCTGAAATCACACTAGCGTGGATCAGATCTCCACTTTATATAAGAACAACATTCGTTGCTAATCGTGTGTCTGAGATTCAGGAACTGGTGGACACAGCGTGTCGGAGATTTGTTTCTTCGAAGGACAATCCCGCAGACTTTGCATCTCGAGGAGTAGCACCACAAGAGCTTGTCAACAAACAAAAATGGTGGCATGGACCGGCATTTTTACACCGCTTCGATGATCAACAACATCAACTACAGGAAATGATGACAACAGATATGGAATTAAAGACGGTGAAACCATCAAAACCGAAAGGAAACGTGATTGCACCAATACTTCGATGTCAAAATGTGTATCATGTTTGCGTCCATGTCGCGACTTTTCAAGTCAACAATCTGTTAGGACGGCTCTCTTCTCTTAACACCCTGCTTCCAGTTACAGCATATTGACTGCGATTTATCTCTAACCTACGAGATAGGGTCAAAGGAAGGCTCGCTCGTCATACTGGATCGTTATCTCCAAGTGAGATCGGAGCAGCGAGAATGCAATTAATCAGAAATGTTTCCGGAAGAAGTAGCAAGAATATCTCGTGGTGAGTTAGTACAAGGAAATAGTAAACTGGCACGCCTGTTACCAGTTCTTGACGAGAACGGAGTTTTAAGAGTAGGAGGTCGGTTGGAAAACGCGCATTTGCCATATTCACAGCGTCATCCTATAATATTACCCCCACACAGTCCAATTACCTCGCTCATCATTGATTGAGACACACCTTAGAACTTTGCATGGGGGTCAGCAGCTGATGATAGCAACACTGCGGTCGGAGTATAGATAGATAGAACTTTATTTCGTATAAGTATTTTACATTACAATAGTTGACATCGCACATTGTACAGACATATGATAAATGGCGTCTCATATCTTTCTACTGAAACGTTATTTTCCTTGATAAAATTACGATTACGAAAAAGGATAATCTTAGAAGGAAACCTTCCATACAAAAAAGCGGTCGGAGTATTGGGTACTGCAGCTCAAAACCAATGTAAAAAAATGCATTCACAACTGTTTAAAATGCTTCAGATTCAAAGCTAATGGAATGCAGCAACAAATGGCGAATCTGCCAGCACCACGAGTGAATCCAGCACGACCATTTCAAACATCTGGGGTGGATTACGCAGGTCCAATTCAATTAAAGGCTTGGAAGGGACGATGCAGGACGATACGAAGGCATACATCGTTATCTTTGTGTGCTTCAGCAACAAGGCCATACATCTTGAATTGGTGAGCGACTATACATCAGCAGCATTGTCGGAGTCTACACGAGGGCTTTCTTTTTGCGTCCTTTTCTTTTGAACCTACGTTCCAAATTGAGGACGCGTCCACACGGAGCTTTTCTGCGCGTGCCTGTTTTTTGACATTTCGCTTCACATTTCAATTTCGTTGCCAGTGGTGATGTTTGAAGGGTAAGAATGGTATCCAAACGTACACTTCCAAGTCAGAAACAGGAGTGAAGCGACATCGCAAAACAAAGAAAAGGAGATAAGGAAATGTCAAAAAATCCCACGAAGTAGCTACCCGCGCGTGGGTGTGCCAATGTATTTCTGTTTCACTTACCCTCTCTTTTACACTTATTTTAGCCCTCATCAGATAGCCCTCGTGTAGACTCCGACATTCCTCGCAGCATAACCGCGCGTCGCGGTATTTGCACTCATATCTATACTAGTACTAATACTATAAATGTGAAATTGTGTGTGTCTGTTTGTCCGTCTTTCACGGCAAAACGGAGCGACGATTTGACGTGATTTTTTAAGTGGAGATAGTTGAAGGGATGGAGAGTGACGTAGGCGACTTTTTGTTTCTTTCTAGCCCCCGTTAAGTTTGTATGCAGCAAAAAAAAAAAAAAATCAGTAGGGGATGGAAATTTGTGTGAGACTCTCCGCAAAATTAGTATAGGTTCTATAATACAAACGAATAATAAAATAATTGAATTAAAACAACCATAAATCAATCAGCTTTTGAGAAAACAATCAACATTCGAAACACAAATAAGTGTTACTCTTGAATTACGATAGATGGCGCTGATATGTTTCTGAAACGCGCTAACGTTCTGTGCTCTCTATCTGTACTTAAGTGCGGGCATCGGGCCGCGCTTCACACTATAGTGCATACGGTACCTATACTCTGTTATTTGACTACTAAGCGTCCCAGTCATGCTTATACGAAACATAGATGCCCCGAGATTATGTAATGGGACGAGACTTCGTGTCACACAACTTGGCCGCAATACCATTAGCGCCACTATCTTAACCGGCGTAGGAAAGGGTGAAAATGTAATGATCCCACGAATCCCAATAATTCCCACAGATCTCCCGTTCCAGTTTAAAAGGCTTAGTTTCGCTATGACCATTAACACAAAGCGTATGGTCAAACATTAAAGGTGGCGGGGGTGAACTTAGAAAAGCCGGGCTTTTCCCATGGACAATTGTATGTAGCATGTTCGCGTGTGTCCAATGCCCAGAATCTTTACATTCTATCCCAAAATGGAAAGACATATAATATCGTCTACAGTAGCGTTTTAAAATAACATTCTGTTCTGAGTTCTCTTCTGTGTTCCAAATCAGGAAAGGGGAACCGTGTTACCCAGAGTTTAACGCGAGCGAAGCCGCGGGCAAAAGCTAGTCACTTATATAGTGATTGCGGAACAAATGTTAAAGCTGCTGCTCAAACGTTAGGATCAAATAATGCATACATGCCCACACAGGTAGCTGACGACATCGGTAAATCGCTGCAATCCAATGGTACGTTCTGGCGTTTTAACCCTCCAGCAGCTCCGCACTTTGGCGGACTATGGGAAGCGGGAGTAAAGTCGACGAAGCACCATCTACGGCGAATAATTGGAGTATGCAACTGTGTTAACACAATTTGAAGCGTGTCCTAACTCGCGTCCCCTGTGTCCGATATCCGAAGATCCAGTGGATTTGTCGTACCTGATACCAGGACACTTTTTAATTGGGAGATCACTGCATACCGTACCCGGAGTCTAAGACCAATTATTGACTAAAGATGGCAGATAATGCAAAAAATCCATCAAGACTTCTGGACAAAGACCGAAATGGTTAGCTCCAAACGATAGAGTTAAAATAGGAAAATTGGTTATATTACCAGATGAGACGCCCCCAACTCTCTGGTGATTGGGAAAAATCATCGAAACGCACCCGGAAGCTGATGGAAGAGTCCGCATCGTCACAATCAAGACCGCAACCACATCCTTCAAGTGACCTGTAACCAAGATATGCCTCTTACCAAGTATGAATGAATAAACGTTCATAGACACGCTTGCACACCCACCACATAATTTAATAATCTTCTGAATTTTAATACTTATTCTTATAAACATCTACAAATAATTTATGAACCACTTATAACCTATTATTGCCACACACCATTCACCGACTCCCCCGAACGAGGTTCGGTTGAGCTGAGCAACGTGATCTATCAGACGGCAGCAGCAGATTGTTAACCTTGAAGTCCACTTCTACCGGCAGTCGGCAGGATGTTGCAACGCAACAAGGCGGATTGGAAGTGGATGGCAGACAAAGTGAATCAAAAGCTACTCTTCAAACAACGATCAAAGGAGTTCATTATTTGAAAAGTGAAGTTTCCTGTCTTTTCCTATTTTATTCTTTCTCATTCTCGATTGAATTGCGAATTCGTAACGGGCGTTGGAATAAATGAGCCTTTTCAGTAGCCAATTTGTTTCTTTTGTTTCGTCAAAATTTGCACGTGTCCCAGGTGACACAGGTTTATTAATCATTATGCAAGCTCTAGGTCGTCCTCATTTGTGGAGCTCCTATATATCAAGGTGCTCCTTGTTTAATCTATGGATCAGTACCGCAGGCGCGGCCTTTGCATGCTGTGGGTTTACTTGGATGCACCTTAATCCCGGCATGGTTGACTCAGCGAGGTACTGGCAGGGCTGCCAGTGTTAGTGTCCGATACAACCATAGGGCCGACCCCTGAAGTCTTGGTTGTCCTTAAGTACTTAAGTTGCCTCTATGGCTGGTTCGCTATCACCAGATGCATTGGTTGTTGCTCTCTGGTTTGGTTTATGCGCGCCGAGATCCTTACTCTTTTTCCTGGGCATGGTGGGTGTAATTTGGGCAGCGCACTTCGGATGGGCTTGTGCCCTGTACTTAGTTTTGTTGTCCGCAGTTCCTTTACCTGCTTAGGAATTCCCTTGATCCTAATTAGGATCTGGAAAAAGTTTAGTTGTCTCACCTATGGCAAAGGTTACTTGGTCCCCACCGCTTTTTTCCTTGGCGATCCTGAGGACTCTCCATCCTTTAGTGCTAATGTTTTCTTCATTATACGCATAAGGAAGGTGTCCTTGGTAAGCTCATCGGCTTCAGGAACGAATGTTACGCGGGTGTATAACTTGGGAATATCATTTCCCTGAGTTGCACGCAGATCTGCGTTTTTCCATGGCTTAATCTTCTCTATCGTCGACATGAGCCAATTTTTGGTTTCCGTGTCGTGACAGGTAGGTAGGAGAAATGAGAAGAACACACATAGGCCAGGCATTGTGCAGCTACGAGGGGGCTTAGCCCCCTATTGAACCATTTTGTGCTTCTTAAGAAGTTAAGAAGATCAGGTATCCCTACTTGCTGAACCTCTGTCAGTTCGTTAAGGAAGTAAGAGCCTAGGTATCGTTTCCTGATTGTGCAGAATGCCGGGCAAGTGCAGAGAAGGTGGTGAATGGATTCTACCTCCTCCTCGTCTAGACAGCTTCTGCAGAAATCATTCGGGACTATACCTAGTTTTTGCACGTGACTGCCGATAAGGCAGTGTCCGGTGATGACACCTATAACTTTGAAGATGTCAGTTCTTTTTAGGAGGATTATACTCCTTGTCCGTTGACTGTCGAGCCGGGGCCAGATTTACCTGGTGATGACGCAGGTATGTCCCTGAATCCATCTCCGATTTGTCTCGCCCTGGCGAGATTAGTAAGATTAAGTTTAATGGTTGCAAGGGGTATTCTCTCACAAGCCGCGATTGATTGTAGCGTCGTTGCCTGTTTGGGGAGTGTGTTGGGTCTCTCATGACAGGTAATAGAAAGCTAGCCATTTCTGGCTGAGGTGACCTAGGATCTGAGGGCAGGACAGTTCTTATCTGCCTAGTCCATTTCCTCTAACAGTTTGGTTCTGTTGCGGGTGCTGAGCGACTTTTTTGCTTCGCCAGCACACCCGCCGAGGCGATCATTTCGTTCACCAACACATGAGCTACTTGGAGCCTCTGTGTTCGGTCGGTGCTTTTTACGACTATTCTCCACAAAGGAGTTGCCGTTAGATGGGCTGCGTTTGGTGTTTAGCATTACTGCATTTTTGTAAGCTTCCCTTTCCGTAAGCACGAGCTTGATCTTTTTCTTTGTCTCGTTTCTTCGGGTTCTATCCCGTCCCGAGCAAGAACGGCGTTTCGTCACTTTCAGGCCCCGGTGAAATATTCGTATTTCTGCCGAGGCTTTTTGGCGTCGCTGCGACTTCAGTACTGGGATCATTAGGTGCCTGAGCATTTTGGTTGTCCGTCTTATTGGACAGGAGCGTGGTTACTGAATTTGGAGATGGTTCAATGTCTTCCGTCTCCATTTCGTGTACTGGTGAGCGGAGGAGATATTCTACCTCCGCTCACCAGTACACGAAATAGAGACACGACTCTTTTAGTGTTTTGTTTTTGTTGTTTTTATTATTCACGTGTTGCTCCCACGAGCATATCGAGAATTGATGGTCAATCATCTACAGAGCTCGTATGTTTCCCGCATAAGAAATCGAAAATCGGGTGGCTGTAGGTTAACCTAGTAACGCTTCTCAGGAAATAGTATTTCAAAAACGAAGTTTGCAGAACGAGAGGAAAAAATGTACCCAATAAAGTCACAGGGCACCAAAGTGCCTAGTCTGACCAAATGCTATTAGTCCCCCTACTCAAACTATGGGGTCTGCATTTTAGCATCCTTTTCTATCCTCTACCAGTATGTACATACTGTTATAATTAAAAGACCTTTTAATATAACGTTTGATTTCAAAGATTTATTTAGATTAAGTTTAAGTATTCAATTCAAGCAGTTGCGTCCAGCACACTTGACAGGCAAAACAGGAGAGAGAAAGAAGACAGTTTGGTTTCCTACATGACATTTGAAGCAATGATATAATGATATAATAATGTCAAGTAATGACAAGTACAAACACTTAAAACGCTGTTATATCACTCCCTACGACCAGATTTGTCCCACGTCGGCTGAAAAAACTCAGGTTGTTTTCGTTGTCGTGTGGTACGTCTGACTATTGGTGCAGTTTTTGGACTGACTGGTGTCTGCTGTCTTGTTTGGCAGTCAAGGTTAGGTGTGCTGGTAGGAATATTTCCTTCTTGGGTGGTTAATGTTCCTTCTTGGGTGGTTAATGCTGTAGCTGAATCGGGGCCGTCGACTGTAGTGGGTGATGATAATAATCCTGTTCCCAAGTCAATATCAAAATCTTCTTCTGTTGCTTCTTTATGCTGCCGCATTCGAAGTTGGTTTTGATGACGCTTGATATGACCTCTAGATGTTTGTACGAGATAGTTAATTCGTCCGATTATCTTGGTGATCCGTCCAGCGATCCAACGATTCCCTCTTGTGTAGGTTCTTGCGAAGACTTGTTGACCGATTCTGAATTTGGTTGGGTATAGTTGAATTTGTCGTTGTTCTGGAAACATAGCTGAAAATATGGTTCGTGGTTGACGTCCGTGCAGCAATTCCGATGGTGATTTCATTGATGGCTTGTTTGGTGTCGCTCGAAATGTGATCAGGAATTTATATAATGCTTTTTCACGATCATTTTCTTCATACATTATTTTTTTGAATGAATCTTTAAAGGTGCGAACTGTGCGCTCAGCTAACCCATTTGATGCAGGGTGAAAAGGAGCTGTTCTGACATGTTCAATCCCGTTCAACTCGCAGAATGTCTTAAATTCGGCTGATGAGAATTGCGGACCATTGTCACTGACGATCGCTTTTGGTAGTCCCTCGATTGCAAATATCTTTTGCAATGCATAAATGGTGGATGCTGACGTTGTTGATGACAGTTCAAATATAAATGGAAAGTTGGAAAAGGAATCCACAACAATTAGCCACATGTGAGAATAAAATGGACCGGCAAAGTCTATGTGGATTCTTTCCCATGGTTCGGTTGGTTCAGGCCAGGATGAATATTGTTGTTTGGGTAGACTTGCATTAAGACTGCAGGATGCACACGCTTCCGAAGTATTCTTGATTGCTTGATCGATGTTGGGGAACCAAACATAACGGCGTGCGAGCTGCTTCATACGCGTTTGCCCCCAATGACCCTCATGGAGCATTTGTAATACCTTGTCCCGTAGGGATTTGGGTATAACTACACGGGTGTGGTCCGTTTGCAGTAGCAAGACCCCTCTCTGAAGCGAAAAAGCATATTTGCGATTAAAATATGGAAACAAATTTACCTCTGTTTTGGGCGGCGTATGCGGCCATCCGCTTTCAACAAAATGACAAATGAGACTGAGAGTTTTGTCTCTCTTGGTATGCGCCGCGATTACTTCGGAACTAATAGGGAACTCTGCGATAATTGACTCATAGATCTGGTCAACTGTCAGCATTTCTTCCTCTTTTTTATCGAATTCGATATCATCTCCCATTGGCAGTCGAGATAAGGCATCGGCATTCCCATGATGTTTTGTATTCCGGTAGTGGATGGAATAAGTGTACGCTTGAAGAATAATTGCCCAGCGCTGTAGCCGGTGAAGTGTCATAACAGGTAACTTTTTTGATGGATGAAAGAGAGTAACGAGTGCCTGATGATCAGTGAGAAGTTCAAATTTTCTGCCATAGAGGTACTGATGATACTTAGTGACACCGAAGATTATTGATAATGCCTCTCTTTCTATTTGTGAGTATTTTGCCTGGCTCTCATTGAGGGTTTTTGATGCAAAAGAAATGGGTTTCTCTGAACCATCTGGGTACCGATGTGAGAGTGCAGCTCCGATTCCAGTTTTTGATGCGTCGGTTGCTAAAATAATAGGAAGCTTTTCGTCGAAGTGAACTAGTTGCACAGCTTTAATGATGTCGTTCTTTAAAGTATGAAATGCCACATTTTGTCTTGTTCCCCATTTGAAATCTCTATTAAGTCTTCTCAGTTGATTTAAAGCTGAGGCCTTAGAAGAAAAATTAGGTATGAATTTGTTATAATAATTGATTTTCCCGATGAATGATTCTAATTCTGCTAGGTTTTTCGGGTTCGGCATTAATTTAATGGCTTGAATTCGCTTTTCGGATGGTGTGATTCCTCTTGCGTCGATTTCGTGACCCACGTACTCTAATTTTTCTTGCGCGAAGCGACACTTTTCCCTTCGACATTTTAAGTTATGTGTGGAGAGTCTTTCCAAAAGTATTTTCACGTTATTTCGGTGCTCTTCGTTAGTTTTCCCAGTGATTATAATGTCGTCGAGGTATACTGCACACCCAGGTATATCAGCTACAACCCCTTCCATTATCCTTTGGAAAATGCCAGGTGCGCTAGCTACTCCAAATGGCATTCTTTCGTATTGAAAAAGACCAAAGGGGGTGTTGATCACCATCAGTTTTTTGGAAGGTTCTGTGAGTTCGATCTGCAGGTATGCGTCACTTAAATCGATTTTAGTAAACAGTTGCCCACCCCTCATCTTATGAAAAAGTTCTTCGATTCGAGGAATTGGGTATCGATCGATTTCAATTTGAGGATTCACAGTGACTTTAAAGTCAGCACAAAGTCGTATTTTTCCGTTTGGTTTTTTTACGACTACAATGGGCGCAGCCCACTCACTAGCATTCACTGGCTTAAGGACGTTTTGGGATACCAAACGATTAATTTCAGAGCGTACGTCTTCATAAAGAGCGAAGGGCAGATTGTATGGTTTGTGAAATTTCGGACGAGTATTTGCTTTTAATGCGATATGTGCTTTATATGTGGAACAATGTCCAAGGTCTGATGAAAATACGGATTGGAATTCATTTCCTAAAGCATCGAGTTCTAATTTAAGAGATTTTTGGTCGACCTTAAAACATTGAGGACTAAAAGTGTTACGCTCACTGACATCTCTGCCTTTCATAGGCATCTGTATATTGAACTTCATCTTTTGGAACCAATCCATTCCAAGGATATTTGATGCGTGTTGATTATCAACAACTATCAAGCTAAGGCTTTCCTTGTGCGCACCTGTCTCTACGTCGACGGTTATTGTGCCTTTCAATGGCAAAATACTCCCCCCATAGGCTCTTAAGATTTTTGATGTGGGTGCACAAGTCGGTTCGTTCAATAACTTATATCCTTCGAGACCGATAAGGGAACAGGACGCGCCTGTGTCGACTTGGAATCTTAACACTTTCTTATTAACGCTTATATCTATGAATAGCCTGTCTGCT
Organism: Eumerus sabulonum; assembly: GCA_951905685.1. Lineage (NCBI taxonomy): Eukaryota > Metazoa > Arthropoda > Insecta > Diptera > Syrphidae > Eumerus > Eumerus sabulonum. The sequence continues at coordinate 110,530,406 of OX645062.1, read as the reverse complement.
GCGACATTGCTATGATTAATTTCGATGTGTGACACTTCTGAATCAAATAAATCAACAGTACTTACAGTTTCAAATCGTTTGATCAGATTTACGTTCTCATACTTCTTACTATGCCATTTTGAAGTGTCTTGTTTTTGGCCATACGGTTGAGATGTTCGCAACGATTTATTTGAATCCGGGGCTTTAGCTGCCATACATACTGCTGCAATGTGTCCCGCTCTTTTGCACTTCTTGCATACCGATTTGTTTTTATAGTGAAAACACTGAAACCGTTGATGAGCGATGTTGCATCCCGGGCACGATTTTTTGCTTTCTCCTGTTACACTCCTGACTCTGGTACTATTGTAATTCAGATGCTTACCTTTCGTTGGTTGATTAGTTGCCTGCTGGACGACATTTACGGCATACACTTCTCCTTGAATCTTGTCTTCTCCCCTAAGCTCGCTGCAGGTTTTCATTGTTTCTTCGAAGAGTTGTGCAATTTGTAGAACTTCATCCAGTGTTGGATTTTCTTTTTGTAGCGCTGTGGAACGCACTTTATCATGTGGAGTATAAAGGATGATCATATCCCTAATTTTAGAATTCACGTACGACTCTCTGCAATCACTGTTTTCACAAACGAACATGCATTCTTTAGCCCTTCCCCGCAGCTCTGCTACCCAATCAGAATATGTTTGGTTAGGTTGCATAAATGTTCTGTAGAACTTGAATCTAGAAGCGAGCATGTGTGGCTTTTTTTCAAAATGATTAGAAAGTTTTTCAATTAATTGATTGAATGATACTTGCGCAACCTTTTCTCCATATAATTTTTGGAGCAATTCCAAAGATTCGCCACCAATCCAGCTAAGCAAGCATGCACGCTTGGTGTCATCCTCAAGCACGTTGTTTGCGATGAAATGTTGATTTAATTGTAGAAGATATGTCGTCCAATTTTCTTTTGATTTATCAAAGCTTTTGAAAGAAGACACAAATGTCTGTTTGACTGGTTTTTGCTCCAACATCGATTTTAAGAATTCTTGGTTAGAAACTTGAAGCCTATTTAAAATGCTTTCAAGAATTTCGGGATCCATACTCGTGCAGCTCGTTTCTATACCTTGTCGCCAGTTGTTATAATTAAAAGACCTTTTAATATAACGTTTGATTTCAAAGATTTATTTAGATTAAGTTTAAGTATTCAATTCAAGCAGTTGCGTCCAGCACACTTGACAGGCAAAACAGGAGAGAGAAAGAAGACAGTTTGGTTTCCTACATGACATTTGAAGCAATGATATAATGATATAATAATGTCAAGTAATGACAAGTACAAACACTTAAAACGCTGTTATATCACATACATAGTAAGGTACCGTTATTGGAAGGACTATATCTTTTGTACTTAATGCGGAAAATAAGTAAAACTTCATTTACACCCCCCTATTAATCCAGTTCGCTTACATTCAAGATTATGAACACTGATCGAAATGTGAATCCAGATGGAATTTTCTCAGATATTTGATTCACATATCTATTCACATTCGAGGCAAAACAAAAACCCTCTTGGCCCACACCCAGCCAAAGCCAGTCACGCCCACACATCTATACGATCATAGTTCCTGACCCATTCCAATGACGACGCAAGAAAACAAACAAACCAAATCGTCCCAAAGCCAAAGTCAAACCATCAGAAAAAGTTATTCAATTTCCGCTTACAAGCACCCGATCATCTTCAAGACGTCCATCGACCAAAATAAATGCCCATATCCCATATCCCAAAGAAGAAGCCATCAAGTCTTCCTCATCCTCCATTCAAACTGAGAGGCCGACAGTAGCTGAATAAAGCACCGTCATTACTGTGATCATCAAAAAAATTTGACTCCGCATTAATTGTTATTATTACGACTACGGCATCCTTACAGCGCTCGCTACGAATATCCTCATAGCCTGTCGGTATTGGGCGACGCCATCGTCGTCAAAGCCTTTGTTGGATCCTTTTTCTTCCACTCTCCGAATGCGCTATTATCTTTCCTCCTTTGTTATGACTGAGTATCAATTTTTGTTCTCACCCTAACTCCGGTCAGCACCACCCACTCGGGACGGGATGGTCATGGAGCCATAACACAATGATAAAAAAAACAAAAAAACATACGAAGTTCAGGAAGGAATGCTGCTATTCCTTCATACATAAAATGCACATAAGTCAGGCGAAGGCATTATCCCCGAGGCCGAAGGATCAGGAAAGAAAGGAACAAGAACAAAAAAAAAAAATAAAAATGAACACGAAAAGGACATGCCATCGGAACGGTAAAAGAAACTTTCCCGACTCGAAAGCGCCTCTTGGTTGATACACTCACATCCTGTTCTTACCGTAGCGCACTGTATTCCCACAATTAATGGAACCCACCACCCAGTTCAGTACCGTGGCCAACTTGGTCCTGGATGAAGTATTTTACTTCTTCTCCGATTATTGATTTGCACGTTTCCGCCACCCCGTCACCCAATCTTGGTTGCCTCTCAGCTTCAGTTGACTGTTTTGTTCGAGATATAATTTATTATTTGCAGTTATGTAAGCTGACAAAAATGTTATCCTGCCCGAAAAGATACGTATCTCTCCCTTTCCCTTATCGTTCTGCCATCCTGCCACCGCCGCCGGGAACAGGCGGCGAAGATGAGAATCCAAATGAGTGGGAGAAAGGAGTGAAAAATGATTAATTGCAAGTGTATGGGATAAACGTGCCAGTGAACTTCAGTGAGTGGATTTGAACTAACTCTGCAGTGAGTGGGTGGAGTAAGGGAGATACTTCTGACGCCAGTACGGGGAGACGAAGAAGACTTCAGCCTAATGAGTATTAATGAAACGTAAATAATGACGTTGAGTTCAGGCATTGAAACCATCAGATACAGTCAAATAGTCCGACCGAACCGCACTCTGGCTGAAGATGATTTTTCATAAGTCTCCCCTTTCAAGGCGTCCGTCTGGCCTTTATGGTTAATTGGGTTCGAATAATCGACAAACACATATGCTAGCTTTAGCCGTCTATTCAATAAAGGCAGCGACATAGTACGGGACGAGCGCCTGCAAGGCGTGGCTTCAGTCTCTTGTGTCGAATGACTGATTGACTTGCAAATGGTTGAATCGCATCGAAACTAATTGATCTAGAAAGTGTAGACTCGCAGTCAGGCTGGTAATAAACTCGATTTTTGTCGAATCTCATTAGTAATCGGACTGAAGGCTAATTAGACAAGGAATCGACTTTATTTCGATCGCTATTAGGTCTTTCGTGAAGATTTATTGACATGGTAAGAATAGGTGCACGCTCGTAAGAGATACAAGCAATGAACTAAGGAAGACTTTTTCAATTTTAAGACCTTATTGACATTGAGCAGTCAAAAGGTGATCGGCTCTCTTAGAGACCGTTTGGAGGAGGCTTTAAAATAAATTCACACCACGCGCTGTCGTATATCGAAATGGAAACGGAGTTATTATGCCATTTTGCCAGTAACGTAGATTAGAAGCCTGAGGTACATGCACGCATACACGCAAGACGTGATGACCTACATGCGCCAATACGGTTGTCCAGACTTATTCGTTAACTTCATCCAACGACCGCTACTATATTTCAGCACGAGTGCGGAAACGTGCGGGATATATGTACTCTGTGCCTTCGCAAATATTGGAACACCTCTTCCCACATGGACAACCGCTCACTAGCAGCAGCACGGTGAGGATTAGCACTGTGGAGACTATTCTCTTTACCTTAGGGAAGCTACATAAAGCTGTTTCTAAGATAAAGATTATCAAGGCACCCGGACCAGATGGGATTCCGAAATAAGCGATCAAAGCGGTGATTATGGCTAGGCCAGGGGTTTTCCAGCACACGTTTGAAAATGCCTACAAGAGGGAGTCATTCCCACACAGCAGAAACTGCAGCACCTGGTGCTACTGCCAAAAGGAAAGAAACCAGTGGGAGAACCGTCCTCGTATCGCCCAATTTGTCTATTGGACACACTAGGGAAGATACTAGAGCGAGCTATCTACGATAGGTTACTGGCGGTAGGGGAGCTAATGGTGCACTGTCAACCCACAAATACGACTTCAGAAAAGAACGTTCGACGGTCGACGCCCTAGAATCTGTAGTAAACCGGGCCGCAGACACCATACAAGGAAAGAGGTGGAAAGGAGGCGAGAGGAAATATTGTGCTGTGGTCACGTTGGACGTTAAAAATGCTTTTAACTCGGCAAGCTGAATGCACATACGGGGGTCTCTAAGTGCCATGGGTAACCTCCCAATCAGCGGATTCAGGACCATTTTAGATGACGCAGCATTCATCATAGCATGAATGTTACCCATTGATATCTTGGCGGACGAGCTCAAGAGGGTATGCAATTGGTCGGAGAATCTCCAGTTGACCCTTCTGTCATTCAAAAAGACACCAAGTGGATAGATGAAAAATCACTGTGAAAGTTTCCAACGTGCCTTCCACTCAAAGGTTTGATATTTAAAACGGTTTGCAAGAGGGCACATCCCTTTCAGCATTTACATCAGTCATCTGATAGTTTCTCTTTACCATTCGATAGCATACGGGGACAACGTAGTCGCGTACAGGTCAGGTCCAAAATTTGACGTTATTTGTACCTTACGGCAGCCTGACTTCGACTAGATTTAGCAGTACTCTGATGGCTGGACTGGAAGTTGAAAATCTACTTTTAGAAATCAGAGACTGTATTATTTAGAACGCCTCTAACGCCAGGGATACTAGAAAACAATGACGAAGGTTCGAAACCTTGCTCTATAAGTATAGCAACATTGGGATTGATTGTCATAGTTCTTCAGAATAAGCATTTGTGTGAACTGTAACCTCATCATTCGACGTAAGCCGTCGTCCACTGAGCCATTTTTTTGAATTTGGAAATAAGAAGAAGTCATTCGGCGCCAGGTCTGGTGAAAACGGTGGATTTTCTATCAGTTCAAGTGCACGTACGTACTCGTGATCCTGGAGAAAGAGGACATTTTTTTTTCTTCAGATGATGGCGATTTTCGTTTGTAATTTCATATAGCTTATCTAACAATGATGCGAGGTCGTCGTGGTGCAGTGATTAGTGTGTTGGACTCTGACGCGGATGAGCCAGTTCGGATCCAGATAACACCAACGCCATCGAATGTTTATTTCGCGGCATCCCTCGTCGGCGGGGTCCTGACAAAACTCCCCGTAGTATACTTTCCATGAAAAATCTTCTCGAGTCACACATTAGACTGTATGTCACTTTCACCTGTGTAAAAATAAATCACACACAACATGCAAAGCACCAAAGCAAAGAGTGATGCACAATACTATGTCCAGTAATCGTCTGATGATAATACCACGTGCATCCCTAAATATAGTAGCCATAACCTTTCCAGCTGATATCACTGTCTTTGCCTTGTTGACTGTTCTTTCATCTCGGAAGTGAAGTGGTGTATCCATGTTTCATCTACAGTTACTAATCTGTGCAGAAACTCATCTGGAGTTTGTTTTTTTTAAGTTCGCGCCGTTTCAAGAGTTTATATACTCTTATAACGTTCGTCACACAACCTGAACGGAGTGCAGTGGCTTGTGTCGTAGATGTTCGTTCGGGGTGGCCATGGTGCAGTGGTTAACATCATCGACCGCCGATCGGAAGGTCTATAGTTCAAATTCGCTTCATAGCCAAGAAAAAGTAATTCCTATACGGACAAAAAGTATGCAACGCAGTTGTGAATGGAAAGTGACCAGACGTACTGCTGCAGGCATAACACTCACAGTATATGGTCAACTGAAATTCATCCTCTGCGTATGCAATACCAAAGTGCTCGAACGAATTACTACGGACTATAACCAATGCGAAATTTGGTCGGCTCTCGTCCTATCTAGATCTAGGACAACCACCCCTGAGAGTAGTGAACGAACATCAACGTCCCAAACCACTGCACTCCGTTCAGGATGTGTGTGTATCAACACATCATACTTACTTACTTACTTATCAGGCCAGCGATCCATGGAGGATCTGAGCCTGAGCTATAGCTGCCTTCCATTCTTGACGGTCCCGGGCACGCTGCTTCCAGTTGTCAAGACCAAGATGTCTTACATCCGCGATTACTTGGTCTTTATACCGGAGGATCGGTCTTTCTCTTCTTCTCGAACCAGGAGGCTCGGAGTCGAAGACCCTCCTAGCTGGAGTGTTGATGTCCATGCGCTCGATGTGACCGAGCCAGTGTAGTCGACGGACTACTTCCATGTCTTGGTACAGCTCGTAGAGTTCGCGGTTGTGTCTTCTTCTCCATTCACCTTTCTCACAGACAGGACCAAATATCCGGCGCAGAATTTTTCTTTCGAAAGAACCCAAAAATCAGCTCCGCTGTCCTGCTTATCGTCCAGCTTTCGGCTCCGTACAGCAAGACTGGCAGAATGAGCGTTTTGTAAAGCATGACTTTGGTCTTTCGAGTTAGGAGTTTTGACCCCAGTTGTTTGGACAAGCCGAAGTAGCAGCGGTTGCCAAGGGTGATTCTATGCCGGATCTCCACTGTGGTGTCATTTGTGGAATTTACGTTTGCCCCGAGGTAGACAAACTCCTTAACTACCTCGAAACTGTAGCTGTCAATTGTTATATTTTGTCCCAGGTGGTGAGCGACGGATTGGTTTTTGCTTGACAGCATGTATTTCGTTTTGTCCTCATTGATCTTAAGACCAACTCGTTTCGCCTGTTCTTCAATCGCCGTGAATGCTTCCACAATGCCACGGCGAGAACCCGCGATGATGTCGATATCATCCGCGTGTCCTAGCAGCTGGATGGACTTGTAAAAGATAGTGCCTTCCCTGTTGACGCCTGCCCGTCGCACTATCTGCTCCAGCACCAGGTTGAAGAAGTCACATGACAGCTCATCTCCTTGCCGAAATCCGGTGCATGTTTCGAATGGTTCCGAGGTCCTAGAACCGAATTGCACGGTGCATCGCGTGTTTTTTAGCGTGGCGCGACACAACTGGGTCAGTTTTACCGGGATCCCGAATTCGGCCATTGCACCAAACAGTTCTTCACGATGAATGCTTATAGAGCTGGTATTCCAGTCGTCGGGCATGCTTTCATCTTCCCAAATTCTGCAGATGATCTGGTGCATGCTCCCTACCCGAAAATCGCCGCCAGCCTTGAAGAGCTCTGATGGCAAGCCATCTGAACCGGCGGCCTTGTTGTTCTTCAGCTTCTGAATAGCTGTGCCGACTTCTTCGATGCTGGGTGGGAGGACTACTTCAGCGGCTGGAGTTGGGATTTCCCCGGTCCCTACCACTCTCTATTGGTCATGCTCGTTAAGCAGCTGCTGGGAATGCTGCTTAAATACATCCACTATTCCCTGCGGGTCGGTGACAAGATTACCCTTGCAGTTTCCAAGAGTCTGGGTGCCCTGTTTGAAGCCTCCAGCAAGGCCATTGGCTTTCTTGTATAAGGCTCGTGTTTTAGGTTTATCCCTAGACTCCTCGATATCCTTGAGCTGGGAGACTGCAAAGATTATTTTCTTTTGTCGCAGTAGTTTTTTCTCCTCCCTTCTTCTGGCTCGGTACTCTTCTTGCGCTGCCCTGGTTTTCCTCTGCAGCGCCTTTTGGTACCCCTCGTCGGTTGCTGCCTTTTTCTGCCCACACTCGCCATCATACCACGGGTTTCTTGTCGGGGGTGGTAGGTATCCTAAGGTGGTTTCGGCTACTTCCTGAATGGCTGAGCGGCAATGCAGCCACATATTATTGGCATTTGTGTTCGACGTAGGCATACCGTAGAGTCTTTCGCTCAGCTGCTCCCTGTAGACTCTGGCAACCTCCGGTGTGCTCAGGCGCCCAATGTCGAACCTCCTCCTGATGGGCTGGTGCAGCTTTCTGACATCGGACAGTCGAGCTCTGAATCTTGCTCCTACGAGGAAGTGGTCAGAGTCGACATTTGCCCCTGTGAATGTTCGCACATCCAGGATGTTTGACGAGTGCGTCAATGAGCATATGGTCGATTTGGTTGGCGGTTCGACCGTCCGGAGATAGCCAGGTTGCTGTGTGGATTCGCTTGCGAGGGAATCTTGTGCTACTTATCACCGCACTACGAGCTGTCGCAAAGTCAGCGAGTCGGAACAAGACATCATAAGGGAATATAAAAAAACTCTTGAACCTGCGCGAGTTTCTACAAAAAAAAAAAAAGGCTAATCTCCAGGGATGTTTGTCCTAGATAGGAGGAGAGGAACCGACCGAATTTGTACATTGGTTTCAGTTCTAAGCAACTTTGTCCTGCACTTATGGTGTTATATTAAAATTGTATGATTGATCTCTTCTCATTCACAACAGCTGTGTTGTATAATCCTTTTTTTCCTCGGTCACCTAACACCATGTCGTGGATTTTATCGATCACTTTTAGAGTACTTACGTTTACGGGACATCCTGAGCGCTCTAAACTAACATTTTTCCATTTATTTTGTAAACCAACACAAGTTGTTAACATCAACTGACGATAAAAATTAAACGGCCTGGGGGGATATGGCTGCAACTTTGTCGCTATCTCTTAGATTTTCTAAGGACTTGTTAACCCGCCCTAGTATAATGAATAATGTAATTAGTGTAGTCAACGGGGCATTTGAAGTGAGTAATTACTTGATCATTTTTTTATTTAAAGTAGGTATTCAAGTATTTAAAAATGATATGGATAGCTTCTATTTCCCTCTTCAGGAGAAGAGTACGGCTGTATCCCCAAGGCTGACAAGCGCGGAGTTGGCGCCTTCGTTGTGAAGATCCTCGAACGCATCATAGGCAGACAAATCCGAGACTCTCTAGGAAACACAAATTTTTCAAAGTCTCACCTCAAGGGCAAGTCCACTGAGACCGCTCTGCATGAAGTTGTGCCAACAATCAAACACTCCATCGTATTCCATTCACCCTAGCTATTTTCTTAGATATACATACATACATAGGAGGAGCTTTTAACAACATCCATACGGGATTGATCCAAGACTCCCTCATCACGCAGGTGTAGAGGGTTTTTTTAGTTTGGATTATATCCATACTCAAAACCGGAATCATTCAGGCCCAGATGGGAAACATCATTATCGCCAAGACTATAGACAGATGCATATCAAAAGGGCGGCGTCATATCGCCTCTACTATGGCTCATGGCTAAAGACAGAGTCTCGAAGGATCGGAATGAAGGCAGTCGCTTGTGGAGACGAAGTGGCTATTCTGGTATCGGGCATGTTCCCCTCAGTGATTAGCGAAATCACAGAGGGCTCTGATTAAGCTAAGCACCTGGTCCACAGGATTTGGACTTAGCGTGAATCGGAGTAAAACGGAAGTGGCTTTGTTTACCACTTAGTATAAGATACCGATCTTTAATCTCCCTCGACTCAACAACCAGACACTCTCTCTGTCTTCCGAGGATGCATATTTAGTTATTCTAGATCCAAAGCTCAATTGGAAGTTAAACATAGAACATCGGGTCCCAAAGCATGTGTCGCGTTTTACACCTGAAGCAGAACTTTTGGCAAAAAAGGACTCTGACCCAAAACGTTGCGGTGAATGTACACAGCAAAGCATACAATATTACCAAACTAAACCGAGTCCACATATCGGCCGGCATTGATATGACTGGTGCCTTTCGGTCCAGTCTGGCCGAAACACTAAACGTACTCCTAAAAATCCTCCCTCTCTCCACTCTCTTGACCATCATATCAGACATACCACATTTTGCATTGCAATTAGATGGACCTATTACCTGGAGACCTGGCTAAGACTTCATAACACCCAAACACAACCTAAACAAAGCTGCCCAAATCCATTTCCCATCCAGAATGGTATGGTAAAATGGATTGCACTTCACGAACCATCAAGTAACGTTTTTTACCAGGAGTGTGGAGTCGGCTTGGGTATCTTCTTAGCGGAACTGAAAACCACTAAATCATTTCGACTCCCGGACTCCGTTAATGTGATTCAAGTGACATTTTATCGCCAATTACTACTTTCTGTTGTCTGTCAAGTAGGACTGGAAGAGCTTGTTACACAAGACAGTGTGATTCTCTGTGTCAAAGGCCTTGGAGAAGTCAAGTAACGTAAGGATGGTCAAACATTTTTTGTCTAAACCTTTTCTGATCTCATCAACGATAAACAACAGAGCCGTTTTACAGCTGTGCTGGGGGCGGAAACCTGATTGGCTATCGTGCAGTAATCTTTCAGCAGAGAGGTGTCTAAGTATTTGGGGTAAGATTCCCTTTTCAAAAACTTTAGATAGCTAGGGAATGATCGCTGTCGGCCGATTATCGGTGAGGTTACAGTTTGGTGTCTTGGGTGGGGGAACTATTTTTGCCTGCTTCCATTCACTGGGAAAAATACAGGTAGTTATGATGCGGTTGAAGATATGGGTAATGAAAGGCAATGTATGTCAATGTCAATTTAAAATTGACCCTGTCTAAACCAATCGCGTTTGACTTAATCAAAATAACTGCGTTTGCGACTTCGACTTCGGTTAAGAGATACAGATTAAGTAGCCTCGAGCTTGCTCAAACAGGTATTTCCTCTTCTTCATAAGATTTTCCAAAGACTGTTGCTTATCCTCCATTAGACTAGTAATTCATAATTCCTTTTTGCATGATATAAACATTACTTACTTACTACTTACTTATCAGGCCTGCGATCCATGGAGGATCTGAGCCTGAGCTATAGCTGCCTTCCATCCTTGACGGTCCGGGGCACGCTGCTTCCAGTTGTCAAGACCAAGATGTCTTACATCCGCGATTACTTGGTCTTTATACCGGAGGTTCGGTCTTCCTCTTCTTCTCGAACCAGGAGGCTCGGAGTCGAAGACCCTCTTAGCTGGAGCGTTGATGTCCATGCGCTCGATGTGGCCGAGCCAGTGTAGTCGACGGGTCCTTGCCTTCCGGACTACATCCACATCTTGGTACAGCTCGTAGAGTTCGCGGTTGTGTCTTCTTCTCCATTCACCTTCCTCACAGACAGGACCAAATATCCGGCGCAGAATTTTTCTTTCGAAAGAACCCAAAATCAGCTCCGCTGTCCTGCTTATCGTCCAGCTTTCGGCTCCGTACAGCAAGACTGGCAGAATGAGCGTTTTGTAAAGCATGACTTTGGTCTTTCGAGTGAGGTGTTTTGACCCCAGTTGTTTGGACAAGCCGAAGTAGCAGCGGTTGCCAAGGGCGATTCTACGCCGGATCTCCACTGTGGTGTCATTTGTGGAATTTACGTTTGTCCCGAGGTAGACAAACTCCTTAACTACCTCGAAATTGTAGCTGTCAATTGTTATATTTTGTCCCAGGTGGTGAGCGACGGATTTTTTGCTTGACAGCATGTATTTCGTTTTATCCTCATTGATCTTAAGACCAACTCGTTTCGCCTGTTCTTCAATCGCCGTGAATGCTTCCACAATGCCACGGCGAGAACACGCGATGATGTCGATATCATCCGCGTATCCTAGCAGCTGGATGGACTTGTAAAAGATAGTGCCTTCCCTGTTGACGCCTGCCCGTCGCACTATCTGCTCCAGCACCAGGTTGAAGAAGTCACATGACAGCGCATCTCCTTGCCGAAATCCGGTGCATGTTTCGAATGGTTCCGAGGTCCTAGAACCGAGTTGCACGGTGTATCGCGTGTTTTTAGCGTGGCGCGACACAACTGGATCAGTTTTACCGGGATCCCGAATTCGGCCATCGCCCCAAACAGTGCTTCACGATGAATGCTGTCGTAAGCGGCTTTGAAATCGATGAAAGGATGGTGTGTATCGATTTGAAACTCGTTGGTCTTATCCAGGATTTGTCGAAGTGTGAAAATTTGGTCTATAGTTGATTTGCCGGGCCGGAAGCCGCACTGGTAGCTGCCGATTAGTGCGGTGCAAAATGGTTTTAGACGTTCACACAATACGCTGGACAGGATCTTGTATGCGACATTGAGCAGGGATATACCTCTATAGTTCTTGCAAGAGGTAGGATCGCCTTTTTTGTGGATGGGGCATATAGAGCTGGTATTCCAGTCGTCGGGCATGCTCTCATCTTCCCAAATTCTGCAGATGATCTGGTGCATGCTCCCTACCAGAACATCGCCGCCAGCCTTGAAGAGCTCTGATGGCAAGCCATCTGAGCCTGGGGCCCTGTTGTTCTTCAGCTTCTGAATAGCTGTGCCGACTTCTTCTATGCTGGGTGGGAGGACTACTTCAGCGGCTGGAGTTGGGATTTCCTCGGTCCCTACCACTCTCTCTTGGTCATGCTCGTTAAGCAGCTGCTGGAAGTGCTGCTTAAATACATCCACTATTCCCTGCGGGTCGGTGACAAGATTACCCTCGCAGTTTCGAAGAGCTAGGGTGCCCTTTTTGAAGCCTCCTGCAAGGCCTTTGGCTTTCTTGTAAAAGGCTCGTATCTCATGTTTATCCCTAGACTCCTCGATATCCTTGAGCTGGGAGGCTGCGAAGATTCTTTTCTTTTGTCGCAGTAGTTTCTTCTCCTCCCTTCTTCTGGCTCGGTACTCTTCTCGCGCTGCCCTGGTTTTCCTCTGCAGCGCCTTTTGGTACGCCTCGTCGGTTGCCGCCTTTTTCTGCTCACACTCGCCATCATACCACGGGTTTCTTGTCGGGGGTGGTAGGTATCCTAAGGTGGTTTCGGCTACTTCCTGAATGGCTGAGCGGCAATGCAGCCACATATTATTGGCATTTGTGTTCGACGTAGGCATACCGTAGGGTCTTTCGCTCAGCTGCTCCCTGTAGACTCTGGCAACCTCCGGTGTGCTCAGGCGCCCAATGTCGAACCTCCTCCTGATGGGCTGGTGCAGCTTTCTGACATTGGACAGTCGAGCTCTGAATCTTGCTGCTACGAGGAAGTGGTCAGAGTCGACATTTGCCCCTCTGAATGTTCGCACATCCAGGATGTTTGACGCGTGCCTTGCGTCAATGAGCACATGGTCGATTTGGTTGGCGGTTCGACCGTCCGGGGATCGCCAGGTTGCTGTGTGGATTCGCTTGCGAGGGAATCTTGTGCTACTTATCACCGCATTACGAGCTGTCGCAAAGTCAGCGAGTCGGAAGCCGTTATCTGTTGTTGTATCGTGGAGGCTGTGCTTTCCGATCACTCCGCCAAGGGTGTTTTCCTTTCCGATTTTGGCGTTGAAGTCCCCGAGCACGATTTTTACATCGTACTCCGGACAAGCTCCGTAGGCGTTGTCCAGGAGGTCATAGAAGTCCTCCTTGATAGGGTCTTCAGCCTCGTCGGTAGGGGCGTGTGCACATATGTATAAGGTTGATGTTATAAAATCTGCCTCTGATGCGGATCACAGCCAGGCGATCACTTATAGGTTTAAAGTCGATGACCTTCGACCTTAACCGCTTTCCCACGACAAATCCGCATCCCAGTAAGTGCAACCTTTTGTGACAGCTGTAATAAATGTCGCAATTTTTCTTTCTAATCATACCGTTTCCTATCCAGCGTATTTCCTGGACCGCAGTAATATCCGCCTTGTACTGCGTGAGGATTCCTTCTAGTTTATGAGCAGCTCCGGGAGTGTACAGGGTTCTGACATTCCAGGAGCATACTCGCAAATCGTGTTCCTTTTTCGTGCGTTGTCGTCATCGAGTATCCGTCCGTGTATCCGAGGCATCTTGCTCATTCATAACTTTGGGTTTTTTTACGTGGGCGGATTGTTAGCCCGCCGCACAACCGCCATTCTGGTCGGGGTTTTTTTCGCTGCATACGTTTGTTCACCTCCCAACGGTTGTTGAAGAGGCTATCCAGAGGGCGCCGCGAGGAGGCCGTATGTCAACTTGACCCGGGCATTTAAACAGGGATCGTTGCTGGCATCTCGCCAGAGCAATCAACAACTTTACCCTGTGTGTCCGAGCCCATGCCCTCCATGATATAAACATTACCACAAAAAAGTCCGATAAATGCCAGTTCCATTTCAACGACATATTTTGCTGATTAAGCTCACCCGAGCTTGAAAAAAAATTGATTAATTGTACAGTTCAGTAGGTAATCTGCCCCGAATGCTCGTATCTAAGGCTGTTATATCGGACAAAAGAAATGGGAATCCTTTTATGCGAATGAAATCGAAAACAATATTATGACTTCGATGTGCAATATCACGCGCGACATGGCTGGCCTAAACCCTTATCACCGCACTGTGATATCACAAATATGTGTTTTTAGAATCGCTTTTAACTCATAAATAATTTAAAAAACTCATTAGCTTTTATTGGCATTTTATGGTTTGCAGTTCCGAATCCGTATCCGCATCCGCAGTCAGTTCGTCCTGTCTTCCATTATGGGCAAATCGTTTTCCATCGTTTATTGATTTCAGTCCAGATATTCCTTATAATGGCACCAATACCACACAAGCCAGGAATACCATCAAAACAGGTTAAAGCAGAGTAAAACAAGGCGGGTAAATCCTTCGTCCTTGCTTGGCTGCACAAACCGATGATCGGCCGGCGGCCAACTGACTTTAGCCATTTGCCAGGAGAGTCTAAATAAACATTTCTTCCTTGCTCGTCCTTTTTTGTTTTTTTAATCAACCGCTTACTTATTACTTCTATACTTAACTTAATCCGGGATAATAAACATCACGAATGGTATGGCCTGGCATGGTTTGGTACAAGGAGGCTCCGAGCGAAGGCGCGCATATTGCCACACTTTTTGTTATCCTTGTTATTGTATCGTTAAATAAACAACCGACAATCTCAGTCGGTTGGGTGCTGACGCCAATTCAAGTGGGTGGGCAATCGTATACCCACGCTGTAGAGAGACACAGATACATGTACATATGTAGATGTGTGAGCTACTGGCGCGTATTTAATACAAGGACTTGATTTTGATTACAGTTCTTTGGTGTATCGTCCGTGTTACTTGCAACAAAGTATGCCACATGAATGGTTCTTCCGTTGATGGGGATGTGTGACTGCCACAAATATGTAGCATCCATGGGTACAGCCGTATGTAGAAGCGCCAAATACAAGCACAACCGAGTCGGGGCGTAGTTATGGTTCTTGAAACGAAATGAGATACATTCGTCACTATTATCCGGTGGGAATTGGTTCGTTTTCGTAGTTGACGCGAATACGAGCGGGTGCCATCCTATGCATAGACACATTTCACCTAAATGATTTGTATGATGTCGTTCAGGATGTTTTGCAACCCACAGATCTTCCAACGACGATGACGACGACGATGGCGCCTCAACCAAGATGAAAGAACGGATGCATAGCCAAAATGTGTAGTAGGACTAGAGAGGAGGTTGGCGGAAGTTTTTCCATTCGATGCGGCAATCCTGTTAGAGCGTATGAGAAATAAATTATTTCCTCATCTAGTTGATGCTGTTCCGTGGCAATTATTCTTTGATTTACGAAATAGGAACGCTTGATGCACACAAACGGGAACTGCTGTTGTTGAGGACTCGGATCTAAATAGGAGTTTAGTAGAAGCGAAAGGGCAAGAGAGAGGTGGAACGCTGCGTTTTGTGGCATCAACTGTGAATACCTCACGGGGTGGCTTAATCTCATTCCCGTTTAAGTGGATATTAATTCGTTAAATCTTTAATTAAAAACGAATTGCTGTTGTTTTAAAACCGCTTGAGGCTGCTTTTGACGGGAAGACAGTAAGGGAACTTGTGTTCTCTGGAAAGGGGTTTTGGCGCACAGCCAATGCGGAATGATGCATGAGTACCGGAGAATAGATTCAATTTTGGCACCGAAAAATACCTTTAAAATATATTGTTTTGTAAACAAAATTCGAATGTCTGTCTGTATGTTTGTTCCGGGTAATCTCCAAAACGGCTTAACCGATTACAATAAAACTTTTTTGCCATGGAGAGGAGATCGTCGGCAGTAACATAGGCTGTTACTGTTGTTGACTGTTGTTTGTAACAATTGAAATTGTTATTTATCTTACTTGACTAACAATAATTATAGGAAAAATCTTTGCACGTAGGTTTGATATATCAAGGATACCATAGTGATCAAAGCTCGAAAGTTTGCTACTGGGATGTTGTCGACTAACCTAAGGTCAGTATGTGACACATATACACATCCACACAGGTAGAAGGGGACCTTAACCTACTGGAAGTGCGTCGCTGGAAACACCTGGCAAAAGACCGCGCCAGCTGGAGAAGTTTGTTGGTTGAGGCGCAGGTTCACACCGGACTGTAGCGCAATCTAAGTAAGTTTCGACAAACATTACCTGTTGTTGCAAAAGGCACACGAGCAGACGAAATTAATCCATTTTTGAATCGCTCAGTAATTTGGACACATATCGAAATGCTTACTTTAAGACAAAATATGAGAGCACAGCCCGGTGGTCCTGTGGTTCATACTCAAACTCTTATAACAAACATTTATGACGATATTGAGACCCTCACCTCTACAGAGGATTCGTGGTAAGGCGGGAAATCGATTTTAGCGCCAAGAAATTATCAAGTATGGTCACCGACTAACCATATAAATACGATAAGTCGAACAGAACAAACTGTCCACTACAGTTCGGGGTGAACCAGGGCCTCTACCAACAAGCCTCTCCAGCCGGCACGATCCAGTGCCAGTGCCGCACGCCCAGTTGGTTGAGGTCCCTTTCCACCTGTGCGCGCCACCTTAAGTGCGGTCGTCCTCTACTGCGTCGCCTATCTGGGTTGGTGTCGAAGAATCTTCGGGCCGGAGCGGTGATTACCATTCGCTCTATATGGCCCAGCTATCTTGGACGTTGGATACGAAGACGTCTAACTAGGCCGATGTCGTTGTACAGCCCGTACAGTTCTTGATCGAATCTCCTCCTCCACTCTGCGTTAACACAAACGGGACCAAAGATTGCACGCAGAATTTTCCCCTCGAAACGCCCAAGAGCCTCTCCTTCCGCTTTTGATAACGTCCATGCCTCAGCGCTGTAGAGGAGGACCGGGATTATTAAGGTTTTGTAGAGGGATACCTTGGTTTTCCGAGAGATGGCTTTACTACTCAATTGCCTCTTGAGCTCAAATAAGCAGCGGTTAGCAAGAGTTATTCTGCGTTTTATCTCATCGCTGGTGTCATTGCTGCTTGTCACTATCGAGCCAAGGTAGACGAAGCCCTTGGCTACTTCAAAAATATAGCTGCCGAAGTTGACGATTTGACTAAGATGTCGGTGTTGCACGTCTTTCTTTGATGACAGCATATATTTGGTGTTGTCCCCATTTACCCTTAGACCCACTTTAGCTGCTTATGCTTCAATGGTTGCGAACGACTCATTGACGTCTCGCTTTGACCGTCCGATAACGTCGTCTCTATAAACGCTGTCATATGCGGCTTTAAAGTCGCCAAAAAGATGGTGCGTGTCGACCTGGAATTCATGGGTCTTCTCCAAGATCTGCCGTAGTGCAAATATTTGGTCTATTGTGGATTTTCCTGGCCTGAAACCACACCTATCAGATTGTCTATGAACGGTTTCAGGCGCTTACACTGTATGGCAGAGAAGATCTTGTTCGCAATGTTCAGGAGACTTATCCCTCTGTAATTGGTTTAGTAGCGCAGTGGTCAGTGTGTTGGACTCTGACGCACGATGAAAGAGTTCGGATCCCGATAACACCGACGCCATCGAATGTTTATTTCGCGGCGTTCCTCCTCGGCGGGGTACTGGCAAAACCCCCCGTAGTATACTTGCCGTGAAAAAGCTTCTCGACTCAAGCCGTCCGGAATCGGCATTAAATTAAAGGTCACTTTCACCTATGTGAAAAATAAATCGTGGGTGATTGAGAGAAGCTTGGCTCTGGTCCTTCATGGGCTGTAACGCCATCAAATAAGAATTGGCGCAGTCGTAGGAATCTCCTTTCTTATGGACCGGGCATCTTGCAGATGAGTTTGTGCATGTTCCTAACCAGCTCATCGCCAGCTGCTTTAAACAGCTTCGCAGGAAGTCTGTCTGTTCCAGCAGCTTTATAAGACTTAAGTTTCGATATCGCTATCTCAACATCGTCTAGGTCGGGTGGACGGGATTCTCTTTGTGAATGGTTCGTTCTGCCTGACGGCGGCACTTTGACTATCATCGCCGTTTTACAGTCTGCAGAAGTGGTCCATCCACAATCTTAGCATCGACTGTGACTCCACTAGTAGTTTTCCGTGCTCATCCCTGCAGGCTTCTGCTCTGACTTCATAGCCTTGGCATGTTTGTTTTACTTTTTGGTAAAATTTTCGAACGCGGCTCCTGCAATAACACCTCTCCATTTCCTCGATCTCGCGCTTCTCGCGCACCTTCTTTTTTCTTTTCAGAAGCGCATGTTTCTCTCCCCTTTTCTGTTCATAGAGCTCGTGGGCGGCTCTATGCAGCCTTCCGACATTAAATACTGGTGTTCTTAATCGACTCCGTTTATTTCGATAAATTGGTATCCGTACCTATCTACTACCCAGTTGAATTTTTGAATAGCGTCAATTCACTTAAAAGTTGGTATTCCCTTTATACCGCTTCGCAATTTGAGCCCCCGAAACTCTCTAACGGTGCTAGATTACGTATCATTTATTTGCAAAAGAATATGATCAAAGCTGCAATTAAGTCTGGTTGTGGTAAAGGTGAAATGGTATACAATACCGATAACCCCATCAAATTATCCATTTCAATTTTAAAGATTACAATTTCCAATTTCCAAATAAAAACTTAACGAAATATTCAAACAATGTGACGCGATTGAAGTCGCGGGCACACGCTAGTTGTTTTATAGTTTTTAAAGCTTCGAGCGATGCTGTTTGAAAACCGGCTAAATTGAATGCCAATTACAAATTGAATGGGGTTTGGAAGGCTGCATTTTATGGAAAGCCGCCCTTGTTGTGTAGCTTTTGATTTTAAAGTGAATTTTATGATTGAATAATAGGAAATGGCATCACCGGTTCCTGCCTGTTGACGTGTAGGTGGTCAATAATCCTTAAAAAAATAATAAAATGCCTTCATCATGAATCGTATCATTTACTATCAAGAAATGCCATCATAAAAACACTAGTATGTCACTGATATGCATCCATTGGACAGCGTTTGTCAAACTGAAAAATTAAAGAAAACATTCGATAGAAGTAAAGAGGACTCCCAAAAGCTCGCGCAATCAATCATTTTAATAGAAACATGAAGCGGAGTGGCATGTATGGAGTGGCATGTATGTTGGCGTTACAGTCCATGAAGAACCTGAGCCGAGCTTCTCTCAATCACCCATGTTGTGTGTGATTTCATTTTTCCCATAGGTGAAAGGGACCTACAGTTTATACAGTCCGGTTCCGAACGGCGAATTTCGAGAAGCTTTTTTTCATGACAATTTTACTACAGGGGGTTTTGTCAGAGCCCCGCTGAGGAGAAACACCGTGAAAAACACGTTCGATGACATGGCTGTGTCGGGATTCGATCCCGTGTCATCGGCGTCAGAGGCCAACACACTACCCACTGCGCCACGGTGCTCTGGCATAGTGGGTAAAATTCGTCGACAGATTGCTGGCATGTGCCAGCACCCGCATTAAATACCGAATTATTCCGTGACCACTTGCGACGAATATGGTAAAGAGATCGGCAACGCTATTAACTATTTTGACTAGGATAACCGCATTTTCGAAGAGGAATTGACAGATGATGTTTTCTGTCCAAAACTTCTGTATTATCATGTGACAATTTCGTCGCTTAACGAGGCCTTCAAAAGGAAAAACAGTCTCATCGCTGAAGATGGTTTCGTTCCAGTAATCAGCGCTCACTTCTCATTATGGCATAAGCACGTCATCTCTGTCTTCTCCTTTTTGGGGTGAACTTGCGCCTCAACCAACTAGCACGATCTTTTACTAGCCTCTCCCATTGTCGCACACCCAGTTAGCTAAGGTCGCCCTCCACCTGTGTGCACCATCTTAAGTTCGGCCGTCGTCTGTTTCTTCGTCCCTCGGGGTTGGATTATAGGACTCTTCGGGCTGGAGCTGTAGTGTCCAACCATCTTAGGCGTTGAATCCTGAATCTTTTCCTTCATCCCCCGTCTGCATTTATAGGACCGAAAATCACGCGCAAAATCTTTCTCTCGAACCGACCAAGGAGCTCCTTATTCGCTTTTGATAGTGTCAATGCTTCTGCGTCATGCAGCAGGACCGGGGTAATAAGGGTCTTGTATGGAGTCAACTTTCTCGTTCGGGAGAGGGCTCTATTACTCAATTGCCTCATGAGCTCAAAGAAACCGCGATTGGCAAGAGTGATTTTGTGTTTGATTTCGGAACTGAAGTCGTTGTTCCAGGTCACTACGGAACCAAGGTAGACGAAGTCCTTAACTTATTCACACTTACAGTGGCGAGCAAAACCGAATACAAATGGATGAAAATTCATGTTTTTTACAGTTAGACAGAAAAGAAATGCTATATTGTTTTTTTCTTTCTTAATGTTATTTAAAGAAGGATGCATTGTATGTAAAAAAAAATATGGTTAACGGTTTTTATTGGTTCGTTACACTTGAATTTATTAGTAGCTCTGATATATGTAAGTACTCAGTTTTGCACGTTTTAGTCTTGTTCAGTGGTTAGTATTATTCAGACACATTTTTCGCAGTTGTTATTTTTATAATATTAGTTTTCAGTTATTCAGAGCTCAAAGTGTGTTCGTGGGTATTGTTAAAAAAAAACACGATAAACATATTTTTTAATACAAGCTTTCATAGGACAATGGGAAAGGTTACAATAGACCTTGAAAACAAGATTGTTTCGCTGTCTAACCATGGCATGAGCTGAAGAAAAATTGTCACCCTTTGCAATTTATCTCAGAGAACAGTCCTCATGGTCCAGAAAAGGAAAGTTGTGGCCCTCCTAAAAATGTAGGTGGAAGACCTCGGTTATTAACGGATGGCGATGCTCGTGTCATGGAAAGGATGCTTAGAACTAATAATGTAAAAACACCAAAGGCTGCCTCTAAGGCTATAAATAAAAACGTTAGCGAATGGACTGCCAGGCGAGCTCTTAAAAAAATTGGTCTTGTATCGGCTATCAAGCAGAAAAAGCCTGCTTTATCCGATAAAAATGTAAAAGCACGGTTGAAGTTCTGCAAAGACCACAAAAACTGGACGGTAGAAGACTGGAAGAGAGTTATTTGGTCTGACGAGACCAAAGTGAATCGTTACCAGTCAGATGGGAAGGAATATTTCTGGCACAGACCTAATGAGAGAATTCTCAAACACCAAGTTAAAGAGACCGTAAGGCACGGAGGAGGTAGCCTTATGGTTTGGGGGTGTTTTACTTGGTGGCATGTTGGACCTTTGGTGAAAATCGATGGTATAATGAAGCAGGAAAATTATCTTCAAATACTCCAAATAAATTTGCCAAATTTTGTAGAGGAATTTGCGTATCCTATTGAAGATATTATCTTCCAGCAGGACGGGGATCCCAAACACACCGCCAAAATTGTCAAAAACTGGCTTGACAACCAAACTTTTTCACAGTTGCAATGGCCCGCACAAAGTTCGGATTTGAATCCGATAGAGAATTTGTGGGCCATTGTTAAACGTCAGCTTCTGGGATACGAAAGACCCCCCACCAACCTGAACGAGCTCTGGACTAGGATTCAGACTGAATGGGAAAAGATTCCTGATGAAACTATCCAGAAATTGGTAGAATCCATGCCACGATGGGTGAAAAGTGTATTAATGAACAAAGGGCTATGGACAAAGTACTAGGAGTTACTATTACGCTACAAGTATTAAAACGTGCAAAAGTGAATACTTTTGACCGTTTTAATATTTGTTTTTTTTTTTTATGTTATATTTTAAAGAAACTAAATTATTTTGTACTTCAAAACATAGTTACTAAAGCGTACTGATTAAATAAAATTAAATAAATTAACATACTACACTATCTACTATAAATTAGATGATATCATTTGTTTTCCTGTTTTGGTATTCAGTTTTGCTCGCCACTGTATATCTGCCAACACAAATGTTTTGGCCAAGACGTCGATGGTGAGCGCCCATTTTTGATGGCAGCATATGTAGGTATATTCATTTTTTCAGCTCGATGTGTTTTTCCGATTATGTCAATGTCACCCGCGTGTGCGAGGAGTTGTCAGGATTTTAACTATACTGTGACTCTTGTGTTGGCCATTTATTTTTGCCCAATCATTTCTAATACGATGTCGAAGTAATCACACGACAGCGCATCGCCCTGTCTAAATCCTTTTATGACATCAAATATCGGTCAATTCTTCACCGAGTCGAATAGACCAGTGAGCATTCTCCAAAGTCATCCTGCACAATCTGACGAGGTGAGCAGGGATGACAAAGTTAGACATAGCGTTGTATAGCTCGCCTCTAATTACGCTGTCGTATGTGGCTTTGAAGTCGACAAATAGTTGGTAAATGTTGCCTTGGAATTCATTGGTATTTTCCAGGATCTGCCGTAGTGTAAAGATTTGGTCGATGGTGGACTTTCCCGGCCTGAAGCCTCACTGAAAGGACCTATCAGCTTATTTACAAAAGGCTTCAGGCGTTCACACAAAACGGCAAAGAAGATTTTGTAGGTGATGCTAAGGAGACTTATACCTCTGTAGTTGGCGCAGTCAGCGGGGTCTCTTTTCTTGTGGATCAAGCATACGATGCTGAGAGTCCATTCCTAGGGCATACTTTCATCTGACCATACAGATGAGCTGGTGCATGCTCCTATCCAGATCATCTCCAGCTGCCTTGAAGAGTCCAGCAGAGAGTCCGTCTGCGCCAGCAGTTTATTCGACTAGATTTTCGATATGCTTTGTGGGGGCGTCACAGCCCATGAAGGACCAGAGCCAAGCTTCTCTTCAATCACCCATGTTGTGTGTGATTTATTTTTCACACAGATGAAATGGACCTACAGTTTAATGCCGATTCCGAACGGCGTCAGTCGAGAAGCTTTTTCATAGCAAGTATACTACGGGGGGTTTTGACAGTAGCCCGCCGAGGTGGGACGCCGTGAATAAACATTCGATTGTGTTGGTGTTATCGGGATCCGAACTCGCTCATCATGCGTCAGAGTCCAACACACTAAACACTGCGCCACGACGCCCTCCGATTCGATATGGCGACCTTAAATTCGTCGTGGTCAGGGGGACGGAATTCTCTGCGATCTTCTTCGTTAAGAAATGGATCATTCTGCGTGACAGCGGTATATTGACTAACATCGTCGGTGTCACTAGGTGTTCGTTCTCATCCCTACAGTTTTTCGTTCTGGCTTGATGACCTTGGCATGTTCGCTTTATCTGTAGATAAAACGTTCGCACGTCACGCCTGCAGTAACACCTCTCCAAATCTTCAATCGCGCGCTTCTCGTGCTCTTTCTTCTTTTTCCTGAGAGGCTTACGCTCCTCCCTTCTTTTTAGCTCGTAAAGCTCACGAACTGGTCTTGTTCTTCTATACAGCGAGGCTTTATATGCCTTCGACTTTGCTGTGTGAATGCTCCTGCACTCTACATTGAACCAGGTGTTCCTTCGTGGTGGACTCTTGAAGCCCAAAACTTCAGATGCAGTGATTCTCAGAGCTTGTTTGCAAAGGTTGCAATGTTGTTCTATTGACTGTGTGGAGGTTTAAGGTGTATGAGAAAGCTTAAGGGAGATGCGATCAGTAAAGGCACGAGCGGTTTCTGGCGATAGTAGATTTCCGACGTCATAACTTTGTATCAATACTCTACTCCGCTGTATTCGTGGTATCCGTAGGCGTAGCTTGGCTACTACAAGATAGTGGTCCGAGCTGATGTTACATCCTCGGAAAGTTCGAGCATCAAGAATAGTGGAGGAGTGTCTGCCGTCGATCGCGATGTGATCAATCTGAGTGAAACTGATTGATCTGGCGACCGCGAAGTGCCTTTGTGGATATCGAGGTACCGGAAGAGCGTACTGAATAGAAGGATGTGGTGTCATGTAGGCTACGTTTGCCGATGACTCTTTCAAAGATGCTTTCCTTACCCATCTTAGCATTGAAGTTTGCTTGTACAATTTTGATGTCATAGCAGGGACATTTGGCATACGTTCTATCTAGGAGATCGTAGAACTTGTGTTTGGTGGAGTCATCCCTGTCCTCCGTGGGGACGTGGACACAGATCAGGCTGATGTTAGAAACTTTGGCCTTGGTACGGATCGTTAAGAAGCTTTCGCTCACATGCCGAAAGTTTAGGACTTTTTTCCTTAGTCCACCTCGAACCACAAATCTGCATCCGAACAATTGTAATTCTCTCTCCCTATAGCAGTCGCCGTAATAGATGTCGCAGTTTTTCATCTGCATCATACCCTGTCCATTCCATCGCATTTCCTCGATTTCTATTTTAAAACAGTCTGAACTGCAAGCTACGTTCTCGTAGAAATTGTTATCACCACAGGTATGAACTGAACTGAACTGCAAGCTACGTTCTCGTAGAAATTGTTATCACCACAGTATGAAGAGCTGGAATGAATGATAGCATCACTGTCAAGAGGATAAGATGTTTTTAGACTGCATATCATATATGAATACAATTGTGGTAAGCGAATGGAGTAGACGTGTAATTCCTAGCGGCTCCATCTTTTAAGCTTTAAATACATTTTTAACCGATTTCTTTATTGTTATGTTTGTTATAAACAAACCATCATAAATTCCAAATTACTAATAGTGCGAAAAGCCATAAAAGTATTATCTTTTTGGTTAAATATTTTAAAATCTGAATTTGAAGTCGGGTATCAAATATATATCTTGCAGTAGTGTATATACAAATACAGCGATCAATACACATACACCATCAATATGTCGAGTAACAGCACCGGAAAAAATACACGATCAACTGCACTAAAACAACTACCGAAACAGCAGCAGACAAGCTCACCATGTCCATCACCAACTGGTTTTCCGTCAAAGTCACTCAAAACAATGACGTCAGAATGTTTTTCCAGCCTGTACAATAAAATTACAGAACAAGGTGAGTCATTGAAATCTTCACTAAAAGATATGGAGGATAGACTATCCTCCCGAATCGCTTCCATAGAAAAACACATATGTGAGAAATTTACACAATTTGATGAGGAAATTGAAGCTTTAAAAACTCGCGTCTCTGCCTTTGATGATTGTCGGGATAATATCAGCCACTTGCAAATGGAAGTTGATCATATCAATAAACAACTACATCAAAAGCTAGTGCAACTGAAAACACCTGAACAAAATGTACAGTTAATCAAAAAAGTAAGTATACACCCGGCAGACGTATAGTTATGTTTTGAAATTCGAAATATCTTCAGAAATATAATTGATTCACTGCACCCTGAGTGTTGATGAGCATTTGTACAGCTGCTGGAAATGAAATGTAACAGTAAATTTCCATGAATGAGATCATTTACAAGTTATTTCACGACACAACATCCAAATACACATCAAAAAAGTAAGTATACACTTCGCATATGCATCATTCTAATTAGGCATTCCGAGTTGCAAGGAGTTAAGACAGTAAATTAATTCATTCTATTTACTATATTGTATATACTATACAATAATTTGTACAGTTTACGCAAGTTTTTGAAGATGGCGCCACGGGGAAAGGAACTTTCACAAGAAATAAAAGATTTAATAATAAAATACTTTAAAGAAAAAAAAATCTATTCGGGAAATTGCCAAAATTGTTGTGAAAAGCCATGCAACCATTCAAAAAATTATAGAAAAATATAAAATTCAAGGAAATACGCAAAACAAGGCCAGAACTGGGCGCCCGCGTATATTTACGGATCAAGAAGAACGGAGAATTGTAAGAAAAATTAAACAAAATCCTAAATTAAGTGCTCCTAAAATACGATCCGAAATTGTAAACGAGACTGGAAAGCTATGCAATACTCAGACAATTCGTTTCATTTTAAATGACGCCGGATACCATGGTCGAAACATCAGGAAAAAGCCGTTCGTGAGTAAGGTTAACCGGCAAAAACGACTCAATTTTGCAAAAGCTCACGTAAATTGTGATCCAGCTTTCTGGAATAAAATCATATTTTCAGATGAAAGCAAGTTTAACGTCCATGGATCCGATGGACGTGCTAAAGTGTGGCGTAAGACAAACACGGAGCTAGATCCCGCAAACATGGCCGGAACTGTAAAGCACGGTGGTGGCTCCTTAATGGTATGGGGGTGTATGGCGGCAAATGGCGTCGGTAATTTAGTCTTCATTGATGGCACTATGGACAAATATGCCTATTTGGACATATTGAAAACGAATTTACTTCAAAGCGTCAGAAAGTTGGGTCTAGAAGGGTCATTTATCTTTCAACAAGATAATGACCCAAAACACACCTCCCATATTGTTAAGGAATGGTTATTATATAATGTTCGTAATCAGCTAAGAACACCACCCCAATCGCCTGACATGAATGCAATAGAACATTTATGGGAACATTTGAAACGAGAAGTTCAGAAACACGGTGTCAAAACAAAAGAAGATTTGAAAAGAGTGCTCCAGGAAGAGTGGGATAAAATAAGCCAAAGAGTAACATCAAAATTGGTTAAATCGATGCCAAATCGAATGCAAGCTATTATAAAAGCCAAAGGCTACCCAACGAAATATTGAGATGAAGACTTTAGAGCGGAGAAAAATTTCAGAAAGTATTAATTTTTGTTTGTATACTTACTTTTTTGATGTAAATTTATATTCATATTATTTTAAGTTGAATTTTATTGTTTATGTTTTGTTATTTTGTTATGTTTGTTCTTTTTGGAAAATAATATTACATTAGTGAAAACAGGAAAAAAAGTGGTTGTTGTTTTTTGTATGATATATTTAGTTTCTTTATAAAAATATACTTCAGGAGGTAGTGTATACTTACTTTTTTGATTAACTGTAGATGCAGAACTTTCACGTATGAAGAAGCAAATAGAGACACTGCAGGCAAACAATCTTGCCTCCGATGCTGTTTTGGTTGGAGTCCCTTTTCTTCCGGAGGAAAACTTGACAAAAACATTTGAAAAAATGTGTATTGCTTTAAACTGCCAAACAGTTTCTTTCCACCGTATTTTTAGAGCAAAACCGAAGTCCGACTCGGTTATAATAATAAAATTTTCTTCGATTGATGACAAAATATCTACTCTTAAAGCTATGTCGCTATTTAAAAAAACAAACTCGCGGCAGTTTTCTTTGCGGGATATTGGATTCAACTCAGACCGACGTATATACCTGCACGAAAGTCTCACACTAAACAACCGAATTATTATGCGGCAAGCGATCAAATTTAAACGCACGAAACAAATTTCATCAGTTTTTTCCACACGAGGAATTGTTTACATAAAAACAACCCCAACTTCTAACCACGTTCTCATTGACAGCATTCAAAAGCTTAATAAGGTTGTCGTCGCTGGTAAAAGTCATGACGAAGATGACGGAGTTGAAAGAAATAACATGTCAAATCATACCAGTGGCTGCCAAATCAACTCCTAGGTCCAAGCCATGTCAAACACAATTTTTTTCAACTTTTCATATCCAATTTAATGATAACTTAAAAAATCGTCTAACAATTCTAAACTTCTTTTTTAACATGTTTGTAAATAATAACTGTTTTATATTTTTTTGTTGTGCAATTTTTAACAATTTTAGCAATGTTTTTGAAAATAACCCTATTATATTACTTTTTTTGTTGTGCAATCTTTTACTTTTATGTGTATGTTTCATGGTTTTCTCGTTTATGATCTCCAGATTGACGATAGCCTCTGCCTTGTGTTTCTTTTGAACCCTCTTTAATGAACGGTGAGCAGATTGAAACCGAAAGCGATTCCTCGATTTCTTTTGGCAGTTGTAGAAATCCTTCACATAAAACTCGGTTAATGTTAAACATCTTTTGTAACACATATTCTGGTATTTCTGTTTGCCATATAAATGCACAGAGCTTAGTTAAACATCGTGATGAGTTTCAAATAGTTTTCAGTAATGGGAAAGTTGATATTATTTGTGTATCAGAAACGTGGCTATGTCCAACTATTGACAATAAAATCATCGATATAGATGGCTACACGACGTATCGGGCCGACAGAATCGATAGAAGGGGCGGTGGAGTAGCGATTTTCATAAAGAAAGTTATTCAGTGTAGACAGCTGCTTGCTTCTGGGGTAAACGATGTTATAGAATACATTTTCGTTGAAATTTTCTGCGGATTTGATAAATGCTTGGTAGGAGTTGTTTATGAGCCACCGAATGTTACTGACTCTTCTCATATTACAAATCTTCTGGAAGACATATCATTACGCTACAATTGCATTTTACTCTGTGGAGATCTCAATATAGACCTCTTAGATAAAGCTAACTCAAGCGTTAATCGATTTGTCAGTAATCTAAGATCGCTACAATTACATTCTGTAAATGACTCTATGCCTACTCACTTCAGTAACAACTGCTCTACTTTACTTGACTTATTTGTTACTAACAATATAGAGCGTGTGAATTATTATAGCCAATTGGATGTGCCAGGTTTTTCGAAGCACGATCTTATTATTATCTTTTATGATCTGGATTCTAACATCCCTGCCAATGAAGCTAGGCCAATTACTTTCAGGAACTTTAGGGCGATTAATTATGAGTATTTGCATCATGATATTACAAATATTGAGTGGCACAGACTGCGCCAGATGACGTCCGTCGATGAGCAGATTAATTTTTTTACATCGCAAATTAACAATCTTTTTGAATCCCATGTTCCTATAAAAACGTTTATTTCTCGAAACAAAAATTGTACGTGGTTAAGTACGAGAATTGAACAACTCCTTAACATAAGGGACAGGGCCTATAAAAGATGGAAAAGATTCAAAATTTCTGAACTATTCAATGAGTATAAGGCTGCAAGGAATATAGCGAAGAAAGAAATAAGGAGGGCGAAAATGAATTTTTTTGCTTCAAAGTTTCAGCCAAATCTTAACAGGACGAAATCGTGGAGGTATATAAGAGAGCTAGGTATCGGTAGACAGAAGGCAACAAATGCTTGTATTAGTGAAGTAAGCCCTGAAAATTTAAATTTTGATTTTGCCGCAGCTTCAAATGACGCTGCAATGACACCGAAGTACGGACTCCAGTTGTGTTATGTGACACAAGAAATTTCTGTTTTCGAAGAGTGTACGAATGTGATGTGCTCAATGCTGTTAACACTATTAAGTCTAATGCTATGGGTCTGGACGACATGCATCCAAAATTCCTGAAAATCATAATTCACGAAGTTCTGGGTGAACTTACATATATTTTTAATAGCGTTCTTACCTATTCTACCTACCCGAAGTCCTGGAAAGCATCTAAGATCATTCCTATCCCTAAGAGCTCAGCAAGTCGAAATACAACTTACCGCCCAATCTCTATTCTTCCATTCATTTCAAAAGTATTCGAAAAACTCATGAGTCGGCAAGTTCATGAATACCTTCGCGAATTTTCTCTCCTTTCACCACATCAGTCCGGTTTTAGACCACATTACAGTTGTACAACGGCACTTGTAAACTTGGTTGAAGACCTTCGTGTTGAAATGGATAAGAATAATGCAACATCGCTTGTACTATTGCATTTTTCGAAAGCTTTCGATACTATACCCCATAAAATACTCATTGATAAACTCAGGTACTATTTCAATTTTGACTCGACGGCACTTAAGCTAATGGAAAGTTACTTAACAGACCGCATCCAGGCTGTGTATGCAAATGAAAAACTGTCAACCTTCCTTGAAACTAAAGCTGGTGTCCCACAAGGTTCAATAATGGGTCCGCTATTGTTTACCATGTTCAACAACGACATCCCATCAATTCTAAAAAGCTGCAAAATCCAGATGTATGCAGATGACGTACAATTGCATTTAAGCTATCCTATAGGACTGGCGGAAGATGCAACCTTACGTTTTAATGAAGATCTGAATTCAATTGTTTTGTGGTCCCGTAAAAACAAATTAATGCTTAATTCTAGCAAAAGTCAGGCAATAGCTATTACCCGATCACGCATTGATACCAGTACCTTACCTCAACTTTTTATCGATGGGTCACCTCTACCATATATCTCTAGCGCTAAAAACCTGGGAGTTATTTTCAATCAGTATCTCACTTGGGAAGACCACATTGTGAATGTAGTTGCTAAGGTCTATAGTTCGCTAAGAGCCCTGTATCAAATAGGAAACTGTCTACCCTTTAATATCAAAGCAATGCTAGTTAAATCAATGTTGTTACCGATTCTCTTCTATGCTTATCCAGTTTTCTGTGATCTAGACAGCCACAGTTATCGCAAATTTAAAGTCGCTTTCAATAGTACAATACGATTCGCATACAACTTGAATCGAAGAGACTACATTTCCAGCTATGTGAGAGACTTTCTTGGAATGGACCTACAAAATTATATGAATACCAGAATATTGACTTTCCTATTTAACTTAAAAGAGAGCAAAGCACCAGATTATCTGTTCCAAAAATTGCAATTTTCTTCCTCTGCTAGAAGTAGAATTCTTATCCCGCCAACATACAGCTACAACACAACGAAAAAACAATTCTTTGTATACGCCGTAAGACTGTGGAACTCGCTTCGGGTTCACATAAGGCGAACGTCACGTATCGGAGATTTCCAACGAGAATTGAAACAACACTTCTGCACATAGTTTTTCTTGTTTTTATTTTTCTTTGTTTGATATTGCTAAAATTGTTATTAATGCTTGTATCACTTTAGGCTTTTATTATTTTATTAATTTTAGTGTTAACTATAAATTATAAATGTTATTTTAATTCTCTTAATTATTATTATTGTATTTAATTTAATAATTGAAATTCCATGACAACTGTTACACAATTTAAGGATTTTGTATCTACGTGTTAACACCGATTCAAATAAATAAATAGATAAATAAATAAAATAAAATAAATAAATATCAGATGTCTAGTTTTGTTGCTTACGAGTAATTCGTGTCTGGCGAACCATTGTCGTAGTATATTTAAGTCCAAATGTAACTTGACTACCGAATCGGGAATACCTGCATTATTATAACTTAATGCTATATCATCAGCAAAGGCTGTGATATGACTGCCGAGATTTTGGAAGAATAGTGAATTGGTATAAATCAAAAATAGCAATGGTCCCAAAACTGAACCTTGCGGTACACCGGTTTTCATTTGCAACCGATTACTAAAAACACCGCTAAGCTTTACTCGTTGTGTTCTGTTTGATAAATAAGACGAAAACCATTTATGGATCTCACCTCTAACTCCACTTGTATACAATTTGCTCAGGAGAATATCGTGGCTGACCATATCAAAAGCTTTCATCATATCTATAAAGAGTACTAAGTTAGGGTGATTGCTATTGAAACTATCATAAATATCACTACACACTTTAAGAAATGCGTATTCGGTAGATCTACCTTCACGAAATCCGAACTGGTTATTACATAGGAATTGATTTTTGTATAAGAACGATAGACGAACTTTAATTAGTTTCTCAAATAGTTTCGAAAACGTTGGGAGTACAGAGATGGGCCTATATTGAGTTATAGAGTTTCTATTACCTTTTTTAAATAATGGAATGACTTCAGCATTTTTCAGTGACGAAGGAAATGTACCACAATACACACTTAAATTGAACAAATGACTTAATACATCCGTAACAAAGAAGGAAATACGTTTCAAGAGATAACTGGTTATTCCATCGGAAGTACAAGAATTCTTATTACCTAAGGACATAATACTTTTATAGATATCGGCTGGTGTAAAGGGATCAAAAACAAAACTATTACTTATCAGATGCTTCGATAAGTATCGATAAGTATCAGGGTACATATTACAACTGCAACTGTAATGGGCAAGATATGGTTTGGATTTAGTTGCAATAGAAGTAAAGTACAAGTTAAAGTTATTAGCAATATCCGTTGGGTCTGATATCAACCTATCATCAACTTGAATTTTAAAAATTTCGTTTTTTTTCCCTGCCTCTGTTTAAGATGTTATTGAGCACTTTCCATTATTTTTTTACGTTTCCTTGGCATTTATGGAGCTTAGTTGCAAAGTAAGTGTCGCGACATAATTTAACCTCTTTCTTCAGCTCTTCACTTATTTTATGACATCGCTTTTTTAGTGATTGATTTCCCGGATGTCGTTTACATTTTTTTCGCAGTTTGTTTTTGATATTGATTTTCTTAAGCAAATTTATATTGATCCACGGCCTAAGACTTTTTAAAACAACTTCCCTGTAATTTGCTTGATAGTGCAGCTCTCTATATGGTTTTGGAGTATTTTTATAAAGATATCATAGGATACTGAGGGATCGCTTTCTGAATAGACAGACTCCCCGAACTCATACTTTAGGCACTCTATTTATTTCTTATATATCATTTTATTTTTGGTTTTTAAAGGTATGTATTTATTTGAATCGCTTGCCTGACTGGTTTCTATATATACATTTGTCATACAATGGTCAGAGATTTTATGGTCGGATACTTCAGCAAATAATTTATGAGGTGTCCTCGAATCTACTCTTCAAAAAATATGGTCAATACATGTTTGCGTTCTATCAGTTATTCTTGTCGGTTCCATAATTAGGGATTTTAAGCCAAAGGAAGACACTAAGATCAGGTAGTTATATGTATCGTTGTTATTTTTTAAAATATCAATATTTATGTCCTCTACCATCAATAAGTTTCTCGTCTTTACATCTTTAAGTAAGTTGTTTAATTGGTCTAAGAAAACATTAATACAAGGATTATTATGATGTAGTCGGTATACGCATAAGATCGTAAAATGATCAATATACGTATATGCGACACGTTATTTTTAAGGTATCCGCGCTCGACAAACTAATTTTTGTAACTACACAATCACATTTAATATCTTTTTTAACATATGCGACGAAACCACCGGCGTTATATGAGTTATTACAATTAAAAAAATGTTCGTATCTAGGAATACTATAGTTAGATAGTTCATAGTCAAACACCCAGATTTCGGTAAGGACAATAAACATTGGGAGATTTGAAACAAGTTCGCCGGTTCGATTTTTATACGTTTTTATTGACACGAAAGAAAAAGCGAGAGAGAGTTGACAAAATTGTCAGAACTATATATAGGAAAATAAAAGGCGGGAAAAAGTAGGAAAAGGCGGGAAAAGTAAAAAGGTACAATCAGGCTGATGGCTCGTTGTCAATTTTAGCAAGTGATACCAAAGCAAGTTTATCCGGTTAGCACCAACATTCCGCCAGCCTTGAACTACTCGGAAGGTAAGTTCAATCAACGGTGTTATCGGAGTCATCTTTGAAGTTTAGAAGTGGTGATATTTTTACGATAGGTCTTACGAAAGCTCCATCTGCGGTCCGCACCGTAACTACACGCACCCTCCCATCCGCACCAGGGTGAACTTCAAGTATTCTTCCCATCCTCCATTTAGTAGGAGGAATGTTATCTTCCCTAAGGTCCCCGACAGTGAAATTAGGGAAAGATTTGGTCCATTTTGCACGCTGCTGGAGTTGCTGCAAATATTCGTTCTGCCATCTTTTCCAAAAGTGCTGTCGTATTTGGGATATAAGGCTCCATCGGTTTTTTAGGCTGATTTTCTGGTTCTCGATATCAGGTTCCGGGATGGATTTCAGCGGCTCTCCAATCAAGAAGTGACCCGGTGTCAGAGGTTGAAGATCATTGACATCAGTGGAAGCAGGACACAGTGGTCTGGAATTTACGCACGCTTCTATTTCCGCCAACAGAGTCGAAAACTCTTCGAAGGTTAAAAGATGATCACCAAGAGAACGTCGCAAATAAAATTTCACACGCTTGACTGCGGCTTCCCAATATCCGCCCATATGAGGGGCCGCAGGGGGATTAAAATGCCAAACCATGGCGTCGTTCTGTAGATACCTCGCTAAACATTCGTCACGCATTGTCTCTCGGAAGAAATTCCCAAGCTCTCTTTCCGCCCCAACAAAATTAGTGCCGTTATCGCTGTACAGGTCTCTGCAGTGCCCTCTTCGAGACACAAACCGCTTCAATACGGCGATGAAGGTGTTGGATGATAGATCACTCGCGAGTTCAAGATGCATAGCGCCAGTTGACATGCACACAAATATAGCAATGTATCCCTTGACAGCCTTGCATCCACGTCCCTTTGATAAGCGAAGTCGAACAGGTCCTGCGAAATCAACACCGCTGCGAAAAAATGGTCGACAGATCTGCACCCTAGGTCTGGGCAGGTCGCTCATCAACTGCTGTTGAGTGACAGTCTGGTGTTTAACACAGGATCTATAGATCTTCCGTAGAACGTTACGTCCATTTATTATCCAAAATCGTCCTTGGAGAATAGCGAGCATAGTTGAAGGACCTGCATGTAGCGACATCCGATGAATGTCATGACAGATCAACATAGTAAGTCTTGCAGCAGTTGGTAGGAGAATAGGTTGCTTTCTATCGGGCCGCAATAGCGCATTTCGCAATCTGCCACCCACACGTAGGAGTCCGTTTGCATCCAAAAATGGATTCAATTTTATTAGTCGGCTTCCTCTTTTAAGTGCGGTATTTGACTGAAGACATCGAACATCATCTTCAAAAAAGCATCTTTGAGTGACTTTTATCCAGAAATACAGAGCGTTGTTCAGCTCGTCGAAACTAAGAAATTTGCCGGAGCGTCCATTTACTATGTCGCCTCTTTTACGAGCTCCGACACGACAGCGTACGTTATTAATGAACCTGAAGATATATGCGGTAATGCGTTTTAGTCTAGAAATAGAGGAATACTTATCGATGAGGT
The DNA here is from genome assembly GCA_951905685.1 of Eumerus sabulonum. NCBI lineage: Eukaryota > Metazoa > Arthropoda > Insecta > Diptera > Syrphidae > Eumerus > Eumerus sabulonum. The sequence continues at coordinate 110,495,761 of OX645062.1, read as the reverse complement.
CCCAAATTTGCTGCGGCTTCGCTGTGGTAACCAAAATTACGTTGTCTGTGCTTGTCTTCTGGTCTATTGCGGTTGTGAAGAGTTGCTGTCGAGGCCATGCTTCGGGGGCTTGACGTAGCCACGAAGGCCCTTCCCACCATAAGGAGAACTTCCTTAAATCTTGAGGTAACAACCCACGGGATGCGCAGTCGGCAGGATTCTGAGCGGAAGGGACATGTAACCAACGCTCTGGTGGTATGACCTCCTGGATTTGTGTTACACGATTGGCTACAAACGTGCACCATCTGCTCGGATGTTGATGGAGCCATGCTATAGTCACTGATGAGTCGGTCCATCCATAGATATCGCGAACGGACACATTGATCGCATTTTTGACGTGCATAATCAGCCGTGCTAGCAATGCAGCAGCGCACAATTCCAGACGAGGCAATGATATCGGCTTTATTGGGGCTACTCTTGTTTTTGCGGTAAAGAGACGAACGACAACCCCATGGTCATCTGTAGTTCTGGCATACACTACGGCAGCGTACGCAGATTGCGATGCATCCGCAAACCCATGGAGATCCGTGACTGATTTTGGTCCCCCAACTCCGATCCACCTGGGTATATTAATCACCGCTAACTCTGAGAGATTTCTGCGATAGTCGAGCCACTTTCGTTTGATAGGTGAAGGCACTTCCTCGTCCCAGTTTACCTTCGGCTTCCAGAGTCGTTGAAAAAGTAGTTTTGGAATGAGCGTGGTGGGAGCAAGTAGTCCTAGTGGATCAAATAGTTTAGCGGCATCTGAAAGTAGCAATCGTTTAGTAAGTGGTAATGTATCTATATCAGAAACCTGCACGCTGTACGCAAAAACATCAGAATGCGGACGCCACTGTAGACCCAAGGTTTTAACACTTTCGGAATCCGTCAAGTCAAGAGTAGACTTAATCTCACGTTGATCAGCTGGTATGGACTCGAGAACTAGAGATGAATTCGAAGACCATTTACGTAAATGGAAACCACCACGTTTCAACAAGTGCGTAATTTCGATCTGAACCTTCATTAAGTCCTCTTCTTCAAAAGATCCCGTCAGAAGATCGTCCATGTAAAAATCGCGGCTTACAATTTCAGCAACAGTAGGAAAACTATGACCTTCGTCTACAGCAGTTTGTTGTAAGGCCTTGACAGCTAAGTATGAAGCTGATGCGACCCCATAAGTCACGGTCAGTAATCGGTAATCCTTTACAGGATCTGTTGGCATACGACGCCAGACGATGCGTTGGTAATCAATATGACTTGGATGAACTCTTACCTGGCGGTACATTTTTGCGACATCACCAGTTAAAGCGAAACGATGACTTCGAAATCGTAGTAGTGTTTGGAAAAGATCAGGTTGAAGTTGCGGACCCACCAACAGAGTATCATTCAGGGAAAATCCAGACGTCGTTTTGGCCGAAGCATTGAATACGACCCTCAACCTCGTGGTCGTGCTGGATTCTTTTATTACAGCCCTGTGCGGCATATAATAATGTTTACCAGCGATGGCAATGTCGCTGACTTCCTCCATATGCCCTAAGTCAATAAACTCCTGCATCACTTGCGAATAATCTGCTTGAAGTTGTTGGTTCTTTGCAAGTATCTTTTCCATGCGATATAAGGCTCGGACTGCGGTCTCCCTAGAGTTCCCAATCGTCATATTAGATTTAAACGGAAGTTTCACCACGTAGCGACCATCGTTTTGGCGAGAGTGCGTTTGAGAGAAAATTTTCTCGCATAAAAGTTCTTCATTAGTGAGGTGCTTGCATTCTGGAAGTTCTTCTAGACTCCAAAAACGGGTCACTACTTTAGACAAAGCAGCGTCTCTACCGGGGATGATGGTAGTAAGTGTGTAGGCAGGTTCTGGTGCGACTGCTTTTCCGAACAGTACCCAACCGAGTGATGTTTGCTGTGCCATTGGAGTGTCCTTTGGGCCGTGGATTAATCCATCAAGAAGGAAGCTTCCTAACTGATCGCAGCCTAGCAAGATATCGACTGGTGCAGGTATGTTGAATTTCGGGTCGGCCAGATGTAATTCATTGATGTGTTGCCAGGATTCCCTGTTGATGAAGGTGGGTGGTAGAGCATTAGTTATTTTTGACAATATGTTTGCGTGGACGACTTCAGTGAATGTATTGTCGAATGAGGATAACGTAAGCTGCACAAACCCTTTGGAAGTACCAGCCGCTAGACCACCTATACCTTCGAGTGTGATAGTTGACGACATAGTGTCTAACGAAAGTCTTTCGGCGCATCGTTTCGTAATAAATGTCAAATGCGAAGCGTTGTCGAATAATATTCGTACTGTTTGAGATTGCCCGGAGCTGTCAGTCGCCTTGGTTAAAGCGGTGCCAAGTAGAATACTTGTATGTTGGTTCGAAGTGACAGAGTTGAACGAAGACGAATTTAGCGTTGATGACTTTTCTTGGTGTAGCAATGTATGATGACGAGCTTGGCAAGTCCGGCATGTGTTTATACTACGACATGCTTCTTGACTATGTGCGTTGGAGAGGCAGTTGCTACATAAACCTTTTTCCTTTGCGGTGGTAACCCTGCGTTGTGGATTCAGGGCTCGAAATTCCTCACAACTGAAAATCTTGTGTTTCCCGCCACAAAAATAGCACCGGTCGGTCTTCCTGGGTATGGCAAGCGCTGTTGTGGTCTTAGATTTAGGCTTCGCAGACGCAGTTGATTGAGCATTGTGTAACTCAACGGCATCTAAGGAACGGCATCTTGCTTCCAAAAAATCGATTAGTTCATTGAAGGTGGGCACTTTGTCGTTCGTTTGGGAGAGTTCCCATTGCCGATGCGTCTCCTGGCCCAATTTGTTGACAGTCAGATGCACCAGCCAATCGTCCCAATTGTTGACAGGTCTGCCTAGGGTCTTCAATGAACGATAGTTCTCCTGTACCTCGTCTAACAACGCTCTGATACCAGTGGTTGACTCCGACGATAGTTTCGGTATGGAAAACAAGGCACGAAAATGAGCATCAACAATAAGACGTTCAACATTATACCTTTTACTTAGTAATTCCCAGGCCTCCTCGTAATTAACATTGGTGATAGGGAACGCCTTGATGACCTTGAGAGCCTCTCCATGTAAGCTGCATCGCAAGTAGTGAAGTTTCTGCGAGCCCGTCAAGGAAGCTTCTTCGTGGATTAAGAACGTAAATGCATCGTGGAACTGCTTCCACTCCAACGGACTTCCACTGAACTTTGGCAAGTCCATACGCGGCAATTTCACGTCTGCATACTGCTGATGTTCTTTTGACTGCTTACTGGTAGAACTGGCTTTAAGTTGAATTTGTGCCCTTGTGAAATTGGAGAGCGCTTTCCTGTACCACTCTTCCCCTTGTTCATGTTGGACTTCCTCGGTTGCTAAACTGGTTTCGCCGCACGAGCACTCTACTTCACTTTGAGTTTCATCAAATTTACTCCACTGGAAATCCAACATCTTCAAGAAAGACTGAATGTCCGCCTCGTCGTAGTTCTCCGCTTTCTTACTCGTGCTCATCAAACGTTTTAACGAGTTTCGGAAGATGTCTCGCTTGGTTGTAGACATTATGTATGAAAAAAATTCGACTCGAAGGACCAGAAATGTTTGCAGATTTGAAACAAGTTCGCCGGTTCGATTTTTATACGTTTTTATTGACACGAAAGAAAAAGCGAGAGAGAGTTGACAAAATTGTCAGAACTATATATAGGAAAATAAAAGGCGGGAAAAAGTAGGAAAAGGCGGGAAAAGTATAAAGGTACAATCAGGCTGATGGCTCGTTGTCAATTTTAGCAAGTGATACCAAATCAAGTTTATCCGGTTAGCATCAACAAACAGTTTGGCACATTGAAGATGTCAATTGACTTACTTAGTTTCGACTGTTCTATGGCATTTACACCTCTGGTTGCCTCTGAGCAATTGTGGGACTTTTCAGTTACGGTTTGCTAGACCATAGCCCAACCGACATTAATCCTGTTTTGTGGCGCAGAATGCTCGCCATTCGTCCTCTTCTGTTAGTCATTTCCATGGTCAGGGAATTTGTGTTTAAGAAATAATAAAATAAATTAGTAAAGTAAGTAAGTACGAGGAAATCCTACATTGTACATATCTAAAGGGTATTACTTAGAAGAGGATAGAATAAATGTTGTTTCAGGTCATAACACCACATTAACAGAACGTAGGCACTCTCCTTTGTAAATTGTAAGATTGCTTGAATATTTAACTTGAATTCAGTAGTATTCACCTTCGTCATACATTGTCATGAACGGACTGACAACCTGTCAGATAAGCTTGGTAAAAATGGATAATAAGCTTAAATGGAACTGACGGGACAGAAGGTCGCCCCCAGAAAAAGCAGTTTTCATCCATCAACAATACTCTCAGCTCTTACACCGAAATAAACTCAAATGTTGTCTATCTAATTTGAACAAGAACCGAAACAACAATCCCTCCCGAAGCGCCTTCCCATGCATGTCGTCTCGAGAAACATTACAGCACGAAGGTGCTGTATGAGTGCCTTCCCATGTCCTCTAATCATGGCCAGCAAAAAAAAAAAAATGGGAAAGGGGAAGGAGAGAAACCTAATTTGGCACATTGCTTCATGAAGACACAAAGCTGAAAAGGAATAAAAACTCACTCATATCTCAAACTGAGCAGTTACACCGCCACGCCTCAGTATATACTACAGTATATGCCAGTCCGGAATGTTTCTCCTTGATTCCCACATTCCTGGAAGGACAATGTGCAGGAAACCTAGATAAATGAATGAAATGTGTTACAAATATACTTTGGTTAAAAGCGCACCAACACCAGAAAGAAGGATACCAAGAAACATGACAGCAAAATGGTGGGAGTGGGAAAAATGGAATTTAAAAAAAAAAAAATTAAAAGCGAGAAACCAGAAGTACAAAGGGAAATCCCCGAAATGAAAAATAACGATTTCCAACTTATTGCGAAGAATTTTCTATTTTTTCTTCTTTTGTTTTACTTGTATTCCCTTTTCAAGGGGGAAAAAGTAGGAAAATACGAAGGCGCAAGTAGAGAGAATTCTTTGAAGCTTTATCTCGTCCTTGCTATGTACATTGTTTCCCTCGAAAAGTGGGTTCTGTCCCAGCTCTTTGGTTGGAGTAAAGAAATCCCAAGTACAAGAGCTTGACCCTTGGGACATACATAGATTGTGTGTACATGAAGTTCTCTACTTTTGGCTTAAGTGCGAACATCCGTGATGTATTTTAAAACCACCATCCGATACGACTTGTAGAGGCGAGGGATAAAAACTTGCGATGTATAACCAAATTGAATGTATCGTCAGACCTACAGATAGAGAAGTATTTTATAATAATAAACGTAGGGTCTTCGATTCATGACCTAACTATAAAGATGACTATTGCATGGGTGCAACTCTCGTCTCGCGACGCAGCAATTTCTTCCTGATGTCACAATCATCCTCGTCATGATCTTCCTAACTCTTTCTCCGCTAAACGAAAACTCTTTTTGTACCCAAACACCATGAAAGTATCTAGGCCAACTAATTTAGAATGTAAATTGAATGACACCCAAAACGAGCAGCACCAGGAGATACAATTTGGTGTTGAGTTAAAACCTGCAATCCGCTAGAATGAACGAGCACGTACATACCTCATGGTCTAACCGACAAAAGCCACAGAATTTTTGAACCTTAGGTGTCGGCTCCAATTGAAAACTATTCAGCTAGTCAGCAACCTGCAATCGTAGACTGGTTACGAAGAGTTGGAATACTTACTACTCGAACTACGAGCCCTGCAAATGTTGTCTGTACCACGGTGGATTCATTTTAAACCAGATTTGCGGGTAGAGGCGATTCAGCTGTCAACAAGAACAATTTGATCAACACTGCTACCGTGCTTCTGACGGTTTTTTTACAACACGTGTAGCTGTTGTGTCAGGCAGCGGTGATTACGACGCTGCGGTAAATGTACCCCAAGATTGGTGACATGTGTTCGTTTTCCTGTAGAGAGGTGTAATTAGCGTAGTGTCATCGGTGCAGGAAGTACTGAAGGTTGAGGATGGTTACGGTCCAATTGCTGAAAAGTTGGACGAAGTTTGTAAGGGCAGTGACTTGACGTGAAATTCGAAACAGAGACCTGATTGGATTTAGGGGTGTACTCGGAAGTTTGTTATGTTGGCACACTGAAGTTGGGGTCGAGAGCTCAAATTTAATTTCTTTGGGTGACCCCACCCAGTTGTAGACAATTGATGTAGAATGAAATTGTAGCAAACAAGCATGGTAGTGACTTTCTAATTACATTTAGCATTATTTTAAAAATCTTGATTCTTCCAAATCAATTTAATTTCATCATCTGAATCAGAGACTTATCTTTGAAAGTTGGGGGGGGGGGGGGGGGGGATATAATGGCGCTACAGTCCGTGGTGACCCTGGGCCTCAAGCAACAAGCTGGAGAGCTGGCACGGATTTTTGCCAGCTGTTTCCAGCGCTGCAGGCCCAGTTGGTTAAGGTCCCCTTCTACCTGCGTGCGCCAACACAGATGCGATCTTCCTCTGCCTCGCCTTTCTTCCAGGGTTGATTCCTAGACCCTCCGGGTCGGAGCTGTATTTTCTATGCGCTCTACATGGCCTAACCACCTTAGACGTTGTATCCGAAGACGTCGTACCAGGCCGATGTCGCTGTACAACCCGTACAGTTAAATCTTCTCCCCCATACTCCGTTTGAACAAACAGGATCGTAGATAGTGCGGTTTCCTCTCGAAACGGCCAAGGGCATCTTCATCCGCTTTTGTTAAGGTCCAAGCCTCTGCAACGTAAAGGAGGACTGGGATGTTCAAGGTCTGAAGATAGTGTCCTTGGTTTTCGGAGAGATGGCTCTACTTCTCAATTGCCTCTTGAGCCCAAAGAAACAACGGATGGCATGAGTGATTCTGCGTTTTATCTCAGCGCTGGTGTTGGTGTCACCGGTCATCAGTGAGTCAAGCTAGACGAATTCCCTCACCACTTCAAAGTTATATCCGCCAATGGTGACGTTCTGGCCAATACGTCGGTGTTGACCGTCTCTATTAGATGAAAGCAGATATTTGGTTTTAATCTCATTAACGTCGAGACCCATCTTAGCTGCTCTTACCTCAATGCTTACAAAAGCCCCATTGACGTCTGGAAGTCTTGATGTCGCTATTTTGAGTTCGACTAGGTTGGGTGGACGAAACTCTCTTACATCGTCGTCTATTACGAACGGGTCGTTCTGCCTGACAGCGGTATCTTGTCTGTCATCGCCGTCAGCATCGAATGTGACCTTACTACCAGTTCTCTATTTTCATCCCTGTAGGCCACCGCTCTGGCTTTATAGCCATGGCATGTTCGTTTTACCTTAATGTAAAACTCCCAGGCGTTATTCCTGCAGATGCATATCTCGATCTCCTCGATCTTAGGCTTTTCGTGTTCTGTTTTCTTTCTTCCGAGAAGCGTGTATTCCTCTCTTCTCTTCTGCTCATATATTTCGCGAGCAGCTCTCGTCCGTCGTTGCAGCACGACCTTATATGCCTCTTATTTTGCTGCATGGGCTTGTTCGCATTTTTCATCGAACCAGGGGTTTCTAGGTGGCGGCGGTATGAAAACCAGCACATCTGAGGCAGCGTCTCTGACGGCGCTATGGCAATGCATTCATTTCCGCTCTATTGCTTGTGCTGCGTTGGGCCGATTTTGAGAGAGCTTGAAGGAGACACGATCGGCAAAGATTCAGGCAGTCTCTTGTGATTGTAGCTTTTCGACGTCGCCAGGTACCCTTGTGGATGTTGAGATGGGGGAATCGTGTGCTTGCTACAAGGAGGTTACGCCCCGTTAGGAAATCGGTTAGTCTAAGTCCGTTGTCGGATGTTGTGTTATTGGGGCTATGCTTTCCTATGATCGTCTCAAATATGTCCTCTTCGCCCTGTTTTGCATTAAAATCTCCTAGAACTAGTTTTTTGTCGTAGCTTGGGCATTGGGTATAGGTTCTGTCTAGGAGACCGTAGAATTCTTTTTTGAGTCGATCGTCCTTTTCTTCCGTTGGGGCGTGAGCGCATATTAAGCTAATGTTTCCAAATTTAGCTTTGATGCGGATTGTTATGAGGCGTTCGCTTACATCTCGGAAGCTTAAGACTTTTTGTCGGAGTCTTCCTCTAATAACGAATCCGCACCCGAATAAACGCTCTTTGATCTCCTTGTAGCAGTTCCCGTAGTAGACGTCGCAATTTTTCATCCGTCTTTTGCCTGGTCCATCCCATCGCACTTCTTGGAGTGCGGTTATTTCTACTTTATAGCAGTTGAGGGTTTGCTCCAATTGATCGCCTGCACCCGGTCTGTTAAGAGAGCTCACGTTCCAGGTACTTACTCTCAAGTCCGTTAGTCGTTTGCAAGGGTCGTCAGCTTTGTATCCGTCCGTATCTGAGGCTTGTGGTCGTTTCAGAACAAGTGGGTTTTGTCGTGATTGGGATGTTACCCCTAAGCACAACCCCCAACCTAGAGGGCCAGGTTCCTCTTTCCCCCAAGGGGTCGCTGCACACATTGGTTCTAGAGGGAATCGAAGAAAGGTATGGGAATTGATGTTTAATCGACGTGTAAAAAGGAACAAACCTATTACTCTTAAAATCGATTCCTCTGGAACTTTGGACCCTTACACCATTGCTAATAATTGCTGAATTCAATTATTTGGCTTCAGTTGCATTGACATCAATTCCACCGAGGCGCAGTAGGTAGTGTGTTGGCCTTTGACGCCGATGACACGGGATCGAATACCGAACACAGCCATGTCATCGAACATGTTTTTCACGGTGCTTCTCCTCAGTAGGGTACTGACAAAACCCCCTGTAGTATAATTACCAAGAAAAGCTTCTCGGATCTCACCGTTCGGAACCGGCAATGAACTGTAGGTCCCTTTCACTTATGGGAAAATTAAATCACACACAACATGGGTGATTGAGAGGAGCTCGGCACATGTTCTTTATGGACTGTAGCGCCAACATACATACATACAATCCAAAGGGTAAGAAAGCTATCTTTGAACGAGTCATAAGAAAGCACAGCCTACATAACACCACGTCAGAAAACAGACTAAGGCTAGTGGACTTTATTGCGGGATATCATCTCGTGGTAGCATGTACACGTTTCCCGCACCCCAACATCCATAAGGGGACCTGGCGGTCCTTCCATCAATCGACAACCAACCAAATTGATCACATTGCGATCGACGGCAGACACTCCTCCAGCGTCCTGGATGTCCGAACCATTCGAGGAGCCAACATAGACTCGGATCATTACTTTGTTGCGGCCAAGGTACGGATGCGAATTTCTCGAAGTCAACGGAGTCGAATAATAACACCAAAATTTAACGTCGGAAAGCTGCAATCGCAGGAGACCGCCGGTACCTTAACCGATCAAGTCTCCCTCAAGCTCTCTCAAGAACCGATACAATCTGCACAAAAGTTGTCAGAACGCAATCAATCCGGCCGCGTCAGATGTACTCGGTTCCAAGCCACCACCATGTAGAGAAACAGAATGCATACTTGGCTACACTGCATCGACGGACGAGAGCTGCCCGCGAGCTCTATCAACAGAAAAGGAGAGAGGAGCATGCGCTTCTGAGAAGAAAATAGAAGGAGCATGAGAAGCGCGAGACCGAGGAGATGGAGAGATGTTATTGCAGGAACGATGTTCGAAAGTTCTTCTTCTTAGTGGGCGCTACAGTTCGGGTGAACCTGGGCCTCAACCAAGATGCCCCTCCATCTTGCACGATCTTTCGCTAGCCTTTTCCATTGCCGCACACCCAGTTGGCTGAGGTCCCCTTCCACCCGTGTGCGCCATCTTAAGTGCGGCCGTCCTCTGCTTCTTCGTCCCTCGGGGTTGGATTCAAAGACTCTCCGGGCTGGAGCTATGGTTGAATCCGTAGACGCCTGACTAGGCTCATGTCACTGTACAGCCCGTAAAGTTCGTGATTGAATCTTCTCCACCATCCCCCGTCTGCATTTATAGGCCCAAAAATCACGCGCAAAATCTTTCTCTCGAACCGATCTCATCCTCCTCCTCATCCGCTTTTGATAGTGTCCATGCTTCTGTGCCGTACAACAGGACCGGGATGATAAGGGTCTTATATAGAGTCAACTTTGTCGTTCGGGAGGGGGCTCTATTACTCAGTTGCCTCCTGAGCCCAAAGAAACAGCGATTGACAAGAGTGATTCTGCGTTTGATTTCGTTGTCGTTGTTCCAGGTCACTGCGGAGCCAAGGTAGACGAAGTCCTTAACTACCTCGAACTTATATCTGCCTATACAAACGTTCTGGCCGAGACGTCGGTGGTGAGGGTCCTGTTTTGATGACAGCATATATTTAGTTTTGCCCTCGTTTACCGCCAAACCAATTTTCGCCGCCACCATCTCAATACTCGCAAACGCCTCATAGACAACTCGCTGCGATCTACCTATTATGTCAATATCGTCGGCGTATGCAAGGAGTTGCGAGGATTTGAAATAGATTGTGCCTCTTGTAATGGCCAATGATTTTTGCATAATCGTTTCCAATATGATGTTGAAGAAATCACACGACAGCGCATCGCCCTGCCTAAATCCTTTTTTGACATCAAAACTATCGGTAAGGTGCTCACCGATTCGGATGGAGCAGCGAGCATTCTCCAAAGTCATCTTGCATAGTCTGACGAGTTTAGCAGGTATGTCAAAGGTAGACATAGCGTTGTATAGCTCGTCTCTAATTACGGTGGTGAGTGTCGACTTGAAATTCATTGGTTTTTTCCAGGATCTGCCGTAGTGTGAAGATTTGGTCGATGGTGGACTTCCCTAGCCTGAATCCGCACTGATAAGGACCTATCAGCTTACTTACAAAAGGCTTCAGGAGTTCATACAAAACGGCAGCGAAGATCTTGTATGCGACATTAAGGAGACCTATTCCTTTGTACTTGGCGCAGTCAAAAAGTTCTCCTTTTTGTGGATTGGGCAAACAATGCTGAGAGTCCATTCCTCGGTCATGCTTTCCTCCGATCATATCTTACAAATGAGCAGGTGCATGCTCCTAACCAGCTCACCCCCCGCCGCTTTGAAGAGCTCAGCAGACAGTCCGTCTGCACCAGCAGCTTTATTCGACTTGAGCTTCGAACGGTCTCCGGCGGTTAGAAATGGATCATTCTGCCTGACAGCGGTATATTGACTAACATCGCCGTTATACAGTCTGCAGAAGTGGTTAATCCATATTCTCAGCATCGACTGCGGTTCTACTACTAGGTGTCCGTTCTCATCCCTGCAGGCTTCCGTTCTGGCTTTATAACCTTGGCAAGTTCGCTTTATCTGTTGATAAAACTTTCGAACGTCACGTCTGCAGTAACACCTCTCCAAATCCTCAATCGCGCGCTTCTCGTGCTCTTTCTTCTTTCTTCTAAGAAGCTTATGCTCCTCCCTTCTTTTTAACTCGTAGAGCTCACGAGCTGCTCTTGTTCTTTTATGCAGCGAGGCGCTATATGCATCCTGCTTCGCTGTATGAATCCTCCTGCACTCGTCATCGAACCAGGTGTTTCTTCGTGGTTGGGCCTTGAAACCCAAAACTTCGGATGCAGAGCTTTTCAGGGCTTGTTTGCAAAGGCTCCACTGCTGTTCTATTGATAGTATGGAGGATTCAGGTGTATTGGAGAGCTTAAGGGAGACGCGATCGGTAAAAGCACGAGCGGTTTCTGGCGATAGTAGCTTTCCGACGTCATAACTTTGTACTCTTTGTACTTTCTTACTCTACTCCGTTGCGTTCGTGATATCCGTAAGCGCATCTTGGCTACTACAAGATAGTGGTCCGAGTCGATGTTAGCCCCTCGGAAAGTTCGAACATCAAGAATAGTGGAAGAGTGTCTGACGTCGATCGCGATGTGATATATGTACTGCCTAGAAGGAGATTTCGCCCCGTAGCAAGATCAATCAGCCTGTGTTCGTTATCGGAGGTGGTGTCGTGTAGGCTATGCTTGCCGTTGACTCGTTCAAAAATGCTTTCTTTACCCAGCTTAGCATTGAAGTCTCCTAGTACAATTTTGATATCATAGCTGGGACATTGGACATACGTTCTGTCTAGGAGATCGTAGAACTCACCTTTGGTGGAGTCATCCTTATCTTCCGTGGGGGCGTGGACGCAGATCAGGCTGATGTTAAAAAATGTTACCTTGATACGGATTGTTATGAGGCGCTCGCTCACATGCCGAAGGCTTAGGACTTTTTGCCTTAGTCCACCTCGAACAACAAATCCGCATCCAAACAATCGTTGTCCTCTCTCTCTATAGCAGTCGCCGTAGTAAATAAAAAAAAAGGGAGGGAGCGAGCAAAGAAGTTGATCGCGTTTAACATGGCAAACGCCAGCTTCGATCTCTGTCCCTGTTCAATCCAAGTTGACACACAGCCTCCGCGTGGCCCCCCTGGATAGCTACCCTGGCATCCGCCAGGTAGTGAACCAATGTGTGCAGCGACCCAACCCTTGTTCCTGGGGAAAGAGGAACCTGGCCCTCCAGGTTGGGGGTTGTGCTTAGGGGTAACATCCCTATCACGTAAAAACCCACTTGTTCCGAAACGACAACAAGCCTCGGATACGGACGGATACAAAGCTGACGACCCCTGCAAACGACTAACGGACTTGAGAGTCTGCACCTGGAACGTGAGCTCTCTTAACAGACCGGGTGCAGGCGATCAATTGGAGCAAACCCTCAACTGCTATAAAGTAGAAATAACCGCACTCCAAGAAGTGCGATGGGACGGACCAGGCAAAAAACGGATGAAAAACTGCGACATCTACTACGGGAACTGCTACAAGGAGAACAAACAGCGCCTATTCGGGTGCGGATTCGTTATTAGAGGAAGACTCCGACAAAAAGTCTTAAGCTTCCGAGATGTAAGCGAACGCCTCATAACAATCCGCATCAAAGCTAAATTTGGAAACATTAGCTTAATATGCGCTCACGCCCCAACGGAAGAAAAGGACGATCGACTCAAAGAAGAATTCTACGATCTCCTAGACAGAACATATGCCCAATGTCCCAGCTACGACACAAAAATAGTCCTAGGAGATTTTAATGCAAAACTGGGCAAGGAGGACATATTTGAGTCGATCATAGGAAAGCATAGCCTCCATAGCACCACATCCGACAACGGATTAAGGCTAATCGATTTCCTAGCGGGGCGTAACCTCCTTGTAGCAAGCACGCGATTCCCCCATCTCAACATCCACAAGGGTACCTGGCGGTCTTGTGATCAATCGACCACCAACCAGATTGATCATATTGCGATCGACGCCAGACACTCCTCCTGTATTCTCGACGTACGAACCTTCCGAGGGGCCAACATCGACTCGGACCACTACCTTGTTGTAGCCAAGGTACGAATGAGGATATCAAGAATGCTTAGGAGTCGAGTAGGACAACGTAAGTTTGACGTTGGAAAGCTACAATCGCAAGAGACTGCCAGAATCTTTGCCGATCGTGTCTCCTCAAAGCTCTCTCAAAATCCGCCCAGAGCAGCACAAACAATAGAGCAGGAATGGGCTCATTGCCAGAGCGCCGTTAGAGATGCTGCCTCAGAGGTGCTGGGTTTCAAACAGCCACCACCTAGAAACCCCTGGTTCGATGATCAATGCGAACAAGCCCATGCAGCAAAACAAGAGGCATATAAGGTCGTGCTGCAACGACGGACGAGAGCTGCTCGCGAAATCTATGAGCAGAAGAGAAGAGAGGAACACACGCTTTTCAGAAGAAAGAAGAGAGAGCACGGAAAGCGTGAGATCGAGGAGATGGAGAGATGCTTCCGCAGGAATGACGCCCGTAAATTTTACAACAAGGTAAAACGAACATGCCATGGCTACAAAGCCAGAGTGGCGGCCTGCAGGGATGAAAATGGAGAACTGGTAGTAGAGTCGCAGTCGATGCTGAGGATTTGGAAAGACCACTTCTGCAGACTGTATAACGGCGATGATAGACAAGATACCGCTGTCAGGCAGAACGAGCCATTCGCAATGGACCACGAAGTAACAGAATTCGGTCCACCCGACCTAGACGAAGTCAAAATAGCGATATCAAGACTTAAGTCTAATAAAGCCGCTGGCGCAGACGGCCTGTCTGCTGAGCTTTTTAAGGCGGCTGGAGATGAGCTGGTAAGGTGCATGCACCATCTCATCTGCAAGGTATGGTCGGAGGAAAGCATGCCCGACGAATGGAATCTCAGCATCGTTTGCCCGGTCCATAAGAAAGGAGACCCCTATAACTGCGCCAACTATAGGGGAATAAGTCTCCTTAACATCGCATATAAGATCTTCTCTGCCGTATTGTGTGAACGCCTGAAACCGTTTGTGGATAACCTGATCGGCTCTTATCAGTGTGGTTTCAGGCCAGGTAAATCCACAATAGACCAAATATTTACGCTACGGCAGATCTTGGAGAAGACCCAGGAATACCAAATCGACACTCACCACCTCTTCGTCGATTTCAAGGCCGCGTATGACAGCGTATATAGAGACGAGCTGTACAAAGCCATGTCTAGTTTTAACATCCCTGTCAAACTCGTCCGACTGTGCAGGATGACAATGGAGAATTCTCGTTGCTCCATTAAGGTCGGTAATGAGCATACCGAGACCTTTGATGTTAAAAAAGGATTTAGGCAGGGCGACGCGCTGTCGTGCAACTTTTTCAGCATCGTGCTTGAAAAGATTGTGCAAGAGTCACTGGCCAACACAAGAGGTACGATCTATTTCAAGTCTACGCAATTGCTTGCGTACGCCGACGATATTGACGTAATTGGACGAAAACAGCAAGACGTCAATGAGGCTTTTGTGAGCATTGAGGTAGAAGCGGCTAAGATGGGTCTCAAGGTTAATGAGGGTAAAACCAAATATCTGCTCTCATCTAAAAGAGACGGACAACACCGACGTATTGGCCAGAACGTCACCATGGGCGGATATAACTTTGAAGTGGTCAAGGAATTCGTCTACCTTGGCTCACTGATTACCAGCGACAACAACACCAGCGCTGAGATAAAACGCAGAATCACTCTTGCCAACCGCTGTTTCTTTGGGCTCAAGAGGCAATTGAGAAGTAGAGCCCTCTCTCGGAAAACCAAGGTGACACTATATAAGACCTTGATCATCCCAGTCCTCCTTTACGGCGCAGAGGCTTGGACCTTAACAAAAGCGGATGAAGATGCCCTTGGTCGTTTCGAGAGGAAAATTCTGCGCACTATCTACGGTCCCGTTTGTTCAAACGGTGTATGGAGGAGAAGATATAACGAAGAACTGTACGGGTTGTACAGCGACATCGGCCTGGTACGACGTCTACGGATACAGCGTCTAAGGTGGCTAGGCCATGTAGAGCGCATGGAAGATACAGCTCCGACCCGAAAAGTCTTCAAATCCACTCCGGAAGGAAGGCGCGGCAGAGGACGGCCGCCTCAGCGGTGGTGCACGCAGGTGGAAAGGGACCTCAACCAACTGGGCGTGCGGCACTGGAAACAGCTGGCCAAAGACCGTGCCGGCTGGAGACGCTTGTTGGTTGAGGCCCAGGTTCACCACGGACTGTAGCGCCACCTAAGTAAGTAAGTAAGGTTTACTAGGCCGTAGCCCAACCGACTAATCGTGTTTTTTGGCGCAGGAGGCTCGGCATGCGCCCTTCCTCGTCTGTAATTTCCATAGGAAATCTCCAGATGGCACCACGGGGAGGTGGGGATGGGACTTACTAACAGTGCCGCAAAGTGTTCGACTGCGGTGGCTCTTCTCGCTTTTTAGCAGGCCAGCATCCGTCGGATAGATGCTACCCCTACGAGGCCTTCGTTAGTCCTTTGCCATCCGATACTTCACCTTACACCACGATTTATTTGGAATTTGCTTGCCACATACACGGCTATAAGACTAAAAGTCAACAGAAAACGGACGAGCTATATTACGGACCACTCCTCCGCTCGAAGTCTTAACAGAAAGTCGGTATCATACAACGTTGGGAAATATTGAAAACTTATTTCCAAAGTGAGTGCTGTGTAGCCCAAACAGGGCGTTTTTTTTGAAAATAAGTGTTGGCCGAAAAGATGCGCGACTGCTGTACGCAAGTTTGTGCAACAAATTTCGTGAGCCTGGTATGCTAGTAGACAACACTCATGGTCTCTGTCGTCGTACCGTACGCACAGAGGAGAATGTGACTGCTATGGCCGACAGTGTGAGACTCAATTCACGAACATAAACTCGCCATCGATCTCAACAGCTAAACGTTGCACGCACTAGCCTGAGGAAAATTCTGCCCAAAGATCTCGAATTATTCGCTTACAATATCCAATTGACTCAGCAATTGAAGGCGCGCGATCATCCGCTTTGGGCCTTAGAGCAGCTTGAATTGGACAACGATTTTGGGTGAATAATCATCTTTTCACATCTGGGCTCACATATCTATCGAAAAACCCCGCACGTTATTGTCGAGAAGCCAAAGCCTCCACAGAGGGTGACAGTTTGGTGCGAGTTGTGGAATGGTGGCATCATTGAACCATTTTTCTTCAAAAATGAGACTGGGAACAACGTCTCGGTAAATGGTGGTCGTTACAGACCCATGTTAACCGACTTCTCTTTTTTTACTGAAATTGAAGACTTGGATTTGGACGACCTCTGGTTCATCCAGGATGGCGCGCCATGCCACAACCGATCTTTTGCGCACCAAGCTCCCAAATCGTGTTATCAGCCATTTTGGCGATATCAATTGGCGGAGATGCGATTTGACCCCTTGGGACTTTTTTTTTCGTAGGGAACCGTGAATGACCGATTGAATGCCAACAATCCGGAAACGATTCAAGCACTTAAGGCCAATATCACCAGAGCAATCCGTGAACTACAGCCCGAAACCATAAACAAGGTCTTCGAAAATTTGGGTGACAGAACGCGCTAGTGCGAAACTTGTATTTGGTCCACCCTATATCATTTTTGTTTTATTCGAACGCCTGGTTTTCCAACTCCTCCTCGTGCAACCGGAACACATCATACTAACCTCAAACGGAATTTTTCAGATTTTAAGCATCTATGTGCTGCTTTACAATGCCCTGAGATTTCAGTCTTCGAAGATAGAGCAAAGCTACAAGCTACAAAGCTACTGAATTTTCCAAGTTTCATAATAACGCTCTATGTATCATAAGCATAACACGTTCTGCTCGACAAGGCCAAATCTTGCCTTGAGTCCGTTTGCCTTTACTCCTGAGTAAAACTAAGACTCTTTCCTCGCATTTTGGCATCTTATCCACTAAGCAAATAATAAATATAGTCCAGGTTGATTGCAGCAATAACTATTTATAATGTAAAGCCAAATGTAACCCAAAGGAAAACGGCAAGCACATCCCCTTGAGGGAATTAGTATTTCCACCATCACTTGATCACATAGTCCATCCAGGAATATACCCAGAAAAGCCCCGAGAAACTTTGTTTCCAGGATAGAATTCTGTTTACCAAATAAAGTTTACGTCTTTCATAACTTTTCTTCTCCAACTATGCCAAATTCATTCAGCTCAACACGTTTTTCGTCCATCACCATTGGGATCATCCCTATTCACAGCATCACAAGTGGTAACAACAGCCTACAAAACGAACTCACACCGACTTCGTATCCATCCATCACCGTGTGTGGCATTTATTCCTTTGTTAACACCCCCACTCATATCCATTCAACCAGAATCCTTACTGTCCTTTCTGTCTGCATCAACATTTTATCAGAACTTGTGCTGCCCTGTAATAAGGTACATGCAAAATTTGAATCTTTCTCTTTTTGCCGAAAACAATTTCAATATCCCAGTCCGAAAGTTTCAACTCATATTTCATAACTACTTGTCCTGGCCGAACCATATACGACCGCACAGTCGTTGCCTAGTTACCTAGTCGGTAAATCATCTTTAAATTGGATGTACGATAGAATTCCTTTCTGCACATACGGGACGTCCCATTTCCATGGATGTGTGCCCAGGCCATGGAGTATCCTGTTTCAGTAACAACCAACGAGCTTATAACCTGTACCTGTGAGCGAAACGACGACAGCATTCTGGTGAACATTGGAAAGTTTCATCGAAAAACGCAGGATTGAACAGTTTTGGGAAACATTTCCACTCAAAATCCAGTGCAGGGCAACAAGGACGGTGAAGTTACGCATGATACATCCTTTCGTCGACATGACACCCAGGGACACTGCATTGGTCGGATGGAAAGTTTTGCGAAACCTACTTTCGTTCGGTGTATGAAGACGTGGTGGGGTGCTCACAAAAGTTCCCAGCAAGTATCTAGGAATTTATTTCCAAGCAATATACTTAGCCATTCGTAGATGCCCTTTCATCGGTGCGTTAACATCTTACATTTCTCACTTTTCCATCTCACTTCATTTCGCCTTAGTTTCGTCGGTCCTTACACGTTTTCGACAAGGAGCCTCATAAGCCGTCGTCAAGTGCATCTAAGCGAACAAGTAGTGAGCGATGAAAAAAGAAGCATTCATGCCGGTAGTGGTACGAGTCAAGGGGACAATTTTGCAAAGTTGAGGAATTCTACTGAAGCCGTCATAGTCTATACTATCATCGTCGTTGGGGATTTCATCGTTAATGTCAACCTTTACGCACAAGTTTGCAGTTAACAGTTAAGAAGTCTGACTGCGTTTGAGTTTGTTGTTTGAGTTTCGTTTTGTAGATCTTCAAACTAGATACGTAGAACCGGAGAAACGTATTCGTTTACAAGTCCATGCTCAAATCTGGGCTGTGGGACTTCATTTCGATTGAGTGGATGGGGTTTCGTTGCATAGTACTCGGGGGATGGCGTTTTTTTTTTTTTTCTCTAACTGAAATGAAATCCTTTGGCTTTGCTTTCAGAGTTCAAGCTGCAATTATTCATTGGAAGCATTTTAAAGGGATGCAGACGAGTTTTTGTACTTCAAGCGATTTTCCTTCGGCATAGTTGGAAGCGATACTGCTTCTTGTATCCTGATGAATTTCTCACGATTTCAGATTTCATGGAGCAGATTAGAGAAGTGAATACTATTTCGAATTAATACATACATAGATACTTAAATGACGCACATATCGGGTAAGTACGACAAAACTGTAAAAGCTGCGGTCGTTTGGGGCTTAACTGGGATCGTTTGACTCTGCTAAAAAAGGAGTCGAATTGGAATTATGGAATACTGATCCTGATTTACATTTCCTTTTCGGAGGAAGATTTGAAATAGAGAAATTCTTGGTTTCCGAGATTCCAGAATGACCTGGAACTATCTCATCTTATTCGGAGAGATTCCAAGTTCATGTAGCTTGGCTGTAATTCTAAGTGAATATACCTGTTCCTTTCAATTTATTACTGTCATGCTCCTCCAGTATCCCAAAGCGGAAGTCCTGCCCGGAGCTTTTTGTACAAATATGAGGACATCCCTCTTGGCTTAGAGTGAATCGCCAATCATGCAGCCTAGTTACAGAGACAGTACGGAAGCTATCGAAGCTCTCGTTAGGGCTAAGTTAGGTTAAATTGGTGCCCTATTGACATGAGGTCAAGGCTCACTTAGACTATGAGGAGCTCATTGTGTCCAGTTTGAAAATCTAACCCGAGGGGAAGCTATTAGTTGCCCGCTGAGCTGAACCGACTAGATGCAACGAAGAATCTTAGCAGCTTATTCAGCTTAATGTCTCTTGCCTCCTCTAAACCCGAAAGGAAGTAGTTCCCGAGGAACGTAAATCTTTTTCGGGCCAGTGCCGGCCATTCCGGAGTAGGTGACGAATGGATTCTATTTCCTCTTCGTCCCTTAAGCTTCGGCAAAAACCTGTGATATCATGCAGTGCCTAGTAAGGGCACCGACTACCAGTCGTATATTCCCTCCACTAAGATTTAGCAGACTTTCCGTCCTTTTCTTGTCATAGACAGGCCCATGTTAGCCTTGCTGTAGCGCATGTGTCTAATTGACACCATCGCTTGTTGGCTTTTTCTAGTAGTTCCACCCCTATTTCTCAGAATAGTGTGCTGAGTGGCGTTCTAGTCTCAATTGTGATCTGCGTAGTATCTGCGCTGATCCCTGTCTGGCTAGTTCGTCCGCCTTCTCATTTCCGGGAATATTCACATGCCCTGGTACCCAGCAGATGGTTACCTCATTGACAGCAGATGGTTACCTCATTGACAGCAGATGGTTACCTCATTCTAGTTTCTCTTTACAGGGTTTTACGAGTTTGGATCTTATCCCAGTTGCTTGCAGAACCTTAGTGGCTGCCTGGCTGTCAACATAGATCGTGATTGTCTTACCTGAGAAATTCCCCTAAGAATCAGATCCGCGCCTTTTTTAATTGCGAAGATCTCAGCCTGGAAGACACTACAGTCATCATCAAGCCTGTAGGAGTTGTATGCTTCCCGAGGTTCGAAATAGACCCCGGCTTCTGTACCGGTATCCCTTTTGGATCCGTCGGCATAGATTGCCAGTTCCTCTTCCGTGTTTGATATACCACTGGCCCATTCCTCCCTGGAGGAATCCTGTTAGAGAATCTCAGTACAGGGGACTGTACCTGTACTGTTTCGTACCCGTTTCGCTTGCGGACCTCAGGATAGTCCATCGATCCAGGATTGATGCGTGGCCATCTATAGGGCTAAAGTCAGGATTTGTTTGGCTTTGTCTCCACCATACCTTGACTATAAAAACCATTTTCTTGTTCACCAAAAACGTGTACGTGTAGGTGTACGTACATAGTTGCGTCCGCACATGCGCCTTTTTCGCAGTTTTTTCAGTGGCCAAAGGGCTCGTCTTGGCCTAGGAGTGGACTGCCTAAGAGGTAGTAGTCCCAAGCTACAGATTTTTAGGACATGCTCCTCATGCAGTCAATCTAATTGATAGTCCTTAGGTTGCCAGTAGGAAGGTTGGTTTTCTCCACTCTCATTTTTGCGGCTAACAATATGACTTCCTAGGGTTGCAAAGATTTTCACAAGGTTTAGAACCTTAGCACTTAATCATAAGATAATTCATAGGCATTCGTAGTTGCTATTATTAGTGAGCCGCCAGCCTTACCGCTGGCATGAGTCGCAGGAACTGATTGTTGGTTTTATCGGAGGCTTATATTCGACCATTTGCATTCCCTGATCCCTAATTGTAATGCTTATAGACAGTTGAATAGGCAAAAAGTCCTAAGCTTTCGGCATTTGAGTGAAAGTCTCATAACAATCCACATCAAAGCGATGTTCGGGAACATCAGCTGGATATGCACTCACGCTCCTACAGGAGAAAAAGACGACAGAATCAAAGATGACATCTTTATATGACCTCCTAGATAGAACATGCGCTCAATGTTCCAGCTATGACACCGAAATTGTTCTAGGACACAAAGCTGGGTAACGAGGACATCTTCGAACGAGTCGTAGGAAAGCACAGCCTACACGACACCATGTCCAAAAAAGTGATTCAGACTAATAGACTTTGTGACGGAGCGTTATATTTTAGAAGTTAGCACATCTTAGTATCCACAAGGAGACCTGGTGGTCTCCTGATCAAATATCCGTTAATCAAATCGATCATGTTGCGACCGACGCCAGACTCCTGCATGTCCCAGGAACGTATGTTGACTCGGATCATTAGCCTGTGGCAGCGAAGGTACGTATACGGATATCGCAGACATCGTGCGGTCGGATAGGAACAGAGATTGAGAATTGGCATTACGTGGGCACCTACCTTAACGGTTTAATCCCACGGTGGGCCTACCCACAATCGGGACCAAGGCTGCATTGGTCATTGCCCCAGGCTACGAATACCCTGGTTCAATTAGTGAACATGCTTGAGGGCATGTTCACCGCCCTTGATGGAGGTCGAGGTCTACCTAACACCTCTTGCACCAGGCTCCTCTAGTATACCAGAGTGCCATGCGTTCCCGCGATGTTGGGATAACCACAGCCACCACGATGCTCCCACAAGGGGGCCTACCTCAACCAACAGGACCGGAACCATCGGCGAATGACTTTAATACTATTAATAGTAACCGAATATGTTCCGGGGGCTTCCTGTTCCCGTGGTACCAATATTGTTGAAAGTGCTTTGGTCTTCACTCCGCGACCGAGGTCACTTCCAGCTTAACTTCCCCAAAAACTCAAGTCTGAAAACTTACCTTTCGTCATTCTGAGCGTGCCAGGATCTTAGCACGCTCGACTGGGTATTTTTGAATGGGCCTCCAGCCAGGCCCATCAACATGCACCACCAGGTTCTAGGAACCACTTGGGTTCCCTGTTCCACCATGCACCACATTAAGAAAACCTGAAGACCCTCAAAGGTCCCTTAAATTAAGAAGACTCAAAGGAATTCTTTTAATTTTCTAGGGACCTCTTGGGTCCCTTGCATGGGAAAAACCAGAAGGACTTCTTTAGATATCTAGGGATTTAGGGTCCCTTAACTCCCCTTCCGTACATTCCTGAGTGTGCCAGGGATTCAGCACACTCTGCTGGGATATTTTTTAGTTTGGGCCTCCAGCCAGGCCCAGGCATCATTTGCTACGATTACATGGAGGTGCGCGGTGCTATGCGTTCATCTTTCATCTTTTCTATCTCACCGAAGGGTTCACCAAAGTATCGTTTGATACCGCCATTCCCGAAAGGGTACCTCCAACCGCGAAGGGTTCACCGAACCATCATTATGATACCGCCAGTACATCGTACCATTGAAGAGAGCTCGCGCTTTATACCGAATGGATTTTCTACCTCGAAGGGTCTCATTAGAATAAGATTTTAAAAAATATTTAATTATCTAGGGAAATTTCCCTTTTTCCCCCCACTATGGACTAGGCAACAATGTTACCTGGTCCATCCTCCGGATTTTAGTCGCCTCTTACGACAGGCATGCCTTACCCCGGGCATATTCTAACCCCTAACCCGTTGGGGGAGTCAGAACAGCAAGATTTGACGTTGGGAAGCTGCAATGGCAAGAGCCCCACAGGACCTTCGCCGGTCGTGTCTCCCTCAAACTTTTTTAAGAGCCGATGTAAACTGCACAAACCATATAACAGCAATGGTACCATCAGGGATGCTATATACATGGCCACGAAGCGTTGACGAAAGAGCTGCTCGTGAGCTTTTTGAGCGGAACAGAAGGTAGGAACGTGTGCTTTTCAAAGGCAAAAACAAAGAGCACGAGAAGCGCGCGATGGAGGAGCTGGAGAGATTTAATCGCAGAAACGACATTCGAAAGTTGTACCACAGAAGCCTCCAGGGATGAACCTGGACACCACGTAGTTGAATCACAGACGATGCTAGGAATATAGAAAGATTATTCCTGCGGACTGTATAATGGCGAAGATAGTCAAGATACCGCTGTCAGGCAGAACACACCATTCACACCGAAAACTGAAATCCAATAAACCTAGCGCAGACAGCCTACCTGCTGAGCATTTTAAAGCGGCTGGAGATGAGCTGCCAGGGCATACGCCCAGCTCATCTGTTAGATATGGTCAGAAGAAAGCGTGCCCGATGAGTCGGTAAAGAGTCAACCGAGACCTTCGATGTCAGAAAAGGATTCAGACAGGGCGATGCACTATTATGTGATTTTTTCAACACCATGCTTGAAAATATCCTGCGGGACTAACTGGCCAATACAAATGGCACAGCGGCATACGCTGATGACATTGGCGTGGTTGGGAGAACGCAGCTAGACGTCAATGAAACTTTTGTGAGTATTGAAGCAGAAGTAGTTAAATTGGGTCCGAAGGTAAACGAGGGCAAGGCCAAATTTAAGCTGTCGTCAAAGTTAGACGCACAAAACCGAACTCTTGGCCAGAACCTCATTATTGGCAGCTATAACTTTGATGTTGTCAAGGATTTCGTCCACCTTGGCTCACTGGTAACAAGGGACAACAACACCAAGAATCCGCGATAGCCAAGAGTAATTGTGCGTTTGATATCAGCGCTGGTGTTGTTGTCGTTGGTCACTAGCGAGCCTAGTGAGCCAAAGTGAACGAATTCCTTGACCACTTCGACATTGTGGCTGCCAATTATGACGTTCTGACCTCTTGTGTTGGCCAATGAGTCTCGTATGATCTATTCAAGTAGGACTAAGTTACATGACAGTGCGTCTTTTTTCTTTTTCCTTGGAGGCGTTACAGCCCAGGAAGAAGCAGATTGAGGGAAACTTCACCTATGTTGTGTGTGACTTATTTTTCACATAATTTAAGGAGAACTACAGTACACGGCGTAAGTCGAAAACCTTTTTCATGACAAGTATACTACAGTTGGCAGTACCATGCCGAGGATGGATGCCACGAGCTGGTGCATGCGCCCTATCAGGTTATCTCCGGGCGCTTTAAATAGCTCGACAGACAGGAAGGAGTCACGCCACGCCAAGGAGTCAAGCAACCGCTGTCCGTTTTCGGACGTGATATCGTATAGGCTATACTTTTGTGATCTACTCAAATATATCCTTTTTGACTCGTTTCGCATTTAAAACTCATAGTTGTATTTTTGTATCGTAGCTGGGAGATTGGGCAAACGTTTTGTCTAGGAGATCGTAGATGTCGTCCTTGAGTCGATCGTCTTTTTCTTCGGTTGGGGCGTGAGCGCATATCAAGCTAAAGTGGTATTTTTATTTGTTTAATTGAAATAATATATCGAACAATGCATTTGAATTTTTTTTTATTAACACAATATAACGATTTATTATTAATTGAATAACGTGACAACGTTTAACAATAGTTTCACAACGGAAGAGGCTGACCCGCACGACTGCTCGCTCTCAGTGCTTGAATGCTACTGTGCTGCTTTCCTATCTCTCGTATACTCGTGTGCTTGGGGGTTTTGGGAAACCGTTCGGACTGTATGTTCGTGTGCGCGCATGTAGTCTCGCCGTGTCGTTTACCAGTGGCGTGATCGTCTGCTGTTGTGATCCCGTTCATATCGTGGCGTGTTTTGTGCTTGGTTTAGCACAATCCCACATTTTGCCTGCACCCGGTCTGTTAACGGACAGGAGTCGTCAGCTTTGTATCCATCCGTATCCAAGGCATGTTGTTGCTTCGAAACTTATTTTTTTTTTCCATGATAGAGATGTTACTCCTAAGCACAACTCCCAACCTGGAGGCTCAAATTCTTCTTTCTCTAGGAACAAAGGGGTGCGACCCACAAGGCCCACATGACCAACTTCCCAGTGGGAAAAATGAAAACAACCATTTAATTTCATATTTTTAGGGTTCCGTACCCAAAGGTAAAACGGAACCCTATTACTAAGGCTTCGCTGTCCGTCCGTCCGTCCGTCTGTCACCAGGCTGTATCTCATGATCCGTGATAGTTAGAGAGTTGAAATTTTCACAGATGATGTATTTCTGTTGCCACGACAAATACTAAAAACAGAACAAAATGAATATTTAAGGGGGGCTCCCATACAACAGACATGATTTTCATCCAAAAAATCCCCTTGGTCTCCATACTGAAATGAGGTTAGTCGACAATATCCCACAACCAGTAGCAAACTTCTCAGTTTTGATCTCGTTTGTGTCTATGATGAATTAATCCCAGCTGCAAACCATTTTCCCATATTTCCCATTATTGTTATTCGCCTTTTCACATCGTTGCTGTCAAGTAAGATAATTGATTTGAATCCAATGGACACTTTGATGATCAATTATATCTCATCATGAAGATAGTACATATGTACATAGTCTCTTTCATATTTATATATACAGATGGAACGGAACCCTTCGTGCGCGAGTCCGACTCGCACTTGGACGGTTTTTTCATTTTTCATTCTTAGATTTATGTGAAGATGGTGCAGGGTCTGTAGTTCAAAGCCGTTCCGTAGCCAAGAAGAAACAATTCCTGTAAGGAAAAAAAATTATGCTACACAGCTGTTGTGATTGAGAAGTGGTCAAACATACTGATGGAGCCATAACACTCACAGTAAATGTATATATATATGTTGGCGTTACAGTCCATGAAGGACCAAAGCCGAGCTTCTCTCAACCACCCATGTTGTGTGAGATTTTGTTTTCCCATAGGTGAAAGGGACCTACAGTTTATTTCCGGTTCCGAACGGCGAGATTCTTGACAATTATACTCAGGGGGTTTTGTCAGTACCCCGCTGAGAAGAAGCACCGTGAAATACACGTTCGATGACATGGCTGTTGTCGGGATTCGATCCCGTGGCACTCACAGTAAATGGTCACTTTAAACTCATAATCTGTGTGTGCATTTCTAACACCATAAGTACATGAAAGTTCGCTGGGAACTACGACCAACGTGAAAATTCGGTCGGTTCCCCTGAACTGACATCTACAACCCCAACCATCTGCAATCCGTCCAGATTGTGTGACAAACATCATAGAAGTATGACCCCTGAAACTTTGCAAATTATAAAATGAAACAAAAAAAAAAAGATTTATGGAAATGTGCATCTTCTAAACCATTGAAAACCACATACTGTTGGGAGTTACAAAATCTTTGCGTGAATTTGATTATTTTAATCTAAAATATGTCTGTCTATGTGTATGGACAGACATCTCTGAGAAAACCTAGGATTTGGATGCTAGTAAACTTTTGTTAGCTGCGGTGGGGTTCTTAGACGAATAATGAGTAATGTATCGGTTCTCGTCAGATCACCGCAATTTACCAGCGTCGGGCGCGTTCAGTACTTTGATGGGGACCGATTGTTAACACCGCGTTTTGCTGGCATCAAGCTGCCTTTTTGCTGTCGCTCCATGCAACCACAACACTGTCCGAGCAATCCCATATGTATCGGTTCTCGTCCGATCACCGCAATCAACCAGCGTCGGGCGCGGTCAGTACTTCGATGAGAGACAGCTTGGGAACATCGCGTGTTGTTCATATTTTTTGCCGTTTTTTTTAGTTATTTAATTCCTAACAGAAAACTGCTAGAACTGCTTAAAACTTAATCAGTTCTAAGTTGCGTAATTATGCGAGGAAGGACCCGGTTCTATGTCAATTCATCTTTGGTTCTCAAAATAATCGGGGCGAAAATTCCGGTACGCACATACACACATACGTACACATGCACATACGCACATACTTATACACACATACACAAACCTTGGATTTGGATTCTGGTGACCTTGAAACGTGGAGATAAGTCAAAATTTGGAGTTCGCAAAATCGGCACCATTACAAAAACTTCCCACTGGGAACTTAATAATACAAAGAAATTCAATTGGCCGAATTAGCCACCGAACGATTCTTATTTCCGCTGAAAATCCCTTGGTCTAGCTGTCCACTTCTTTGTATAATGTAAATTATGCAGAAACATATACTTGGCTTGGTTGACTTGAATGAATGAATGAATGTACAGTCGCTGACCGAGGATCCCCTGATCCTTTTTCCCTTTCTTCTTACTTACTTACTTACTTAGATTGCGCTACAGTACGGGATGAACCAGGGCCTCAATCAACAATCCTCTCCATCCGGCCCGATCTTTTGCCAGCCGCTTCCAGTGTCGCACGCCCAGTTGGTTGAGGTGCCTGTCTACCTGTGCGCGCCACCTTAAATGCGGTCGTCCTCTGCTGCGTCGTCCCTCGGGGTTGGAGTCGAAGTCGAAGACCCTTCGATGATGATGTCCATTCGCTCCACATGGCCCAGCCATCTTAGACGTTGAATCCGAAGACGTCTAACTAGGCCGATTTCGCTGTACAGCTGTACAGTTCTTGGTTGAATCTCCTCCTTCACTCTCAGTTTACACAAACGGAATCAAAGATTGCATGCAGAATTTTCCTCTCGAAACGCCCAAGAGCCTCTTCATCCGCTTTTGATAACGTCCAAGCCTCAGCGTCGTAGAGGAGGACCGGGATGATTAAGGTTTTATAGAGGGATACCTTAGTTTTTCGAGATATGGCTATACTACTCAGTTGCTCCTTAAGCACAAAGAAGCCGCGGTTGGGAAGAGCTATTCTGCATTTTATCTCAGCGCTGGTGTCGTTGCTGCTTGTCACATCGAGCCAAGGTAGGCAAAGCCTAGGGACTACTTCAAAAATATAGCTGCCGAAGGTGACGTTCTGACCAAGACGTCGGTGTTGCGCGTCCTTCTTTGATGACAGCATATATTTGGTCTTGTCCCCATTTACCCTTATACCCACTTTAGTCGCTTCTGCTTCAATTTTTCGAAAGCCTCATTGACGTCTCGCTTTGTCCGTCCGATAACGTTAATGTCATCCGCATAGGCAAGCAATTGTGTAGACTTGAAGTAGATCGCACCTACCGTATTCGCGGCAGAGTCCCGCACGATCTTTTCAAGTATGATGTTAAAGACAGTGCGTCACCCAGACTAAAACCTTTTTTAACATCGAAGGTCTCGGTTAGTTCACCTCCGACCTTAATGAAGCAGCGGGAATACTCCACAGTCATCCTGCATAATCTGACAAGTTTGGCAGGAATGTTAAAACATGACATGGCTCTGTATAGCTCCTCTCTTTAAACACTGTCATATGCGGCTTTAAAGTCGACAAAAAGATGGTGCGTGACCTAGTATTCATGGGTCTTCTCCAAGATCTCGCGTAGTGTATGTATATATATGGTCTATCGTGGCCGGAGACCACACTGGTAGAAACCTACCAGATTGTCCACGAATGGTTTCAGGCGCTTACACAGTACGGCACAGAGGATCATATACGCAATGTTCAGGGAACTTATCCCTCTGTAATTGGCGCAGTCATAGGGGTCTCCTTTCTTATGGACCGGGCAAACAATGCTGAGATTCCATTCATCGGGCATGCATTCTTCCGACCATATCTTGCAGATGATTTGGTGCATGTTCCTGACCAGCTCATCACCAGCTGCTTTAAACAGTTCCGCGGGATGTCCGTCTGCTCTAGCAACTTTATAAGACTTAAATTTCGATATCGCTAGAAGCGGTTCTTCCACAATCTCAGCATCGACTGCGACTCCATTATTAGTTGTCCGTGCTCATTATGTTAGTTTCACTTTTTGGTAAAACTTTCGAACGTCGTTCCTGCAAAACATCTCTCCATCTGCTCGATCTCGCGCTTCTCGTGCTCCTTCTTTTTTTTTGTCAGAAGCACATGCTTCTCTCTCCTTTTCTGTTCATAGAGCTCGCGGGCAGCTCTCGTCCGTCGATGCAGGGTAGCCATGTATGCATTCTGTTTCTCTACATGGACCTGTCTGCATTCGTCATAATACCAGGGGTCTCACGAAGGTGGTGGCTTGAAACCGAGTACATCTATGATGGCGTTCTAATAAGGACTCCATTGCTTTTCTATGGTTTGTGCAGATTGCATCGGGACTTGAAAGTTTGAGGGAGACTTGATCGACGAAGGTCCTCGCGGTCTACTGCGATTGCAGCTTTCCGACGTTAAATGTTGGTGTTCTTACTCGACTCCGTTGATTCCGAGAAATTCGCATCCGTACCTTGGCTACAAGAAGGTAATGACCCGAGTCAATATTGGCTCCTCGAAAGGTTCGGACATCTAGGATGCTGGAGGAGTGTGATCATTTTGATTTGTAGAGATTGATTGATTGATTGTCGATTGATCGAAAGACGGCCAGGTCCCCTTATGGATGTTGAGGTGTGGGAATCGTGTACTTGGTACTACGAGATTATGTCCCGCCATAAAGTCCACTAGCCTTAGTCCGCTTTCTGACGTGGTAGTGCGTCGGCTAATGCTTTCCTATGACTCGTTCAAAGATAGCTTCCTTACCCAGCTTCGCATTGAAATCTCCTAGAACGATTTTGGTGTCATAGCTGGGACATTGGACATATGTTCTGCCTAGGAGATCACAGAAGTCGTCTCCTTTGTGGGGGCGTGGACACTTATTAAGTTTATATTACCGAGATTGGCCTTGATGCGGATAGTTATGAGGCGCTCGCTTACATATTGGGAGCTTAAGATCTTTTTCCTGAGTCTGCCTCGTTGTTTATTTTCTCTGAAACAGTTTCCGTGGTAGATATCACAGTTTTTCATCCGCTTTTTGCTTGGCCCATCTCATCGCACTTCTTGGAGCGCGGTAATATCTGCCTTATCTGCAGTCCAAAGAGTTGACCAGTTGTCCGGCTGCACCTGGTCTGTTGAGGGACCTAGCGCTCCAGGTACAGATCCGGAATTCGTTTCCCTTTTGACGTTTGCGAGGGTCGTCAACATGTAATCCGTCCGTATCCGAGGCCATTGGTTGTTTCCGAACAAATTTTTGTTTTACGCGATAGGGATGTTACCCCTATGTACCCCAGGAACAAGGGGTTGGGTCGTTGCACACATTGATTTACTACCTGGCGGGTGCCAGTATAGCTATCCAGGGGAGGCTACGCGGAGACTGTGTGTCAGTTTGGATTGAGCAGGGATAGAGATCGAAGCTGGCGTTTCTTTCTTAAAGAATTGAAAACTCTTAACCTTGTGTCCGAAGTATACGCGTTCATGCCAAATGGTTACTTTTCTCCCAGGCATTTCGCTTCAATATTTCATCCAATGTGTTTACCATAGAAGATTTTGGTTAACCAACCATCAGCCAAAAGTAGCTTACACACAAATTATTAGCAAATTCACTACGAATCTTGTCAAGGACCTTGTATGCAAAATTCTAAAACCTTCCAACTTCCTTCCATTCCGTATCCACTGGTGTTTTAATTTATTCAATTCCAAACTGAAAAATATATTCCCGCACTTGTGACAACCAGACCTTGAAGCCCTAACGGCCTCCTGAATGCATCGGTGGAGAACTGTGTATGTAAGAACAGAAAATACCATTGTGCTTCTACCGTTAAGCTCGCACACAACCTTCCCTTGAATTTTTCAATTTTAAACTTGTCCTCCTAATTGCTTTAAAGAGCTTCAAAAAAACAAGAAAACATAACATAACATGCCCTTGAGCATAATCCTATTTCCAGGATATTTATGTATTACGAATCTGCTACACCCATACCGTCAGCAGTTCGACGTGATGTGCATACCCGAACGCACACTTCAAGTGGTTTTGCATTTTAATTGAATTGCCAGTGTGTGTACACGGGTATAAGCTGTTCCCTACTAATAGATTATGTACATGTGGCCCGTCAGCCAGGGCTACCAAATGGTGGGGGACGAAAGGATGCGAATGCAAATGCAACTCGCTCGCACGTCAAAGTGTCCTTTCCACTGGAATTGGCCACATCACGCAATTGATTGGATCTGGATTGGCGGGGGCTACACAAAAGCGACTCAACCTGACAACATTTCCCTTGATCGTCCTTGCAAAGGTCCATGTTGTTGCTATTGTTTGTTAGTATTACTCATGAGTCATTCACTGTTGCGCTTTCGGATATACTTGCCCTCGCGTTAGCAAGGAGAGGCATGTGGAGCGTGCTGTCTGATATATTTGCGGTCGCACTTGATTGAATTCATTTCGCACTGCGACTTCACCGGATGACATCGAAGGCGCGCTGAAAATTCTCCACTCAACTGAACTGCCTCTCACAATGCAAATGGTGCATGCACCTGCCCGTCCTTCTGGTGAA
The DNA here is from genome assembly GCA_951905685.1 of Eumerus sabulonum. Taxonomy (NCBI): domain Eukaryota; kingdom Metazoa; phylum Arthropoda; class Insecta; order Diptera; family Syrphidae; genus Eumerus; species Eumerus sabulonum. The sequence goes on along the minus strand of OX645062.1, from coordinate 110,464,330 downwards.
GTATGGTGCTATGCTCGCCCGTTTTTGGGATAGGATTATGCGCATGAGGACAACGATGTGGATTGGTAATTAAAAATTCTGCTCAGCTAAACTATGCAAATAATTTTTAGTGAATAATTCGTTTAAAATTACCAACTGGTTACGCCAGACACCCCCAGGCACACCCAGAGAGCGAGAAGGGCAGGACGACGATAGACGCTAGAATGATGTACGAGTATGTTGGCAACGACGTTCTCGTACATATGTATCTCATACGATCCTTTCAATTTTTCCCATGCACTTTTTGATCCTTTTTATATTGTGTGGCTGCGTGGCGGCGAGTTAATGGATATCCGTTTCCATATGAAGCGTGTGAAGGAAACAAAAAAAAAGGAAGAAACGTTTGGTTCCACGTTCAGATATTTCCCATTTCACTCCTGACATACATGCATGGTTTCAAGCAGTCGTCGTCGTACCTGGTTCTAATGGTCGTTAAACTGTGCAATAAATTCCGGAATAGCTCTGGAAAGGATGTCGGGGCAAGCTTAAGTGGAAACCAAGGAATCCATGAGACCATTCGAACTGCGTTTGGTTTAGCTATTTTTTGCTTTCATTCCGTTTTTTTTGTTTCCCACTTCACGTTCTCTCCTCCTCGAATGAATATGTTAGAATTGAGGAAGGCAAAGTGTGATGTAACTACCCACAAACAGAACAAGCGGCGAGTCTGAAGACGTTTGTGCAATGGTTTCTGCTTTCTGCGGAACATTAAGTGGAATTTATGGTTACGAGATGGTTTTTACACTGACGCTACGCTTTCGTGGTCGTACATAGATCTTTACATCTTATTGTTGCACGAATAGTCGGCATAATAAATTCATTCATTTAAGTACGATACGAACAAGAGTGGCGCCCGACATGGGGCCACAAAATGATTCCATCGGTACTTGCGTTTGATCTGTTTATGGAAAATGTGGTGAATGTTTTTCAATCGTTTGCGGCGAAATTGGGGGAATGGGAGATTGACGAGGATAACAAGGATACCCCGATTAGACTAATGGCATTGTGATGGACATTTAGTCAACTGGACCTTATCTGTACGACTTTTCATTCTATTTTTTTGAAGCAGCGATAGGTATTCCAGGGTCATTAATATTCACGTTCCATTAAACTGCCGTTGTCATACTTCCTGATATAATGAATTTCCTTTTCAACTCAGCTCCCTCGCTCATTTTATATTAAGTGCGACCATTTGGTAAGTTAATATTTTAAAAGATTTACTCAAACTTTATCACCTGCCCGCCGCATGGCCCTAGGGATTGCTTTAGTCAAATTAGGGAACAAGGGTTCGTTAGCTGATCTCATTAAAATGGGGGAGTGGACAGAAAAAGGACTAATGCCTCCTCGAGCAAATCATTAATTCCACACATTGCGCAAGGGTAGATGAGGAAAGGATGGTTTCCAAGGATACTAAACTGATTTTTATCTCTTTCGTTAGTTGTATCCTTTTCTGCCATAATGGTGTGAGGTAATAGCATTTTCAATTAACTTCCAATAGCTGTGAATTGCGATGGATCCATTTTCGCTCGAAATACATCAATCAAATATTGACGCCATCAATGAAGTCAGCAGGACCATTAAGCTAATATACTAAGCAACCCATCTCCGTGCAATCTATCATCTTTCTTGCCAGTGTATGTAGGTCGTTCTCAGAGATGCCAGGAGTGTCAGAAAGAGGTATATGTATGTAAGGGGATTCAGGCTCCACATGTTTTTCCTTTTTTGAACAGAATCCACTATCCACGTATTCTGTGACATGGTACCTTCTGGCATAGTGTCTACCATTACGTGCTTATCTGAATGACCTCCGGACTCCATGTTACACTCATCGTTTTCTTGTTGTCATGTAACATATTCATGAAACAGATGCTACTCATGAGTCTGGTCATAAACGAGGCATTTCGGAACGTACAACTAGTCAAACACATCCTTACTCATACAAGACTGCCGAAAAATTGCAAACACCAATAATTATGCGATTAAAGGAGCCCTTTTTCCCCAACGGCATTGTGTCCTGGACGAAACGTCGGTTTTGATGCAGCATATGGATGAAAGTAGAAATATGGAAGAGATGACAGGGATACTACAGGCGAACGACGTCGTGTTGTGAGTCGTTTAAATATACCGGAATTGGAAACATTTATGACCGGATGCAGGTGCGGGAAAGTGATTGCGAAATTTAAGGACTGCATTTTGCCATGCGGGCATTTCTTTTTCATACGAAATTGAATTACTCGACTGAAGGCAGTAAGGGGGTTTTGAACAAAATTTGAAACAGTGGTTCCTTATCTATTTAACTAACGGGCGCTTCAGTTCGGAGTCCTGGGCCACAACCAACGTGCCTCTCTACCTAGCACGATCTTTCGCTAGTCTTTTCCGGTGTCGCACGCCCAGTTGGTTGAGGTCCCTTTCCACCTGTGCACGTTACTTTAGGTGGGGCCGTCCTCTTTTTCTTCGTCGGGGTTGGATTCAAAGTCTCATGTCGCGGAACAATCCGTACAATTTGTGATCGAATCTACTCTTCCCACCCCCCTTTTCTTTCTTTCACTCGAAACGACCAAGGATTTCCTTATCCGATTTAGATGAAGTCCATGTTTATGCGCTGTATAACAGGACGGAGGTAATTAAGATCTTATACATATGCGTAAGGTCAACTTGGTCGTACGAGAGAGGGCTCTACTTCTCAAGAGCCTCTTGAGCCAATGAAGCAGCGGTTGGCAAGAGTCATTCTGCGCTTGATTTCGAAACTGGTGTCGTTGTTCCAGGTCACTGCGAAGCCGAGGTAAATGAAGTCCTTAACTACCTCAAACTTACATATGCCAATGTGCACGTTTTGGCCAAGACGTCGGTGGTAAATGCCCTTTTTCGATGACAGCAGATATTTAGTCTTGCCCTCATTAACTGCCAAACCAATTTTTGTCAATAATCGTTAACGCATCATTGACATCTCGCTGCGATCTACCTATTTTGTCAATGCCGTCGGCGCATGCAAGGAGTTGCGGGGATTTAAAGTAGATTGCGCCTCTTGTATTGGCCTGTGATTCTTGCACATCATTTCTAATGTGGTGTTAAGAAAATCATACGACAGCGTATAGCCCTGTCTAAATCGTTTTTTGACTTCGAAGCTATCGGTCAGTTCTGCACGGATTCGGAAGGAGCAGCGAGCATTCTCCAGAGTCATCCTGCAAAGTCTGACGAGCTTAGCATGGATGTCAAAAGTGAACATGGTGTTATACAGCTTGTCTCTAATTACGCTGTCGTATGCGGCCTTGAGGGCGCCGTGGCGCAGTGGTTAGTGTGTTGGACTCTGGCGCACGATGAGCGAGTTCGGATCCCGATAACACCATCGCCATCGAATGTTTATTTCGCGGCGTCTCTCCTCGGCGGGGTACTGGCAAAACGCCCCGTAGTATAACTTGCCTGGAAAAAGCTTCTCAACTCACGCCGTTCGGAATCGGCATAAAACTGTAGGTCCCTTTCACCTGTGTGAAGAATAAATCACACACAACATGGGTGATTGAGAGAAGCTTGGCTCTGGTCCTTCATGGGCTGTAACGCCATCAAAGAAGAAGAAGAAGATGCGGCCATGAAGTCGGCGAATAGATGGCTAGTGTCGACTTGAAATTCATTGGTTTTCTCCAGGATCTGACGTAGTGTGAAGATTTGATCGATGGTGGACTTCCCTGGCCTGAAGTCATATAAGGACCTATCAACTTATTTACTAACGGCTTCAGGCGTTCACACAAAACGGCAGCGAAGATCTTGTATGCGACATTAAGGAGACTTATTCCTCTGTAGTTGGCGCAGTCAAAGAGGTCTCCTTTTTTGTGGATTCGGCAAACAATGCTGTGAGTCCATTCCTCGGGCATGCTATCCTCTGATCATATCTTACAGATGAGCCGGTGCATGCTCCTAACCAGCTCACCCCCCGCCGCTTTGAAGAGCTCAGCAGACAACATCTGCGCCAGCAGCTTTATTCGACTTGAGTTTCGACATGGCAATCTCAACTTCGTCGAAGTCAGGGATACGGAATTCTCTGCGATCTTCGTCATTAAGAATTGGATCATTCTGCCTGACGGCGGTATGTTGACTGTCATCGCCGTTATACAGTCTGCAGAAGTGGTTTTTCCAAATTCTCAGCATCGACTGCGGTTTTACTACTAGGTGTCCGTTCTCATCCTTACAAGCCTCCGTTCAGGCTTTATAGCCTTGAGACATTCGTTCTATCTGTTGATAAAATCTTCGAACGTCGTGCATGCAGTAGCATCTTTCCAGGTTTTCAATCGCGCGCTTCCCGTGCTCCTTCTTTTTTTTTTTTTTGAGAAGCTTATGTTGCTCCCTTATTTTAAGCTCGTAGAGCTCACGAGCCGCTCTTGTCTTTTTGTGTAGTGAGGCTTTGTATGCCTACTGCTTGTCTGCATGTATCCTTCTACACTCGTCATCGAACCAGGTGTTCCGTCGTGGTGGAGCTTAAAGGCCCAACACTTACGTTGCTGTGCTCTTCAGGGCTTGTTTGCACTGGCTCCATTGCTGCTCTACTGACTGAGTGGTGGATTGAGATGTATTTGAGAGCTTGAGGGAGACGCGGTTGGCAAAGGCACTGGGGATCTCCGGCAATAGTAGCTTTCCGACGTCATAGTTTGGTGTTCTAACTCTACTCCGCAGTGTTCGTGTTATCCGTTGACGTATCTTGGCTACTACAAGATAGTGGTCTGAGTCGATGTTCGCTGCTCGAAAAGTACGAACATCAAGAATAGTGGAGGAGCGTCTGACATCGATCGCGGTGTGATCAATCTGGTTGGTGGTCGATGTAAGTGAGCTAGCAGATATAAAAATAGCTCAACTTCATCGCTTCCTCAGAAGAACTGATTGGTTTTTAGGTAGCGGACAAAGGTGATATGATCCATGTGGCATCACAATGGGCCGACTTCGGCCTACGTGTGGCGTATGCCAACCACTTTAACCTAACCTAACTTGGTCAAATCTAAGTTGCGTAGTTATGCATCGAATGAAATCAGTTCCATGTCAATACGATCTTTGGTTCTCAAGATAATCCGGATCAAAATCCATACGCATATACGTACATACACACACATACATCTGCATAAAAACCTTGGATTTGGACTCTGTTGACCTTGAAACGTGGGGATATGTCAAAATTTGGAATTTGCGGAATCGGCCCCATTACAATAACTTCCCACTGGGAAGTTAAAAAAAGGACACGTTATTGCCTAACCTCAAGATAATATCTTCCCAAGTCCTTGGGTTAAGGAAGTCAAATTTTAATATCACAGCTGGGTCCAGCAGCAAATGCAAATTATATACGAGGTAGGTATATAGTACGTATGTTATCCATGAAATGTGCACTAACCCTTAGCCTTACACAACAAGATAATTTTTGACATTCGTCAACCTGATGTCAGGGCACTTTTTTTCTTCTTCGTCTCGTTTTGGTCTGGGGCGGTTCATTTTTTGGATGCTTGTCAAGTGATCACGTTTCATAAGAATAAAGAAATCTATATATATAAAAGAGTTCCGTGACTGATTGACTGACAGACAACGCACCGGCTAAACCGCTGAACCTATAAGGCTGAAATTTTGACAGTGTATTCTTATAGTGACATAGATATCCGCTAAGAAAGGATTTTTCAAAATTCCACTCCTACGTCAGGTATTATTTGATTCAATTATTTGAGTCGATTTTTGTTTCTTCTCTTTTGGGCTCTCTGTTCGTATTCGATGAATCATTACACGATTCAATAGGGAGCTCACCACAAAGTGACACTTAGCCCGCATTTGGCCGTGGTGCAGTGGTTAACATCATCGACCGCCGAGCGGAAGGTCTATAGTTCAATTCGCTTCATAGCCAAGAAAAAAGTAATTCCTCAACGGACAAAAGTATGCAACGTAGTTGTGAATGGAAAGTTACCAGATGTACTGCTGCAGGCATAACACTCACAGTATATGGTCAACTGGAATTCATCCTGTGCGTATGCAATACTAAGAAGTGCTTGAACGAATTAGTACGGACTACAACCAAAAACGCGGAATTCGGTCGGCTCTCGTCCTATCCAGGACAACCACCCCTGAGAGTTAACGAACATCAACGAACCAAACCACTGCACTCCGTTCAGGTTGTGTGTCTATCACATCATAAGAGAATATAAAAACTCTTGAACCTGCGCGAGTTTCTAAAAAAAAAAAAAAAAAAAAAAAATTTTGTCTTTGTGTTTGTGGATTTTACGTTATGCTGAGAGACACCGCACAAACACTCGCAAAAAAACGAGAAAAAGAAAATGAGAAATGTCAAAGTATTGAATCAAATTCCCAGTATAGGCAATACAACCTACCCCGGACGCTTTTGTATTAGAAAGCAACAATAGCACTTTGCGTCGCATTAGTGAGATTCATAGGTTATGATGCCTTACAATATCCTTTGCTATTTTGTCGTGGTGAGGATGGATACTCCATTAATTTGCCACAACGCGATCCAACAAAAAATATTTCTGCAGCGAGCTTCTACGCTTATCGCATAATGGTTAGGGAGGGAAATCATCTTATCTATTTTCGTTCCCTATTAAATCAAGTTTTGGTTGACCAATACGCTAAGATAGAAACTGAAAGACTTAACTTCATTAGAAGTAATCAGTCGAAATTGCGCTCTGAAAATTATATTCATCTGAAAGATGCGGTAGATAGGCAAGACGCTAATCCTGAGAATCTCGGTCAAATGGTGGTGCTGCCGTCGTCTTTTACAGGTGGGTACAGGTACATGCATGAACGTACTCAAGACGCGATGACATATGTACGATGCTATGGTCGCCCCGATCTTCTCATTACTTTTACCTGCAACCCTCGCTGGAACGACATTACAAGAAATTTGCTTTCCGGTCAAACTTCACATGATCGTCACGATTTAATTGCTAGGGTGTTCCATCTTAAAGTTAAAAAAATGATGAATCTGTTGACCAAAGGTAAGATATTCGGTGAAGTAAGATGCTTCATGTACTCTGTTGAATGGCAGAAACGTGGTCTCCCACACATTCATATACTACTATGGCTTATTAATCGGATTTCTACAGACATTATTGATAAAGTTATTTGCGCTGAAATACCTGATCCAGAGAAAGACCCTAAATTGTACGAAATAGTAAAATCTAACATGGTACATGGTCCTTGTGGAGATTTCAATTACCGGTCACCTTGCATGAAAAATAACGAATGCAGTAAGAATTTTCCGAAACCATTTATTAGTGAAACTCAAACTAGCGACGAAGGCTATCCACAGTATAGACGGCGTTCCCCAGATGATGGCGGCTTTACCGTGAACGTAAAAGGAGTACGTATGGACAACCGTTGGATAGTTCCTTATAATCCAGTTCTTTCAAGAACTTTTAACGCACATATAAATGTTGAATATTGCAATTCGGTAAAATCGATAAAATATGTTTGTAAGTATGTAAATAAAGGGTCAGATCAGGCTACGTTCGCTCTCGAAAATAAAAAAGACGAAGTAAAAATGTATGAAAGTGAAAGATATATAAGCAGCTCAGAAGCCGTGTGGCGGATTCTCGGATTCCCTATTCATGAACGTTTTCCCACAGTTTTTCATCTTGCGGTACATTTAGAAAATGGTCAAAGGGTATATTTTCACCAACAAAATCTCATCGACATAGTCAACAATCCATCACCAACTACACTTTTAGCTTTTTTTAAACTATGTCAAATAGATGACTTCGCAAAAACTATTATATATCCAGATGTACCTAAATATTAAGTTTAGCACAAAAATTCTAAATCTGAACGAAGAAAAAGAGGATGTGACGTTGACGGATGGCCAGGTGTCAAAAAAGACCACGCTTTAGGTAGAGTGTACACGGTGCATCCCAATAATATCTCCGTATGTTGCTTCATGAAGTACGTGGCCCAACTTTTTTTGAAGCATTAAGAATGGTAAATAATGTGGTATATCCGACTTTTCAATCTGCTCGCAAGAGTTTAGGCTTGCTTGAAGACGATCAGCACTGGTATGCCACTCTGGAAGAGGCCGTACTTTGTAAACCACCATTTAGGATTCGCGAACTGTTTACAATAATGTTAGTGTTTTGTCAAGTATCAGATCCACTAAGCTTAAAGATAATATTGAGCAGTTTTCTGATGAAGTGTACAATAAATGCTTATATGTTATTGAAGAAATTGTCTTGGCATTAGGTGGACGTGCCCTCAAAGAATATGGCTTGCCGCAGCCAAACAGACCATAAGATTTAGGCAATGTACAATACTTGAGGGAAACTAACTATGACGTTGAAGCTCTGGACCGGTTTCTCATGGAAAATCAGGGTACATTAACCGCAGAACAAAAGTTAGCGTATTATGAAATTGTAACCAGTGTTGAGAAAAATGAGGGACGACTTTTCTTTCTAGACGCTCCGACTGGCACTGGAAAAACCTACCTTATTAACTTGATCTTAGCAAAAGTAAGGAGTGGTCGTAGCATCGCCTTAGCTGTCGCGTCTTCCGGAATCGCTGCCACGCTTCTAGAGGGTGGTCGAACTGCGCATGCCGCTTTTAAGTTTGCCACTTGACCTTACACGTATAGAGACGCCTATATGCAGTATATCAAAACAAAGCAATCTGGCCGAGGTATTAAAAAATACTAAAATAATTGTCTGGGATGAAATTTCAATGGCACACAAGAGAAGCGTTGAGGCTATCAATAGGTCTCTACAGGATATTCGTAGTAATAAGAACCTGATGGGTGGTGTGACAGTACTATTGGCAGGAGATATTCGTCAAACATTACCTGTGGTACTTAAAGGAACCCGAGCTGATGAAATTAAAGCCTGTCTGAAAAAATCTGTTTTATGGCCGTCAGTAGAAATCCTCAAGCTTACCAAAAATATGAGAGTATATCTGAAAGACGATATATCAGCTGCTAAATTTTCAGATATTTTAATGAAAATAGGGAATGGTGATCATCCATCAACAGATAACATGATTGTTGTCCCGGATGAGTTGTGTACATTCGTAACTACTTCTCAAGAACTGATAGATCGCATTTATCCAGGAATTGCTCATATACTGGAGAAAAGTATCGAATGGTTTTGTGAGTGGGCAATTTTAACTCCAAAAAACGATCAAGCCGTGCTTATTAATGACATGTTACTGAAGTTCTTTGACGCGGAAGAAATGGTCTACAGGTCGTTAGATACTGTGTGTAACGCAGATGAAGCTGTAAATTATCCGGTAGAATTTTTGAATTCGCTTAAACCACCGGGAATTCCATACCACAGGCTTATTTTGCGGAAGGGCACACCGGTAATGCTACTTCGAAACCTACAGCCACCGAAACTGTGTAATGGTACTAGGTTACAAGTCAAAGCAATGCATAAAAATTTAACCGAAGCTATTATTCTGACCGGATGTGCTCGAGGAGATACAGTGTTAATTCCACGTATTCCTTTAATACCCAATGATCTTCCATTCGACTTCAAAAGACTACAGTTCCCCCTGAAAATATGCTTCGCCATGACGATTAATAAATCGCAGGGCCAAACCTTGAAATACGCTGGCATATATTTAAGGGAAGGTTGTTTTTCCCACGGACAGTTTTACGTAGCTTTCTCGCGTATAAGTTTGCCTAAGAACTTGGTGATCTTGGTGCCACCCAATAAAGAAACAAAAAATGTAGTTTATAAGGAAATACTTTGAAAAGATCAAAATACGACCCTACTGGAGTTAGACCCTAACCAATGCCCGATACCGTGACCAATGTCTTGGACCCTAGCCAATGCCCCGCGAGCCAAGCCGCGGGTAAGTTAGCTATATATATATGCCAGAGTATTTTTTATTCATGATCTTTCGAGACGCAAGAAAATTTTTACTTCAATCAGATACGATTTGAAAGACAGTACAATAAGATCGGGAGTTAATTTGAACGGTTTCAGTTGAGCAAAAAAGAAAAAGGAAGTAAATAGTATTGATGTTGTGTTTTTTATTACCCATCATTAAAATTATAATTATACCATGGAAATTTGACCTCTAAGTATGCAAACGCGGACGAAGTCGCGGGTAAAAGCTAGTCAATCCATAAAAAAGCAATCTTGAGTTTTTGTACTGCCCAAGTTAGTTACTATAATACATTTAAGTAATTACATATGTACAGTACCAACATTTTCAAAATTGTAAAATTGCCTGCGTCCATATTTCGGTTTCAAGTGCTCACAAACGCCATGCCACCGGCACCGGCTTCGACTCAATTTAATTAAGTAGGCAGACATGCATTCATACATTTTAAAATTAACTCAATACTCTGGTTGAAGAGCAAACGAATAAACTGGTCTGAGTTAATAAAACATAAGAGGCAAGTGTGGAATAATTAATTCCACAGAACAGAGAAGTTCACATGAAAACCCACACAGGTCGTACATATGTATGTGGATCGTCTTGAATGGGGAATTGCAGATACGAATGTGTTATGGAACACATTGATTGTAATAAAAATGGAAGCTGATCCAATATATCGGGCATTCATACTTATTTGCGCACTTCGTTGTGCTTATTTCATACCAAACTCAATCACGTCTGCCATTCGCTTGCCGGCAACTGAATTCTGTTTATCATCTCCGGCCAAAGTCTATGAGCTCAAGAGCCCACTCCTATCGTGTTCACGTTATTATTTCAATTGATTCTACCGAAATGAAATCAATTCGTAATCAGTCCTATGCGCCTCGTGATGGAGTTGACAATGCTCGTCACATACAGATACCCCTTCATCCTCGCACTCGGATTTATATAGCAAATAGTAATCCGGAGAGTTGTGTCGACCATGCGACGTTGTGCATAGCGTACACGCCCGGGAAGCAAGTGTTCCAGGTGTTAATCCAAATTGTTGAATTCTAGGCACGCTTCCGCAAAATCATTATTCCAAGATTGAGAGTAATTCGTCATAATCCGGCTTAAGCCTGTGTACTAGTCGTGTCTATCTGACCTCTGTTCTGCCCGTTGACCTATTGTCCTTGCCGTTGATCCAGTCGTGTCCTGCACATTTTGTTTTTATCTACCTGACCACTTCACATCATCTAAAATTGATTATCCGTAGTTGTCTAATGGCAACTTGTCCCCGTATTAAAGTATTCCATAAATAGGATATGCACCTGGCCCATGGTAGTTGGTTGCTTTCAAACCAAACTCATCCGATTCCCGCAGGAATCATGACCATGACGATGCATACGCGTATGTGTACACCTATGGTTGGGAAAAGCTGATGGACAATTAATTATTTTGAAATTGTGTTTGGATTTGTTGCATTGTATCCGGGAGCGGAGAGCTTGCTCGCAGGACTGAGTATCGAATTATTCATTAAACTTGCTACGAGCGATTGTGTTGATATTGGTATTGCTAATGGAATGCAAATTCTGTGCTAATTAATGTAATCGCTGTTTGAGGTGCGGATGTGTAAAGTGAAAAGTTGCGTTGATGGGTTGTAAGCATCGGTAACATCAGATGTTGGCTATCGATTCGGTTGTTGGGTTCAATTCAATGGGCAGCGATTCTGGGAATGGTTCGGCAAGTATTTGTCATCTTTATTGGAAATGTGGTTTAAATGATCTACCTATCCGTAGTACACGAATGCCCAGGCGCTTTTCCTTTATGAATTTGTCATACACTGGAACATTTAATTAACTAAATTCATAGTATCTATGGGTTGAACTCAACTTATGATATCCTCGGACAAGGAGTCACCATGTTGGTTTTTGAGTAATTGGGATATTGCTTTTAGGTAGCCCTACCTTGGTCATGGGATTTAGTTGACACAATAGAAGTTAAGGGGATTTCTGGGAATATGATACATTAGGTAGCGCTATTGTAGGTGAAATGGAATAAGCCCTCAATTAAGTTCCCTAGAATTTTTTATTAACTCGTTTGTCCAGTGAGATTTTAATCAACGTTGTTCTACGCTATCCCGCCATTTTGTTACCTTTTTTGTACCCGTGGATAATTGGTCACGGCCGAATTAGGGTTCTGTAAGTGTACAATTAGGTCCTAAATTGTCAATTATTGCTTTTACAACAGTGGCGTGGTATGTTTATTTCATCAGTTGTGTTGATGGAAGCGCCATGGTGCAATGGGTAGTGCGTTGGCACTCACACCGATGATACGGGATCGAATCCCGAAAACAGCCAAGTCATCGAATGAATTTTCCGCGGTGCTTGAAAAAAGCAAGCTGCTTACTTACTTACTTACTTACTTATGCAGGTGACACTACAGTTCGGGGTAAACCTGGGCCTTAACCAACAAGCCTTTCCAGCTTCCGTTTCCCCTGTCGCACGCCCTGTTTGTTAAGGTCCTTTTCCACCTGTGTGTGCCACGTTCGATGCGCCCGTTCTCTGCAAAGTCATCTCTCGGGGTTGGAGTCGAAGACTCTTCGGACCGGATCTGTGCCAAGCGCCTTTTCATCCATTTTTGATAAAGTGCAAACCTCTGCGCCGTAGAGGAGGACCGGGATGATTAGGGTTTTATAAGGGGTGACCCTCATTTTCCGAGAATGGGTTCTACTACCAAGTTGCCTTTTGAGCCCGGAGAAACAGCGCTTGGCAAGAGTTATTCTGCATCTAATCTCAGCCCTGGTGTTGGTGCCAATAGTGACGTTCAGGCGAAGACGACGATATTGTGCGTTATTCTTTGACGACAGTGTATATTTGGTTTTGTCCTCGTTTACCTTCAGATCTATTTTAGCCGCGTCTGCTTCAATGCTCACAAAAGCTGCATTGACGTCTCGCTGCGTGCTCCCAATCACTGTGTAGACTTGAAGTAAATCGTGCCTCTTGTACTGGCCAGTGAATCCCGCACGTTCTTTTCGAGAATGATATTGAATCCTTTTTCGACATCGAAGGTCTCGGTTAATTCCTTACCGACCTTAATGGAGCAGCGACAATTCTCCACTGTCATCCTGCATAACCTGACGATCTCAAAACACAACATGGCTCTATATATATACATAGCTCGTCTCTACTGTAATGTGCGGCTTTAAGATCGATGAAAAGGTGGTGTGTGTCGACCTAAAATTCATGGGCTTTCTCCTAGACCTGCCGTAGTGTGAACATTTGGTCTCTTGTGAATTTTCCTGGGTTGAAACCCTATTGATACGAACTTATCAACCTGTCCACGAATGGTTTCAGGCATTCAGAGAGCACGACACGGCACAGAAAGTCTTATATGCGATATTACTTACTTAAGTGGCGCTACAATCCGTGGTGAACCTGGGCCACAACTAACAGGCGTTTCCAGCTGTTTCAAGTGCCGCACGCCTAGTTGATTAAGGTCCGTGCGCCACCCTAGATGCGACCGTCGGGGCGGATTCGAAGACTCATCGGGTCCCCCCCTTGGCTACAACAAGGTAGTGGTCCGAGTCGATGTTGGATCCTCGGAAGGTTCGTACGTCGGAAATACTGGAGGAGTGTCTGGCATCGATTGCAATGTGATCAATCTGGTTGGCGATCGATTGATCAAAAGACCGCCAGGTACCCTTGTGGATGTTGAGATGGGGGAACCGTGTGCTTGCTACAAGAAGGTTACGCCCCGTTAAGAAATCGATTAGCCTAAGTCCGTTTTCGGAAGTGGTGTTATGGAGGCTATGCTTTCCTATGATCAACTCAAATATGTTCTTTTTGCCCAGTTTTGCAAAAGAATCTCATAGAACTATTTTTGTGTCGTAGCTGGGACATTGGGTTTAGGTTCTATCTAGGAGATCGTAGAATTCTTTATTGAGTCGAACGTTCTTTTCGTCCTGGGGCATGAGCGCATATCAAGCTAATATTTCCAAATTTAGCTTTGATGCTGATTGTTTTGAGGCACTCGCTTACATCCCGGAAGCTTAAGACTTACTGTCGGAGTTTTCCTCGGTATTAAGAAGACTTATTTTCCCCGTAGTTGGCGCAGTTATGGAAGTTGATGCTGAGATTAGATTCAATGGGAATGCTTTCTTCCGACCATATCCTACAGGTGAGCTGATGCGCGTTCCCAACCAACTCATCTCCAACTGCTTCAAATAGTCCAGCATGCAGACCGTCTACGCCAGGTTCATTAGATTTCAATGTTGATATCGCTATCCTAACTTCGTCTAAGTAGGGTGGATAGAATTTTCTCTTATCTTCGTCCAATGTGAATGATGCGCTTTACCTGACAGCGGTGTCTTGACCATGTTCACCGTTTTACGGTCCAAAGAAATAGTCTTTCCATATTGTCAGCATCGACTGTGATTCAACTAAGGGGTGCCCGTGTTCTTCCCTGCAGGCTTCCGCTCATTCTTTATGACCTTGGCATGTTCGTTTAACTCTTTGGTAAAATTTTCGAACGTCGTTCTCGCGATAACATCACTCCATCTCCTCGGTCGCGCGTTTCTCGTGCTTATATGACTCACGAGCAGCTCTCGTTCGTCGGTGCAACGTGGCCATGTACCTGCCTGGACTCATCATCAAACCAAGGTTTTCTCCTAAGTGGTGGCTGGAAACCTAATACATCAGGGACAGCATCTCTGGTGGCGCTTTGACAACGTCACCATTGCTGATCTATGAATTGTGCAATTTGCATCGGCTCTTGAGAGAGTTTGAGGGAGACACGATCAGTCAAGGTCCTGGCGGCCTCTTGCGATAGCAGCTTCCTGACGCCAAATTTTGCTGGCGCTATTCGACTCCGCAGTGTTCACGACATCCGCATACTGCTGCAACAAGATATTGATCTGGGTCAACATTGGCTCCTCGGAAAATTCGGATATCAAGACGTCTGGCGTCGATCGCAATATGATCGATTTGATTACCAGATAATTGATCGGGAGACTGCCAGGTCCCCTTACGGATATTGAGAACTGAGAATCGTGTGCTAGCTACTAGGAGATTACACCCCGTCACAAAGTTAGCCTGAATCCGTTTTCGGTCGTGGTGTCGTGTAGGCTGCCATTTCCACTTGTTCAAAGAAGTCCTCTTTACCCAGCTTCGCGTTGAAATCTCCTGGAACAATCTTGGCTGTTATAGCTGGAACAGTGCGAGTATGTTCTATCTATGGGTACATAGAAATCATCTTTGACTCTTGTGCCTTTTTCTTCTGTGGGGGCATGAATGCATATCAGCTGATGTTCCCAAAGATAGCTTTGATGCAGATTGTTAAGAGCGCTTGTTCACATACGGGAAGCTTAGGACTTTTTGCCTAAGTCTAACTCGAACAACATATCCGCATAGAACTGAATGTTGTTTGTTTTCCTTGTAGCAGTTTCTGTAGTACATACATATGTATATGTGACAGCTTTTCATCGTCTCTTTACCCAGTCCATCCCATCGCACTTCTCGCAGTCCGATAACGTCTTCCTTAAAGTAGCTTAGAGCTTTTTCTAACGCTTCGTCCGCACCCGGCCTGTTAAGGCACTATCATTCTAGGTGCAGAACCGATGCTCTTATCCTTTTATACGATTGCAGGGGTCATCGCCATGTAGTCCGTCCATTAAATCCGAGGCTTGCAGTTGTCTCTGAGTTTATGATTTGTTTAAGGTTACGGGATACTACGCGGTAGCCCAACCGACTAAATCCGTTTTTTTGGTAAACGGAACTCGCCATTCCCTCTGTAATTTCCAGAGAAAATCTCTAGATGACACCACAAGGTGGTGGGAGTGGGATCTGCTAATTGTGCCGCAAGGTGTTCGTCTGCGGTAGCTCTTCTCACTTTTAAGCAGGCCAACATGCGTCCGATAGATGATACCCCTACGAGGCAGTTGTTAGTTCTTTGCCAAGCACGCACCTTTGCACCTTTAATAATGAAAGTATTAAAACACTTGGCCATTTACCCCTTTTTTTGAACTACTGTTAATGCCTATGAGTTCCCACGCAATTCATGAATCAAACTCAAACTTGTTTCTTTAAAACAATGATCCTTTAACCCTTAAACTCCTTCAGCAAGTGAGTACCAATTAAGGATAATTGTGCAACAAGTCTTTTCCTAACTATTTGTCAAATAACCCAAACAGCCTGTCTCGAATATCACAATATTCGGTTTCTTCGAATTTCGTTACTAGTAATTACAGTATCAAGTCCAACACATCTGCTCCCCTTATAAGTTCCAAAAACCATATTATTTCAATTGATTGGATCTCCTAACTTGATTTCCAGAAACCCATCACATCTGTCTTCCACAAACATATTCAAAAGTTTGCTATGACAGGCAAAACGTCCTACAACCAATTGAAATCATCAATTATATCTTCTCAGATATGCATCAGGTGCGTGCTTTATATCCTTGGCACCACACCAGACCGAACAAGCCAGCCGACGAAGATAACATCAAGAGGTCGTTCCGAAAAAGCGCTTGGCAAAACAAATTGCTCCCCCAACAGTATTAATTGTCAATTCATCGAACCCCCAACAACCGGCTTTACAGCATATTCTCCTTAAAACATCTTCGTCGTCTACCAACTAGAGCCTCCTTTACATTCCTAGCCATCACCCGCGACACCCGCAACCTAAATTGCTTAAACATGGCAATAAATTGCATCAAATTTATTGTGTTAGCTGAGGAACATCCAGTTCTACTAATTTACGGCTGAAAGCAGATCTTTGTGTTCAGCTCTGTTTCACAGAGTGGCTCACTGGTTCATTCGGTCCCCTTTGTCCGGCATCAATTTTACATCCTGCAGGACATTTCTATGAAATTCAAATTAAGTATCAACACTTGGTCGTCGCTGCCCTGCCTTATATGCAATAATAAGTGCCATTCGCTTTCCTTTTCTCGCCCCTGGGGTTACGGTCGAACAAGGACGACGACGAGTATCTGGATAGGGACTAACTGAGAACCAAGACCGGACGGCCAACGACAACTGAATCCATTTTTCCTTATTTCATTTTATTTTTTTAAAGCATCTCATTATGAAGTAAGCCCGGCAATATTGGGATCCTTTATGAGGCAACAAAGAAGATTTCCGAACAATGACCTATAAAATGTTAATTCCGCCCAACCAGTGCTGCTACTGTCATCCTGTCGTTCGGTGTCGTCATCACTTGTTTTCCTCATATGTATGTATGTGCATGTCATAATAATAACTGTTAACAGTAAACTGAAGCCAATAGAAAGTTTATGGATACTTAATGTATGCATTGGAGATCAGGCAGACCATACAAATGTCCTTGGAGCAGGTCCGATTGTCATTAAGGATGGAATAGGCTTCGACATAATTGGATTGCCATGTACAGGACGTACTACGTGCATGAGCAATACTTTGTTGTTCGATGCGTTTCGTAAAAGCCGTCTTCTAATGGGTATTCGCGAAAACCATGGACTAGTGCGGAATGAAAATCTGAATTCGGTTTATGTCACATCGCACAACATACATATGTATGCCATCACAGAGCTCGAATAAGGCCTCATTATGCTTGTTCCGTTTGACTGGTAAAACAGAAAAGAAACAAATGCATAAAAAGGACATCAATGCCAGATAATTAAGGATAATTTCCATCTGGTCCTTTCCGGCGGTCCATTCTCTGTCAACAAAACCAATGACATTTGGTGGAAATATTTCTTATTGGCGTCATCGAAGGCACATTATGGCAACGACAACAGCAAGCACATTCATATGTATGTATGTATGAGTTCGTTGTCAATTCTCGCAGGCAAATAGCGGTAATGAAAACTCAATTACTCCACTTCCACGCCGTGCCTTGGTTGTATAAAATTTCTTTTTTTTTTTTTTGAATATCCTTTCAGCGACAGGTTGGCTGGGATGAGTTGTCCGTTGACGAAGAATGGCTTCATTAACAGCAATTATTGGTTTCGTTAATACTTCTGTTTTTTCGGTATTGCCCTCAGCCATAGTTCAGGGGAAGTTGAAATTGACATATGTATGTATACACTTGTAAGGTACACAGAGTGTGCACGGATCCGGATAGGGGTTGAGACTCGTGATATTCAGTCTCATTCAGCGATAAACGAAGTTTTTCTAACTCTGTTGGGTATGCTAAGCTTGTGCCCTTAGGCTTGAATGGATACTCCCCAGCATATACTTTTTGACGATCTGACGAGGGTCATAAATAACATCGACAGCAGAAGGAACATCCTCTCTGGTAGACTTTTCAGCACAGATAGTGTTAAATGGGCAATTGGTTCATTTAAATCATGTGAGTCCCCAGGCGAAGATAGTGTCTTATTCTATCACCACTGATAGTTCTTTTAAGGTCCTGTTTTAACTGGGGCTATATCCCTCAAATCTGGAGGGAAGTCAACCTGGTCTGCGTCCCCAACATTGAAAAACCAAGAGAATAATGTTAATCATATCGCCCTCACTTTCGACAAGAGATTTGTGATATTGCTTGGGAAACCAGAGATCCCTTTCTCAACGTCAATTGCCCACTGATGGCTCCAAGATGGTTTCTGGCAATGGCGACGGCATCTTCGGATCAAATCTGAAGATCTCGAGGGCTCTAGGAATGAGTTCCATTATCTTCCAAGTTGAATTCTGTATATGGCGTTGTGACGTGCGTCAAACAAAACTTAGAGACTGGCATAAGAGGAGTAATCCAGAGCACCGTGGCGTAGTGGGTAGTGTGTTGGCTTCTGATGCCGATGACACAGGATCGAATCGCGACACAGCCATGTCATCGAACGTGTTTTTCACGGTGTTCCTCCTCAGCGGGGTTCTGAATAAACCCCCTGTAGTAAAATTGTCAAGAAAAGCTTCTCGAAATTCGCTGTTCGGAACCGGCAATAAACTGTAGGTCCTGAAATCACACACAACATGGGTGATTGAGAGAAACTCGGCTCAGGTTCTTCATGGATTGTAACGCCAACATACATACATACATACATACATGAGAGGAGTAATCATGAATATACTTCCTGATAGCCACACAGCGCTTAAAGCGCTGAATTCGTATAGTACGTGTTCTAAATCCATTAAGGGATGCCATGATGCCCTACAGGACCTTGCCAAAAGAAACTCTTGTGGGTGCCACGGCATGGATGTAAGTTATGGCATCATAACACCAACCAATGCCCGGCCTGTTGATCGTCCTGCATAGCCTCATCAACTTTTGGCCATCGTCTGGGCTTTGCGGAAATTGCACAATTATCTGTATGGGGTTAAATATCTAAATATCTTTATCGATCATCAGCCTCTAACCTTCGCCATTTCAGATAGAAATACGAATATGAAATGCATATCAACAATACCCAGCATATAAAGAAGATTGGATCTCAAAATCGAGTTATCGCCTTTACATCCTACGGGATAATTCTAACTATATCCGCAGCATTACTTCTCTACCTTTGCTTTATTAAAAGAGAGTCAACTCAAGTAAAGATTCAGCTAAGGGATATTTCGAGTAACCAAGGCAAGTCATCACTCACCATTGAAGAAGTCCAAGCAGCCACAATTAGCGCCTTAAGCAATGTTAACGAAACCGAGGACGGTTCCGCTTAAGGGGGGAGGAGTTATGGCATCATAACGCCATCAATGCGCGGCCTGTTCATCGTCCTGCACGCGCATCGCCTCATCAGCATTTTCCCACGCCCAGCAATAGCTTCCGTCGCCTGGCTGGCATTTGAGCCAGACCAACTTACTTCTCACGCCCAGCAATAGCTTCCGTCACCTGACTGGCATTTGAGCCAGACCAACTTACTTCTCATGCCCAGCAATAGCTTCCGTCACCTGGCCGGAATTTGAGCCAAATCAACTTACTTCCCACGCGCAGCAGTAGTTTCCGTCGTCTCGCCGGCATTTGAGCCGGATCAACATACTATCAACTTGCTTCCCACGCGCAGCAGTATCACTCCACACCTAGGGATAGGATTCAAACTTATTGTTAGGTACGTTTAGTTCTAAGCAAGACTTGAAATAAACCAGTCGAAAAATTTGATAAATAAAATAACATGTATTAAGGGCTTATATCCACTCTCTAGGCATTACCAAGTCTAAGATTATCTTCTTCTTAGACAAGTGGGGAAAATTGCAACACCTGTCCTTTTGGAACGGTGTACAAGGACTTCGCAAGTCGCAAATATGTAAATATTCTTAAACGTAATCAGAAGACTGGTAAGCTATCTTACGGGACACTATGGTCTGAGAAATCATTACAATAAAATTTAGCTCTCGTCTGAAACTGAGTGTCGACTCTGCCTTGTGGACGAAGAGACTGCGGGGAACATACTGTGTGAGTGTGCTGCTCTGTGCCATCTTAGAAAGCGTATCCATCTCTGTGAAATGATGACTCCCGAGGAGATTATCTCAGCTCCTACGAGATAAAAACCCGGGAACGGGTTTTGTGTTGAATTCTAAGAGGTTAGAAGTCAAATTCTAATAGAAAAAAGCATAACTAGCTTATCCGAGACCGTAGCTTAAAAACGCGTGCCCAATATTTAGATCAGAATTGTACCTGATAAATTTGGAAGAATTATGCACTAATTTATTAACCAATAAGCGCTTCATTAAACTGTTTCCTTCACATCTTAAGGGCTTTAATGGCTTGAAAACTTTGCAAATATTCCAGAATTTTGGTAAATATGAAGGCTGGACTCACTGGAAAGAATTCAATAATTTCGATGATCTTGAAGGAAACCTTATGAACACTGCCTCAAACTTTACAAAAAGGCCTATGAACACTGTCTCAAACTTTACAAAAAGGCTATCAGTAAGGTCAAGTCACAGGCTTGGGTAGAGTACTGGAAGCCTAATGGAACCCTAAATCGTGATCCGAAACTTAGCAAAATCCTATCAAAACAATACCAACCCGTCTTTTATTAAATGAAATTACGGTGCATGGGCAGTTTCCACAGAAAAATCTTTGGAACTCCTCATGAACACCCACTTCCCTGGATGTAAAGACTGCGGTGCAAATGTGCCAGTCCCACATCAAAGGCAACTTAAGCCAAGGGACGTTACTATGTCAACATCAGCAACGAAAATTTCTCCTGGGCCATTTGCAGCTTCTCTCCATATGAGTTTTGGATAAGGTTATAGCGGACATAATTCGCCTCCAATTACGCTGTCGTATGCGGCTTTGAAGTAGGCAAATAGGTGGTGAGTGTCGACTTGAAATTCATTGGTTTTTTCCAGGATCTGCCGTAGTGTTAAGTTTTGGTCGATGGTGGACTTCCCTGGCCTGAATTTGCACAGATAAGGACCTATCACCTTACTTACGGAAAGGCTTCAGGCGTTCACACAAAACGGCAGAGAGGATTTTGTAGGTAATGTTAAGAAAACTTATTTCTCTGTAGTTAGCGCAGCCAGAGGGGTATAATTTCTTATGGATCGGGCATACGACGCTGAGACTCCATTCCACGGGCATGCTTTCCACTGACTATATCTTACAGATGAGCCGGTGCATGCTCCTTATCAGGTCATCCCCAGCTGCCTTGAAGAGCTCAGCAGACAGTCCGTCTGCGCCAGCAGCTTTATTCGACTTGAGTTTCGATATGGCAATCTTAACTTCACCGAGATCAGGGGGACGGAATTCTTTGTGGTCTTCGTCGTTAGGAAATGGGTCATTCTGTCTGACAGCGGCATATTGACTAACATCGCCATTATACAGTCTGCAGAAGTGGTTTTTCCATATTCTCAGCATCGACTGCGATTCTACTACTAGGTGTCCGTTCACATCCCTGCAGGTTTCCGTTCTGGCTTTACAACCTTGGCATGTTCGCTATACTGTTGATAACACTTTGGAACGTCACGCCTGCATTACCAGATCTCCAAATCCTGAATCGCGCGTTTCTCGTGCTCTTTCCTCTTTCTTCTGAGAAGCTTATGTTCCTCCCTTCTTTTTAACTCGTAGGGCTCACGAGCTGCTTTGGTTCTTTTATGTAGCGAGGCTTTATATGCATCCTGCATCGCTGTGTGAATCCTGCTGCACTTGTCAATCGAACCAGGTGTTTCTTTGTGGTGCAGCCTTGAAGCCCAAAACTTCAGATGCAGTGCTTTTAAAGGCTTGTTTGCAAAGGTTCCACTTGTTCTATTGACAGTGTGGAGGCTTGAGGTGTATTGGAGAGCTTAAGGGAGACGCGATCGGTAAAAGCACGAGCGGTTTCTGGCGATAGTAGCTTTCCGAGGTCATAACTTTATATTCTTACTCTACTCCGCTGCGTTCGTGATATTCGTAGGCGCACCTTGGCTACTAAAAGATAGTGGTTCGAGTCAATGTTAGCTTTCCGGAAAGTTCGAACTTCAAGATTAGTGTAGGAGTGTCTAACGTCGATCGCGATGTGATCAATCTGGTTAGTGATTGATTGATCTGGCAACCGCCAGGTGCCTTTGTGTATATCGACGTGCGGGAAGCGCGTGCTAGCTATGAAGGAGACTTCGACCCGTAGCGAGATCAAGCATGTGTCCGTTATCGGATGTGCTGTAGTGTAAGCTATGTTTGCCGTTGACTCGTTCAAAGATGCTTTCCTTACCCAGCTTAGCATTGAAGTCTCATAGTACAATTTTGATGTCGTAGCTGGGACTTTGGTCGTACGTTCTGTCTAGGAGATCGTATAACTCATCTTTGGTGGAGTCATCCATGTCTTCCGTGGCGGCGTGGGCGCAGATCAGGCTGATGTTAAAAAATGTTGCCTTGATACGGATTGTTATAAGGCGCTCACTCACACGCCGAAAGCTTAGGACTTTTCGCCTAGTCCACCTCGTACAACTAATTCCCATCCCAACAATCGTTGTCCTCTCTCCTTATACGAGTCGCCGTAGTAGACGTCGCAGTTATTCGTCCACTTCATACTCGGTTCCATCGCATTTCCTGGATGGCGGTTAGGTCCGCTTTATAGCGATCTGGGGCGTCCGCAAGTTGTTCGGCTGCACGTGGTCTGTTTAGGGACCTAATATTCCACGTACAGAGCCGAAGATCATAGTTCTTTTTTTCTTTTTTTGCAAGGGTCGTCAACATTGATCCGGTTCGTTTTATCCGAGGCTTGTGGTTGTGTCGGAGTTTGTGTTTTTTTTTTTAACGGTTACGGCTTGCTATGCCGCAGCCCAACCGGCTAATACTGTTTCTTGGCACAGGAGGCTCGCCATTCGCCCTTCCCCGTCTGCAATTTCTGTAGGAAATCTCCAGATGGCACCACGAGGAGGTGGGAATGGGACTTACTAACAGTGCCGCAAAATGTTCGACTGCGGTGGCTCTCCGCGGTTTTCAGCAGTCCAGTATCCGACGGATAGGTACTACGCCTGCGAGACCTTTGTAAGTCCTTTGCCTTCCCCCATATATTTACAGAAACCTCAAAACCAGGAATGGGATAGAAGCTATGTTAGTGCAGAGTGTAGGAATTGAAGTTTCAGCTTTCAGCCGCCAAGGTGAACGCGATAAGACTGTTGGCAACTGTCGGATATGCTATACTCAGTCTAAGAAACGTCCACATTGGAAGTTCTGTCAATTTTGCAACAAGCCAGTCTGTGCTCAGCCCAGTCGCGGTCTTACTACCTGTCAAAACCGCGTCGCCTATCGGGGTTGGATTCAACGACCTTCCGGATAAGAGCTCTGTTTTCCATGCGCTCAACATGACCTAGGCATCTTATGCGTTGGATCCAAGGACGACGAGCTACGGTCATGTCGCTGTAAAGCCCGTACAGTTCACTATTAAATCTTCTCCCACTCCCTATTTATGCAGGTCGGGTGAAAATCGTACGCAGAATTTTTCTCTCAAAACGACCAAGGGCCTCCTCGTCCACTTTCGATAAGTTCCATGTCTCTGGGCCATAAAACAGGACCGGAATGATAAGGGTCTTGTATATGGTCACGTTGGTTTTTCGAGAGAGGGCTCTGCTTGTCAATTGCCTCCCGAGTCCAAAGAAACTGCGGAGCCTAGGTAGATGAAGTCCTTGACTACCTCGAAATTGTACCTGCCAATAGACACCGGTGGTTCGTGTCCTTTTTCGACGTCAGCATATAATTCGTTTCGTTTCGTTTCATTTACCGCCAGTCCCATTTTAGCCACTTCCGTCGTACATCTCGCTGACAATTATGTCAATCACATCGGCATATGCGAGCAGTTGTACGGACTTGAAAAAGATAGTGCCCCTCGTATTGACCAGTCTCTTTGGCACGATCCTTTCAAGGATGATATTGAAAAAGTCACACGATAGCGTATCGCCCTGCTTAAAACCTTCTTTGACATAAAAGGTATCGGTTAGGTTGCTTCCGACGCCGATGGAGCAGCGAGAGTTTTCCAATGTCTTCCTGCACAATTTGACGAGTTTGGCAGCGATGTCAAAACTAGACATGGCGTTGTATGGCCAGTCTCTATTTATACTATCGTATGCAGCCTTAAAGTCGACAAACAGATGGTGGGTGTCGGTCTGGAACTAGTTTGTTTTTTCCAGGATCTGCCGCAGGTCTATAGTGGACTTCCCGGGCCTTAAACCACTTGATATGGATCAATCAGTTTATTAACGAACGGTTCCAGGCGTTCACACAGTACAGCAGAGAAGATTTTATAAGCGATGTTCAGATGACTTATGACTCTGTAGTTGGCGCAGACAAAGTGGCTTCCTTTCTTGTGGATCGGGCAAACGATACTAAGATTCCATTCATCGGGCATGCATTCCTCTGACCATTTCTTACTGATGAGTTGGTGCTGATCTCCAGGTCATCTCCAGCTACCTTAAAGAGCTCAGCAGGTAGTTCGTCTACTCCAACAGCTTTGTTGGAGTTAAGTTTAGAAAACGCATTCCTAACTTCGTCCAGGTAAGGGGGACAGAATTCTCCGCTATCACCGTCCGCTGTGAAAGGGTCATTCTGCCTGATAGCGGGATCGTCATCGCCATTGTACAGTCTGCAGAAGTAGTCTTTCGAGATTCTTACTACCGACTGTGAATCCACTAGGTTTCCATATTCGTCCCTGCAGGCTTCCGTCCTGGCCTTATATCCCTGGCATATTTGTCTTATTCGTCTATAAAACCTCCGAACATAATTCCTGCGATAGCATCTCTCCATCTCTACGGTCGCGAGTTTTTCGTGCTTTCTTTTTTTTGCTTTGAGAAGCTAATACTCCTCACGAACAGCTCTCGTCCTTCTATGAAGCGCCGCTTGATAGGCCTGCTGCTTGGCTGCCTGTGCATTCCTACACTCGTCTTCAAACCATGGGTTCCTCATTAGTGGCGGTTTGAAAGCCAATACTTCAGAAGCAGCACTCTCTAAGGCTTGTAGATAACGGGTCCATTGATATTGTATGGTCTGAGCAGGTGTTGGAGGGTTTTCCGAGAGCTTGAGGGGGACCTGATTGGCATAGGCTCTGGCGGCCTCTTGCGATTGTAGCATTGCGAGGTTGTATGCCGATGACCCTACTCGACTTTTCTGGGCCAGGCATATTCGCAGTCGCAACCTGGCTGCCACAATATAGTGGTCCGAGTCGATGTTGGCTCCTCTAAGAGTTCATACATCCAGAATATCGGATGCGTGCCTGCAGTCAATCGCAATGTTGTCAATCTGGTTGACGGTTGTTTGATCCGGAGATCGCCAAGTCCCTTTGTGAATGATGAGATGTGGGAAACTGCCCAATGACCCTCTCAAAAGAGACTGCCTTGTCCAGTATCGCGTTAAGGTCTCGTAACTGGGACATTGGGCATATGTCCTATCTAGGAGGTCGTACAAGTCGTTTTTTGTTGCGTCGTTTTGATTAAATACAAGGAATGCAGTAAAATTGAGTAGCATACCCGCATTGACACAAAGGTTAAGGGCTAATCGCAGCGATTAAAGAACTCCTGTAGTGACCACAACCTGCTGGCTTGGTTTGAGAGCCATCAGCTTTCCGGTTCTTGCATACGTATGTATATGAAGTAACCAGATAGCACCAATTGTGAAACTACGAGACGAGCAACCTATGTTTGCTTAAGTAGAAGGCCTATGCTTCACAACCACCGATGGTGTAAAATGAAGGCACCTTATCTCACCTAGCGGACTCTAGTCCTTCTGTAAAGTCCCCATTCTAAAAAGATCTCTTGCAAGAGCGCATACCAGGTCAAAGTACAATATAGTCCTCCTAAGCAACTATTACCATTGTCAACCAAAAATTCGCACGTAAACATTTTCCACTTTCCGCCAACATGCTTCACTCATTTCTCCGCATTCCCAACATCCGAAGCAATCCACTTACCCAGATGAATCGATAAAAACATCCACAATGTCCAACTTCAAAAAATCCGTCCACCCTAAGCCGGAAATCAACTTGCAATCCCCATGGGATCCGACCATTAATCCCCTCCAACTCCGTCGCGTTTCACACAACAATTCATTCCAAGCGCCC
This sequence comes from Eumerus sabulonum, assembly GCA_951905685.1. Classification (NCBI taxonomy): domain Eukaryota; kingdom Metazoa; phylum Arthropoda; class Insecta; order Diptera; family Syrphidae; genus Eumerus; species Eumerus sabulonum. Next base: position 110,438,029 of record OX645062.1, on the reverse strand, counting down.
GTGCAAGTCCACACTAAAACCAGCAAATCATTTTTAATTGCAAATTAAAATTCCAACTCGGCATTTAATGAACCCCTCGAACATGTATTGTATCCTCCACATTACCATAGCCACATTCAGATATTTTACGAGCTCGACGTCGAGCGACCGTAATTTATGTTCAGGTGAATGTCTCCACTTATCTTAATATAATCAAGTATCCATGGTGGTTCCCTTCAAGGGGACAGACGCCTTGATCCTTCGCACTTGCCCGGGCTCAAGAAATGGCGTGCGAAAATGAAAGGATCGAGAAAAAACAGAGACAGAGATGAAAAAAATTGCGGTTTGAATGCAGCAAGGATGAGGGGCATGAAATGACGGTATATTAAAAAATATCCTCGACGAATATGAATTGTACTCGTAACGAATGAATGTAATGAGCGTATGTAAGGAACAAGGATGCAGGCGTGAAACGAAAACTACAGAAGAAATATAGTTCATCACACCACACTTGGTTGCTTTCAAAGGATCCGAAACGAAGTCCTTAAATGGAACTGACGAATAATGAGGGAATGGGGGATAAGTAGTCCTACAAGGACTGGTCCTCTGCCCTGAATGGCACAATAAAAACTATAAACAATAGAGTGACTTAATGGGTTGTAAGCGTAATGCCTCGGTATGTTGCAGGACACAAGAAAAGGAAAAATAGAAAACAGGCAATGAGAGACGAGAGTAAGGAGGAAACAGTAGCTAGTGGACCATTGCTAGGATGAATGTCTGGTTAAGAGCCACCGAGGCATAGAAGACTCTATACATTATAGAACACTCTTTCAACTACGAGGTAGATTTATGGCGAGGCAATGTGCTGAGGGATTTCAAATGGACGATAGATAGGCCAGTGGAGCAGCAATAATAAGAATGGATAATGGCACCGGATAGCGCTTCAAATGAAGCAAGGAATGACGTTGAGGAATTTCGAATCCCCTCAATCGGAATGTTTAGTACTTGAAGTTGATGGGATCTACTTATGTACACAGACGAAGAGAGCGAGAAGTGACCCTACGAAGTATCTGTAATATATTTGTGACTTTGATGGGCTTTCATCCTCGTGCGATAAATCATCTCGGAAGCTATGAAAATCTTTATACAAGCAGATGAAAGGATATGGTATTGACGAAGGTCCTTATTGATCTCTAGTTCACAAGCTAATGGAATCGGCAGCAATTACTGCTTGGCTTGACCACATGCAATCTCTCGTCTTCCTTTGTCCGACATTCTGAGAAAATAAACAATTTTCATCCGCAAACAAGAAAATACTTCTTTGATTACAATGTATCCTTCATACAAGGGATAAACTTGTACTTCAACTCTCTACCGAATGTTTCCATCCTCTCGACTGATGATAATTTCCATCCGACAGCACCCAACTCAAAATTTGATGGCACAACTTGCGATCCAATCTGTCGGCAGGATTCATCATCATTCTTAGAATTTCATTCATTTATTGCACACAAACACAGAGATGCATCGGCAGCCAGCCAGACTTTATTCTGTCGAAATTCCAATTCCAAGCAAACTCATTGCGAATGCGGACGCGGATGCGGATGATGGACGATGGCAGCAACAGTCGGGCAGAGTGATAAGTCGAATGCAATTCTTCTGTGACGTAAATAAATTTGCATCAAAATGAAAATCTTATTATGTCCTTTCACTATAATCTGCACTTTTCCCAACCCAAGTCCTTACATAGTTCTTCTTCTCTATTCCTCTGCCCGAGGATTGTAAGTAAGAGGAGAATAGAAAGAGTAAATGAAGCGCATACACAATCGAAGCGACATGGCACCAAATGACTACGAGTATAGTCCTTTCAAGACTACTTGAATCCTTGAATGTTACTTGTTCATACACTCAACTCAAGGCAGGACAGTCATGGGTATAAATCTTCTCTTGCCGGTACTCGTATAAGTTGTAGCAGGACACCCACCAAAGTGTTACACTTTGGATAGATTATGTGCGAATAAGTGGCTGACGTTGTTTGGGAAAACAAATGCCGATCAGGATGTGGATGCTAAATGGAATGGGTATGAACGATGGACACTTTGCAATTGGGGTGTCGAAGGTGTTGCAAGGATAAACGATTGCAACACTCAATATGAAATCAGATGCAGTGGTTCTTGGATTTTCTTCACAATTGTAATTTTGTGATAACAAAGGAGTAGGCAGGATCCGCTGTCGTTGCTATCGAGCGAGATGTCATTTTGTCAGATAAATCCTTCGAGATTATTCGGATGCCAAGTCACGGCTTAGCCAAGGAAAATGGTATATCTGGAAACCATATGTTGGGAGCCCAGTGGCACTACGCTGGCGTGAAGAATGTAATTAAGTTTTTGTTGCCATAGTTGTCGCCGATGCGATGAAATTTCATATTTCTGGGGAAAATTGATTATAGTGTTGGCGGTTGGCGACGGAACTAAGCTGATTGTTGCGTATCTGTGTTGTTCTGCCTGACATTGGGTGGGAGCCGACTGTTAACATGGGTATGAGCGACACAGGGTAGTGCTTTGTAATATAAGGCCTGAGATGGCTTTCTTTTGGTAAAGGATCAGTGTCTTGGGAGTTGGGCATTCAATAGTAACGTACATACGAGATGCACAAGCACAAGTACATACATAGATTACGACAGAGAGCATACAGAAGTGGAGAATATGGAGAACGGGAAGATAACCGGTTCACACTAGAATAACTGCGCCAGTAGCTTTAATAACTGCTAGCCATTGTACTAAGGATTGGAAAATAGCCAAGCTAGAGGATGTGAAAGGACCCTCAAGATTGAATACTATCGTTATCAATCAGGACTCCCTGGTACCTATAGCAGAGGCCAATAGTATGATCTCTCTGGGCTTTGATTCAGCAAGGCTCAGAATCTCAATATTTATAAAAAAGAATCTATAAAAGAGAAATCAGCTAAGAGAGCCTCTGGAGTTACATCAACCGACTCCATGGTATCGACGAACCCGGAGCAACCCCCTACCCTGGAGCCGTTGATCACTGAGGAGACTCTCTCGGTTTAGCCTACAAGTCAGGGAATGGAAAGTCCTAAAAGAGCACTCCCTCTCTGACCATCGTTATATTCAATTCTGCATAGTCAGCCAAGTGAGTGCCCTAGCTCTCTTCAGGAACTACAGGAGAACTGATTAGCAAAAATACAGAACCCTAGCTGGGGTCTAGACACCCTATCTATCCGCACAACTCCGAGGGATTAGACAGCTTAGACCGGAACCCTTAACAGAGCACTGTCTAAACCTTGTGCGGTTAGCACCCCCACGGGCAAACCTGGTGGAATAAAGAGATAGTCCCCCTTAGGAAAGAGAGCAGGAAGCTCTTTAACAAAGCAAAATGTACCCGCTCGCAAGAGTATTTGGGACCTATATAAGGAGGCACTCAAATCATTCAAAGCAGCGACCAGGAAGGCCAAAAGACAATCTTGGAGGAACTACTGCGAAAATATCAAGGCGGTCTCCGAATCTTCAAGAATTATGAAGATTCTGGCTTCGGCCCTGTACAACCCAAGCCACCTAATGCATAATGTTGGCTCCTGGACGACCTCCAGAACGGAACTTCTTCTGAACGCACACTTTCCGCGCAGTAGTGACTCGGCTAACACACCTCCTTAAGTCATCCGACCGAGAACATCCTCCTTCGAGCGTGCTCCCAACCTGGTTAACAACAACATTGTCCTATGGGCTCTAAAAAGCTTTGAACTCTACATGTCTCCAGGACCGGATGGGATCATACCAGTGGAGCTCCAGCATGTAGCAGATCTCATCCTTCCCTGGCTTGTGCTAATATATAGGAGTTGCCTCTCCTTATCCTACATCCCGCCAGCAAGTGGAAGGTAACCAAAGTCATTTTCATACCCAATAGCTCCCACACGTATGCAAATGACTTAATGCCTATTAGTCTTACTTCTTTTCTATTAAGAACTCTAGAGAAGATTTCAGACGCACACATTCGTTACAGCTGTATCTCACGAAGGCTGCCGGATAACCACAATGCCTACAACAAAGGGAAATCGGTGGAAACAGCACTTCACTCACTGGTCAGCAAAATAGAAAGGTCACAGGTCACTGCCCTTTCTCAATATTGAGGGCATCTATAACAATGTTGAACAATGGGCTGTCACCAAAGCGCTGTCTGATCTGGGTGTTACGGGATTAGTGATAGAACTGGTACGACAACTGATAACGCAAAGAGTCGTCAAAGCCAACTTCGCTGGTGCCGTCTCAACTAGAATGGTCAGCACAGGTACACCACAGGGTGGAGTACTCTCCCCTCTCCTCTGGGTACGCTTTGACCGCCTATGCAGATGAAATTGCTATTGCCGCCACAGGAAAATTTCCCAGCACTCATGCGACCTTATGCAGGGTGCATTACATACAGTAGAGACCTGGACGCAGTACTGTGGACTTGGGGTGAACCCTAAGAAGACCGATCTAGTACTGTTTACTAACAAATACAAAATTCCGCCCTTCAACCCCCCAAGGCTGGGTGGAATCCAACTAACAATCAAAGATATCTAGGCCTAGTCCTTGACAGAAGGCGGACTTGGAAACCCAATATTCTTGATCGCGTCAAGAAAGCAACTACTGCCCTATACAGCTGTAAGAAAGTGGTGGGAAAAAAGTGGGGTTTCCAACCAAGCATTATGTACTGGCTCTATATAGCAGTCATAATGCCCATCCTCCGGTACGGCATCATAGTCTGGCGGACTGCTCTGGAAAAGGCAGTCTATCGAAGCCTTCTGGGGAGAGTACAAAGATCGGCCAGTTTATATGTATATAAGCGGAGCGATCAGATCAACCACCACGGAGGCCCTAAATATCCTATTACATTTTCCACCGTTGGACCTCTTCAGCAAGCAAGTTGCTGCCTGCGCGGCCCACATCACATAAAGGCCATACTAGCATTCTTAATCACCTTGAAGTACCCATGAACACAGACTACATCATCCCACAGAATGTGTTCACTAAGAACTTCCTAGTTATCTTTCCATCCAGGGAGGAATGGGATGAGTGGAAAGTCATACCGAAGGAATAGATTTCGCTCTATATCGATGGCTCCAAGATGGAGAGTGGAGGCATAGGGATATTCCAGGAAACTGCCCGGCCGGCGAACTCGCAAATCTAGGGTCAATCACACTCGGTCTTCCTACCCTCGGGTACCTAGAAATACCAATAAGTACGGTGAAGCACATGATAAAACTTCGAACCATAGAGGCGACCAACCTCCAATGGAATGAAACTAATATCGGCTTTATCACTAAACAAATCTGGCCTAAGCTAAATCTAGGAAGAACCAGGGACCTAGTGGCAACCAAAAGGTTTACCTTAAGCACTCTAGTGGGCATCATTAAAGGTCACTGCATCATTTGAAAACACGCCGCCAGACTAGGGCTACCCTCCAATGACTTAGGCCGCGGCTGCATGGACGAGGAGGAGGAGGAATCGATACATCCCCTTCTCTGCTCATTCCCTTCTTTTGCGAATCGCATGAGGATCTATCTTGGCGCGCCCTTCTATGAAAATTTAAGTGAGCTATCCGATCTAAAAATAGCTCAACTCCATCGCTTCATCAGAAGCACCGGTTGGTGCTCAGGTAGCGGATCAGGGTATTATGATCCATGTGGTATCACAATGGGCCGACTTAGGTCTACGTGTGGCTTATGTATGCCAACCACTTGTACCTAACCTAACCTACATTGCACAATAGAAGAAATATTTTGCAAATATTTTTGGTTACTGTATTCGTTAAAAACAAGGTTTCCTCTCCCAAATCATCGCAAGGCTTAGGTCATACCCCGAAAGTCGGTCTTAGAGAGTATTTTTCAGAAACTCATCCTCTAACCCCATTTTATGCTCTTCCGGTGTCCTACAAGGCAGTCATGTTGGTCCTCTAATTTTTGTACTAAAAAAAATTCCAATTTGTCAATCTGTGCGGAAGATTTGAAAATCAGCAGGACAATGTCAACTCTGGCTGACTCGGTCGCACCCCAAAACGACTTTGATTTATTCGATACTTGGTGTGATAATAACTACCTGGAGTTTAACATCGGTAAATGCTAGTCTGTAACTTTTGCTCGAAAACGCTTCCTGCTAGCTCCCGGAACTTACCAGATTCCTAACGAGGCCGTACCCCATGTCACTTTCATACGGCACCTACATATGAACCATAAGTGATAGAGCAAAGCATATTCTTCCCTTGGCTGTTTTACACGATGATCTAAAGAATTCTCGAACCCCCACGTTACCAAATCCCTTTGCAACACTTACGTCAGACCTCTCTTCGAATATCCTTGTCAACTCTGGCCTCCACACTACGTTAGAAGAAGAATTGAAGCTCGTTGCATTAAGGAGTCACTTTTGGTCTGGAGATCGACTGCAGTTGTTCGGCCTACTTCTTCTTCTTCTTATGTGGTGCTACAGGCGGAGATGGACCTGGGCCTCAAACAACAAACCTCTCCAGCTAGCATGATCTTTTGCCAGCTGCCTTCAATTGTGCACACCAAGTTGGCTAAGGTCGCTTTTCTACTCGTGTACACCATCACAGTTGAGGGCGTCCTCTTCTGCCTTGCTCCAATGGCTCATATTCAAAGACTCTTCGGGTCGGAACTGTGTTGCCTATACCATCTATATAGCCTAGCCCCCTTAAGCGTTGTACCCGTAGACGTTTGACTAGGCGCATGCCGCTGTACAACCTGTACAGTTTGTTGTTGAATCCTCTTCTCCATACATAATAACGCGTCGCCTTGCCTAAAACCTTTTTGACATTGAAGGTCTCGTTAAGTTCATTACCGAACTTGATGGAGAAGCGAACATTTTCCATCGTCATCCTACGCAATCCAATGAGTTCGGTATGGATGCGAGTTGTAGGCGTCCTTAGCTGCATAAACCTTCCTGCACACGTCATCAAACCAAGGGTTTTTCCTTGGTTGTGTCGTAAAACCCCATCAGTGGCAGCTTCTTTGATGGCTTCTTGATAGCGCTTCCATTCTTCCTCGATTGTTCTCACAGACGACGTCAAACTTTCAGGGAGTGTTTGGGAGACTCGATCGAGACCCCGCCCGAGTTACGTTCCTTCACCCTATGTGTCCACAAGTTGCGAGGCTCGGGGAGAATTCAGCTGATTCAACACATTCCACCAACTGTGTTAGACCAGAGATCATCAAGTTCGTTGAGAACCTGAGCCGATCACGACTCAGCTTGATGAACGCAAACAACTCAGTGTGCGAAATACCTGAGTAAGCAAATCAGAAGAATTGCTTTTTGCATACGATGAATCGCGGAGTTCTCTTCAAACCTCCTAACGTGACGGTCAATTCAATAAATATCATTTGCCAGAAAAAATCATTTTTGTTTTTCTTTGTGGTGGATATTCCGAAGAATATCCAGAGTTAAGTGGTTTTTCTTCGTGGTGGATATTCCGAAGAATATCTTCAGTTAAGTGGCGCAGTCGGCAATTTTGTTTTCTAAAGAAAATTAAAATAGTGATACGAACCCTATGAACTCCGTATGAAAAACAAATTAAATCAATTATTCGACTCAAAACGTAATTTAAACAGCAATAGTGACAGTAATAGTGACAGTAATAGTGATAGTAATAGTGATATAATGGCAACAGCAGAACTAGAACTATTAATGCAGTCAATGCAAAAGCAGCAAGACCAGATTGCTCACTTGCAATTACAATTAAATCAACGGTTGCAACAACAAGCAAATGAGGAAAATAATACCTTTCAATTGTCACCGGAACAAACCCTCAACCATTTCCGCAACATAAAACCTTTCAACGGCAGGGACGATTTCAAGTTGATGGAATTCATCAAATCAGTCAACAATGCCCTAGCACTTTGCAACAACGAAACATTGAAGCGATACGCCATCACAATAATACTGAACGAAAAAATCCAGGGTGAGGCTAAACGATGTGTTCAACGACTTGGAGATGACCTTACTTGGGAAGCAGCACAAGACGAATTAAAACTACACTTCAGACCTCGGAAGGACTACGCCGAATTAATAAATGAATGCCGCAACTTCAAGGTAATAAATCTTAGAGAATTATTCGATAAGGTTAGATCAGTCAACTATGAGTTAAATGAATTATATAATTTTGAAAACAAAGATGATAAACCTATTATATATTCACCTCCTAATAATGATAAGTATCTTGTAGATATTGTTAAAGAAAAATTAGATAATTTAGTTCGCGGTAATGTAAGCAAAAATGATTCGCTTATTCAAATGTACAATAGGTTTGCTGAGTTGAAATTATTAGATGACGAAAGAGCAATTGATATTGCTCACCGAAGAAGAAACAATTATAGAGAATTTAATCGACAAACCAAATACAGACAAAACGATCACAATAACTCACAGACTGTAGAGTATTCAGCCAACGATAGGGGTAATCGATTGAATTACAGAAATAATATCGACAGTAACAGTCGTAGAAATATAATTAATGATCAAGCACAATCCCGTGGAAGTGTTCAATTAGGACGAAATAATTACACAACTAATTCTTGTAGATCTAGTAATTACGATAATAACTCTGGTTCTAGGGTTGTGGGAACTAGGCAAAATTTTAGTGAACCGATGGAGATAGGAAACATAAGGGCCAATCGAAATTTTACCAGACGGCCTCATACACAAATTTACCGATAGTAACACTTACCATAGGTAACCAAAAAATTAAATGTTTGATCGACACTGGGTCAGAAACAAGCATAATTAAACCTAATTTTCTAAAAAGTTATCCCGAAATACAATTAAAAGATCCCATATTTTATACAACAATCAATGGCACTAATGTGGTCGATCATAAAGTTGTTACTCCACTCCCAAAAGAATTTCTAAGCAGAGGAACAGTGGCATGGAAAATACTCACATTTAGCAGTAGGAAATATGATGCAATTATAGGACAGAACATATTGATACCTTTAGAAGCAAAGATAGATATAGGAGAAAGGCAATTGGAAGTGAAAGGAAACAAAATCTTTTTTGAAGACAAATATCCATACGAAATTAATCAAATCAATAATTTAGAAATAAATGAAAGCAGTACTATTAGTTCTCTAAAATTTAATCATTTAAATGATCAAGAAAGAAAATTAATTACAAATCTACTACGGGACTACCAAGAACTCTTTTTCAAAGAGGGTGACAAATTAACGTCCTCACATGAAGTAGAACATGAAATCGTCACCACCGTCAGTAATCCCATCTTTTCTAAAATATATCGTTATCCCCAATCACATGAGAAAGAAATAGAGAAACAGATATCAGAAATGCTCTCACAAGGAATTATTAAAGAAAGTAATTCTCCATATAATTCCCCTCTTTGGATTGTTCCAAAGAAACCGGACAATTCTGGACAAAAAAAATGGCGAATAGTTATCGACTATCGTAAACTCAATGAGGTGACGATAGACGATAAATTCCCAATTCCCAATATGGAAAACATATTGGACAAATTGGGTAAAGCCCAATATTTTACGACTTTGGATCTGGCAAAGGGTTTTCACCAGATCCTTGTTAAGCCAGAAGATCAAAAGAAAACGGCATTTTCTACTCCAAATGGACACTATGAGTACGTAAGGATGCCGTTCGGGCTTAAAAATGCCCCGGCAACCTTTCAAAGGCTCATCAATTCCGTCCTCAGAGAATTCATTAACAAAATTTGCGTCGTCTATCTCGACGACATTTTGATCTTCAGTACATCTTTAGAAGAACACATCAATAGTATCCGAAAAATATTCAATAGGTTAAGAGAAGCAAAATTAAAAATACAAATCGACAAATGCAACTTCCTTTCTAAAGAAACGGAATATTTAGGCCATGTATTGACACCCGAAGGTGTACGGCCAAATCCTGCAAAAGTCGAAGTTATTCAAAATTTAAAGCTTCCCAAAACCCAGAAACAGATTAAATCGTTTCTAGGAATAACAGGGTACTATAGGAAGTTTATAAAAAATTACGCAAAAATTGCCCATCCCTTAACAAAATATCTGAAAAAAAATGTCCGAATAAATACAAATGATCCTGATTTCATCGCTGGTTTTGTGAAATTAAAAGATTTGATAACCAACCATCCAATCCTTAGATACCCTGACTTTTCCAAAAAATTTAAACTTATTACTGACGCCAGTAATGTTGCAGTTGGTGCAGTTTTGACTCAGGATGGTCACCCCATCTCATATGCCTCGAGAACTTTAAATGATCACGAGCAAAACTATTCAACGATCGACAAAGAGTTGTTGGCTATCGTTTGGGGTGTTCGATATTTTAGACCATACCTGTTTGGAAAAGAATTCGAATTACAGACGGATCATCAGCCAATTAAATGGTTGCATTCGAAATATATAGGAAAGGATATTAATCCTCGACTTCAGAGGTGGCTTATACAACTAGGAGAATATAACATTAAGATAGATTACATTAAAGGGAAGGACAACGTAATTGCGGACTTCCTTAGCCGAATAAATGTCGAGAAAAGAGAAATAAATGCAATTGATTCAGCCAATAACAACCAAGATCAGGAGCTAGAGAACAATAATGAAGAAATAAGTGTTGCAAACTTGAACACAAATAACGAAATACTGAACAAAGTGTTAAATGAAAAACTTATAAATAGTAATAATCTAGAAGATGAGCAAAAATGTAGCGAATCAATGGATGCGCAGACCATTCATTCGCAGGAACAAAATCTAGAGGATCACATTCCTATCTTAAGTACAATCGTTAATCGGTTCAGAACACAGATTATACTCTTAGAATCTAAAAAGCATGAGTTTGAAAATGTATTTAAAAATGTTCGAATTTACGTTGACAAAAGTGATTTATCCGAAGATAAAGTCAGTGATATTTTAAGAAAGTATTTGAGAAAAGGAAAAACAGGAATATATTCTAGTTTAGATGATAGAGAATATAATCAGTTACAGCAGAAAATAATTGAAATTTTTCCTAACCGAAAAATTTTTAAGTTTGTGAAATGTAGTTATCTCGCTAAGGATATAGAAGACGAGGAAATTTTGAGGAAACAAATTGCGTTATTCCATAAAAATGAGGTAGGACATTCTGGAATAATACCAACATATGAGGGAATAAAGAAAAAAGTATACCACCCCAATCTTAGAGTAATAATACATCAGCTAATTAATAACTGTGAGACTTGCTCCGCTGCTAAATACGATAGGCATCCTATAAGAAAGAAATTTGTTCTTACAGAAACACCCTCGACCATAAATGAAATTGTCCATGTAGATGTTTATGTTAACAGCAAACATTCATTCATCGTTTTTATAGATAAGTTTTCAAAATATGCTATAACCTTCTTTTTAGAAGACAGAAATAGTCTAACAATAGTAGAAAAATTAAAGCAATATATTGCAATTAAGGGAAAAGTAGGGAAGTTCATTTTTGATAACGAATTTAAATCGAATAATGTAGTAGCTTTGTGTAAAAAGGAAAATATCGAATTCCACATTACAAAGCCAAATAATCACACCGGAAACTCCGATGTTGAAAGGCTAAACAACACATTAACTGAGAAAATAAGGGCTCTAAATCTAGAAGAAAAACAACCTATCAGAACACAAATGTTAAACGCAGTTAACCTATATAACAATACATACCATTCCACTATAAAATGTACTCCATCTGAAGTAAACGAACATAAAATTGATTTTACCTTAATTAAACAGAGAATAGAAAAAGCTAAAATACATACAATAGCAAAAAGAAACAAAAACCGCGAAGAATACGTAGAAACGAGAACTATAGGCTATATTAAAAACTACAAATCCCTTCGTCACAAAGAAGAACCTAAATTTAGAAAACACAATCTTTCTAATGTACATGAAAATAACATAAAACGCCCATTTAAATTCACAGGTCAGGACACTACTCATGTATATACTCATTCTGTTGATAACACCGGTAACTCAAACGGCTCTGACTATTGACAAAATTACTACGGAAATCGGTTACGCAGAAATTAAAATGGATGAAGTGGAGATTGTAAATAAGTTTGATATAATATTACACATAGTTAACACAACGGAAATAATGAATATTATAGACAGTTTAGAAATTAATATTGAAAATTCAGATGCAGGAAGTAAAAATTATTTAACAAAAGAAATAATTTCACTTAGAAATAAGGTACAAACGCTTTTGCCTCACAGAAATAAGAGAGGATTAATAAACATTGTTGGGAAAGGACTTAAGTGGCTTTTTGGCACTCTAGACGAAGATGACAAGACTGACATAGAAAGACATCTCGTAACCTACGACAACACAAATGACGAAGTTACTAGTACCATTAACCAGCAAGTAAAAATAAATGAACATTTTAATAATTCGTTGATATTACTAAAGAACACACTGGAATCAGATAGAAACAAAATTTTGAAAAGAATTAGTGTTAATGAAAGTTTTAGTAGAAAAATATTATCTCAGGAGTCATTCTTGGAACAACAAATACGAATAAACTTACTTAGAGAAAAAGTGAATCAAATTCAAGACAATGTACTTTTGGCAAGGCTGGGAATGATACACCCAAGTATTTTAAGTAATCAAGAAATAAATGAATACCGAATTGACCTCAAAAAACTTAGCAACATGAAAGTAGGAATAGCAAAGTTTGAGAGTGAAGTTATAATTTTTGCCATAAAAATACCTATATTCACAATAAAATCAGATGTAAAATTATTGGTACCAATTGTTAATTCTTATAATAAGCAAATAAATGAAGAATTGGAATATGTTGTTAAAATTAATAATATAACGTACCATTATCAAAATAATTTAAGCCTCCAAGAATTAAAAGTAAGCAAAAATTGTATTTTTAAAAAGAATTGTAAGTTAGTAAGTAACTTTGAAAAAGAAATATTAACAATTAATCATGATCTTCTAGTTTTGAATAATATGAAAAATGAAACGTTTGAAAGCGATTGTGATGAAAGAAAACTCATCCTAAATGGAAATTATTTGATATACTTTCTTAATTGCTCAGTAGAAATTGGTAGTAATAAGTTTAGGAACAAAGTGTCTAAAACTGTTGAAAAATTTTATATTCCAAATTACGAAAACATAATAATAAGTAATGATTCTTTAACATTTGAAGAACTAACCTTCCACCAAGTAAACAATATAAAAGAAATACATTATCTTAAAAAACATAGCATTATAAATTACACGATAGGAAGCTCAAGCATTGTTATTATTGTATTAGTTGTAATGTACATATATTATAAACAGCAAAAAATTGTCAACAGAATTCAGGAGAATCCTGAGTTAAGCGGGGGAGGAGTTACGTTCCTTCACCCTATGTGCCACAAGTTGCGAGGCTCGGGGAGAATTCAGCTGATTCAACACATTCCACCAACTGTGTTAGACCAGAGATCATCAAGTTCGTTGAGAACCTGAGCCGATCACGACTCAGCTTGATGAACGCAAACAACTCAGTGTGCGAAATACCTGAGTAAGCAAATCAGAAGAATTGCTTTTTGCATACGATGAATCGCGGAGTTCTCTTCAAACCTCCTAACGTGACGGTCAATTCAATAAATATCATTTGCCAGAAAAAATCATTTTTGTTTTTCTTTGTGGTGGATATTCCGAAGAATATCCAGAGTTAAGTGGTTTTTCTTCGTGGTGGATATTCCGAAGAATATCTACAGTTAAGTCCCGCGGTAAAATCCACCAGCCAGAGTCCGTTTCCGAATTGTGTTGTCATGCGGGCTGTGTTTTCCAATGACTCTGGCAAAGTATTCCATTCGCAGCTGTCCTAGAACGATTTTGGTGTCGTTGATCGTATGTCCTTTCTAGTGGATCACAGAAGTCATCCATGCTATTGTCATCCTTTCTCTCTGTCGGGGCGTGAGAGCATATCAGGCTAATGCTGCTGAATTTAGCCTTGATGCGAATTTTTATGAGACGCGCGTTTATATGTATATTTAGAGTTTAAGACTATTCGCCTGCCCCCAATATTTATTTTCTTAAGCTATGTGAAGTGATTCTTAATAGTTTTCTAGGAAGCCGGTTGAAGACTTTTGGAACGAACACAATTAAGTTTTGTTTACCAAAAGAATTTTTGAAATTTGTCGCCTCTAGGAAACTGCGAGCAAACTTCTGGCGCTGATTTCTTGCTTTATTGGACGTTGGTGTTGATATGTAGTATTGCTCGGGAATGAGTATTTCGTTCCCATCGTATCTGCCTACGAAGAATGCTAGGTAGCGAAGACCATAGCCAATCCTCTGAAATTTTTTGTATAGTCGCGTTATGTGTTTCATGGGTCCACGAAAAGTAAGTAGAATCGGCCGCAAAAAAGGATACCAGAAAGTTTAATCAATTTTCAAAAACCTTCACCCTCTGACCTTAATTCCCGGGTATGTTTGTAATTATACTTCGGCATATTCAAACGCACTGGAACAAGGGCCACTTCGAATTTCGCTCGTATTGCCAACACACGCCATGTCTCATCCAATGATTAACTTAATGACAGGCCTGAAAAGCTAAATACGCGTCCAGCTGTATTCAGTTCCATTCCGACAACTCCACAGTATACAAAAGCTCTAATTACCCGTTGGAATTTCGCCTGTCTAATTGATCATCGCTTGTCGCTTCACTTACTGGCGCAATCACTTTATTGCCATGGCAACTGGGGACACGCTTCCAGGGCAACTTTAAATTTATTTTCTATCGACACTCGATACCACTTTGTTTCATTTATCATTACTCGATGACCGACTCTGCTGTCACTGTTATTTCTCACTCATGTGTACATGTACATGTTCCATATAAAAAGGATAAAGGACGACACAACAACAAGAAAGGAAAAACTCACTCACGCTTTATGTACATGCAAAACTGGATTAACTACATCTGACTGATTTCGAATGAAATATTTGGCTAGCTGATAAGATTCATTGGCGCGCACACCCCATTATGGAAATATAAAATCGATTTTGGCACCACAACACGCGTGAACAGTTTCCGAATTCCAGCTTCCTGCCTCCTGCTGTTGCTGTTACAAGTATCACCTATCGTTCTCATAGAGTCTTGATCCCGACTGGGTTAATCTAATTTCCATTAAACGGCTCGTGTGAGGTTTAAAGTATTTTAATCACTGATTCCCAATCGGATTGCTTTTGTATGGACCGTTTTGTGGTGCTGCTCTTCAATTAAAGCTTTAAGCCTGGCCTGAGAGGAGCTGCTCGACCAGGTCGGGAATGTTCCAATTTTATTTTTCCATGTTACAGGTATTGCGTTCCCGATTTCGCATCGCGGCACTACAAACGAAATCAGAGATTCCCATTTGATAAGGCAACAAAAACAAAATTAAGCAGCCCCCGTATAGCGGAAGGGTGAATAGGGTAGTGTGACAGGTGAAAGGTGAAAGGATATAATAAAGACACACATTGCATAAAAGAGGAATGCCAAAATGCCAGCACAACATTTTTTCCCTGCTGCTTCGCTTGCTCTGCTTTCACGCTTGCTACCCTTGTACAACACCTCTCGACGTCAACGTTGTCGATTTCAATTTCAAAGATTTTCAGCCCTCGTGTCTTGGCTTAAAGTGTTCTACTTGAAATTTGTAAGCAAAGGGGAGATCCTGCTCTCAGTCTTCCGACTACGGAAAGAGACAAAGAAGTAACAAAGCAGCCGAGCAAGTCGGGAGCAGTAGGGTAAGATGTAAATACAATGACTACTGACTGCTGCTGCGTCAGTCAGTCATGTTTGGCTTACGTATAATGTTGGCGCTAGACACACAACATGACAAGCAGATAACCAGCCAAGCGTAAACCATTTACAAAGCGCCATGACGATTGAACGCGTTCCCAACCCATGGCCGTCGGGTTCACTGGGATTCAAAGAAAAAAAGGAATATACTGGTATAGGATACATTCCTGTATCCTTGGGGAATAGGGCCAATAATTCAGATCAGTACCCGTACACACACCCGCACCCGTACCCGCACCCGGTTTTGAGAAGGTTTATTGTTCGTACATTTCTCAAGTGCATAGTTGGCGAGGTAGTTGCGTACCAACGAAAACCTCAAACGAACGAATGTACTACAATGTGATGGATGGCGTTTAGCTGATGAGTGGCTGATCCCTGGAATGTTACCTTTACCTCTTTATCGCTTCTACTCAGGTTTCGGGATTTTAAGTTTACGTTTTTCGTCGTAGTTAACAGTGCAAATCGTAATCAACTTAATTGAACGGAAGAATGGATGGAATCTAATTTAGATGCACTCGCAACGAGGGCACGTAGAGGACGAGTAGTTTATGGAAAGTGGGTATGTATCTCTAGGTGCTTGTGAATCTAAGACAGTCGTCATGCCTCCTTAAATAGATTCAGTAAAATCGGGGGTTTATGGCGTAACTTGAGTGTATAGAAGATTTTCGTCGCAGGTCGTTGATCTGTAACAAAGTGACTTCACCACCAGTCAATTTAGGTGCTTTCGGTCGTTACCTACAAACACTTGTTTGCAATAATACCATCTAAATCTCCTGCCCAATTAGCGTACTAAGAAATGAGCTTACCATAGACAATCCTTATCCATGTATTTAGGAATGTATTCCTAAGCAATAAAGAAGCTTACCATAGACAATATTCAATATTATTTTAACGTATACCAATCGGAAGTCATGGGGTTTTACAGGTTTTATCAGATTTAGGCAGACTCTATAGGGCTCGCCTCAAATGAAAACAAATTGGGCGATACTTGCTGAAATGCTTGCGAAATATATTCAATATTCACCGCTGAGAGTTGGTTGACTGGTTAGGTGGCTTCCATCCGCAAGGCGGTGGGGATCACTTAGGCCAAGATAGGTCCATTGTGCCATTACCTTTACTCCTGGAACAATTTTGTGTCTTTTATAAACAGATCGCTCATCTTGATGGCAAAGGATTAACAAAGGCCTCGTAGGGGTATCATCTATCCGACGTATGCTGGCCTGCTAAAAAGCGAGAAGAACAACCGCAGACGAACACCTTGCGGCACTGTTAGTAAGTCCCATCCCCACCTCCTCGGAGTGACATCTGGAGATTACGTCTGGAAACTGCAGACAGGGAAGGGCGAATGGCGAGTTTCTTGCGCAAAAAAACAGATTTAGTCGGTTGGGCTACGGCCTAGTAAGCCGTAAAAGTAATATAACCATTATCACTCAGAGACAACCAAAAGCCACAAGGATTTAAAGGACGGACTACACGCTGACGACACTCGCAAATGTATAAAATGACAGGAGTATCGGTCCTGTACCTGTAAAGTTAGGTCCCCTAACAGACCCGGTGCGGTCAAAAAGTCAGAAAATGACATAAGCTGCTAAAAAGAAGTGCGATAGCATGGACCGGGTGAAAATACGAAAGACACCCATATACTACAGAACTTGCTACAAGGATAACCAACTACGCCTAGTTGGATGCGGATATGTTGTTCGAGGTGGACTTTGGCAAAAAGTCCTAAGCTTCCGGCACTTAAGCTATCTTCGGGAACATCAGCTTGATATGCGTTCACGCCCCCAAGAAAAAAAAAAAAAAAAAAGGCGACAGAGTCTCCTCCTAGATGGAACGTGCACTCAATGTCCCAGCTATGCCGAGAAGATTGTTCTAGGAGATTTCAACGCGAAGCTGGGTAAGGGGGTCATCTTTGAACGAGTGGTAGGAAAGTACAACCTACACAACACAAAACGAATTTAGGCTAATAGACTTTGTGATGGGGCGCGACCTCCTAGTGCTAGCATACGAATCCCACATCACAATTTCTATAAGGGGATCTGGCGGTCTCTTGGTCAATTACGTGATAATCAAATCGATCATATTGCGATCGACGCCAGACTCCTGTATGTCCGAACCTTCCGAGGAGCCAATGTTGACTCGGATCATTACCTTGTTGCAGCCAAGGTACGTCTGCGCAAGGCAAGAACACTGCGGAGTCGAGTAGGACAGCAAAATTTGATGTCGGGAAGCTGCAATTGTAAGAGACTGCCAGGACCTTCGCCGATCGTGTCTCCCTCAAGCATTCTCAAGAGCCGATGCAAACTGCACAAACAGTAGTGGAGACGCTATCAAAGTGCTGCCTCTGACGTATTAGGATTCCACCATGACGGTTGGATAACTAGTGCAGACAGGTACATGCAGAAAAACAGAACCCTCTCTCGGAAAACTTAGGTGACCCTCTATAAAACCTTAATCATTCCGGTCCTCCTTTACGGCGCAGAAGCTTGGACGTTATCAAAAATTTATGAAAGGGCCCTTGGTCGTTTCGAGAGAAAAATTCTCCGTACAATTTTCGGTCCCGTTTTTGTTGACGGAGGAGAAGGTTCAACCAAGAACTGTTCGGGCTGTAGAGCGAAATCGGCCTAGTACGGCGTCTACGGATCCAACTTCTAAGATGCCTACGCCGTGCAGAGCTCCGGCCCAAAGAGTCTTCGACTTCAACCCCGAGGTACGCCGTTGCGGATCACGGCTGCATATAAGGTGGCGCACACAGGTGGAAAGGTACCTTAACCAGTTGGGCGTGCCACATTGTAAACAGCTAGGAAAAGATCGTGCTAGCTTGAAAGGCTTGTTGGCTGAGGCGCATGTTCCCCCGAACTGTAGCGTCACCTAAGTAAGTAAGTAAGCATGCTGATCTCCATTTCGGACAGACCCGCTAGTTCATCAAAAAAGTATTTTCCCAGAAATCGTCTTCCTGAAGAGGCTAGTGTAGGACAAGTGCATAGGAGGTGGTATGGAGATTTTTCCTCTTCTTCATCATAACACCTACTGCAATAGTCATTATATGACAGTCCTAATTTGGCGGCATAATGTTGACGGTACCTGACCCAGATTTGTCTCGCGTAGTTGCATGTATCAAGGTCACGGCATCTCTCATTGGCTTGCAGCGTTTCCATTGGTTGATGGATATCCCCTTTAATAGTTGAGATCTCAAGTGTGGTGCCTATTCTGGCAATATCACTATGCCCAGGTACCCAGCGCAACGTAACAGTGCAGTTGCTCGATAAATCATTTAGAGATTTGCGTCAGTGCCTGTCCAATTTTTATACGTAGTATTACAGGCGATTCGGGTGCTTTTATATTCGCTTATCTATCTGTGTAGATGTCGACGACAATGTCACTGTAGTCCATCGATCCCAAATACAGTCGTGGGGTAGTGAACGAACGTGTTAAGCTGAGGTACCAGTCGTCAGCGAAGGAGTGGATTGGATATGAAATGACCGCCAAGTGGTCATTTACTATATTAGAAAGAATGTGGGAGGTAGTACGGAAACCTGAGTAACGCCAGCATACAAAAGTGGACGTCGGACGCGAATCTGTTCAAAGCAACTTGAACTGAGCGAAGAAAGTTATTTTATAATCCATTGAAGATACGCCATCAATATACCAGTGGATCTGTTGCAACGGAAACCATACTATCGGTCATTGAGGCGCTCCCGCAATTCGAGAATTCTTTGTTCCTCAGATCGGTAGAAACGTTTACTTTCACTGTCCGGCTTCTGCAGCCGATTTTAGCGTGTCTTTTAATCGGTTACATACTTACACAAATATCCGGTTTATTATGTAGACTCTGCACTTATATTCCGTCCATTCAAAGAGGAAGAAATTAAAGAAATCAATAAAGACCTAAACCACTTGCTTCGATATCGAGTAGCTTAAAGTGCCACTAAGTGTGTTAGTGTATCACAAGTTTAATCACACGCTACGGACCTACATAAGTCCTTTCCACCCCATGAACACTCCGCTGTAAATCACCTTAACTTTAATTAACTCAACTGGATTCAGTCTATATACACTTCCACCAATGCCACATGTAGCACAATCAAGGATCTCCCAGTGAACTACGATGTCAGTTAATTCCACAAACCGAAATAACTTTCCCGTCCCCGCAGCCACCCGTCTAGATACAGACAAAAACGAAATAATCCTAAAGCTACAAACATGCTCTTTGGAAAGGAGCAGTTAAGCACTCCAGTCCCTTCCAATCGTTCAACCAATAGCGGAAAATTAATACACTTCCCTATCGTCCTTTTTCCATCAAAACTTCACGCTATCGTCGTTTCTCCATCAAAGGGTCATAAAATTAAATACATACCTACCGCCACAAAACAGAGAAACGAAGCACGTATCCTGGTCTCGACCCACATCCACGTTCATGACAATCTGTGTGTCGCCGCATCGAAACAATCCGCAAATCGATGTGTGCCTCCAACCGCCGACATCTGTGTTTTGTGCGGACATCGCGTTCTCTCGGACCAATTAAATGCGATTTATATGTACTCTCGCCCAGATACTGGTAGCTGGCTGGTCCTATTCCAGCCGAGTGAGTAGTTGGGTCTTGGGTACGCGCAGAGCTGGGCACGATCTATTAAGCGCCAAAACGAATGCTGACTTTCACTTAATTACACGTCCATTGTCACTATTCGTTGTCGCGGCAGTAGTAGTATTGTCGATGGATTTTTTTCGAATCTTCCAAGCCTCCCTTTCTGTCGGATTAAAGGCACACACTATTTCAACCCACCTGTCATGCGAGATGATTTATGGCCTTCCTTCCCGATGCGAACGAAACGCGACCACCAGGAATCCGATGGATTCGGCTGTATTCTCCCGTCAGATGATTTATTATTCAACAGGATGCGGTTTTTCGAACCGAATTCTGGCCCAGGACATAACAATACGACTATGCGGTAGCGAAGGTGGTGTTGGTGGCAATGGAAGATCCACCAAACGTGATCGAGTTATTTGAACATTCGGAAAATCTCAAGCATTTTTCTCGAACGTTTTACAACATGTCGACGAAGTTTCTTTTTGGTCGTCGTATGGGAATGTCCTTGTTGTCCTCTGAGACGTTCCATGTGTTTTTTGGTATGGTATTCGTATTGTCGACAAGTTGAATTGAAATCTTGCATGGCGCTTAGCTGCAGTCCCTTATATGTACATGAGGGGGCCTATGCTGGTTGTATACATCAATCTTGGCACACTTGTGAGATACAAGACGAATGTTCACTTTTATGGCATCAGATGGCAATCGGAAGTGCTTTTCTCCCCACGGGATGGATAGAAATGGTTTTTGGTTCCATCGTTGCCGTAGGTCGCATAGTGAAGAACAACGCAAGAAATAGATGGATGACAATCTCGAGCATGAATCTTGGATGAGATAGAAATTATTAATAACACCACGACCACCACTAACCTTACAGATACGTGCAAACTTAATGAGCCATTGTAGGTGGCCTAGGGTGGTCCTGCCAACTCGTACAATGATTAATTAAACAGATGATTGAATTCAATTGTGAGCTGATATCGTCAACTTCACGGTAGCGAGCATTGACTTTTGCCGCGCTTTGCAGCGATAAAAAAGTACTTCAGTTACAGAAAGTTCTTAACGTTCGAGATGGAGTGATGGAGAAGTTGCCATAACCCGTTGCTTTAATATGTAAATGCTTGGGAGTGGTATGGAGTGTTAGCGTGAAAATGCGATAAGTGAAGAACGCGGCTTCCTTAGGGAATTGATTACGGGTGGAGTGTGTGATGGCGCAGTGCAGAGAAAGCGAGGTAGTCTTGAGTTTCTTAAGAAGTGTTTAAAAGGGCTTAAGTGCTTGATTATTTTATCTTAAACGGGTTTGAGGGGTTAATTGAATGATAAAGAATTTGGGGCTGTGATTAAAGCTATTCGCAGGGTGGAATTGGATACAGAAAATAGGATGGGGTACAGCTGGAGCATATAATCATCTTTTGTGATACCACAGAAATATTATTTAGTGGATGGAGAACGTTGTAGGTACAGAAGGGGAAGATTAAAAGCCGAGATATCCTGAGCCATCATTGTAAAGAGTGACTTTTGGTTTTTCAGTGCCCTAGTTTTGACAGCTCGTTGATTTGCTATTCATGACCTATGTACATATAACAAAGTCAAGCGTATTACTTTCTAGTGCCAATTAAGTGTAGAAAGACTTATAGCCACATAATTTCATTATGAAATTCACTGTTTGCTCACATCGATCATCTTAAGGTCGCCATAGTGGACCTAATGAGCAATCAATTCACCACTGAACATCAAACAACTTACCCTTATAAATACGTAGGACAATATTACCGCTTTATCGGCTATTGTGATAGAAGACTGACCACGTTTTGTTGGATGGTAAACAGCTAACAAAGGCATCATAGGAATAGGACGGGTGCTAGTCCGCTAAAAACTGATTAACAGGTGAACACCTGGCAGCACTGTTAGTTATGTGCTTCTTCCACCTCCTCGTGGAACCATCTGCAAATTATCTAACCATGGAACCTATGTACATTTATAAATGCGGTTGAGAAGAGGTGCTTGACCTCACTATCTCTAGCCCATTTATTTTAAACGCAATTGGTGACTGGCACGTCTCCAATGCAGCCTCACTATCTGATCACCAACATATCAGATTCAACATTTCCGGTGAGGTTAAAGAGGCTGAGCCTGGATATCAGCCCAAATGATCAAATGGGGCTCTTTTCTAAGCTCAACTCGCCCCTAAAGAAAATGTGCTTCTCAAGTCGATTTAATCGATAGATGATAGCGATGAAGCGGCTTACCAGCTCAAAGCAGCACTTATTTCATCCTTGGAGACAGCTGTACACCCAGGACAAGTACACACAAGCGGTGTGTGCTCCGGTGGAATACACAGCTTGAAGCCCTAAGGAAACAGCTGAGATCTCTGTTTAACAGAGCGAAACGGAATAATAGTTGGACTGATTATAGGTCTGCTCTAACCAAACTTGGAGAAATCACTGCGAGAACATAGACTCGCTTCCAACTGCGGCCCGACTCCATAAAGCGCTATATCAAGAGCACACATATGGACTCGGGCTGCTTCGCAAATCAGACGGCAGGGAAACCCTCGAGACATTGCTCGAAGTAATCTTCCCCGGTTTTACTCCCCACTCGATGTCCTCTGACGATCAAACGAACGTCGTAAATAGCATCGACAGTAGAACAAATAACATTTCTGGCAGACTTTATAGCCCTGAAAGGGTTAAATGGGCAATTGGTTCAAGGCCCCAGGTGTCCTTCCAGCCATCTTACAGAAAGGCCTCAACACCATTTTATCACCACTGATAGTTCCTTTTAGGTCTCGCTTTAACCTGGGATACATACCCCATAGAGGAGAGAGGTCCATCTTGTCCTCATTCCCAAGATTGAAAAGCCAAGTGAGCAACCTAAATCCTATCGCCCTATCAGCTTGACTTCGTTCCGTAGGTGATCGGATATGCTGATGATGATGAGTACTCATGGTTACAGGTAAGAGTGAAAATGCTGCCTGTGAGTGCATGCAGCTTGTGCTTCAGTTTATATCTGACTGGTGTGGCAGAGAGGGCTTATTGATTAACCTAAATAAGACAATTTTAGTCCCGTTTACAAAGAGGAGAAAGGTACAGCCCTGCTCAATCTTTCTAAATGGCAGATACATAGGATTTTCAGAGGAAGTAAAGTATGTAGGTATTGACCTAGACCGCAGACTCAACTTGAACTCCAATATGAAAACTCAACTTACAAAAGCGACTAAGGTCATGTGGGCCTGTCTACGCTCTTACGGTCAAACCTGGGGATTTAAACCTAAGGTAGTCCACTGGTTATACACCGCGATAGCAAAACCTATCGTCACCTATGCGTCCATCGTATGGTGGACAAAAGTTGAGTAAAAAACTACAATTGTTAAGCTTCATCGCCTTCAGAGACTAACGTGTCTGGGCACTACAGGCGCTATGCCAACCTGCCCCACGGCAGCCCAAGAAGCACTCATTGGACTCACTCTACTGCACTTTTTTATCAAAAAGGTGGCATTACGTAGTGCAATCAGAATTCTTTGTTCGGGAACAAATATGCCATTTAGACCCGAGGGTCACATGTCCATATTACAACAACCTTCCCGAGCACGGTGTCGGACGCATTGCCACACACCTTCACTTTTTACAAAAGATTTGAGATATTGATCCCAATTCGCTCAACATGGGTAACCAGTGATCCCTTGCTTAATGTCAAAGGCCTTAGCTGGTATACGCATGGCTCCAAGATGGCTTCTGACGTTGGCGCCGGCATCTTTGGACTAAATCGCAAGATCTCGAAAGCCCTGATATCGAGTCCTAGCATCTTTCTGGGAATACAATTAGCGAACGTTAGGAGTGCCGGATTCATTTGCATCTCACTCCAGTTAGTTTATTACGGAAAAAGTCGATAGTTGAGTTGAAGCAGCACGTTAGCTGTGAGAGGATAGCGGAGGCATTAAACATCAGCCTCATTACAGTTCGGATTCATCTACAAAGAGTAGTGTCTCAAAGTTGCTCGACAGAATAACAACAACTTGGCGAAACAATCGATTCGGTCCTTTACTGTGTACAGTGTACTGTGTGGTGCTGCAGGAACCATGTGAAGTCATTCTTCCATGGCTGAAGCGCATCTACTCCTGGTGCCTCAGGATGGGCTATGTTCCACAGTTAGTCTATACTCCTTCCTGGAGGATTAATAGACATGTAAATAAGGGATGAGATTGGTGACAAATATCCTACACAATCGCACAACGCGTACATAGAGGGAAAGTCGGTAGATACTGCTCTTCACAGGGTAGTCTATACGATAGAAAAATCGCTCAATATCATAGAATTCACGCTAGGTGCCTTTCTAGACATTGAGGGTGCCTTTAATAATGTCAATACTGAGGCTAAGACTGATGTTGGTTTGAAACAGGGTCAAGAGGCGAGGCCTGTGAATAAGCCCGTATGAATGGGATCGATCTGATCCCTGGAAAATCTGCCAAATATCTTGGCATAATCCTAGACTCCAATGCATACGTGGCAATGTATTCGTACAGAGTAGCCTTTGGAAAAGCATGGGGCCTCAGACCGAAGTTGGTACAGTGGTTATACACTGCGGCGGTAAGACCTATTTTAGTCTATGGTTCGGTTGTCTGGTGGAAGGCACTTGAGAAGAAATGCCATCTTCAAAGTGTGTCAAAGGTTCAAAGGGCAGGTTGTCTGGCGATGACGGGATCTATGAAGTCCACACCAACTGCGGCTCTTCGAGCTATGCTAAGCCTCCCACCCTTGGACATATACTGCGAGAACGTAGAAGCCAGAACTGTGCTAAGACTACAAGAATCCGGTCTCTGGACAAGGAGTCTTTACGGCCACCCATCAGTATTGGATCGATGGGCCATCTCGAGATTCAGAACGGAAACGGACTATGTCACCCGACTTCCTTCCTGTTAGAGGAGATTCACTGTTAGAATTCCCTCCAGGGAGGAATGGAACGGTGATATACTACGCACGGAAAATTAACTGGCAATCTACACCGGTGGATCCCAAATGGATGTTGGTCGGGGTCTTATTTGAATCTCGGGATAAACATCGCTCCTATAGACTTGCTGATGGCTGCAGTGTTTTCCAAGCTAATGTATTTGCAATCAAGCAGGCGGCAGACCTGATTAGTAGAGAGAATCTCTCAGGATCAACATCTATGTTGACAGCCAAGCAGCCACTAAGGCTCTGCAGGTAACATGGATAATATCAAAAGTCGTCAAACTCTGCAAAGGGAGGCTAGAAGAGATATCGTATGTAAAGGAGATGACTTTCTGCTGGGTCATGTGAATATCTCTGGAAATGAGAGGGCGGACGAGGTAGCTAGGCTAGGATCAGGGGCAAACTTCGCCCAGATCGCAACCGAAGCCAAAACGCCACTCAGTACGCTCTACAGAGGAACAGAGACGGAGCTATTAATGAAATACTAATTAGCGGTGGTGTCACTTGGATACATACGCAACGGCGAGATCGACTTGGCCAGTCTATAATAAGAAAATGACAGAAGATCTGCTAAAGGAATATTCGTCTTGCAGTCGGTGCCCTCATTGGAAAATCATGCTATCTTACCATGCAGCCAGATTAGGCCAGCCCCACAGTGACTTCTGTAGAAGCTGCAGGAACGAAGAAGAAATTGAATCCATTCGTTACCTGCTGTGTGAATGCCCAGCGCTAGCCCAAAAAGGAACGTATTCCTAGGAAGACACTTCCCTTCGGAACTAGAGGAGATAAGTCACATTGGGCTGAACAGAACTAGAATTCTAATCCTCGTCTGGATGGTTCAGCTCAACGGAAAATGCATAGATTTCTACGGGTTAAAAATTAATTGGGAACAATGGACTTCACTTAGTCTTGCCTTTTCGTCAGTAGGGCACCCATTGACCTAACCCTACCTACTGTGTACAACTCGCAATCAAGGAAATAATAATCAAATTTAATTGATGATCAAAAATCACGTTGGCACTGTCACCGCTCAGGAAATTTAGAAAGAGCTTAACAATTGGAACGTAACTTCCTCCCCGGCAAAGTGCCACTAAAATTTCATCACAAAATCCTTCCTGACAAGTGCTCAGAATCCGCTCCAAAACATTCGCTCTGTACCTCATACACCACCTAAACTATTCTCGCTCCAATTAACAATAGCACAACTCCTCAGTACAATAGTATCGGAGAAGGCTAGAAACCGATTACTCTACTCTAATGCCTTGGCATGGCTCAAAATACCATTCATCGGTCGTTGCTGCCAAATTCTATTCCTGTTATTCGATCTTAATTCCACACATACACATATACGCAGGATAGAAGAGACTTGTTGACGTTACATCAGCACCAAATCTGTATAAAACACGAAAACACTCTACAGAAGAACCCTCAACTCCATTCTACTTGCCTCATTCCCATCACGATTGACGTTTAACGAAAGCTATTTGCTAGTCGGCACATCCATTCCCAATGCAGTCATCCTTCATCACATGTATCCATTCCACCTGCTCGTACTTTGGTTGTTGACACTTGCAACACATCCATTTGAATCCGATTCCCTATTTACTTGCTACGAGTATTTGCATCACCGGTTGGCCTACTTTCATCTCTACTTCTTCGAGGCAGGGACAACCACAACAAATACCATTGTGGTATAGTAGTTGCGTGCTTAACCATTGTCTCTAGGCATGAGTAACTCTTCACACGGACGTGTGTAGGAAGGAATTCATTGTTTTGCGACAGCGACGAGCTTTGGGATTAGGGCGCTCACACGAATGTGCCATAATCCATCAGATAAGGAAATCTCATTAATTTGAATTGTCCTGAACGGAGATCCGACCCCATGTGCAGTTAAACTTCTTTTCTTAGACCCAACTACTTACCACGTATACATATATGGGCACATCCCACTACAGAGCATTAATCTCCTTCGAGGGGCAATGTTCTTCGAGTAATTACAAGATGGTCGAGGCAAGCAGTTGAGTACTCCAAGATTGAGTTGTGCACAGGTGCACGATTCGCTGCTTCAACCCATAGTTCATTTATTTTCCTTTAATTATAGCTTCTTCACTGGATTTAAGTGAATCGCCTTCCGTTTCGGCAAGGGTTCGGTCGATATCCTCCATCCGTTCGTCCACGTGACGTGAACAATGATGCCGTGTCGGGAAGATCCTTGCATTCATTTGTTATTCCAAAAGCAAACCATTGAACGGAGAATTAATGAAGAAAATGCAATTTTCGTTAAAAGCCTTTTCCATCTAGACCAGATGAAAGATACAATTTGACAGGCACCATCCACCTTTACCTTGAACGCAATTGCACTTAGAGACTTATTCCCAGCCATTTCCATTTAAGGCTCTTTCCGTTTCGTTAATTCCAGTTCGAAGCCATTAAGTACTACCGCCCAAAATTCCGCCCCTTTCGTCTGTCTCGACTTTTTAAATAGTATTCGCATCATTTCTGTCAGTATCCTTGGATGGCTTGCCAAAAATGGGGACAATAAAAGACAAAGTTGCTTGACGTGACGCCGCTACTAAGTAGACTTGCAATGCCCGTGAGGTGTTGTTAGGTGGTTAGATAAAGGCTGTTGGTAGCTAGGAAAACACAACTTCTTCGGAAGTTTCTCTCAAAAGAAGAACTTTTAAACACCAGCCATAAATCGACTCATGAAAGCACGAAAGTAAAATCATAAAAAAAGGACTGAAATGGCAAGGAGTGGAAGGAAAAGGACTAAATGAATGGGGAATCAATAATCTCTCAAAGGGAAGCCATTTACGATTTTCCCGGTAGTGGCGACGCGCCTAGGAACGGAGGTCTGATGAAAAGGAGCATCGAAAACAAAATTGATCCTTTGACTGTTGGAGATGGGGCGGCGGGAGGCTAACACCAGGAATATGCTGTAATCCAACCATATTTCAAAATGTTTGCGATAACAAATGGCGGGATTATGTATGTGAACTTATTCATACGATCGGATGCTTGAGTGTGGTGGTAGTTCCTTGCCAGGGATTACTGAAAGCAAATGGATGGGCAACGGATTTGGTAATAAATTGGGTCAGCTTGGACACCGGAAATGCTGCGGAAGTGGGAATGTGGGTCAACGCTTCGTTTGATTGGAAATGGGTTTTGCCGGAGGTAGGCTATGGAGGAAGAGGACAAACAAAAACGCTAATGCCTTGTGGGGCATGTATAGGCGGTGTTTAGGGATATGTTGTTGTGCATTAGTAGGTGTGATGGGGCGTTACGGAAAGGTCGAATGTTGATTGTTGACTTGATTTGAGGAAGGTAGGATGTGGATGACACATACTTCCGGTGCCTAGTGACATTTCAACGATGTGGCTGTTGAAAAATTGAGTCATTTGTCAAACGGTGGAAGTGGTTGAGCGCAAAAGAACCTCTCACTTTTTAAAAGGATGTTTGGCCTGCAATGGTTAATAGCTATTGGACTAGCCTGTCTTACAATATCGACTGAAGCTAACTTTTACTTCCTTATAATGAAAGCTAGTATAATATGATCATGGGGAAACATTTTTATAGTCTCCAAGTCGGCTCAGTGGTGGTAAACGACTAACAAGGCCAAGGAGTAGCGTATTCGACATGCGCTGGCCCGTAAAATATCGAGTAGAAGCAACTACAGCCGAACATCTAGCAGCTCTGTTAGTAAGTCCTATGTCCACCTCCTCCTCGTGCCACTTGGGGATTTCTATTTGAAATCGCGAACGGAAAAGGCCGAATGGCGAGTTTCCTTCGCCACAAAACAGGATAAGTGTCGGTTAGGCTATGGCCCGGCAAGCCATACCTGGAAAAAAACCAATAAGCGAAAAGAAACGAAATAAAAAACCAGACGGATTATCCGATGATGACCCAGGAAACAAGAAAAGCAAAAAATAAATAAATTGCATTGGGCTTGGTATGTGGAATGTAAGGTCCCGCGTGCAGCCGAACAACTTGCGGTGGCCCTAGACTGTTACAAGGCCGATATTACCGCAATTACCAGGAAGTGCGATGGAATGGACCGGGCAAAAGGAAGATGAGAAACTGTGATATCTATTACGGCGTATACTACAAGGAGAGAAGACAACGCTTATTTGGATACGGATTTGTTATTAGAGGTAGAGTTAGGCAAAAAGTCTTGAGCTTCCGGCATGTAAGCAAACGCCTCATGACAATCCGCAACAAGGCTAAACTCGCAAACATGAGCCTAATTTGCGCTTGTGCCCCCACCGAGGACAATGGTGACGCTAGAAAAGACGACTTATACGACCTCCTAGATAGGACATATGGATGCCCAATGTCCCAGTTAGAATGTTAAAATCGTACTGGGAGACCTTAACGCGAAACTGAGCACGGAAGTCTCTTTTGATAGTGTCATTGGCAAGCACAGCCTACACAACACCACATCCGAAAATGGATTTAGGCTGATAGACTTCGCAA
The DNA here is from genome assembly GCA_951905685.1 of Eumerus sabulonum. Taxonomy (NCBI): domain Eukaryota; kingdom Metazoa; phylum Arthropoda; class Insecta; order Diptera; family Syrphidae; genus Eumerus; species Eumerus sabulonum. Next base: position 110,408,239 of record OX645062.1, on the reverse strand, counting down.
ATTTTCTAGTTGCTAGCACGCGTTTTTCACATTTCAACATCCACAAAGAGACTTGGCGATCTCCGGATCAATCAACCGTCAACCAGATTGACCAAATTGCGATTGATGGCAGGCACGCATTCGATATATTGTATGTATGAACTTTAAGAAAAGCCGGCATCGACTTGGACCAGTATTTTGTGGCAGGTTGCGACTGCGCATATGTCTGGCCCAGAAAAATCGAATAAGGCCAGCGACATACCACGTCGCAATGCTACAATCGCCAGAGATCGCCAGAGCTTATGCTAATCGCGTCTCCCTCAAGCTCTCGGAAAACCCTCCAACACTTGCTCAGACCGTATAACACCAATGGACCCGTTGTCAACAAGTCTTAGATAGTGCTGCTTCTGAGGTACTGGATTTCAAACCGCCACTAACAAGAAACCCATGGTTTGACGACGATTGTAGGAGGGCACACGCAGCCAAGCAGCAGGCCTATCAAGAGGCGCTTCATAGAAGGAGAAGCATAAGCTTCTCAAAACAAAAAAGCTGAGCAGGAGAAGCTCGCGGTCGTAGAGATGGAGGATGCTATCGCAGGAATGAGGTTCGGAGGTTTTATCAACCAATGAAACAAACATGCCAGGGATATAAGGCCAGAACAGAAGCATGCAGGGACGAAAATTAAAACCTAGTAGTGGATTCACAGTCGGAACTAATAATCTGGAAAGACTACTTCTGCAGACTGTAAAATGGCGATGACGAAACAGAGAGTTCCGTCCCCCTGACCTGGAAGAGGTTAGGAATGCTTTTTCTAAGCTTAAGTCCAACAAAGCTGCTGGAGTAGACGGACTACCTGCCAAGCTTTTTAAGGCAGCTGGTTGGGAATATTCACCCGCTCATCCGTAAGATATGGTCAGAGCAATGCATGCCTGATGAACGGAATCTTATCGTTTGCCCAATCCACAAGAAAGGAGACCCCTTTGTCCGCGCCAACTACAGAAGTATAAGTCTCCTGAACATCGCTTATAAAATCTATTACTACTACTATTACTACTATGTGAATGCCTAAAACCGTTCGTTAATAAACTGATTGGTCCATATCAGTGTGGTTACCGGTCCGGGAAGTCCACTATAGTATAGATCAATTATTCACACTGCGGCGTTCCTGAAAAAAAAAAACGAGTTTCAGATTGACGTCCACCACCTGTTTGTCGACTTCAAGGCTGAATACGATAGCATAAATAGAGACGAGCTATACAACGCCATGTCTAGTTTTGACATCCCTGCCAGACTCGTCAGATTGTGCAGGACGACATTGGGGAATTCTCGCTGCTCCATTAAAATCGGTAGCGCATTAACCTTAGATGTTAAAAAGCGATTAAGACAAGGTGACACGCTGTCATGTAATTTCTTCAACATCATACTTGAAGCGATCATACGAAACTCACATTCCAAGTCTGTGCAACTGCTAGCGTACGCGGATGACATTGACTCAATTGAACGAACAAAACGGGACGTCAATGAAAAGTTTGAAAGCGTGAAAGCAGAAGCGGCTTCAATGGGTCTTTCGGTTGACGAAGGTAAAACGACGCACAACACCGACTTCTTGGCAGCTACAATTTCAAAGTGGCCAAGGGCCTTGTCTACTCACTAGTAACCAGTGACAACAACACCGACGCTGAGATCAAATGTGGTATTACTCTTGCCAAACCGTTGCTTTTTTGGGCTCAAGAGGCAATTGAGAAGAAGAGCCATCTCCCGAAAGACCAAGGTAGCGCTATACTAAACCTTATTCATCCCGGTCCTCTTCTGTGGCGTAGAGACCTGGTCGTTTCGAGAGGGAAATTCTGCGTTAAATCTGTGGTCCCGTTTGTACTGTGTAAACGGAGAGTGGCCCAGAAAAATCGAGTAAAGCCAGCGCCATACAACGTCGCGATGCTCTAATCGCAAGAGACCGCCAGAGCCTATGCCAATCCCGTCTTCCTCAAGCTCTCGGAAAACTCTTGAACACCTTCCAACCACTAACACCTGCAGGATGACATTGGAGAACTCTCGCTTCTTCATCAGGGTCGTAAGCGACTTGACCGATACCTTTGATTTCGAAAAAGGTTTTAGAGAGTGCGACAGGTCGACACGCTATCGTGTGACTATTTCAACATCCTCCTTTCAAAGGATTGTGCAAAACTCACTGGAGGGGCACCATATTTTTCAAGTCCGTACAACTGTTCGCATACGCCGATGACAGGCCTTTACGACCATTCAGGCGGAAGGGCAAGATTGGCGGTAAATGAGGGCAAGACCAAATATGCTGTCATTGGAAAAGGACACGAACCGCCGGCGTCTTGGCCAGGGTACACATATTGGCAGGTATAATTACGAAGTAGTCAAGGACTTCCTCTACCTAGGCTTTCTTTGGACTAGGGAAGCAATTAAAAAGCAGAACGCTCTCACGAAAAACCAAGGTGACCATATACAAGACCTTATCATTCCAGTCCTGCTTTATGGCGCAGAGACATGGACCTTATCGAAAGCGGATGAGGAGGCCCTTAGTCTCGCACGATTTTCGGCCCGACCTGCATAAATGGAGAGTGGAAGAGAAGACTTAATAGTGAACTGTACGGGCTTTACAGCGACATGAACTTAGAACGGCGTCTTCGGATCTACATGGCTAGATCATGTAGAGCGGATGGAAATCACAGCTCCGGCCCGGGAGGTCTTTGAATCCAAACCCTGAAGGGCGACGCAATTGGAAAGGGTTTTTAATGGAGGCCTAGGTTCGCCATGAACTGTAGCGCCGAAAAGATGAGAAGAAAAAATGGGGAGTGGAGAAGGGGACACAGCAACAAACCGCACGGGCTGTACAGCGACCTCGGCCTAGTAGGAAGTTTTCGGATTCAACGTGTAAGATGGCTAGGCCATGTAAAGTGAATGGATGACATAACTCCGGCCGATGAGTCCTCGAGTCCAACCCCGGCCAACGACGCAATAGAGGACGACCGAGTATGAGGTGGTACACACAGGTGGAAGCAGACCTTAAGTAATAGGGGTGCGGCGCTGGAAACAGCTGGCAAGAGATCATGCCAGCTGGAGAAGCTCGTTGGTTGAGACCCAGGTTTCCACCGGACTATCGCGCTACCAAAGAAAGCAAGTATCGCTCTTCCTAACTTGTCGTGATCCTTTTTATCAAGACACTATTTTCATTTGAAAATACGCTTGGGTCTGCAACCATACCGCACACTATATTGAACGCATACATATGTCCTTCAGACTGTACTCTCTCCGTCGAAGCAATTGACTCACTTCATGTTTTTTGCTGGGACAACTAATCCCCTGGCTTACCCGAAACATCCAGTGGGAAAATTCCTCAATGCCCTTATTCAATTATGCTTAGACAATTTTGCCACCACCAAGCTCTACAGTTGAAAACCGGTGAAGACATTGTTTTGGCACCAGATGTCTCGCAATATGCGACATGCACCACGTCACTATCAACATCAACTCCTAGCATACATCACCGTACTAACCTTATACGCAAATACTGCTATATTCAATCCCTCATTTATGCAAATAACAATCAACAATATGTGTCATAACGATTTCGGATACAACGTAATGGATACGTGTCGTAAGGTATCCGGCTATTTAAAGCGTAAGTCCCGCAATCAGAAAAGTGGCCTGGTTTCCCCAGTTCCATCTTGTCGGTTCGGCCATTAACCAAAAGTCAGGGCACCTGCTCCTTGCCACATAACCTCCAATGTCCTTAGGCAAATAATTGTACTCGACAGATAGTTTGCCTATTTCATTGAATCCAAAATCCCGTGTTCAGCTCCTTGCATCGGATCAAGCCGCACAACAATCCATTCCGACAAGTGGAATGGATCTTAAGTGACACTAAGTAATTGGAATCTACGGCTATTTGGTATTAATTTGCATTTACCACCGATGATAGGTTATTGCCACAAGCCGAATAAACGGAGATGGCTGGAAAACCTATTTGCCATCCTGAGAATGTCAACGACACCGCCCATCCTTGCCGTCCTTCGACAACATAATCCTAATTCCATAGGTACATGGTTAGAAATTTCATATTAATATGAGCAAGAGTAGTGGGCGTAGTGGGATGGGCTTATAGACTACAGGCGGATTAGGTTTGCCTATACATGATTCCTTGCCAAGTTGTCTTCGTTCCGCTTCAGTAGCCACAGCCGAGCATATACGTTCCATTATATCCACAGAGAGCTATTCTCTCATTCTATCGAACGACGACCTGCAGGCAGAGCTACATTAATATATATGGTAATTTGAGATACGCCCTCTGGAGTGTTTGGTAACCTGTGGTGCAGATGTGCACGGGATCTGGTCTTCAGGTGGAACCTCGCTCCTCTTCTCGGTATCACGTGTATTTGCTTCATTAAAGTGTCTGATGCTATCATCTATTGTTCAAATCGAACTGCGGTCTGTTTGTAATTGCCTTAAGGTCTTGTCCCATTGGATACCAAGGCAAAGTGTCCTTGAAAATACCTTTCCGAGGACAAATAGACAACGTAGAAAGCAAGGAAAACACAAGGGATATGGCATATAATCCGATTGCTCATCATAATTACATTATTTCCGGTTCAAGGCCATAGTTAGTCGAATGGCAATAGAAGCAAACGAAATTGGATTCAGTAGCAGGAATCGAATCAATAATGGCCAATGAATTCAACCGCCAATGAATGAGTCGCGTATTACACGTGCTCCCTTGTGCCTGTGTGCTCCTATTAGAGCATTCATTCATTCAAGTGCGTTCCAGCCGAATTGAATTTGAATTAAGGATGAACATGGTTTCTTCTCGTGCTTATTCGCATTAGGTTTTATGAGGGGGCGCACTCCTGTGTACATGCGGCTGCCGTTCTAATGGGGCTAGGGCAAAACGTAGCTTTCGTATCCTCGCACAGAGTCTATTAATCCTTTTATATGTTCGTGTTAGCCTTTATCCTTTCAGTCGTCTATAGAGCAAGTAATAGAAATGCACACTTTGTATCCCGGACTGTATCGACGCGGCTGTCACACTGCTTTTGATACAGCAATCATTTGGTATTCCACAGAAGTACTTCAACTGTAATGAGTCGGTGTCGTTGTACGTGTACCAGACAGACTGGAGGAGCTAAAGCATGTGGACGTGATCAAAGTGAAGCGATTCATAGAAGTGCATCCCTAATTGCGAAAGCGGCAGAAATAGCGATACCATTGTGAGGTCGAACGTTGTAATCATATCTTTGGTGATGCAGTTTGAATTACATCGATGGGAAGTGGCTAGATGCGCTGTGGAATTACTGAAATGCAAAATATGAAATAACCCTCATGGGCCTCTCGTACCACATGGATGATGCATTCATCTTTATTTATGGCGCGGTTTTGCGCTGACTAAATGGATATATGCGCACCGCCTGGAGGAGTTTATGTTGCGAGCGAGGAGAAGAGAACGAAATCATCCGATGTGAGGAAGGAAATTGAGATACAAGGCGACAGAAGGTAATCCCTGGCATGTTGACGACAGGCGTCTTAAGTCGTCGGATTAGATTGTAATTGTTTTTAAGTAAATCATGAACGCGTACACATGGTGTTCACACCTACATATGTATAGCTTCGCTGGTAACAAGGTTCAATTTCATTTACACATATGTATGCACGCCTAAGGGTCTACTAGGGAATCAAGATTTTTCGCGGATAAAGTATGTGAATGCTTTTCATGCTAAATTCCTAATTAGGTAGGTAGGTAGGTAATTCGTAGCCCCCGTGAAGGTAATATACTTAGGCCAGATTGGCCCTTTGTATTGGTATGAGGGGGACGACCCTCTATTCATGGAACCATTTTGTACTTCTTACAAGAAAATTAGTTGTCCTTATCCGCTGAGTGTCTCTCAGATTATTAAGGAAGTAGGATCCTAGGTATCGTTTCCTGCTATGACAGAGGGCCGGACAGGCGCGGTGCAGGTGTTGAAGGGAGTCAACATCCTGCTCGTCTTCACAGCTCCTGCAGAAGTCATTCGAAACTTACTCTAGTCTTTGTGCATGACCGCCAATAAGACAGTGACCAGTGATAGCACCAACGATTTAGTTGCTGTCAGTTCATTTTAAGGAGATTAGGACCATAACTCTCAGGTCCGTCTCGAACATGGCTTGGTTAGTTAGCTCTAGTTTAATGGCTGCTGGTGGTGTACCAGCGTATTCCATGTTAGCTCGTTGCGTCGTTTCTTGCCTGGGGAGCACGTCAGCTCATGTGTAGCATAAGACTCCAGCGAGTTCAGGGCTGCTTGGCTGTCAGTGAAGATTCGAACATCTGTGACAGATTCACTTTCCACCTTAGCCAAGACAGGACTTATTTTATTGCTAGCAGCTCCGTGTGGAAGACACTGCAGTAGTCTGGTAGTTTTAGGGCCTGACTTAGTTTGAATTGTTGACTCCGCTGCCCACTCCGTCCTTGGTTTTTGACTTAACCGTGTAAAAGTCCATGCAGTCCCCGCGGGGTCGTGCTTGTCGGAACCATTTTTGCCTTGCTAGGTATGTTATTTTGAACTTTTTCTCAAAGACTGTGGTGGTCTTAATGTAGTCTCCGCCAAGGTTATCCTGTCCTTTAGAATAGAGCGTGACTGGCGATATCTTTCTTTGGTGGCGTTACAGCCCATGAAGGGCTAGAGCCAAGCTTCTCTCAATCACCCATGTTGTGTGTGATTTATTTTTCACACAGGTGAAAGGGGTCTACAGTTTGGTGCCGATTCCAAACAGCGTGAATCAAGAAGCTTTTCCATGGTAAATATACTACGGAGGGTTTTGCCAGCACCTAGCCGAGAAGGATCGTCGCGAAATAAACATTCGATGGCTTTGTGTTATTGGGATTGGAACCTATTCATCGTGCGTCCGAGTCCAACACGCCCTCATCCACTTGGCTATATGTAGCTCATCCATTTTGTATCGGCCTTTAATCTTGCTGCAGTACCGTGGATATCGGGTGGGCTTAGGTGGAGTAATATGTTGATCGCCACCATTGGAGTAGTCCTTAGAGTCCCGGTGACGCATATGCCTACTAACCTCTGTATTTTCTCGATTGTTTTGTCTAGTGCAATCCACCAGATTACCACCCCATACATTAAAATACGTTTAACGACTGTGACGTACAACCAGGCCTGGAGACACATTTTTTCCCTTAGGCTCTGTTGCAAGTATAGGAAGCTCCCTAGCATAGCTATGCTATGACAGCCTTTCTTGCTCGTTCGATAATATTTCCATTCCAGGTTAATTTTCTGTCCAGTATGACGCCAAGATATTTGGCACTAGAGGAATAGGTTAGTCTGGTACCGAGTAAAGTGATGGAGTGGATACGTAACAGGGATCTTGTACTTTCTAGTGAGGAGTACAAGTGCCGCTTTTTTGGTATATATCCCGAGGACAATATTTTGTGCCCACCTGCATGATATGAAGAATGCCGTACGCATACGGTCATTCAGTGTAGGCAGCCATTTGCCTGAGACGGCAATAGCAACGTCATCAGCGTATGCAATAACACCGAGGCTTTCTTTCTCCAGATATGGAAGGTTGCCGATGTTATTATGGCTCCCAAGTCCAGAAAATCGTGAGTCAAAAATCGTACCGCCCAATGTCATTGTTGCCGATAATTTCGAAAGTCATCAAAAGAGCTATAATAAATCGCTTAAAGCCGATTGTCGAAGATAAGCGTCTTCCGCCGGATCATCAGTTTGGTTTTAGAAGCAAGCATTCCACTTTAGAACAAGTGCATCGAATAACCGATGTGGTCGCAAAACATAAGTCGAACATAAGCTAATATGTTCGAGTGTATTTCTTGACGTCTTTCAAGTACTTGACTAAGTGTGGCACGAAGGTTTGTTATATAAACTGAGATATATCTTCCCCGAACAACAATCGCATGTCCTGGAAAACCACTTATCTAATAGACTCTTTCGCGTTAAACGCGGGGGTAAATACTCGAATTTTAGAGCAATTACGGCTGGCGTTCCGCAGGGAAGCGTACTTGGTCCGCTGCTTTATCTGCTGTAAACCAGTGACATACCACAAAGGGATGGTACTACGCTGGCTACATCCGCCGATGATACTGCAATTTTGGCCACATTTGGCCAATTTTGGTCAAAAGATCAACGACTAAATTGCAATATGCAATATGCCCTGAACCGTATAAGCGACTGGCCAAAGATTTGGCGTATCGTAGTTAACGAAATCAAATCAGCTGATCTACGATATTGCTGATCGCAATATGTGCCTTCCTCGATATTGAGGGGGCTATGACTCAATCACCACTGCACTATCTTGCAGAGATGTAGACCATCCTACTAATCACTGGGTTAGGGCGATGCTAAATAGCCGTATTATATCGGCCACATACGGAGAGGTCTTAGTGAAAGTATCGGCGGCTAAGGGGTGTCCACAAGGAGGAGTCTTTCACCCCATCTCTGGTCGATACTTATTGATGACCTACTACACAAGTTAACCAATCTCCGGTACAGGTCTTCGGGTACGTCGATGACCTAGTAGTTACTCTTACGGGCTGTGAGCGCATGTACTTCAGTTCATCTCTGACTGGCGCGGCAGAGCTGGATACGATTACTACGGTCTCGGACGCATTACCACATACTCTGACTTTTGACAAGAGATTTGAGAGTAGAGTCGATATCAGAAAATAGGTCAGCTACCATACGCAAGAATTAACCTCTCGTCTGAAACTGAGTGTCGACTCTGCCTTGCAGGGAGCAGCATCTTTGCCATCTTGGAAGCGTATCCTTCTCAGTGAAATTATGACTCCTAAGGGGATTATCTCAGCTCTTATGAGAGACATTCTCAACTTTATTAGCGAAGTGTAGAAGCTCCTCTTCTAATCGGCTGGCAGGAACGATAGATCTATTATGGTCGCAGTGCCTCATGATACTTGCTAGCACTAGGCCCTTATTAAAAAAAAAAAAAAAAAAGTGATCTAGGTGCAAGAAATGAAAACACAAACACGCACATGCGCACACACATACATCTCCATAAAAACTTTGGATTTGGATTCTGGAAATTATAGAGGAATTAAAGCTGTTTCGCCGTCTTCAAAGGACAAAGCCACTTGACTTTGCGCGACGAACCTAAACCGCATGCCCTATGTGGATTGCTGGAACTCTCACTGGACAGCTGCCTGCTAAATGTGATTACCTTGAGAACTTAGGCTTGATTCCCTACTAAAGTGTCATTTCAATTCCGCGGGCACGCTGACAAAGATTTTTACTGAGAAAAAGATCCTGTGGGCAACCAACTGCTTTGACCTCTACAAGGGATTTTTCCGATTATGTTGCAGGAGCTATGTGAAGTCATTCTTCCGCGGCTGAAGCGCATTTACTCCTTGTGCCTCAGGACGGGTTGTGTTCCTCAAGCGTGGAGGGAAGTAAGGGTGGTTTTCATACCCAAGTCAACCATGCTACTGCAAAGGACTTTACATCTATCAGTCTATCCTCATTCCTTATAAAATGCCGGAACGGTTAATAGACATGTACGTTAGGGCGTAAGGGATGAGATTGGTAACGGCTATCTGTCACAATCACACTACGCATACATAAAGGGAAAATCGGTAGATATTGCTCTGCATAGGGTGGTCTATGCGATAGAAAAATCGCTCAATATCAAGGAATTCACTCTATGTGCCTTCCTAGGCAATGAGGGTACTTTTAATAACGACAGTACCGAGGCAATAGTGTCCAGCCTTCATATGGTCCAAATAAACCCGGCCCAGTTGGATTGGGCAAATGCTGGGTACTCGTATATATAATAAGCTCGGTGATGGGGAGAGCAAGCGGAAGGGTGAGGGTAAATAAAGGTACAACGCAAGGTGACGTTGATAGAGCGCCAAGGGGATAAACTTTCCTGTGGCTCCTTGTGGTTGATGGAATCGTCAAGATTCTAGAGGCTGATGGTTTTAATGTCACGGCCTACGCTGAAGACATTGCCATCTTAATTTCTGGAAAATAATTCTCAGCGATAGACTAAGTTATGCACTGATGTTAGTTGATAACTGAGTCAAGGGGCGAGGTCTGGGAGTAAATCTGGCGAAAACAGAGATAACATCCTTCACAAGGAAAAGACCTGTATCACTTTGCACCTACCGCAGTATGAATGGTATCGATCTGGTCCCTAGAAAATCTACCAAATATCTTGGCATCTTGGACTCCAAGCTTAGCTGGAGAGAAAATATTGACAAAAGAATCAAAAAGGCCTACGTGGCACTATATTTGTGCAGGGTAGCCATTGGAAAGACATGGGACCTCAGACGGAAGTTGGTACATTGATTATACACAGCGGTGGTAAGACCTGTGTTCTAGTCTATGGCTCGGTTGTCTGGTGGAAAGCGCTTGAGAAGAAATGTCATCTTCAAAGTGTGTCAAAGTTCCAAATGGAGGCTGTCTGGCGGTGACGGGATCTATAAAGTTCACAACAACGGCGGCTATTGAAGTTATGTTGAACCTCCCACCCTTGGATATATACTGCGAGAGCGTCGCAGCCAGAACTAGCAGCGTATCTTCTGCTTCAAGATAGTATGTACTTGCTGCCTAGGTGACGATGACGTATATTGACAAGGCAGTTACAGTGGCACAGTATGTAATCTAATGTTTCTTCGTCTCATTACATATTCTGCAGCTATCATCTTGTATAATGTCCATTGTTTTGAGATGTTTGTTGACTGGGCAGTATCCAATAAGGAAGCCTGATACGGAGACTTGCCTTCTCAGTAATTCTGCTTTTTCGTTTCCTATATGGCCGCTGTGCACAGGTATCCAAGTGAGGTAACCTCTGTTTGTGTTGGCCAGCTGGTGTAATAGTTGTAGACAGTCCCATACGAATTTGGAGGTGACTTCGTAGCTCTTGTGGGCCAGAAGTGCGGCCTTACTGTTGGAGAGAATATAAATGTTTTTGTTTGTTATGTTTATGTTTGATTGCGAATATCTCTGCTTGAAATACGGAGTTGTACCTATCCATGCTTTGATAGATGTGTGTTCCGGTATTAGCTCCGTATACTCCAGCGCCTTTGCCAATGAGACTTTTACTAGTCCAAATGAACTTTTTGTCTAGTCCTGCCCTAGGTATTTGACTTCTTATTGAGAACTCTATCGCTTCAGCAAAGAGAATGGGTTTGGTGAGCTTATGCCTTAGGAAGAAAGAGGTAAGGCTTATCGATCGGTAAGATTTGGGCAGGTCCGTAGGTCTACGGCCTGCCTTGGGAATGAATTTTGCCGTTACCTCCTTACAGCTCGTCAATATATATCCCCATGCATAGCTGGCTTCTGAAGATGTTGATTGGCATAGCACTGGTTTGCGCACTCCCGTTCTGAAGGAGGGTTGGGAAGATACCTTCCTCACCAGGAGATTTAAAAGGGTCAAGGGGCGAAATATTCGAGGGAAGTATAAAATGGGATCGTGCTCTCTTACAATCCTCCCTGTTGGGTCTGATTACTCTGAGGTGTATTGGAGAAAGTGGAGGGAATGATACTACTGGAGCCTGGAGAGTGTGTACTGGTTAAAAGTTCTAATGTTTCTGAACCATTTTCCGCGTAGGTGCCATCTGCTTTTTTCAAAAGTCCAATTCGATTAGGAGTATATTAAGGAGTATGCACCGGACATCTGTGAGATATTGTCAGAGGAAAGCATGCCCGAGAAATGGAGTTTCAGCATTGTTTGCCCGATCCACAAAAGAGGAGACCCCTTTGACTGCGCCAACTACAGAGGAATAAGTTTCCTTATTCTATTCGTTGACTTCAAGGCCGCATACGACAGCGTAATTAAAGACGAACTATACAACGCTATGTCTACCTTTGACATACCTGGTAAGCTCGTCAGACTATGCAGGATGACTTTGGAGAATGCTCGCTGCTCCATCCGAATCGGTTAATGATAGTTTTGATGTCAAAAAAGGATTTAGACAGGGCGATGCCCTGTCGTGTGATTTTTTTTAACATCATATTAGAAATAATTGTGCAAAAATCACAGGCCAGTACAAGAGGCAATAGAAATTTGAAATTTCTATTGGATTTGAAATAGATTTCAAATCCTCGCAACTCCTTGCATACGCCGACGACATTGACATAAAAGGTAGATCACAGCGAGATGTCAATGAGGCGTTTGCGAGTATTGAGATATGGAGGCGGCAAAAATTGGTTTGGCAGTTAATGAGGGCAAGACTAAATATCTGCTGTCATCGAAAAAGGACATTTACGACCGACGTCTTGGACAGAACGTGCATACTGGCAGATATAAGTTTGAGGTAGTTAAGGACAACGACATCAGTTTCGAAATCAAGCGCAGAATTACTCTTGCCAACCGCTGCTTCTTTGGGCTCATGAGGCAATTGAGAAGTAGAGCCCTCTCTCGTACGGTCCTGTTATACGGCGCAGAAACATGGACTTTTTCTAAAGCGGATGAGGAAATCCTTGGTCGCCTTGGATGGAAGGAAGGCGCGGCAGAGGACGGTCGCATCTACGTTGGCGCACGGAGTTGGAAGGGGACCTTAACCAACTGGGCGTGCGGCGCTGGATACAGCTGGCCAAAGACCGCGCTGTGATTGTGGGGCTCTGAAAAGCTTTGAACCCTACAAGTCTCCAGGACCGGATGGGATCATACCAGCAGAGCTCCAGAAGGTAGTATTTCACATCTTTCCCCGGCTTGTGGTAATATACAAGAGTTGCCTATCCCTGTCCTATATCCCCAGCAAGTGGAAGGTAACCAAAGTCATTTTCATAGCCAAGGCAGGCAAAAGCTCTCACACGTATGCAAATGACTTGAGGCCTATCAGTCTTACTTATTTTCTATTAAAAACTCTAGAGAAGATTCAAGACGCACACATACGTCACAGCTGTATCTCAAGAACGCTGTCGAGTAACCAATATGCCTACAACAAAGGCAAATCGGTGGAATCAGCACTCCACTCATTGGTCAGCAAAACAGAAAGGTCACTGGAGCGTAAGGAATACACTCTAGTCGCCTTTCTCGATATTGAGGGCGCTTTTAACAATGTTAAACCATGGGCCGTCACCAAAGCGCTGTCTGATCTGGGCCCTACGGGTTCATTGATAGAACTGGTACGACAAATGGTAACGCAAAGAGTAGTCAAAGCCAACTCCGCTGGTACTGTCTCAACTAGAATAGTCAGCAGAGGTACTCTCCCCTATCCTCTGGAACGTGGTGGTCAACGAACTACTACTGTTGCTAGAACAGGAAGGGTACGCTGTGACCGCCTATGCAGATGAAATTGCTATTGCCGCTACAGGAAAATTTCCAAGCACTCTAAGCGACCTAATGCAGGGTGCATTATGCACAGTTAAAACCTGGACGCGGTTCCGTGGTCTTGGGATCAATCCGAATAAAACCGACCTAGTACTGTTTACCAATAAATATACGATTCCGCCCTTCAACCCACCGAGGTTGGATGGAACCCAACTAATAATCAAAGATCAGGCTAGATACCTAGGCCTAGTCCTTGACAGTAGGCTGAATTGGAAACCTAACATTCTTGATCGTGTCAAGAAGGCAACCACTGTAAGAAAGTGGTGGGCAGAAGGTGGGGTTTCCAACTAAGCATTATGCACTGGATCTACACAGCAGTCATAAGGCCAACCCTCCTATATGGCATCGTAGTCTGGTGGACTGCTCTGGACAAGGCAGTCTACCGAAACCTTCTGGGGAAGGTACAAACATCGGCCTATTTACATGTAAGCGGAGCGATCAGATCAACCCCAACGGAGGCCCTAAATATCTTATTACATTTTCCACCGTTGGACCTCTTCAGGGCCTGCCTGCGCGGCCCTACGAATTAGGGGCATAGGAAAATGGCCCACATTACAAAAAGGATATATGTACTACCATTCTTAAGCACTTCAAAGTACCCTTGGACACAGACTACATCATCCCGCAGAATATTATGGAAAAAATTGAACCCGACTCAACTAAAATAAATCTACACGTTACGTTAAAATTGCAGATAGTCTTTATTTTACAAGTTCTGATGATTTTCGATACAAAAGGACTAATGATTAAAACGTTATTTAAGAAAACCGCAATAACACATTACCAAGAACAAGAGAATCAGATTCAGCAATTCGTAAATGTGTAAGATAGATTCATAAATAAATTCATACATATATGCGATTACATGTAAGCGTGAAATAACTAATTCGAGCTTTAGATGTACAATTTGGAGACTTTTCAACAATGTTCACTGGGAACTTCGAAGTTGCCTTTCCATCCAGGGATGAATGGGCTGAAGGAAAAGTTATACCAAAGGACTCGATCACCGATGGCTCCAAGATGGAGTCGGGTGTAGGTAGTGGAGTCTTCTCAAAGGAACTTAACCTCAACCTATCATTCAGACGCCCAAATCACTGCAGTGTGTATCAGGCAGAATTAACAGCGATAACGGAGGCCCTTGCATGGCTCAGGATCAATGTAATATCCGCTAAGGATATTATCATTTGCACGGATAGCCAAGCTGCGATAAAATCCCTGGCCGCGGTAACCCACAAATCAAAGACATCCCTAAACTGTCGCCTATCTCTAGACGAGATGGCTGAACAGTTCAACATTAAAGTATTGTGGGTTCCCAGGTACAGAGATATTCCAGGAAACTGCGCGGCCGACGAACTCGCAAAGTTAGGGTCAAGCACACTCAGTCTTCCTACCCTCGGGTACCTTGGAACACCAATGAGTACGGTAAAGCCCGTAGAGGCGACCAACCTCCAATGGAATGAAAGTAATATCGTCTTTATCACTAAACAAACCTGGCCTAAGTTAAACCTCGGACGAATAAGGGACCTAGTAGCAACCAGAAGGGCTATTTTGAGCACTTTAGTGGGTGTCATTACAGGTCATTGCATCATTGGAAAACACGCCGCCAGACTAGCGCTGCCCTCCAATGACTTTTGCCGCGGCTGCATGGACGAGGAGGAAGAGGAATCAATACATGACTTCTCTGCTCATGCCCCTCTTTCGCGAACCGAAGGAGGATCTACCTCGGTGCGCCCTTCTATGAAAATCTAAGTGAGCTAGCAAACCTAAAAATAGCTCAACTCCATCGCTTCATCAGAAGCACCGGCTGGTTCTCAGGTAACGGATCAGGGTAATGATCCATGTGGTATCACAAGGGGCCGACTCCGGCCTACGTGTGGCTTATGCCAAACACTTATACCTAACCTAACCTAACCTAGACCGTAGATGTCCCAGTCCGTCGCTCTCGGTGGTCTGTATGTTCCGGTAAAGCAGATCTGTCGATGATCTGACATCGATGTTTCTGTTGAGACATGCCAGTTTAGGATAGAGTTGCCTATGAAAGGGGTAGTTAGGGTGAGATCTAGGACTTCTTCCCTGAGTCTATTCATGAAGGTGTACGCAAATGAAAAGAGCAATTTATTCAAATAAATATGGTTTTTAAAATTCAATTTATTTTTATTTCATTAATTATTTATTTGTTTTATATAATAACAATCACATTTACGTCTCAAATTTTTTACCTATGTTTTTTGTTTTTTTAAATTTATTTTATATTCACAACTTTTCACCGCATGTATGTGCTTTTTGGGTTTTTTTTGTTTTTGGTTTCTTACTCGAAAACTCTTTTCCACTTGGAATTGCTTCGATCGGGAAAACGAGGGACTTAGTCTAGGTTTTAAAGAATTTATTTTAATCAACTTTGTTGTATGCAAAAATTTTGTAAAAATTTTACTCATACACGTGATATTTTATCACTATTGGAATTCTATGATGTAGTATATAATAGAGTTGTTGGTATACGGATCTAAGTGGGGTCTACAGTAGCTTGGCCAACAGGAGAATATATTTTAATTTGTTTTTTTATTTATATATATAGTATACGAGTAGAATAAAGAGGGACAGTTTAAGGGGATTATTTTTATTTTCATTTATCATTTAAGGACAACAATATTGTGGGTCCTTGCTTTCGGGGTAAAAATGATCTACGCACATTCTATGATCCACTAGAATTGGCTTTCATTTTTTTTTTTCCTTTTATTTTCTTGTTTGATGTTAGTGAATATATTTTTAGTTTATTTTAATTTAATTCACTTTTCGTAAATTGAAAAAAAAAACACTTAATTTCTTGTTTTTCTTTTCTAATTGCTGTTTTATATTAAATTGTGTGTTTTGAATCTGTAGACATACCCTTACAAAGTAGATATCTTTTCTTTTTTTAATATTAAATTTCTACACTTAAATGTAGAATATATTGACACTTTTGCTTTGGAAAAAACATTTTTTTGGCCTTTTCGTGTAGGAAATAAAAATCCAAAGTTTTATTCATCGACATAAAGTTTGACACTCGAAGGATTAGTATAGGTATATGTTTGTTGATTGGTAAATATATATATATTTTGTATAGTTTGTAGAGAGTAAACATTACATATAATATTGGTACACATCTAAATGCTTTAATTTTATTTATTTTTTTGCTTTTTACTGTGGTAGGACACCTTTTTCGGTTGCTGAGAAAAGAAAATTCTAATTTTCTATATAAATGTATTTTTAATTAGTAATCTTAAGAGCACATTTTATATTTAAAATCCTTAATTCTAGAATAAGGGAAAACAGACATTTCTTGATTTTTCCCGCTTTTTTACAATTTTTGTTTTGATTTTATGTATCCTTACAGTAGACCGGAAATGTGTATAAAAACAAATCAAAAAATAACATTGTAATGGGCCCTAACACGAAAAATAAAAATACAAAAATCAGGAATGGTGTGGGTGGGAATATGTAAATATTTCCGCCACAAATTGTAAATTTTACTCCTCGTTTTCGTGTAGTATAAATATGCAACATTTGCCATGTACCATTTGCCGCGTATGTGTTTTAGTGTTTGACATCAACGAAAAAATTCCATTTCTATCCGGAGAGATGACAACATAGAGAAACTGGACCATGCATTATTCAGATACAAAATATATTTCCATCTATTCTCAAACGACATGCATACGTACATAACTTTATACTTTTTTGTGGCGAGGGATACATTTTTCATACAGTCACCCACAGCCAAAAAGGAAGTGATGCGTTGTTCTTTTCACTCATCTCCTTTGTTTGTCGTTTCGAAAGGACATCCTTTTTGTGTGTGGGGGGGTAATGGGCTGTGCAGAATTATTCTTCATCTGAAAATCTATTTATTAATGGAAGGCGAACAGGAAGTCTCGACGGCGATTTCCAACTCGGGGGACTTTGGATTTACGAGAGGATATTAAAAGCTGTCTGACTTAAGCCGCCGGAAGTTGTGTCTGATTCAAAATTCAAACATTGAAATCCTGCCAAAGCGATGTACCTACCTATCGATCTCTGACAGTATTAGCATTGCTTGAAATTTCTATCAAAAACCTTCCACTCTCTGCACCTAATGGTCATAAAAACCCATAAACTCAATCACATTACCATTACCGTTGATGAGATAGCCATTTGGCAAGATCCCAAAACGATTCAATTCAATATCTTCGCATTACGTATGCCCAAGCCATTAAAACCAATGATCGGGACAAAACTCAATCACAACTCTCAGTTCCTTAACCGCAAAATTAATTGCAAAAGTAATTTCAAAAACCATCTACAATTCAAATTGTGAGTCACTGTTAAAGGGACCCTATCATACCTCTCATTCTCTTTATCCGTTCTCTCTAATGTATTCATAATTTGATATTACACCGGGACGACAGTCTACGACTGTGTTTGCTAAGCTGGTCATGGATATCTAGTATCCTCACATCCTGTTCTGTAGCCAAGTCCATGGGAATGCATTGTAGTTTCCGTTTGACATCATCCGATGAGCCGGAGTAGACTAGTGGTGCCAAGATAACGAAAGATGCAATCAATCTCCGACTTTACGACCCTTACACGTGTGGGGTGGCAGAAGGATATGAGGATGAGGGAAATAGGAGAATGAAAACCGGAAATGAAAGGAATTTTTTTTTTTTTTTTTTGTTCAACATGAGACAGTGGAGATGGGGGGTATGATGCGTGTAAGCGATGGTAATGGGGGTCGATAGCATTAACTACTGCCCGATACCTCGACGACGGCTGCAGCGGAAGTGGTTGTCGTATGTCCGGTCATGCAATTACCATTAGTATGCGGGATATCGGTTGATGGTAAGGCTGTTGCAATCGTTATCGTCGGCGGTGTTGATATCATTACCAGTTTGGTAGGCGTGTTGAGAGGTGACGGTCCTGATGCTATTGACTGACTGTCGTCATCGTCATCGCCATTCTGATCCACTGCATTGCCATTGCCATTGTGTTGATGGTGATTGGTGTTGTTTGTGTTGTTGTTATTGTTTTCACCAGCATTTGGTGGCGGTGGTGGTGGCAGAGAATCTAATTGATTCGTCTCCAACAGGATAATATCGTTCATTTGTTTTATCTCCTCGGTTGATGGTGGATCCGGTAGGCTGATTATACTATCGAATCCGTTTTCGATGTCACCATCCGGATAGTCGACAATGGTCGTATTGAATACCTTCATAATGTCCGAAGCACCGTTACTAAGGTCCTCCGTGGAATTATGTGGCGTTGGTTCGTCGTCTTCGTCGGCGATACCGTTGTTGTGATAGGTGCCATTGGTCATGTCGTTGCGAATGACCGTGTCCTGCTTGAGGAGGGCTGCGGTGATTTTTGGTTTCGATTCGACGTCATTGGATCCGTCGACATCGGAATCTGTTTCGGCTTGATTGTTGGCATCGCAGTTTGGTGTGGTTGACGGGCTGTTCTCGATGCAATGACCGTTTTCAGAATGTCCATTGTCGTCGTTGTGATTCTCTGTCTGTTTCGGCTGTGGCGGATGCGGGGCTTTAGTTGCAGCTTGGGACGGAGTAGTGTAATCTTGCTGTTCGATAGTGTAAAGCTCTTGATTGCCATACGAATATCGTTTGTTGGAATCGACGGATGATGTGGAGCTCAGATCGGACTGCGAGAGGCCTGTGTTGGAGTGTTTAGCGAGTTTAGGTCCATCGTCAGTAGACTCGTCGACTTCGTCGATTTGATGGAGATGATTCGATTCGACGTCGCCATTGGTGCTGCTATTGTCGACGGGTGGTAGATGTATTTGAACCTCTTCATGACTGGACGACGAAGGCTTCTCCTGCACACAATTTTGTGCCCCTTTAGCAGCTGCATCGAACGTAAAGGATGGCTTCTCATCTACCGGACTGCTTGGCATACATTTTGAGTCAGCTCCGCGTGATACTTCGACCACAAAGACACCATCCTTCTCCGAGTTGTTATAGTGCATTTTAGTTTCCCTCGCATCACGGGATATATCCTGCAAGAGAGAAAGTAAAGCAAACATTATACCAAAGGATAGTAGTATGATAGACTGACATATCTAGAGTGATTGTAATAAGAATCAAGTGCCTTGAGCCTACGAGTACACACAATACATCCATCCAGATACCATATACCTCCTCCGTAAGGATCGTACTTTAGAGACAGAGTAAAGAGCGTGCTCCATGTATGTACACACCAGCAAAGAGCAAAGGAAGAAAGTCGAAAAAACGTACGAGCAAACTGAACGTAAAAACTTTGTACAATAAAAAAAGTGGAAACAAAACAAAAGTTTAAAAAAAAAGTTACAACATCGAATCCGTAGCTAAACCTAGGAACATAGACTATGTAGAGTATACAAGCAGAGATGCAAAAACAACACACGTACGCATACGAGAGACAACACTCAACTTACATTTCGTTCTTCGGTCTCAACAATGAGGTGGTTATTCTTAAGGGTCATCGTGGTAATTGAACCGTTCGCCCCCGAATAATTACATTGCATTGTTCCAATGGTTCCAGCATGCGGAGTGGCAACGATGGCACTGATGCCAGTAGATTTGGTACTGCCCGTTTGGGTCAACAATTGTGTTGGCGTTGTTCTTCGTCTATCTTCCTCGTCATGGTGTATTGTTTGAATACCATCGACATTCGTATCGGATGATGATGACCTATCATGTGCAACACAACCATTACAATCACGACCGGGCATACCAACGCTACTGTTGCCGCTGTCAGTCGTTTTGCCGTTCGCTTGCCGGCTCGACGGATCTGACCGGGTTTCAATGTTGGCGGGGGGAGGTTTTGCTGTGTTAGCATACGCTAGCGACGATGCACACAACTGAAAATGCAGGAAAAGAAGAAGATACAAAGGATTTTAGGGGATTTTCTTATTTTTTTTTTTCTTTTTTTCTTTCTCAGTATTAAAATGAATCTCTATCTACAACGTGCAACGGGGCTGTACTCAGTGGCAGTAAATTGAATCAAGGGGCGTCTATGAAACCTCCTTCCCATTCAGCGATAACCTTACTACCAAACCCCACCACAACTAGCAAGAGTTCTTTCATTCCAATTTTTCATGAATGGCTATAAAAAGTCCTTGAATTATTCCACCATAAATAGATTTCATCCTTTGTCAAGGACTTCCGCTGTAAGCCCCATATCGCAGCGATAAAAAACATCTCTGCATTGAACTAAAATGTCATCCGCACACCCATATACACATGTATACGAAAGGACTATGGTGCAAGGACGAACGAGCAGCAAAATAAAAAATACAAAAAAAGAGGAGTAAACTGACTTGGCTCTGAAAAGGAGGAGGAAGAAATAACTCGTTGCGTTCGATATACATAAATAACCTCCAGCCAATGTAAAAGGATACGTATAGGGTGGGCCATTTAGTGACACTGACAGCCGTTTCCCGCTTCATACCCCCCCGGAACGAAATGAGTCCCTCTACGCTTGAACAAAGTTGGGAAATATTGAATGCTTATTTCCAAAGTGAGTGCTGTGTAGCCAAACAGCGCGTTTTTTGAAAAGAAGTTTTGGCCAAAAGGAAGCATTCACTGCGGCTGAAGTACGTAAGTCTATGAGACTGGTATGCTAATGGACAACACCCATGGTCTCCGTCGTCGTACGGTGAGCACAGATGAGAATATGGCTGCTGTGGCCGAAAGTGTGAGACTCAACTCACGAAGAACAACTCGCCATCGATCTCAAACAGCTCAAGGTTTCACGCACTAGCCTAAAGAGAAAGATCTCGGATTATTCGCTTATACGGTCCAACCGACTCAGCAGTGAAAGGCGCGAATTATAAAACTAATGTCCAGTGGGGTTTAAAAAAAACACAACTTTATTTTACACACTCCAAATTCTAACTGAACTAACTACAATTTTTTGTTTTGCATGAAACCTACGCTTTGCGAAGGTGAGTCCAATGAATTGAATCAGTTCACAGTCGCCGGAAATTTGCCAGACGCTGACTCTTCAATTAATAAGGTCACCTGTGCAATTACAATTTCTATCTTAATGACGTTCGCACTTTCCAATCGGCATGTGCATCCGGTCGTTGCTGCGGGTGTTGGCATTGCAGGTGTTGTTGTTGTTGTTGCTGTCTGTCTTGTGCTTGTAACTCCTCCCCCCTAGGTGTGAAGCGAGGGCCAGGAAGCTCTGGGATAGCTGGGCTCGAGCGGTACCGAAGGTAGTTTGTTCTACGAAAATAAATGATGAGTATGATGGATGCTGATGCGATGCAACCTATGCTGAAGAGAGTATAGCCGTCTTCATGTTTAATTTTCCAGATCAAGCTATGTGTTTCTTCTTGCTGTGAAAATCGAAAGTCGTTTAATTTTTTTATGTTAAATGTTTGCATAGTGTAATTTGGGGATATGTGTTCGTATGAGGCTGGAAATATGTTGATATTATCCCAGAAGGTATTCGGTTTATGTCTATAGGTTATTCCGTTGATTGTTACTTCGCAGTTTTCGTAGTATATTAGCGCTGAGCCAGTTAAAGTTTGCTGGAAATTGCTGCATGTTGAGTTAATAAGTGTCGGTCTAACGTGGATGAGGAGTATGTAGTTATCTTCTGGTTGGGAGATAGAGACAGCTTCGCCGATGTCGTTGACTGCACAGTTCGCTGGGATGTTTTTCATGATGTTTCCGATGCATGTAGACTCTTGCGTTGATTCCTGATGTGGAGATTCTCGACAAACGAAGACATTCTCTATTCGTGGGCATTTGAAGTCAAAATATTGGATACCTTGCTCGTTAAATAACATATATGGCTTTACAATAATTTCTTTTGTCTTGTTAATGGGTAGTGGGACTAGGTGGAAAAAGGAAAAGTCTTCTTGGGATAGGATAGGAACACGAATGTTAAAGATTATATTTGAGTGATTGTAGTATGCTTGTAATTCTAGCATCTCGAACAGGTGTTCGCTTGATTTCACCTCTATTGAATTGTTAAGGGTATCGTAAATAAGTAGAAGTTCTTCTTTGTTAAGTATCATTTTGGGGATGATATTAACTTTGGCTAAGACAACGGCTTCAGAGATGTCACGTATGTGATTTGATAAGAGGTCAATATTGAAATTGAGGTGATTAAGGTATTGAATATTAAGAAGCATGTCGGAGTTAATACGGATTTGATTAGTGGATCGGTTCTGCGAATATTCGAGGTAGTTCTTTATTAAGTCTTGTTGGAGGTTAATGTGTGTTGTTATGTTTTTAAATCGTTCGATCATTTGTGTGTTCAGCTTAGAATTCATTGAAATTTCATTGAGAAGGTATTGTTGTCTTTTGGTTAGAATTTCAATATCTTTATTTAGGCTTGTTGCATCGTTTTCGTCCATATTTCCTGTTATAAATTTAATGGCTGTTCCTAGTCCGTTAAAAAGTCCTCTTTTCTGTCTAATCGTTGGCATAAGGAATTCTATTTTGTTTCGAAGTTCTTTAAGTTTTTGGGTTGTCGTTTCTACAGAAGATTTAAGGTTTTCGATATGGTTAAATTTTGTTAATGTTTCTTCTAGTTTGTCTATGTTTGTCGTGTATTCGTCAAGTTTGACTATGTGCAAAATATTGTAGTATGTCTTAATGGTCTTTGCTGTGCCTAGTTCCAGTGGGAGTACACCCTCTAGTTTCGTAAGGTCACGGATTTCCAGTTTTTGAGCATTTAGTAGAGTGAACCTAATAGAATGAGTTTGTTATTCATTAAATTGTCGTGTTAGTTTCTTTTTCTTTTTTATTTTTGATTTGTGGAATTTCTTATTATCTACTGTTAGTAACGTTACTCTATTGTTTGATTTAACTTTATGTCTAGAAAATCGAGGGGTTAATTTATTGCGTTTACATTCTCTTCTGTATATAGTTTGGTTACTTTGAACATCTTCGGGTTCATTCCTATTCAAGTTTAATTTTTCTATTCTCTTGCTTACTGATTGCTCTAATTGGTTTTTTATTTTTGGGAATAATTCTTCTTGAAAATTGGTAAGTTTGGTAAGGTACTCATGTTCGTTATTATAATTGAGGTTTTCAAGGAATTTGAATGTGCGTCCATAAAATAGTTCGTACGGGGTGTATTTAGTAACAGAATGGATAGAATTGTTATAAGTGAATATGGTGTCAGAGAAAATGTCGTCATGGTCTATTTCCAGTTTGTTTTCTTTGTTAGTTGTGAAAATAATGCGGTAAATTTCTGTTAGAGTAGAATGGAGGCGTTCTACAGGAGAGTTGCTGCTTGTCTGTTGGAAGGATGTTATGTGTAGTGTGATTTGGTGTCGTTTGCAAAAGTCTCTAAAGATGTTAGAAGTGAATTCTGTGCCTTGATCACAGACAATTTTTGATGGGATGCCGTGTAGGCTAATGTAATGTTTGAGGGATTTTAAAATAAGTAAACTATTACGAGAAGTCAAGGTATAGCCGGCAGCAAATTTGGAAAATTTGTCTAGAATCGTAAGAATAGGTTTGCCGTTGATTGTATATATATCGATATGAAGTGTATCGAGAGGTTTAAGAGGTGTTTCCGGTTTTTCGAATTTGATTTTTTGTGGGTTTCTGTCGTATTTTAATAGATTACATTTTTCACAATTATTAATTGTTTCGGTGATCTTGCTTTTCATATAGGGAAAGTAATACTCTCTTTTTAGATGTAGGAGAGTTTCTTCGATGCCTCTATGGTTGTTGTTAAGGTGATAGGCCCTAATAAGTTCTTCCTGTTGTTCGGTTTGCCTGATGTCGGTTAGTAGTTCTACGCAGCGGATAAGACGAAAGGTTTTGCTATTAGAAAAGTATTTAGAGAAAGTGGTTTGGACGGTTTTGAAGGTTTCGTCGTCAGTAAAGACAGCATTCAGTTTGTTAGGTGCCATGAATTGTTTGAAAATGGCTATCATTTCATTTTCGTTAAAGTTTGGTGATCGTATTGTTCGTCTTTGTTTGTTCTTAAATATTGTTTCAAGTGTCATAGGGGAACCTTTATTAGATTTCTGTAAAATAATTTGGAGAGAGAATTCATT
Organism: Eumerus sabulonum; assembly: GCA_951905685.1. Lineage (NCBI taxonomy): Eukaryota > Metazoa > Arthropoda > Insecta > Diptera > Syrphidae > Eumerus > Eumerus sabulonum. Next base: position 110,383,911 of record OX645062.1, on the reverse strand, counting down.
AAGGGGTCTTTCGGAAATATGTATCCCATCATTCAGATTTTCTGTTGCTGAATGTATGGTTGATCCACTGGTACCTTGAACTGATAAACCGTCGTTGACATTGATGTCGATGTTTTGAATCGGTTTTATTTTTATCCTGCTTAACGCGTCAGCGTTCGTGTTTGCTTTTCCTTTCTTGAATACGATTTCGTAATCATATTCTTCTAATTTTAATCGCCAACGAAGCAATTTTGAGTTGGTATCTTTTAAATTCATGATCCACGTTAGGGGTTTGTGGTCGGTTATGATTTTAAATCTTCTTCCGTAGAGATATGGCCTAAAATATTTGGTCGCCCAAACAATTGCCAACAATTCTTTCTCTATCGTAGAGTAATTAATTTCAGAGGTTGTTAGCGTTCTACTCGCGAAACATATAGGCTTGTCACTTCCGATGGGACCTTGTGACAATATGGCGCCTATCGCAAAGTTACTTGCGTCGGTGGTTAAATTGAATGGTTTCGAGAAGTCAGGATATTGAAGAATGGGGTTGTTAGTGAGGATGTCTTTACATATTTCAAATGTTTTTATGTATTGTTCATTAATTTCGATTGGGCGATCTTTTTTTAGGCATTCAGTTAGTGGCTTTACTAGTTTCGCGAAGTCTTGTATGAACTTCCTATAATATCCTAGCAATCCTAGGAAGGCTCTTATGTCTTTTTGGGTTTTAGGAAGGGGGAATTGTTTGATTGCATGGATTTTATCTGGGTTTGGTTTCACTCCGTCGGTTGTGACGATGTGACCCAGGAAGGCAATTTCTTTTTTTAGGAACTCAGATTTATCTAATTGAATTTTGAGGTTTGATTCTTTTAATTTAGAAAAGATTTTTTTAAGATTTTCTAAGTGTTCCTGAAGGGATGTGGAAAAAACTATTAAATCGTCCATGTAGCATAGACAGATTCTACCGTTAAGGTCTCCTAAAACTTTATTCATTACTCTCTGGAAGGTTGATGGTGCGTTCATGAGGCCAAATGGCATACGCAGGAACTCATAGTGTCCGCCATCAACAGAAAAAGCTGTCTTTGCTATGTCTCTTGGATCCATCTCTATTTGGTGGAATCCACTAGCCAAGTCTATTGTTGAAAAGTACAAGCATTTTCCAAGCTTGTCTAAAATTTCGGTGATGTTGGGCAAGGGATAACGGTCGGGAATGGTTTTTTCATTTATTTTTCTGTAGTCGATGACTAGTCGCCACTTTTGTTCGCCGCTGGCGTCCTTTTTTTTGGGGACTATCCAGACAGGTGCGCTCCATGGCGAAAAGCTATTGCGAATTATGCCTTGTTCGAGCATTTTGTTTATCTGCTTTTGAATTTCCTGTTTGTGGCAATAAGGGTACCGATAGGTTTTAGTATAAATGGGGACATCATCTGTTGTGAGGATTCGGTGTTTGATTTGGTTGCTAAATGTTAATTTCTGCCCTTCTTTGTGAAAGATGTCTTCGAATTCTTTACATACTTTTAATAACCCTTTTCTTTCTTCTGCGTTAAGATGGGATGTACGCAGAAGTTTTGAAATATTGGCTTCTGAAAGGGGTTCGTTGTGTTTTATACTAAAATTGTATATTTCGATGAAATCGGAGGAGGAATAGGAATTTGTCTTTAATGGTTGTTCAATTAATAGAGTTTGTTGTTTAAAGGAGTTATTGCATACCTCTACTTGACAGTACCAGTCTTTGGCAGTATATAAGCCTTCAGAGATAGTGAGATCGGGTTTAATTAAAGTGTGTTGGATATATACATCACCGTCTCTCTTGTCAACGGGAACTCTAAGGGAGATTGCAGTATTCGGGGGAACTATATGTTTGCCTGAACTGAAGTTCGGCTTAAATTGGAGTGGTATTGTTACGTTTTTAGTGATTAGTGTTTTACTTTCCAGATCTATTTTGGCACGAAGTTCAGAGAGAATGTCGAGACCTAGTAGGCCATCGAAATATTCGTGAAATTTGAAAAGGAAGAAGGAAAATTGTAAATCGGATTCGTGAAACTCATCAAAAGCAAACATTGTAACCTTTTTGTCGAGTTGGTGGTTATTAAGTATAGTGGATATGTGTATAGGCGTGCATTTTTCTATTCTTAGGTGTTGGGTGAATTCAGGATTAATAAATGAAGCTGAAGCTCCAGTGTCGATTAAGAATTTTAATGGTCGACCAAATGGTGACGATATGTGGACATAAGGTAGAATGGAACCGTGTCTGTTTATGTCTATGTATCCGATTGCTGAGTTGGGCCTGGTAACTGAAAATTTGTGTCATCTATGCGTTGTTGGTCGGGTTCGTACATTGTCTGTAATGCGTTTCTATCTGTATCTGTATCAAGTTGTTGTTGGTAAAAATTATTGGGAAAATGATCTAAATTCGGTAGGTGGGGTGGGGGTTGATAATTATAGGCTTTTCGTGCGTCGATGTTATGTACCTCTTCAATTGTATACCGAGGTCCGTTAGTTCGTCTTGTTTGATTACTCATATTGGAAGGTCTATTTGGTGGAAGGGTTAAACGAGATCGATCGGAACCTATATCCATTGGTTCAGGTGGAGGCAAAGGACGAGAATAATTGTTAGATGACGTGTGGTATTGTGGGGTTTGTGAAAAATTGCGTCCGAAATTAGGTTGGGTTTGCTGAGGAGTGTTATTTCTAGCAATTGGTGGGTTTAAATGTGGTGGTCTTATGTTAAGCTTGTTTGGTATGAAGGGGTTGTGTTGGTATTTAAACTGTGGGTTTTGAGGAAGGAAAGGTGTTGGTTTATAATGTTGATTGGTGGTATAATTAGTCCTATTATGGTTATACCTGTGGTTAGCTTGGTAAAGATTTGTAGGGTATTGATGGAGAGGTTGTTTTCTGAATTGATTTTGGGGTTGATAGTCATATTTCATGTAATACATGTTTTGTTCCTGAATACAAAACGACAGTGCTATAGCTAAAGAGGAAGGTTTCATGGCCCTTATGCTAGAACCAAGAGGTTCTTTAAGGCCAGCGAGAAATGTGTTTAGACACATTTCCGCATATAAGTCTCTTTTAGCTTTGATGACATTTTGATCGGTTTCATGTATCAAAATATTGTTGTTCATTGCTGCTTGGATTTCTATGACTTCACTATGAAACTGTTCTATGGTTTTTGTATTTTGTTTGAGAAGGTGCAGGTCACGTATTAGGGAGGTTTCATTTCTTTTATCTGAGTAATGGAGTATTAAGTTGTTTTTAATTTCTTCCCAGTTGAGTGGAGTCCCGTACATGTTGAGGACTTCATTCGCTTGGTCAGTTATTTTATTTCGTATAGCCCGTAATATTAATTGTGACGTAGGAGTGCCTTGCATTCCATTGATATACGTTAAAATTTCTTCGACGTTACTTATAAAATCATATAACAGTCTAGGATTACCATCAAATTTTGGTAAATCCTTAACTGCGTCTGGGATTCTTAGCGATTCGAAAATATTTCTCGTGGTAATTGCAAGTACATTGGGGTTTTGGGGTGGATTCGTTATGGTGTTAAAATTGGAAACACTAGGTTGTACGATAGGGTTTTCTGTTGGATTCATAGTGGAGTTAGTATGGGGGATTCTGGGTTCTTCGAATTGCGTTGTAAGCAGAGAAGGATAGCTACTAGATTCAAAAATATTTTGTTCGACACTTTCAGGTATAGAATTCAGGCTCCGAAAGAATTTTCTCAGTTTAGGATAGGGAGTTGATATGTTCTTAAAGGATTTTTTCTCGGATGGCATTAGGAGTTTAGGTTTATTGTTGACACATTAGTTTTAGGGTAGATAACAAATAATTCTTTGTTTTATTTACTTTACTCAATGTCTTATGTATTACACAATATTTTTTTTTTTTTTATTCAGTACACATTCGATTTCATTAATTTTCACAGCTTTAATATCAATAAAATATGTATGTATGTGTAAATTGCTTAGTGACTAAATTAACAGTAGTTTTACATATGTCTGTATATGTATAGGTATATTTTTATATATTTTGTTTATATCCTTTTTTTTTTCAAAGATTCTTATAGTTATTAAGTGGTTTTACATATTCAAATTAATTATAAAGACTACAAAACTGACTTACATATAGCTCAGCAGAAGAGTTACTATTTTCATTGTTATTAAGATATCTGATGTTGCTTCTCGATGATTTTCCTTTTCTTGGCTTGATGTACCTTCGCTCACTATGAGTTTTTTTTTTTGTTGATATTCTTTCGACCACTTTATTTACCGATATACTTTCGATAATTGTCTTCCTTCGAATTTTCTGTTTTACCGATATACTCTCGATAGGTAATTGTCTTTTTCGAATTTCGATCACTTTTGTTTTTCTTTTACCGATATACTCTCGATAGGTAATTGTCTTTTTCGAATTCCGATCACTTTTGTTTTTCTTTTACCGATATACTCTCGATAGGTAATTGTCTTTTTCGAATTTCGATCACTTTTGTTTTTCTTTTACCGATATACTCTCGATAGGTAATTGTCTTTTTCGAATTTCGATCACTTTTGTTTTTCTTTTACCGATATACTCTCGATAATAATTGTCTGATTTGATTCTTTGCCGGTTTTTTAAGAGTTGATACTCACTGCACCTAGCGTTTTAGCGTCGTCTATTTTCGGTTAACCGCCGATTACTTTCCACGCACAAAGTTACTAAGTGAACATTTATTCCGGCCTACGCGACTGCGCCAATTATAAAACTAATGTCCAGTGGGGTTTAAAAAAAACACAACTTTATTTTACACACTCCAAATTCTAACTGAACTAACTACAATTTTTTGTTTTGCATGAAACCTACGCTTTGCGAAGGTGAGTCCAATGAATTGAATCAGTTCACAGTCGCCGGAAATTTGCCAGACGCTGACTCTTCAATTAATTAGGTCACCTGTACAATTACAATTTCTATCTTAATGACGTTCGCACTTTCCAATCGGCATGTGCATCCGGTCGTTGCTGCGGGTGTTGGCATTGCAGGTGTTGTTGTTGTTGTTGCTGTCTGTCTTGTGCTTGTAACTCGCGCGACCATCCGTTTCGTTATCGTTCCGTTCGTTATCGGGCCTTGGAGGCGCATTTTCATCTTGGCGGCTACTTTACTTGGGCTCAGAAAACCCGCACGTTATTGTCGAGAAGCCAGTGCATCCACAGAGAGTGACAGTTTGGTACGGATTGTGGAGTGGTGGCGTTATTGGACCATTTTTCTTCGAAAATGAGGCTGGGAACAACGTTTGGGTTAACGGTTGGCGTTACAGAAACCACTACTGAATTGAAGATATGGTTTTGGACGTTCTCTGGTTCATGCAGGACGGCGCGCAATGCCACACAGCCCATACCGCAATCGATCCTATGCGCACCAAATTCCCAAATCGTATTATCAGCCGCCTTGGCGATGTCAATTGGCCGCCTCGGAGCTGCAGGAACAGACGGCCTGTCTGCCGAGTTATTCAAAGTGGCTGGAGATGATCCGGTAGGACGCATGCACCAGCTCATGTGTAAAATACGGTCGAAGGAAAGCATACCCGACGAATGCAATCTCAGCATCGTTTGCCCAGTCCACAAGAAACGAGACTCCTCTAACTGCGTCAGCCATAGGGGAATAAGTCTCCTTAATATCGCATACAAGACCTTCTCTGCCGTATTGCCTGAAACCTTTTGTAGATAATCTGATAGGTTCGTATCAGTGTGGCTTCAGGTCAGGTAAGTCCACAATAGACCAAATATTCACACAGAGGCAGATCTTGGAGAAGACCCATGAATACCAAATCGACACTCATCACCTTTTCATCGATTTCAAGGCCACGTATGACAGTGTGCATAGAGACGAGCTATACAGCGACATGTTTAGTTTTGACATCCATGCTAAAATCGTCAGATTGAGCAGAATGACTATGGGAACTCTCGCTGCCCCATCAAGGTCGGTAGCGAATTAACCGAGACCTTTGACATTAAAGAAGGATTTAGACAGGGTGACGCACTGCCATATAACTTTTACAACATCGTGCTTGAAAAGATCATACGAGACTCACTTGCCAACACAAGGGGTACGATCTATTTCAAGTCGGTACAACTGCTTTCGTACGCGGATGGCATTGACGTAATTGGACGAACACAGCGGGACGTCAATGATGCATTCAAAAGCATTGAAGCAGAAGCGGCCAGAATTGGTTTTTCGGTTAACGAGGGTGAAACGAAGTATATGCTGTCAACAAAAAAAAAAAAAAAAGACGTGCAACACCGACATCTCGGCCAGAACGTAATAATTGACAGACAGGTTCGAAGTGATCAAGGACTTGGTCTACCTTGGCTCACTAGTGTCCAGCGACAATAACACCAGCGCTGAGATCAAACGCAGAATTACTCTTGCCAACCGCTGCTTCTTTGGGCTTAAGAGGCAACTGAAAACTAGAGCGCTCTCTCGAAAGCCCAAAGTTGCGCTATACCTTAATCATCTCGGTCCTCCTCTGTGGCGCAGAGGCTGGGGCTTTAACGATGTCGGATGAAGAGGCCCTTGGTCGTTTCGAGTGGAAAATTCTGCGTTGAATCTACGACTCCGTTTGTATAAACGGAGAGTAGAGGAGAAGATACAACAACTAACTATACGGGCTGTACAGCGACATCAGCCTAGTACGACGTCTACGGGTTCAACGTTTAAGATGCCTAGGCCATATAGAGCGAATGGATAACACAGTTCCGGCCCGAAGAGTCTTTGAGCCCAACCCCGAGGGATGACGCTGCAGAGGACGATCGAATCTACAGCACAGAGGTGGAAGTGGACTTTAACCAACTGGGAGTGCGTCGCTGGAAACAACTGGCAAAAGACCGTGTCAGCTGGAGAAGTTTGTTGGCCCAGGTTCACACCGGACTGTAGCGCCACCTAAGTAAGTAAGTAAGGACTTTTTTTGTGTGGGGAGCCGTGAAAGACCGATGTTATACCAACAATCCCGAAACGATTCAAGTACTTAAGGTCAATATCATCCAAGCAATCCCTGAACTATAGCCCGAAATAATCAACCAGATCTTGGAAAATTGGGGTGGGTGGGGTGGTTCGAAGCCAGCCGAGGAAGCCATTTGAACGACGTTGTACTTCATAATTAATGGGAAAGTTTGTTCTTATTAACGAAGTTTGTTCGTTTTATTGCATTTTTAAAAAGAAACTTGTATTTGGCCCACCCTGTTCACTGTGCACATGTGGTATACGAGTACCATCTCCATCGCATAGCGAACATTTTTCCACAGATACTTTCAACGGGAAGTAGGTAGGTCTTCCATCCTCAAAACATCGAACTTTTACATGTGAACAGTGATTATTCAGTTGGACGTTCCACTCTGAAACTCAATTGATAGCACACGAAGGCGACGGTCTCCATCAAATGCTGTCACGCTGCGTAACATGGAACTCCTTTTGTCGATTCTACTAGCACGAATGGCGTTCATGTGCACGTACATGAACCCATTCACCGAACTCCTCCCCATTGTCGTTTCGAAAGGGAAATCCTGGATCGCGGATTTTCTCCTTTTTCACTCTGTCCTGGGGGAGGACATTTCAGTTATGAGCAAATATTGTTTCAAGGCTTCACACCTGCACCTCTATTTTTTCTTCTCTCTCCATATCCTCCATATCCTGTCAAATGTTTTTCTCCTTGCTGTTTCGTATCCCTTTTCCGTTGATTATAAAATACACATCATCGACCGCATGGTGACCAGCCATGGCACGGATTTAAACTCCATGCTCGTCGGCTTAGACTTTATTGAAAGGTTTATCATATCGCTCCCAAGTAAACAATTGGATACGTGATAATATTAGATATCGTTCGGGGCAGGTAAATCAAATCAATGCGAAATGGCTTATACGCATATGGTGACAAATGGCAAAGCCTTCATAACAGTCAGTTTGGTTAGGCAATCCAATAAAACGTTTTACGACTATGACCTATTAAACCGGATACCGGATGAGTGACACAAAACATTCCGTTTTATATGGGACTGTGATGTGGACTTCCGAGGGTTTTGATGGCTAGAATCGTCAAAGGCATTTTTCCGGTCGGATGCTGCCAGGATAGTGCTGAGTAGTTGTTGACAGAGCTGTTTACTTACATTCGCAGCTATTATATTGGATTGTTTTTTGGGTGACGAGAAAGTGGAACATGGAATTCGTGATTGATTGATTGGCCTGGTTAAGGATAATAGTGATGCGGGAACGTGAGTTCTCTACGAGTTAGATCGATTTGTGGGTGGGTGGTAATGGAATAGTTTTGTTTCTGGATAAAGCAATTAAACTCTAGTGCTTTTGACGTACTGTAATGTTTCCCGAATTGAGAGTTATGACGATACAATTCTGTTTGATTACAATTCTCTATAAGGCACACCATCAAACCAGGCTTATGTGTGTACGGAATGGCATTTGTAAGGACGATAAATAACTGGATATTGGAAAAATGGAATTCCTCATAACACATTCCCCGAGTATTTGTGTGGATGTTTTATTGAAAAATCGATGAACTCGGAAGAGCTTTCGGTATTCAGGTTACATAAACGTGTTGAGCGAAAATGATGTGAATTGGAGTATTGTTCCTTCCCTTTATTGGCACTGGGTAAGGAATTCCCAAAATCAATTATATCGATTCGACAGATGTATGGTAGTAACCTAAGATTTCTGGTGTAAAATACTATCAGTATTCTTAAATACGATGTACTTAATGAGCCGTGGCGCAGTGGGTAGTGTGTTGGCGTCTGACGCCGATGACACGGGATCGAATTATGATACAGCCATGTCATCGAACGGGTTTTTTCACGGTGCTTCTCCTCAGCGGAGTACTGACAAAACCCCCTTCTTCTCGAATTTCGCCGTTCGGAACCGGCAATAAACTGTAGGTCCCTTCCACCTATGGGAAAATAAAATCACACACAACATGGGTGATTAAGAGAAGCTCGGCTTTAGCCCTTCGTGGACTGTAACGCGGTATACTTACTTACTTATCAGGCCTTCGATCCATGGGGGATTTGAGCCTGAGCTATAGCTGCCTTCCATCCTTGACGGTCCCGGGCACGCTGCTTCCAGTTATCAAGACTAAGATGTCTTACATCCGCGATTACTTGGTCTTTATACCGAAGGTTCGGTCTTCCTCTTCTTCTCGAACCAGGAGGCTCTTAGCATCTTTGTATAGTTCGTAGAGTTCGCGGTTGTGTCTTCTTCTCCATTCACCTTCCTCACAGACAGGACCAAATATCCGGCGCAGAATTTTTCTTTCGAAAGAACCCAAAATCAGCTCCGCTGTCCGCTCCGTACAACAAGACTGGCTGAATGAGCGTTTTGTAAAACATGACTTTGGTCTTTCGAGTGAGGAGTTTTGACCCCAGTTGTTTGGACAAGCCGAAGTAGCATCGGTTGCCAAGGGCGATTCTATGCCGGATTTTCACTGTGGTGTCATTTGTGGAATTTACGTTTGTCCCGAGGTAGACAAACTCCTTAACTACCTCGAAATTGTAGCTGTCAATTGTTATATTTTGTCCCAGGTGGTGAGCGACGGATTGGTTTTTGCTTGACAGCATGCACTTCGTTTTGTCCTCATTGACCTTAAGACCAACTCGTTTCGCCTGTTCTTCAATCGCCGTGAATGCTTCCACAATCCCACGGCGAGAACACGCGATGATGTCGATATCATCCGCGTATCCTAGCAGCTGGACGGACTTGTAGAAGATAGTGATTTCCCTGTTGACGCCTGCCCGTCGCACTATCTGCTCCAGCACCAGGTTGAAGAAGTCACATGACAACGCATCTATTTGCCGAAATCCGGTGCATGTTTCGAATGGTTCCGATGTCCTAGAACCAAGTTTCACGGTGCATCGCGTCTTTTTTAGCGTGGTTTTTTGATTTTCAGTCTCCCATCCTACATAACTCGTGCCCTGGGACACGACATATACGCAGTTCCGCAAATCCTTTATCCTTCTGTTTAAGCTGTTTGCCACTTTTTAGCCAGCTTCACCTCACCACCATGATGATCAGGTTTAAAAGCTGAAAAACGAGTTTCGCTAATGGAGTTTTTTTCATCGACGTTTCCGTATGTCCAACATTTGCGATGGATGATCTTTCACCGCTTCGGTGAGTGGAAAGGACGAAAAGTTTAATTAAAACCAGTGGGTGGGATAAAACAGGACGTACACCAAATCTCTGTTTTTGCCAATCTACTCCTCTGAGTGTCCATTTTATTGTTTTTACTATACTCTTGTCGACCCGTCTTCCGAGAGGTGCTTAGAAGCAAGCAAACGCGCTACGAAGTCTGATTTCATCAGATTTTTTTGTCTGTTTTTCAAGCTTTATTATCCAGTCCTTTTCGTCATTACATCCTTTACTCACTCGCTCCCCTGTCTTTTCTTCTCATTGCGGAATTAATTTAGTGCAAAGTTGTGTACTTAGGTCGTGATGGGGCGGTGGCCGACGGACGGGTCTGGAAAGGACACTTTTCAGGAAAACTTAATTAACATTTACAATCAGTTTCCTGACGAACTTTGAGAGTAGCCTTCATTGCGTCCGGTTGTTCGTCCATCAGTGATGGAAATGTGAAAGAAGCACTTTTCTTTGTGGTCAATCATCTACGCTCTTCCAAATCCCCGGACAGAATCACCTTATCTCGCACACTATCACCGAGTGAAGAGCTTTTGTTCGGGTATATGGCATACTGGTACACCTACGGGTTTATTGTCCCCGATTCGGAATGAAATGGGTTGCAAAGTGCAAAAAGGCACTTACAGGATTAGTTACCGTTAAATGCACTTAATTAAATGCACTTGCATTTAGCTACAGATATTGGGCAGTTGGCATGATGTCGGTGGGCGACAGAGAATGTTTGGAAGAATGTTTACTGCATCGCTTGGCTCTGATCAACGATCTGATTAAAGGAGACAGGCAGAGAGAGCGAGTTAGGCTGGGACACCAATGGTCCATTCAAATCGTATCGTATCGTTGTACGTAGTTAGAATCACATATGGATGCCGGATGTACGATGTTGTTTCTGGCAATTTCACAAATTTGCCACGCCATTAGGCGAAGGAAGTGTTTCGGCTGCTTCCGGTGCTACCGATTTTATTACATGCAAGTAGGGATGGACCAAAAGCTATTTGCAGGATACATCATTTTAAATTACTCAGAAATTTATTGCAACGAGCAAACATTGCTCAGCAAATGTCCTTGCAATAGATAACAAAAATCCTGCGTCAATAAATCCTGAACTAGAGTGTAAAGGGCAGAGTGTAGATGATGTTGAGTGCGGACATGATGGCATGGTAGGGATACACGTATTTTACAATGTAGTTTCGGATTTGAATTTGTCAGCGAAAGAAGGATTTGCTCTGGATGATAGAACGAATGGGAGACATGGGGAGCTTAAGCTTAAAATTTCATTTTCTTTTGTTGTTTTGTCGGGGATCAGTGCGATTTCCATTAGATGCGGATTAATGGCTTCTAAAGGGATGTCCACATTTTAGAGGATTGATTTATTTAACTAAAATCTATTAGGGCCATTGACGAATTCTCTCTGTTGCCGGGGATTTGTGAGATAGACCTCGTTGATTTAGTAGCTAGTCAGGTGGGGTTGTAGAAGGAAGGTAGTCTGGGGGAATACAATGTAACAACAGAGATGGTTGACGGGATGAATAAATAAATAATTCTTTCTTAAACGTATTTTAGAAACCTTATCTGAATCCTCTTATAGAAATACGAAATTAGTAGATTTACATTTTTGATCTGTTAGGATCCGGACTTTTTTATGAGTGTGGTTTAGGAGGGCATGGGCTCGGACTTACAGGGTAAAGTTGTTGATTGCTCTCAACCTAGCGAGATGCCAGCAACGATTCCTGCTTCAATGCCCGTTTCAAGGTGACATACAGCCTCCTCGTGGTGCCCTCTGGATACCCTCTACAACAACCGTTGAGAGGTGAACAAATATATGCAGCGATCGTCCTAGGCAAGAGGGCGCTACAATGGAATGTCAGAACCCTGTACACTCCTGGGGCTGCCCATAAACTGGAAATAGTATAAGGCGGATATTACTGCGATCCAGGAAATACGCTGGATAGGGAACGGTATAATGAGGGAGAAAGATTGGGACATATATTACATCATCCTCATATGTGCACATACCCATACCGAAGAGGCTGAAGACCTCATCAAAGAGGACTTGTATGATCTCTTGGACAACGCCTACGGAGCTTGTCCGGAATACGATTCAAAATCGTACTCGGGGATTTCAATGCCAAAATCGGTAAGGAGAACACCTTTGGCGGAGTAGTCGGAAAACATAGCCTCCACGGTGCAGGAACAGATAACGGCTTCCGACTCACGGACTTTGCGACAGCTCGTAATGCGGTGATAAGCAGCACAAGATTTCCCCGAAAACGAATCCACACAGCAACCTGGCGATCTCCGGATGGTGGAACCGCCAACCAAATCGACCGCTGACTGACGCAAGACACTCGTCAAACATCCTAAATATGCGAACATTCAGGGCGTAAACGTCGACTCTGACAATGTCCTCGCTGCAGCAAGATTCAGAGCGCAATTGTCCAATGTCAAAAAGCTGCACCAGCCCACCATGAGGAGGTCCGACATCGGATGCCTGATCACACCGAAGGTTATCACAGTCTACAGGGAGCAACTAAGCGATAGGCTCAACGGTATACCTATGTCGAGAACAAATGTCAACAATATCTGGCTGCATTGTCGCTTATCCATTCAGGAAGTAGCTGAGAACACCTTAGGTTACCTACCACCCCCGACAAGAAACCCGTGGTATGATGGCGAATGGGAGCAGAAAAAGGCAGCAATAGACGAGGCGTATCAAAAGGCCGCCTAGCGAGAGGAGTACCGAGCCAGAAAAAGGGAGGAGAAAAATCTGCTGCGACTAAGAAAAGAATCTTCGCAGCCTCCCAACCCAAGCATATCGAGGAGTCTAGGTACAAGCATAAAATGTATGTATGTTGGCGTTACAGTCCATGAAGGACCAAAGCCGAGCTTCTCTCGGCTCGGGCCTTTTATAAGAAAACTAAAAGCCTTGCTGGATGCTTAAAGGCGCCTAGGCTCTTCGTAATTGCAAAGACAATCTTGTCACCGACCCGCAGGGAATAGTAGATGTATTTAAACAGTATTTCCAGCAGATCCTTAACGAACATGACCAAGAGAGAGTGGTAGGGACTGAGGAAATCCCAACTCCAGCCGCTGAAGTAGTGCTCCCACTCAGCATCGAAGAAGTCGGCACAGCTATTCAGAAGCTGAAGACCAACAAGCTGAAGAACAACATGGCTTGAAATCAGAGCTCTCCAAGGCTGACGGCGACGGTCTGATAGGTAACATGCACCAGATCATATGTAGAATTCGGGAAGATGAAAGCATGACGACTGGAATATCAGCGCTATTTGCCCCATCCACAAAAAAGGCGATCCTACCTTTTGGAAGCACTATAGAGGCAAATTCCTGCTCAATGTCGCATAGAAGATCCTGTCCAGCGTACTGTGTGAACGTCTAAAGCCCTTTTGCACCGCACTAATCGGCAGCTACCGGTGCGGCTTACGGCCCGGCAAATCGACCAAACATTCACACTTCGTCAATTTCAGATCGATACACACCATCTCCTTATCGATTCTAAAGCCGCATACGACAGCATTCATCACAAAGAAATGTTTGATGCGAAAGCCGAATTCGGGGATCCCAGGAAAACTCCTCACTCAAAGAACCAAAGTCATGCTTTGCAAAACACTTAAACTCGTATTGTCAGTCTTGCTGTACGGAGCCTAAAGCTGGATAAACAAGACGGCTGAGCTGATTTATGGTTCTTTCGAAAGGAAAATTCTGCGCCGGATATTTGGCCCTGTCTGTGAGGAAGGTAAATGAAGGAGAAGACGAGCTGTACAAAGATAGTCCGGCTCCAGATATAGTAAGGCATTGGCCTCGGCCACATCGAGCGCATGAACACCAACGCTCCAGCTAAGAGGGTCTTCGCCTCCCAGCCTCCTGGTTCAAGAAGAAGAGGAAGACCGAACCTCCGGTATAAAGACCAAGTATTCGCGGAAGCAAGACGACTTGAAGCAACTTGATAACTGGAAGCAGCGTGAATGTCAGGGATGAAAGGCAGCTCTAGCTCAGGCTCAGATCTTCCTGATAAGTAAGTAAGGTTTAGGTCTTTTATGGAGGGCTACCATTTTGTTCATATAAGGAATATAGGTGTTATAGAGCGATGGATGTAAATGTCTCCAGTTCGGTAGAGACCATTTGAGTTTCTAACGCAACTTTTCCAAGTACAACGCTTGGCGGCTCTTAATGAAACTTGGAGTGAAGGTGCGGAACGAGATTTTTAATTGTATCGAGTTGAGATCGAGTTTTCGTTCAAGGACTAGTGGACTTTTTGATCGGACATAGTCTCGTAGCAGCAAGTACACGATTCCTCCATCGCAACATCCATAAGGGGACCTGGCGGTGTTTCGATCAATCGACAATCAATCAAATTGATCACATTGCGATCGACGGCAGACACTCCTCCAGCATGCTAGATGTCCGAACCTTTCGAGGAGTCGAGTAAGAACACCGAAATATAAGGTCAGATCAAGTCTGCCTCAAGCTCTCTAAAGTCCCGATGCAATCTGCACAAAGCATAGAACAGCAATGGAGTCATTCTCAGAACGCCATCATAGAGGCCGTGGCAGATGTACTCGGTTTCAAGCCACAACAGAAAAGGAGAGAGGAGTATGCGTTTCTGAGAAGAAAAAAGAAGGAGCACGAGAACCGCGAGATCGAGGAGATGGAGAGATGTTATTGCAGGAACGAGGTTCGAAAGTTCTACCATAAAGCCAGAGCAGAAGCCTGCCGGGATGAGCACGGACAACTAGTAGTGGAGTCACAGTCGATGTTGAGAATGTGGAAGGACCACTTCTGCAGACTGTATAACAGCGATGATAGTCAAAATGCCGCCGTCAGGCAGAGCGAACCATTCACAATGGACGAAGAGGAAGGAGAATCCCGTTCACCCGACCTAGACCATGGTAAGATAGCGATATCGAAACTTAAGTCCTCTAAGGCTGCTGGAGCAGACGGACTTCCCACGGAACTGTTTAAAGCAGCTGGCGATGAGCTTGTCAGGAAAATGTACCAACTCATCTGCAAGATATGGTCGGATGAACGCATGCCCGATGAATGGAATCTCAGTAGGAAAGGAGACCCCTATGACTCCGCCAATTACAGAGGGTTAAGCCTCCTGAACATGATATGCAAGATCCTCTCTGCCATAGTGTGTAAGTGCCTGAAACCGTTCGTGGACAATCTGATAGGTCCACTGTGGTTTGAGGCTAGGAAAATCCACGATAAACCAAATATTTACACTACGGCAGAGCTTCTAGGAGAAGACCCCTGAATTCCAGGTCGACACGCACCATCTCTTTGTCGACTTTAAAGCCGCATATGACAGTGTTTATAGAGACGAGCTTTACAGAGCCATGTCGTGTTTTAACATTCCTGCCAAACTCGTCAGACTGTGCTGCTGTGTCTCGTTGCTCCATTAAGGTCGGAGGTGAACTAACCGACCCCTTTGATGTTAAAAAAGGTTTTAGACAGGGTGACGCAATGTCATGTGATTTCTTCAACATTATTCTTGATCGTGCGGGACTCCGCGGCCAATACAAGAGGTACGATCTACTTCAAGTCCACACAATTGCTTGCCTACGCAGATGACATTGACGTTATTGGGCGGACAAAGCGAGACGTCAATGAGGCATTCTGAAGCAGAAGCGGCTAAAGTGGGCCTAAGGGTAAATGGGGACAAGACCAAATACATGCTATCATCCAAGAAAGACGCGCAACACCGACGTCTTGGTCAGAACGTCACCTTCGGCAGCTATATTTTTGAAGTAGTCAAGGACTTCGTCTACCTTGGCTCGATAGTGACAAGCAGCAACGACACCAGCGCTGAGATAAAACGCAGAATAACTCTTGCCAACCGCTGCTTCTTTGGGCTCAAGAGGCAAAGAGTAGAAGAGCCCTCTCTCGAAAAACTAAGGTATCCCTCTATAAAACCTTAATCATTCCGGTCCTCCTCTACGGCGCTAAGGTTTGGATGTTAGCAAAAGCGGATGGAGGGCGTTTCGAGAGGAAAATTCTGCGAGCAATCTTTGGTCCCGTTTGTGTAAACGGAGAGTAGAGGAGGAGATTCAACCAAGAACTGTACAGACTGTACAGCAACATCGGCCTAGTTAGACCTCTTCGGATCAAACGTCTAAGATGTCTGGGCCATGTAGAGCGAATGGACATCACCGCTCCGGCCGGAAGAGTCTTCGACTCCAACCCCAGGGGACGATGCAGCAGAGGACGGCCGCATTTAAGGTGGCGCGCACAGGTGGAAAGGGATCTCAACCAACTGGGCGTGCGGTACTGGAAGCGGCTGGCCAAAGATCGGGCCGGCTGGAGAGCCTTGTTGATTGATGCCCTAGTTCACCCCGAACTGTAGCGCCATCTAAGTAAGTAAGTAGGCTTCATTCGGTAGAGGCTACTCCTACGAGGCCTTTGGTAATCCTTTACCAAGAAGATAATTTAAGAACTTCAAATGTAGTCTGCGGGCTTATCTATAAAACAGACTCCCCTTTACGCTGCCAGCTCTATGAATCAAGAAGAGGAACGAACTTAAAGCGCACTAGATTCGATTCTGTGAACATTAAAATTTAATGAATCATCAGTCCTTTGCTCCAAATGGGCACTCAATGTTCATTCTGTATTCTCTGTCTCGTTGGAGGTTCCACTATGCATCAAGCTACCCTACAGCTCAACTGGGATCCAAACTCGTCAGAAGTTCGAATCGCATTCAAAGGCAACAGTACCAGCGACAGCATCAAGAATTCTCTTTGCATAGCAAATTCTGTTATAGAAACTTATGTAATTCACTTAAGAGGCTCTATAATTATCTTGCATTTCTCGCCTCCATCCCAGCCACAGACCGGCCACATGCAGTGAAAAGTCATCGCAAGGAAACTCGGACCTGACCTCGCCTCTTTTGAAATGAGTTGTTTGCATAGATGCACTGCACAAAGTCCTCCGACAAAACCGAAATAACATCCAGAAATACTCATGAATAAATAGAACGTACTAGATGTAATCCACAAGAGCAAGTACAATTGTCTCCGAGTCGAGATGTTCCTTTTCGTATGCGGTCTGCTCCTTTCGTTTTCGACTTTAATTAAACTTCCTTGAATGCAAACAAATCTTGAAAAGGATGGAAGAAAGAAAAAATAGAAAACGAAATCCTTCGAGCTATTTCTCAAAACAAAGGGCGGTAATCTGTACCGACGTTTAACACACTCCTTCGACGGACTGACCTAAACCCGAGACATTGGGATTCAGTTAACCAGTGGTAGATGTGGTCTATCACACGCTCTTCATCTTCATTCGTATTCTTGTTGATTCAAGTGCGATGACAAAGCCGATTGATCCTCAAAATTGGAAACCAACAGACCGTAAGTTGCCCCGAAGCAATTTTCAAGTGCGCCACCATATCCAACAGGCGGCGAACCACATATACCCACACCCCAACATGTACAGGGACAGGACCAAAAGGCTGCGTAGGATAATTGGCATGTTCACACCGAAATCAAGATACCGAGTAAATACCAAGAAACAAAAAAAAAAAATCAGTAACTTCCCGACTGTGATCTCAGTGCTCCTCTACGGGCTGTATCATTGCCCGGACAAAATAAGCAAAAAAAGTGACAAAAAAGCTTAAACGAAATAAGGACAAAAAGGACACCCACGTAATCCTCTGGTAAAAATTGGTCGGATTTATATACAGGTATACCGTCACCACACTTACCTCCTCGGGGGTTTGGGCTTCGTCCGTATGACCGGCTCCCTTCTCGACATCCAACGGATCTGTGCTGCTATTCCGTCCCATCACATTGAACGGGTTGCTTCGGTACTTCCGATAAAGGTGTCTGTGGAATATACAAAGATCACACGTTAACGTTAACGATATATTTTAATATGGAGAGGATAAGGGATAAGTGGAACCCGCAGACTAATTGGCCATTTGGCTATGCCACGAGCGGAATGGCGACAGTCGCGACAAAATTAAAATAAAACCCTCGAAGAAAAAAAGCAATCCAAAAAGGGTGTACTGAGGAATGTAATTTCATGTCTTTGAAGTGAATTTTTAATTGCTTTCCTTCCGGTGTCAGTAGTTGTGTAAAAGTGTGCTCCCGGAACCTTATAGGCACTAGCTATGATGTTACCCCGAGTAACCGCCTCAAATTTTAATTAAATGATATTGGTTTACCCGCACTGCTTCCACACCTACTGGCAGACCACCCAGTCCTTCCGGCTTCCAAGCCGGTTGGAATGGAATACCCGAACAGCAGCGGATATTGGATAGCAACCCTTGCGGCAATACTACCTCCACCGTCAACCTTGGCGACGCTACCGATTCGAAATTGAATCACCACCTTCTACCCCCACCCACATACGAGTAAAACTACCTACCACTACAGTTCTCCATCTGTGACCAAACAGAGTGCGGATGTGTGGGTATCGATATGCCATGAAAGGATATGCAAGTTATAAAGGACACTTTTCTCGCCGCGGTAACTGCTATTCTACCGCAGAACCACATTCGCAAAAATAATTGAGAAAAGACCCGAGGGTGTGATGGAGGTAGCTGTGGCGGCTATTTCGATTTGCCGGTGCCCTTGGATGTGAAATGAATTTCTCTACTAATCGGGTATAAGCCAATTGCTGGGTTCGTTCTAGCGGTCCTTTTGGCTTTTTCTTTTGCCAATAAAATATGAAAATTATTGAACGGGAATTAGCTGGGCATCACGTCGCGTTGTGTTATTAGACCACGAGAAAGTGCTGTATGGCGTAATGCTGTTGTGATATGATGAACATTTGTAAATGGCAATAAACCCTACAAGCCAGTTTGGTTAAATTTTCAGCGAAACGTTTTTGAGGTTAAGATGAAGACGTGACAGTTATCACAACTGTCAACCTCTTTAGCTAAAATCTTAACTGCGGTGAAGACGGGGTATAATCGCCTTCACAATGCATTTATGTCAACGGATTTTCCAATATTCGAATTAGTCGATTTCCAGGCCTTCAGCTCGCTCTTCGATGCAGCTTGTGTCTCCTCTATCGACTCAAAACGGTGTCTAGGGAGTTTTGAGTTTCTTGAATAGCTAGAAGTCGCATGGTGTCAAATCAGGTGAACACGGTGATTGTGGAACGATATGGGTCGAGTTTTTGACAAAATCGCGAAGAGTCAATGCAAAAAACAATAGGTGTCTCGCCACAATTCCGACTTCTTTGGGCATTTGCCTTCACCCAACCGATGCATAACTCAAAATGCACACAACAATGACAATCGAAGTAAACAGTCAACATGACCCTGATTTTTGAGCCACTTTGGCGCGGTTTTCGTGGTCTTGTCTCAGCACGATATTTCATTTTCAGTTTCATTTGCCGTAATGATGACTTTCATTTCATCGATACACTTATTTACTCAATTAGTTAGGTGGCACTACAGTTCGGGGTGGACCTGGGCCTCAACCAACAAGCATTTTCAACTTGCAAGATCTTTGTTAACTATTTTCAGTGTCGCACACCCAGCTTGTTGAGGTCCCTTCACTTGTGTGCGCCACCTTAGATGCGGCTGTCCTCTGCAACCTCGTCCCTCGGGGTCGAGGGTCGAAAACCCTTCGGACCTGAGCTGTGCTATCCATTTGCTCCACATGGCCTAAACATTTTAGACATTCGATCAATAAACGTCGTACTAGGGCGATGTCGCTGTGCAGCCGTACAGTTCTCCGTACGCAGAATTTTCCACTCGAAACGACCAAGGGCCTCTTCATCCATTTTTGATAAGGTCCAACTCTCTGCGCCCTAGAGAAAGAACGGGATGATTAAGGTTTGTTAAAGGGTCACGTTAGTTTTCCGAGAGATGGCCCAACGCTTGGCAGGAGTCAAATTTGCCTCTAATCTGAGCGCTGGTGGCGCCTTGTTACCAGTGGGCCAAGGTAGACGAAATCTTTGACTACATCAAAGTTATAGCTGCCAATATGGAAGTTCTGGTCTTTGATGACAGCATGTATTTGGTTTTGCCCTCGTTTACCTTCAGACGCACTTTAAACGCTTCTGCATCAATGCTCACAAAAGCTTCATTGACGTCTCGCTGCATTCTCACAGTCGCCTCAATGTCATCAGCGTATACGAGCAATAGTGCAGAATAGTCTGAATACATTTTTAGCATCGAAGATCTCGGTTAACTCCTTACCGACCTTAATGGAGTTTGAGGTGCCGTAATCCGTGGGTTGCACTCTGACGTACGATGAGCGAGTTCGGATTCCGACAACACCCACGCCATCGAATGTTTATTTCGCAGTGTCCCTCCTCGGCGGGTTACTGGCAATATCCCCCGTAGTATACTTGCCATGAAAAGGTTTCTCGACTCCCGCCCGTTCGGAATCGACACTAGACTGTAGGTCCCTTGCACCTGTATGACAGCTTGGCTCTGGCCCTTCATGGGCTGTTACGATTCCCAATCGTCATCCCGCACATCCTGGCGAGTTTGACAGAGATGTCAAAACATAACATTGGTCTATAAAATCGACGAAGAGGTGGCTTATGTCGACCTGAAAATCAAGTCTCCGAGATCTAACTGTAGCAGCTATGGAGGTATCCTTTCTTATGGACCGGGCAAACGATCAGGGGGTTCCATTCATCGGGCATGCTTTCTTCCGACCATATCTGACAGTTGAGCTGGTTTGTGTACCCAACCAACTATCTCTAAATGGCTCAGCAGGCAAGCCGTCTGCGCTAGCATCTTTATTAGACTTCAGTTCTGATATCGCCATCTTAACCTTGTCTAAGTTGAATGGACGGAATTCTCTCTCATATCCGGCCAGTGTGAATGGTGCGTTCTACCTGACAGCTGTATATTGACCATTTTGGCGTTCTACAGTCTCTCCATATTCTCAGTATCGATTGTGATTTAACTACAAGGTGTCCGGCAGGCTTCCGCTCTCGCGTTATAACCTTGACATGTTCGCATTACTCTTTGGTAAAATGTTCGAAGGTCGTTCCTGAGACAATATCTCTCCATGTCCTCGACCGCGCGCTTCTCGTGCTCTTTCAATGCAACGTGGCCATATATGCATTCTGTTTTTCTGCGTGTACCTGTCTGCATTCGTTAGGTAGGTAGGTAGGTAGGTAGGGTCGTAGGCTTCCCAGAATTTAGAAGAATGCACATAGGCCAGGGAGGTCCGTTGTGCAGCTACGAGGCGGTTTTACCCCCTATTCGTGGAACCATTTTGTGCTTCTTAAGAAGTTAAGAAGATCAAGTATCCCTACTTTCTAAACATCTGTCAGACCGTTAAGAAAGTAAGAGCCTAGGTAACGTTTCCTGATATTGCAAAGAGCTGGACAGGCACAGAGAAGATGGTGAATGGATTCGACCTCCTCCTCCTCGTCCTGACAGCTTCTGCAGAAATCATTCGGAACTATTCCTAGTTTTTGTGCGTGACTGCCAATGAGGCAGTGTCCTGTGATGACACCGATGACTTTGTAGATGTCAGTTATTTTTAGGGAGATTATACTCCTTGTGCGTTGACTGTCAAGCCGAGGCCAGGTTTGCCTGGTGATGACGCAGGTATGTCCTTGTGTCCATCTCAGGTTCGTCTCGGCCCTGGCGAGATTGGTCAGATTATGTTTAGTGGTTGTAAGGGGTACTCCCTCACAAGCCACGATTGATTGTAGCGTCGTTCCTTGTTTGGCGAGTGTGCCGGCTTTTTTATTACCTGTAATGTCGCTGTGTCCCGGTGTCCCTGCATTCGTTAAAAAACCAAGGGTTTCTCCTAAGCGGTGGCTAGAAACCTAATACATCAGAGGCATCATCCCTGATAGCGCTTTGACAGCGTCCACATTGCTTGAGGGGAATGCAATCGGCGAAGGTCCTGGCTATCTCTTGCGCTTGCAGCTTTCTGGAGTAAAATTTTGCTGGTTCTACTCGATGCCGCAGTCTTCAGTATATCCGCATACGTACCATGATTGCAACAAGGTAATGATCTGAGTCAGCACTGACCCCTCGGAAGGTTTGGACATCCAAGATGCTAAAGGAGTGTCTGGCGTCGATCGCAGTATGATCGATCGGTTATTTCCAAAAAAAAAAAAATTGGTGTTTCCGTTACCAATTGAGATTGACATTTCTGAGGCCGAAAATATCCTCTAAAACTGCAACGGCTGATTTCCATGAAATGCTTACATTATGAGGAAGGTCTCTAGTGGTTAATCGAAGGTTTGCAAGCAACAAATCATTGTTCAAAAAATTTAGATATAAAATTCGAAAAACTTTTAGCAGCTCCGAAAACGAAGCGTATCTAAAACGTCTGAATTAATATTTTGGTGTGAAACGTATCACGGTTATTAAAGACAGACCTACCAATCTAAACAAAAAAAAAACATTTCCCAAGTCCATTTGCCTGCGCAGTTTGATTCAAAAATGTAGACCCTATGGAGTTCAATTTTGTTTTAATATGACCCTTACCTAAGGCATGACATCGGGATACAGGTGCGCTCACGCCCCTGCGAACTTCAATAGCATTCTGGGGGTTTAAGTTCCCTTAAACCAGCAAACTGTCTTCACAGTGCCACTTACTCCCACCAATACCACCATTCAAACAAACGCAATGAAACACAAAACTTTTCACATTTGCCTTTAATTCCTACCACGGTTTGAATAAGAAATAGATATGTTCTGCGCGTTAACATCACGTAACTAAGTTTATCCAAAAAAGAAAAAAGAACTTTTCAACTCCGGCCCTACATCACAACACCAGTCATCTTAATTTCCATAGCAAATTGCTCCTATTTCACACTACAAAGCATACTCGTCGCCATGCCGGTCGTTTGTAGTGGAAAACACACCTAAAGGAAGACACTTCATCACAAAGTCATTTCATGCCATTGTTTACACGGAAAACTTTCAGACCCAGTCAACCAGGCAGACAGGCAGGCATCCCGTCAGCTTCAAACACCAATCGAGAACGTGATTTTCGGCTTCGTCTGCCTTCCGTTCACCAGCGCAAAACAAAACCGACATCTGTCATAGTAATGACAGTCAACCCGCTAGTAGTACTGACGTGAAGCATCGTCCCTCTGCGAAATAACTCGTCAACATAATTAGAGATTTACATTTGTCGTGTCTCGCTCAGTGTTCTTTGTCATTTGATTTCGCTTCCCTTTGCTCACTTTCAACTTTATCGCTAAAACCATCTTTCGCCAAAGTGCACCACCGATGACTGACTCGAAGTTATTCACCCCTTAGTTCCGTCACCGTAATAAATTCAATTAAACGACGAAAACCGTGAAACTCACATACAGCATACATTCCCGTGCCAAGGAGCTCAAAATGAGGCTAAGCCGGAAGCCACAATCATGGCAAACAAGCCACCATAGGAACTAAGAAATGACTTGTCTCCTCGTAAAATGAAAAAGTTTTTCACTTGCGAATTTTCTTTCTAAAAAAAGGACATGATACAACGGAAATGTTGTCATCCCTGAAACGCTCGACGAAGACAGAGATCAGAGACGGAGGCGGAGTGAGATTTTGGTTAAAACCAAAACCGGAATGAACTGCGAACTCAATTACAGTTCCAAATGCACGGAGGCATGCAAAGATTGTTTTTATGACGGATTTCACAAATAAGATTCCAACGAAGAAATATTAAAGAAAAAATAGTTTGGTAGCACTTTTATCATTTGCCACTTCCCCATGATCTCATGAGATAGATGGTCGAGGATTGACTGGGATTGTTGAAGAAAGTTCCAGATTAGGAAAAAAATATGAAAATGTTGACGATAGTTCTCAACCCTTCTCGGTTTGGCCGAAAGTTTGTCAGCTAAGTAGAGGATGACAGTTTAGGGCGGGCAAATAGTAAAGTTTTTCCTTAAATTTGTAAAAATACTGTAAGAACAGTCGAGGAGGAGTGCAGGAGTTGATACTTCACAACAGATACTATAATCATACTTGCTATCATCAAGATCTTGGAATCGAGTCATTAATGTCATTGGAACAAATATTCCCTGAGGTTTTTCGGAAACTCTGTTCCTCAACTTACATCGTACGTATGTTCAATGTTCGGGCAAAAACCCTCTTCTTCTACTCCTCCTCGTGGGTGACCACTGGAAATGACTTATCACCGGTTAGTGTCAGAAAGCATGCATCAATCGTACGTGGACCAGTGGAAGGGTTACAACAGAAACCTAACTCCCTGGTTATGTGAGCGAGAAAACCGTGAGGAGGAATTTAAGGCTGGGGTTTAAAACAGCCCCAACGAGCTCCTTTCGGTGCTTTGACAAGGCCCATAGCATGCATGCTGTGATAGACCTTTTCTGCACCGGCTTACTCGTGGGATCAAAATGAAACCCAACAAAAATAATAATTTTAAAGAAAAACCGTCGGGGGCTGCCTCCCAAAAGAAATCCACCGGCAGAGTGCTACAGACACGCGACAACACAGACGCGTGCTCTGACAGCGCTCAGTCCGAGAAGGGAAGCGCTTCCCAGGCAACATCATCTGACCCAAGGAAGCACATAAGAATCAGCACAGTAGCCGAGGGGAAGAGACATGCGACATTTCAAGTCCTTAACCGACTGGATAAAAAGGACAAGAACAATTGGGATGAGAAGGATGCTGACTCGCACCAATGAGCTTCTGAAGCTATAGAGGAGTGGAACAGTCGACCTTGTAAAATAACTTCCTCCTCCCTTCTTCGGGCGCCTTGTCGTGGCGGGAAGCTTAGGAGGTCATAGACCTGGAACTAAGACTCGAAGATCCAATTCATTAATGGACAAACAAATGGATTTAAGTACTCCAGGTGGTACTCGCAGCGGCGGAAATTCATCCGCGATCTCTTTGATTGCGGCAGGGGCAAGGATTCTGGAGGCCCCGCATTCATTTTTAACCCTACGGCAGTCCGGAACGACACCGACTCCTGCGGCTCACTGTCTGATCACCTGCTGCCCAAAAATTGTGCAAGGAAGCTGACAAAGCCCAAGGCACAATGGTCGAGGCTACACCTCTGGGGGAACCAGCTAAGAGGGTTAGGTCGACGGAGGTATCTCCTACCGAAATCGATCTGATCCTCTTTCCTGAGGTCCTCCCTCTCACGAAGGTGCGCAACGCGGTAAGCGTGGGCGGTTGGGGAAGGCTACTGAAGGAGGCATAAGCATGCTAGCACTTTCGGCATGCGCCTCCAACTCCCTTTCTCTTATCGGAAAGGATCAAGCACCCAGTAAGAGCGTGATCAGTTTCCGTAACGATGGAGCCAGAAGCGTTCAGGTTTCTGTAATAGCCGGCGCTGCCACCGTAAAAGGTGAAGGGGCCGACATACGTACTCTGAAGGCAGAAGGCGAAGTCGTTACGGGTCCTAGCGGTCCTCGAACTGGCGAGGCTGTCCGTTAGCGGCGTCCGAGAGGAGCAGGAGCTCTAACCGCAAACAGAAGACCGCGGCTAAGGATTGCCTCGTTAGGGAGAGAGTATGTGATGCCTCCCTTTCCGGTGGAGCGGTGGGAAATCGGCGTCCAATAGCAGATGTGGCGACCCAGATGGATCAAAGCATTGGCCAGAAGATGAAGATAGCCCGAAACCGCTCCTCGGAGGCGGGCACATCACGCAACAAAACCCCTTCCGCTGGGAAGGAGATCCAAATGGCCGTAAGGAGTCGAGAGAAGCAGCCCTCTTATAGAGAGATGGCCATCTCCTCTGAAAAGGTCAGGATAGGGAAAGCTGGCGATGATAGTAGAATGATCAACGCAGACTGCAAGCACTGCGAGAATCGTCTACTGGAGCTAGCCTCGGCAACGGGTTTCTGTTTAAAGGCAGAGAAGTCTGTATTGAAGAATGGCACGCTTGTGGTGTGCTGTCCATCACAACAGACATCGGCCTGGATCAGGAACATGGTGCCAACATCCCTCCTCTCAGAACTGCTACTTACCAGGTAGTTAGTCTCCCGAAATTAACGCGCGCCATCTGCCCGATTCCGGGGAAACCTGGAAATAAGGTGGATGTGCTGACGCGCTTTCACAGACAGAATCCATGGCTTGAAACGAGAACTTGGGTGATCTACTCCTACAAGGAGAGTAAGAGCTCTCTGAAAAAAGAGGGTTCTACTCTGGTTGTGGGGTTGTATGCAGCCTCTATCGTGACTCTGAAATCTGCGTACGATTCACGCCCCTACTTCGGCCTTGATAGGATCTCTTTCCATTTTAATGTCAATTAGTCGGAAGATGCGACGTGCCCTGCAGTATGAATCTATGATTTTTACTGAGATCAATCTACAGCATTGCAAAACTGCTACCGCTCTTTAAAGTAGCAGAATTGCATGCATAGTACAAATCCTCTCATCGTATCCATTCAAGAACCGTTTCTCGTCTGACCTTACCATCAACAATGTTGGCTCTCAACCAACGTTTGTTACGACAAGACGACAGGAGGTGATTGACCTGACCCTATCCACCAGATACGTATGTGAAGGACGTCACAAACTGCCGAGTTTTGCCTGATGCTACGCTTAATCGAATTCCGATTAATTTGCGAGATCTCTTCCTTGCAACCGAGAAAGGATCCGAGAAAGACGGACTGGGTACGGTTTAGAGAAGAGCTTGAGAAATCCACTCAGGCCCTACCTAAACTTAGAAGGAAACAATTGGTAGAGAACGCCATTCATAACCTGAATAGCGCCATCACCAGTTGTTTGAACTCGCATGTCCTGTCAGCACACCGCCCTGCAGGAAATTGGTCCCCTGGTGGAATGCCGAGCTCCAAAAGTATTCGCAGGGAAGCCAGAAGTCTTCTAATAGATTGCTCAAATCGTATTCGAAAGATGACTGAAACAAGTACCGGTCGAAACAGAAAGAATATAAGAAACTTATCCGTAAATCGAAAATCAATTCTTATAGGACCGCCTGCGAAGAGATCTAGTCTCTGAGTGCTACTAGCAAGTTGGTTAAAAGTCCTCAAGCGGGGAAAACCGAGAATGCTGGATGCACTCAGCATCCGTGCGCGAGAACACCGTGGCGCAGTGGGTAGTGTGTTGGCCTCTGACGCCGATGACACGGGGTTGAATCCCGACACAGCCATGTCATCGAACGTGTTTTTCACGGTGTTTCTTCTCAGCGGGGTTCTGACAAAACCCCCTGCAGTAAAATTGTCATGAAGAGCTTCTCGAAATTCGCCGTTCGGATCCGGCAATAAACTGGGTGATTGAGAGAAGCTCGGCTTAGGTCCTTCATGGACTGTAACGCCAACATACAACTACAACCTTTACTGAGCGGAAACTCTTAGTTTACTGCTTAAGACTCATTTCCCTGGAAATCAGATCGCCATCGGCTCGTTGCACACTCCTTCAAGGGAAACTGCAACTGAAACGATGAAAACAACTCGGCGTAGCCGGTATATTGCGTCGCGTGTGGTTACGATTGAAGCCTGTATTTGCTGTGGCATCCTTCGATAGCTTCAAATCGCCAGGCACCTACCTAGGACTTGCTCACATACCCATTCCTTGGCGCACGGTGTAGTAGTCTTTATTCTCAAATTAGGAAAAGAGGATTAGTCACTTGCCAAGAGTTTAAGACCAATTAGTCTAACATCCTTCCTGCTGAAAGGCATGAAGAGAATAGTAGAGCTGCACGCAAAGTTGCCATTTGAATGCATCTTCTTTCGGAGAAGCAACATGCATATCAACGCGGAAAATCCTGCGAGATTGCGCTACACAACCTAGTCGGGTAAATTGGATGCGCGCTCGAACGGAAAGAGTACGCGCTGGGCATCTTCATCGACGTTGAGCGAGGTCTTGATAAAGCAACATTTGACAGCATGTGCAATGCTGCCAGACATCATGGCCTAGACGAAGCACTTGTGCACAGGATACTGAGCACTGAAGCTGGCCTCGACCAATGTGTCAAATCCGCCGTAAGCAGTGACTGCCCGCATGGTGGTCGACTCTCAGCTTGATGCTCTCGATGCGTCTGGATTCTAAGCCCTGGCCTATGCGGATTATGTCGCCGTTCATTCTATCGAACTGCCCGTCTCAAAGCACAGACGGCCTAAATGTGATCGATGATTGGTGTACCAGAAATTGGCTGTCAGCCAATTCTCTTAATACCGATGTCGTTCTCTTTGCGAGAAGGAAGAAAAATAGTGACATGACTCAGCTGGTACTAAAAGGCACTTCCATCCCGATATCCTAGGAGGCTAAGTATCTAGGAGTCGTCTTAGATAGCAAGCTTCTCTGGTCAAAGCATGTTGAGTCAAAAACCACTAAAGCGCCATGTGCGTCAGCCAAGCTGCACAAAAGAGCTGTGTGTAACCCCTAACTAGCTCCAGAGTAGTGCTTGAACTCCAGTCCTTCTAGAACAGAATCGGGAGACTAAATTCATTAAGGCTTGTATGGGTTCCAGGCCACTCTGGGATCACAGGTAATGAGATCTCTGATGAGCTCGCCAGAATGGGTTCAGAGGAGAGCTTTTCACGACCTGAACCCGTTCTAGGTCTACCTGCGTCCACGGTTAATTCCCACATTAATTACTGGGTGTTTAATACACCCAACCGTAGATGGAGGAATTATCTAGGATGCAGGATTACAAAGCGCGTATGCCCTGATGTCTGCAAGAAATTCGCAGCTTTCCTCCTGTCATTAAGGAGAATCGATTGCAGAAGACTTGTGGGTATTACTACGTTCCATGACACTTTTGCTAAGCATATCTGCGTACTTGGCATAAGTGAGACGCCTATCTGTGCTGCATGTTGCGAGGAGGATGGCACTGCAGAGCATTTTCTCTCTGACTGTTCCGCCTTTGCTCGCGCACCATTGGGGCCGACGTGGTGTGTGCCGATTATCTTAGCTCTACATCCCTGAAGCTTCTTCAAATTTTTCCGCGGAAAACGGGGAAAATACAGTAATCCAAAATGTCTGGAGTACAATGGACAAGTCAGAGTGCTCCAACACTCAAAAAAAAAAAAAAAAAAAAAAAACATTGGACGTTAAAACTGCCTTTAACTCCGCAAACTGGTCTTGTGTCAGGAGGTCTCTGACCGGACGCACCAAATTACCTAGTGAAGATAATCCTTAGCTACTTCACTAACAGGAAGCTGAGGTATAAGATGAACGATGGCCTTAAGTACTACAATGTCTCTGGAGGAGTCCCTCAGGGCTCAGTACATGTGGAACATATTGTATGACGGAATTCTGCGATTAACGCTGCCACAGGGAGTTAAGATTATCGGTTTCGCTGACGACATCGCCGTAGTTACGGTAGCAAACCATATTCACGAGGTAAAGTCTGCCACAAATGAAGCGGTCATCAGGATCAAAAATTGGCTAGAGTCTGCCAACCTTGAACTAGCCGACCACAAGACGGAAGCTGTCTTAGTAATCAGCCGAAAGACCGTGCAATATGCAAATTTCTGGGTTGGGAGCCAGCCAGTCAAGTCTAAAGCGGCCTTGAAATATCTGGGGGTAATGCTCGGCAATCGACTTAATTTTAAAGCCCATGTCGAATACTGCAGCAAAGGGTCATCACAAATGCAGGCATCGCTTGCCAGAATGTTGCCGAACATCGGTGGACCAGGATATGCAAGGAGGATTTTGCTGTTTTGCTTTCCAGAGTGGTTAGCTCAATACACCTATAGGCGGCGCCGGTCTGAGCGGGAGCGCTTACAATGAAGGTAACGAGAAGAAGCATACAGACTCTGCGCAATAAGGACAATATGTGGTTTCCGAACGATCTCGGATGAAGCAGCTTGTGTCATTGTGGGTATAGTCCCCATCAACATCCTCGCTAATGAGATGCACAGGGTTTGCATAAGGCGAACCACAGACCATCAAGAGATCAGTGTTATGCGGAGGATAAAAACCGAAGAAAGGGCAACATCCATGGCATTGTGGCAGGCCAGATTGAACAACACGACAAAAGACAGATGGAGCATAAGCTGTTCACTACGATCGAGGTTTGGGGAAAAAGGCACACCGGAATTGCAATTACCACCTTAGGCAATTCCTATCAGGTCACGGCGGCTATCGAAAATATCCAGACAGATTTGGACACGCTTACTATGCCCTTCTGTCAATAATGTCCAGAGGAAGAAGAAGACGCGGAGCATGCCATATTCTACTGCAGACGGTTTGCAGAGGCGCGAATGGACCTGCTGGTCCCAAAGGTTCTAATAAGCCGTATATCAAACTCAGATGCTGGAAATCATTTATAACGAGCGTGCAAAACAAGCTAAGAAGGCTGCAAAGAATAAGATAAGCTGAAACGGTCGACTCGGAGCCCATAGCATGAGTTGCTAACCAGCCCCGCGAAGTAATAATTAAAGGCAGTCCCGCGGGGAGAGCGGTTGATGAGTGCAGGGCGCGGTTTAGTACGTAGGTGCACCGAGTATTCGGGTTTGCGAATCGTACATGTCAGTCCCCGGCCCACAAGCATCTTTCGAAGATTACACATCCTTTGGCGGAAAAAAAAACAACGTATTTACTGACCTCCGGTGTAAACATCGTACTTGAAAATGGCTTCGGACTAATCAATTTTGTGAGGAGGTGGGACTTCTTTATTGCCAGCATGAGAACGGACGATACAGTGCGATATTACAGTCGCTTTCAATATTCTCGACGTCTCAGAGAGACGACGTCGGCTTACGGACTGTCAAGCAGGAGATGTTTCACACACACAGACAATACTTACTTACTTAGATGGCGGTACAGTTCGGGGTGAACCAGGGCCTCAATCAACAAGTCTCTCCAGCCGGCACGATCTTTGGCCAGCCCCTTCCAGTGCCGCACGCCCAGTTGGTTGAGGTCCCTGTCAACCTGTGCGCGTCACTTTCGATGAGTTCGTCCTCTGCTGCGTCTTCCCTCGGGGTTGGAGTCGAAGACTCTTCGAGCCGAAGCGGTGATGTCCATACGCTCTACATGGCCCAGCCATATTAGACGTTGGATTCGAAGCCGTCTAACTAGGCCGATGTCGCTGTTCAGCCCATACAGTTCTTGGTTGAATCTCCTCCTCCACTCTCCGTTTACACAAACGGGACCAACGATTGCACGCAGAATTTTCCTCTCGAAACGCCCTTCATCCGCTTTTGATAACATCCAAACCTCAGCGCCGTAGAGGAGGACCGGAATGATTGAGGTTTGATAGAGGGATACCCTAGTTTTTCGAGAGAGGGCTCCACTACTCAGTTGCCTCTTGAGCCCAAAGAAGCAGCGGTTGGCAAGAGTTATTCTGCGTTTTATCTCAGCGCTGGTGTCGTTGCTGCTTGTCACTATCGAGCCAAGGTAGACGAAGTCTTTGACCTCTTCGAAAATATAGCTGCCAAAGGTAACGTTCTGACCAAGACGTCGGTGTTGCGCGTCTTTCTTTGATGACGGCATATGTTTGGTCTTGTCCCCATTTACCCTTAGACCCACTTTAGTCCCTTCTGCTTCAATCTGAACGCCTCATTGACGTCTCGCTTTGTCCGTCCAATGACGTCAATGTCACCTGCGTGGGAAAGCAATTGTGTACACTTGAAGTAGATTGTACCTTTTGTATTGGCCGCAGAGTCCCGCACGACCTTTTCAAGTATGATGTTAAGAAAATCACATGACAGTGCGTCGCCCTGTCTAAAACCTTTTTTAACATCGTAGGTATCTTTTAGTTCACCTCCGAAGCAGGAATTCTTGATAGTCATCCTGCACAGTCTGACGAGTTTGGCCGGAATGTTAAAACATGACATGGCTCTGTATAGCTCGTCTCTATAATACGCGACTTTAAAGGCGACAAAAAGATGGTGCGTGTGAACCTGGAATTCATGGGTCTTCTCCAAGATCTCCCGTAGTGTATGTATAATTTGGTATATCGTGGATTTTCCTGGCCTAAGACCACACTGGTAGGAACCTACCAGATTTTCCACGAACGGTTTAAGGCGCTTACACAATACGGCAGAGAGGATCCTGTACGAGATGTTCAGAAGACTTATCCCTATGTAATTGGCGCAGTCATAGGGGTCTCGTTTCTTATGGATCGGGAAACGATACTGAGATTCAATTCATCGGGCATACATTCTTTCGACCAAATCTTGCAGTAAGTTGGTGCATGTTCCTGACCAGCTCATCGCCAGTTGTTTTAAACAGTTCCGCGGGAAGTCCATCTGCTCCAGCAGCTTTATAAGACTGTTTCGATATCGCTATCATAAAATCGCTCGGGTGGACGTGATTCTTTCTCGTTCTTCGTCCATTGTGAATGGTTCGTTCTGACGGCGGCATTTGGACTATCATCGCCGTTATACAGTCTGCGGAAGTGGTCCTTCTACAATCTCAGCATTGACTGTGATTCCACTATTAGTTGTCCGTGCTTATCCCTTCAGTCTTCTGCTCTGGCTTTATAGCCTTGGCATGTTCGTTTTACTTTTTGGTAAAACTTTCGAACGTCTTTCCTACAATAACATCTCTCCATCTCCTCGATCTCGCGCTTCTCGTGCTCCTTTTTTTTTCTCTCAGAAACGCATGCTTCTCTCTCCTTTTTTGTTCATAGAGCTCGCAGGCAGCTCTCGTCCGTCGATGCAGTGTAGCCGTGTATGCATTCTCTTTCTCTACATGGGCCTGCCAGAACTCGTCATCAAACCAGGGGTTTCTCGAATGTGGTGGCTTGAAACCGAGTACATCTGAGGCGGCCTTTCTGATTGCGTTTTGACAATGACTCCATTGCTGTTCTATGATTTGTGTAGACTGCATCGGGACTTGATAGAGCTTGAGGGGGACTTGATCGGCGAAGATCCTGGCGGTCCCCTGTGATTACAGCTTTGCGACGTTAAATTTTGGTGTTCTTACTCGACTCCGTTGATTCCAAGATATTCGCACCTACCTTGGCTGCAACAAGGTAATGATCCGAGAAGATGTTGGCTCCTCGAAAGGTTCGGACATCTAGGATGCTGATTGATTGTCGATTGATCGAAAGACCGCCAGGTCCCCTTAGGTATGTTGAGGTGTGGAAATCGTGTAATCGTGTAATCGCCATAAAAATCACTACTCTAGTTCGTTTTCTGACGTGGTGTTGTGTAGGCTGTGCTTTCCTATGACTCGTTCAAAGATAGCTTCCTTACCTAGCTTCGCATCTCCTATAATGATTTCGGTGTCATAGCTGAGACATTGGGCATATGTTCTGCCTAGGAGATCATCGAAGTCGTCTTTATGTCGGTCATCTTTCTCCTCTGTGGGGGCGTGGACACACATTAAGCTTATATTGCCGAGATTGGCCTTGATGCGGATAGTTATGAGGAGTTCGAATCCGAATAAGCGTTGTCTAATTTCGCTGTAGCAGTTTCCGTAGTAGATATCACAGTTTTTCATCCGCTCTTTGCCTGGCCCATCCCATCGCACTTCTTGGGGCGCGGTAATGTTAAGCACAACCTCCAACCTGAAGGGCCAGGTTCGTCTTTCCCCAGAAACAAGGGCACTACAGACAATAATCAGAACAAATACCCCGTCTAAGGTAAAGCTTATAGAGAGGGACTATCTAACTAGATATTCGAAACTACAGGAGCCAACCTGATTGCCATAATAGGTGTTAGAAATGATCAGAGAAAAATATGCTCGAGGTAGGAGACATCGATATCATTCGCCTGATTGGCAAGTAAAGGACCTGTCGGCGCTGATGACAAAAACAAGGATGTCGAATGTGATGGAATTTTTTCAACATTTTTTTCGAAAAGGTCGACAAAAACTCAACTGGACAAAGTCACTGAAGCGTAAGTATCGTTGAGACTAAAGTACGACCTAGAATGGAACGACAGCAGGTTTCACATTCTAATACAAATGAACGAAAAGCAGTCCCATTTCTTCACAAAGTTGTACATTCACTGCAGGATTTTTTACGGTCTTTCAAATCCGTTGTTATGAATTACAATAACCGCATCCTCCAATTCTTAAAAAAATCAGTTGTTTTTAAGCCATTCAAACCGGACCTGTCCGGGATGGAAAAGGTTTGTATTCCTTCAGATTTAGCTTGCCTTTGTCAAAAAGACATCTTTTCCACCGCTGCCGACCTTCAACCCGTGTCATGTCAACTTCAGCCATGAGCCAGTAGACCCAACTCGACCCATCCACACCACTTAAAACACTATCCGTCACGAGCGGCAATCGTTTTTTATCGCTTTATCGCTGAGGCATGGCTTATCGTCTTTCCCATAAATTCCAACTTTATCGCGATTATCTAATTTCTCCCTCATTAATTCGAACCCTCCAACTTTGATTACGACTACAATAGCACCGGTATTCACCCGATTCATTGTCCTGTCGCCTCTGCTCCTTGCATTTATTGTAATTTCTTATTCAAGGACCCTGCGGAGTCATGAATCAAGCATCAGTTTACCACCACCGAAAGGTAATCGCTAAGAAAAATTAAATCGACCAAAAAGAGGTCCTTGCGCATAAAACCTCGCACGAGTCCATAGAATCCTTCCGGTTTATAGTATTTTTGCTGCTCGTACCAGATTATGCTTAAATCGTGACCATCTGTAAGGAATTAAAAAGAAAATTCGTAAAATAGCGAACGAGCAAAGTCCTTTTTCGAATATCCTTCCGCAATGGCTGATGAAGTAAATGCGGATATGCTCCCTGGAGCGCCGCGTAGCATCGGGATTCAAATCGGGCCATCGACTTTGGCGCACAAAAACAAAAAGAAGGAAATTACGATTACGCTGAAAGCGCCATGAGCCAGCGCGACAATGGCTTTGCTCAGCGAATGAGTTTGTTCCGTAATGAAGGAAGCAACGATGACTTGTTAAAGCCTCAGGAATGGAACTGGGTGGCATTAGCGGTATTACCTGGCTTTTTATTTCATTTCAATGACTGTGCATCTATGTGCAAATGACTTGGGGAGCTTCTCGGTTGGCAGATTGGATGAGACGTGCTACGATAGCATACGGCATGCTGCGAAATTATGTTTCAGCTTCGTGCAGGGAATAAAGTATTCTATCAGTGAATCGGCGAAGTACTATGTATGTACGACGACCTCGTGGCAATGGTGTCAATGGTTCGACTTTCGTGTCGCCACTGTATGGCGACGACGATGATGGCTCAAACAACCGGATATGCTTGATGGTGTGCAATTTCCGACTATCCTTGTGCATCCTTTCATTTGTTATCTAGGTAAGTGGATATAAAGGGTTTCTCACGATGACATGACGCGAGCAACCATTTAAGGGATGTCAAGGCTGTCAATGGCCGGCAAGTCCTTTGTTTTAAACATTTACGTCTCGATCCCTGTTGGCTACGTAGCATGCAATCTTAACCATATCCTTTCTCCGTAACTAAAACAACCGCCAGTTGGCGACAGGCTCGAAGGGAAATTAAAATTCCTCTCATTTTCACGAGGGTCCTTTTTCGTCCTTCAAGTCATTACTTAAAAACTTTATATCAACTAACGACAAGTCCTTGTGGATTGGAGGACTTAGAGCTCATCATCCGTCCCATGATGGTCATCACTAGCAAGAGAGAGGGAGAAATAGAGTTGCAACAACAAAAGGTGCAACGCCACTAATACTCGTACAAGAACCGTTGGAAACATGGTGTCAATTAATAATAATTTCCTCATTCCGGACGCCATTAATTAGGGTTGGACTTTTGTTCTTGTTCTCGCTAACAGCTCGTTCAAAGGACCAAACTTTCGTGTTGCTAGCGCACGTGACAGGACTTTAGATTTGCAATCGTACGTACATATCTCCCCCGACGAGGTTTAGTTAGCTGAGAAAAGTTTTTCATTTCATTCTTTTGCAGCTCAATACAGCCGTGTTAAAGGCTCCATATCAGGCAGGATATCGTCATCCTCGACACGTCGTCGTCCGCCACACTAAAAGAAATGAGAAGGAATTTGATTCAATTAAAAGAATATGCCGGGCGCCGCACAGAACACCAGATGTCACCGCTGACTAATGCCAGTGAGTGATGTGTCATCGTTATAATTGATAGTGTCCTCCCGAAGG
Organism: Eumerus sabulonum; assembly: GCA_951905685.1. Taxonomy (NCBI): domain Eukaryota; kingdom Metazoa; phylum Arthropoda; class Insecta; order Diptera; family Syrphidae; genus Eumerus; species Eumerus sabulonum. The sequence continues at coordinate 110,347,865 of OX645062.1, read as the reverse complement.
ACTTTAACGACTTGTTTACATAATTCTTGAACTTTTTGCTTACCGCCGCAAACATATAGGGTAAAAGGGGAAGGCTGGAAAACAAAATGCGATTAAAGCAACATTAGGTCTGATGTTGAGTTGTTGTCCTTGTTTGCATTTACTAATTAGGCTAATGGCAGCTTGAAGGTTATGTTTTTTGGTGTAGGTTTTCAAAAGGGACGAGGGTGAGGCTTTTTTTTATAATTTTTTTTGTAGTCATAGATTCAGATGACACATGTTGGTGGAGTGGCAGTGCGCCGGTTGACGTGATAAGCCTCCTGAGGCTGGCACAACATTTTACATTTTACAGCAACTTTCAGTTAGTTGGTATATAAGGCTGCATCCTTGGGTCGTATCGTCGAGAGTTAATGGAATGTTGTAAAGTGAATTCATTCTTTTGAGTACATAGTTTGAAATTCGAAAGGCCGGAAGTCCTGGGAAAGGTTTGGCTCATAATTAGTTTAATTTTTATTTCATCAGCATGGACACATGAAGCAGCAATCTGGCAGGATAACAAATTAGGTTATTCAGTTACGTGGAGTTCCGAAACAACCACAAGCCTCGGATACGAACGGACTTGAGAGTCTGCACCTGAAATGTGAGGCTCCTTAACAGACCGGGTGCAGGCGATCAACTGGAGTGAACGCTCAGCTGATATAAAGCAGACATAACCGCACTCCAAGAAGTGCGATGGGATGGACCAGGCAAAAGACGGCTCAAAAACTGCGACATCTACTAGTGGAACTGCTACAAGGAGAACAAACAGCGCATATTCGGATGCGGATTCGTTATTCAAGGAGAACTCCGTTACAAGATCTTAAGCGTTCGGCATGTAAGCATAACAATCCGCCTCAAAGCTAAGTTTGGAAACAGGAGCTTGATATGCGCTCACGCTACAACCGAAGAAAAGGACGATCGACTCAAAGAAGAATTCTACGATTTCCTAGACACAACCGATGCCCAATGTCCCAACTACGACACAAAAATAGTTCTAGGAGATTTTAATGCAAAACTGGGCAAAGAGGACATATGTATTTGAATCGATCACGGGAAAATATAGCCTGCACGACACCACGTCCGAGAACGGACATCGGCTACTCGACTTTCTGCCAGGGCGCAGTCTCTTTCTGGCTAGCACACGATTCCCGCATCTCAATATTCACAAAGGAACCTGGCGATCATCTGATTAGTCTACCACCAATTAGATTGATCACGTTGCGACACTCCTCCAGCATCCTAGATGTACGAACCGTCCGAGGAGCCAACATCGACTCGGATCACTACCTTGTTGTAGCCAAGGTACGAATGAATATATCAAGCACGCCACGGAATTGAGTTGGACAACGAAAATTTGACGTCGGAAAGCTACAATCGAAGGAGACCACTAGGACCTTTGCCGATCGAGTTTCCCTCAACCTCTCGCAAACTGCAATGACACCGGAACAACCCACAGAGCCACAGTGGGTGTATTACCAGCGTGCCATCAGAGACGCTGCCTCTGATGTGTTGGGTTTCAAGCCACCATCAGCCAGAAGCCCCTGGGTTGATGAAAAATGCTGGTAGGCCCATGTAGCAAAGCAAAACGCCTGCAAAGCCATGCTACATAGACGGACGAAAGCCACTCGTAAACACTACGAGCAGAAACGGAGAGAGGAACACACTCTATTAAGGCCGAAAAAAAGAGAGCACGGAAAGTGTGAGATCGAGGAGATGGAAAGATGCTACCACAGGAATGACGCTCGCAAGTTTTACGAAAAGGTAAGACGAACGTGCCAGGACTATAAAGCCAGAGCGGAAGCCTGTAGGGATGAAGACGGACAGCTAGTAGTAGAATCACAGTCGATGCTGAGAATATGGAAAGAACCCTTCTGTACACAGTTTAATGATATTGAAAAACCTAATAACGCTGTCAGGCAGAATGATCCATTCGCAACGGACGAATATATTCGAGAATTTCGTTCACCCGACCTAGATGAATTTAAGCTAGTAATTTCAAAGCTCAAGAAGAATAAAGCCGCGGGCCCAGACGGGCTGTCTGCCGAGCTATTTAAAGCGGCTGGGTATGTTCTAGTAAGGCGCATGCGCCAGCTTATCTGTAAAATATGGTCGGAGTAAAGCATGCCCAATGAATGGAATCTCAGCATCGTTTGCTCAGTCCAAAAGAAAGGACGCCCCTATAACTGCGACCAACTACAGGGAAATAAGTCTCCTTAGCATCGCACGCAAGATCTTCTCTGCCGTACTGTGTGAACGCCTGAAACCCTTTGTGGCTAATCTGATAGGTTCTTATCAGTGTGGTTTCAGACCAGCTAAGTCCACAATAGACCAGATATTCACACTGCGGCAGATCTTGAAGAGGACCCAAGAATACCAAATCGACACCCATCACCTTTCGGGGATTTCAAGGCCGCGTACGGCAGTGAGTATAGAGACGAGCTATACAGCGCCATGTCTAGTTTTGACATCCCTGTCAAACTCGTCAGATTATGCAGAATGACAATGGAGAACGCTTGCTGCCCCATTAAGGTCGTTAGCGAATTAACCGAGACCTTTGGTGTTAAAAAAGCATTTAGACAAGGTGACGCACTGTCATGTGCTGTCATGCAACTTTTTCAACATCGTGCTTGAAAGGATCATACGAGGCGCACTGGCCAACACAAGAGTGACTATCTATTTCAGGTCTGAGCAATTGCTTGCGTACGCAAATGGGAATGACGTAATTGGACAAACACAGCGGGACATCGATGATGCGTTCGAAACCATTGAAGCAGAGGCGGCTTAAATGGGTATTGCAGTTAACGAGGGTAAGACGAAATACATATATACTGTCAACCAAAACAAACGCGCAACACCAACGTCTCGGCCAGAACGTCACAATTGGAAGCTACAGATTCAAAGTGGTGAAGGACTTCGTCTACCTTGGCTCACTACTGACCGCGACAACAACATCAGCGCTAAGATCAAACGCAGAATTACTTTTGCCAACCGCTGCTTCTTGGGGCTCAAGAGGCAATTGAGAAGTAGAGCCCTCTCTCGAAAGACCAAAGTTGCGCTGTACAAAACCTTAATCATCACGGTCCTCCTCTATGGTGCAAGGGCCTGGACTTTAACGAAAGCGGATGTAGAGGCCCTTGGTCGTTTCGAGAGGAAAATTCTGCGTTCAATCTGTGGTCCCATTTGTGTAAACGGGGAGTGGGGGAGCACATACAACGACGAACTATACGGGCTGTACAGCGACATAGGCCTGGTACGACGTCTGCGGATCCAACGTCTAAGATAGCTGGGCCATGTAGAGCGAATGGAAAACACAGCTCCAACCCTGAGGGACGACGCAGCAGAGGACGATATGATAAATATGTCAAAGGATGGAAGGTTCATCACAGCATCTAGAGCAGCGCCCGGCGTGCTAGTTAAAGTCTCCTTATAGCTGAGACAAACCGTTCTTTGGAGTTCCGTGAAAGAGGCTACGACGTGTTTGCGTGTTAGCCTGTTTCACCAGACAACCGATGCATATGAGATCATCGGTCTTTTCATTGCCGTGTAGATCCAGATGTCTCGCCAAAAACATTTTTGCACCGCCAGAAAGCAGACAGCGCTTTGGCGGTTTTTAACTTAACATGCCTGGACCAATCGAATACATTAAGCGCCGTCTGTGCTTAATGCAAACAGTCGCCAAACATGAGCCAACAAAGAGAATGGCGACATCATCGAGCAGAGTCAACCACCATGCATTATAACAGCGGGGACAGGACGCCACCTTGTGGGCAGCTCCTGTTTACGCCACACAATGTCCGAGACCTGCATCAGCGTTCAATGTCCTGTGCACGAGCATTGGTTTGATCAACCAAACCAGTGCTATATTAACGTCATGCATTACACATGCTTTCAAAAATTGCGTTATCAAAACCTCCCTCAATGTAGACGAAAATGCCTAGCGCATTCTATCTCGTAGGTCTTGAAGCGCAGAATCACAGGATTTTCCGCGCTGATAAGCATGTTGCATCTCCGAAAGAGGATGCATTCGAAGGGCAACTTTGCGTGCAGCTCTACTATTGTCTTCATGCTTTTCAGTAAGAAGGATGTTAGACTAATTGGTCTAAAACTCTTGGCAAAAGAGTGATCCTCTTTCCCTGTTTTGGGGCTGAAGACTACTTTCACCGTGCGCCAAGAAATAGGTATGTATGTATGTAAGTAGGCATGTGGCAGGCTAACAGTGAAATTTTTTTTTCAAAGACGGAAACAGCTGCCTATAGCTTTTTGCGATTTAAAGCAATCACAGGATGCCATGGCAAATTCATTGGCCTCAGTCGTTGCCACGCGCGACACAATATACCAGCTACGCCGAGTAGTTTCATCATTTCTGTCGCTAAAGGCGCATGCAACAGAGCACTGCACGAGTACATACAGCATCGTACAATTCCGAATACGAATACTCGTCCGACGAGTAAAACGAGTACCCGTGTGTACTCGGCATCGGGCAGCTTAGAAGTATTCGAATCGTTCCGCATCGGCATCGGCGAGTAGTACTGTATTAGGCATCGTTTGCATCGAGGCATCGGCCAGTATATACTCGTATCGGTACATGCGAATCATAAATACAATCATAAACACATAAACACAGTCATAAAATGCACGCGATGCCACGATGCAGTTCTTACTATTATTACTATTTATAATTAATTATTATTATTAATTGGCGATGCATTCAGAACAATGCCGAGTACGTAATCGCACCGTTTGGTGTTATACTCGGCGATTATTTCTCCGAGTACTTTTTACTTACTTGTGCAGTGCTCTTGTATGCAACGAGACGATGAAAGACTTTTGAAGACTTTCAGTAACTTGCTAGTCGCGTTCAGAGATTTGATCTCTTCGCAAAAGGCCTTAAGGCCCATTAGCTTAAAACCTTAAGACTGCTACTATTATGGAGGCCTTTTGTGGATAAACTGACTGGACCTTAAAAACGTAGAGATTTTTAAAAAAGATAACCGTGTCTGTCTACGTAAGATGGCGATAGAAGGAGGAAGGCCTCGCTCTGTTATGCATCTCCCCCTGACACCATAGTGGAGAACGTTGCGGGAGATTCCAGCGCTGGCATGGGGCTGTGATAACTGGGACACATGTAACAAATGACGCAAATCAAAAGGACGGAGAGGAATTTTGTTCAAATGGTTCCGGGTAAATTATCTCTGGATTTTTGGATGTTCTATTCCCATCTTCCGACTACCATGTGTGTCATGGTCTCCGTGGCTCCAGTTTATACCGCCCTTGGGTAAAACCAAGAACATCTACAGAAGCTCATCAAATGCTCATTTATCTAGCTTCCGACTTTAATGTCAAGAGATTTTCCAAAGATACCTCCCACCCCAACGCGGTTGGCATAATCTGGATTTTAAGATTAGAAAAATCTCCACGTATCAGCGAATCTCCATATTAAAATAACATCCGGCCTACAGATGTACATGTGTATCGTCCTGAAGCCAACCAAAATCCTTTGACTTATCAGATACAACAGTCATTCAACTACTCTGTAGCACCAACGATTGACTCTAGAGGGATTACGAAAAGAGTTTTCCGTTTCTGGCAATCCTCCATTGCCGCCCAGCATACCGATGTCTACATACATACATACACAATCACATTCACTTAGAAGCCACTTCAGCAAATTTTGGTTGCTGCCCCCCAACGACCCTGACAACTTCCACATCATCCACCTTAGCTTATAGGAGGACACATATCCTCATGTCCTTGCTGCATGTCATGGAGGAAGAACCAGAAAAGGGGAGAGCGACAGCCCCGACTCCGACTTGAAACTCGTAGGGACATGTTGCCATGCTATGATGCTCCCTGCCAACATATGTCCCACAAAAAATATGTAAATTAACCGGAATTCCTCCTCTCCTCCAAAAAAACAAGAACCAGAAAAGAAGGTAATAACGTATAGGGCGGGAAGGTATAGGGCAAAGCCGCCATGTCCGCACACATGGCGACGGCCGGCGATGGCGAATGTCAACAGAAACGACGAAAGTCCTTATTTGAAATTCAAATTACTGGATCGCTAACACCACGACCAGACCTATTCCCCTGTCACTATGGCCAGCATCAGAGTCTTGGTCTACCCCATGACAGGAGCAAGAACTGCTCGCCAGGATTAATGGCACTAGAAGCCGCAAAAAGGGTCCGACCGACTCCGTCAGCATTAACTGCTTGTTCCACCGGATTATGTATGGAAACTGAAAACCAAAACCGAAAACTATCTGCCCAATCCGCTCATTAACGACGTCCATATTAATAGAACCGCCATTAGACGGAATCGGAACGGGATTATAATTCTCCATTGCTACAATGTTAGACAACCACGAACGGTTGAGTGGACGGAACACTTACCGCAATCCGAATGCCAGGAAGATTAAGAGCACCAGCGGGAGGAGAGTCGCCAGGCATGCCATGAGCAGCATGTGCATGTCCGAGAAGCCTGTGAAAGGATGAAAAATTTGAGGTTAGGTAAGGGCATTTTCGGGTTATTCGAAAGTAAAAGCTTACTTAGTTGCCTGTCGCCGGCTTTTGGTTCCTCCATAACAGAGTATGCGGTTGCGTTGCCAATTCTCTCGCCCGTTAGGCTGCTATTTATCGATTCACTCGAGCGATGGAGTAGATTGTTCCCATCTGCTGCTTCCGAGGAGGCGGCAAGGTCTGCGGTGAGTTCGTCTTTTTTCAGATGATTCACACGGTTGTTGAGGAAGGAGTGCGATGAGACTAGGTTGCTTTTGTGGCCCAAGCCCAAAGGGTAGGAGTCCATGTCAAATGCGGCACTCATAGCACCGCCTTCGTCGATGAGATCGCCACCGTACTGGATCGACGAGTCTTCCTTGTTGCCATCGAAGTTTGGCATAAAATCGATTTCCTTAAGTTCGATCTGGGGCGGTAGCTCGCCGATCACAGGAACGCCGATGGCCATTTCGGGTAGAACTGCTGGTTGAATGATAACATCTGGAGTGGAGCCGGGTACTGGAGCTGGAACTGTCGTGGTTAGAGTGGCTTGTTCGACTTCCATGATTGATTCACCGACGTAGCTAATGTCAAGTGGTCCGCGCACCTTGAGAGGATCCGCGATGCTGTTCTTCAGTGGCGAAAGAATGATATCCTCTTCGTACCGTTGCGGTGCTGTTTTCTTTCGTTCATCATAGCTCGCTGGAAAGAACTGACTCTCGAGACGGGATTTCTTCAATTGGGCATCGTAGGTGTTGGTTGTGGGCAGGGATTCTCCAACCTTCACTTCCGTGTTTGAGATGTAAAAGATGGTGTCAGAGTCTCTGTCAGCCAATGGCTTGCCGAGTGCATGTGATTGCTGACCCAAGTGAGGCACAAAAAAGTCATCGGTGGAATGAGAACTTGTTTTGGGCCTCTCCTCGGGATAGTACTTGACGTTCTTTAGCTCAACTTGGGAGCTGTCGTCACTTCTGAAGGTAAAGATCGGGTTGACGTTCAGATTTTCTCTGCTCGCCGAGTTTTCCGTGCTATTCGAGTTGCTATCAATGATTTCGACGACAATTTCTTCAGCTGCTTCGTTGCTGGTCTCATTCTGCGGCACAGTGTCGAACGGCTTAAGGGTGATGAAGTTTGTGATTCCAGGTTTCTCTGAGGATGTCTTACGGTAATCGGATTGACGATAGGAGAACTCAAGATCTTCACTCTCGTTGCCGAAACCCTCGGAGACATTGATGTGGATTTCAATGGCTGCAGGCTCGGGCTTCCCGGAAGCCTTGGCAACCGTATTTGTGTCTTGTGTGGCATAATCGGTGGCTTTGTCAACGACATATTGTGTAAAGCGCTCCTGATGCTGGTTATTGCTTGGAAATTGCTTGGTTGTAACGTGCGAGGAAGGATAATGGACGTGAGAGTTGTCCTTGAAATTGGTTGATGCCAAAATTGGTTCGAGGGTGGAATCGTAAACTTCTACTTGGATGTCGGAGATCCTTGACTCGGTTCTCTCTGCGCCGGAAATTGGTTTTAACGACGCCGGTGGAGAGATCGAGGACGAATGGTATAGATCAGCATTGATCGTGGCGAATGTTGGAGTGGTGTCTGGCGTTAACGTTGAACTGGGTGACTCCGATGCAGACGTAGCTTTTACGGTTATGCGGGAATGTCCAACACTGTCTGCGATCGTCGTTACGGGATCAGTGATCGTCGTTATACTGTGATCACTTGAGACGGATGAATCATGTGGAGCAAAGGTAGATGGTCGATCAGTGATCTTTATATGATCGTGTGCGATAGAAGTCATTGGTGGGCTTGTCGGAGACAATTTGTCGATCATGTGAGGATCGAGTGTTAACAAATCTTGATCAGTAATCATGGGCCTCGGAGTGACAGACGTCAAAGAGAAAATCGACTTACCAAACTGTCTTGTGCCCTCAGTGGAAGGAGGCATGGTAAACCCTTTGTGATCACTAGCTACAGATGCGATTGTATAACGTTCGGTGGTAATGGGACTATCAGTTGACATATCAGGTAGCACATTTGGTGGCAGCTGATTCGTCATATCTTTCCCCTTGTCGTCTTTATCGTCATCGGTGACGACGAGAAAATAGGTAGTGGCTGTCTCCGCTTCAATGTTCTCTCCCGAAGTAGAAGTTGTCGTCGGATAAGTCACCGCAGTACTAGTGGTTTCCGTCGTAGTCGTACTTACACTCCTTGCTGTCGACACCGTAGCCACTGTTGCTACCGGCAAACTACTCTCGATTGGGACGAATTCTGGAGTCGATAACAACGCTGACGAACTTTTCACCTTTTGCGTCGGTTCCATTAGAGCCGTGGGAGCGATAATCTCCACCAGTTTCCTATCTCTCAGCTGCTCAGCCAGTGACGGCTTCAACTTTTTACCATGATGACTAACTGAAAATGTCTTTTCCTTCATCATAATCGGCCCCAAGTATCCATTTGGGACTTCCATTAACTTTTTGCCACTCTTAGTCGGTTTGGTCTTTGACAACGACCACGGACTAACTCGGTCTCTATCGGTCTCCCGAGCTATTGGCGAATGCAGTGAGCCAGAAGAAGCTCGAGCTGGCGGGAAAGTGGTTATTGCGATGTAATGTTTATCGAACAGCTGTTTCTTTTTAGTCACTTTTACACCGTCATGACCGACGTCTAGCTTTGGCATTGTTGTTCCATCCAAGGCTGTTGTCGCTGTCGTTGACGACGACGTTGTCGGGGCGGTAGTTGGCGTAGTCATTTCGATATGTTGTGAGGATGACAGGGAAGATAACGATGAACCCAGTGATGCATTCGCTGGTAATGACTTATCATGTTCGGGTATGAGAATCGCTCGGGGGTTGAGTGTTATCGATTTTGTATCCTGTGTAGGGATGCCGATGGTAAGGGGATGCTTCGTTGACGTTGTCTTTGTATTGGATTTCGTATTAAAATTGGGACTTTCCATCCGACCGGTTGGCATTGTTGTGGTAGTTGATTGTGTTGTATCAGCTACTGAGTGTTTTGCTGCTCCCGCAGTGGCGGGGTATGGTATGGTCGTTGATGTCGGTTCATAAGTCTTATCCGCTTTTGTTGTGCCGGGAATGGATATAAAGTCGATATCCTTGCCGTAATCATCGTCATTGCCATTCATATTTGTGGTAACTCGTTTGGTTGTAATGTCGTTGGGGATGGAGGGCCGCAGGGTGGAGATATTAGTCTCGCTTTTGTTAGTGTAATCTTTCGTGCTATTGACGTTGTCAAGAGTAGAGTCTACCTGACTGTTGGTAGATGAATGTATATTCAAATTCGCAATTGGACTCGTTCCAGTCGGTGGTATTTCCTGGTGATGGCTGCCAATGCCCTTTGCGGCATCGTAGCCTGTTAGAATAGCTGTAGCACTGGTTTGCTGTTTTGCCCAATTCCCTTTATCTTTTAACGGTTTCTTGTACGGATTGACTTTGCGAATAAGTTTGCCTCGTCCTTTTTGCGACACGATCTTGGTGGAGTTTCGTGCCATCGGCGGTGGTGAAATTGAAGAAGTCACTGTTGTCAGTAGAGTAGTGCTGGTAGTCCCGTTTGGATGCACGCCAACCACAGTCTCTATAGAGGACCGACTGCTATTGCTCGAGGAAATGGACTCGGTAGTGGGCACACACCCCGTCAATTGAGTGTTGCATACAAGAATCGTCCATATGATAAGCAGGAAACAGCTTGACGTCGCCATCTTGGATGCCGGCAGAGTAAATGTTCTCATCTTCATCCTTGTGAGAAGCCTTTTCGAGAAAGGAATAGAAAGAAAACAAATTTCCTTAGTTGGTGCAGATGGAGGTTAAACGAATCAGATTCCCATTGGAATGGGACACGTCCAAGACGGTGGATGAATGTACGTATGAATGTATATGTGCGTGTGCTGGTTGCTTAGTTAACTTTTACGGTCCACGAGCATTATTGTCCCCATTTTTCCATTTGAATGGACGCAAATAAAGGAAATGTGTTGCACTTAAGTCCACTTTATGTGCAGCTTCGGGTTAAAACCGCACAACACACTGTCGTCTTCTTGCTTGTCCTTGCGAAAGTTTTCTTTCTTCGACAAGTTTCTGTTTTACTCCTTATTCCCTCTATTCCGTACCGGTAAGGATGAGGAGTAACTAAATCGAGTCGGAAGAAAGTTCCTTAGCTGATGCACTCAATGATGCTCGAGACGATGCACACGTTGCCGGATTGCTGGTAGATGAAAAGTTGTTCCTTTACTTTAATATCGTCCTTGTCGTTGTGTGGTACGATGGATACCGGATGTCCGTATTGTTTAGGTGGGTTGGCAGTACATCTACATGCACCTGGAATAGCTCGGTCGTTCGGTTGCACTCTGAAACGAGGTAAGGAAAGAAATATTCAAATTAAGTATACGAGTGGGTGAAACTCCTGCCGGTGGAAAATTCAATTTAACGGTATTGTGCTAAAATCTTCTTATTTTTGTTATCCCTTTTTCTCATCCTGTTCTCTCCTACTTTTACCTACTTATGCTGAAGTGCAGTGTAAACATACACACCCACTCACTCAGCCGCAAGGATATACCTACATACATGCACCTGAATAGATTTACTTATGCAATTTAGATTTGTAGTGGTAGCCATAAATCTGGACGCAGGGAATTGAATAGCAAACTGGTGACTGTGACTACAAAGAAGTCATAGGTACTACATACATACGTAAAGAGGAACTGAGTACGGTGGTTGTTTAGGTCCTTTAAGCACATAATAGCATCACCAGCAGGCGGTAGTACATAGTATATCCATACTGGTGGACTTCTTCTATTGAAGTCGTCGTCTTCGTTGAGCAAGCAATTCAATGGTCGACTACCCCGGGGATAACGGTTATCATAACGAATGTTTAATATTGTGTTTTCTGTAGCGGAAAGACAGATTAAATTAGTGTTAGATACCCAAGGAGGATACACCACTGTGGTGGTTGTGACGATTTTTTATTGCATAGACCTAGCCTGATGGCCGAGAATAGGGATCTGGCAAGTTGTCTAAGGACATTTCTTTGGCTCTTTTTGAAATGATAACAATAATGTTGCCGCGTGATATAGTTTCCTGGGCTTTTCTAGTGTCACCCAGAGAAGATGACTGGGAAATTACACGTTTCAATATATTTCTCGTTTTGTTGTGGATTTGTTTTGTGATGATGATGATGCTTTGTTGGGACGTTTATCTTTGGATTTAGTTGATATTGGATAACTTGGAAAGTGTCGAACGACATTATAGCTTATTTTGTGGGGAAAGACATCCGCACGATGGTAACTTGAAGAGGTATTTGCTTATCTTCTTATTTTGCTCCTTGGAGTGTTGACTTTGGGGGTACTATTAAGAATGCCATAACATTCTGCTTTTCTTTCCAGTTCTCCTCTTCTTCTCAGATGGCGCTACAGTCCGTTGTGAACTAGGGCCTCAACCAACAAGCTTCTCCAGCTGGCACGGTCTTTTCCAGCTGTTTCCATTGTCGCACGCCCAGTTGGTTAACGTCCCCTTCATCTATGTGTGCCACCTTAGATCCGGTCGTCCTCTGCTGCGTCGTCCCTCGGGATTGGATTCGAAGACTCTTCGGGCCGGAGCTGTGTTATCCATTCGCTCTACATGGCCTAGCCATCTTAGACGTTGAATCCGTAGACGCCGTACTAGGCTGATGTCGCTGTACAGCTCGTATAGTTCGTCGTTCTCTCTTCTCCTCCACTCTCCGTTCATACAAACGGGATCGTAGATTGAACGCATAATTTTACTCTCGAAACGACCAAGTGCCTCTTCATCCGCTTTCGTTAAAGCTCAGGCCTCTGCGCCATAGAGGAGGACCGGGATGATTAAGGTTTTGTACAGCGCAACTTTGGTCTTTCGAGAGAGGGCTCTACTTCTCAATTGCCTCCTGAGCCCAAAGAAGCAGCGATTGACAAGAGTAATTCTGCGTTTGATCTCAGCGCTGGTGTTATTGTCGCTGGTTACTAGTGAGCCAAGATAGAGGAAGTCCTTGACCACTTCGAATCCGTAGCTGCCAATTGTGACGGTCTGACCGAGATGTCAGTGTTGCGCGTCTTTTTTGGTTGACAGCATACATGTATGTTTCGTTCTACCTCGTTGTACCCTCGTTAACCACAAGACCCATTTAAGCCGCCTCTGCTTCAATGGTTTCGAACGCATCATCGATGTCCCGCTGTGTTTGTCCACTTACGTCATTCCCATTTGCGTACGCAAGCAATTGCTCAGACTTGAAATAGATAGTCACTCTTGTGTTGGCCAGTGCGTCTCGTATGATCCTTTCAAGCACGATGTTGAAAAAGTTGCATGACAGCACATGACAGTGCGTCACCTTGTCTGAATGCTTTTTTAACACCAAAGGTCTCGGTTAATTCCGTACCGGCCCTAATGGGGCAGCGAGAGGTCTCCATTGTCATTCTGCATAATCTGACGATACACACTGTCATACGCGGCCTTGCAATCGACGAAAAGGTGATGAGTTTGGTATTCTCGAGTCTTCTCCAAGGTCTGCCGCAGTGTGAATATCTGGTCAATTGTGGATTTACCTGGCCTGAAACCACACTGATAAGAACCTATCAGATTAGCCACAAAGGGTTTCAGGCGTTCACACAGTACGGCAGAGAAGATCTTGCGTGCGATGTTCCCTGTAGTTGGCGCGGTTATAGGGGTATCCTTTCTTGTGGACTGGGCAAACGATGCTAAGATTCCATTCGTTGGGCATGCTTTACTCCGACCATATTTAACAGATAAGCTGGCGCATGCGCCTTACTAGAACATACCCAGCCGCTTTAAATAGCTCGGCAGACAGCCCGTCTGCGCCCGCGGCTTTATTGGTCTTGAGCTTTAAAATTACTAGCTTAATTTCATCTAGGTTGGGTGAACGGAATTCTCTTATATCTTCGTCCGTTGCGAATGGATCATTCTACCTGACAGCAGTATTAGACCTTTCATCGCCGTTAAACAGTCTACAGAAGTGTTCTTTCCAAATTCTGAAGCATCGACTGTGACTCTACTACTAGCTGTCAGTCTTCATTCCTACAGGCGTCCGCTCTGGCTTTATAGTCCTGGCATGTTCGTTTTACTTTTTCGTAGAACTTGCGAGCATTATTCCTGTGATAGCATCTCTCTGTCTCCTCAATCTCATGCTTTGCGTGCTGTTTTATTTCTTCCTTAAAAGCGTGTGTTCCTCTATCCTTCTCTGTTCGTAATGTTCACGGGCGGCTCTCATCCATCTATGTAGTATGACTCTGTAGGCGGTTTGCTTTGCTACATGGGCTTGCCCGCATTGCTCACGGTGGCTTGAAACCCACCGCATCAGAGGTAGCGTCTCTGATGGCGCTGGCAATACTCCCACTGTTGTTTTGTGGATTGTGCCGGTGGAGGAAAACTAGATGGGCAAGGATCCTAGCGGTCTCTTGCGATTGTAGCTTTCAAGCTTTCGTTGTCCAGCTCGACTCCGTGGCATCCTTGATATCTTCATTCGTACCTTGGCTACAACAGGGTAGTAATCCGAGGCGATGTTGGCTACTCGGAAGGCTCGTATATCTATAATGCTGAAGGAGTGTCTATCGTCGATCGCAACGTGATCAATCTGATTGGTGCTCCACTTGCCAGGTTCCTTGTTGATGTTGAGATGCGGGAAACGTGTGCTAGCTAGAAGGAGATTACGCCCCGCCAGGGTGTCAAGTATCCGATGTCCGTTTTCGGACGTGGTATCGTGAAGGCTATACTTCCCCGCGATCGACTCAAATATGTCCCCTTTGCCCAGTTTCGCATTCACGTCTCTCAGTACAATTTTGACATTGGTCATAAGTTCTATCTAGGAGGTCGAAGAAGTCGTGTTTGATTCGAGCGGCCTTTTCTTCGGTTGGGTCGTGAAATTTCGTTCCCGGAATTAGCTTTGATCTGGATTGTTATGACGCCTTCGCTTACATCCCGAATTCATAGGACTTTTTGTCGGAGTTCTCCTCGAATGACGAATTCACATCCGAGTAAGCGTTGTTTGTTTTCTTTGTTGCAATTTCCCTAGTAGATGTCGTCACAGTTTTTCATCCTTCTTTTGCCTGGTCCAACTCCTCGCACTTCTTAGAGTGCGTTATATCTGCTCTATAGCAGTTGAGGATTGCTCTAATTGATTGCCTACACCCGGTCTGTTAAGGGGCCTCACATTCCAGGTGCAGCCTCGTAAGTCATTTGCAGGGGTCGTCGGCTTTGTATACATACGTCCGTATACGAGGCTTGTGATTGCTTTGAAACACTTTATTTTTTCCGTGATAAAGATGTTACCCCTAAGCACAACCCCCAACCTAGAGGCCCAAGTTCCTTTTTTTCCAGGAACAATGGGGTCGGGTTGCTGCATACATCGGTTAAGTACCTGACGGGTGCCAGGAAGCTATCCAGGGGAGGCCACGCGGAGGCTGTGTGTCAACTTGGATTGGGCAGGGACAGAGATCGAAGCTGGCGTTTGCCATGTTAAACGCGATCAGCTTCTCCGCTCTGGATGCTCGCTCTCTCTCCCCTCTTTCTTTCAAATCGGCTTAAGTATAAATTCATTTCACCTAAACGAACACTAGCGTAATTGGCAGTAGGTAGATAGGAAGGTGTATCACACTATTTGAGAAGAGAGTATTCCCATATAGGCAGGGAAGTAGCAAATATATGAGGGCGCCGTGGTGCAGTGGTTAGTGTGTTGGACTCTGGCGCACGATGAGCGAGTTCGGATCCCGATAACACCAACGCAAATATTTATTTCGCGACGTTCCTCCTCGGCGGAGTACTGTCAAAACCCCCCGTAGTAAACTTGCCATGAAAAAGCTTCTCGACTCACGCCGTTCGGAATAGGCATTCAACTGTAGGTCCCTTTCACCTGTGCGAAGAATAAATTGCACACGACATGGGTGATTGAGAGCTTGGCTTTGGTCCTTCATGGGCTGTAACGCCACCAAGGTAGGTAGGTAGGTAAGACCGTAGCCTTCCCAGAGATGGGAAGAGCACACATAGGCCAAGGAGGCCCGTTGTGCAGCTACGAGGGGGCTTAGCCCCCTATTCGTGGAACCATTTTGTGCTTCTTAAGAATTTAAGAAGATTAGATATCCCCACTTGCTGAACTTCGGTCAGATCGTTGAGGAGGTATGATCCTAGGTATCGTTTCCTGACTGTGCAGAATGCTGGGCAGGCGCAGAGAAGGTGATGAATGGATTCGACCTCCTCCTCGTCTAAACAGCTCCTACAAAAGTCATTCGGAGTGATACCTAGTTTTTGCGCGTGACTGCCAATAAGGCAGTGTCCTGTGATGACACCTATGACTTTATAGATGTCAGTTCTATTTAGGGAGATAATACTCCTAGTCCGTTGACTATCGAGCCGGGGCCAGATTTGCCTGGTGATGAGGCAGGTGTGTCCCTGAGTCCATCTCCGGTTCGTCTCGGCCCTGGCGAGGGTATTGAGATTGTATTTGATGGTTGCGAAGGGTATACCCTCGCAGACCACAGTTGTTTGTAGCGTCGTTCCTTTTTTGGCGAGTCTGTCGGCTCTTTCATTTCCGGTGATGTCGCTGTGTCCCGGTACCCATATAAGTTGTATGTTGAACTGTTCAGCCATCTCATTAAGAGATAGGCGACAGTCGAGGCTGGTTTTTGATGTGTACACATAGGACTCCAGCGACTTTAAGGCCGCTTGGCTATCCGTGAGAATACGGATGTCCGTGGTGGATATCACGTTCCACTTCAGCCAGGACAGAGCCTCTTTTATTGCCAACAGTTCCGCCTGGAAAACGCTGCAGTGATTAGGTAGTTTTATCGCTTTGTTTAGCTTAAGTTGTTTGCAGAATACCCCACTGCCCACCCCGTCCTTGGTTTTAGACCCGTCAGTATAGAAATCTATGCAGCCTTTACGAGGTTGAGTCTGACGAGTCCAGTTCTGTCTGTCCGGGTATAACGCCACCAAAGAAGAAAGAAGAATTGGGAGCGAGATGGGCTCGGACATACAAAGTAAAGTTGTTGATTGCTCTAAACCTGGCAAGATACCAGCAATGATCCCTGGGGCAAGTTGAGATACAGCCTCCTCGCGGCGCCCTCTGGATAGCATCAACAACAACCGTTGAAAGGTGAACAAATGTATGCAGCTATCGCCCCAGGCAAGAAGGCGGTTGTGCGGTGGAAAAACAACCCGCCCATGAAAAAAAAGACAACTTATGAAGGAGCAAATTGCCTCGGATACACAGACGGATACTAGAAGGCGACAAAGCACGAATAAGTTACACCATTCGTGCTCTTGGAATGTCAGAACTTGTAACACTCCTGGAGCTGCACACGTCTCTACCGAAGAAGCTGAAGACCCCATGAAAGAGAAATTCTATTATACCTACGTCGAGCACTGCATTGTCGCTCAGCCATTCAGGAAGTAGCCGAGAACACCTTAGGCTACCTACCACACCCGACAAGAAACCCTTGTATGATAGCGAGTCTGAGGCATATCAAATGACACTGCAGCAAAAAACCAGGGCGCCGCGAGAGGAGTAGCGAGTCAGAAAAAGGGAGGAGAAAAAATTGCTTCGATTGAGGAAAATAATCTTCGCGGCCTCCCAGCCCAAGGTTATCTTATCTAGGGACAAGCATAAAATACGAGTCTTCGATAAGAAAGCATGATCAGAGAGAGTGGTAGGGACTGCTTCAGCCGCTGTAGTCCTCCCAGCCAGCATCGAAGAATTCGGCACAGCTGATGAAGAGCTGAAGAACAACGAGGCCGCAGCCTCAGGGGGCTTGCCATCAGAGCTCTTCAAGGCTGGTGGCGATGTACTAGTAGGGCGCATGCAGCAGGTCATCTGTAGAATTTAGGAAGGTGAAAGCGTGCCCGACGCATTAATCGGCAGCTACCAGAGGGTTTCCGGCCCGGCAAATCGATACGATCTCTTTATAGATTTTAAGGCCGCATACGACAGCATCCATCGCAAAGAGTAGTTTGATGCGATGGCCGAATTGAGGATCCCGGGAAAACTGATTCGGACGTTCTGAGCCACGCTAACAAGCACTCGATGAGTCGTGCAATTCGGGCCAGAACCTCAGAGACTTCTGTGGTGTGACTTCTTCAATTTGGTGCTGGAGCAGATAGTGCGACGGTCAGTCGGGACAAAATGTTACGATTCACAGCTATAGTTTCGAGGTGGTTAAGGAGTTTGTCTTCATCGGAGCAAACGTAAACTCCACAAACGACTCCACAGTGAAGATCCGCAATAGAGTCGCCCTTAGTAGCTGCTGCTACTTCGATTTGTCCAAACAACTTGGGTCAAAACTCCTCACTCGAAGAACCAGTCGTACTGCCAGTCTTGCTGTACGGAGCCTAAAGCTGGACGATAAACAGGACGGCGGAGCTGATTTTTGGTTCTTTCGAAAGGATAGGTTCTGCAAGTTTCTGTACCCGATATTTGGTCCTGTCTGTCAGCAAGGTGAATGGATGAGAAGACGAGTTGTAAAAAGATGTGGATGTAGTCCGGAAGGCAAAGATTCGTCTATTACATTGGCTCAGACAAATCTAGCGCATGAACATCAACGCTCCAGATAAGAGGGCCTTCGACTCCGAGACTCCTAGTTCGAGAAGAAGAGGAAAATCGAGCCTTCGGTATTAAGTCAAAGTAATCAACTAAAAGCAGTCATCAAGGATGGAAGGAAGCTATAGCTCATGCTCAGATCCTCCCTGGATTGCTGGCCTAATAAGTACATATGTATGTAAGTGAGTAAGTAAAGTGTGTAGTTAGGAAATTTCCCTTTTTATGTGTTCCAATGTGTTATTAAAATTGCATTAAAAAGAACTACAATGAAGTGTGTTAGTGTTAGTGTGTTAGAGTGACACACTTACCATTTACAATGTGGTGTTTTGCATTTTGAGTTCCTCCCGGCTGGTTAAACTGCCAACAAAAATATTCTTTGAGCTTTATGTGTCGTTTGCAGGAACCTATTTGCCTTAAAAGGCCGGAATTAGGGCGAGACAACTCTTGGTTCTTGCATCACGATGCACCATCTCACACTATATTGATTCTTCGTGACCATTTTGCCAAAAACTCAGCCCTTATCATTCCACAACCATCGCGACACCGTACGACTTCTGGCTAACCAACAGGGAACACCGCTCCAAATAAATAGTATGTCACCATACTTTTTGGACACAGTAGTATAGAAACATGTCGCGTACCATTTTAATTGGGTCTGGTTCTATCGTTACTATGTATTACGACTTCCTATTTTCACAAACATGACCGTTCCTCTGCGGATTCCACTTGCAAAAAGTCGCAAAGTTCCCCTTAGTCGTTAAGTTTGATTCTATCTAATAGGAATGTCAAACAATTCATCGAAAGGCAGTTCCATCCAACCATGACCTTTCGTTAGTCCCAGCAACCAACACAGTATGGCACAACGAAAGGCTACCGCTGTTTTTCAGCCTTCCCCTCATGCACCACAGGTGTAAATGAAAACCATATGTCCTCTTCCTTCGTTAGCCAAGACACGAGACCACAACGTTCAGCAGTCAACCATAACCTAGCAAAGATCCCTCCTAATTGCCAATTCCACGGGAACATAATTAATGATGTGACCTCCCAAACAAGCCCATCTCCCGTTACATGTATGCTCCACACAAATGTTGAATACAAGTCGCTCGAGAAAGGTCCCACACCCAAGACCACCTTGACACACATAGTCAATGCTCCGGAATATGTTTGTATGTATGTAATCGGAAGAAGCATGGAAACGGCGAGTACGAGTAACGCATTCGCCATAAAATATTAATTTGTGAGAACACATCCCGAGTGTCCTTGTTGCCAAACAACCTCGCACACAAACACTCCCATCGTGCAATAGAATACTCAATTTCAAATTCAAATACCTCAGCGGTGGCGGTGATCCAGGACTACGAGTGCGGTATGTACGAATACAAAGAGCTCGATGGAGAGCAAGGTCGGATCGGAACCAGCCACTACTACTCGGTAGGTACCAAAAGCAACGTAAATATGTGTAGTTATTTCAGCATAAGCGGGGGCAGTGTGGGTTGTGGAGCATTTCTCTTGAAATTATCTAGAGCGATGAACGGAAGCGCTTCGCGGCATCAATTGTACGTTGAAGTGCTCGTGCATATGCATGAGCCATTAGCTGCTGGGTTTACTGCGCGGTAGTGGTAAACTACATAGTGAATGGTGCAGAGTTAGAGAAGCGCGGTTTGATTGTCGAGCACGTATCCAGTGCGAATATTTATCCTCCGGGGACGGAAACATATAGACGAAAGCAATGGAGTCACATTTGAATTTAATATTCTTTTCCTGCGTACGTTCTACATATCTTCCAACCCTCCGTTGCTGATGAACATACGTATACGTATACGGGTATGTACGATGGAGTGGTTTCACGAAATTTGGCGAAATTTGCAATTTCGTGTTCTCCGGATGCGATGAATAGGACTTCCGCCGTCCTAATGACGCAACCGGATGAGAACTATGGCGCTATATTCGTATCTTCCAGAGAGTCACCGGCGATACTAGGGCACTGCAGGGCGAGGTCGCTCTCTGGAATTACTCTGGGCTTCCGAAAACATATTCCAGGATCAACGTGACTTGAGTGTTGCGAAACGAAACATAAATATGAAACTAAGAGCTTATTACACTTGTACGTTTGAAAAGGACATCATTTTGATTGGACGGAAATCACCATGAGCTTCACTTCATGCCCCACGCAAGATTGGTTCGACAAAGTCGCCAACAATGGTGTAAGATTATGGAATATTCAAAACAATTACACTCGAGTGACGACTGGTGTTAGCTCACGGACGAAGGTTGGGGTAGTATAGGAGTAGTGAATAGGATTCGTTATTCCGACGTAAGAGAAATGTGATTCTTTGACTTGGAAATGAGGAAAATGTGTAGAGGTGCAAGTGTTTAGGTGAGAAGCTCTCGACGATAGTGGTTGGAGATGTTTTGAAAGCGCTCGGAGCAAGGTCTAGAGTGGAATGCTTGAATTTGAATGAAAAAGAACGTTTTTTGCTTAATGGGCTTAGCCTTGCAAATGGGGCTTCGAATGAATTTCAAAGAAGCAATTATATGCTCTTGTCAGGCTGATTAAAAACGCTTTACCCAGAAGTGTTGAGGCGAATTTTAAAAACTGGATAAAGAGCTATATAACCTGACTTTGTGTTTGAGATGTGCTATCTAATAGCCTTTTCATGTTCAAACGTATAAGGTGTCATCCAATTTCTTCAGAGTCTTTCGTTTGTTTTTTTTTTTTTTAGTTCACGCAGGTTCAAGGAGTCATACTCGTATTATGTTTGTCATACTACCTGGACGGAGTGCAGATGGTTTAGATCGTAGATGTTCGCTCACTACTCTCCAGGGGTGGTTGTCCTGGATAGGATTCTAGAGGAACTCGACTGAATTTTCACGTTGGTTGTAGTTCCCAGCAAGTGTTCTATGCCATTATGATGTTATATTAGAACTGCACACTCGAAGTATGAATTTGAAGTCAACATACATAGGTATATATACTGTGAGTTGTATGCCTTCAAGGACGACAAAGGACTAGTAAAGGCCTCGTAGCGGTATCATCTATCCAACGGATCCTGGCCTGCTAAAAGTCCCATCCCCACCCCTTCATGGTGCCATCTGGAGATTTCCTATGGAAATGGCGAGCTTTCTGCGCCAAAAATCAGGATTAGTTATTCGGGCCGTTGTAAGCCGTAACCGTAAAAAAAAAAACACAAACTCCGAAACAAACACAAGCCTCGGATAAAACGGAACGGATTAATGTTGCCGACACTTGCAAAAAACGAAAAAAGGACAATGATCTTCGGCTCTGTACGTGGAATGTTAGGTCCCTAAACAGGCCACGTGCAGCCGAACAACTTGCCCAAGATCGCTATAAAGCGGATATAATTGCTAACAAGGAAATGCGATGGAATGGACCGGGTATAAAGCGGATGAATAACTGCGACATATACTACGGCGACTGCTATAGGGAGAGAGGTTAACAACTGTTCGGACGCGGATTTGTTCTTCGATGTGTACAACCGCAAACGTCTCTTAACGATCTATATCAAGGCTACATTTATTACATCAGCCTGATCTGCGTCCACGCACCCACGTAAGACAAGGACGACTCCAGCAAAGATGAGTTCTACGATCTCCTAGACAGAACGTATGCCCAATGTCCCAGCCTTGACATCAAAATTATACTAGGTGACTTCAATGCTAAGCTGGGTAATCTTCGAACGAGTCTTCGGCAAACATAGCCTGCACGACACCACAGCTGATAACGCACTCTCCTTCTAGCCAGTAAGCGCTTCACAAACCAGACTGATCACATCGCGATCGACGTCAGACACTCCACTATTCTTGATGTTTGAACTTTTTGAGGAGCTAACATCGACTCGGACCACTACGGATATCACGGACGCAACGGAGTAGAGTAAGAATACAAAATTATGATGCCGGATATTTACTATCGCAAAAAACCGCTCGTGCTTTTACCGATCGCGTCCCCCTTAAGCTCTCTTATACACCTCAACCCTCCACGCAGTCAATAGAACAACAGTGAAACCTTAGCAAACAAGCCCCGAAAAGCACTGCATCTAAAGTTTTTGGCTTCAAGGCTTCACCACGAAGAGACACCTGGTTCGATGACAAGTGTATGAGGGTTCACACAGCGAAGCAGGATATAAAAAAAGCCTCGCTGCATACAAGAACAAGAGCAGCTCGTGAGCTCTAAGAGTTAAAAAGAAGGGAGGAGCTTAAACTTCGCAGGAGCAAAAAGAAAGAGCATGAAAAGCTCGCGATTGAGGATTTGGAGAGGTGTTACCGCAGGCGGGACGTTCGAAAGTTTTATCAACAGGTAAAGCGAGCATGCCAAGGTTATAATGCCAGAACGGAAGCCTGCAGGGACACCTAGTAGTAAAATCTCCTTCGATGCTGAAAATATGGAAGAACCACTTCAGCAGACTGTATAACTCCGATGTTAGTCAATATGCCGCTGTCAGGCAGAATGATCCATTTCCTAACGAGTCCTGTTAGTTAAGGACTTCGTCTACTTTGGCTTCGCAGTGACCTGAAACAACGTCATCGTTGTCACTCACTCTTCACTCACACATCACTCTTACCAATCGCTGTTTCTTTGGGCTCAGGAGGCAATTGAGTAATAGAACCCTCTCCCGAACGACACAGTTGACTTTCTACAAGACGCTTATTATCCGGGTCCTGCTGTACGGCGTAGAAGAATGGATACTATTAAAAGCGGATGAGGAGGCCCTTGGTCCATTCGGGAAAAAGATTTTGCGCGTGATTTTTGGGTCTATTATCGCAGACGTGGGATGTAGGAAATGATTCAGCACAAACTTTACGGGCTGTACAGCTACATGAGTCTAGTCATGTAGAGCGAATGGACCCACAGCTTCAGCCCGAAGAGTCTTTGAATCCAACCCTGAGGGACGAAGAAACAAAGGACGAACGCACTTAAGATGGCGCACCTAAGCTAACTGGGTATGTGGCAATGGAGAAGCTGGCAAAAGATCGAGCTAGTTGTTGGGGCATTTTGGTTGAGGCCCAGATTAACCCGAACTGTAGCACCCGTTAAGAAGAGAAGTTATGCCTTCAACAGACGTTCCGCTCGACAGTTGGTGATGTTAACTACAGGACCATGGCCGCCCCCAATGTTGATTTCGCACTCACTGCATAGTTGACCGTTGCGAAAGATTGCAACGAAGTGTGGCAATTTCGTCATTGATTGCACCTACCGCCTTTTGTTACACCATATTCTAATGCCTCTTATGCTTTCAATGAATGTAATAACTTCAGTGAGTCCAAATAACTTCAATGACTTCTATGGCTAGTGACTTCCGTGGCTGAATTTTTATCAATAACTTTATTTCAGGATACTCCAATGACATTAATGACCTTAAAAATCATTTCGAATGACTTCAATGGCTTATAAAAATCCTTCCCCACCAAAGCACTTCACTAACTTAAGTAACTTTAAGATGTCATAAGACATCAAGTGGTTTATACGGCTTCAATGACTTCAACTCCACAATGTCTATTGACTTTATCAATGACTTCCATGATTTCAAATGGGTTCACACAGTTTTATAACATAAAGGGACTTAAAGGATTTCATTGACTTCAAGCGACTCCTATTAGTTGATTGAGTGGAACACTTCAATGAGTTTGAGTAACTTTAATACCTTCGGGGATGGTATGAAAGCTTCAAGTGATTTCAATGATCTTAATCGTATTAAATGACTTTAATTCCTTTGCAATTACAAAAAACCTCTGCAAAATAGAGTGCCATGGCTTCAGTGAGTAACAATTTCAAGCCAATCACGGGGCTTGCATGAATGACTTTAATGACGTCATCAACTTCACGGCATTGTATGAAACTATTGAATATAGAGCAACTCAAAGTCTTTCAGTCAGCTTCTTAAAATACATACGATCAGTATTCACGCATCTTCCATTGTTATTAATTTTCCTGCATTTTCACAACATTCTGCCGAGGGATTGACTTTTTAAAGCCGCTGATTCCCATTCGGATTTCATCCAAAATGCGAAGTCGTTGAGAGATAAAGCAGGTAAAGCTTATGCGAGTCTCAAAAGGTATGCCGAAATTCCTATTAATAAGTTATCGAGTATGGTCAGTGGAGGTTTGGAACTCCTATGGATTGTAGCATGTTTCCAAGGTAACACAACCACGTAGGGTCTCCTCAGTCAGTAGAGTCGGTTACCTCGCCCAAACCAAACGTAAAGGGTGTTCTTTTAGGAGTATACAAATTCAGTATGATAGAAAACACTTGCGGCAAATAGTAATTTCTATGATATTAGCCTCGTTCAATAGATAAAGCAATGCCATTGAGTCTTTAAGTACGATTTCAGATATGTGCGTACTATTTTGAAGTCCCACTTTCGACAACTTTGTCGAGCAACTGGGGCCGCATATCAGCAATAACGCTTCGAATGTTGACTTCCAAGTCGTCCAACGCCTCTGTGTATCGGCTTAGACTGACGACTCAACGAAAGTAATCGAAAGGTGTGAGATCATAGGATCACGAAGGCCAGTTCACAGGTCCATTACGCTGAATTATGCGCTCAGCAAATGGTTTCCGCGCACCATGTGGCATGTTGCGCCATCTTTTTGAAATCAAAGCTCTGTCACGTAAATGCCGTTCAACTGAGGAACAAAGAAGTCAAAAATCATATTTTATAGCGCCCTCCATTGACGGTAACATTCTGGCCGGCACCGTCCTTAAAGAAATATGAGGCGATTCTGCCACCAGTCCATAAAGCAGACCAAATAGTGAGTCTTAATGGTTATAGGGTCGTCTCGGCAAAGGCTTCTGGGTTTTCTCCACTCCAAATTCAGCAATTATGCCGAGCCTCATCGGAGAACAAAATGTTGGTTGAAATTGAGGATCAAGCTGAATCATGTCTTCGGTCCATTCATCGAACCTACGACGCGTGTAATGGTCACGCGGTTGCAACTCTTGCACAAGCTGGATCTTATAAGCTTTTAAGATAAGATGTTTCCGTAAAATCTTCCATAAAGTGGATGGACACAGCTCTAATTGCTATGCACTATGGCGAATCGACTCATTCCGATTCTCCTCAACCCTGCGTGGTTCTGGCGTTAATATATTAATCGTAAAATGGCAAAACGTACTAACCACAAGTCAACTTTTAACTGTCAAATTTACCTCTAAGAAAACGTCCTTCATAAGATAGTTTAAAGAACACAATCTGACATTTGTTAGCTGAGAACAAGGCTGTAGTGTTTATGTCAAGAAACGGCTTTAGTAACTCATGAACTCGATTGTAGCCCAACGAGGTTCAATTCAGACATATTTATACGTGGCCTCAAGGCACAAAGATTCGCCTATGCAGCGAGTACTGTCAAAGATGATCTACCCGCTGACCAGCTGAGCAGGCAATTCAAGCTTCTACATCTTCTTTGGTGGCGTTACAACCCACGAAGGACCAGAGCCAAGCTTCACTTCAAGCTATACTGCACCAATTCCACGCTATTGGACATCAAGCCACCTATTCGTATACGTAGACTGCATACAGAGGAAAACTCTCACATTCGACAAGTCAAATTCTAATCCGATCAAATGTTGAGGCGAAAAATTCCTTATGTCCCAAATCTAGGAGAAGTTTCCAGCTGTCATTCCCTTAGACAAAGCTTACCTTCTTGGTGTCCACTTCACCCCCTGCTCTCAGCTTGCACGATGTTTCAGTTTATGCAAGAGAGTGTATCAAATTCATCAGGGGAAAATGTGGTCTAGATGCAGCTCTCTTTAGGAACACATAAGGTACGCCAGCGAGAAAGCATCATTTACACAAGGAGAACTCTCAGGAATGCTCCCGAATGTAGGCGGGCCCGGATACGTAAAGTTCTACACTTACGCAATCAGTCTATAGACTCTGTGCAATTTGGGCAATCAGCGTATTCAGGACCATCATGGCAAGAATGCTACCCATCGACATCCTGGCAGATGAGCTCAAGGGGGTATATCGGAGGCAAGCGTCTGACTGACACCAGGCCAAGCGTATAAGAGTAGAAGAACGGGCGAAATCCTTAGCAATGTTGCAAGTCAAATGAGATGCCTCCAAAAAGGGGAGGTGGATGCATAGGCTCATTCCCATTATCGAGAGGGTATATCGGAGGCAAGCGACTGACCGACACCAGGCAAAGCGTATAAGAGTAGAAGAACGGGCAACATCCTTAGCAATGCTGCAAGTCAATTGAGATGCCTCCAAAAAGAGGTGGTGGAAGCATAGGCTCATTCCCATTACCGAGAGGGTATATCGGAGGCAAGCGTCTGACTGACACCAGGCTGAGCGTATAAGAGTAGAAGAACGGGCAACATTCTTAGGAATGTTGCAAGCCATATGAGATGCCTCCAAAAAGGGGAGGTGGACGCGTAGGCTCATTCCCATTATCGAGACTTGGATAACAAGAACGGCAGGAGACTGTTATTACAACCGTTCGAAGTTTCTGTCTGAACACAGCAACTATCGAAACGAAATAATCTTCATAGATGTAGACATGATAAGTCGCCGCTGTGACAGCACGGCATGCAGTTTTGGCTGTGGTCGCTTTGTGCTAGATAGACAAATGGTGAACATACCAAGCCCCAAAAACCTGGAATGAGCTATGCTCGTACATTGTGTTAGTCCATTCGAAGCTACGGCCCTTGTTGGGATAGAATTTCTTACCTACTTACTTATCAGGCCAGCAATCCATTGACGATCTGCTGCCTTCCATCCTTGATGGTTTCGGGTCTTACATCAGCGATTACGTGGTCTTTACACCGGAGATTCGGTCTTCCTCTTCTTCTCGAACTAGGAGGCTCGGAGTCGAAGGCCCTTTTATCTGGAGCGTTGATGTTCATGCGCTCGATGTGGCTGAGCCAATATAGTCGACGGATCTTTGCTTTCCGGACTACATATTTGGTACTGTCTGTGAGGAAGGTGAATGGAGGAGAAGTCGAGCTGTACAAAGATGTGGAAACTTTGTACAGCTTGACTTCTCCTCCATTCACCTTCCTCACAGACAGGACCAAATATCCGGGGCAGAATTTTCCTTTCGAAAGAACCAATAATCACCTCCGCCAACCTGTTTATCGTCCAGTTTTAGGCTCCGTACAGCAAGACTGACAATACGAGTATAAGCGTTTTGTAAAGCATGACTTTGGTTCTTCGAGTGAGGAGTTTTGACCCAACTTGTTTCGTCAAACCGAAGTAGCAGCAGTTGCCAAGGGCGATTCTACGCCGGATCTCTACTGTGAGGTCGTTTGTGGAGTTTACGTTTGCTCCGAGGTAGTCTCCTTAACCACCTCGTAACCATAGCTGTCAATCATTACATTTTGTCCCAGGTGGTGAGTGACGGATCAGTTTTTGCTTGTCTTATCCTCGTCGACTTTAAGACCAACTTGTTTCGTCTGTTTTTCAATCACCATCTGCTCTATTTGCCCCATCCATAAAAAAAGGCGATCCTACCTCCTGCAAGAACGAAAGAGGTACATATATCCCTATAGAGGTATATCGCGCTGTTTCGGCGTGACGTTGTAGAAGCTTTCCCGGCGATTGAGGAACAAGCGAAGCGAGTTGGTCTTAAGGTTAACGAGGATAAGACAATGTACATGCTTTCAAGCAAAAACCGATCCGTCGCTCACCACCTTGGACAAAATATTACGATTGACAGCTATAATTTCGAGGTAGTTAAGGAGCTTGTCTACCTCGGGGCCAACGTAAACTCCACAAACGACACCACAGTAAACGCTGCACTTCGGTTTGTCCAAACAACTTTGGTCAAGACTCCTCATCCGAAGAACCAGAGTCATGCTTTACAAAACGCTTGCTATACAGAGGCGAAAGCTGAACGATAAGCAGAACGGCGGAGCTAATTTTGATTTCTTTCGAAAGAAAAGTTCTGCGCCGGATATTTGGTTCTGTCTGAGAGGAAGGTGAATGGAGGAGAAGACAGAACCGCAAACTCTACGAGCTGTACAAAGACATTGATATTGTCCGGAAAGCAAAGATCCGTCGACTACATTGGCTCGGCCACATCGAGCGCTGGAACACCAACGCTCCAGCTCATCCAGATCATCGACTTCGAGCCCCTGGTTCGAGAAGAAGAGGAAGACCGAACCTCCGGTATAAAGACAAAGTATTCGCGGATGCAAGACCGTCAAGGATGGAAGCCAGCTATAGCTCAGGCTCAGATCCTCCATGGATCGCCGGCCTGATAACTAAGTAAATAAGTACCTATTGGTTGCAGATCAAAACCTCTTATTCCTTACAAAACGCTTCCCCTCATCTGTTTAAATACAGGCTGTAAACCTAACTACAACTCAACGACATTTTCGTCGACGTACCCATCTACTTTCGACCCAAAATTTCATGCAACAAAGCCCCTTTTGTACTCCAAATGTCACATCAATTTCCGTACCGAAAACCCATGACAAACTCACGTCAATACAATCCAATTAATCACTCCAACATCCATCACTTCCTCCGAGATTGGAAGGATTTTTTGCTTTGTTGTTGATAAAATGACACTTTGTTCTGCGAAATCAGATAAACGAAACATCAATGGACAGAACTTCCGCAATAGACCGACGCCCAAAGGAATCAAACGTCGAATACATAAAAGCAGCAACATAAAACAAGGACAGCGAAAGTCCTTTTAAACTCCCAATCTGTCTATTAACTAAACATCAACTTTTGCTGACTTCTTGTCTCGCAAACTTGCTCTAATTAGAAAGCACTTTCCAACTTTTTTCCCCCCATAGCCTAGCATTCGAGTTCCGCACCATTACCTCCTGATTTAATACGCTGGTGAATAGCTCTACTACATCGGCATTAATAGGAACTATTCCTAATTTGTATTCACCGTGCGACTACAATTCCCATTCCATCTTCATCGTCCCTTCAATTCCGGTCTTATCAATTAACTACCAACGCAATTACAAGGCCGATCGCTATTTGCCAATTGGCAATGGCCAAGAACCATTTACTTTCAGCTTTCTGCCGTCTCAAGGTTGTGTTTACCACTCGAGGATGCTTTAGCGCAATTCAAGAATCCCTCTTCTGTGAAGGACTCCGTTGGAGGAATCCAGCGCACACAATGTTTGTCACCTGTCAAAACGCACAAGAACTGTTCCTTCAGCGTTAATGGGACTTCATTTTCACTCTTCTTACTCTATTCAAGACGTCTATCAGGACACCGAGTGGTAGTAGATTGGATGTGGAAAACAAAGAAAACAAAAGGAAAGGACGGAAACATTGATGCCACCACCCCTGTGCTTATAATGGATGACCTTTCACTGAAAACTGGAATTGTTCCCGACACAATGCCCATGGGGGAGGCGAAGGTCTAGCAATGGAAATGGGGTTATCGCAGGGTTCGCATGTCTTTGTTTTCTTATCCTTCAATCTGCTTTTCAGGAATTAATAGTCAGTCGATGCGATGTGGGAGTAAGTGAATCTTCCCGGAATTGAACAAAAGTCGTTGTCACTGGTTCGGATTGTGGCACGAACATCAGCCTGGTCGAGTGGATCTTGAGCACGAAGTGTTCCAGGAAGTAACATCGGCAATTACCCCATCCACTGAAGTTGACCAAATGCTGAATGGTTGACCATCACAACACTGGACTGCTAGTCAGCAATTGCAGTTGTCCTCGTAGGGAATAGCTTACATAACTTATTCCCAACTTAATTATATGCGACAACAACCAAGAACTGTTGGCCGAGGACAACGACGGTAACAACGTGTTTGTCACTTACCAATCCCATGGGGAGTATCTATTCCTGCTCGACGCTCTTCTCACTTGCACGTGGTGGCAGAAGGACGACCGTCTCGATAATGAGGATTCAACTTTCAAGCGCCTGCCTTCCTCTTACGCTTGTTTTTTAATATTCACCTTGAGTTGGGTGTCTCAGGGCCCCCGTCGTGACGGAAAGCAGTAACAAATGACTACCCTTAATGGAACTGTCAACAGATTCTTCTGTGAATGCGAGAGTATACCTTTAACCGAAGAGCATTAAGAGGATTTACTAGTACTACCACCGCGCTGTTGGGATATGACTCGCTCAGCTGATTGCGCATTTACCGAAAACTTACCTTACTTACCTAGAGGAACCTGCCAAATGCGTTGCAAATGCATTTGGTCCTTGGAACCGTCACCTGCCCGAGCAGCTGTTCCCTTCAAAGGACCTGGTAAGCCCGAACAATGGTATTGCTGGAGGATTCTGTATGACTTGACTGCAGTCGTTACGTATAACGACGATGTCGACGAAGAAGATGACGCCAACGTCGATGGCTTATTGCTGTATGATTGCAAATAAATAGCGAACACAGAGTAATACCCTTTGTCTGGTTTTCCCTCGATAACTCAAGCCAGTGCACCTCTCTATCGTACATGTGTGTAGCAGTTTCAGGACAGAACGTCGACGAATCTTTGGTTTCCTGCTTGAACCAGCAACTTGCATTCATTCGTTACGTTCTCACGACAAGTTCGAAAGACTGTGATTGGTTATGGATTATTATGTGGTACCTATTCCCAGTCGTGCGTGGTAGCATGGGAACGACTCGTGGAAAATTATTCTCTAACAATGCCATACGGAGCGAAAGAAGTCATTCGGGCAAAAGGAAAAATCGTACGAGTACGACGGATGAAGGAAAAGCTTTTTACGTGTATGGAGCACGATTCGCTGGTGATGTGACGGTGCACCATGCACGTCTGGAGCTTGTAGTAATTTTTTTTTTCCTTTATGCACTGGAACCGTGCTATAAGGTGCCTTAAAGGGTGATTAAGACGAGTGTGGAAAGAGCTGACTCCATGTGGAAAAC
Source organism: Eumerus sabulonum (assembly GCA_951905685.1). Classification (NCBI taxonomy): domain Eukaryota; kingdom Metazoa; phylum Arthropoda; class Insecta; order Diptera; family Syrphidae; genus Eumerus; species Eumerus sabulonum. Next base: position 110,316,961 of record OX645062.1, on the reverse strand, counting down.
TAATGGTTGGATGGATTGTGAAAAGTGCGCAGATGATGGATTTTTTAAAGCGAACAAGTAATTTGCTCTCCCTGCCGCTTTAATGTCCTGAAAAGTTAAGGGGGAAGAGATGATAGGGAACGTACAAACGCGGAATATAACTCATTTTAAATTCAATGGTAGTACATGCAAGCTCTTACCACTACCTTAGCTAATGCTATATCAGCGAAAATGATCATCGAAGTTGTTTAAGGACCTTCTTTAGTGTTTTATGTGGGGCTACTGTCCCCATCATACGTATCTACTCTTGCCATTCTAAAGAAAGATTGCATTCATCATGAAGATCGGAATGATAGTGCTTCTCCTTAGTCTGGAAGTGTTACGAGTGCTACCAGTTACGAGTTTATAGCTAGACGAGAGGACGCCATCAAATTAGACCTTAAATTCACATAGCGATGGTTCATTCTAGCTAGTCCACCCAAGACAATTATCTACCTTGGCTCATTAGGGATATGTGACGATGAAACGAGCATTGCAAACTAAATCAGAATAAGTCTTTCTGAAGTGACAACCTCTTACAACCTCTTATAACCCGCAGAGGCTTTAGCTCTCAGCTATTCATTATTTTGAACTGCTTGGACCATTCAGTGGTATCGCCTTGGCCACGAGTCTAGAAATCCAATTTGTTGGAGGATCTCGGTAGTCAACGATGAGTAGGAAAATATTATTTTATATTCGATAGGCAATAGACTAACAATGGTCTCGTAGGGGTAGCATCTATTCGACGGATGCTGGCCTACTAAAGAGCGAGAAGAGCCACCGCAGACGAACACCTTGCGGCACTGTTAATAAGTCCCATCCTCATCTCCTCGTGGTGCCATCTAGTAATTACAGACGGAGATGGGCGAGTGGCGAGGTTCCTGCAATAAAAAAAACAGACTTAGCCAGCTGGGCTACGAGTGCTACTACCTAGTAAGCCGTAACCATAAAAAAATTGGAATTCAGAGTCAACCACAAGGCTCGGATTTTACGATTTTACGGATGGACTACATGTCGATGACTCCCGCAAACATATAAAAGGACAGGAATATCTATTCTGTACCTGGAACGGGTGGACCCTTAACAGACCGGATGAGGCCGAACAGTTAGAAAAGGTCATTAGGTGCTATAAAGCAGACATTACCGCACTCCAAGATGATGGCTCGGGTAATAAGGATGAAAAACTGTGACATATACCACGGAAATTATTACAAGGAGAACAAACAAGGCCTATTTGGATACGGATTTGTTGTTTGAGGTGGACTTAGGCAAAAAGTCCCAGGCTTCCGGTATGTGAGCGAACGCCTCATAACAATCCGTATCAAAGCTATTCTCGGGAACATCAACTTGATATGCGTTTACGCCCCCACAGAAGAAAAAGACGAAAGAGTCAAAGATGACTTCTGTGACCTCCTAGAGAGAACGTACGCTCAATGTCCCAGCACCGACACCAAGATAGTTTCAGGGGATTTCAACGCGAAGTTGGGTAAAGAGGGCATCTTTGAACGATCCTCAGGAAAGCCTAGCCTACACGACAACACGTCCGAAAACGGACCTTCGCTGATCGTGTGTCCCTCAAGCTCTCTCACGAGCCGATGCGAACCCCACAAACCATAAAACAGCAATGGAGACGTTGTTTAAGCGCTATCAGGGATACTAACTCTGATGTATTAGGTTTCTAGCCACCACCTAGGAGAAAACCTTGGTTTGTTGACAAGTGCAGATGGGTACCCGCAGAAAAACAGAATACATGACCACGTTGCATAGACGAACGAGAGAGAGAGAGAGAAAAAACAGGTGAAGCGCACGATCGAGAAGATGAAAGGAATTTATCGCAGGAACGCAGTAAAAGGCAGTGAAGCCAGAGGGGTTACCTGCAGGGATGAACACGGACCCCTCATAGTTGAGTCCCAGTCAATGCTGAGATTATAGAAAGACTAAAGAAGGTCAAGATGACGCTGTCGGGCAGAAGGTACCATTCACACTGGACCAGCATGAGAAGAACCACCCGACTTTGAAGAGATTAAGATAGCGATCTCAAACTGAAATCTTAGTAAAGCTGCTGACGCAGACGGACTGCCTTGCTGAGCTATTTAAAACAGCTGGAGATGAGTTTTTTGGGAACATGCACCAGCTCATCGTAACTTTTATTGAGTCAAGGATTTGGTCGACCTCGGCTCACGGGTAACAAGCGGCAACGACACCAGCGCTGAGATTAGACGCAGAATAACTCATGTCAACCGCTGTTCTCTTCGTGCTCAAGACGTAAGAGCCCTCTCCCGGAAAACTAAGGTGACCTTCTTTAAAATATTAATTATCCTGATCGTGCTTTACGGCGCAGAGGCTTGGATCCTTTCAAAAGTGGATGAAGAGGCCCTTGGTCGTTTCGAGGTGAACATTCTGCGTACAATCTTCGGTCCCCTTTTGTGGAGAGTGATCTCTGCAGAAGCTGCCTAGATGAAGAGGAATCCATTCACCAACTTCTCTGCGCCTGTCCGGCATTCTGCACAATCAGGAAACGATACCTAGGATCTTACGACCTGATAGATGTTCAGCAAGTAGGGATATCTGACCTTCTTAACTTTTTAAGAAGTGGTTCCATGAATAGGGGGATAAACCCCCCTCGTAGCTGCACAACGGATCTCTCTGGCCTATGTGTATTCTTCTCTATTCTGGGAAGGCTACGAACCTACCTATCTAACTACCTACTCCCACTCGATATCGAGAGTAAGTAATTAGCCACATACACAGTAGTCACGGGTGGCTGTGGTGCAATGGTTAACATCATCGATCGCCGAGCGGGAAGGTCTATAGTTCAAATTCGCTTCATAGCCAAGAAAAAGTAATTCCTATACGGACAAAAAGTATGCAACGCAGTTTTGAATATAAAGTGACCAGAGATACTGCTGCAGGCTTAACACTCACAGTATATGGTCATCCTCTGCGTATGCAATATTAAAGTACTTGAACAAACGCGGAATTCGGTCGGTTCTCATCCTATCTAGGACAACCACTCCTGAGAGTGAGTTAACGATCACCAACGATCCAAACCAATGCACTCCGTTCAGGTGCACTCGTGGACCTGCGCGAGTAAAAAAAAAAAAGACTAAGGACAGCTCAAAATAGACGGGACTGGCCAAGCTGCCCTGAAATCGCTGGAGTCTTATGCCTACACATCCAAAGCAAGCCTCGATTGCCGCCTATCTCTTAAAGGGATGGTTGAACAGTTTAACATACACCTATCATGGGTACCAGGAAACAGCAACATTTCAAGAAATGAAAGAATTTACATTTTCGCCAGACAAGGAACAAACATGGCATACGCTGATACACTACAAGGGTTCTTAAAGAACTTGACATACACAAATCTGCTGGTCCAGATGGTATTTCCCCATTAATTCTGAAGAGGTGTTCTTCTACGCTGGCAAAACCACTGCCTAGGCCTTTTCACCTTTCATACTCTTCTGGACTCTACCTGAGTAGGTGGAAACCCGCATTTGTCCAGGCCATTCCCAAAAAAAAGCCGAATCTTCTTCTCTCTCCAATTACCGACCCATTGCATTAACGTCCCGTCTTTCCAAGGTCATGGAAACGCTGATAAATCGTCAGCTAATGACGAGTCGCAGAAACTACAGAAGAAGTGCAATCGCTCGCTCCATCAGACAGGTGAGAGCAAGGTAGTTGCACTTGATATTTCGAAAGCATTTGACAGAGTTTGGCATGAAGCTCTTTTGTCGAAAATGCGTGCATTCTGGATCGATGACTCTCTTTTTCTATGGATTAGAAGCTACCTTTCGAATCGTTCAATTCAAGTTGGCTTGGACAAATTCAAGTGTGATACTCATTTTGTAGATGCTGGTGTTCCCCAGGACTCCGTTTTGTCTCCGGCACTCTTCGTCATTTTTATAAATAATCCCTTGTCTGTTACTTCTAGTCCAATCCACTCCTTCGCTGACGACAGTACCCTCAGTTTTTCATATTCGTCCCTTCTTTACGACCCTGCACTTCGGCTGTAAATAGTGAGCGGCAGCGTATGTTAAGCTCATAAAATTCCGATATTGACAGCATCATCCAATGAGGTAGAAGCAATAGAGTGGAATTTATGGCTTCCAAAACACATGGCTGTCTTCTGTCGCTAAAGGGCAACACTGACCCATTGCCATTATCCATGAATGCCACTTGTATCTCTGAAACCGACAAGCTTTCCATCCTGGGTATGTGCATCAGTGACAACCTTTGTTGGAACGATCACATATTTAGTGTCGCTAAGAACGCCGCGAAATGCCTAGGTTTCCTATACATATGCAAGAAATTCTTTACACCCACCGATCTGGCTATAATTTATAAAGCGTTCATTCGTCCTAAATTGGAGTTCGACGCTCATGTCTGGTCTGGCGCATCTAAGACCTCACTGCACTTACTTGACAGAATACAAAATCGTGCGACAAAACTCATAGGAGATCAAACACAATCACAAACTCATTACATTCGCTGGGTCACCGTAGGAACGTCTCCTGTCTTTCATTGTTTTATCGTTGTTTTCACTATAAATGCTCTGATGAAATAGCCAGTTGCATTCCGCCCCTTCTAAACTTCTTCCGCGATACACGTCTGTCCCGGAATGCGCATGAATTCACTCTGAAGCCCGTTTTCGGTTGTACTGTCAAATACAGAGATTCTTTTTCTTCAACCGAACCACACGAATGTGGAACGCGCTACCTCGTTCGGTCTTCCCCCCTCAATACAATATGCAGACATTTAAGACCAATGTCAATAGGCACCGACTCTACCCCTCCCTGTTACCTTCTGTTCGCACAACGTTTAACGTTATAAGGCCTTAGCTTTGAGTGCGCGTGTGTCCATAACAAATAAAAAAAAAGCAGCCATTGAGCTAGAGCTAACGAATCAAGCCTTGGCTGAGACGAAACTGAGATGGACTCGAGGGCATACCTGCCGAACCACCAGGTAAATCTGGCATCGACTTGATCGTCAGCGAACCAAGGGATTATTCTCCTTAAAACAAACCAACATCAACAAAATTGTTGGCATCATCACTGGTCACTGTCTTATTGGCAGTCATGCACAAAACCTAAGGCAAGTTTCAAATGATGTCCGCTATAGAAAGAACTGCAAGGCAAGGTGGTTTTCTTACATAACGATGTTGCAAATTGGTCGAAACCCTATTAGGAAACCCTTAATTGGAAATCCAAACTTAGCTGGCGCATCCACCAGACATTGTACCTTCCGATTATCACCTGATCATGAGACATGATCTGTCCTAGCAACGCTCTACATCATATGAATATGAGGTGTGGCAATTGAGTTCCGGGAATTTAGTTATAACTCAGCAACTGGCAATACTACGTCGTTCGTTATCATCTGTCTAGAAAAGGGGACCCTTTCTTTCGTCGTAAATATGCCTCACATTACAAGGAACGTGTTTTGATGAAGTTTTTAGTGAAATCTTGTGAAAAACCCTCGGAAATCCTCCTAAAATTACAGGTGGTGTATGGAGACGAGGATGTGTAGGTGAAAAAAGGCGGAGAAAGTGAGGATATCAAAGATATTATTGAGGGAAGTGTTGATAATTTTTTCCGATATACGCGCATCGTTCATCGTGAAAATGCTCCTACCGACTGGACAATTCTGTTTTTTTTTTTATAATTTGCGAAAGTTCAAGTTTGTCACACAACCTGGGCAGACTGCATATAGTTCGGGTCATAGATGTTCGTTCATTACTCTTCAGGGGTGGTTGTCCTAAATAGGATTCGAGAGAAACTCGACTGAATTTTCACGTTGGTTGTAGTTCTCAACAAATGTTCCATGTATATGGTGTTATATTAGAGCTTCACACACAGAGTATGAATTTGGAGTGACCTTATACTGTGAGTATACTGATGCCTTCATCAGTATCTTGATCACTTCTCATTCACTACAGCTGTGTTACACAATTTTGCTGCATAGAAATTGAATTTCTTGGCTGTGGACAGATTTTGAACTACAGACCTTCCGCTCGACAGTCGGTGATTTTTACCACTGCATCACGGTAACCCCCATGTTGGCATCCTAAGGCTACGAGTACGTGCTTTGCATATTCGATCCGAACTCGACCAGAAGGGCTAGATCTTGCACCATGACAATGTGCCAGTCCAATTCTTGTTGATTGTGCAAAAGGGAACGCATCATACCGGTGTAGAGAAGGTCAAACAGACTGTAACCATGGTTCTGAACGAGTTAATTTCGGAGGGTTATCAATGGTGTCTCGAATCGTGGGAGCCACGTTGGAATCGTTGTAAAGAGTTAGTAGCCCCCTCTAACTGTGAAGGTCGACAACAAAATGTTGCAACAAACTTAATTTGCTTGTGCTCGGTGTACAAATTCCAGGAACTTAATTGCCACACATCGTAAGATCAAGGTCAAATTAAATACTCAAGCCACCCGATTCGGGAATCATGTTATGATGTTTGTGGAGAGAAGCGGCTTGGTGTGGCGGCTGGTGGTGAGAAAAGAACTGCGTGGATTAAAACACCCGGAGTTCAAAGAGCCATCAGAGAGAAGAAGAAGACTCTGCTTCCCGTGACTAGTACACTTGCAAATCGGCTGTGCGAGTAGCTAAAGAGCAGTCCTGGAAGGAGTTCGGCGAGGAGTTGAAAGGCGACCATAGATCTGCGAAAAAGGTGTTCTGGCAAACCATTCGCCGGCTCAGAGGAAGGAAATTCAACATAATCGAAGGATTATGGTGTGTTGTCCAATGAAATGGACATCTTACGCAGAAGGAGCCGGTACTTTTCGGAGCTGCTCAATCCCGAACAGGGCACTGAGGGGCACAGACCTATAGTCTTGAGTGAGGCGGAGAATAGCCCAACGGTGGAGGAAGTTATAGTTATATGGCCTAATGGCAATAAAGAGTGGAATAAGAGACTAAACAATCTTCAAAAGAACGCAAAACCTTTTTGGAATATCGTGAAGGTAGTAAATAATAAAAAACAACAGTTACCATATTTAAAGGACTCTGTAAATACCTATTTTTCAGATGTTGATAAAGCAATTGTACTGGCACTGAATTTTGCAAAGAGCCACGATATCTCAAAAAAACATAGGTGATAGAGAAACAGAAAATATCTTCAACACAAGAGTAGAAACATATTTCTCGAATATGTCTCAGCTAAGACCTCGAATAGATCTCGTCACAGAGCAAGATATTCAATATATCGTTTATGATTTAAAAATTAGGAAGGCCAACGGTATTGATTGCATTCGTAACATATATATAAAACATTTACCAAAGTCTGGAATAAAATATCTTACATTTATTGTCGATTCTTGTTTGAAAATAGGGTATTTTCCTGATACTTGGAAGTTAGCAAAAATTGTCCCGGTTCTCAAAATTGGTCAGCCATCTGATAGTCCTGCTCGCTCAGTAGTCTAAGTAAAATATTAGAGAAAGTTCTTAAGGAACAAATGCTTAACCATATCTGTGATAACAATATATATCCTAAAGAACAATTTGGCTTTGGACAACACCATAATACCTCTCATCAGGTGCTAAGAATATGCAATCATGTGAAAGCAAACCGTACTGTTGGAAAATCAACTGGAATGGTACTATTCTGTTTGGCACAACGGTCTGATATACAAAATGATAAGCTTCAATTTTCCGTCCCATATCTGTGAAATAGTTAGAAGCTTTTTATCCAATCGTCGTTTTTAGGTTCATGTTAATTGTGGTGTTTCCAGCATAATAACGTACAGTAGTGGTGTCCCCCAATGTTCTGTGATTGGTTCAATCTTATACAACATTTATACTTCGGATTTCCCTCAATTACCAAACTGTAATGCTGCTATTTTTGCCGATGATAGTGCTATTTTTTTTCGCATACGTTCGCTTCAACCATTGAGAGCGATCTACAAAATGCGATGGGAATACTTAAGGCATACTATTCAAAGTGGAAAATAAAATTAAACGAAAACAAAATGCAAGCTATCTTTTTTACAAGAAAAAGAAAACATTGCTTTCTACCTTCCACTCAATTACAATTAAATGGAGTAAGCATTTCATGGGAGCCCTGTGCTAAATATCTAGGAATCTTTCTCGACACAAAATTAATTTTTAATGACCACATAAATAGAACGGTTAAGAAAGCAGGAATTGCCATTCAAATGTTGTACCCTTTTATTTGTAGAAAATCGTCATTATCAATAGATAACAAGATCATAATCTACAAAGCCATTTTTCAAGCGATTCTTCTATATGGTTGCCAAGTCTGGGGTGATTGTGCGAAATGCCATATAAAGAAATTGCAAATATGCCAAAATAAGGTTTTAAAAATGATGCATAACTTGCCATGGCATCACTCTACCTTAGACCTACATGAAAAAGTGAGTGTTGAATTGACCTATAAAAGGATTGAAAAACTTAGAGCAAGATTTGTGTAGCGATGTAATTTTGCTGACAACCCGCTTGTAAAAGAAATATGCGATAATCAAACTGTTTTGTAACTTCCTCTGTTATTATTAATGTACACCTATTTATTACTCCAATGTTATGTTTATTTATTTATTTACTCACGTATTTATTTATTTATTTATTTACTTATTTTGATTTGTTTATTTATTTATTCATTTATTTATTATTCTTGATTTGTTTATTTATTTATTTATATATCAATTAATTTATTTATTTATTTAATTACTTACCTATTTATTTATTTATTTGTTTATTTATTTTTATTAATTTTTTTTTTCTTTATTTATCTATTTATTATTATTATTATAATTTTTTTTTGTTTTGTTTTGTTTGTGTAGTAGGTTTTTGTCGTATTTTCCTTCTAAATAATTTTATCCCTACTCAGTTTTTAAATAAAAATATCAAAATTTCAGTGGAAAGATATAACTTAAGTATCAAATCCCTGTATAATACATATATATAATGTGCGGTAGCAAATCTTTTGTAATTTTCGTACGAAAATAAATATCTATCTATCTATCTTTCAAATTTGCGCGCGCTAGAAAATCTGAACGTCACGGCCTGACCAGTAGCTGCTTTAGGCAACAGAGATATATCTAAAACTAAAAACCTATAACGACATCATGATAGTATTTTTAGATGATACTCTAGACATGTTGAAATCAAGAGATAAACCATATGTATGTATTATAGTTAATGCATGCCGTAGTAATGGAATCATTTCTAAGATAATTGGTTCAAAAATGAGGTACGGATAGAAAAATCTGTTCCCTAGGACGAAGAATGCGACTAGGTGCATACATTTGATATAATGACAATAAGAACGAGGAATCAATATAACCTGTTATTATGTCATGTGCTAAAAGGACGGAGTAATAGACTCTCCTTTGGGTCAGTGACTTTAGTCCAAGAAGTGCACACCTTGCTTCATACGAAGGCACACCAGAATTCCAATTTAAATTGCGGAGAGCGAACTTTGTAAATCGCTTTTGTATTTTCTCAATGCTTAGTTCGGCATTCCTGTATAAGGGATTCCAAACGATGCACCCATATTCCAAAATGGAGCGAATTAAAGAATTGTACAAAGATACTAGCGTGTAAGGATCGTGGAAATCTTTGCAGTTACGATGTAAAAAGCCAAGCATGGAGTTTGCTTTACTAATAACATACATAGTCAAGATGGAGCGAAAATTTGAGCTCCGGATCAAAAATTACCCCCAAATCAAAAACCCTATGCAGTACAGATTCGTGAATGGAATAATTAAAGTCCACGGGGCAAGCCCTCCTACAGAAGGTAAGAATCGAACATTTGCTTATATTAAAGTGCAACCTATTAGCAGAGCACCAATCGGTAACACTAGTTAGGTCATCCTGCAAATGGAGTGCATCAGACAAGGAACCAACAGAGTGAAATATCTTTAAATCATCGGCATGCAAGAGACACTTAGGGTTAGTGATACACGAAGGGAGATCATTTATGAAGAGAAGAAATAATAAGGGACCAATATGACTGCCCTGAGGGACTCCAGAATAAGTGTATATTACACTCGACAGACACGTTCCAATTTGGACATACTGCTTACGGTTCAGCAAATCAATCTTAATCCAACTCAACATTTTGGAATGAAAGCCAAAAAGTTCAAGTTTATTTAAGAGTACCTTATGTTGAACCCGGTCAAATCTGTATAAATACAGTCGACCTGTAAGGACTTATCAAAACTACGGAGACAGTAATTAGTCGGAGTGACAAGGTTAGTGGTAGTAGATCTACCAGTTACAAAGCCATGCTGATACTGTGAGATTTGATTACGCACCAGCGAATATGGCTTATTCTTTACCACAGCTTCAAATAGTTTGGGAATAAGTTGCAACTTAGCTATCGGCCTGTAGTTTTCTATGGCCCCCTTTAACCCAGACTTGTGAATTGGGATAATATAGAAGTGCTTCCAACAGTCAAGAAAACTACCTAATTTAAGCGACAAGTTAAACAACCTTTTGAGAAGATGGACAAGGCTATTTTTGCAATTTTTGAAGAAATGCGGGGGGAAATTGTCAGGGGCAATAGCTGTGCTAGATTCGAGAGAAAACAACTCTATAGTTGAAGATCTCCAAGATTAATGAGCTATATGTATATGTATGTACGTATGTATGCATGTAATCGATTGGACGTTTCCACGGAAGCGGGGAGTAGAACTAGGTCTTAGCCCTATGGCTTCACGGACAACAATATCACAAGATTTTTAGTTGAGTACCATGTCACGAATGAGGATATACATACCTTGTATGTATATCTTACATATATAACCACTTACATACATAACCACTTTTTATCTCAGCTTTCTACCGCCTTCAATCGTTACCCAGATTTACTAGGTAAACCCTTGAAACTCCCCCAAGTGACCCTAAAAATCCTTAATTTGAGGCCATGAAAATGACTCCTAAAACATTAAATGCCGACCGGCTGGCGTTTGTCTACACAAAATCTCTTCTGCTTAGGTCATTACATCAAAATCACACACTTCAGAGCAATCCGAAAGCACTGAAATCCTAAACGTCCCACCACCTATCGCCATACCGCCCAGCTCTCAATAGAAAGAAAATACATCGTCCATTAGCGAAAGTCACTCAAAGCAATTACGAGGCCCAATCTATATCCGCCGCCTCAGAAAACCAATACACCAACAAGCACAAGGGCCAGTCAAGCACAACAACATCGAAGTAAATATCCTGCCTTCCGACTGAATGGCTGTTGTGATGTTTGCAATTTTTATTTTTTCTCTTTCTTCATCCATCACTGACGACGATGAACGCTCTATCATCACGCTTCGCTTACGCCATGAGAACGATATAATTACTTGCCCAATGGCATTTCATACCCGGAGAGACACGCGCCTTCGACAAAAGGACGATTTGTCTGCCTTTCAATTCCCGAGTGCACAATACCATTGACATTCATGTCTTATGTTTTCTTATTCAACTTCATTTAAAGTAATTACCTCTGTGTAGTACTCTGTCGTATTGTGTTGTGCTATTATCCTTGCCCGGCGAATAATCCTTCCGCTCGTTGGTAATCCACAGGAACGTAAAAATGCACGCACAGTGGAAAAAGCAAAGTTTTCCCTCAAGTTTTCCTCCTTTCTCAATTCAAGCACTTAATTTAAAGCTATCGTCCTGGCTCTAAGGACGATACAAAATGACGAAAGTACACTATACGTTGTATATAAGTATGCTGCCAAGTTGAGGCAGTCAAAACACACACTCGTTTCAACCGTCTTGACCTACTCTAGTCAAATGCACAACGATGCATCCTTGTGCAGAACAATAACAACAACAATACCTGGATCACTTCACTTCCCTCCTAAAAACGGGAAATAATTTCCTTTTTCACGCTTTCCTTTCACTGTGTTTTCGTTAAAACAGAAATAGCCGGAAACACACCCGCGTCGGCACCCCGAACGCGAGGCGGAATGACAGGAAGTAGTACACCGCGGCCGGAATTAAAAATGAAATCAAAAAAGGAGAAAAAGGATAAAGATAAACACGCGAATCGCTGCGTTGAACGTCGCGGGACAATGGGTCAGGATGTGCCCGTAAATCAAGAGGAGAGCTGCATGTAATTATCCTTTCGCACAGGACACTAACAATGAAGCGCGATTTCGCATGCAAAAAATTAAAAAAAAAAAACGTACAAACGCCCGATGGTCTGTAGAGTTGGCAGGACTATGTTGCAACTGCTTGCGAACGCTCCAAGTACCGATTGGGAACTAAGTGATCCTGATGTGGTGGTACAGACGCAGTTCGTGACGGAATGCGAGAGGAGCACAAAAGCTCGTCGATGATAACGAGATGGCCTCTGCTACGGATATACTATGATGTAACCATGGAGAAGAGAGCTTTTTCGTCTGGAACTTCGAAGGAAAGGATGCTGTCACGCTGGATGTTTGGATGACTGGACGTGTTTGTTTCGCGCAGTTCTGTTTCATCGCCTTCCAGCCGGTGATTAGGGGCGATTAGGGGGTGTGATAGCAGTGTAGGAGGGTGGAAAGTTTGTGGTTTTGTTTCGCGTGCGTTGGGAGTTTAACTACAGCCGGATCTGTGCTGTCATTTTGTGTAGCCTCTCAGCTCCTTGGTCGATTAATGGATTTGCTTGTCATCGTGTTTGTCTTTGTCATCTTGAATTTTCGCGACAAATTACCCTGGGAAGGATGTGCAGGGTCAGTGGTCCGATTCAGGTGTAGACATGGAAGTGGATGAGAGCTTGTCTTATGTGTTCTACAGTACATCTTATGTCGTACTTCCAGGATTCGTCCTTGAACGTGATGATGTGTTTAATTTATGGACGCTGTGCACTGGTGTGAGGTGTGGTGTGTAGTGCGGTAGTGTTTCAAGTTAATTATAATTAAAATGTTTCAGGAAATGAGACAGGACCTTATCATCAATGTGTAGCGAACATGTGAACGTACATGTACCCGGCCTTCAATTTCTATTCCTATTCTCTTGTTCTTTTCCCTCGCCGTCGGCCGACTGCCGCGTTTAACAGTGTACATTTGTGTTAATTAAACGGAACTGTCTACAAATTTCGCACTTCATCCTTGAGTCGTTTATATGTATGTATCTTCAACGTTCAACGGAAACGCACATTCACTCTGTATTTCTAAGGCCTACAAAAACGACAGTGTCGTCCATATTGTCCTGGCGATAAGGGATTGAGAGCACCACCAGTTAGCTGCCCATAAAGATAAGACCGCCAAAGTGTATTGTATACGCGAATACAAGGACACAAGCGCTGGCAGCGAATGGATAAGGATAGAATGTCCTTGTGTTCCGTGCCGTTAAGTGGACATAAAGCCGGGAATAAAGTTAGTGGTTGCGGTTATCCTTGCCACTATTGTTGACAGGAAGGGTGGTGTTGACGTGGAACCTTTTTAGCCAGTCCGAGGCGGAAAAAACGAAAACATGAGCAGAATGGCGGATAACGTCTTCATTTGCCCTTTTATGAGGTGAGCTATACGCATACGTATGGTCACTGGCACACACGCAAAGGGAATTTGTTTTTCGGGCATTGAAAGTAACAGGCAGAGCTAAGTATGTCATGGTTTAATGGTGATAAGTGGGAGACATTGCGTGTCCAATGAACTTTGAGCGCTTGACAGAGTAGTATCGTTTGACTGATGTACGACACGGGCGCCTAGAATCAGTCTGTAAATAGTGGTGGACTAAATGAATTATGGACTTTCAGGGAAACAACGATGCGTGCTTACTCAAGCTCATTAGTCTGATTCTCGTTTACAACGTATATGTATATCTTGGGAAATTCCCTTAAATCAATTAAAGGCGATGTAATCTGAGAACCTGTTACCAATTCACTGGGAGTTCAGAGTTCAGAGGGAGTTTAGAAACATCTGGAAGCCGTCCAAATATTGAGTGATTTCTAAGCACTGAACACTGAGGTGTTCTATTTCTGGAGGCTTGCGTCCGACTGGTGGCATGTGTGACTTATGCCCGAAAAGTGCCTGCTAACTACTAAATCTTATTACCAAAATTCGTGCTTTACTATTACGCCATTTTACGGTCGTCTCAATAGGCATAAAGAGCGTGTAATTCAAGCCATAGTGACAACGTTTGACACCAACTACACGCAACTGGGTGTGTACAGAGATAAATGTTGCTGCCGTATCTATGTATGTGTTCGTCGCCATTCGCAATTGAAATTGGGATTAAATGATCCGACAGCAGGTTCTTGGTCTCTTACTTACTTACTTAGGTGGTGCAAGCCTTTCCAGCTAGCGCGATATTTTGCTAGCTATTTCCAGTGATACAAGCCTAGTTATTTGAGGTCCCTTTCCATCTGTGTGTGCCCCTTTAGATGCGGCCGTCCTCTATAACGTCGGCCCTTGGGGTTTGAGTCGAAGACTCTTCGGATCAGCGCTGGGGAGTGCATTCGCTCTACATGGCTAGCCATCTTAAACGTAGGATCCATATCGTCTTTCTAGGCCGATGTCGTTTTGCAGCCGGACAGTCCTTGGTTGAATCCTCCCCTCCACTCTTCGTCAACATAAACGGAACCTGCATAAGGTTAAACGCAATCTCTTGAAACGACCAGGGGCCTTTTAATCCTCTTTTGATAAGGTCCGTGCCCCTGCGCCATAAAGGAGGGCCGGAATGACGGAATGGTTAAGGTTTCATAGAGGGTCACCTTGGTTTTCCTACTACCCAATTGCCTCTTTAACCCCGAAGAAACAGCGATTGGCAAGAATTATTCTGCGCCCAATCTCAGTGCTGGAGTCGTTGCCGCTTGTTATCAGTGAGCCAAGGTAGACGAAATCATTGACTTCATCAAAGCTGCCAATAGTGACGTTCTGGCCAAGACGTCAGTGTTGTGCGTCTTTTTTTTGACAACAGCATAAAATTGCTTTTGCCGGCCTTTGCCTTTGAATTCTTTTTGACATCGAAGGTCTCGACTAACTTCTCACCAACCTTAATGGAGTGGCTAGAATTCTCCATTGTCATGCCGCACAACCTGAATTTGGCATTGATCGTCCCTATAGAGGCTGCCATATGCGGCTTTAAGTTCGAAGAAAAGGTGATGTGTTTCGACCTGAAATTCATGGGTCTGCCGCAGTGTGAATATCTGGTCTATCGTGGATTTTTCTGGCCTGAAGACACGGTCTCCTTTTTTATGGACCGGGCAAACGATGCTGAGATTATATTCATCGGGCATGTTTTCTTCCGACCATATCTTACAGATAAGCTGGTGCATGTTGCCAACAAACTTATCTCTAGCAACTCTAAACAGCTCAGCAAGGCTGGCCGTCTGCGTCGGCAGCTTTATTTAGATTTCAGCTTTGAGATCGCTTCCTTAATCTCGTCATAGTCGGGTGGACGGAATTCTTCTAATCTTGGTCCAGTGTGAATTATACCTTCTGCCTGGCAGCATCATCTTCACCATCTTCGACGTTATACAGTCCGCAAAAATAGTCTTTCCATACTCTCAGTATTGACTGGGACTCAACTACGAGGTGTCCGTGTTCATACCTGCAGGCCTCCGCTCTGGCTTTACTCCTTTCTCTTCATCTCCTCGATCGCGCGCTTCTCCTGCTCTTTCGCTCTCTCTCGTTCGTCGATGCAACGTGGTCATATATGCATTCTGTTTTTCTGCGGTTCCCGACTGCACTTTTCAACAAACCAAGGTTTTCTCCTAGGTGGTGTCTAGAAACCTATTACATCAGAGGCAGCATCCCTGCCGCTTTGACAACGTCTCCATTGCTGTTTTATGATTTGTGGGGTTTGCATCGGCTCGTGAGAGAGCTTGAGGGAGACATGATCGGAGAAGGTCCTGGCGGTTTCTTGCGACTGCAGCTTCCTGATGTCCAATTCTGATAGTCGTACTCGACTCCGCAGTGTTCGCGTTATCCGCATACGTGCCTTGGCTGCAACAAGGTAATGATCCGAGTCCACATTCGCTTGGACATTCAAGATGCTGGATGCCTGGCGTCGACCTGGAATTCATTGCTCTTCTCCAAGATCTGCCGAAGTGTAAATATTTGATCTGTAGTTGATTTTCCTGGCCTGAAACCATGCTGGTACTAACCCATCGCATTGTCCATGAATGGTTTAAGGCGCCTACACAGTACGGCAGAGAGGATCTTGTACGCAGTATTCAGAAGACTTATCCCTCTGTAATTGGAGCAGTCATAGGGGTCTCCTTTCTTATCGACTGGGCAAACGATGCTGAGATTCCATTGATGGGGGATGCATTCTTCCGACCATCTTTTGCAGATGAGTTGGTGCATGTTCCCAATCAGCTCATCGCCAGCTTCTTTAAATAGTTCCGCGGGAAGTCCGCGGGATTCTCTTTCGTCTTCGTCCATTTTGAATGGTTCATTCTGCCTAACGGAGGCATTTTGATTATCATCGCCGTTATATAGTCTGCAAAAGTGGTCCTTCTACAAGCTCAGAATCGACCGCGACTCCACGATTAGTTGTCATCCCTGCAGGCTTCTGCAGATTGCATCGGAGACCTGAGAGAGCTTGAGAGAGGGAGACTTAATCGGTGAAGGTCATGGCGGTCTCTTGCGAGTACACTGCTTCAGTAAACGATAAACTGACACCTGTACGTCGACGAAACGCAAGATCTGCAACTTGGCAACATGCGTCGTGACTTGGGCCTGCACCCGTACAAAATTCCACTGATTCAGGAGCTAAAAGTAAACGATCATAGACGGAAATAAGCCACAAACCTCAGCGTCCTTTAAAGCCAACAAAACCTTGCAATCGGTTAAATTGTGTCTGATTTATGCGCCAGATTTATGGAAATAGAGCATCTATTTCCCCATAGACCATCTACCTTGGGGAACGCCACGAGGGATATAAGTATGGGGCGGATCCCACCAATAACGACGGAGGAATAGCAAGATGCATTCAGGAAAATAGGCGATAAAAAATCATTCGGACCTGATGGCATCGCGATAATAACAGACGTGAAAGACCAATTATTTTTAAAGCAATGATGCAAAGGTGCTTCAGGGGATTTTCCCTGAACCATGGAAACTCCAACATCGCGTGTTGCTACCCAAGGGAAACAAACCACCTGGAGAACCATTGGCGTACCGGCCAATATGTCCGCTAGATACAACAGGAAAGATCATAGATCGTATCATATATAGCACACTAATCGCCGTCTCGAAGGAAAGAGGATCTTTGTCCGACCGCAAATATGGTTTCAGGAAATCGCGCTCTACCGTCGATACCACAAAAGAGGTAGTAGACACAGCAACTGAAGCAATACGGGTAAGATGAGGTACAAGGAAATACTATACTAATGCTCGACAACCGACTTAATTTTAAGCCCTATGCCGAATTTTGCAGTAAAAAGTCGCCATAAATGCAGTTATTGCTTTCCAGAATGCTGCCGAACATCCGTGGACCAGGCTATGCGAGGAGGTTTTGCTTTCCAGAGTGGTAAGCTCAATACTCCTACAGGCGGCGCCGGTTTGAGCGGGAGCCCTTACAACGGAGGTGACGAGAAGAAAGCTCTTGTCTACATACAGGCTCTGCGCAATAAGGACAATATGTGGTTTCCGGACAATATCGGATGAAGGAGCCTATGTCGTAGCGGGTATGGTCCACATCGACATCCTCGCCAATGAGATGCACAGGGTTTACTTTACCACAGACGATCAAGAGATCAGTGCTATCCGGAGGATAAAAGCCGAAGAAAGGCAACACATGGCATTATGGCAGGCCATGTGGGACAACACGGCAAAAGGCAGATGGAACTAAAAGCTGTTCACTACGATGGAGTTTGTGGAAAAAGAGCACAAGGGAATTGCAATTACCACCTTACGTAATTCCTGTCAGGTCACGGCGGCTATCGGAAATATCACCCCAGATTTGGACCCGTTAGCTGCCTTTCTGCTCAGAATGCCCAAAAGAAAAAGAATACGCGGAGCGCGCCATATTCCACTGCAGACGCCTTGTAGAGGCACGAATGGACCGGTCGATCCCAGAGCTTCTAGTAAGTCGTATGACAAACTCAGAGGAAGGAAAAAGAAGAGCCCAAACGGCCGATTTGGAGCACATGCAGAAGTTTCTAACTAGCGCCGCGAAGTAATACCTAACTGCAGTCCCGCAGGGCGAGTGGTTGATGAGTGCAGAGTGCGGTTTAGTACGTAGACGCATCGAGTATTTGGGTTTGCGAAACGTACATGTATGTAGCCTCGACTATAGGCATCTTTGGAGAATTTCACATCCTTTAGCACAACAAAAACCAAAAGAAAAAACGAACATAATGGCATCGATAGCCTTTCAAACGGATAAAACATCTCGACGATATGTATCTCGCACACGCTTTGCCATATTTAAATTTAAAGATAGGAAGTCCTTAACAAAACACCCTATATTTGCAAGTAGTCATTAATTGAGGACTGCAACCTTCAGAGGGATTTCACCAATACGCACCGTCCACCAATCGGTAGAATAGTGGCTCAATTCTGAGGGACAAACCTCATATACTTACGTACCCGACTGTACCACAATAAATCATAACCTAAGTTTCGAACATCAAATAAGATACCCAGTATTATGGGAAGTTTGTACCACCTGAGACAAGAACCAAGTGCACAAGCTTTTTCCCCAGACTCCCACCGTATACTAAATTATTCAAGTCGCACACAATTCACGCCGTGTCGTCAGTTGCGTTGAAGTAAGCTTTGAACGGCTTTTGGTTTAGATGTACGATAGTCGAGCTGAATAAGCTCGTTCTTAAGCTTGCCGCTAGGCTCCTATAGATGTCTATACCAGCAACAGTATTTTGTGAAAACATACTGTTGCGGAGATGCAAGCGGACCGTTAAGTTCGAAAACTCTCTGGAAGCGGGGAATTGGAATGATGTCAACTTCCAATGGAATTGTCAGAGCGTTCTAGAGATTTCCAAAGGGGAACTTCCAACGGCGAACGTTCGAGACGGTGGACCGAGAGCTATATAAGCGCGAACACTCGCCCTCGACATTCATTCAGTTTGTGGTATAAAACAGCGTGTGACAAGTCGGTGTGATCAACCAAGGTGAAAAGAAAAGCTTTCAATAAAGGTTTGTGTATTGTGTAATAAAGTTTAAAGTGGATTGTATTGGATAATAAATAAAAGTGGTGAAGCTACACAGATAATTGATCTGTGGTGAAAGAAATAAAAGTGTGTGTGTGTGTTTTTAATTGGGAAAACGTAGAAAATTGTAGTTTATCGCAATCCAGCGGTGCGAACCCTATTTGGTGTGGGGATTGAATAAATTCGTAACATTTGGTGTCAGAAGTGGGATTGCGAGTAAACGAGTGAAACTTTATTTGAGTTGTGAAGTGAATTATTGCAAAAGTGAGATAATGGTAAAATTGGAAAAGTTGACAATTGAACAACTGAAAAGAGAGCTGGATGCTCGGGAATTATCCACAGTGGGAAGTAAAGCCAACCTGGTGGAGAGACTGCGATCGGCGTTGCAGGAAGAAGGTGTCGACTGGGAGAGTTATGAATTCCGGGTGGAGAAGCCGTCGACATCCACTGAGCCAGCGTTCGATATGCAGCAAATTCTCGCGGCTCTTAATGCTATGAGTCAAAAGATGGAGGAAAACTCAACTTCCCTGAGCCAGAAACTAGATCAAAAGCTGGAGGAAAATTCCGTTGCCGTAAGTAGAAAGTTGGAGGAAAATTCCACTTCCATAAGCCAGAAACTGGAGGCGACCGTACATCAAAAGTTGGAGGAAAATTCGACCTCCTTGGGCCAGAAGCTGGAGACGTTAGAAGGGATGCTAGAGAACAATCGAGAAAGTCTAAGAAACATCCAGCAGACAGTCAACGATCGATTCCAGGACGTCGAGGAGAGAATCGAGACACTAGAATCGAGATTCGACAAGAAGGTTCTAGATCTCGAGAATAATCAAGAAAAGAGAATCGAGTCACTGGAGTCAAGGTTCGACAAGAAGGTTCTAGATCTCGAAAATAATCAAGAAAAGATAATCGAGACACTGGAAACGCGGTTCGACAAGAAGGTTCTGGAACTCGAGAAAACTGTCCAGAACGTCCAACATCAAGGAATCGTTGTACCGACTACAGCATCGAAATTCACAGCTCCCAACTACGATGGCACGAGCGCTTTTAACATCTTTAAGCTCCAGTTCGAGACAACAGCGGAACGGAATCAGTGGGGAGAAGAAGATCGTGTGGCCGCTCTAGTAATTTCGCTTAAAGGCGAGGCAGCTGGTGTTTTACAGACCATCCCGGAGACCCAGAGAAGGAACTACACAGCCATATGGGATGCTCTCCATCGAAGATACGGCAGTGAGCACATGCAGGAGATGCACAAGCTGGAACTCAAAGGGCGCAAGCAGCGTTTAAACGAGACCATACAACAGTATGCTGCCGACATCGAGAGGCTGTCTCATCTAGCCTACGCGGATGTTCCAGTTGATGTGGTGGAAAAACTGAAAACGGATTCTTTCATCCAAGGGCTAAGGGACCCCGATACGCAACGAAGCCTGATTCTCCTGCCGAAGACATCTTTCAAGGAGACAGTTGCCAGCGCTCTCGCATATGAAACATCGCTCTTGATATGCCGACCTTCCATCAAACTACGGCGCATATCTCAAGACCAGGATAGTTCGAGAACAACAACGGCTAGTAGGAGTGGTTCATTCCCGGGTAGATGCTACATCTGCGACCAGCAGGGGCACATTGCAAAGAACTGCCGCCTGCGAAGAAAGCGTTCGAGGTCTAGTTCGCCGAAAAGAGACCATGGGAGTGAGCGCGACCGTGGAGGTGCAAAAGGTGCACCTAACAATCCGTTAAACTAAAACGAGTCAGTGCAGAGGGGCATGCGCTGGCTCCCACATTGGAGTGCCCCAGCATCCTCGTATCCCGAATCTGTAGGGGTGCAACCAGCCTAGTCATCGAGGGAACGATGGACGGGCGACGATATCTGCTGACGTTGGACACGGGCGCAACTCATTCAGTCATCCGAAGCGGATTGGTTTCTGACATCGAACCATTTTCCGAGGTAAGGCTTCGTACAGTAACTGGTGAGAAGGCGGAAGTTAAGGGAAAGGTCCAGAAAAGAATTACGATGGGTACCGTCGAGTTTCAGCATGATTTCATCGTTGCGGACATCACTGATGACATCATAATCGGCGTCGACTTCATGATTAGGCATGGCTTCACATTGGACCTCAACCAAAAAGTGATGAAGTATGGCAACTTGGAGCTCCCATTAACAATAGATAATGGACAGGGTAGCAAGGTCAGGCGAATAGTCGTGCAAGCGCGCCAAACAGTTCCCCCGAATGCAGAAGCTGTGGCTTGGGCAAAGATAGAAGAGGATGCGGGGACAAGCCGAATGTGGGTGGTCGAACCCGACAAACGAAATCGACCCAGCGATATAGTTGTTGGAAGGGCTCTCGTGGAACCCCGACAAGACCAATTGGTTCCAGTACGAGTCCTGAATCCTGCAAGTACACCTAGGACAATATACAAGGGAACAACGATCGCTCAATGCCAAGAAGCTGCCGCTATTGTGAACTGCGAAGATCAGAAACATCAGGAAATCCAGAAAAACAAACCGTTCTTGAAAACAATGGCCAGAGAGTGGACGCAACATCTAGTGGAGAAGCAAAAAAGTAAAGCACTCTCCCTGCTTCGTAAATATTGGACAGTTTTTGCAGATGGTAAGAACTGTGGAAGAACATCAATTGTGAGGCACAGAATAGACACAGGGGACTCTAGACCCATCCGGCAACCACCGAGGAGGGTACCTTTGGCGAAAGAAGGCGAGGTGATCAAACTAATCGATGAGATGGAAAAGGAGGGCGTGATCGAACCATCTGCAAGCCCATGGAGTTCTCCAGTAGTGCTAGTTAAGAAGAAGGATGGAAGCACCCGATTCTGCGTGGACTATAGGAAGCTGAACGACGTCACGAAAAAGGACAGCTATCCTTTACCAAGAATCGACGACACCTTGGACACACTATCTGGTGCAAAGTGGTTCTCGACGCTGGACTTGCAAAGCGGATACTGGCAAATAGAGCTTGACCAGCAAGACAAGGAAAAGACCGCGTTCACCGCCGGGGGAGAGTTGTGGCAATTCTCTGTGATGCCCTTCGGTCTTTGCAATGCACCAGCCACATTCGAGAGACTGATGAACCGGGTGCTAAGAGGACTTCACTGGAGGACTTGCCTTGTCTATCTGGATGACATAATTGTCATGGGCAAGGATTTCGATGATCACCTTAAGAAGCTTGAAGAGGTACTGGAACGTATTCAAGCAGCCGGATTGAAATTGAGCCCGAAGAAATGTTCGCTCTTCCAGAACAAGGTGAAGTACTTGGGACACGTGGTGACTGCAGAAGGAGTCCATACAGATGAAGAGAAAATCTCAGCGGTTAAGGAATGGCCGCGGCCGAAGAATCTTCATGAGTTAAGGTCATTCCTGGGACTTTGCACATATTACAGGCGATTCATCCCAGGATTTGCAAACGTTGCCAGCAGTTTGCACGAGCTCACCAAAAAGAATCGGCCATTCAAGTGGGAGAAGCCGCAGGAGGAAGCGTTCATTCACCTGAAGGAATTGCTCTGCAGTGCGCAGATTCTTGCATATCCTGTCCCGGGAGAAAAGTTTATTCTGGACACAGATGCGAGCGGACATGGAATCGGAGGAGTACTCTCTCAAATAATCGACGGACGAGAACGGGTCATCGCTTACTACAGTAGGATCCTATCGAAGCCGGAAAGGAACTACTGTGTAACTAGGAGGGAGCTTTTAGCTGTGATTGACTGCGTCAAGCATTTCCACAAATATCTCTATGGCCAAGCTTTTCATCTTAGGACGGACCACGCAGCGTTGAGATGGCTGCTGCAGTTCAGAAACCCGGAAGGCCAGCTTGCTAGATGGATAGAGAGAATCCAGAGTTATGACTTCAGTATCGAACACCGGAAGGGAAGCAGTCATGGAAATGCGGATGCATTATCGAGGCGACCTTGCGATGTTGAATGCAAACATTGTTCACGCGCCGAGACCAAGGAAGAGGTCACCAATATCCGTCGTTTCCATGTGCTGCCAGAGAATGCTTGGAGTGCCGAGAAGGTTGGAAGAAAGCAGCGAGAAGATGCCGATCTGGCGGTCATCATCGGATACCAAGAACGAGGTTTTCGACCAACTTGGCAGGAAATATCCAGTGAAAGCCCAATCGTGAAAGCTTACTGGGCTCAATGGCAGAGTTTGAAGTTGAAGAACGGTTGCCTCTACCGCAGTTGGGAGAGTGAG
Organism: Eumerus sabulonum; assembly: GCA_951905685.1. Taxonomy (NCBI): domain Eukaryota; kingdom Metazoa; phylum Arthropoda; class Insecta; order Diptera; family Syrphidae; genus Eumerus; species Eumerus sabulonum. The sequence continues at coordinate 110,293,675 of OX645062.1, read as the reverse complement.
GACGGGAACATTGTAAACGATCTGCTGGTAATACCAAAAGGGCAAATCGACGAGGTCATCCGAGAATACCACGAGGGACCAAGCGGGGGTCATCTTGGTGTTAACAAGACTGTAGAAAAGATCAAGAGACGTTTCTACTGGGTAGGATGCCATGAGTCGGTTACGCGTTTCATTCGCAGGTGTGAACAGTGTGCGAAGGCAAAGGGTCCAGTAAGGAAAACTCGAGGAAATATGCAGCAGTACAATGTTGGAGCACCGTTCGAACGTATCGCAATGGACATTGCAGGCCCATTCCCAACGAGCAACGCTGGAAACAAGTACGCGCTAGTGGTGATCGATTACTTCAGCAAGTGGCCTGAGGTGTTTTGCATCCCGAACCAGGAAGCCAAAACCATTTCGGATGCATTCGTGAATAACTGGGTTTCGCGTTATGGAGTACCAATGGAACTACACTCAGACCAAGGGAGAAACTTCGAGTCGTCGGTGTTCAAGGAACTCTGTGACATGCTAGGTATCAGAAAGACGCGGACAACACCATTACATCCACAATCTGATGGCATGGTCGAAAGGTTCAACCGGACGATGGAGGAATACCTGAGGAAAGTCGTCGTCGGAGATCAGAAGGACTGGGATGAACATCTCCCCCTTTTTCTAATGGCATACCGTTCGGCACAGCACAATTCAACGGCAACAACACCCGCCGAAGCCATTTTTGGAACTGATCTCCGACTTCCATCGGACTTGAAGTTCGGCGTGGTACTACCGACAACTAGCGGCAGGGAAGACTTCGTAACCGAAAAGAAAGAACAGCTGAACTCTATCCATCAGTTCATCCGGGAGCGACTGAACTTGGTCAGCGATAAAATGAAGGCGCGATACGACTTGAGGGCGAATACTTCTGGATTCGAGACCGGACAATTGGTATTGCTGTACAACCCACAACGGAAAAAAGGCTTGTGCCCCAAATTGCAATCAGCCTGGGACGGACCATATGAGGTCATCAAGAAACTCAATGACGTGGTATACCGGATACAGCAGATGGGAAACAGACGGGCGAAGTATAAAATTGTCCACGTAGAGAGGTTAGCACCATATTACGGAGAAGGATCCAATCGCTTGTTCGAGGACGAACAAGTTTAGGAGGAGGGCAGTGTTGCGGAGATGCAAGCGGACCGTTAAGTTCGAAAACTCTCTGGAAGCGGGGAATTGGAATGATGTCAACTTCCAATGGAATTGTCAGAGCGTTCTAGAGATTTCCAAAGGGGAACTTCCAACGGCGAACGTTCGAGACGGTGGACCGAGAGCTATATAAGCGCGAACACTCGCCCTCGACATTCATTCAGTTTGTGGTATAAAACAGCGTGTGACAAGTCGGTGTGATCAACCAAGGTGAAAAGAAAAGCTTTCAATAAAGGTTTGTGTATTGTGTAATAAAGTTTAAAGTGGATTGTATTGGATAATAAATAAAAGTGGTGAAGCTACACAGATAATTGATCTGTGGTGAAAGAAATAAAAGTGTGTGTGTGTGTTTTTAATTGGGAAAACGTAGAAAATTGTAGTTTATCGCAATCCAGCGGTGCGAACCCTATTTGGTGTGGGGATTGAATAAATTCGTAACAATACTGACATAACGGCTGGTTAGGTTAGTCGAATATGGGAATAGAATAGGTGTCAAATGGGATTCAATGAACAGGGACCTATACGACGTTGCTCTCCTTTTTATTCTCTACTCAAATATTTGGTTCAACGGCAAGACCGCCTTCGTCTGCAGCTTAACCGGGGATCTAAGGATCTTTTTATTATTATTATTTTTTTTGGTTGTGCCAAACGGATGTGGAATCTTCAAAAGATACCAGTAGCCGCGGCTACTGGAATGTACGATTCGCAAGCCTGAATAATCGATGCCAGGAATACGCCTACGTACTAGCCCACACCCTGCACCCTTCAACCACTCTCCCCACGGGACTGCTATTAGGTATTACTTCGCGGGGCTGGTTTGCATTTTATGCCCTTCTTTCTCTAATTGGTGTTTCCTGTTCCAAGGAAGCTGCCGTTTGCTTTTGGTTGCTCCCCTGTTTCTCTCTAGATGCCGGAGTTCCTTCATGATTCTCGCTGCGGTTTCTTTCACAGCGTCCCATATTTCGCTCGATATCAGCATATGCTTTATGATATTCTCGGCAGTCGGTGTTTCTCCAATTTTATCTTCGAGATATTTATTTTCTGCCTCGAAATGGGAGCATTGAGCATTGGGTCTGCATCTTCTCTAGCCTCTCCACAGTTTGCACAGATAGGAGATTCATCCAGGCCAAACCTGTAAAGATAGGCTCGGAAGCAGCCATGTCCGGTTATGAACTGGGTGAGATAAAAATCTACTTCTCCGTGATGTCGGTTTATCCAACTTTGTATGTCCGGTGGTATAAGTCGATATGGGTCCATCTTCCCTTTGTTGACTGATTCCATCTCTCCTGCCATATTCCAATGCTATGCCGCTGACTGAGGCAAGGGGTTCCTGAATTTTGGCGTCGTAGGACCTTTGCAACTCGACTGCCAAGACATCGGCTGGTGGCATTCCAGCAATTACACATAGACATCATCCGATACCGTCCGAAAAGCGCAGCACATTCTTAGTGCGGTGGAATTTACTCTTCTTGGGTGGGACTTGGTTTTCATCGCCGTTTGCCCATTTTGGTGCCGCGTACATAATTATTGAATGCGACACTCTTCACAAGACTAGTCTTCTTTGCTGCCTGGGTCCTCCGATATTTGCCATTATTCTGGCTAAGGCTAAGCACACACCTGAGCTACTTTATCGCACCTTATTTCAAGGCGTTCCTTGTAACTGAGCCTAGCGTCAATCATCCCACCTAAGTATCTGATAGACGGTTTCGACCTTATATTTCGATCGCTTACTGGTACTGCTTCTGTTTTGTGATCGGTGAGCTCTAACCCGACTGTTTGCATCCAGCGTCTCACTTTTCTGATACATTCGTTCCCTATGTCCTCTATTTCTTCCAGGTGTTTCGCTGCTACTACGATTGCAATATCATCAGCGAAGCCAATGATTTTTGCCTCAATGGGAATTTATAGCCTCAGAACTCCATCATACATAAGGTTCCACAAAATAGGACCTAGCACCGATCCTTGTGGTACTCCGCCAGATATGTGGTATACTGCACTACCCCGTCGTCGGTATCATAGAAATGATATCATTTCTCGAAGTAGCTTTCAATTATTTTGCTGAGGAATCCTGGCACCATCTTTTCTCTAAATGAGTGTACAATTTGTCTCCAGTTTGCAGAGTTGGACGCATTTTTGACGTCCAGTGTTATTACGTCACCGTATTTCTTGCCCTGAATAGCTTCTTCCAGAACTGTGGCTACCCTCCGTATACAATCGATTGTAGAAAGGGCTTGCCTGAATCCGTACTGTTCTTCTGAAACCCGGCTTCATTTATTGCTACCTCGAGTCCGTTGGCTATCATTTTCTCCAGTATCTTACCTATTGTATCTAGTAGGCAAATCGGACGGTATGACGACGGCTCCTCTTTTTGTTTTTCCCTTTAGGCAGCAGCACCAAGCGTTGTTTCTTCCATTGGTCTGGAAAGACCCCTTCGATTAGGCAATTATTGTACATTTCCAGGAATGGTCCCGTGTTTGTTTGAATGGCTAGTTTAAGGGCCTTATTTGGAATGCCATCCAGCCCAGGTGACTTACTATCCTCGAAATGTTTGCACACCTTTAGAAGTCCAGTTTCCGTGATAGTTGTGACTTCCTGTTCATCCTGGGGTGCTTCTATATGCTCTATCGTTCTATGCGGTGGAAATAGTTCCGACACAATTTTTTTCATTAGGAGAGGGCATGAGGGCGAGGGCCCCTGTTTTGCCATGAGAGTTCTGTAAGCGGTATCCCAAGGATTTACGTCTGCTTGCTCGCAATGCTCATTAAATTTGTTATTTTTGCTTCTTCTAATGGCCAATTTCAGATCCCTACGTCTATCTCTTTATTGCGCCTGTAGGTTCTGATGAGAGGGCAAGCCTCTGGATCGCTGAGACAGTCTTCTCTCTCTATGACACTTGCCGCGTAGCTCTGCTATCTCCCGGTTCCACCAGCATACTGTTGGCCGGCGATTTGATGACGTTTTCAGGCCCATGGATGCATCGCAAGCCCTCATTACTTGCTTAGTAATATTAGTGGTCATAGCATTTTCTATCCCTGACGTTATTGTAGACTCTCTAAAGGTTGACTGTAGACTCAGCTATGTAGGTAGGAAGGTAGGTTCGTAGCCTCCACAGAATGGGAAGAAACACATAGGCCAGGTAGACCCGTGATGTTGTTACGAGGGGGGTTTATCCCCCTATTCATGGAACCACTTAGTGCTTCTTAAAAAATTAAGTCAGTTGTCCTTACTTGCTGAACATCTGTCAGGTCGTTTAGGAAGTAGGATCCTAGGTAGCATTTTCTGATTGCCCAAAAGACCAGACAGGCATAGAGTAGGTGGTGAATGGATTCGACCACCTCTTCGACCACCTCTTCGACACCTCTTGCCAATGAGACAGTGACCAGTGATGACACCAAAGATTTTGTGGATGTCAGTTCCTTTGAGGGAGATTATTCTCCTAGTCCGTTGACTGCCGAGCCGAGGCCTGATCTGCCTGGTGATGAGGCAGGTATGCCCCTGGGCCTATCTCAGATTCGACTCAGCCCTGGCGAGATTTAAGAGTTTGAGTCTTATGGTTGCAAAAACTATTCCCTCGCGTGCCACGGCTGCCTGTTGCGCGGTTCCTTGTCTGGCGAGTGCGTCGGCCCTTTCGTTGTCTAAAATATCGCCGTATCCTGGTAACCTTAGGAGTTGTATGTTAAACTGTTCAGCCATCTCGTTAAGAGATAGGCGTCAGTCGAGGTTTGTTTTTGAGGTTTACACATAGCACTCCAACGACTTGCATGACCATCCATAAGAATTCGGATATCCGTAGTAGATGTTAAGTTCCACTCCGCCTGAAAGAGGCTTCAATAATCTGTTAGTTTTACAACTTGGCTCAGGTTTAGTTTTGACCCGATGCGATGTTTTTTTTCTTGTATATCGGGCTAGTGCTGCTATTAGCATTTGACACTGCCACTTTTGCAGATCTATGATTATGATGATCTTGCCATTCAACTCGAAGCACCAATGTAAAATCTGCAGATCCAAAGTGTGTTAATTATTAATAAGTGTGTCGCTGCAACACACCTGAACTGTCATTAGAGTTTTCGTTCATGACACGCACTAGAATGTGTTATAGTTTTAACACGAATAAGTGTCTCAATTTCAAAGATTTCAAAGATCAAACGTGTTAAGTGGCACACCTAATCTTTAAATGTGTCAAATGACACACTTGCTGTGTGTTGTTTAACATACATACTCGCATTAAGAGTGTGGTCAATTCAACAAGACGATACGATTGCATCTTCCTCTCGCTATTATTATCTATCTATTTTGTGGTTTATCGACGAAAAACTTGGCGGCTGTTCGCAGGTTAATTTTTTACTCTCAATATAGTTTTGCGGAGAGGGAATCTAATGGCAGTCAGGCGGTGCAAGGTCCGAATTACATATATGGTGGATTCATCAACCAAATGCCGTTAATTTGTTCCTAGAAATCAGAAAAGGTTGGGGGGCGAGGGAATGAACTATGGGGGCGGGCCGTGAAGAGAGATTTCTTAATAAATGGTAAGGTAGGTAGGTAGCTACCATAATTGGTGCGATGAAACAGAAGTCGAAAAAGTGGAATAGACTTTAAGCGACGGGGGTTGGTGTTGAGCGAAATCATTCCCAGGAGGGCAGGAAAATCGATAGATCCACCTGTAAACTGGTATTCAAAGAGGATGCTGCTTCCCGGCGTGCTTTCAGGGCTTGTAAGCCGACAGTTCTGTCAGACCATGGGAGATCCCTTAAGGCAAAACGCAGGAATTTACGTTACATAGCTTCAATTCGTACAGAATGGCTAACTTAGTAAGGAGATCAGAGTTGACTGGCATATTCCAGGAGAAGTTTGATGTAAGTGATGTAGAGGGATTTTATGACGTAGGGGTTCGAGAATTCTTTAGACCATGGTTTTATAAAACCAAGTGTCGAAATAGCTTTGTGTATGATATGTTTGATGTAATTTAGCTCTCTACCGCATATGATTCCTAGGTTCCGAATGAGAGAGACATGGGGTTGAGGTTCCTTAAGTAGGTAGTAAGGGTCAAGGGGAAGCCTTTTCGAGAAAAGGTGACGAATTTGGATTTACCGATGTTGAGTTCCAGGAAATTTTGATCACACCAAGTACCAAAGGAATCATGGTCGAGCGAGTCAGCCGGAGTTGATATTGACCTACTGATTTTCCTGTCGTCTGCGTGGACTGACAAATGGGATTCTTTTATGATGAGGTAGACATCGTTTACAGTTAGCATGAAGATTAAAGGCCCGACATGCCTTGGGGTACACCAGAAAAGGCAGTGATGAGGTCAGAGATTGAGCTTCTGAAAAATACTTTATAATGGCGATTCTCAAGGCACGATTTAAGCCATACGATCGTTTGAGGCGGGAAGACGGTAAGTTTAAAATAAATAAATGCGTGGCTTAGCTTATCGAATGCTTTAATAAAGTCGGTAGTAAACACTTCTATCTCGTTACCTTGCTCCAATGTTAGAAGTATTTTCAAGTCGATTTCGACAAAGTTGGTTTTGGTGGACCTACCTTTTAGGAAACCATGCTGCCAAGAGAAAATCGTTGGATTTGCAGAGGAAGAACATTAAGTCATACACAATGGACTCGAAAAGCCTAGGGATACCAGACAGCTTAGCAATCGGTCTGTAGTTATCTATATCAATCTTGGAACCCTTTTTATGTGTAGGGAAAATGAAAGGGTTTTTTTCAAACAGTTGGAAAGGAATCTTGGCGAAGTGAAAGGCGAAAGAGGGAAAAAAGAGGTTTGCAAAGGAGAATTTATACATTTCTTGAGCAGTTTGGCTGAGTGACCATCGGGACCCGGAGAAAAGTCGTCTTTATGATGGTTTAGTTTGTGGTGTACTAAGTCCTCGTTAATGTAAATTACAGAGAGACGTTTCTGTTATACAGCTGAGAACTAAAGGGTCAGGTTTTTGACTGCAGTTGTTAAATAATTGGTCAAAAAATGAGGCAAGAAGATTCGCAACTATTTTGGGGTCGTCGGAGGAGACAATTCCCGTCCAAACCCAACAAACATTCAGCGTCACCTTGTACCCGTTCAATCCAGGCTTTGGAGGGCCTTTGACTATGATAGCTTGTATTGAATATTTTCGCTACGTTTTAGCAGCGTGATGTGACACCTAAACAACGAGCGACTTTGAGTAGCTTGTTCTATGGTTGGTGTTTCTACTATCTCCTGACAGCTTACGTGCTGCTCCTGCTCCACTGTTTTTTTCAGTTTTTGGCCGACCAGAGGGAAGTGCTTCTTTGAAACCGAAATTTGGAGCGCTCATTTGCAGCATTCTCACTGTACACTTCACAAAATTTTTGACATGACTTTACGTTTTCAATAATAAAAAAGCTTCCCATAGCACACTCGCTTGACAGAATCCGACTAGTGCTACCCAACATATGGGGATCAACAACATCTAGTGACAAAAACCCGCGGAGACTTTTCATATGACCCAAGGAACACAAATCGTTTCAAATAATCGGACGCTAGAAGGCTATTTATCAACAATATCCTTCAATTTCAAAACACCCCTTGGGGTGATTCGGATATCCTTTCTAAATGACTAACCTTCTGAAAACCACTGGTATCCAGCTTTAACAGTGTTAAAAGAATTAAAATATTTTTGGCTTAAAGGACCGATTGCTGTTTCTCTTAATTTAAAGTCCAGCACCGAAAATATTTCAGATTTTCTCCTCAAAAATGACGTGACAAGAGCGGTATAAAAGAAAGCCGATTTAAAGGGTATCTTCACTGCCACCCATTCACTACTATTTCCTTCCATGTCCTGAACCTGAACTTGTCCCATTCCCTCATGCACTCCAGACATATTCTAATAAACCTCGTCTAGTTTCCATTTTGTTTCGAGGCATGTAAGACAGACGCTCACTAATTGTGCTTGCATCCTTGCTGCACTTCAACGCTATCGCCAGACCGATAGGGTGAAGGCGGCGGCTACAGCGACGATGTTTTTTAAGAACCCATTAGCAAACGAACAACCCCATCCTTACATCCTTCCGTTGTGGGCTCTAATTAAAGTTATGCATCAAATCCAAACTCATCCTCATAGTCTCTAATACTCACCCGGTATACCTACACACACGGGCAACGGGTTAGGTATCGCATTGTGAGTTGATATGCTGTCACCCCAGAACGAGTGTCTGAGCTGAATGCCCAGCTCACACTTACCGCCGACGATGACGTTGAGGAGGCAAATCTTAGCCACGGTCGTGCTATACCACACCTAACCACGTCGCCTGTCGTAAGTAGTCATATGGAAAGTGTTTTCATTCAGCGAAGGAAAACAAGAGAAGAAAACACAAAAAGAAACGAGGGAGAAACCGTTTGCTTGTTCCTCCGTCCACCTCGACATCGTATCGGCATCGGGCAGCTTCAGGATCTCCTTTACCTAGACACTCTCGCAGACGAGATGCTGACGACGATGATGATGACGGTGATAATGACGAAATGCACCCCGGCAATACCGAGTCTATTAGTAGTGCACAATAGCAGCACAATTTCACTTTCGTTACGCCCTCCGTTCGGTGGTGGCTTCATTGTAGCACGTCAAAATACAGTCCTGGGGGGTTGATACTATGGTGGTAACTGCAGCCGATGCCTGGCAGCAGCATGCATTTGACTCTCTAATGCACTAAGCAAAGGAGCACTTTCAGTGGGCCGAAGGGGTTAATGGCGACGACGAGGACAGTGGTGGGCACGAAGCGAAAGTGTTGTCTGTGGATTTAAGTGTCCTTATACCGGTCTGTGGTGGTTGGCATGTACGTACATATGTGACTCAATGTCCCCCAGTTAGGTTAGACATATCCCCACGTCCACATGCACACATGTACGACGTGTAGCAGGCAGGATATGTTTGAAGTGCTTCCAGCTGGGTGACGAACACTGTACAGGATACAGGATGCAGTTATGGGACTGGTGACATGTGTACGGGGCAAATGGCTGTGTGGATACATGGGCACGACCTCGTCAAAGTTGTTTGTCGGGATTGTTGTTGAAAACTGTAATTGAGGAGGGTGCATGATGCACATCTCCTCACTGGTAGTATTCTGGACTTCTTGAAGGGGACGACAAAGATGACGACGATATACATACATACGTACGAAGGATAAGTGTCCGTGGCACGACGTAGCACGGACGACATTGACATTGGTTAGCAATGGCTGATACGGATGGGGGAATTCCCGCTTTCACTGACTCACCCACTTGAGGAACTCGTACAAGATATTTTCTTCCTTTCCTGCTCCTCTTCTTGTTGTTCGTTCGTCCTTCCCGTCCTTCTCACTGCACAATGTATTGTGAAAATTCTTTTCTTCCACTTGAGATTCCTAAATTTTTTCTCTTCACTTTTTTTTTGTTGTTATTGTGCTCCCTTTGCATCTTTCGTGTGTAGATGAGGTCGGCACATACACCAATCTGGGGGTGGGTGGGTGCAGGAAAAAAAGAAAGGAAAAACAACAATAAAAAAGTGAAAAGATGAAAAGGATGCTTAGCAGGATGTTACGGACAAAGGCAATGAATGTTTAAGACTTGCCTCCATTTTTTTTTTTTTGATTTCATAGCATACTTAATAGTTAGTTGAAGATGAGGGGGTATGTTGTGTTACCGCCTCCACGTTTGCCATCGTAGGCTTGTATTAAAAGTGAAATGATTTGCAAGAAGTAGACCTTTGTTCGTTGACTTGCTGTCGGGGACGGCGCACTTGTGCTTCGCTTCGTTCTAATGCAGGGATGAATGCGAATCCCTGGTATCGTTTAGGCTCTTGAACTTAGCCACTCCGAGGAAGAGATGGGGGTTGGATAAAGTTTGTTTGGTATGGAATGGGATTCCTTTTGTGTACGATGGCCGCTTTAGAGATTTCTGCTCATCTGTTCATCCTCTTGTTGTGCTTTAGATGTAGACTGTCGTACAATTGCCTATCGGCCGCGCGCTATTCTCAATAATCCATTGTATGCTGAGATTTCAAGGATTCTGGTAGTGGGATGGTGGTGTAGCAGGTTGTTACTGCTACCATTGGCGGGGATTTATGAAGTTGTTAGGTATTGTCATATGCATTTGTCACGATTAACGAGCCCTCGAATGATTTTTCTGTTTAGGCGGAATTCTATGGAAAGAAAGTGGATGGATGGAGTATATGGGTACATGGCTTGTAGGATGTCGTGATCAAAAGCGCTGTACACTTTTTGAGGAATATTAGTAGGCTCATGGATGAATCAAATTCCAGCGAAAACATGGCTAATACGCTAACGTTACTTGCTCTGGAGTCTTACACCTGAACCCATAACAGCGAGGTCACACGCGAAGTGAAGCTAGGCATGAACACATGAATGCACATGGATTCAGGAAATGGCCGAAAAGTATTGTAGCGTGTTTATTAAATAGTTGTCCTTTAAGTAAAACTTCTTATCGTTGTCTCAAACCTCTTTATTACTTTTATTAAACTCGGACTGTAAATCCTTTCAGATCTCTCGCTGCACATATGTATATCGTTTATCTTACACGTTTCGATTCCACCACTACAATGTGTCTTGCTGCTGCCGCGCACTCGTATTTATACTGCCGATCTACCATCTGGGTGGTTCTGGGGCGTGCTGAAAGATCCTAGCGACGTTTGACGTCTCCTGTCATCACCCAAAATTCACCTCCTGTCATCGCTTTGTATTCAGGAAGTGCTGCCATCGTTACAATATCATGAATTTCGTCTAAAAAATAACAGCTTCTATAGCCCGACAGCGTTTGGCATCTACCTCAATGACAAACCGCCCATATCTGGTGATAGTTTCACTGTAATTTGTGTGGATTTCAGTCCAGATATGTCCAAAATAGATATTTGAAAACAAAGAGAATATATTGAGAGTCAGGCGGAAATGGGGGAACTCATCATAAATTTCGTTACAAAATTAAAATCGACTGAGGGCACCCGCCGTGGCGCAGTGGTTAGTGTGTTGGACTCTGGCGCACGATGAGCGAGTTCGGATCACGATAACACCAACGCCATCGAATGTTTATTTCGCGACGTTCCTCTTCGGCGGGGTACTGGCAAAACCCCCCGTAGTAAACTTGCCATGACTCGACTCACTCCGTTCGGAATCGGCATTAAACTGTAGGTCCCTTTCACCTATGTGAAAATCACACACAACATGGGTGATTGAGAGAAGCTTGGCTCTAGTCCTTCATGGGCTGTAACGCCACCAAAGAAGAGAAGTCAAACTGCTCCTTCTCGATGGCTGAAATATGTACTATGTAATATGTATGAATAACATACCTTGGGAAATGGCAAACTGCAAATGGTAAGTATTTAACTTTAACATACACACAACACACACCACCACCTGATTATCTTCCTTGACGCGGTGTGGGGGCTTCTCACTAAAACATAAGGTGTTTGCCGAACCATGTGGAGTCGTCGACCAGGCTGGGAGCCCAGACCGAAATTAGCTCAGTCGCAAACGGTGTTCCCGGAAACCAGACACCCTCTGGATCAGTTAGCCTTGCCTGCGTGTTGCGGATCTCGACGCAGGTGGACTCCTTACTTCTTCGCCCTTCGAATAATAAAACCGAATCTTAGGAAAAACCGGAAGGGAGTCTCAAATAGCCATTCCTCCACTCACTTGTCTGAAGATAAATTAAAAACAAGAAAGTCAACCTATCGACCAAGACCTATAGAGACCGAAAGGCGGCCTTGAAAATCATAAACAGATTGAACTGATAAGACTGACCTATGCCAACAGGCCCAGATCGTCACACGAGGAACCGAAACGGGAGGCTAGGCTAGGAACACCGGCCAAGCTATCAAAGCCTTTCGGCGAGGTTGAAAGGGGTAGCCTGACGGCTGCCATATTTCATGTAGCGACCCAGACGGCAAGTTGACGACAGATAAATGGAAGCATATCAAACACGTACTGTCAGGCAACTTCTTAAAGATTACAGGAAAGAACCCTGAATCACTGCCCATCTGTGATGCCACTGGATGGTATCAAGGCAGGGTAAAGCTCTTAAGCTATGCCGAACAACGATCCTTCAAGGGAGCTAGGTTCAAGGTTCTAACCAAGGACCAAATCCCCAGATGACCGCGAGCAAGATGCTGGCTCTCTTTGGTACCTGATGAGAGATGACCCTCTCTTAATTCTTGAAACGATAGAATACTTTAACTCAAATCTTCCAACGAAAGTTTGGAAAGTCCTAAAGCTGGAAAATCGAGGCAGGCAATCATTGTCCTGAATTGCGAAAACATTAGGTTTGGCTTCAGAAGAGCTAAACTAAATACATATTTATAAAAAGGATGAAAGCCAGGTTAATACCTTGGCCACTAATAAAAGCTCGCCGGAATAGGAAGTCAAAACTCCGTCGGGAAGTAAGGGTCCTGCGAAGGAAGGAGCTGAGACCCTAGCAACAATCCTGGTTTTAAAAAAATTTATAGGATTTTTTTTTTGTGCGAGGGATGTTTTCAAAAGCCACTATGAGGACCCACAGCGCGTTCTTGTAGTAATGTGAGGTTCGACTCACTAAAATCCCCACCTATCGAGGAAGTTATTTTTCTTTTACTACTAAGTGCAGTTGCTGAGAACTACAACCAATGTGAAAATTCGGTCGGTTTCTCTCTAATCCTATCTAGGACAACCACCTCTGGGTGGTGAACGAATATTTTTGACCCAAACCACTGCACTCCGTTCAGGTGCGCGGACAGAATCGGCCTCTAAGGGGTGTCCACAATGAGGAGTCCTTTCACCCTTTCTCTAGTCGATTGTTATCGACGACCGCAAGCTAACCACTCGCGGCTACGAGGTGATCGGATATGCTGATGATCCTAGTAGTTATTGTTACGGGCAAGTGCGAGATTGCTGCCTCTGAGCGCATGCAGCTTGCGATTCAGTTTATCTCTGACTGTTGTGGCAGAGAGGGTTTATCGATTAACTTAAAGAAGATAATCTTAGTCCCGTTTACAAAGAGGAGAAGGTTGCGGCCCTGCTCCGTCTTTCTATGTGGTAAAAACATAGGATTTTTAGAAGAAGTTAAGTATCTAGGTATTGATCTTGATCGCAGACTTAACTGGAACGCGACACATTTACGGTAAAACCTGGGTATTGAAACCTAAGGTAATCCACTGGCTATATACCGCGATAGTAAGACATATACATCACCTATACGTCCACAGTATGGTGAACAAAGGTTGAACAAAAAACGATAATAGTTAAGCTTCAATGCTTCTAGAGACTAGCGTGTCTCGGCATTACAGGCGCTATGCCAACCTGCCCCACGGTAGCTCAAGAAGCACTGATTGGACTTAGTCCACTGCTTTTTTTTTTATTAAACAGGTTTCATTACGTATTGCAATTAGAAGTCTTCGCTCGGAAATAGGCCTGCCATGTAGACATATGGGTCACATGTCCATCCTGCAACATCTTCCTGAGCTGGATATATTACACGGTCTCGGACGCATTACCACACACCTTCACTTTTGACAATTTGAGATATTGATTCCAAACCATACAGCTCAACGTCATCTCTTGCTCAACGTCAAAGGACTTAGGTGGTATACTGATGGCCCCAATATGGTTCTGACGTTGGCGGCGGTTGGACCAAATTTTAAGATTTCGAAGGCCCTAGGAATGAGTCCTAGTATCTTAAAAGCGGAATTATACGCTATCCTAACAGGCTGGCTAAGCTTAAAGACTGGCATGAGAGGAGTAACCATAAATATACTGCCTGATAATCAGGAGCGCTCAAAGCGCTGAGTTCGTAGAGCACGAGCTCCAAATTTGTTAAGGAATGCCATGATGCCCTACAAGACCATGCCAAAAGAAATAAGGTCAAATTCTGACCAGGCAATGAAATCGCGCATCAACAATTTAGGAAAATGTGCAGGGAAATGTACAAATGTGCCTATCCTTTTTGCGGCATTCCCAAGTCTAGACTAGATAAGAGGGGAAAAATTGCAACATCTACCCTTTTGAAATAGCGTGCAAGGATTTGGCTAATCGAAACGATTTACACAGCCCCTGAATCTACCCAAACTTAATAGAGTAGATATCAGACGACTAGTCAGCTACCTTACGGGACACTGTGGTCTGAGATATCATCTCAATAAAATGAACCTCTCGTCTGAAACTGAGTGTCGACACTGTCTTGAAGACGAAGAGACTGCAGGGCACATACTGCGTGAGTGTGCTGCTCCCTGTCATCTCAAGAGGTGTATCCTTCTCAGTGAAATGATGACTCCTGAGGGAATCATCTCAGCTCCTACGGGAGGCGTTCTCAACTTTATTAAGGAAATGGAGCGGACCAAGTACGCCTCCCTGTGGAACGCTAGGGAAAACTTGTCTTAGTTTGTATCCCAAACCTTCGTGCCACATTTTATCAAAGGCTTGGGAAATACACTCGAACATGTTAGTTTATGTTCGAGAGCTGTTTCGACCCCATCGGTTATACGATGCACTTGGTCTAAAGTGGAATTTTTGCTTCTGAAAACAAACTAATGACCCGGCAAAAGACGTTTTTCTTCGACAATCGTCCTTAAGCGACTGATTATAATTCCTTCGAAGACTTTCGAAATTATCGGCAACAATGATATTGGGCGGTAAGATTTTTTGTCCGACCTTGGCTTTTCGGGCTCTAGAACCATAATAACTTCGGCGACCTTCGCGCTACGTTAACAAGGTATTTAAGTTTGAGCCGAGCGTTTCTTGGCAAATTTTTAAGAACATCTCCTGTAGTTAAGGCGTAGCTTGGTGCTTTACTTGGCTTGAGGGATTTGATGATATTTTCCAGTTCAGAAAGCGTAGCTCGCGTCATTCTGTATTTCCCGGTAATTTCTGGAGGCTTGAAGGTGTCAACCCAAGAATGTCAGCGTTTTCTAAATCGTCTCTCGCACATTCATTTTGATTCTAATGCCCCTAACTACTTATATGATGTTATTTGTCATATTAAAATACATATGTATGCATGTCGTTAAATGTCATATTAAAGCATGGTCCTCCACCTCAACTATTTGCATGTGTCCTTATGACAGACTGGTTCCATTCATGTTGGAATATCAGTCAATATAAGCAAAGTAAAACGGAGTACAAAGAACCACCCTCAAGTGGTTATCAAAGACAATAACGTTGTATTTAGCAAAGAGCTGTAGATCCTATAGAGTCAACTTAAGGCCGTTCCTTTCCCATTTTTGGTTTAGATAATTTTGTTTTGATACCACATCACAAACATGTAGGTGTATTCCTATGTACTACATATATAAAGCCAAGAATGCATTCCATTCCAACAAAGCTCACCAAATGGTGGTTGTAAAGTGCAATAGTGTATATACCAGACACATAACCCGCTCCCCAAGACCAAACTATGAAACCATCACATTGCACATACCGCAATTACATATATTTGATGCACGAGCATTAGGATTTCTCCCTCGTAGAGTGCATACAGTTTAGCAACACATTAGAAGGGTGCAACTTATCGCTAGAGGATCAAAGGCAATCTGCACAATTGCATTCTAACGCAGTCACCCTCTATGACACTACACAGCATCCAACCCCATCGACAAGGATTAATTGTAAAGTTTTCCTTCATATCTAACGACAAGAGTAGCCAGCCCACATGCCAATCTATTCCACTAGCCTTAAGGGAGGACGTAAGATTATCCCAAGCCCATCCATATCAATTTTAAAATGATATCTATTCATGTTATTTACAAGTTCTTGCAGTACACGTATGTACATCCAAGTCCGCGCATATCCACATGTGGATGGAGTGGCACTCCTTTGCCATCATCCTTGGTGTGTGTCGCCGCGTGCATATAAATTCTAACATATATTTTAAATGGGATTTTTATGGTAGTTTTGTAGCTAGGCCAGATGGGGCCATTCGCTACACCACATACCGCCGTGTCTTACAGTAAGTATTTGCCAATGCAAACACATCGCATCATAAACGATTCAGAATGTCCTTAGAGATGCTTCTCAGCCCCCACTGCCATCACTACTATACACAAGTATATACTATAGACGAGGGGAAAGGAAAAACAAAATAAATGTGTTTTCTAACAGCACGCACTAATGCTCCATCGTACATCCGCGAATGCCATTAAAAAAAGGATTCTATGTACATTTATGACCCTCTCCGGCTCCTCGGCTATTCCTTCTTCTTTATTCCTCGTTTAGACCGCGTTGTGTGTGTGTGTGCGCGCCTTGTCTGTTTCGCATCCTTGACGACATAGCACGCACTTTTTCGCGCTACGCGCATAAATGAAATTTTGGAAATTTTACCCAAAACGGTAAGTGAACGACTATGGGGGAGGGAAGTCGATTCCTTCCATTCACTACTAATACTGCCCCACCTCCGCGATGGAAGAAAAGAAAACATCGACTACCACTACTCGCAGCTATTGTTCGGGATCACTCAAGTCAAGTGGCACACTCGGGAGAGCTCCCGCGCAAAGGATGATGCGGTGATGCGTGCGCTATTGAAACGACGTTAAAATTTAATGCGTTTCGATGTGTACAAGTTATAAAAACCTATAATGGTTGAGGTACGTGTCACAATGAAATAAAGTTCCACATACGCCGCACCGCGCTACCCGTGCTGTTAGGGAATCAAATGCTTACACATGGGCTTATGTGCGATCTGTGACGTGGATAAGCATCGAGAAGAATTCCTCCCTCCCCAACGCCTTCTTAGACGTTTTTTTTTTTGCATAGTAATGGGGAAACCTACACATATGTATAGAGAGAGGTATATACAGGTGGAGCATCGTTCCAGATATGCGGACCAGTGATGACCACTGACCACGAAGGAGTAGATACCCTTTTTGCATAATTATCTTGATTGTCAAGCCGTACTATCAACCCCTTTTAGTAGTCGCTTGGCGCTTGTCGTCCAGCAGATTTATGAACCCAAAGCTAGTTGCCGTGCTAGTCTGATTGTAATCCGAACTGACCCGCCAGCGCTTGTCAAATCCCTAATCTCATGCCCATGAAAAGGGTGCTGTTTCCACCCCTTTTTGCTGTGTTCAATACCGTCATGGTAGCTTTGTTCCTGTTTAACAAGAACTCTTGTCGATTGCTAGATGAAGAATAAAAAAATGTGTACAAAAAAAAAAAGGACTCTCAAAACTCACCCCTAATTACAAGCACTAGTAGTTGGTTGTGTCGGAGCAGGAGTCGTGACAAGGAATCATACCACCACGGGCTCTCGTTGCCGTCATTAGACCATAATTGCCTTGTGTACTTGTGCGTATACGTGTCTCGGATGCATGAGCTCCGAGTACCGAGGGCCACTTCTCTCGATTCTAGTGCTCGTCGTTGCGAATGCGAAATCAAAAGCAAGATGCTTACTCCCTTTTCCGTCAATCTTTCTATCTACTCCACCACCTCTCTCTAAGCTCGTTCTAAAATAATGAGTCCGAGTATTTGAGAATAGGGTGACAATGGAGACCGCCATGATTGATAATATACCGCCACCCAAACCGTTCTGATCCTGTGGCGGTTACAGCCGCTTCTACCTAGTTCCCCGCTGGGGGTTGTTAGTTCATAGCGAACCAACGAAAAATTAAAACAAAAAAAAAAAGAAAAGGATTTTCCAGTTTCTCCACAGGATACATATACGTAAGGTAAACAGCGATAATGACGTAGTGCGGGGAGCGAAAGCAGTTTGGTTAAATAAGCAAACTGGCTCGACGGCTGACCAAAAGCCAGGGAGCCGTCCTTAGCTCTCCTTCCACATTGCCGGACAGGACAAGACATATATACATACGTGCTTATATTACTTTTATAATAGCCTTAGAGATAGTAGATACGCAGATAGGGTTAGATGAAAATAGCGTGTGTTCTTGATGTGGGGGCAGTTGGGTCCACTAAATGCGAGGTTGTGATGATAATGAATGGCAGGACTTCGAGCGACAGTGGGGTTTATGTGTGTGCCTAGTCATACGCTGGATTTCATTACAAAAGTTGTGCTATTGTAGTGTATAGGGTTGGGCTGTTTAAAAACCTTCTCAACTTCGGTTTTCACAGGCTGGAGTGGGTAATTATGTATGTGCAGGAGTACATATGGGGTTGGGTTGGAAACTAATGAAAGAAATGAGGCAATCATTCATCTCGTGGCTAGAGAACAGCTGAGTCTCAAATGGATTCTATGACGTGCTAGGTGAAGGTCGAAATATATATTTCAAATGCTAAAAGTCGTCTCCTCATCCTCTTCGAACAATAAATCGATAGTGAGTCTGCTTTCGCCGTGAAGATGTCGTGTTTTTCATTTTTCCATACGAACCCCTTTAGCTTCACATAGTTCCCCCAACGCCCTTGTCATTTTAGTAACCCTCATTAGAAATATGATTCCTTGTTGGTGCTGACATTTTTGCTGCAAGTCAATTTTTCAGGCGTAGTTCATCCAATTGTCCTACAATGACTGCAGATAAATTGTCATGGTGAAAGGGGACTTCGCCATTTGAGCCATCTCTCTTCCAGAGTCGAGGCATTAGCTCACTGTATTGTGAAGTGATTGTTCTTCTTTTATTCATGTAACCTAGTTGGATTAGACACTTTAAGAACCATGACCTATGTGGACGTTAAGTCAGTTTGGAATGTTCTTCTTATCCTATCGATTGGAGGCCTGAGGTCGATATTTCTCCATTTAAATTTTCGAAGACCGGGCCGAAAATCACACACAGGATCCTCCAATCGAAACGACCAACGGCTTCTTAAATGATGTCAGACCATTGATGATGATGGGCTAGGATGATAACAGTTTCATACAAAGTCTGTTTGGTTTTTCGAGAGAATACTCTATTAGTCCTGATCCCGAGGAAGCTGGTATGAGTGATTCCGCGTTTAATTTCCGAATTAATGTTAGTAATGCATGGTACCGTGGAGCTACCCATTTCGTGTGCCTCTACCGCCAGCAGTTGCTTCCTTGAGAAATTATCCTTATTTTAAGGTGCGTTCAGATGAGTCAGTCCCAGTCAATAAAACCGTTGATGCTGCCGGACAATGTCTCCGCGATCATTGCCCGAAATCGCCCTACTAAGCCTAAGGCTCACAGGGCAGACGTCCATCCCAGACCAAGCTTCAAAATAAAGGAACTCCTATGGGAGCCAAAGGCGCTAAGGCATACCCTCTCGTTGTACATGTGATCAAGTGACCAGTGATCAAGTTATTGACCGAATTCAATGCCCTTGCAACGTTTTTTAGGTTGGATCTTCCAAAGATGCCTGTAGCACGAGCTGTGTGTGTGATGTTTTGTGTGATTTATTTTTACACATAGGTTAATGGGACCTACAGTTTATTGCCGATTCCGAACGGCGTAAGACGAGAAACATTCTCAAGGCTAGTATACTACGGGGGTTTTTGGCCAGTAACCCGCCGAGGAGGGACGCTGCGAAATAAACATTCGATGACGTTGGTGTTATCGGGATCCGAACTCCTGCTACTGGCATGTACGATTCGTAAGCCCGAATACTCGGTGCGCCTACGCACTAAACCACACCCTGCACTTATCAACCACTCTCCCCGCGCGACAGCCGTTAGATATTACTTCGCGGGGCTGGTAAGCCCTTAGCTCGTTTTGCACGCTCGTAATAAATAAGCAGATCTCCAGCCAGTACTCCTCTGAGTTTGCCATTCGGCTTATTAGAAGCTCTGAGATCGGCCGGTCCATTCGTGCCTCTGCAAAGCGCCTGCAGTGAAATATGGCATGCTTCGCGTCATCTTCTTCCTCTGGACATTCTGTGCAGAAGAGAGAGCTAATGTGTCCAAATCTATGGAGATATTTTCGATAGCCCCCGTGACCTCACAGGAATTACGTAAGGTGGTAATTGCAATTCAAAGCCGCCTTAGACTTGATTGGCTCGCTCCCAACCCGGAACTTTGCGTATTCCACGGTCTTTCGAATGGTTATTAAGACAGCTTCCGTCTTGTGGTCGGCTAGTTCAAGGTTGGCAGAATCTAGAAAATGTTCGATATTGATGACTGCTTCATTTAAGGTAGGCTCTACCTCGTGAATGTGTTTTGATACCTTAACTACGTCGACGTCAGGCTTTTATAACGTCCAATGTTACTACCGCACAGTATTTCTTTGTGGCTCGTCACCAACTTTCCCCCCGTAGTGCTTCAGCTACTGCATCTACTACCCCTTTAATGGCATTGATGGTAGAGCGGGATTTCTTGAAACCATATTGGCTGTCGGAGAAAACTCCTTTTTCCTCCGCCACGGCGATTAGTCTGCCATATATGATACTGACCGGTACGCCGAAGGTACTCCAACTGGTTTGATTCCCTTGCGTAGTAACATCAGATGTTGGAGTTTCCCTGGTTCAGGGAAAATCCCCTCCTCGAGAGCCCTTCGTATCGTTTTTTTTTTTTTTTAAATGTCCTTGCAACGTGACCTCGGATCGTCGTATAGGATCTCATTGGGAGAGAACTTCCTACTCACTTACCTATAAGGCCGGCATACATGGAGGATCTAAGCCTGAGCTATAGCTGCCTTCCATCCTAGACGCTGCTTCCAGGTATCAAGACTAAGTTGTCTTACATTCGCGATTACTTGGTCTCTAAACCGGATGTTTGGTGTTCCTCTTCTTTTCGAACTAGGAGTCTCGAAGTCGACGACCCTTATGCGCTCGATGTGGCCGAGCCAATGTAGTCAACAGATCATTGCCTTCCAGACTAGAGAGTTCGCGGTTACGTCTGCTCCTCCATTCATCTTTATCACAGACAGGACCAAATATCCGGCGCAGAATTTTTCTTTCGAATCAACCCAAAATCAGACCACAAGTCCTGCTTATCGTCCAGCCCTCGGCTTCGTACAGCAAGACTGGCAGTATAAGCGTTTTGTAAGGAACGACTTTGGTTTCTTTGGAGCACTGGTAGCCAAGGGCGATTCTATGCAGGATCTGTCGTTTGTGGAGTTTCCGTTTGCCCCGAGGTAGACAAACTCCTTAACCACGTCGAAATTATAGCTGTGAGCTATTATGTTTTGTCACAGGTAGTGAGCGACTGATCGGTTTTTGCTGGACAGCATGACCCTGCCTTATCTTCGTTGACTTCAAGACCAACTCGTTTCTCGTGTTCTTCAATCAAAATTTCTACAACGTCATGCTGAGATGTCAATGAAATCCGCATAGCAGCTGGATAGACTTGTAGAAGCTAGTGCTTTCCCTGTTGATGCACCATCCGCACCAGCACCAAATTGAAGAAGTCGCATGACAGCGAATCTCCTTCCCGAAATTCGGTGCATGTTTCAAACGGTTCAGATGTCCGAGAACCGAACTACACGGTGCATCGAGTGTTTGTTAGCTTGGCCCGGCACATCCGAATCAGTTTTCCCGGGATTCCGAATTCGTCCATCAACAGTTCTTTGCGATAAATGCTGTCGTATGCGGCTCTAAAGTCGATAAAGAGGTGGTGTATATCGATTCGAAACTCGTTGGTCTTTTCCAGGATTTGTCGAAGTCTGAATATTTGGTCTATAATACATTTGTCGGGCCGGAGGCCGCACTGGTCTGTGTCGTTCAGTGTGGTGCCAAAGGGCTTTACATGTTCACACAGTACGCTGGACAGGATCTTGTATGCGACATTGAGCAGGAATATACCTTTGTAGTTCTTGCAGGAGGTAGGATCACCTTTTTTATGGATGGGGCAAGTAGAGCTGATATTCCGGTCGTCGGGCATGTTTTCATCTCCTAAATTCTATGGATGATCTGGTGCAGCCTTGAAGTGATCTGATGGCAATACATGTGAGCCTGCGGCCTTATTGTTCTTAAGCTTTTGAATCGGTGTGCTGACTTTTTTTAAGGCTGGGTGGGTGGACTACTTCAGCGGCTGGAGTTGGAAAATCCTCAGTCCCTAGCACGCTCTCTTGGTCATGATTCTTAGCAGCTTTTGGAAATGCTGCTTAAATGCATCCACCATTACCAGCGGGTCCATGACAAGATTACTCTCGCAATTTTGAAGAGCTTGGCTGCTTTACTTGAAGCCTCCTTCACGACTTTAGCTTTCTCGTAAAAGGCCTGTAGTTTATATTTGTACCTAGACTCCTCGATTCCTTTGAAATGGGAAACCACGAAGATTCTTTTCTTTAGTCGCAGCAGTTTTTCCTCCTCTCTTGTTCCGTTTTTTTTTCGTTGCATCGCCTTTCGGTAAGCTCACACTCGCCATCATACAAGGTAGGTAGCCTAAAGTGGTCCCGGCTACTTGCTGAATAGCTGAGCGGCAATGCAGCAACATATTGTTGACATTTGTGCTCGACGTAGCTGTGCTCAAGCGTCCAATGTCGAACCTCCTCATGGTGGGCTGGTGCAGCTTTCTGTCAGTCGAGCTCTGAATATTGCTGCTGCGAGGAAATTGTCAGAGTCGATGTAAGCCCACCCTGAATGTTCGCACATCCAGGATGTTTGACGAGTGTTTGATTGACGGTTCGACCAACCGGAGGTCGCCAGGTTGCTGTGTGGATTCGCTTGCGGGAAAGTCTTGTGCTACTTATCACCGCGTTACGAGCTGTCGCGAAGTCCGTGGAGGCTGTGCCTTACGATCACTCCGTCAAAGGTGTTCTCTTTACCGATTTTGGTATCGAAGTCCCAGAGTACGATTTTAACATTGTACTCCCGACAACCTCAGTAGGCGTTGTCCCACAGATCATAGGAGTCCTCTTTGATGGGGCCTTCAACCTCTTCCGTAGGGGCGTGTGCACATATGAGGCTGATGTTGTAAAATCTGCCTTTGATGCGGATCACAGCCAGGCGATCACTTATAGGCTTAAAGTCGATGACCTTCGAACTTACCCGCTTTACCATGACAATTCCGTACCCCAACACGTGCAATCTCTTGTGACAGCTGTAAAAGATGCCGCAACCTCTTTTCCCCACCACACCGTTTCCTGTCCAGCGTATTTCTTGGATCGCAGTGATATTCGCCTTGTACTGCGTCAGGGTCCTTTCCAGTTTATGAGTAGCTCCGCGGGTGTATAGAGCACCGACATTCCAGGAGCATACTCGCAAATCGTGTTCCTTATTCGTACTATGTCGTCTTCGAGTACCAGCCTGTGTATCCGGGCATTTTGCTCTTTCATAATTTGTTTTTTTTACATGGGCGGGTTGTTGGCCCGCCGCATAACCGCCAGCCTGGTAGAGGTATTGTAGTGCCCTCTTGCCTAGGGTGATGGCTGCATATATTTTCTACCTCTCTACAGTTGTTGTAGAGGCTATCCAGCAGGCACCGCGAGAGCGGCAATGAAGCACAGATCGTTGCTGGCATCTCGCCAGGTTGAGAGCAATCAACAACTTTAGCTTGTATATCCGAGCCCATGCCCTAAATATATGCTGTCGTCATAAAAGAACGCTCATCACCGACGTCTTGGCGAGAAAGTTGGTATTGGCAGATAAAAGATTGAGGTAGTTAAGGACTTTGTCTACCTTGGCTCCGGAGTGAGCTGGAACAACGACATCAGTTTCGGAATCAAACTGATCCCCAAAACCCTTGCCAACCGCTGTTTCTTCGGGGCTCAAGAGGCAATTGAGTAGTTGAGCTCTTTTTCGGAAAACTGAGGTAGCTCTCTGTAAGTCTTTAATCATCCCGGTCCTCACCTGGTCCAAGGGCCTGGTTCGAGAGGAAAATTCTGGGTACAATCTTCGATCCCGTGAGTGGAGGAGAAAATTTAACAAGGAACTGTACCGGCTGTACAGTGACATCGGCCTAGTACGACGTCTACGAATCCAAAGGTTAAGGTAGCTAGGCCATGTAGAGCGAAAAGACAGCGAATAGGCTTGTTAGTTGAGGCCCAGGTTCACCCCGGTCTGTAGCGCTCGATAAGAAGAAGACTACCTATGCCTATGCCGACGACATCGCAAACCATACATACATTTATATGTACATACGTACATACTGCCGTGGAAATATTACAGGATGAGTTCAACGTTCCCTCCAACTGGTGTCATGATAACGGATTAATTATAAATGCATCTACGGGTGAAACGATGGTTATGCATATATACGCCCCTTCCAAGGGAGCGGAAAGTGTACGGACTAACGAACGAAATGACTGCCCTACACTTTCAACCAACAACTAGGAGTAACCATGCTTTGAATTCGCATGTATTGTCAGCAAACCTACCTGCAGGAAATTGGTTCCCTGGTGGAATGCCGAGGTCTAAAGTCTTCACAGGGAAACCAGAAGTCTCCTGAATAAATCGCTCAAATCGAATTCGGAAGGTGACTGGAACAAGTATCGGTTGAAGTAGAAAGACTATAAGAAGCCTATTCGTAAATCGAAAAATGATTCTTATAAGACCTTCTGCGAGGAGATCAAGTCCCTGAGTGCGTCTAGCAAGTTGGTTAAAATCCTCAAACGGGGAAAATCGACAAAGCTGGTTGCACTCACAAAATCTGATGGTACCCTTACTGAGTCTTAAGCAGAAACTCTTCCTTCCTGCGGAAAGGCATGGAGAGACTGGTAGAGATTTCACGTGCGCAAAGTTGCTCTTCGAATGCATCCTCTTTCAGATATGCAGCATGCTTATCAGCGCGGAAAATCCTGCGAGATTGCGCTTCGAAACCTAGTTGGAAGAATTGAATGCGCACTCGAAAGGAAAAAGTACGCGCTGACCATTTCCATCGACATTGAGAGAGAGAGCTTTTGATGACGCAACTTTCGACAAGTTTAACCCTGCCAGACGGCATCGCGTAGATGAAGAACAGGTTTTGTCGATCAAGGCAATGCTTGTGCACAGGACATTGACCTTTATTTCGGGCCTCGACCAATGTGTCAAATCCGCCGTAAGCAGTGACTGCCCGCAAGGTGCCGTTCTTTCTCCACTGTTATGGTCCATGGTGGTCGACTCTCTACTCGATGCTCTCAATGCCTCTGGAATCTATGCCCTGGCCTATGCGGATGATGTCGCCGTTCTTTCTGTCGGCTCATGCTTAGCGACTGCCCGTGGCAAGTCACAGACGACGCTAAATGTGATCGATGATTGGTGTACCAGAAATGGGCTGTCAGTCAATCCTCTTAAGACCGATGTCGTTCTCTTAACGAGTAGGAGGAAATATACTGACATGACTCAGCTGGTACTAAAAGGCGCTTCCAACCCGATATTCAAGGAGGCTAAGTATCTAGGAGTCATCTTAGATAGTAAGCTTCTCTGGTCAAAGCATGTTGAGTCAGAAACCATTAAAGCGCTGTCAGCTTACCGGCAAAGCACAGAAGCAAACAGGTAAACAAGGCAAAACATGGGGTTGTGCTCTGATAGCCATGTCTCGTCTGAAGATAAATGGCGTATGGTACAACTCGCATAGGAATAACAGTGTGCTTGCGCAGGAATTTTCCTGCGACCCCTGTCTCATGGCCATGCCTTCTGACGCCTGTTATCCTACTGCGCCGTAACTTCACAGTCGAGTTTCCATGGCGTCAGGATTGGCTCTGGCTGGATGCTAAGCCTGGAAAGGATATTCTTCACATTTTCACGGTGGGCTCCAGGTTTGGGCGGGAATCCGGTGTTGGGGTAATTTTTCTGCGCGAAAACATCCCACTGCACTTCTCGTTAGGAAAACATGCTTCTGTTTTCCAATCAGAGATATACGCAATCCTAATGGCCATGCACTATGTTGTGAAGCACAGGTGGAGAGGAAAAAGCATATGCGTCTGCAGTGACAATCAAGCTGCACTCAAAGCTGTGTCTAACCATTCACGAGCTCCAAATTAGTGCACAAACTCAAGACTAAATTCACTAAGGCTTGTATAGATTCCAGGTCATTCTGGGATCCCAGGAAATTAGATCTCTGATGAACTCGCCAGAATAGGTTCAGAGGAGAACTTCTCAGGTCCTGAACCCGCTCTAGATCTACCTGAGTCCACGGTAAATTTCTACATTAACGATTGGGTGTTTAACACACACAACCGAAGATGAAGGGATTATCCGGAATGCACCATAACTAAGCGCGTATGCCCTGATGTTTGCAAGGCATCCGCAGGATTCCTCCTGTCCTTACGGAGAATTGACTGCAGAAGACTTATGGGGGTCACTAAGTTCCATTACACTTTTGCTAAGCATCTCGTGTTTGGCATCAGTGAGACGCCTATCTGTGCTGCATGTTGCGAGGAGGATGCCATGGTAGAGCATTTTCTTTGCGACTGTCCCGCCTTTGCTCGTGCACGGTGACGCCCCCTTGGGGCCGACGTGGTGTGTGCCGAATCTCTAAGCTCTACATCAATTAAGCTCCTTCTAAAATTGCTCCGGAAAATGGGGAACATACCTTCGTGTAAGGTGTCTGTCTGGAGTAGAATGGACCGGTACTTGCGTCTGAGTGCGCCAACAGATAGCAGAAGCCTCCGACAAAAAAAAAGAACTTGTTGTTGGCGCCTTGATTTCTCAGAATGGTGGTTTTGAAGTCTTGTCTGCTGGAAGAACGACTCTAAATTACTTTAATTCCTTTAGGATTTGAAACATCTTCCTCGTCAGTTGTTCTTAGCAAAACAAAAAACAAAACCGAAAAAAGTGAGTGAATAAAAAAGGAAGACATAACCCTTCTAAGTGTATTTCGACAGCAGTCGGTCTCCGCTCAAAGTTCCAAATCCAACCAACCTGCAATCGGGTGGCTGCTTTTCTATGGGACTTTGCTGACAACGAGCCACCGACACCGTGCCCCTACGTCATCCGAAACAACAACAAGTGAAACAAGAAAAGTCCAACACCATTGCCATCGCGAGAAATTTTTCTTCTCGCTACAATCCTCAAAGTTGCCATCATCCATGGTACGAGGCCATAAGGAACGACTAGGATGACGATGAGGCCGATGGTACAGGGTGCCTCGACCAGCAACATTGCAGAGCGTTCCAAAAATATTTGTAAATTATTTTTCGTCGGTTTTTCGTATTTGTTGTTACAGCTCCTCTCTGCCGGAGGGGACTAGTGTGCACTATCCTACGATGTTTACCTTAATTCACAAAGCTGTTATGCGAGGCACAATACAGAGCTTGAGGCGGGCGGGTGAAGGAGCAAAACATTTTTTTTTTTTTTTCTGTTTTTCTAGAAGAAACGAAAGACTTGCGAGGACGTATGAAACCATGAAACCACCAAAGCTCTGCTGATGTGTTTGGGAAGTGCGGAATTATGTTAAAAAGAACTTTCCTGCCAAGCGGTACTGTGTGAATACATACTTGTACACTCACTTACACAAAGTGGAAAGGATTTAAATTAAAACCTAAAAAGAAGCGCGTCCCACTCACATTCTCAACCCAACCGCTGTCAACGCCACCACCAACGCGGCAACCGGTCGTCGTCATCACCATCATCCCGGTTCTTGTTGCGGCCGTTTCTGGAGCTGGCAAGAAAACACACAGAGTAATCAACGAAATTTCCATCCTAGTTATTGTTATGTGGTGAATAAGGCTTTGAGGATGTTTCGAATTCCGAGTTCCAAGTTCCGAGCCGAGGTGGTCGGCGGCGGTTGCACAATTGTCGCTGACTGGACTCGGTGACGGCTCTGGCGTTGGCATTACCAGAGCTTAGGGGTAACTTAGAGCGATGTCTCCGCGTTCCTTCCTCATCGCCATCCGTCGGGTCCATGGCTCTGTGTGTCAGTTGAAATGTGTTCTTCTCTGTTCCCCCTCGTTGAGCTGCATGTTTTCTTTATTTCCCTTTCGCGTGTAAGCTCAAGGGTGATTTTTTGTAATTAAAATCATGTTAGAACGCTTTGTGCGGCAAACAAGTTGACAAAATGCAAACGGCACCGGAACAGCACGGTTTAATGTGGGACAAAGGATCGTTGGCGTACGCGCCACCGAAATGGATTCTAGATAGTGTTGTTGAAGACATTTGTTTTATTTCGGGCTTTCTTACGAAGCGACAGTCACTGAATGGGGATGATGTGCTCTTTTTGTTGTACTATATGGCGAGTCGTTATTAAGTGTCAGAGATGATGGGCACAAAGCTTAGTTGAGAATACTCGTATGTATTGTCGTCATAGCGGGTGCTGCAGTCCGACCATGGAACGGATTTTAGGTTTGTCTTTGAGCGTTGGGAAGAAGGGTTCTTTGGAGTTTTTCCGTTTTTTGGCTTTTCGGGTTAAGTGGGGAAGGAAGGACTTATGTATCTTCGGGTATTCTTGTGACAAATGAGAAATATTACTTTTGAGATAGTTTGATAGTGATGTTTAGAGGGAATGAAACCAGGTGTAGAGCTTACATACTTACCCTCATATCCGCAAGCGAGAATTGTTCTGCAAGACAAATGACAGGAAAAAAAATGGTCGTGAGAAACTTTAATACAAACTTTGAACTCACCCTATCTTACATTGAAAGCGAGACTTAATTGTGGTGTTTGTTGGCTTATTAACCCGAAATTGCAGAAGGTAACGACGTGTTGCTGGAACCACATGCTGGCTAGTGCTGTAGCAGGTCATTCGACTTCAGTTCTTGCACGAGCTATATTTTCTACATTTTTAGACCAAGATCCTTGCGTACAATGTTTCACTAGTCGGTAACACAATCCCAATTGCTGCGAACAGCCACGATTGGACAAAACACTCTTTCCACTCATTGATTTGAATTGAACTGAAGGAAACTGAGTGTGTCACATGAAGACACTAGAACTGCGACCAAGTAGGTCCACTGTATCCCCTTTTTTGGTCTAGGGTTTAAGTGCTGTCTTCAAAAATTCGAAAACTTCTCTACATTGGATTTCTTGAAAGTCTTTCCCGGTTATTGATGCTTTGTTTGTTATTCTGAATCTTTCTCGGGCAAGGCTTGGACAGACATGGTTTCCTTCGCATTGCCACATCACCCTCAGATATCCGTGCTGTTGAGACCCAATTAGTGAAGGTGGTAACTGCATGCCCCGTGTCCTGTGTGTCACATAGCATACTTAGGTCGGCTTTGTTGAGTCTTGAGCTTCTTTGGCTCGCTTTTCATTGTAATTTTGTGCCATGAATTTTATTGAGTGTTTGATACCCTCCAGAAGCGATGGGGAGCGATTCGAGGATGAAGTACTGCAACATCTGCTACGGTAATTGCTACAAGGAGAACAAACAACGCTTATTCGGATGCGGATTCATTATTCGAGAAAGACTTCGACGAAAAGCCTTCAGCTTTCGGGATGTAAGCGAATGCCTCATAACAATCCCCAGCATTAGCTTGATATGTGGTCACGCCCCAACCGGAGAAAAGGACAATCGACTCAAAGAAGAATTTACGATCTCCTAGACAGAACCTATGCCCAATGTCCCAGCTACGACGCAAAAATAGTTCTTGGAAATTTTAATGCGAAACTGGGAAAGAGGACATATTGGAGCATTGCCAGCGCGCCATCAAGGACGCTGCCTCTGGTGGGTTTCAAGCCACCGCCAACTTAAAACCCCTGGTTTGACGAGCAACGCGGGTAAGCCATTGTAGCAAAACTAGCCACCTACAAAGCCATGCTTCATAGAAAGACGAGAGCCCATCGTGAACATTACGAGCAGAAAAGGAGGGAGGAACGCATGCTTTTCTTCTTCTTCTTAACGGGCGCTAAAGTTCGGGGTGAACCTGGGCCTCAACCAACATACCCCTCCAACTAGCACTAAAGTAAAAGCAAAAGCAAGCAAAAGTCCTGGCCAAGACGTCGGTGGTGAGCGTCCCTTTTGGATGATAACATATATTTAGTTTCGCCCTCGTTTACTGCCAAACCAATTTTCACCGCCTCTGCCTCAGTACTCGCGAACGCCACCATTGACATCTCGCTGCGTTCTTCCAGTTATGTCGATGTCATCCGCGTTTGCGAGGAGTTGTGGGGATTTGAAATAAAACATTTCTAATCATCTCTTAAACGATGTTGAAGAAATCACACCACAGCGCATCGCACTGCCTAAATCTTTTTTTGATGTCGGTCTGACTATATCGGTCAGGTGTTCACAGGATGTCTGCCTGCATAACCTGACGAGCTTAGCATCGATGTCAAAGGTAGACATAGTGTTGTATAGCTCGTCTCTAATTACGCTGTCGTATGCGGCCTTGAAATCGGACGAATCGATGGTGTGTGCCGACTTGAAATTCATTGGTTTTTTTTCCAGGATCTGCCGTAGTGTAAAAATTTGGTCGACGGTGGACTTCCTTGGCCTGAATCCGAACTGATAAGGACTTACCAGCTTACTTAAAAAAGGCTTCAGGCGTTCACACAAAACGGCAAAGAAGATTTGTATATTTGTATATTTTGTATATTTATTAGTCATTATTCTCTTTTACGAATACATTAAACTTACATCTAAACAGTATTTATAATTTTATACCGATGAGAATAGTTAGTGGCATTTATATTTAGTACAAAATAGAGTTAATGCCACATTTAATTAAATAAAATTACATGGTGGGGTGAATCGTCAGAAGTAGCCAGAGTTTTACAATGAAAATTAAAACAAGTTATAATTAATACAATCAAACAAACAAAATAAAATAACATAACAGCACACAAAAGGTAAAACTAACTTAAAATCAAACAATGTAGTGCAACAAATTTTCGATTTCATTTATATTATGAGTATGGAGCCACGACTTTATCCTTTTTAAAAACAAGGATGTATTCGAAATGGTACGTATATCTTCAGGAAGTTTATTGAACAATTTGCGAGATACGACAGAGTATGTGTTCCTATAAAGTGTAGTTCGAAAGGATATATTTGGAATATTGGAAGAATTGCCCCTTAAGTAATAAGATCCAACGATAGGACTTTGCATGTATCCACTTCGTATAAAAAAGATTTTTAGAACTCTATAGTAGAATAAGTGTCTTACTGGTAAAATATTAGTTCTACGAAATAACTCCATTGAATGAGCTAAGCGGTCGGAATTGCAAACTTTTCTTAGCGCACATTTTTGCAAAAGGGTCAATTGTTGTAATTTGTTTTGGTAAGCACTCCCCCAACAGGATATACCATATTCTAACCTCGAATGAAATATTCCGTAGTATACACTTTTTAATAATTCGTTAGAGCAAAATTTTCTCAAACCGTACAGACAACGTATCGTGGAAAGAAAATATTGTTTTAAATTCAGAACATGTTCAGTCCATTTAAAGTGTTGATCTATTGTGACTCCTAGATATCTTAAATATTTAACAATTTCAATTTCAAACAATTTTCTGTACAAGACGCGTTGGGGTTAAAGAGTGACAGTGTATTAAATCTTGGGCACTTATTGTTAAATAATTTAAATCGTGAACAGCTAGTGGAATGGAAGGTAAGCTCAACATCAGTTAGTGTCTTTGAGTCAAGACTAAAGAACATGAGTTTAGTTTTATTGCTTACAATAAGTCTATGCACCGCAAACCATGACCTCAGAAGATGGACATCATAATTTATGTCAGAAACTGTGTTTAAAGGACAAACACCATCATACCCAATTGCAAGATCGTCCGCAAAGGCCTTAATATTTCCCACAAAGGGTTGATCAAATAACGAATTAATATAAATTAAGAACAGAATTGGACCAAGCACAGAACCTTGCGGAACACCTAATTTAATAGCCTTGGAGTCACTCAATATATTACTCACTTTTACTTGCTGAGTCCGATTACTCAAATACGAAGCAAACCATTTGTAGATACAACCACGAAAACCAGCATTATAAAGCTTTTGCAAAAGAATTGTATGGTTAACCATATCGATAGCTTTGGTTATATCAACGAAGAGCGCAGCACAACATTTTTTGTTGTCCAAGCCTTTTTGTATGAAAGAGCAAAAGTCCAACAGTGCATCTTCTGTTGAAAGTCCCGATCTAAATCCATGCTGTAGAGGACTAAAAAAGTTCAGATTTGAGAGAAATCGCAAAATTCTAGTTTTAATTATTTTTTCAAATACTTTTGATATCGAAGATAGAAGTGAGATAGGTCTATAGTTATTTCGATCCCTTTTATTGCCTTTTTTAAAAAGAGGTATTACAACTGCACATTTTAGATCATCGGGAAATATGCCTGTAAGGACACTCAAGTTAATGATATGTGCTAAAATATCAACAATATTAAAAGCCACCTTTTTTAACATAATGTTCGAGATACCATCTTTACCACATGAATTAGAATTTTTGAGACTGTAGACTTCATTGGGAATAATATTTGTACAGCAGCTACAAGGCAAAATTAAGTCACTGTTAGATGATGTTTGACCAACTGCTACAAAGAAGTTATTTGACACGTTAGCTATTTCTACTGGATCCGTGACTTCCTTATTATCTACTTCAATGGCAAGAATATTTGATTGATCTTTAAGTTGCTTATTCAAAATGTTATTAATAACTTTCCACTCATTTTTGGGATTACCCAACGACCTTCTGATTTTCCTATGGTAATAATTGTCTCGACTCAATCTTATCTCTTTGTTAACTTCATTGGAAATTTTTTTGCAACGGGGTTTTAAGTTTGTGTTTGAGGGATGCTTTTGACAATTATAACGCAATTTGTTCTTGATAATAATTTTTTTGAGAAGGCTATGATTTATCCAAGGCTTTAGTATCGTTTTTTTTATGTTAAGTAATAGAATAAGTTGAACTGCTGAAATAGCTTAGTAGCTCTTCAGAAAATAAGTTATACGCTCTGGAGGGGTTTTCCTCTGCATATAATTCTTCCCAATTAGCGTGGCGAAGTTTATGGTTTACTAGTTTAAAATCAATTTTAGTCACTTGTCGTCTAGTCATATTTGCGAATATGCGAATTCTGTTTTTTAGACTCTTAAAAACTATACCCGTTATACTATGATCTGTAATACGCAGATCAAAAACAGTGCCTAAACAATCATTTTCAGATAGATTGGAAAAACGACCAAAAACATGATCAAGGCAGGTCCCTGCAACAGGTCTTGTCGGTTCGTTAACAAAAGAAATTAATCCATTTTGAGACAGCAGAGCATTATATGAATCAAGGGCACTATTTGAGGTTAAGAGATCTAAATTCATATCACCTAGAATCAAAAGATTTGCTGAGCGCTCATTATTTAAAAAGACCGTAAGCTCGTCGAAAAACATTTGGATTGGATGAGAATGAAATCTTTATACGCAGACAAAACTAAATTTTACATTAAACAGGCAAACAGAAATTTTTATAGCATCTGCACTAGTCAAACAATAATTTTTAACTTGACACTCATAATAATTACGCACAAAAACTCCAACTCCACCTGAAGAATACGTATCATTAGGACAAGCATAAAAGGTGTAGTTTGGCAAATTTTAAGAACCAACTTCATAAGAATATATCCAGATTTCTGACACAAAAATAAAGTCGGGCAAACGTGTGAAAGTTTCAAGATTGCAAGATAAAATATCGAAATTTCGCCGCAAACTACGAATGTTTTGGTGAACAATATAAATAGATTTAAGAACATTAGACTTAGTATCACTAATTAAATTTGAATTATTGGTAGGTATGGTGAAATTGTTGTTTATAAGATCCGAATTATTAGTTATTTTCATCATAGTATAAACTTACTTATGTATATTATTTAAGTCTTCAAAAGATCTTATAACAACAATCTTATCGTTTTCCACCTTTCTCAGTAAAATTCGAGAATTCTTAAACCAAAGATATTTAAATTTATGCTCTATTTTATTTTTTTTGCAGCATTATATAAGGCTCTATTGTATTTAGTAAGTGAGTCATTTACATAAATTCTATTTTTCTTGTTACCGGCAAATATGGAAGCATTTAGTTTTTCCTTCTCGTTTTCTTTCTTCGACATCAACTTCTGTTTAACCGCACGCGAAGAGAAATGAACGCATACAATGTTTCCGTCAGTATTCGGTGCTGATTTTGTTGTTGTTTTCAAATATACTTTTTGAATTTCCTCGGTGGAGACATTCACATTCAGCAGTTTAGTTTGTTCTCAAGACCGATCACCTTACGCCTCAAAACAACATTTTCGTCTCTTAACTCTTGTAATGTTGTCAGAAATTCGTTGTTAACTTTCTTTAGATTAATAATTTCTTCGTACAGTAATTGTAGTGTGATCGAACTATTGGTATGTGGTTGAGGTGATGGGTTTGAAGAAGGTTCGATTGGCCGTAGAGTTTCTTTTGAACTCCGACTTTCGGCTCGAGATGGTATTAACTGGTGTTTACTCTGCTGCATCGGTTGCTTCGTGGCATTGTGTTGCTTATCCAGAGGTTGGTGTTGTTCAATGGATGTTTGACGCTCTTTGTGTGGTTGTTGTTGTTGTAGTTCTACCGAGCTAACCGGCAATACATTTTGTTGGTGTAAAGACTTACGTCGAAGAACATAACACTTGTCACATCGGTATTTTTAGGGTTCCGTACCCAAAGGTAAAACGGAACCCTATTACTAAGACTTCGCTGTCCGTCCGTCCGTCCGTCCGTCCGTCCGTCCGTCCGTCCGTCCGTCCGTCTGTCACCAGGCTGTATCTCATGAACCGTGATAGTTAGACAGTTGAAATTTTCACAGAATGATGTATTTCTGTTGCCGCTACCACGACAAATACTAAAAACAGAACAAAATTAATTATACATATACATAATTACAAACAACCAATAATAAATTGTTTCGAAAGGTTTTCGTTGTCATCTTTCGGTCAGTTCCCATTTGTGAGCGGCTCGTAGTCATCCATTTTGGGAAACCAAACTCAAAGAAAGCGGATAGCCCGAGGGTACGATCAGCGCTTGACACGCGAACGGGTGGAGTTCAACCCGCAGAAGGTCGGCGTTTTTTTTTTTTTTTTTTGTTCCTAGTAGCACATGAGGGAGAGTGGGCGAAGAACTCGGGGAGAAATCTTCGGTGAAGTACTCGGAGAGTGATCTTCGGGGAAGAACTCCGGTACGGTTTTAAGCAGTTCCCGGTACGCGGCCGTACCGTGTGTCCTATTGCCTACGTTGGTCGCGGATATCACGTTCATTGTATAAGGTATTGAAATCACAAATTTGCGTGTCGCGATTGGTGATGCGGGCTAAGTCGTTGGTCAGAGGAGTTTCGGTACGACTGTTCGAATACTCAAGCTGCGGTTTGTTTACTTTTTTGAACAGTGAATTCCTTTTTTTTTTTATTTTACATATGTTTTTTTTATTTATTTCGACTTTTTTTATTGACATACGGTGTAGGGTAGTTTTAAGGATTAATTGTAAACCTAGATAAAGTTAGGTTAAGGAAATTAAATTTGTGACATATTGAATTGGAAACGATGACGGTGTTTTTTTTTTCTTTTGCGTGGGATATTTCGCGAGTCTCGTAGCAAATTCGCGATTCCTGCTGCGGGTAAGTCGGCGTGAGGGCAATCGCGTGGCGCCATTGCTCACGACCAGTCCTCGCAGCTGGCCTAGCATCCCTTTCGCACGACGTCGCGGCAGGTGGAGAGGAGCAAGTGAGCAAGAGGAGCAAGCGATCTTGCACACATACGAACCGATACGTACATACGTGCATACGCATCACATACGTGCATACACTCACACATCTCTACGCTATGTATAAGTATACATACATACATACATACATATGTACATTACGAAGTAGAGTTGGGTAGTTCCGGACATGTATAGTTCACGGAACTATGTCCTCTCTCGGACACATGTCCTCTCGCTCCGCAAATTGAACGAAAAGAGTTCCATAGTTCCATTCAACCCTTATTCATCAAGCACATATGTACAAAACGAAAAAAAAAAAAACATAAATGCAACGAACATGCTTCTCATACGGTATGACTTATACCCTGTGGTTTTTAAGAAACCCAAAAGTATGGAGATGTGGCGATAAAGCTCGAACAGTTGGTGTACACTGTACAGCACACTTGAACTGAAATGAAGAAAAGAAATGAAAGAATATAATGCCCGCACCGCATTTCGTGAACGAATGTCATACATGTGTATGTATGCATTCAGGTCCGGACATGGACATGGTTTGCTAGTTCCATATCGGTGCGATAATACATTTAGTTCCGGACATGGACATGTTTTTGCTAGTTCCATATCGGTGCGAGTATACATTTAGTATTTTAAAACGGGTAGAGATTAAAGTGCATACTGAGATGGAATAATTATCTTATAACCCCATTTAGATAATGTTTCAAATATATTGAATGGTCTTTCCAACAAAGTTGTTGGTCCAATGTAACACCTAAATATTTAAAACTGTCCACGTGTTCAATCAAGAAGCAATTCTCAAACATTCTTGATTGTTGAATACTATATCTTCAAGAACAAATCGATTACACAATGGTGCATGATAATATAAGGGAAGGTCTCTGAAAACTCTACCATTGATATTAAATATCATGTACTTCGTGTTGTTGCTAATTATTAGTTTATGATAATTAAACCATCTCCTTAACATATCTAGGTCACAGTTAACATCTGCAAAACTATCAATTAAGTTAGTGTTTGAGTGGAAAAGAGATGTTTCATCAGCAAAGGCAGTTATTTTGCCTTTAAAAGGTTGTAAGAAAAACGAATTAACATAAATTAGAAAAAGGATTGGGCCCAATACTGCTCCTTGGGGAACACCCATATTTAAGAAGTCTATAGAACTGTAAACATTCCTAATTTTCACAACTTGATAACGGTTGAATAAATAAGAAGAAAACCATTTATAAATGGAGCCTCTGAAACCCGCTTTGTAAAGTTTATCGGGTAGCAAAGTATGATTAACCATATCAAAGACCTTACTGATATCAACAAATAATGTTGATGGTATTTGAGAAGTGTTTAGACTATTATATATTTCACCAGTTAATTTCAATAAAGCAGTTTCAGTCGATTTGCCACGTCTAAACCCAAATTGGCAATCACTCAAAAAATGAGTATTTTCTAAAAATTACAACATTCTAGATTTTAACTATCCGAAAAGTGAGAAAAAATGTCACTGATTATGTATTTCTGTATATACTTAGACAGAATATAATAAACATATGTATAAATGGGGCTCCCATACAACAGACATGCTTTTTTTGGAGTTTTTATACATAATAGTACGGAACCCTACGTGCGCGAGTCCGACTCGCACTTGGCCGGTTTTTTATATTGTTTGAGTTCATAAAGTCAATGTCTGACGTCACAATATTCACACAGGAACAGTGGAAAATATGTAGACAATCCGCGCAAGTAATTTTGTATTTATTACTCCGCTCTATTTTCTCATTGCAAATTAAACAATTCATTTTCACTTGAAGTAGAAAACAAACAAAAAAAAAAAAAAAAAAAAAAAAAACAAACACAGACGTTATTTAAGAAAACTCGCACCCCACGACTATAAACAAAAACACGTCCGCTCGTAGCGATGTCCTCTCTACATTGATTTTGTAGGCGATATTATGAAGACTTATTCCTCTGTAGTTGGCACGGTCAGAGAGGTCTCTTTTCTCGTGGATCGTACATACGATGCTGAGACTCCATTCATCGAGCATGCTTTCCTCTGACCATATCTTACAGATGAACTGGTGCATGCTCCTAACTTATCGCATGCTTTTAAGGGAGAAAAAAGGAGAGCATGAAAAGCATGAGATCGAGGAATTGGAGAGATGCTACCGCAGGAATAACGCACGCAAGTCCTACAAAAAAAGTAAAACGAACATACCTATAAAACCAAAACGAAAGCCTCTGGGGTGAAGGCAAACAACTAGTGGTACAGTCACAGCCGACAGTTTAACAGCGATGGAAGATATAATACCGGTGTCAGGCAGAATGATCCGTTCGAAGCAAGAGGATTCCGTCAACCCGACCTAGATGAAATTAAGCTAGTAATTGCGAAGGTTAAGGCTAATAAAGCCACTGGCACAGCCAGCCTGTCTGCCGAGCTATTTGAAGCGGCTGAAGATGAGCTTTTAGGGCGCATGCACCACCTTTACTGTAAAATATGGTCAGAGGAAAGCATGCCCGAGGAATGGAATCTTAGCGTCGTTTGCTCGGTCCACAAGAAAGGAGACCCTTATAGCCAACTACAGGGGAATAAGTCTCCTGAACACCGGGTACAAGATCCTCTGTGCCGTACTGTATAAGCGCCTGAAACCGTTCGTGGCCGATCTGGTAGGCTCCTACCAGTGTGGTTTCAGGCCAGGAAAATCCACAATAGATCAAATTTTTACACTCCGGCAGATCTTGAAGAAGACCCATCCATGAATTCCAGGTCGACGCACACCACCTTTTCGTCGTTTTAAAGCCGCGTGTGACAGTGTTTATAGAGACGAGCAATAAGAGCCATGTCATGTTTTAACATTCCTGCCAAACTCGTCAGACTGTGCAGGATAAATATGGACAATTCTCGCTGCTCCCTTAAGATCGGAGGTGAACTAACCGACCCCTTCGATGTTAAAACAAGATTTAGATATGGTGACGCACTCTCATATAATTTTTTCAACATTGTGCTTGAAAAGATCATACAAGACTCACTGGCCAACACAAGAGGTCTGCGCAACTGCCTGCATATACGCGGATGACTTTGGCGTAATTGGTCGAAGACAGCGGGATGTCGATAACACGTTCGAAAGCATTGAAGCAGAAGCGGCTAGTATGGGCCTTTCGGTCAACGACGGTAAAACGAAATATATGCTGGCATCTAAAAAGGACTCGCAACACCGATGACTCGGCCAGAATGTCACATTCGGCAGCTACAAGTTCGAAGTGGTCAAGTGATCCACTTATGGAGATGTAGGTTTGAGTACAAGTTGTAGAAACTGGAAAGGGGGCAAGGCCCTGTGAAAGGTACGTGAGCACCTGAGCTTGTATGTCGGCCTTTTCATTGCCTCCATGATTTTCATGGCTTCCCACCCCAAATCAACTTTACTTACTTACTTACTTAGGTGGCGCTACAGTCCGTGGTGAGCCTGGGCCTCAACAAACAAGCGTCTCCAGCTGGCACGGTCTCTGGCCAGCTATTTTCAGCGCCCCACGCCTAATTGGTTAAGGTCCCCTTCCACCTGCATGCGCCACCGTTGATGCGGCCGTCCTCTGCCGTGCCTTCCTTACGGGTTGGAGTCGAAGACTCTTCGGGTCGGAGCTGTATTTTCCATGCGCCCTACATGGCCTAGCCACCTTAGACGCTGAATCCGTAGACGTCGTACCAGGCCGATGGCGCTGTACAACCCGTACAGTTCTTCGTTATATCTTCTCCTCTATACACCGTTTGAACAAACGGGACCGTAGATAGTGAAAATATTCCTCTCGAAATGACCGAGGGCATCTTCATCCGCTTTTGTTAAGGTCTAAGCCTCTGCCTCAGCCTCATCTGAATGAGGTCTTATATAGTGTCACCTTGGTTTACCGAGAGAGAGCTCTACTTCTCAATTGCCTCTTGAGCCCAAACAAACAGCGGTTGGCATACTAGCCGCCGTTTGGGCTAGTGCTGGGCATTCGTCCCGCAGCTCCCGCAAAAGCCATTGTGGGGCTGGCCTAGTCTGGCTGTATGGTAGGATATCATTCAGTGCCCAGTGAGGGCACCGCCTGTCAATCGAATATTCCCACGACTAATCTTTTGCAGACTTTCTGTCCTTTTCTTATCATAGACTGGCCAAGTTGATCTTGGCGTTGCGTATGTACCTAGTTGATACCATCGCTTATAGGCTTTCACTATTAGCTCCGCCTCTATTTCTCTGTAGAGTGTACTGAGTGGCACAGTTGTGATCTGCACGAAGCTTGCGCCTGATATTTAGTATGGCTTCCATCTCTGCAGTCGGAGTATTTCTCATTGCTCCAGCTGTGCAGACACACGCTAGCTTTTGTAGTTTTTTCAGTTTGTTCATGGCACCTCTTTGTTCACATTTTTTCGACCATACAAAAGCGCCATACAGTATGGTTGGTTTAGTTATTTGATTGGAGATCCACAGATTCATTTTTGGGTTCAGGCCCTGTGTTTTGTCTACGAGTTGTTTTAGGGACCAAAGAGCTTTGATGGCCAGATTTTGTTTATGTATACGTTTCGACGGTTTTTGACCCAGTGTTATTCCCAGGAACTTTACCTCTTCCTTTAGTGCAATGCAGGTTTCTTTGATTTTTAAAATCTGAGGTTCGTTTATTCTTCTCTTTGTGAATCGGGTTGTATTTGCTGTTCTGAGGTTGATGGAGAGTCATTTTTATCGCACCAGTTCCAAGTTAATTCCAAGGCGCTTTGCATGAGGTTTTCTAGGATTTCTTCATGATTGTCTTTAACGAGTATAGTTAAATTGTCCGCATAACCGATAGCAATGTAGCCATTAGTACATGGAGAAGGTCATATACTAGAACTGCTCATAAAAGTGGGGATAGACACCCCCTTGAGGGCAACCTCTAATAGTTTTGGTCCCTATCTCTGATGTGCCTAATTTGGCTGTCTGCTTGATAACTGTCGGGTCGACCTTGTTCTTGTAAAGTGCATTTGTTAATGATGAATGGCTAGCATTACCAAATGCTCCTCTTATGTACATAAAGGCACCAATCGCGACCTTATGAAGGGCGGTTACTGAAGATTTACCTTGCTGAAATGCATTCCCCAGTATTAATCTTATGACCAGTTCTATGAGTTTTTCTGTCATTTTTAGTAAAAATGAGGAGAGACTGAGTGGTCGATAGAATTTGGGGTTTTCAGGTAGTTTGTTGCCTCTTTGCGTATACATTTTACCCAAACCGTTCTCCATTTCCTGGAAATATAATTTGTTATGAGGCTGGTGCGAGTATTTTCAGTAGAATCGCCTTTAATTTGTTAGGGGAATGTTCAGGAAAAAGAGCCATCCGACCCAGGGGCTTTGAAGGGTTTGAAGCTATTACTAGCCCAATCGACTTTTTCGTATGTGATGTATGTGCCAATGTTGGGGGTTCCTACCTTTGTTGAAGAAAGCGTTCTTTTGAGTTTTGTCATTAGTGTTCGTTTTTACAATATACCCAGGAGAGTGAGTCCGTAGAAGTAACCCTAGGGTCAATTTATAAGTCAAATTTCCTCCTTATACCGCTGCCAGTTACCCGTCTTTTAAGCTCATTTTGAACTCTCGTCTTACTGACCTTCTTAATCCGCACAGTTTAGAGCTCCCCCAAGGCATACATTTTGTGGTATGGTTTTCTTTTCTGTCAAATGGCAGCTATCATGATATAATATCGACACTAAGGACTTCGACAGAGTTGATTCGAGATGATTCGAGGTATCAAAGTCAGTGTAAATAGAGAATGAAACACTGTGACATATACTACGAAAACTGCTACAAGGAGGAAAAACAACGCTGATATGAATGCGGATTTGTTGTCCGAGGTGGACTTAGGCAAAAAGTCCTAATCTTTCGGCTTGTGAGCTAAAACCTCATAAATAACAAAGCTATCTTCAGGAATATCGCCTGATATACGTTCACGTCTCTAGGGAAGAAAAGGACGACAGAGTCAAAGATGACTTATGCCCTCCTAGATAGAACATACGCTCAATGTTTCAGCTATGACACTCAAGATTCTTCTATGAGCCTTTGACGCGAAGCTGGGTAAGAGCACATCTTCGAACGAGTGTTAGGAAAGCACAGATTTCAGGCCACCACCTCCGAAAACGGATTCAGGCTAGTCGACTTTGTGACGGGGCGTAGCTAGCACAAGTTTCCCACATATCAATATCCCTAAAAGGACCTGGCGGTTTCCTAATCAATTATCTGTTAATCGAAACTATCACAATGCGATCGACGCCAGATACTCTTTCAGCATTTTGGATGTCGGAACCTTCCGAGGAGCCAATGTTGACTCGGTTCATTACGCAGTTGCAGCCTAGGTAAGTATGCGTATAACGCGAACACTGTGGAGTCGAGTACGGCCAGCAAAATTTGACGTGGGAAGCTACAATCGAACGAGAGTTGCTCGTGAGCTCTATGAGCGGAAAAGAAAGTACACGAGAATTGCGCGATAGAGGAACTGGAGAGATGTTACCACAGGAACGACGTTCGAAAGTTTTACCAAAGAATAAAGCGAACATGCAAACATGTAAAGCCAGAGCGGAAGCCTGCAGGGATGAAACGGCGAAGATGGCCACGATATCGTTGTCAGGCAGACGAGGGCAAGCCTCGGATAAAACGGACCGGATTAATGTTGACGACCCTTGCAAAAAACGAAAAAAGGACAATGATATTCGGCTATATACGTGGAATATTCGAACTTTCCCAGGAGCTAACATCGACACGGACCACAACCTTGTAGTAGCCAAGACGCGCCTACGGAGAACACGAACCCAGCGGAGTTGAGTAAGAATACAATGTTATGACGTCGTAAGGCTACTATCGCCAGAAACCGTTCGTGCTTTTACCGATCGCGTCTCCCTTAAGTTCTCCAACAGACCTCAACCCTCCACACTATGAATAGATCAGCAGTGGAACCTTTGCAAACAAGCCTTTAAAGCTCTGCATCCGAAGTTTTGGACGTCAAGGTTCCACCACGAAGAAACACAGCGAAGACGGATGCATATAAAGCCTCGCTGCATAAAAGAACAAGAGCAGCTCGTGAGTTCCACGAGTTAAAGAGAAGGGAGGAGCAGAAGCTTCTCAGAAGAAAAAAGAAAGAGCACGTGAAGCACCCGATTGACGATTTGGAGAGGTGCTACTTCAGGCGTGACATTCGAAAGTTTTATCAACGGTTAAAGCGAATATACCAAGGTTCTAAAGCCAGAACGCATGCCTGCAGGGAAGAGAACGGACAACTACTAGCAGAACCGCAGTTGATGCTGAAAATATGGAAAAACCACCTCTGCAGACTGTATAACGCGATGTTAGTCAATATGCCGCTTACAGGCAGAATTATCCATCTCTTAACGACGAAGACCGCAGAGAATTCCGTCCCCCTGATCTCGACGATTGCCATATCGAAACTCAAGTCGAATAAAGCTGCTGGCACATGAGCTCTTCAAGGCAGTTAGGGATGACCTGGTTAGGAGCATGCACCAGCTCATCTGTAAGATATGATCGGAAGAAAGCGTCCTTGTTGTCAACATTATTTGCCCCAAAATCCACACTACGGCAGATATTGTAGGAGGCCATGAATTTTGAAGGCTACACAAACCACCACATAATATAAGGACTAATGACAGAAAACTATCCTTCCCACCAGGTTTTACGAATATTGAACTACGAAAAGGAGCTTCTATCCAAATAGAAAAGACATTTATAAATCGGCTATGTGAGATTTCAGCCAGCTAGCTCGCGTGATTTGGTTCGCTTTAATCAGTCGGTGCAATGTTTCACTCCTTCCTCTTTGACATGCCGTCTAAGTCTCGAATAGTGGGCTGTTTCAGACACAAGAGCCATTGGCTCTCGGTTTTTGGAATTCCTTGCATTGCAAACGCTTCCATGTTTTTTTTTGTTCAACTCTTTTTCCCATCCTCGGAACACCTTCCTTTCATTTTTGGAAAGAGAATTTTTTTTTAAATTTTTCGAGCAGACCATGTAGGGTAGACGTCTCCATGTTTCGTTCGGACATATGTACCTATAAGATAAGATTCCTGGATTCTTATAGACTCTGAAGGAAATGGTGTTTTATAAAAGACCTTTAGACCATACTATATCGAAAAGAGAACAACATCAGTCTTGAGAGGATTAACTGACAGCCCATTTCTGGAGCACCACTAATCGATTACATATAGCGCTGCCTGTGGTTTGAGAAAGACAGTTGCTTAGTGTGAGTCGACGGAGAGAACGGCGAAATTATCCATATAGTCCTGGGCATAGATTCGAGAACATCGAGCAGAGAGTCGACCACCATGCACCATAACAGCGGGGACAGGAAACCACCTTGTAAACAGCCTCTGTTTACGCCAGATTTGACACAATGTCCAAGACCTGCGTCAGCGATCAATGTCCTGAGCATTTTTTTGATCCACTATTTTGTCTACACCATGTCGTCTAGCAGCGTTACACAGACTGTCAAAAGTTGCATTACCAAAAGCTCCCTAAATGACTGACTAACTTAGTAAGTCTGCAAATGCCACTCTCTTAAAATAGATATTTTAGGTCGAATTGTGTGATTCTGTCTCATTCTTAGGGTCCGGATAAGAGCCGCTAGAGGATGTAACGGACTATTGAGCGATGTTGTGTAGACTACACTAAGAGGCGTTGTCACTTTGCTGGACAAATGAGAGAGAACTGTGATCCACCCACACCTGCTGTACACCCACTTGATTGGATGTACATATGTCATTTGGGACATAGCCTCAGAGGCGAATATTTTCGAAATTCTGTTTGACTTCCTTGGCGTACACTGTTTTAAATAAAATTCACGCGACTAATGAAAACGACGAAAGTTGTATATCCCAATGTTTGCGTGTAGTGTAAACCAAATATGTACATTCGCACCCATCCTACGTCACATCAACAAAGAAGGAAGAAACCCTAATTAAAACACAATAGACTGGAGGAACTCCAACAACATCCTCGTGAAGAACACAAATAATCCAAATACCCGCGTTGATACGCAAAATCCGCATCCGTTCCATGCTTCCCTTTCTAGCTCCTCCTCCTCCCCCACACATCAGTTAACTAAGGACTATCACAAAGCACAGAACCTCGTCACCAAAATGCAAAATGTCGCAAAATCCTAAATTTATAATTCTAAAGCAAATAGAATCCTTTTTTACCCAACCCCTTTCGTCCCACCCCAGCGGAATATTTGCTCACACATTGTGCTATATGTTGGTTCTCTAAAAAATGATTTTAATTCACCTTCCACTAGAAATGAAAAGTGGAAGAGCACAGG
The DNA here is from genome assembly GCA_951905685.1 of Eumerus sabulonum. Lineage (NCBI taxonomy): Eukaryota > Metazoa > Arthropoda > Insecta > Diptera > Syrphidae > Eumerus > Eumerus sabulonum. The sequence goes on along the minus strand of OX645062.1, from coordinate 110,248,846 downwards.
AAAGACAAAAAAGGACGAATAACAAAAAAAAAAAACATGATGTGAGGTGGACCAAAAGTACTGGCAAATTTTTGAGACAATTAACCCCTTTCGAGCTGTCTCCGAAGACCCGACAAGCCAGCACCACTGCCAGGCGAACAGAGCGTACAGAGAATAGAGAGTGGTGAAACCGACCCAACATACCCTGTGAACTCACACATGTACTATATAGCAGGAACGAGTGCTGCCCATAGTGGAGCACAGTGGTAGAGCAATGCAGCAAAAGCAATAGCAACTGTGGATTCCTTGATAGTACAAAGTAGCAAAGTGGAAAGCCGTCATTCGAGGCATTCCCAGTTGATTGCGACAAATGGTGGTCGGACACTTCCCCGTGCGATTGCCTTTATTCATTTCGTTTTTTGTTTGTTGTTCTTCTATGGCAAGCCAGGACATACGAAATATTAATTATCTACACATCCGTGGAAGGACAATGTCATGATGTGAATGGGATCTTCATATTCTAGACACGACCCATAGGACAGACAGTTTGGGTGCAGGAAGGAGGCTATGAAAAGAAACGCACCCAAAAGCTATCCTTATGCATCCTTTAACGCATGGCGTTAAAAATTGCCAAAAAATACCGTAATGCGAATGAATTATAAAACAACATACACACACTCGGGTACGCACGTACAGTACATACCAAACCGAGTTGTATCGCCTCCGACTGCACTGAAGACCACCCATAGTCCTAGCAGTCACAGACACTGCCTTCGCCGTTCCACATTCGATGCACACCTACTCGTACTCGGCTCTAGAACGCGCTTTGCCGTTCATAAAATTTTTATTTTATTTAAATGTAATTATCTGCTTGAATAAAACAAAACCGGCGCTCCCAAAAAGGACCCAAAAAACCAAAACAACGAAAACGAAACAAAAAAAAAAAAAGAAGAAAATCGGAAAAATGAAAAAAAGGACTTTAGAGAAGAAATACCAAAACACATAGGACCACGAGCAAAACACACGAAAAGCAGGCGGGGCTTCCATCCGTTTCCACACACAGGATGTGTCAGGATGCACAAGAGACTCGAGCGGTTCTGTGTTGCAGCCGTTGCTGCCACCAAACTAGTCGAAATGATTTTTTATGAGACGGGCCTATGCGATTATCCTGGCAGGTATGGCCTGTGTGCAGTTGTTTTATTCCTCTACATCCTTTTGCAGCTTATTTCTACATTTCAGTTTTTTTTTTTTTTTTTTTTATTTGGTTTGTTTCTGGCTGTGTTTTTGTGATTTTTATTTTTAGAGTGTCCTTTTTCGGCTATGCTGGCCGACAAAAAAAAATCATAAAAAAAAAGGACGAAAAAGTGTGTTTTTATAAAAATCAACGTCAAACTCCTCCCACGAGTGCGGATGCAGTTGTTTTATTTTTTTGTTTTTCGTCATTTGTTTTGTTTTATTTTTTCACTGCATCAGGCGGCTTTATTCGGGCCCATATTATGCGTTCGTAATGAGCCCGATGAGGGTGTAAGCTCGTGCTCAATGCAGCACCACCATCGCCTACCATCGGTGGCTCGACCGTCGGGACTGTCCAGATGAGTGTTCCGAATAACCGCTCCTCCTTTGGTAAAATAGAAATAAAAATCTTGAAAAAAACGAAGAGCAAAATACGAAAACGTTCGAAGGACGAAGGAGAAATACTGAAACAGGAAAATTCCTTTTTAATGTCACTTCACACTCCCATCAAGCCGCGGTGGTACGGCTGTTCGTGGTGATGGTGGAGAATTATTATAAATATTATTGCACGCACTGGACAATACGAATGTACGTATAGTAGAATCACAGGACGACGGTTTCACCAGTTCCACCATTTCATTATATAATTTACTGAGGGGTTAACTGGAATATCATCTTCTGTTCGGGGCGCACAGGCAGACGTAATTGATTTCTCCGATGCATGGCATCCCGTGACGACAGACGGTTAGATGCTCATATCTACCAAGCACAGCGAGCTCCTTTGCATAAGTCCTGGCTACTTAATCACTTGATTTCTTTTGAGATGTTTGTGTTGTTGTCCCCGGCAACCGGATATGGCTGGAACACGCAATTGCCTTCCTACCTCAGCATCTTGTCTGGCTATCATCATAGTCATCATCGTCCAAGGACGAAAACAACCACGGCGACGTCGACAATGACAACAGTGAGAACTGACAAGAGAAACAAAAACATGCACACTGTCAACAAGGACAATGTGGATCTGAATGGATGACAGATGGTGTTACCAACGGTAAGAATCCCACTATCGGTGATATTAACTCACATGTGGGAGTTGCTATTACTTCGCTTTTCAAGGTCAGACAAACGAAAGACATTTTCCTTCTCTCATTTCTTCCACCCGAAAATATCCTTCTGTCGCGTCCTCTTACCCAACCCCCCCGGCTGTCATTTAAAGCAGAAAAGAATATCGAATATTTCCGAGAAAATACCCATTACTCCAGCGGCGGCGACCCAGATGAAAATAGGTGAAGAACCAGAAAGAAGAAAGAAACCGTGCTAGGGTGCCGATAATGGTCTCATGCAGCGTGGTGTCTTCACGTCTAGAGTTGGGATAGCCGGGCACGTGGAGACAGCTTTCTGCTGAGTTACTTCACACACCAGACACAATCCTCACACACTTCTCGCTCAGTTCTTGCCGGTGTACAGTATAATTATAACACAGGTGAAATGTATATATTCGCTTGACGATTACAAAGGAAAACGCAAGAGACGGCCACGCAGTGGGGGTTAAGAAGGAAGTCCTTAAGGGGCATATGGTAATTTTACGTTTTCGAGTCACCTTTATTTGGTGCCTCTCCGTCGTTTCGGACCGCGATTGTGACTTTGTGAACGAATGGGTTGTTATGGTATCTTTTTGGCGACATTTCACCCTGATCCTTGACCTTGACGTTCTTTCGCACTTACCGAATGGGGGTTAAATGGATGGACTTGGCTTCCTCATTTTCGAACGGAAAGAAAGATGTTTTGTTGTTTCACGAGATTGTTGAGTCACTTGCCAACAAGGTGACTTGTTGCTGTCGCACTTGAAGGAAATCCGTGTTTAATTAGTTAGGTTATGCCAGATTTTCGATTGTTTTTCTCGATTACCTCTCAAGAGAGAGAATGGACGTTCGAAAAATGTTAAAATTCCTAATTAGGTAGACGAGTATAGCGGCTCTTGGATAAGACGGTGTTTCGACAAGTACTGTTGCTATATGGGACCTTGCAAAACAGGAAAGTTCGCTGAGACGCAATTAATTTAAAACAGGGCTTAAGTTTTTTACGCCCCTAGGTGTAAGCCTGGCTAATATAGGTGCGACAAGTACCTTCCGCAAAGCTGGTAGGTCTTCAATAGTCGATACAGCCCTTGCGTAAAACATTCTCACGAAAAAATAACGTATAGAGTGAGCGAAGACTAAACGCACAGCGACGGGAACGGAAACAGCGTCTAAACCAAACAGGTCACAGGTGGAAAGACACACTCCTTGGCAACGATGGTTTTGAACAAGTCCTGAAAGGTGAGTGTGGATAACGATGCATCCGCAAAAGCATTATCCAAGCAACTGAAACAGCCGCTAACTACAGCGGCTCAGCGATGCCGAGGAGGAAACCCAGCAAAAGGGGCTCCCCGTATTACTAGAGTAACGAGGATATCCAGAGACTAACGCTCAATTCCAATAACCCTTGCACATTTTACTGGGTATTGAATAAATTCTCTTCTTCTTAATGGGCGCTATAGTTCGGGGTGAACCTGGTCCTCAACCAACATGCCCCTCCATCTAGCACGATCTTTTGCCAGCCTTTTCCATTGCCGCACACCCAGTTGGCTGAGGTCCCCTTTCAACTGTGTGCGCCTCGGCGTCGGATTCGAAGACTCTCCGGACTGGAGCTGTGGTGTCCCTTCGCTCTACATGGCCTAGCCATCTTAGGCGTTGAGTCCGTAGACGCCTGACTGGACTCTTGTTGCTGTACAGCCCGCAAAATTCGTGGCTGAATCTATTTCCTCCATCCCTCGTCTGCGTTTATAGGCCCAAAAATCACGCGCAAAATCTGTCTCTCGAACCGACCAAGGGCTTCGTGGAGGCTTTCGGGGCCTCCATCTCAATACTCGCTAACGATGTCGCCGGCGTATGCGATGATTTGAAATAGATTATGCCTCTTGTGTTGGCAGGGATTTTCGGACAATCATTTCTAATATGATGTTGAAGAAACCACACGGTAGAGCAGCGAACATTCTCCAAAGTCATATTGCAGAGTCTGGCGAGTTTAGCAGGGATATCAAAGGTAGACGTAGCGTTGTATAGCTCGTCTCTAATTACGCTGTCCTATAGATGGTGAGCGTCGACTCGAAATTCATTGGTTTTCTCCAGGATCTGCTGTAGTGTGAAAATTTGGTCGATGGTGGACTTCCCTGGCCTAAATCCGCACTGATAAGGACCCATCAGCTTATTTACAAAAGGCTTCAGGCGTTCACACAAAACGACAGAGAAGATTTTGTACGCGAATTTAAGAGGGTTGATTCCTCTGCAGTTGGCGCAGTAAGAGGGGGGGACTCCATTCCTCGGGCATGCTTTCCTCTGACCATATCTTACAGATGAGCTGGTGCATGCTCCTAACCAGGTCATCCCCAGATGCCTTGAAGAACTCAGCACTCAGTCCGTTTGCGCCAGTAGCTTTATTCGACTTGAGTTTCGATATGCTGATCTGAACTTCGTCGAGGTGAGGGGGGCGGAATTCTCTGTGGTCTTCATCGTTAGGAAATGGATCATTCTGCATGACAGCGGCATATTGACTAGCATCGCCGTTATACAGTCTGCAGAATTGGTTTTTCCATATTCTCATCATCGACTGCGATTCTACTACTAGGTGTCCGTTCTCATCCCTGCAGGCTTCCGTTCTGGCTTTATAACCTTGGCATGTTCGCTTTATCTGTTGATAAAACTTTCGAATGTCACGCCTGCAGTAACACCTCTCCAAATCCTCTATCGCGCGCTTCTCGTGCTCTTTCTTCTTTCTTCTAAGAAGCTTATGATCCTCCCTTCTTTTTAACTCGTCGTATATGCATCCTGCTTCGCTGTATGAATCCTCCTGCACTCGTCATCGAACCAGGTGTTTCATCGTGGTGGAGCCTTGAAACCCAAAACCTCGGATGCAGAACTTTTCGGGGCTGGTTTGCAAAGGCTCTGCTACTGTTCTATTGATGGCGTGGAGGATGCAGGTGTATTGGAGAGCTTAAGGGAGACGCGATCGGTAAAACCACGAACGGTTTTTGGCGTTAGTGGCTTTCCGACGTCATAACTTTGTATTCTTACTCTACTCTGCTGGATTCGCGTTATCGGTTAGCTCATCCTATCTACTACAAGATAGTGGCCCGAGTCGATGTTAGCTCCTCAAAAAGTTCGAACATCAAGAATAGTGGAGGCGTGTCTGACGTCGATCGCGATGTGATCAATCTGGTCAGTGATTGTTTGTTCGACCACGAGGTTCCAGGTGTATATCGATGTGCGGGAAGCGCGTACTGGCTAGCAAGCCCCATAGCAAGAACATTCAGCCTGTGTCCGTTATCGAGTGTGGTGTCGTGTAGGCTATGTTTGCCAATGACTCGTTCAAAAATGGAATTCTTACCCAGCTTAGCATTGAAGTCTCCTAGTGCAATTCTGATGTCATTGCTGGGACATTGGCCATAGGTTCTGTCTAGGAGATCGTAGAAATCATCTTTGGTGGAGTCATCCTTGTTTTCCATGGGGGCGTGGACGCAAATCAGGCTGATGTAAAAAAATGTAGCCTTGATGCGGATCGTTATGAGGCTTTCGCTCACATGCCGAAAGCTTAGGACTTTTTGCCGTAGTCCACCTCGAACAGCAAATCCGCATCCGAAAAATCGCCGTCCTCTTTCCCTATAGCAGTCGCTGTAGCAGATGTCGCAGTTTTTCATCCGCTTTATACCCGGCCCATTCCATCGCACTCCCTGGATGGCGGTTATATCGACTTTGTAGCGGTCTAGGGCGTCCGCAAGTTGTTCGGCTGCACGTGGCCTGTTCAGGGACCTAGCATTCCACGTACAGAGCCGAGTATCATTTTCACGTATACTGCGGATTGCAAGAACTCGCACTGGAAAGCTGCTTGCCAGATACGATTACCTCGAGAACGAAAAGTGCTAGATAAGTCAGTCGACTTAGTTGAAGCAAAAAAAAAAAAAAAAAATTAAGTCGAAGGATGGTGTTTTTGGTGAATCAAATCTCCTTCTAACATAAGTACGCGATGTCGGTCCTCGCAAACAAAAAACAAGAAACATTTTTTAATCACTTAACGAGCCGAACGTATCTGAAGGTAGAGCAAGCCCGTGAAGTCTTTCGTTTCTAGATACCAGCTGGAACCGAAGCCGAAAAGGCAGGTTCCAGCTGCACAATAATAAACTCGGCGATGGATAGAGCAAGTGGAAGGGTGAGCGTAATCAAAAGTACACCACAAGGTGGCGTTCCATCACCCCTCCTGTGACTCCTTGTGGTCGATGGAATGGTTAAGATTCTAGAGGCGGATGGCTTGAACACCACGGCCTACCTACGCCGACGACATGCCATCTTAATTTCTGGAAAGTTTCCGCAGGTCCTCAGCGATAGAAAAAGTTATGCACTGATGTTAGTTGATAATTTGGTCAAGTGGCGAGGCCTGGGAGTAAGCCCGGTGATTACCAGAAAAAGATCTGTATCAAGATACACCTATCCCCGTTTGAATGGGGCTATCTGCCAAATATCTTGGCATAATGTTGGACTCCAAGCTTAGCTGGAGAGAAAATATTGACGAAAGAATCAAAAAGGCCTACGTGGCCTTACATTTGTGCAGAGTAGCCTTTGGAAGATCATGGTGCCTCAGACCGAAGTTGGTTATACACTGTGGTGCTAAGACCTATTCAAGTCTATGGTTCGGTTGTCTGGTGGAAGGCGCTTGAGAAGAAATGTCGTCTTCAAAGTGCGTCAAAGGTTTTGAACCTAGGCTATCTGAGTCTGAAGTACACACCAACGGCGGATATTGAAGTTATTCTGAACCTCCCACCCTTGGACCTATACTGCGAGAGCGGCGCAGCCAGAACTGCGCTAAGACTGTAAGAATCCGGTCTCTGAATAAGGAGTCTTCACGGCCACGAATCAGTCTTGGACCGATGGGCCATCTCGAGATTCAGAACCGACACGGACTATGTCACCCCACTTCCTTGCTGAGAGAGGAGATTCTCTATCAGAATTTCTTCCAGGGAAGAATAAGCCAGTGGTATGGTACGTACGGAAAATGAACTGGCAATCTATACCGACGGATCCCATATGTATTTGGGTACAACAGCCGGGGTCTATATCGAATCTCGTGAAAAACATCACTCCTATAGACTTGATAATGGCTGTAGTGTCTTCCAAGCTGAAGTCTCCGCAATCACGTAGGCGGCGGACCTGATTGTTAGAGGAAAGCTCTCAGGAAAAAGGATAAACATTTACATATGTTGACAGCCAGGCAGCCATTGAGGCTCTGCAGGCAACATGGGTAAGATCCAAACTCGTCAAACTCTGCAAAGAGAGGCTAGAAGAGATATCGAATGTAAACCAGGTGACCCTCTGCTGGGTACCTGGTCAGGTGAATATGTGTGGAAACGAGAGGTCGGACGAGCCAGCTGGGCTTGGAAGGTGCAAACTTCGTGCGGATTGCAACTAAAGCCAAAACGCCACTTAGTGCGCTCTACAGAGAGATAGAGACGAAGCTATTGATGAATGCCAATAAGCGATGGTGTCACTTAGATAAAAGCACAACGGCGAGACCGACTTGGTCCGTCTGTAATAAGAAAAGGACCGAAAATCTGCTGAAGTTCAATCGTGAGAATATTCGACTGGTATTCGGTGCCCTCACTGGGCACTGCATGCTATCTTACCATGCAGCTAGACTAGGTCAGCCCCACAATGACTTCGGCAGAAGCTGCAGGAACGAAGAGGTAATTGAATCCATTCGTCACCTGCTGTGCGAATGCCCGGTGCTAGCCCAAAAAAGGAACGTTAACCTAGGAAGACACTTCCTTTCGGGACTAGAGGAGGTAAGCCACATTGGGCTGAGCAGAATACTAGGATTCTTATCCTCATCTGGATGGTACAGCTCAACGGAAAATGTCTAGGTCTCTACGGGTAAAAAATTAATTAGGCACAATGGACTCCACGTAGTCTAGGTGAGCCTTGACTTTTCGTCTGTAGGGCACCCACTTACCTAACCTAACCTAGATACCTTCAAATCAGCCAAGATGCTTGCTTCTCGAGATGCGTTTTCAATAAACCATGCGATGCTGCTTAGGTCAGTACTCAGTACGTTGACAATATTCCACAAAAGCGTGCCTCACAACTTCCTTATGCAACATTCCTAAATGTTTTTAATTGTTAAAAGGCAATATTCACGGAGATAGCGTTGCTCTATCCTGAGTCCATGAGAATGCTCCATCAATTAGTGGCATTCTTCTAGACATAATTTAACGATAATGTTAAACGTCTTCATTGCTAGTTGCTTTCAAATTCTCATCGGAATGAATAACTGCATTAAAAGCACCTGGAGCAGCACAACCACCATAAGAGGCACCGCCTTGAATCACATTGCATGGACACTCCCCACCTTCAACGGGCACTTAAAACATTAATTTAAAAAGTAATTCACCACATCTCAGGACATCCTTTTGCAGCCATAGAACACAGATCCCTTCAATGCTTGCGCGAGCGATTGCATAGCAATTATGATTTTAATACGAGCGCGCCTTATCAGCAAATTGCAGATCCTTGCATAAAGGAGCGAAACAATAGAACATGTTCCGTTGCCTAATTGGCAAAAGTGCCAACGAAGGATTCTTTGGATTTTTTTCTTTTATTAACCAGCAAACGAGGAACAAAATATAAAACATCCGGCCACTTAGTGAGTGAGTGAATGGCATCAATGATGCCATTTTGCAAGGGAAATGGCAAAATCATTACTTAAGATGGAGTAATAACTCACAGCAGTACGTTGCAAAGGAGCGCCAATAAAAGCCATAATAACTCGTTGTTCTCGCACAAAAGAAGTCGTTATGCATCAAGAATCTTAAATATCGAAAGATGAGTTACATACTTCTATACACAAGTGTTGAAGGTTTCTACATAGAGGACCCTGAGAGTTCAAAACGTACCTATTAGGAGAGTAATTTGACGGCAACTCATGTCTATTATTCATTTTATTACAGGAAGCTGACAGTATTAAAAAAAGATAAAGTGATCAGTCTGGAGGGGAGGAGAAAAAACTATAGCGACAAAAGAAAATACTCTTCGCAGCCTCCCAGCTCAAGGATATCGAGGAGTCTAGGGATAGACATAAAACACAAGCCTTTTACAAGAAAGCCAAAGGCCTTGCAGGGGGCTTCAAAATACATCCACTTCCCGACCCGCGGGAATAGTGGATGTATTTAAGCAGCATTTCCAGAAGCTGCTTAACGAGCATGACCAAGAGAAGGATCTAGGAAATCCCAACTCCAGCCGCTGAAGTAGTCCTCCCACCCAGCATCGAAGAAGTTGGCATAGATATTCAGAAGCCGAGGCACAACAAAACCGCAAGCTCAGATGGCTTGCCATCAAAGCTCTTCAAGGCTGGCGGCGCTGTTCTGGTAGGGAGCATGCACCAAATCATCTGCAGAATTTGGGAAGATGAAAGCATGCCCGACGACTGGAATACCAGCTCTATATGCCCCATCCACAAAAAAGGCGATCCTACCTCTTGCAAGAACTATAGAGGTTTTTGAGAAAGCTTGGAGGAGAAACGATCGGCAAAGATTCTGGCAGTCTCTTGCGATTATAGCTTTCCGACGTCAACTTGGCAACAACAAGGTAGTGGTCCGAGTCGATGTTGGCCCCTCGGAAGGTTCGTACGTCGAGAATACAGGAGGAGTGTCTGGCGTCGATCCCAATGTGATCAATCAATTTGGCGATTGATCAAAAGACCGCCAGGTACCCTTGTGGATGTTGAGATAGGGGAATCGCGTGCTTGCTACAAGGAGGTAACTCCCCACTAGGAAATCGATTAGCCTAAGTCCGTTGTCGGATGTGGTGTTATGGAGGCTATGCTTTCCTATGATCGACTCAAATATGTATGTCCTCTTTGCCCAGTTTTGCATTAAAATCTCCTAGGACTATTTTTGTGTCGTAGCTGGGGCATTGGGCATATGTTCTGTCTAGGAAATCGAAGAATTCTTCTCTGAGTCGATCGTCCTTTTCTTCCGCTGGGGCGTGAGCGCATATTAAGCTAATGTTTCCAATGTTTAGCTTTGATGCGGATTGTTATGAGGCGTTCGCTTATATCTCGGAAGCTTAAGGCTTTTCGTCGGAGTCTTCCTCGAATAACGAATCCGCACCCGAATAGGCGCTGTTTTTTCTCCTTGTAACAGTTCCCGTAGTAGATGTCGCAGTTTTTCATCCGTCTTTTGCCTGGTCCATCCCATCGCACTTCGGTTATATCTGCTTTATAGCAGTTGAGGGCTTGCTCCAATTGATTTCTGCAGCATAAATATGGGCAAATGCCGCGAAAGTTAGGTCCTATGCGCGTGGAGTTAAATCCGTCCTCCGACTCAGCGCCCTTAGGGTCGCCAGTGCATTTCGAACGGTTTCAAACGATGCCACTCTTATCGTATCTTCAATGCTACCTATCGATTTACTACCTGAAGGGATGAAAAGACTTCGGAGTGAACGAGTTCGAAACGGCCGGGTAAACGACGATAAAAAAAATACTAAGGGATCGCAATATCGCAATCTGGCAACAATAATGGAACGAATCCGTAAGGGGAAGATGGGCACATCGTCTTATACCAGAAATAGAGGTATGGATAAAACGTGACCACGGTCAGGCAAACTATTATTTAAAGTATTTAGAATACCTTTTCAAGGGCAAAGACGAAATTGCCCCATACTGTCCACATTGTGAACACGTTCTAGAAAACGTGGAACCTGTGTTTTTTCATTGTCCACGATATACAAGTGAGAGGATCGTTCTTCGAGAACAGTTTGGGCAGTGGCCCACTCCTGAGAATATTGTAAGTTACATGCTTCAGAGCGATGAAAACTGGAACATCGTATGTAATGTGGCGGTACGCATAATGAGCGATCTTAGGCGCTTAGGGTGCCAACGTAACATGTGGTTTAGCACGTAGGCGCATTCCTGACGTCCTTAGCCAGTTCTGTAGCCCGGGCTACTGGTATCTATGAAGATTCCACATCTTTGGCGCAACCAAAAAAAAAAAAAAAAAAACGCCTCAGACGGGACTGATAAAGATTTCCTATTCGGTCGAGAGCTCGAAATTGTTTCCTTAGAAATTGACCGATAAGCAATCGAAAAGTTTGGACAGAAAAGCATTCCCAGGAAGCCGTTGGACGAATGAATTTTAAATAAAAGGCAGAAAGACTAACTTTCCTACCGAAACTGGAATCAGTTTCATGTAGACGACGTTGATTAAGGATTTTGCAATCCTTCATCGAAGAGGCGGATTAGGTTTGTCGGAAAATAGGGAAAAATTGTGATTTGCATATCGATCCGAGCCACCCCTCATATCATACAAATGTACACCCCCAACTCTAGGACATATTTCTTTGAGCACAAGTCTATGCAATTACTACCCCTTCGTAATGAGCACTAATCATAACCCACATCGCGATCCAGTACATCCGCGCTATATCCAACCGCAATTTAAAAACCCCGAATTAGATACCCTTATGTTTTATTAATTTCATTTCCCTCTCCCCGCCAGTGGAGCAACAACATCTATCTCCTAATTGAAAACTTTTCTTGTTTCTTTCGTTATTTTCAAAAAGTAAGTATTAACCGCACCATAAGCACAAGCGCGCGTCTTTCCAAAAAAAACGAAAAAGTCTAAGAAAAGGGAAGAGTAAGAGACACGAACCAAGAAGTTCTAAAGTATCCCTAAGTTCGGGTTGGATGTTTATATTCCTTTACGCACATGTGTGTGTTTTAAATTAATTTTTGTTTGTAAATGAATATAAGAAAGAAAGTGGAGCGAAGAGGAAAAAGTAAGCAAAAAAGCACGAAGCCTTCTAAGGACGACGACACGGAAATAAGGAAATAAGTACAAACTTCCAACTCGTCGCTGTTCGACTGTCGAAAAACGACGAGATGAACATGAACGCGAGTGTGGAGCATCCCTCAAACCCTTGGTGAAATTCAAATTTATGTTTAGTTACACTCAAGTTTTTCTCAATTTTTTTTGGTTCCCCCCTTTTTGCTTTTTTTAAATAATGAAATATCTCCCCCCGTATCCGTTGGCGTCTTGGTACATGCTTTTTAGTTTTTACTCGTTGTGTTTCGGTTCGTTCTCATATGCCATCGACTACCCATTACCCACCACAATCACCCGTCATCCGGATGTACCCTTTCAACCGCTTTCTACCCTCTACACTTGCTTCACAAACAGAACGGAAATTCTATTTAAACTGTGTGTACAAAGTTATTAGAAGAAACTTTCAAAGAAGAGCAAAAAAGGAAGAAAGAATCGCGCTTCGTCCTTGCGGCTCTGGGATTGATGTGATGGAGATGTGGTTGGAGGCGCTGGAGTGGGTAGGGTGGGAGAGCACATGAGAGGAAAAACGATTGGGAGTTTGATATAGATGGTGGTTCCTGCTTTGTTTTTGCTTTTTTCTTAGTGCAATGATGGCGTTTTCGCTTATAAGTCATGGCACACAGTGCGGCCGATCAGTGGTCGATGATGTTGACCATGGTCAGGAAAGACGCTCAAATTAAGTTTCCAATGCTAACATAATACAACATACTTATTACTTTCTCAGTAGCCGTTGACCCACAGACCTGCCTAAGTCCTACAGACCGATAAGCCTTACCTCTATCTTCCTAAAAACAATGGAAAAAATTCTGGATAGGCATACATATCAGGGACGATGCCCTGAAAAGATCACCACTTCACAAAAACCAATATGCCTACCAGCCTGGTAAATCGGCCACGCATGCTCTTCAGGAGCCCGGATCAACAAATCCCTGAGCGACGAAGAAATTGCGATAGGTTGCTTTCTCGATTTTGAGGATGCTTTCGACAACACCGACTACACCCAAATAAAACGTTGCATCCTCAGGACAGGGGTGGATAACACCACATGCAATTGGATCCAACACATGCTTCGCAATAGGAAAATAAACACCTCACTAGGCAATGATAAAATCAGTGTAAATGCCGCGAAAGGATGCCCTCAAGGTGGGGTTCTCTCAACTCTCCTGTGGTCCATCGTGGTAAATGAACTGATTAACATACTCAGCAACAATGGTTTCTATGTCCAAGGCTATGCTGACGACATAGTGATCCTGATTAGAGGCGAATTCGAAGACACAGTCTCGGAACTCCTCCAACGGGCACTAAACCTTGTTGCAAACTGGTGCATAAAGGTTGCACTAAATGTTAATGATAGGAAAAGCACCATAATCGCCTTCACCAAAAGGAGGAATAGGCACAAACTTACCAAACCTACCCTATTTGGTGATGCGATAGAGTTCTAAAAAGAAGCCAAATATCTAGGGATAACTCTAGACGAAAAGCTCACTTGGAACTCTCACATTACAAAGACCATTGAGAAAGCCAGGATGTCTTTATGGACCAGCAAAAGTCCCACTCGCAAAAACTGGGGCACAAACCCCGAAATGTCCCGCTGGCTATATACAGCAATCACCAGACCAATCCTCACATATGCTGCGCCCGTCTGGTGGCACAAAACAAAACAAGTATCAGTGCAAGCCAAGCTCAACAAATTGCAAAGACTAGCTTGCATCACTGGGGCCATGAGAACAACCCCCACAGCAGCACTAGAAGTCATCACAGACCTGCCACCTCTTCTTCTCCAACTGAAGAAAGAAGCAATGGTCTTCGCCCATAGACTGATCGTGGAGGAAGACTCTAACCGTAGGCTCTTTCACCCTGATATCCTTACCGAATTAAACAGGCATGAAATCCTAAAGATATCTCTTACAGACAGCTGTCTCCCCAGATACAACTTCAGCCAAAACTACAAGGTCACATTCTCCAAACGACAAAACTGGGAACAGGATAGACCCTCCTTCAATCGTGGATCCTACGTGTGGTACACAGATGGCTCCAAAACGAACGAAGGCGTTGCGACTGAAGTATACGGAGCAAATACAGGCACATGCATCTACGACAGCATGGACAGATATAACTCCGTCTTTCAAGCAGAAATATTTGCTATAGAAATCTGTCTCAAAGAAAATATAAACAGAAATGTACTTAACAAAAACATTTGCATTCTCTCTGACAGCAAGGCTGCACTTCTAGCCCTAAAGACCTTTGAAATCACCTCCAAACTGGTATGGGACTGCCTACAACTACTTCACCAGCTGGCCAGTACATCTCATTTGGATACCTGGACACAGCGGCCATACAGGCAATAAAGAGGCGGACCTACTATCAAGGAAAGGCTCTGCGTCACCATTTATGATGCCACGGCCTTTCTGCGGCATACCCATCATCACCACCAAATGCTGCATAAACAATTCGTTAAGGAACGCGACGGATCACTACTGGTTACCAACGAAAGGTAGCAGAAAAGCCAAGTTGTTCCTCCCAACTACATCTCTCAGTAGAACGAAACAACTCCTCATGCTTTCGAGGAGTCAGATTCGCTTAATCACATGCTTCCTTACTGGACACTGCTCAGTCAACAAACACCTCAAAACGATGGGCATTATACAAGATGACACTTGCAGAATGTGTAATGAAGACGAAGAAACAGCAGAGCACATACTATACCACTGTAACTGCCTTGTCAGTACACCTCATCGTCACTTAGGCAAACGTTATCTTGAAGCAGAAAAAATCGCTGCTAGCTCACTCAAAAGCATACTAAGTTTTATCACTAACTCAGGATTCTTGAGTGAACTGTAAGTGGGGGACATCACAATAGGCCCACTCGTGGCCCACGTGATCAGGCGACTATGTCCCAACCCAGTACCCTCTCTAACTCTAACTCTGGGTGGCGCTATAGTACGGGGTGAACCTGGGCCTCAACCAACAAGCCTTTCCAGCTAGCACGATCTTTCACTAGCCTTTACCAGTGCCGCACGCCCAGTTGGTTGAGATCCCTTTCCACCTGTGCGTGTCACCTTTGATGCGGCCGTCCTCTATTTCTTCGTCCCTAGGTGTTGGATTCAAAGACTCTACGGGCTGGAGCTGTGGTGTCCATTCGCTCTACATGGTCTAGCCATCTTAGGCGTTGAATCCGCAGACGCCTGACTAGACTCGTGTCGCTGTACAACCCGTAAAGTTCGTGATTTAATCTTCTCCTCCAACCCCCCTCTGTGTTTATATGACCGAAAACCGCACGCAGAATCTTTCTCTCGGAATGACCAAGGACTTTTTCATCCGCTTTAGATAAAGTGCATGTTTCTGCGCCGTATAACAGGACCGGGTACGAGAGAGGGCCCTACTTCTCAATTGCCTCTTGAGCCTAAAGAAGCAGCGGTTGGCAAGAGTAGTTCTACGCTTGATTTCGAAACTGGTGTCGTTGTTCCAGGTCACTCCGAAGCCGAGGTAAATGAAGTCCTTAACTACCTCGAACTTATATGTGCCAACATGCACGTTCTGTCCAAGATGTCGGCGGTAAATATCCTTTTTCAATGACAGCAGATATTTAGTCTTGCCCTCATTATTCGGATGGAGCAGGGAGCGTTCTTCAGAGTCATTCTGCAAAGTCTGACGAGCTTAGCAGGAATGTCAAAAGTAAGCATGGCGTTATACAGGCCGTCTCTAAAGCCGTCCTTAAAGTCGACGAATAGATGGTGGGTGTCGACCAGAAATTCATTGGTTTTCTCCAGGATCTGCCGTAGTGTGAAGTTTTGGCCGATGGTGGGCTTCAGGCGTTCACACAAAACGGCAGCGAGGATCTTATATGCGACATTAAGGAGACTTATTCCTCTGTAGTTGGCGCAGTCAAAGGGGTCTCATTTTTTGTGGATCGGGCAAACAATGCTTGGACTCCATTCCTTGGGCATGCTTTCCTTTGACCATATCTTACAGATGGGCCGGTGCTACTTCTAACCAGCTCACCCATAGCTGCTTTGAAGAGATCAGCAGAAAATCCATCTGCGCCAGCAGCTTTGTTCGACTTGAGTTTCGACATGGCAATCTCAACTTCGTCGAGGTCAGGGGGACAGGCTGATGCCTGTGTCCATTATCGGATGTGGTGTCATGTAGGCTGTATTTGCCAATGACTCGTTCAAAGATGCTTTCCTTATCCAGCTTAGCGTTAAAATCTCCTAGTATGATTTTGGTATCATATCTGGGGGATTTGGAGTATGTTCTGTCTAGGAGATCATAGAAATCTTGGATGGAGTCATCCTTGCCTTCAGTGGGGGGAGTCATCCTTTTGCCTTGATGCGGATCGTTATAAGACGTTCACTCACATACTGGAAGCAAAGCACTTTATGCCTTAGTCCACCTCTAACAACAAATCCGCATCCAAATAGTCTCTGTCCTCTCTCCCTATAGCAGTCACCGTAGTAGGTCGCAGTTTTTCATCCGCTTTTTGCCCGGCCCATTCCATCGCATTTCCTGGATGGCGGTTATGTCCGCTTTATAGCAGTCCAGGGCGTCCGCAAGTTGTTCGGCTGCACGTGGTCTGTTTAGGGACCTAACATTTCACGTACTGAACCGAAGGTCCTTGTTTATTTTTTGGTTCCTTAAAGGGTCGTCAACATAGATCCGTTCCATTTGATTATCCGAGGCTGTTTTTTGTTTCTGAGCAATATGTGGTTTTACGGTTATGGTTTGCTAGACCGTAGCCTAACCGACACTAGTCCTGTTTGGTGGCGCAGGATACTCGCCATTCGGTCTCTTCCGTTTGGAAGAGGACATGAACTGGAAATATGACCTTCCCGATGACAAATAAAACAAGAGATCCGCCGTCCTGCTTGGCTTACAAGTCTGGCTCTAATAGATTCCTCGCCCGTTGCGAAGGAGATGGGGTGAACGATTTTACATTTGCCCTGACCGAGTCCAGTTTCCTACCCAGATTAACCAACTCCTGAACTGACCTAGGTTCTGCCAAACCCAATTGGGTTTGATAGAAGGGTGCCAGATTTCTCTGATTGATCCTCAACTTACGCCTCTCAGTTAGAGATTCAGAGAGTCTACCAAACATATTCAGCATTATGGCGGCGTAGACCCCGATAGACTCCTCTCTATCCTGAGTAGGCCGCCGGAGTTCCAATTTCAACTCTCGAACCAAACCCTGCCACGAGGATACGTTCCGCCCCATCGCCCAAATCCAAAAGAGAGCCTTCCCGGAAAACAGATCAACCGCCGACCTAAACAATTGTGCCTCAGAAGCCCCGCGCGCCTTGCGAAGTTCCTTGACACGTTCCAGAAATGAGTTCACCGATGATTTACACCGTTCAGCGGTGAACTGGAGACCCCACTTCGACACATTTCATTCTTTTCATGGTTGACATGGTTGGCGGCAGTTGGAATCTCGGGTTCCCTTGCCGCCGCGGATGTTGATGGTAGTGAGAGTTCCGGAACCGCATTCCTAATCGAATGGTCTTGTCCCTCGCTCTTCACCCGCGTTGTATCTTCTTCGGCCTCTTCCTCGAGGCAAGACAGCAGCATCATCAAGGTTGTCTTGATGCCTTCCGACTTGGAGTCTGGCCGAGACCTACTTATTCGGGCCGTTGCCCACTCGATCTTGGCCATTACCTTCCCATATCCAGTTGAGTTTTTCGGTGGCGGCTCTGATAACAATTGCTCTATATCGGTAATCTAGGCCAGTACCGCCAGGTGTAAAAAGAAGTTAATCTTAGACTTGGGAATGCTGCAGAAAGGTTCAGGACTTATGTACCTTTCGCTGGAACCTTTCCAAGCGAGTTGATCGGTGATTTGGCTGCCCTTAATACCTTGTGACCTGGCACCCGCCAAACAAGGTCCTGTGGGGAATCATAGCACTTAGCGCTTTAAGAACTACTTGACTATCAGTGAGTATATAGAGTATAGTAGAGTCAGTCTAATCAATGCTTCTTGAGTTGCCTGTTTTGTACTTTCGAACGAAATTTCGACTCAACACAGCCCGTATGGTAGCTTATATTATCCAGAAAGTTATGTTGAAGCTCGGTTTCAGTTTTCTGCCGTGAGTTTAGATTACTCGTTTCATTTCTTAGCTCCGTCCAAAGGAGCTCCATGTCGTGGCGTCATGCGCGAAGGTCTGAGTTTTCGCAGTTTTGGAGAAGAGTGCCTTCCGGCGCAGTTTTTGACGTGTTCTGGTTTACGTCTTCTTTTGTAGATTCCCATGGCGGTTCACTACAGGGAACCAGGGCCTCAACCAACAAGCCTCTCCAGCTGACACGGTCTTTGGCCAGCCGCTTCCGGTGCCGCACGCCCAGTTGGAGGACTGCCGTAGAGGACGACCGGGATGATTAAGATTTTGTAGAGGCATACCTTAGTTTATCTAGAGAGGGCTCTACTACTCAGTTGCCCCTTGAGGTTGGCAAGAGCTACTCTGTGTTTTATCTCAGCGTTGGTGTCGTTGCTGCTTGTCACTATCGAGCCAAGGTGGACAAAGTGACGTTCTGACCAAGACGTTTCCGGTGTTGCGCGTCTTTCTCTGATGACAGCATACATATATTTGGTATTGTCCCCATTTATCCTTAGACACAATTTAGCCGCTTCTGCTTCAGTGCTTGCGAACGTCTCATCGACGTCTCGCTTTGTCCGTCCGATAACGTCAATGTCATCTGGGTAGGCAATCAGTTATGTAGACTTGAAGTAGATCGTACCTCTTGTATTGGCCGCAGAGTCTCCCACACGATATTTTCAAGTATGACGTTAAAGAAATCAGTGCCTTTTTAACATCGAAGGGGTCGGTTAGTTCACCTCCGACCTTATTGGAGCAGCGAGAGTTCTCCATAGTCATCCTGCACAGTCTGACAAGTTTGGCAGGAATGTTAAAACTGGCTCTGTATAGCTCGTTTCTATAAGCGCTGTCATACGCGGCCTTAAAGTCGACAAAAGATGGCGCGTGTGTGAAACCAAACTGGTAGGAACCTATCAGATTGTCCACGAACGGTTTCAGGCGCTTACACAGTACGGCAGATAGGATCTTGTACGCAATGTTCAGGAGACTCATCCCTCTGTAATTGGCGTAGTCATAGGGGTCTTCTTTCTTATAGACCGGACAGACGATTCTGCGATTCCATTCATCGGGCATGCATTCTTCCGACCATATCTTGCAGATGAGTTGGTGCATGTTCCTAACCAGCTCATCGCCAGCTGCTGTAAAAAGATCCGTGGGAAGTCCGTCTGCTCCAGTAGTTTTATAAGAGTTAAGTTTCGATATCGCTATGTTAACGTCGTCTAGGTCGGGTGGACGGAATTCTCTTTCGTCTTCGTCCATTGTGAATGGTTTGTTCTGCCTAACGGCGGCATTTTTACTATCATTGCCGTTACACAGTCTGCAGAAGTGGTCCTTCCACAATCTCAGCATCAACTGTGACTCCACTGTTAGTTGTCCGTTCTCATTCCTTCAGGCTTCTGCTCTGGCTTTATAGGACCGTCGTTTCTGCAATAGTACCTCTCCATCTCCTCGATCTCGCGCTTCTCGTGATCCTCCTTTTTACTTCTCAGAAGCGCATGCTTCTCTCTCCTTTTCTGTCCATAGGACCTGGCGGTCTTCTGCGATTGCGGCTTACCGACGTTAGATGTTGGTGTTCTTACTCGTCTCCGTTGAATCCGAGAAATTTGCATCCGTACCTTGGCTGCATCAGGATAATGATCCGAGTCAATTTTGGTTCCTCGAAAGGTTCGGACATCTGGGGTGCTGGAGGAGTATCTGCCTTCGATCGCAATGTGATCAATTTGATTGATTGTCGATTGATCGAAAGACCGCCAGGTCCCCTTATGGATGTTGAGGTGTGGGAGTAGTGTACTTGCTACTACGAGAAATATCCCGCCATAGAGTCCACTAGCCTCAGTCCGTTTTCTGACGTAGTGTTGTGTAGGCTGTGCTTTTCTATGACTCGTTCAAAGATAACTTCCCTACAAAGCTTCGCATTGTAATCTCTTAGAACGATGTTGGTGTCATAGGTGGGACATTGATGACACGAGTCAAGAGGTCCACTTGCTGGACCTCTGTCAGTTCATTAAGAAAGTAAGATCCTATCTTACTAAGTAAGTATCGCTCCCTGATTGTGCAGAATGCCGGGCAAGTGCAGAGAAGGTTGTGAATGGATTCAACCTCCCCCTCGACTAGACAGCTTCTGCAGAAATCATTCGGAACTATACCTAGTTTTTGGCGCGTGACTGCCGATAAGGCAGTGTCCAGTGATGACACCTATGACTTTGTAGATGTCAGTTGTTTTTAGGGAGATTATACACCTTGTCCGCTGACTGTTGAGCCGGGGCCAGATTTGCATGGTGATGACGCACGTATGTCCCTGAGTCCATCTCCGGTTCGTCTCGGCCCTGGCGAGATTTGTAAGATTAAGTTTAATGGTTGCAAGGGGTATTTCCTTACAAGCCACGATTGATTGTAGCGTCATTCCCTGTTTGGCGAGTGTGTCGGCTCTTTCATTCCCTGAAATGTCGCTGTGTCCTGGTACCCAGATAAGTTGTATGTTGAACTGTTCGGCCATCTCATTAAGAGATAGGCGACAGTAAAGACTAGTTTTTGATGTGTACACATAGGACTCCAACGACTTTAAGGCGGCTTGGCTATCCGTGAAAATGCGGATATTTGTAGTGGATATCACGTTCCGCAAGGCCACTTTTAATGCCAACAGTTTCGCGGAATTTGGCTTTGGAGGAATAGTTTAATCCGGTGCCAAGCAGAGTGACAGGGTAGTGTTCCGGGATTTAATGCTTTTTGGTGAATAACACGAGCTCCGTTTTTTGGGGATTCACCCTGAGCCCGTTGCTATGCGCCCATTTGCAAAGGATTGAGAATGCCATTTGCATACGGTTATAGGATAGGTATTTACCTGAGACTGAAATGGCAATGTCATCAGCGTATGCAATAACGTCCAGGCCTTCTTTTTCCAGTCTAATTAGTAGTTAGTTTATAACTACATTCCAGAGAAGAGGTGAGAGGCCCCCTCCTTGCGGGGTTCCCCTGGTATCCACTCTGGTGGTTACTTGTCTTCCCCATTTGGAGTGAATCTTGCGTGTTAATAATAACTCGCTGATCAGCTCTATCAGAGTCCTCTCCACCTTTAGCTTTTCTTGGTCTTCTATTATTGCTTCCGGAGTGACATTGGTAAAGGCGCCATCTATGTCTAGGAAGGTTGTTAGAGTATATTCTTTAAAATGGATTGATCTTTCGATTTTCCTCACTAGTGTACGTAGGACTGTTTCGACAGATCTACCCATACAGTAGGCGTGCTGTGCCTTAGAAATTAGGGACGGATCCAAGCCTTTCCAAAGTTTTTAGTGCAAAGGATTATAGACAGATAGGCCTTAGATCCTTGGGGGAAGTGTGAGAATTCCTGCCGGCCTTGGGGATGAAAGTACATTTAAAGATAATCTCTAGCCATGGTATAGACCATTCCATAGTTTGTGTGAGTTCGATGGGGTAAATTCCATCCGGACCTGGTAATTTGTAGGACTTGAAACTTTTTAACGCCCATATCATTTTTTCTCTAGAGGTAATATGATCGTACTTTCCCTCTATCGCGGAGGATAAGTGAGTTCCTCGCGAATGCACTGAGTCTTGCGATTCATAGCATCCTGGGAAGTGCGTGTTAAGGAGAAGACTTAGAGTTTCTTCATTAGACGTTGTCCAAACTCCGTTTGCTGTAAGGCAGCTCGGGAACTGTGGATCTTTCGAGAGTATTTTTCTCAGTCTGCAGGCGTCTGAAATTTTTTCCGTATTGGTACAGACAGCCTTTGTCTTTCCTCAGTGTTTGCTTGTACACTCTGAGTGAATCTTTGTATAAGCTCTCTGTCGTTTCTTGTACTCTTTGCTTTATTGAAGAGTTTTCGACAGTTCTTGCCGAGCTTGCTTAGATCGGCGTTGCACCAAGAAGGGTAAGAGTTTTTTCTTGATTTGTGGATTGCGCAGCTGTTGACCCGTGCGTTGCCCAGAGTAATTGTTATGATATCGACCATATTGTCTATATCTAACGTGGACCGCGTGGTATCAAGGCTCTATAGCGCTCCCAGTCAATTCTTATTGGGTTACATGATGAGTCAATTGGGGTTGGGACCGTAAAAGCTAGGTTGAAAACCAGGTATCGATGATCTGAGAAGGAGTGTTCTTCAGAAACCTTCCATTCTCTTATTCTATTAGCGAGAGAGGGGGATGCTAGAGTTAAGTCTAGTACCTCCCTTCGATTTTTGGTAATAAATGTGGGTGTATGACCCTTGTTACAAATGTTAAGGTTAGAGGTTAGAATGAATTCGTTTATATAGCTGCTGCCCCAAATCGTGTGATGCGCATTCGCATCCGCACCGATGAGGGGCCCAGTTTTATGTCCTGACGAGTCAGTGAGCATTCTTTTAATCTCGTCCGATGGAACGGACTCTTCTTGCACCCTAAGTGCAACCCCCAATCTGGAGGGCCAGGATCCTATTTCCCTAGGAAAAGGAGGTCGCGTCGTTGCACACATTGGTTCACTACCTGGCGGGTGCAAGTATAGCTGTCCAGGGGAGGCAACGTGGCGGCTGTGTGTTTAACTTGGATTGAGCAGGGACTGAGATCGAAGCTGGCACTCGCCATGTTAAACGCGATCAACTTCTTTGCTCTGTTGGCTCGCTCCCTGCTCCCTCCTGCAGTTCTAAGAATGCAAAAACAAATTTTGGGACACCTCATAACAGTGAAATATTCTATCCTAATTTGTTGGGTTTTCTTCTAGGCCTCACTGTCTTTTTGGGACAGAAAATACCTTCACGAAAACAAGTTTAAAAATCATATGTTGCCCCTCGCGAACTCCCACTCCTCTGTATGTAACGTAATATTCATATAGCGCAACAACTTTTCTCGAGCGTTATCCTTTCTTTTTAGGAAAAAAGAAAAAGAACGAAAAACCTCAAACAGATGCCGTATCCAATACCATCCCCACCATTGCGTTGCCTACTGATCTCGAGCATCTTACTGCTGTTGCTAGCGTGTCCTTGTCTTACTTTACCATCAACCACAGCAGCCGCACATAAAGT
Source organism: Eumerus sabulonum (assembly GCA_951905685.1). Taxonomy (NCBI): domain Eukaryota; kingdom Metazoa; phylum Arthropoda; class Insecta; order Diptera; family Syrphidae; genus Eumerus; species Eumerus sabulonum. Next base: position 110,225,634 of record OX645062.1, on the reverse strand, counting down.
GTATCCTTGAAGGCGCTCAAAGAAAACAGAGGGCCTCGAACCAAAAGCTAGGCAACAGGCAACTGAGCCAAAGGACCAAAGTGCAAAGGGGTAGTACTGCTGCGGGTACACTTATTATTTTACCGCGTGTGTACATACATACGTGTGGGAGTTTTGTGTAATAAACCAACAAACTTTCGTTTTTACAAAAGCAAAGCAGCGAGAATGGCGAGGGGTACTGGAAACGAAGCTAAGTAACTGCTATAAGCCCCCCCGAAAACGACGAAAAAACAAGCACGCCCGAAAAGAAGCTCAATTTATGTATCTGTACATGAAAAATTTCAAAAAAAAAAAAAAGAAAAAAACAAACAAAACGTAGCAGCAACGGAAGAGGAAAAACTTTTCCTCGTTCCTCCTGTCAAAACACAGAAGAAAAAAAACAAACGCTTCGCGTCAAGTAATGAGGATATGGGACAAAGGCATCGTGCCTTAGAGCATATGTCTCGCGTAACTCTGCATACGACTGCGTGTGAGTTTGTGCGTTCAGAAAGAAGATCCTTATTACATTCTCCTCATCATTCCTTTGTCGGAGTCTACACGATGACTATTTGATGAGGGCTAACATAAGTGTAAAAGAGAGGGCAAGTGAAACAGAAATACATTGGCACGGTCACGCGCGGGCAGCTACTTCGTGGGTATTCTTGACATTTCCTTATCTCCTTTTTCTTTGTTTTGCGGTGTTGCTTTATTCATCTTTGTTGGTTGTGCGAACCGTGTGCTTTGCGTGAGTTACGGACACCACACAATTCATTCGCAGACTAAGCATCCGCTACCTAAAGGAAATGTGCGGATCGCTTTCACAAAGTTGCAGTAAAGCGAACCCAAGGAAACCATATCCTTCGTCCTTTATTTTATTATCCTTAAAAATGTTCAAGCGGGATTTTCCCAGAGTTGTTTTTATGGTTCAGCTTAGGTAAAGCTGTATAAATTAAAGAGTAACGCTCGCCGTTTGGGTTGCGGAGATAAACCGATATTTTCCCATTTTTCCTTACTTACATATGTACATATACATATTCTTTTAACTCCATTCTTCTGTTTTAAATCTCACCAGCAAACAGCGATTGCAAACGAGCATGAAAAAGCGAAAATGAAATGTGAAGCGAAATGTCAAAAATAGCCACGCGCAGAAAAGCTCCGTGTGGACGCTTCTTCAAATTGGAACGTAGGTTCAAAAGAGATAGACACAAAAGGAAAGCCCTCGTGTAGACTCCGACTTTCCAAGAACGCGACAAGGTTGTATGCGTACGTGTTTCTTTCCTAAATAAGTAAAAGACTGAAACCGGATCGGCGGTAGGCGGAAAAAGTAAAAGGGAGCCAAAACTTAAGTAGCTTCGAGCTACAATACACATAAAAAAAAAACAAAAATTCAATTTAAAATAATTCCATTCCTAATGCATAGAGGATTCTACCACCATCACTACCACGACCACCATCATACATATGTATGAGTAACCCTTGTTACCGGAAGGACGAGGTGTAACCCCACTGTTGGCAATTCTTTTAATCAATCTTCGCGATACAACACATACTTTGCGGCGTCGTCGGCTGACTGGATGGAGCATATGAAGAACAACGAAAAGAAAATTCACTTCAGCACTACGTTACGCGACGATAAAGAATAAGAAAAAAAAAAAAAAAAGGACGAAAAGGATGTGCGGGAGACGTGAACAATGCCAAGTACTCAATGTTTGACATGCAAATCTAAATTTTTCATCTTCGGCGAGAACTTCAGGCCTTCACGAGTCGTGTGCATATGTGTTTATGTCGGTATGTGTCGACAAACTGGGCTAGAAGAGGAATATGTACTTAGATGTACGCATCACTCATATCGCGGCGTGAGGGACAAGAAGTCGACCCAGAGGCTTCGCGGATGTATGGATATTCAAAGTGCTGATCTTAATGGAATTATTGAAACTGGGATTTAATTTTGCTAATGCTCTCCGAGTAATGGTTGCCTGTTTGTTTGCTTAGATGGATGGCAGAGAGTGAGGAGATGAAGGACGTTGCCGATATTAATTCATAATGCGAAATTCAGGGCGTTCTCTGAAGCGGAAATTAGCATCACAGCACATCACTGAAAACTAGGGAACACTTCTTAAAGATTATCTCTGACTCCACTAGGAGCTTAGCATAAGGATTGCATGAAAACTGCAAGAAAAATCAGAAAGTAGGACAGAAGGACAAATGTGTTTTCTGAGCAATAGGATCGACTACCAACCAAGTAGTAATCCAACCATTGAAAACAGAATTAATTGGCCAATGGACTGAATAGCTAGAAACAGGTTGCTGGCACTTGAGAAACCGCGAAAAGGTTATCTGAGCATCACCATCGGCAGGGGCAGCGTATCCGACATGCGCTGGCCCGTAAAATAGCCAGCAGAAACCACTGCAGCCGAACATCTAGCAGCTCTGTTAGTAAGCCCTATTTCCGCCTCCTCGTGGTGCCACCTGGGGTTTTCTATTTGAAAACGCGAACGGAAAGGAGCGAATGGCGAGTTTTCTGCGCCACAAAACAGGATAAGTGTCGGTTAGGCTATGGCCCGGCAAGCCATACCTGGAAAAAGACCAACAAGCCTAAAAACCCGAAAAAAGCCTCGGATACAAAAAAAACGGACGGATTAAGCGATGGCGACCCAGGAAACAACCAAAGGAAAAGGGAAAATGATATTCGCGTTTGTACGTGGAATGTAGGGTCCCTCAACAGACCACGTGCAGCCAAACAACTTGCGGAGGCCCTAGACTGTTATAAGGCAGATATTACCGCAATCCAGGAAGTTCGATGAGATGGACCGGGCAAAACGAGGATGAGAAACTGTGATATATACTACGGCGACTGCTACAAGGAGAGAAGACAATGCTTATTCGGATGCGCATTTGTTATTAGAGGTAGACCTAGGCAAAAAGTCTTGAGGTTCGGACATGAAGGCGAACGCCTCATGACTATCCGCTAAATTCGACAACATCAGCTTAATTTGTGCTCATACTCCTACCGAGGACAAGAATGACGCTACAAAAGACGACTTCTACGACCTCCTAGATAGGACATGTCCCAGTTACGATGTTAAAATCGTACTGGGAGACTTCAACGCGAAACTGAGCCAGGAAGTCGCTTTTGATAGGGTCGTTGGCAAGCACAGCCTACACAGCACCACATCCGAAAAGGGATTAAGGCTGATAGACTTCGCAACGGGGCGAAATCTTCTAGTAGCTAGCACGCGTTTCCCACATCTCAACATCCACAAAGGAACTTGGCGACCTCCGGATCAACCAACCGTCAACCAGATTGATCACATTGCGACTGACGGCAGGCACGCATACTACATTCTGGATGTACGAACGTTCAGAGAAGCCAACTTGTGGCAGCCAGGTTACGACTTCAAATATGCCTGGCCCAGAAAAATCGAGTAAGGCCAACGTCGCAATGCCACAATTGCAAGAGACCGCCAGAGGATATGCCAATCACGCCTCCCTGAAGATCTCGGAAAACCTACCAAAACCTGCTCGGACCATACAACACCAATGGACCCGTTGTCAAGAAGCTTTAGAGAGTGCTGCTTCTGAGGTACTGGGTTTTAAACTGCCACCAACAAGAAACCCATGGTTTGACGACGAGTGTAGGAGGACACACGCAGTGCATGGCTGCAAGCCTATCAAGAGGCGCTGCATAGAAGGACGAGAGCTGTTCGTGAGCATTATGAGCAAAAGAGGAGGGAGCATAAGCTTCTCAAAACAAAAGAAGGGAGCATGAGGAGCTCGCGATCGTAGAGATGGAGAGATGCTATCGCAGGAATGACGTTTGGAGGTTTTATCAACGAATAAGACAAACATGCCAGGGATATGAGGTCAGAACGGAAGCCTGCAGGGATGAAAATGGAAACTTAGTAGTAGATTCACAGTCGGTACTAAGAATCCGGAAATACTACTTCTGCAGATTGTAAAATGGGGATGACGAAACAGATCCCGCTGTCAGGCAGAAGGACCCTTGCACAGTGGACGGTAAAAGCGGAGAATTCCGTCCCCCTGACCTGGACGAGGTTAGGAACGCTTTTCCTAAGCTTAAGTCTAACAAAGCTGCTGGAGTAGACCGACTACCTACCGAGCTCTTTAAGGGGCGACGCGGTCGAGGACGGCCAAATTTAAGGTGGCGCAACCATGCGGAAAAGGACCTTAACCAACTAGGCGTGCGGCACTGGAGACTGCTGGCTAATGACCGTGCCAGTTGGAGAGGTTTTTTAAACGAGGCCCAGGTTCCCCATGAACTGTAGCGCCAAGGAAGAGAAAGGAGAACTTTCGACAATATCCCACAAAAAATGACACACTTCCGAGCTTCGATCCCTATTGTGTCCTGGATATATTAATCCTAGCTGCAAACCTATAATTTCCTATAATTATTGTTATTCACCTTTTCACCTCCTTGCTGTCAAGTAAGATAATTGATTTGAATTCAGTGGACACTTTGATGATCAACTGTCTCATCATGGAGATTTTTCATCACCCAAGTAATATACCTATAACCTGCTTGCAACCAAGATCTGTCATTGTGCAAAAAATCATTTCAAACGCATTAGCCGTTAAAATGTGATGAGATAACATACTACGTCGCTTTCGGACGGAACCCTTCGTGTGCGAGTCCTACTCGCACTTGGCCGGTTGTTTTTTTGTGTTGTAGGCTCCTGCTACACCTCTGCATCTCAACCAGTATGCATATCGCAAAGAGCGAATTACCACTTGGTGACGCGCATTGAAAATAGTTTCACACAAAAGGAGATCGCAATCTGTGCCTTCCTCGATATAGAGGGAGCCTTCGATAACACTGGCTATGATTCGATCACCACTGCACTATCCTGAAGGGGTGTGGACCATCCCACTAATCACTGGATTAGGGCGATGCTAAATAGCCATATCATATCAGCCACATGCTGAGAGGTCTCAGTGACAGTATATGCGGCTAGAGGATGCTCACAAGGGGGAGTCCTCTCACCGCTGCTTTGGTCGATAGTCATCGAGGATCTACTACGCAAGCTAACCACTTGAGGCTACGAGGTCATCGGATATGCTAATGACCTAGTAGTCATTGTTACGGGCAAGTGCGAGATCACTGCCTGTGAGCGCATGCAGCTTGCGCTCAAACTTATCTCTGACTGGTGTGTCAGAGAGGGCTTAACTATTAACCCTAATAAGACAGTCTTAGTCCCACTTACAAAGAGGAGAAAGGTACAACCCTGCTCAATCTTACTAAATGGCACACGCATAGGATTTTCAGAGGAAGTAAAGTATCTAGGTATCGACCTAGACCGTAGACTCAACTGGAACTCCAATATGAGAAATAAACTCATGAAAGCGACTAAGGCCATGTGGGCCTGTCGACGCACCTACGGTAAGACCTGGGAAATTAAACCTAAGGTAGTCCACTGGTTATACTTCGCGATAGTAAGACCTATCGTCACCTATGGGTCCACCGTATGGTTGACAAAAGTGTAGCAAGAAACTGCAATTGTTAAGCTTCAACGCCTTCAGAGACTAGTGTGTCTCGGCATCCCAGGCGCTATGCCCACCTGCCCCACTGCAGCCCAAGAAGCACTCATTGGACTCACTCCACTGCACCTTTTTATCGAAAAGGTAGCATTACGCAGTGCTATCAGAATCCTCTGCTCGGGAACAAATATGCCATGTAGACCCGTAGGCCACATGTCCATATTACAACACCTTCCCGAGCTTCATATGATTACTACTGTCTCGGACGCATTGTCACACACCTTCACCTTTGACAAGAGATTTGAGATACTGATCCCAAATCGCTCAGCATGGTAAAACAGTGATACCCTGTTAAATGTCAAAGGCCTTAGGTGGTATACGGATGGCTCCAAGATGGCTTCCGGCGTTGGCGCCGGCATCTTTGGACCAAAACGCAAGATCTTGAAGGCCCTGGGAATAAGTCCCAGCATTTTCCAAGCAGAGCTGCATGCCATTCTAACATGCGTCAATCTAGATCTCGAAACTGGCATTAGAGGAGCAACCATCAAGATACTCTCTGATAGCCAAGCAGCGCCCAAGGCGCTAGGTTCGTACAGTACGAACTCAAAAACCGTCAAGGAATGCCATGACATCCTACAAGACCTTGCCAAACGAAACAATGTTAAACTTTGTTGGTTGTCAGGACATAAAGGTATCAAGGGCAATGAAATTGCCGACCAACGCCAGGAACGGTTCCAGCGATATATATATAGGTCCGGAACCATTCTGCGGCATTCCCGGGTCTAAGATAAATTTGTTCTTAGACAAGTGGGTAAATTGCAACACCTGTCCTTTTGGAACAGCGTTTGGGGACTCCGTCAATCTTAACGACTCATACGACCCCTGAACAAACACGCTATTGACATACTCAAACTCAATAGGGTGGATATCAGAAGACTAGTTAGCTGCCTAACAGGACACTGCGGTCTGCGATATCATCTAAACAAAATTAACCTCTCGTCCGAAACTGAGTGTCGGCTCTGTCTCGAGGACGAAGAGACGGCGGAACACATACTATGCTCTCTGCCATCTTAGGAAGCGTATCCTTCTCAGTTATCATTCCTGAGAGGATCGCCTTGTCTCCTACGAGTAGTATTCTCAAATTCATTATAGAAATGGAGAGGCTCCTCGGCTAATCGGCTAACAGGCACAATAGATCTGCAAAGGTCGCAGTGCCGTATTGCCAATTGTAGTACTAGCTCCTGGCTCCTGCTATCTGTTAGAACACTCAGACGCAAATACTGGCCCATTGCCAGACAGACACCTACCTTTACTGTATTTTTCCCGTTTTCCGGAGAAAAATGAGAAGGGGCTTCAGTGATATAGAGTTAAGACATTCGGCACACACCATGCCTCCCGCAAGGGTGCGCCACCGTGCGCGATCAAAGGCGGGACAGTGACGGAGAAAGTGTTCCGCTGTGTTGTAGCAACATGCAGCACAGTAAGGCGCCTCACTGATAACGAGCACGCAGGGATGCATGGCAAATGGTCCGCAATGACCCCCGTACGTCTTCTGCAGTCAATTTTCCTTAAGGTTATGAAAAATGCTGCGGATTTCTTACTTAATTACTTAGGTGGCGCTACAGTCCGTGGTGAACCTGGGCCTCTCGAAACCACCAAGGGCATCTTCATCCGCTTTTGTTAAGGTCCAAACCTCTGCGCCGTAAAGGAGGACTGGGATGATCAAGGTCTTATATAGTGTCACCTTGGTTTTCCGAGAGAGGGCCTTACTTCTCAATTGCCTCTTGAGCCCAAAGAAACAGCGGTTGGCAAGAGTGATTCTGCGTTTTATCTCAGCGCTGGTGTTGTTGTCGCTGGTAATCAGTGAGCCAAGGTAGACGAATTCCTTGACCACTTCAAAGTTATATCCGCCCATGGTGACGTTCTGGCCAATACGTCGGTGTTGTCCGTCTCTTTTAGATGAGAGCAGATATTTGGTTTTACCCTCATTAACCTTGAGACCCATCTTAGCCGCTTCTACCTCAATGCTCACAAAAGCCTCATTGACGTCTTGCTGTTTTCGTCCAATTACGTCAATATCGTCGGCATACGCAAGCAATTGCGTAGACTTGAAATAGATCGTACCTCTTGCGTTAGCCAGTGACTCTTGCACAATGTTTTCAAGCACGATGTTGAAAAAGTTGCACGACAGCGCGTCGCCCTGCCTAAATCCTTTTTTAACATCAAAGGTCTCGGTATGCTCATTACCGACCTTAATGGAGCAACGAGAATTCTCCATTGTCATCCTGCACAGTCGAACGAGTTTGACAGGGATGTTAAAACTAGACATGGCTTTGTACAGCTCGTCTCTATATACGCTGTCATACGCGGCCTTGAAATCGACGAAGAGGTGGTGGGTGTCGATTTGGTATTCCTGGGTCTTCTCCAAGATCTGCCGTAGCATAAATATTAGGACTATTGTGGGTTTACCTGGCCTGAAACCACACTGATAAGAGCCGATCAGGTTATCCACAAACGGTTTCAGGCATTCACACAATACGGCAGAGAAGATCTTATATGCGATGTTAAGGAGACTTATTCCCCTATAGTTGGCGCAGTTATAGGGGTCTCCTCTCTTATGGATCGGGCAAACGATGCTGAGATTCCATTCGTCGGGCATGCTTTCCTCCGACCATACCTTGCAGATGAGATGGTGCATGCACCTTACCAGCTCATCTCCAGCCGCCTTAAAAAGCTCAGCAGACAGGCCGTCTGGGCCAGCGGCTTTATTAGACTTAAGTCTTGATATTGCTATTTTGACTTCGTCTAGGTCGGGTGGACCGAATTCTGTTACTTCCTGGTCCATTGCGAATGGCTCGTTCTGCCTGACAGCGGTATCTTGTCTATCATCGCCGTTATACAGTCTGCAGAGGGTTGACATTTCGCATCTGTCAAGCGATATCGGATTAGAAGACCTATCGCGAAATAATTATAAATTAACGATTAAAAAAAAAATTGAATAATTGCGAAATCGTGCTGATAAGTGCGTTTTAAGAGTCCGTGATCCAATAAGAACCGAGTAAGTCCTAGCAGTTAAGACATTTTACCACAAAGGTCAAATTTAAAGCTAATGAGCAAAAGAGGACTGCAAGAGACTTCCCCCGATCAACATAACTCTGTTAAAAAACGACCCACTGAAAGTTCAGGCGACATGGCTACGGAGAATTTATCGGGCATCAGTATAGACCAACTGAGAGCGATTCGGGACGAAAAAAACAGCGAACTCAAGAAAGAGCTTGTGTCGAAGTCAGATTTCCAGCAGCTGTTTTGCGAACTGTCAAGACTGCAAGCAAACATAAACAAGATTTCGGAAAAAGTTTTGCACTTAGAAGCTCGTAACAAAATCCTTGAAGCGCAAGTTGATAAACTAATGCAGAAAAGCACTGAAGCCAACGTCGTCGTGCACCTTCCGGCTGATCCAAACGTTGATATGGTAGAGAAAGCTAAGTCCGTTTGCGCAGGATTGCTGGGCAAAGACAATGCAGAAACCGACATAGAAACGGCATACACTAGTAGCAAGCAAGGTCAGCGTACTGCAACTTTGGTAGTCAAAATGAAGTCCAGAAAATCCGCTATTGAGGTGCTTAAGAATGCGAACAAATTAAAAAACACCAAAATCAGCATACGCAAGGACTTGCCGTACAATGTACGCCAGCGAAAGGCCAAACTACTACCCCTAATGAAATTCCTGCGCACAAAGCATCCGGAATCGAATATTAAACTCAGAGACGACAAACTATGCGTTGCCGACAAAATTTTCACCTGGGATCTATCGGAGGGACTGCAGTATGGCAACGAAGATGGAACAAAAAAATTAAAAGATATATTTGGTGAAATTCCCGCATATTTATTAAATCCAATGAACGGGGTACAGAATGTAAACAACTTGAATGAAACGTCATCGTTGTCTGGGACTGACAGTTCAAATAAACCATCGTTCAGTAATAGAGCAAGCGCCACTAGAAACAAAGCAGCCGCTATACAAGATTTGGGTGCACGCACAAGTAGATGCTTAAATAAAACGTCCAACTGAGGGTTACCCGTCTACCTGAACAACGACAAATTACGTGATTTAAAAATTTTAAGTTATAATGTAGCAGGATTGAGTAGTAAACTTATTTTTTTGGAGTTTTTTAATTATATAAAGCAATTTGATGTATTTTTATTATTCGAAACACATTTAGTAAGCTATGAAAAACTTAGACTTAAGAACATTTTTAACGATTACGAGCTGGAATGCGTGCCCGCGGTAAAATCAAGCATGTTTGGAAGGGCGAGCGGTGGTGAAATATTTGGTTATCGGAAGAAGTCTGCAGAAGTATCTGTAGAATTTAAGAGGTTAGAAGAAGCATGTGTACTAAAACTTAAGATGGATGCCAACTCCTTGTATATAGTCCCAGTATATTTAAATTGCAACCACTGGCTACGTGATTTTGATAAATTAAGGGACGTACTAATAAACCTAGCTTCGACAGAATTATTGCTTATCGGAGACTTTAATGCCAGAATAGGTTTGTCCCAAAATAACTTCATGAATGCACCCAGTTCGTCTTCTATGTTTAGGAAGCGTAGCTCTAAAGACGTAATTTGCGATGCAAAAGGCGTGAAACTTCTAGAACTAGCAGATGCTTGGGACTGCAAAGTTTTAAATGGAAGCAGCGAGGGGGACAGCAAAGGCGAATTTACGTTTTTGCGGGGTTCTGCATGCTCAGTCATAGATTACGGTTTTATATCGGGAGGTTGGAACAAGTACTTTGGGGAATTTCGAGTGGGAATGAAAACGTTTTCAGACCACATGCCCTTGGAAGCCACGTTTATTGTTAGCGGTAATGCGACTCCAGCAAATAATACCCCACTTGAACTATTACCCATGCTACGATGGAAAGAAGAACTGCAGGACCTATATAAAGCTAAACTTAATATAGAACTCGCAAAATTAAGAGAAGCTGCTATACCACCACGAATGGAGAACCTAGCAATGGTAGTCAGGAAAGCCGCCCCACCGAACCCACTTTCTAGACCAAGCATCAAAAGGAGCAAGCTAAAATGGTTTGACAGCGAATGTATGAGGGCTAGGGACATGTCTTTTGCTTTTCTCAGGCTATTAAGGAAGACCGACAACAATTCATTCAAAATTCTTTACTCAGAGGCAACCTTTCCATTACGCAGCCCCTATGTATGTTGATGAATTTCTTGATATGGATTTTACTGAAGCTGAAATTAAAATGGTCATTGAGAACTCCAAGAAAAATAAAGCCCCTGGAACCGACCGGATTCCTTTCGAATTTTATAAAAACTGCACGCCCGAATTTCTTTCAGTCCTTACTCAGGAGTTTAACCGAATTTACAAAACAGCCGATGTTCCACAATGTTTCCAAAACTCGATAATTTATCCCTTGCACAAAAAAGGAGACCTCAACAATCCAGCCAATTACCGAGGAATATCCTTTTTAAATACGTCAACCAAGTTGTTTGCTGGTGTTCTATTTAATAAAATTACACAGTGGGTAGAAAACAAGAATATCTTACATAAATTCCAGGCGGGCTTCCGGAAAAACCACTCAACTATAGATCAAATATTCGTGCTTGTGAACATAGCGGAAACCTACAAGAGAAAGCATAAGAAGCTTTATGCCTTTTTCGTTGACTTTCGCGCGGCTTTTGACTCTATACCTCGTGAAGCGCTTTTTTATAAACTTTACATGTATGGAATCTCAACCAAGGTGATTAATGTATTGAGAGCCATGTACAAAAATAACGTAGCTTGTGTTTGGGATGGAAACAATCTGTCGGAGGAGTTTAGTACAACAATGGGGGTGAAGCAGGGATGCGTGCTGAGTACGCTTTTATTCATCCTGTATATAAATGATATAACTGAACACGTTAGAGGTGGGATCGAGTTAAATCAAGTCAAGATACCAGCTCTTTTGTTTGCAGATGACATTGTTTTCCTCGCGGAGTCGGTGGACTCAATGCAGTCAATGATAAACAGGCTGGATGAATACTGCAAAACTTCAAATCTCACGGTCAACTTAGCGAAATCAAAGATGATGATATTCAGAGATGGTGGAGGTAGATACTCCCGGAGTGAAAAGTGGAAGTTTCAGGGCGAGCTTATTGAAATTGTGAGGGAATATAAGTATCTTGGTGTCTTGATCACGCCTAATTTGAATATGAACAAACACCTGCAATGTAAATTAGCAGAAGCGAAAAGAGCTATATGTTCCGTTTGGGGTAGTTGTACCAACAATAAAAACATCAGCCACTACTCGAAACAGAAAATATTTCGCGCCACCGCAGTATCCATCCTCTTTTACGCTGCACAAGTATGGGGATATTCTTCATTTGAAGCAGTAGAAAAATTTCTTCGCTACTTCCTCAAACGAGCTCTAAAACTACCGAGTGCTTCGCCCAACTACATGCTTCACCTGGAAACTGGAGTAGCGCCCCTTTTTTTGGAAACCCTCAAACTCCATTTTGACTATGTGGTAAGAGTCATGGGAATGAATCAAGAAAGGTTACCAAAGCTAGTGCTTTCCGAAATGCTGCTCCATGGAGGAAAATGTGTCCAAGAATGGGAAAACCTAGCAGCGCAATGTGACTTTAACCTTACAGTTATGCTAAACGATCAGCAGACCCACCTAAGACATAAGTTCTACGCACTGTTGGAGAAAACAGGGCACAAAATCTACAAGCAATTTGTGGATGAAGCCCAGTCATCGCAATACAGGGCATACTACAGCAAATTGAACTACAGTTTAGGAGACAGAACGTATTTCATGGCAGGCTACTCAACGGATATGATAAGCAACATCTTTAAAATCAGAGGCGAGCTGATAAGTTTAAACTTTAGACCGCACCGCCCAGAACTACCTCTTTTGTGTAACCTTTGCAATCTCCAAGAACGAGAGAACATATTCCACTTCATCGCTATATGCTCCATTCTCAAGGAATTTAGATGCAAATTCTTTGGAGCGCAGGTACTTTCGCTTGAAGAAGTGATAGATATCTTAAACGGTGACCGAGGATGGGACCTATTGCACAAATACACAACAAGCGCACTTCGTTATAGGAAATGCATTATGGAAGAAAACTTTTAAAAAAAATGTATACTTTAAATGTCAATCTGGTAGACGGCCTAAGCCAAACCATATAGACTAAGAATTACCTAATGTTACAATACTTTTTCTGTCAAATAAATAGTCAACTAAACTAACTAACTAACTACAGTCTGCAGAAGTGGTCTTTCCAAATCCTCAGCATCGACTGCGACTCTACTACCAGTTCTCCATTTTCATCCCTGCAGGCCGCCACTCTGGCTTTGTAGCCATGGCATGTTCGGTTTACCTTGTTCTAAAATTCGGGCGTCATTCCTGCGGAAGCATTTCTCCATCCCCTCGATCTCACGCTTTCCGTGCTCTCTCGTCTTTCTTCTGAAAAGCGTGTGTTCCTCTCTTCTCTTCTGCTCATAGATTTCGTGAGCAGCTCTCGTTCGTCGTTGCAGCACGGCCTTATATGCCTCTTGTTTTGCTGCATGGGCTTGTTCGCGTTGTTCATCGAACCAGGGGTTTCTAGGTGGTGGCTGTTTGAAACCCAGCACCTCTGAGGCAGCATCTCTGACGGCGCATCTCTGATTCTGGCAGTCTCTTGCGATTGTAGCTTTCCAACGTCAAACTTACGTTGTCCTACTCGACTCCTAAGCATTCTTGATAACCTCATTCGTACCTTGGGTACAACAAGGTAGTGGTCCGAGTCGATGTTGGCCCTTCGGAAGGTTCGAACGTCGAGAATACAGGAGGAGTGTCTGGCGTCGATCGCAATATGATCAATCTGGTTGGTGGTCGATTGATCACAAGACCGCCAGGTACCCTTGTGGATGTTGAGATGGGGGAATCGCGTGCTTGCTACAAGGAGGTTACGCCCCGCTAGGAAATCGATTAGCCTTAATCCGTTGTCGGATGTGGTGTTATGGAGGCTATGCTTTCCTATGATCGACTCAAATATGTCCTCCTTGCCCAGTTTTGCATTAAAATCTCCTAGGACTATTCTTGTGTCGTAGCTGGGACATTGGGCATATGTTCTGTCTAGGAGATCGTAGAATTCTTCATTGAGTCGATCGTCCTTTTCTTCCGTTGGGGCGTGAGCGCATATTAAGCTAATGTTTCCAAATTTAGCTTTGATGCGAATTGTTATGAGGCGTTCGCTTACATCTCGGAAGCTTAAGACTTTTTGTCGAAGTCTTCCTCTAATAACGAATCCGCACCCGAATAGACGCTGTTTGTTCTCCTTGTAGCAATTCCCGTAGTAGATGTCGCAGTTTTTCATCCGTTTTTTGCCTGGTCCATCCCATCGCACTTCTTGGAGTGCGGTTATATCTGCTTTATAGCAGTTGAGGGTTTGCTCCAATTGATCGCCTGCACCCGGTCTGTTAAGGGACCTCACATTCCAGGTGCAGACTCTCAAGTCCGTTAGTCGTTTGCAGGGGTCTTCAGCTTTGTATCCGTCCGTATCCGAGGCTTGTTGTCGTTTCGGAACAAGTGGGTTTTTACGTGATAGGGATGTTACCCCTAAGCACAACCCCCAACCTGGAGGGCCAGGTTCCTCTTTCCCCAAGAACAAGGGTCGCTGCACACATTGGTTCACTACCTAGCGGGTGCCAAGGTAGCTATCCAGGGGGGCCACGCGGAGGCTGTGTGTCAACTTGGATTGAACAGGGACAGAGATCGAAGCTGGCGTTTGCCATGTTAAATGCGATCAACTTCTTTGCTCTGTTTGGTCGTATTTCTGCATCCTAGATATTCCCGCCATCAATGTGTGAATTGAAGACCCAACCGTCGATGTAGATATTGACCGTGGACGCAGGTAGACCCATGGTGGATTTAGGTCCCTAGCAACTCTCCTCTGAGCCCATTCTAGCGAGTTCATCAGAGATCTTATTTCTTGGGATCCCAGAATGATTTGGGACCCAAGTAAGCCATAGTGAGCTTAGAATACTGACTTTGTTCAGGAAGGCTTAACTATACACTAACTTGGAGCAGCTCGGATGTCACTTCAGACGCATATGCTCTTACCCTTCCACCTATGTTTCACAACATAGTGCATGGCTTTTTTCGATTGCGTAACGAAAAGTGCAGTCGGGCTGCAAGCGCAGTTCTACCCAAAACCATTTGTCTTAGGCCGAGACATGGCTTTCAGTCTCCTCTGACAAATATATCAAGGATCGGAAGGTTCATCAGAGCATCTAGAGTAGCACCCGGCGATCTGGGGAAAGCCCAAGTACAACTGAGGCAAATCGCTCTTTGGAGTTTAGTGAAAGAGGCTACGACAGGTTTACGTACCAGCCCGTTCCACTAAACATCCGGTGCATATAAGATTATCGGTTTTATCATTGCCGTGTAGATCAAGAGGACCTTTATCGTTTGCCCAAACCCCTTTGCATTGCCAGAAAGCTGACAGCGCTTTGGTGGTTTTTGACACAACGTGGTTTGACCAAAGAAGCTTGTTATCTAGATGATTCAAAGCATAATTGAATGTCTTTTACCACCAGCTAAGTCATACCAGTATTTTTCCTCCTTCTCGTGAAGAGAACATCAGTCTAGAGAGGACTACTGTAGACTAATTTCAGTAAAAATCAAGGGTTTAAATTGGAAAGCACGTCCTGGTGTTCGGATATTTGACATTGAAGTGGAATGGAATCCTATCGACGCCGAAGTAGGGACGTGAGTCGTACACAGGTTTCAAAATCTCGAGAGAGGCGTTATCCATCCCTCGAAATTACTGTATTTGAGACTAGACCGCGCGTGTTTTTGTTGCTCCTCTAACTCTCTTCCATAAGAAAAATGTACCTAGGTTAGGCTGGGTTAGGATAGATGAGTGGGTGCCCTATTGAGCCAATGTCAATGCTCATTTAGATTACAGGGAGTCCATTATGCCCATTTAGATGCAGATAGAAATCCTAGTAGTCTGTTCACCCCAAGGTTACTTACCTCCATTAGTCCCGAAAGAAGGGACTTCCAAGGAAGATGTTCCTTTTTTGGGCTAGTGCTGGGCATTCACACAGTAAGTGACGAATGGATTCAATTTCTTCTTCGTAACTACAGCACCGACTGTCAATCGAATATTTCCATGACTGAACTTTAGCAGACTTTCTGTCCTTTTCTTATCATAGCCGGGCCAGCGCGCGGGTGCTTCATTTCGGCCAACACTTCTTTCGAAAAACTCTCTGCTTGAGTCACACAGCTCTCACTTTGGAAACAAGTTTTCAATATTTTCCAATGCTTTTCAAACATAAAGCCACTTACTCCACTGACTTTCTGTCAAGATTTCGAGCGGGAAACAGCTGTCCGTCTCAAAATAATCTAAGATTAAAAAAAAAAACTACTACTACCCCTTACATATGGAAGGGGTTCAGCGCCACAGACAAGTTTTAGGTTTCTACGGGTTAAGCGTTAACTGGGCACAATGGATCCCTCGTAATCTAAGTGAGCCTTGACCTATTGTCAATAGGGCACCCATTCACCTAACCTACAAACACAAACAAGGTTCACCTAATCTACAAAGAAGAAGTGGACGTCTTACTTACTTACCTAGATGGCGCTACAGTTCGAGGTGAACCAGGGCCTCAACCAACAAGCCTCTCCAGCCATCACTATCTTTGGCCAGCCGCTTCCAGTGCCGCACGCCAAGTTGGTTGAGGTCCTTTTCGAACTGCGCGCGCCACGCGTCTTGGTGTCGAAGACTCTTCGGGCCGGAGCCGTGATGTCCATTCGCTCTACATGGTCCAGCAATCTTAGATGTTGGATCCGAAGACGTCTAACTAGGCCGATGTCGCTGTACAGCCGGTACAGTTCTTATGTGAATCTTCTCCTCCACTCTCCGTTTACACAAATGGGACCAAAAATTGCACTCAGAATTTTCCTCTCAAAACGCTCAAGAGCCTCTTCATCCGCTTTTGATAACATCCAAGCCTCAGCGCCGTAGAGGAGGACCGGGATGATTAAGGTTTTGTACAGGGATACCTTCGTTTTTCAAGAGAGGGCTCTACTACTCAGTTGCCCCTTGAGCCCAAAGAATCAGCGGTTGGCAAGAGTTATTCTGCGTTTTATTTCAGCGCTGGTGTCATTGCTGCCTGTCACCATCGAGCCAAGGTAGACGAAGTCCTTAGAAGGTGATGTTCTGACCAAGATGTCGGTGTTGCGCGTCTTTCTTTGTTGAGAGCATATATTTGGTCTTGTCCCCATTTACTCTTAGACCCACTTTAGCCGCCTCCGTCCAATAACGTGGCGGTATTTTGACTATCATCTATCGCGTCATACAATCTACAGAAGTGGTCCTTTCACAATCTCAGCATCGACTGTGACTCCACTATTAGTTGTCCGTGCTTATCCCTGCAGGCTTCTGCTCTGGCTTTATAGCCTTGGCATGTTCGTTTTACTTTTTGGTAAAACTTTCAAACGTCGTTCCTGCCTTAACATCTCTCCGTTTCCTCGATCTCGCGCTTCTCGTGCTCCTTCTATTTTCTTTTCAGAAGCGCATGCTCCTCTCTCCTTTTCTGTTCATAGAGCTCGTGGACCCCCCTCGAATGTATGCATTCTGTTTCTCTACATGGGCATATCTGCATACGTCATCAAACCAGAGGTTTCTCGAAGGTGGAGGTGGTGGCTTGAAACCGAGTACATCTGAGGAGACCTCTCTGATGGCGTTCTGACAACGACTTCTACGGTTCGTGCAGATTGCATCGGAACTTGAGAGAGCTTGATCGGCGAAGATCCTGTCGGTCTCCTGCGAATGCAACTTTCCGATGTTAAGTTTTGGTGTTCTTACTCGATTGTTGATTCCGAGAAATTCGCATCCGTACATTGGCTGCAATAAGGTAACGATCCGAGTCGATGTTGGCTCTTCGACCTCTAAGATGCTGGAGGAGTGTCTGCCGTCGATCGCAATGTGATCAATTTGATTGATTGTCGATAGATCGAGAGACCGCCAGGTCGCCTTATGGATGTTGAGGTGTGGGAATCGTGTACTTGCTACCACGAGATTAAATATGTCCCGCCATAAAGTCCACTAGCCTTAGTCCATCAGAGACGTGGTGTTGTGTAGGCTATGCTTTCCTACGACTCTTTCAAAGTCATAGTCATAGTCAAAGTCAAAGTCGTCTTAATGTCGGTCATCTTTTTCCTCTGTGGGGGCGTGGACACATCTTCATCTTCTTAGTGGGCGCTACAGTTTGGGGTGAACCGGGGCCTCAACCAACATGCCCCTCCATCTAGCACGATCTTTCGCTAGCCTTATCCATTGCCGCACACCCAGTTGGCTGAGGTCCCCTTCCACCTGTGTACGCCATCTTAAGTGTGGCCGTCCTCTGCTTCTTCGTCCCTCGGGGTTGGATTCAAAGACTCTCCGGGCTGGAGCTGTGGAATCCATTCGCTCTACATGGCCCAGTCATCTTAGGCGTTGAATCCGTAGACACCTGACTAGGCTCATGTCGCTATACAGGCCGTAAAGTTCGTGGTTGAATCGTCTCCTCCATCCCCCGTCTGCGTTTATAGGCCCAAAAATCAAGCGCAAAATCTTTCTCTCGAACCGACCAAGGGCCTCCTCATCCGCTTTTGATAGTGTCCATGCTTCTGCGCTGTACAACAGGACCGGGATGATAAGGGTCTTATATAGAGTTAACTTTGTCGTTCGGGAGAGGGCTCTATTACTCAGTTGCCTCCTGAGCCCAAAGAAACAGCGATTAGCAAGAGTGATTCTGCGTTTGATTTCGGAACTGATGTCGTTGTTCCAGGTCACTGCGGAGCCAAGGTAGACGAAGTCCTTAACTACCTCGAACTTATATCTGCCTATACAAAGGTTCTGGCCGTGACGTCGGTGGTGAGCGTCCTTTTTTGATGACAGCATATGTATATTTAGTTTTGCCCTCGTTTACCGCCAAACCAATTTTCGCCGCCTCCATCTCAATACTCGCAAACGCCTCATTGACATCTCGCTGTGATCTACCTATTATGTCAATATCGTCGGTGCCGTCGATTGTGCTTCTTGTATTGGCCAGTGATTTTTGTAGAATCATTTCCAATATGATGTTGAAGAAATCACACGACAGCGCATCGCCCTGCTTAAATCCTTTTTTGACATCAAAACTATCGGTAAGGTGTTCACCGATTCGGATGGAGCAGGGAGCATTCTCCAAAGTCATACTGCATAGTCTGATGAGTTTAGCAGGTATGTCAAAGGTCTCTAATTACGCTGTCGTATGCGACTTTGAAGTCGACAAATAGGTGGTGAGTGTCGACTTGAAACTCATTGGTTTATTCCAGGATCTGCCGTAGTGTGAAGATTTAATCGATGGTGGACTTTCCTGGCCTGAATCCGCACTGATAAGGACCTATCAGCTTATTTACAAAAGGCTTCACGCGTTCACACAAAACGGCAGAGAAGATTTTGTAGGCGATGTTAAAGAGACTTATTCCTCTATAGTTGGCGCAATCAGAGGGGTCTCCTTTCTTGTGGATCGGGCATACGATGCTGAGACTCCATTCCTCGGGCATGCTTTCCTCTAACTATATCTTACGGATGAGCTGGTGCATGCTCCCAACCAGGTCATCCTCAGCTGCCTTGAAGAGCTCAGCAGACAGTCCGTCTGCGCCAGCAGCTTTATTCTACTTGAGCTTCTATATGGCAATCTTAACTTCGTCGAGGTCAGGGGGACAGAATTCTCTGCGGTCTCCGTCGATTAGAAATCAACTACAAGCCTCGGATATGACGGACCGGATTTATGTTGGCGTGGACACATATTAAGCTTATATTGTCTAGAGATTCTAAAAGTACTATGTGGAGTACTAACCGGTCACATGGCGTTTAATTATCACCTTTATAAATTGGGACTTAACTGTACAGAAATCTGTAATTGATGTGGGCAAGCTAAAGAGCTCATACTAACCCTCTGCCCAAGCCTTACCCGAGAAAGATTCAAAATGATATTTTGAAAAAAGTTTAAGATCGTCGTAGCAGGTCATAAACGTCAGCCAACGGAAGAATTTACCCGAAAAGCATTTGGTTTCTCCTCCTCTAACACTTTATTCGGTTTTGTTACTTTCTACAAAATCAAGGAAAAAATATTTTGGAATTAACGGTATGTCAAAAAGAGTCAACAGTTTACAGAGTATTGATATTAGTATACCAACACCAAATTAGCTTACTAAAAATACTGCGTAAAGATTAGGACTATAGTCCATCATTCCTTCAAAATTTTCGGAAAACTAGCTTAAGACTTTGCTTTTTGTTTTTTTTTTTTGACGGCTAGCTGCTCTACTTTGAAGTTTTCTAACTTAAGTGCCAAGTTGATCGTTTTTCCTTTTTTTCTTGAATTTGACTAATTCGGGATTGTGTGGTAAGTTGACTAGTTTTTCCGCATTCAAAAGGATCTAGTTTCTAATATATACGTATTTCCAAGTGTAGACACGCAATTTCGCAATTGTGCCATCAATTTTCCTTCCGACCAGGCCCTTATGTAATCCACTCTGTCATATTACAATCAGACCTAAGTCTCTCTTCGCTCCATACTAACTCCATCCGCTCGAAGACTTGTTGCATGTTCATACTCCAAAATCAATGCCAATTTCCTGTCTCCGCTTTTTACATTCAGCCCCAAAAAATGTTCCCCCGCCGCAATGAGACCGAGTCACCATGACTTAGCTAATATGCGAAATGATTAAAAATAAAGCGCTCCTCCGTCCCTTCCCCATAACGCCCAAATCTCCTTTGACATTAGAAAAGAAAACAAAAAGTCCCCCCCCCACACACTCACATGCACACACAACAAACAAACCACCACTCACCCATCGTCAACATAAAACTAAACATAAATTTTGTGTACGCTTATTTGCATCTAATAATCTCCTCAACCCCCTGCATACACCTACGCACGCATACTAGCGTACGAGTAGCCAGTAAAAATCCTTCAAACATACTAACTCGAATTCCACACCCATTTTCGTCGCCTAATTTAAACGAAAGCGCACATCAACCGAACACACATGAGTTGTAGCGGCCGGAAGCAGAACGCTACACGCTTTCACGCTGCAAAGCTAACGAGTCGCCTAAATATTTCTTTTATAGACGCCAATGTGCCTACCACTTGTGCCTGCCTATACGCTCATCAAACTCCTACAACTACACTAGCCGCTCGTACTACGACTACGATAACAAGCACCATATCCTGACATCTCTGACATCAGCTGAAAGCCAATCACACTATCGCAAATTATTTTAATAAATTCTAGCACATCCCTTTTTGGCGCACCCCGAACTAAAAAAGAAGCCCCAAAAACCCACAGATACCCCCACCCATGTGAGGGAAAACACCAAACAAGAATATCCGAGTCGTAAAAACTACACACACCAATACACGGCCAACGTGGAGGGCGTGTGTATTATTCACATCCACGCGGCATAGACAACTGAAAGGAAACCAAAAAAGGACGAACAACAAGAACAAATATCGGGCACACATACGACCCCGAAACAACCGCTCGCACACAAGTGCGCCCATAAACAATCTCTGTACACCGACTGGAGTAGGATTGCGATTAGATTCAAACAAAAACGGGCTCGCGTCGGTCGTTTGTTGACGATAGCACGATAGGATACACGCGCTGCATAGTGTATATTGTAGTAGTGTGTTGCCAAGCCCCAGTCGAGGACTCATAATTTCACACGAGCGCATACGTACATACGGATGGTAGGTAGCTGCCTAAAACTGGTTCGCCACTGTTGCTCGTTCATAGTTGTGTTGTTACACATCGACGAGGATGTGTGCTCCTGCTGATGCTCTATAAGCGCAAAATCCATTCCGAAAATAATCTTCTCTTTGGTTAGATACTCGTATGTATCCTTCTAACCCGAACCGACCTCATCCCCTAACCAAGTCGACCAGTTAGCCAACCAACCAACCGCCAAACTAGGCAACCCATTGAGCTATGAAGTTGCATGTGCTCGTGTGGTGAATATGTAGAATTATCGTGTGTCCTTGGTCGTCGCTTTTAGAAAACTTTTACGTCCACAGTGGCAGGACGAGTGCTGTAGCATGATGTGGTGTCATGTCGTTGGAATTGAGAAAACTAAAAAAGGACCTTCCAAGGACGTAACAATGGCACAGTAGAGCGGAAAATGATCCTTTTTTCGAAATTATGTGTACCCCCGTTTGTAGGTACATATGTGTACTCCGATGCTATCATACATACGTTCTCGTAAGGGTAGTAAAGAGTCACATTATTTTTGAAATGTTCTAAGGGTTGGCCGTAGCTTCTTCTTCTTACCCTGAGCTCTTTTCCAATCACTTATCTCATTCTAGGGGCGAGAGGGCCAACAAAGCACGCATAAAAACGGCGAATAAACAAAACGAAATGAAGTATACGCCGCGTAGAGTCAAAAATGTAAGACAATGCGCGTAAAGGAGTTACAGCAACAAAAATAAGGAAAACAATCGCGATGAACAGAACGCTATATCTGGGTCGGGGAAAGTGTGTGTAATGCCGCTCTGGGATTTATTCCTCTTCCTCAGCACCTGCTTCATTCTCGTTTGTATCTTTCGTTCTTTAGGTCCTGCCGTAGCCTTAACTTTGTCTTGGCAACCCACGCGTTCGCGGCACACTCGTACGCGAAGGGTATAAAATGCGTGTTTACGGCTTTTCATTTTATGTTTTTCTATTACTTTCACCAGTGCTCCAGACTGCTGCTCCCTTATAAAAGTATATAGGTTGTATCTATAGTCTCTTGTCTCTCGTTACCATCCTGCGTGATAGGTACGCTTATTCCCCGACTACTATCGCTTTTTTCCGTTTTCTTGTATTTAAATTTGGTGACAATGGCAGTTACACTACACAACCCCGCCAACAGATAGAGTCGGTAGATTCATACTGATCCCAGAGAATTCATTCAATTTTTACTAAGCGATTAGAATTTTGAAAACAGTAACAGTTGGCGAATGCCATCGCAGGTTCCCGATGGATCAATGAGGTATTCTGGCATCACTGTACTTGGGTGGACTACAAAGGGCGTCAATCGTGCAGCGGGACCATTTGAGGAATTAATAGCTAAAACGTTGCGAGGCTGTTAGGGGCAAGTAGAAGTCGTGAATGGACCTTTGGAAACAAGTGCAGTATAAAGTTTTATGACAAAGAAGTGAGGTCCTTAAATTAATATTTTAACAGAAGTGTTCCAGGGGGTTACGGTAGACAGGCTTTTAACAATCGGTTTTTGTTTTTTTTTTTTTGAGACCGTATCGTATACTTTTTTCAAAACTTTTTTAATTACGGACATTACCACATACCACAGCCGAGCTCTGTTTTCGAAAGGAGTAGGCAACCAATAACTTACTTACTTAGCGGGCGCTACAGTTCGGGGTGAACCTGGGCCTCAACCAACATGCCTCGCCCCCTAGCACGATCTTTCGCTAGTCTTGAGGTCCTTTCCACCTGTGCGCGCCACCCTAGGTGCGGCCGTCCTCTACTTCTTCGACCCTCGGGGTTGGATAAAAAGACTCTACGGGCCGGAGATGTGGCGTCTATTCGCTCTACATGGCCTAGCCATCTTAGGCGCTGGATCCGTAGATGCCTGACTAGACTAATGTCGCTGTACAATCCGTACAGTTCGTGATTGAAATTTCTCCTCCAACCCCCATCTGTGTTTACTTACTTACTTACTTATCAGGCCGGCGATCCATGGAGGATCTGAGCTTGAGCTTTAGCCTTCTATCCTTGACCGTCACGCTGCTTCCAATTATCAAGACCAAGTTGTCTTGCATCCGCGAATATTTGGTCTTTATACCGGAAGTTCGGTCTTCCTCTTCTTCTCGAACCAGAAGGGTCGGAGTCGAAGACCCTCTTAGCTGGTGCGTTGGTGGTCATGCGCTCGATGTGGCCGAGCCAATGTAGTCGACGAATCATTGCCTTCCGGACTAGTGAGTTCGCAGTTTTGTCTGCTCCTCCATTCATCTTTCTCACAGACAGTACCAAATATCCGACACAGAATTTTTCTTTCGAAACACCCCAAAATCAGACCCGCCGTCCTGCTTATCGTCCAGCTTTCGGCTCCGTATAGCAAGACTGGCACTATAAGCGTTTTGTAAAGCATGACTTTGGTCATGCAGCGCATCTCCTTGCCGAAATCCGGTGCATGTTTCAAACGGTTAGGAAGTCCTAGAACCGAGTTGCACGGTGCAACGCGTATTTTTTAGCGTGGCGCGATACAACTGGATCAGCTTTCCCGAGATCCCGAATTCGAAGATTCTTTTCTTTAGTGATAACCTGATAAGCCTCAAGCTTAGCGGGTAACACAAACTGTAACGTGTTAGGAAATTTAAAGCAAAAATAAAGCAATCAATCAATCAATAGTCGCCGCAGTTTTTTCTCCTCCCTTCTTCTGGCTCGGTACTCCTCTCGCGCTGCCCTGGTTTTTCGCTGCAGCGTCTTTTGGTACGGCTCGTCGGTTGCTGCCTTTTTCCGTTTACATTCGCCACTATACCACGGGTTATTTGTCGTCGGTGGTAGGTAACCTAGGGTGTTCTCGGCTACTTCTTGAATGGCTGTGCGGCAATGCAGCCATAAACCGTTTACATTTGTGCTCGACGTAGGCATACCCGATAGCCTTTCGCTTAGCTGCTCCCTATGGACTCTGGTAATCTGTGGTGTGCCAAGGCGTCCGATGTCGAACCTCCTCATGGTGGTCTGGTGCGGCCTTCTGACATTGGACAGTCGAGCTCTGAATCTTGCTGCTACGAGCAAATGGTCAGAGTCGACGTTTGCCCCCCTGAATGTTCGCACATCCAGAATGTTTGACGAGTATCCTGCGTCAATGAGCACATGGTCGATTTGGTTGGCGGTTCGACCATCCGGAGACCGCCAGGTTGCTGTGTGGATTCGCTTGCGTGGAAATCTTGTGCTACTTATCACCGCAGTACCAGCTGTCGCAAAGTCCGTGAGTCGGAAGCCGTTATCTGTTGGTGGATCGTGGAGGCTGTATTTTCCGACCACTCCGCCAAGGGTGTTCTCCTTACCGAGAGGGTCTTCAGCCTCTTCAGTAGGAATCCTTTCCATTAAGCTTGAATTCACATTAAACCAGGCGGGACATCCATAGGCAATCATAGGCCTGATTAAGGCCATATAGCATATACCTTCACCCTGGATTCAAGTTGGCTGCAGTGAAACAGCCAAGCTCGTTTCAAGCTGTTTCACTGTCAAGCTCGTTGGTATGTATCCCCATGCATAGCTGGTTCTAAAGATGTTGATAAGCATGGGGCTAATTTGCACACTTCCTTTCTGAGGGAGGGCTGGGAAGATGCTATCCTCCCCCGGGGATTTGTACGGGTCAAAAGAATTAATGACCCATTTTATGCTTCCCTCGTTGTGCTAGGCCAATGTCGCTGTTCAGCCAGTACAGTTCTTGGTTGAGTCTTCCCCCCACTCTCCATCAACATAAACGGGACCGAAGATTGTATGCAGCATTTTCCTTTCGAAATGACCAAAGGCATCTTCATCCATTATTGATAAGGTCCAATCCTCTGCGCCGTAGAGGAGGACCGGAATGATTAAAATCTTATAGAGGGTCACTTTAGTTTCCCGAGAGTGGACTCTCCTACTCAATAGCCTCTTGGGCCCGTAGGAACAACGGTTGGTAAGAGTTATTCTGCATCTAATCTCAGCTCTGGTGTCGTTGCCGCTTGTTACCAGTGAACAAAGGTAGACGAAATCCTTGACTATATCAAAGTTATAGATGCCTACCGTGACGTTCTGAGCTAGATGTCGATATTGTACGAAAGCATATGTACATATATTTGGTCTTTGCCCTCGTTTACCTTCAGATCCACTGCCTCAATGCTCACAAAAGCTTTATTGAGTTTTCGCAATCACGTCAATGTCATCAGCGTATGCGAGCAATTATGCATATTTGATGTAAATCGTATCCCTTGTATTGGCTAGTGAAACCCGCACGATCCTTTCAAGCATGATGTTGAAAAATCACGTCACAGGATATCAAGCAAGAACTACCGACTTTTACACCGATTAGTCAAAAACCAAAGACGGGGTGGGCAGTAGAGTATTCTGCAGACAATTAAACCTGAGCCAGGCTCTAAAACTACCGAATCATTACAGCGTTTTTCAGGCGGACCTGTTCGCAATATAGGAGGCCCAGTCTTGGTTGAAGTGGAATGTAATATCTACTACGGATATTCGAATCCTCACAGGCAGTCGAGCAGCCTTGAAATCGCTGGAGTCCAATGTGTACACTTCATAAATAAGCTTCGACTGCCGCCTATCTCTTAACGAGATGGTCGAAAAGTTTAATATACATCTTCTGTGGAAACTAGAATACAGCGATGTCTCGGGAAATAAAAGAGCCGACGTGCTCGCCAGACAAGGAACGCAGCAACAATCAAACAAGGCCCATTGGGAAGTAATGCCATCTTCAAAGTATATAAAGGGTTCAAAGGGCAGGTTGTTTGGCGGTGACGGGATCTATGAAGTCCACACCAACGGCGGCACTTGAAGCTAAGCTGAACCTCCCAACCTTGGATATATACTGCAAGAGCATTGCAGCCAGAACTGCGCTAAGACTACAAGAATCCGGTCTCTGGACAAGGGGTCTTTACGGCCACGCATCAGTCTTGGATCGATGGGCCATCTCGAGTTTCAGAACCGAAACGGACTATGTCGCCCGACTTCCTTCCGGTGAGAGGAGATTCTCTATTAGAATTGCCTCCAGGGTAGAATGAACCGGTGATATTGTACGCACGGGAAATGAACTGGCAATCTACACCGACGGATCCAAAATGGATGCCGGCACAGGTGCCGGAGTCTATTTTGAGTCTCGGGATATACATCGCTCCTATAGACTCGATGATGGATGCAGTGTTTACCAAGCTGAGGTCTTCGCAATCAAGCAGGCGGCAGACCTGATTAGAAGAGAGAATCTCTCAGGAGAAAGGATCAGCATCTATGTTGACAGCCAGGCAGCCATTAAGGCTCTGCAGGCAGCATGGATAAGATCCAAACTCGTCAAACTCTGCAAAGAGGTGACCCTCTGCTGGGTACCGGGTGATGTGAATATCTCTAAAAATGAGAGTGCGGACGAGCCAGTAAGGCTAGGATCAGGTGTAAACTTCGCGCAGTTCGCAACCGAAGTCAAAACGCCACTCTGTGCGCTCTACAGAGAGATAGAGATGGAGCTATTAATGGCGGCCAATAAGCGATAGTGTCACTTAGATACATGCGCAACGGCGGGATCGACTTGGCTCGTCTATAATAAGAAAAGGACAGAAAGCTCATCCGACTGGCAGTCGGTGCCCTCACGGGGCACTGCATACTATATTACCATGCAGCTCGACTAGGCCAGCCCTACAATGACTTCTGCAGAAACTGCAGGGACGAAGAGGAAATTGAACCCAATCGTCACCTGCTGTGACGATGCTGGAAGGAACTCATTCCTAGGAAGACACTTCCTTTCGGGACTAGAGGAGGTAAGCAACATTGGACTGAACAGAATATTAGGATTCATATCCTCGTTTAGATGGTTCAGCTCAACGGAAAATGTATAGGTTTCTACGGGTTAAAACTTAATTGGGCACAATGGACTTAATGTAGTCTAGGTGAAGCTTGATTTCTCGTCAGTAGGGCACCCACTTACTAAACCTAACCTTACAATCAAACATGACATGCGCGAGGTATACCTCTGTATGAATGTTGGCGTTACAGTCCATGAAGAACCTGAGCCGAGCTTCTCTCAATCACCCATGTTGTGTGTGATTTCATTTTCACATAGGTGAAAGGGACCTACAGTTTATTGCCGGTTCCGAACGGCGAATTTCGAGAAGCTTTTCACGACAATTTTGCTACAGGGGGTTTTGTCAGAACCCCGCTGAGGAGAAACACCGTGAAAAATACGTTTGATGACATGGCTGTGTCGGGATTCGATCCCGAGTCATCGGCGTCAGAGGCCAACACACTACCCACTGCGCCACGGTGGAGGTATACCTCTAGCAGTCATTAAACTCAAACTTACAAACCTCGCCATGGATGAGATGATGCTGAGATGGACCAAGGGGCACATCTGCTCCGGCCTCGGTTTGACAGTCAAAGGACCAAGGGACTAATCACCCTTAAACAAACTATATCTACATGATTGGTGTCATCACCGGTCACTGTCACTGTCACTGTTTCGAACGAAGCTGCTTAGATAAAGACGAGGTCGAAACCTAGGATCCTACTTCCTTAACGACTTGACTGATGTTTAGTGGGAGACGATAGCTGACTTTCTTAATTATTTCAGAAGCACTAAATGGTTCCGTGAATAACAGGCCGAACCCCCTCGTAGCAACACAACGGGCCTTTCTGGCCTAAGTGTATACTCCCCCATGGGGAGGCTTCGGAGAACCTAACCTAACCGCCTATCGCAGCCATCTATTGACAAACAGCGGGAACGTCTTGTTAGTCTGAACTAGTCGCAGTAACTATCTCAAGTATTCATATCAATAACGAAAGAAATCGCCTACAAAGATAACGTGTTCATGTTCTCGATGTGTGAAATGCATGATTACTAAAGGAGATTACTAAGTACTCAACCGAGGATCCGACAACAAAGAGATGACTCCCTCGTCATACTTAGTATTTCTACGACTCGTACAATTGGAACAATTCGAAAGAGCAAAACCGATTTCAAAATCGCCTCTCAAGATTTGACCCTAGATACGAGTCACTCGCTGGAGAAGTTCGATTCTGAAGCGAGCAACACATCGCTATTCAGTACTACATTGACGTCGTTTCGGTATTCACGCGTATCTCGCGTACTTGTCGATAGAAAATGGTTTCATGGAGAATCTGTTTCTTCGGTGTCTTAATGGTTGTCGCTCTGTTATCCGTCTCAAGCCGCGCATATATCGTCACACCCGAGAAGAACCCAAAAAAGGAAAATGTAACAGTCGTAAACCGAGTGCTGATGGATACGGTGCAACGATGTAAACTGGATCATAGAGGAAGGTGTCGGGCAGTAGGAACTGATTGGAACTGGCCTACACAGACAATATCAAACCGCTATATACCTAGTATTACATAATATTTAAATATTTTCGAAATACATACATTAGATACATGTATCTCATGAAAGAAACAATAATTGGGTGCTGTTTTGGTTTTGAGTTATGGATTTCCAGAAAACATTGACCACAGTGTTCTTATCAAGTTCTTTTTATGGAAGCGATCGAACTAATCTTCCTTGATTGTACAGCAACTCTTGTTATCTTCCTATCTCGTTGCTTCAGGGATTGCATGCATTACACGTATACAGAGCGAGAGGAAGTGTATTCAAAAGTGTTCTGTGCATTTTTTCTTTTTTAATTTTTTAAAGGTTTTCATAGAAATGCCCAGAAGTTCAAGTCATCGTTACCACAATCACGGTTAAGTCTAGGTGGTAGCGGTTGGCCCATTATGTAGAGTCGGCCCATTATGATACCACATGGATCATACTTCCACCTGAAAACCAATTAGTGCTTCCGATGAAGCGATGTAGTTGAGCTATTTTTACGTCTGTTATCGCAGAAGGGTCCGCCGAGAGGAACATGAGCAAAAGAGGAACATGAGGAGAGGACGTGGTGATAATTCCTCTTCCTCTTCTTCCATGCAGCCGCGGCAGAAATCATTGGCAGGTAGCCCTAATTTAGCGGCATGTTTTCCACTGGTGCAGTGACCCTTTAATGAATGCGCGCTTGAAAGGAAAGAGTAGGCGCTAGGCATTTTCGTCGACATTGAGAGAGCTTTCAGTAACACCACTTTCGACAGCATATGTAACGCTGCCAGACGGCATGGCATAATGAAGAACTGGTCTTGTGGATCCAAGCAATGCTTGTGCACAGAACATTGACTGCTGATTCAGGCCTCGACCAGTATGCCAAATCTAGCGTAAACAGAGGCTGTCCGCAAGCCGGCGTCCTGTCTCCGCTGTTGTGATGCATGGTGGTCGACTCTCTACTTAGTGCTCTCAATGCCTCTGGAATCTATTCTCAGGCCGCTCTTTCTGTCGACTCATGCTTAGCGACCGTCTGTTTCAAGACACAGACGGCGCTAAATGTGATCGATGATTGGTATACAAGAAATTGGCTGTCGGTTAATCCGCTTCTCTTCACGGAAAGGAGGAAAATACTGACATGACTCAGCTGGAATTAAAAGGCACTCCCATCCCGGTATTCAAGGAAGCTAACTTCTTGGGCGTTATCTTAGATAGCAAGCTTCTTTGGTCAAAGCATACTTACTTATCTACTTACTTAGATGCCCCTACAGTTCGGGGTGAACCGAGGCCTCAACCAACAAGCCTCTCCAGCCGGGACGATCTTTGGCCAAATGCTTCCAGTGCCGCACGGCCAGTTGGCTGAGGTCCCATTCCACCTGTGCGCGTCGGGGTTGGAGTCAAAGATTCTTCGGACCGGAGCGGTGATGTCCATTCGCTCTACATGGCCCAGCCATTTTAGCGTTGGATCGTTTTGACCAAGAAGTCGGTGATGCACGTAGTAGGCTTTGCAGATATTTAATTGATGCTGAGCCATGCAAGGTCCCCCGTTACCGATGTTATCTCCGCATGGTACGCACTGCAGTGGTTTGGGGATCCTAATAATAAATTGAGGTTAAGTTTCTCTTGACTTAACTCCACTTCCTACACCTGTCTCCATCATAGATCCGTCAGCATAGAGAAATATCGAGCCTTCAATATGACTTTTCTTTCAGCCCTTTCTTTCCGAGATGGAAAAATAACTTCGAAGCCTTTGGTCAACACATTTTGCGAGATGTGTCCTTGGGTACCTCGAAATGGTTGAAGTCTTGGAATTGCCTTTGTGTATTATTGGCCATTTTCCTGATCCCTATGACCCAACAGGCAGCAACCTGTTTGCTGAAGAGGTCCATTGGTGGGAGATGTCCGATCTTTGCACTCTCTCCAGAAGGTTGCGATAGACTGCCCTGTCAAGAGCAGTCCACCAAACTACGGCGCCGTACAGAAGGATAGGTCTTATGACTGCTGTACAGAGCCAATGCATAATGCTAGGTTGGAGACCACACTTTAGTAGTTGCTTTCTTGATACGATCAAGAATATTGGGTTTCCAATACAGTTTTCTGTCAAGGATTAGGCCAAGGTATTTGGCCTGATCTTTGATTACTAGCTGGGTTCCTCCAGCCTCGTTGGTTGAATGGTGAAATTTCGTATTTATTGGTGAACGTACTAGACCTGTCTTCTTGGGCTTCACCTCAAGTCCGCAGCTATTCCTCCAGCTTATGAATTTTGTAAGGCTCCCTGCATAAGGTCACTTAGTATGCTGGGAAACTTTCCTGAGACTTCTATGGCAACATCGTCTCTACAGGCGCTCACAGCGTATCCGTCCTGCTCAAGCAAAAGTAAAAGTTCATTGACTACCCCGTTCCAGACCCACCACCAATCTACCGTTGAAATGAAGTGTGGAACCGTTTTGCCGAAGTTAAGCCTGGGTTATCCTCGTTTG
The DNA here is from genome assembly GCA_951905685.1 of Eumerus sabulonum. NCBI lineage: Eukaryota > Metazoa > Arthropoda > Insecta > Diptera > Syrphidae > Eumerus > Eumerus sabulonum. Next base: position 110,194,546 of record OX645062.1, on the reverse strand, counting down.
TGACCCTTTATATTCTGCTGGAAAATCGAGTGTTTTTTTTTTTAAATATTTGGGTGTCGCCTGTATAAAAATGAAGCGATTGCAGTCAGTCTCGGTTACCCCGGCTCAAGCCATCATGGGCGCATTTTTTGACGACAAAATAACAGCAATTGTTCCAAACTCATAGCAAAGCAATCAGATAACCAAACCCGGTCGTTTTGAATTTGCTGTTCAATGAACCTTTTTATCAGTGAATAAACGATTTTGACTTCGACCTTGGAGCCGCATTGCTCTCTAAGCAACTGTAAGGTCTTGAACCCGTTCTAACTTGAAAGGCTTCATCACAACAATTAAGGCTTTCTTCGATAACATCAGCCTAATTTGTGCTTATGCTCCTACCGAGGACAAGAATGACTTCTACGACCTCCTAGATAGAACATATGCCCCATGTCCCAATTACGATGTTAAAATCGTACTGGGAGACTTTGACGCGAAACTGGGTAAGAAACTGCTTTTGATAGTGTCATTGGCAAGAACAACCTACTCAATACCACATCCGAAAATGGATTTAGGCCGAAATCTTCAAATTGCTAGCACGCGTTTCACACATCTCAACATCAACTTGGCGATCTCCGGATCAATCAACCGTCAACCAAATTGACCACATTACGATTGATGGGAGGCACGCATCCGATATTCTGGATGTACGAACTTTCAGAGGAGCCAACATCGACGCGAACCACTAACTTGTGGCAGCCAGGTTACGACTACGAATATGCCTGGCCCATAAAAATCGAGTGAGGTCAGCGGTATACAACGTCGCAATACTACAATAGCAAGAAACCGCCAAAGGCTGTGCCAAACACGTCTCCCTCAAGCTCTCGGAAAACCTTCCAACACCTGCTCAGACCATACAACACCAATGGACCCGTTGTCAATAAGCTTTAGAGAGTGCTGCTTCTGAGGTACCGGTACGCCATCAACAAGAAACCCATGGCTTGACGACGAGTGTAGGAGGGCACACGCAGCCAAGCAACAAGGCGCTGCACAAACAGACAAGACCTGCTCTCAAGCTTATAAGTGGAATAGAAGGGAAGAGCATAAGCTTCTTAAAACAAAACAAAAAAGAGAGCATGTGAAAGCTCGCGATCGAAGAAATGGAGAAATGCTATCGCTGGAATAACGTTCGGAGGTCTTATCAGCGAATAGAACAAACATGACAGGGTCAAAACGGAAGTTTGCAGGGACGAAAAATAAGACCTAGTAGTAGATCAACAGTCGGCACAAAGAATCTGGAAAACTACTTCTGCAGACTGTATAACGGCGACGACGAAACAGATCCTGCTGTCAGACAAAATTACCCATTCGGAATGGACGATGATAGCAGAGAATTCCGTCTCCTGACCTGGACGAAGCTCGGAATGCTTTTTCTAAGCCTAAGTCCAACAAAGCTGCTAGAGTAGATGGACTACCTGCCGAGCTATTTAAGGCAGATTGAGATGATCTGGTTAGGAGCTCACCAGCTCATCTGCAAGACATGGTCAGAGGAATGCATGCCGGATGGAATCTTAGTATCGTTTGCCCGATCCACAAGAAAGGAGACCCCTTAGTCTGTGCCAATTACAGAAGTATAAGTCTCCTGAATATCGCCTATAAAGTCTTTTCTGCTGCACTGTGTAAACGCTTGAAATCCGTTCGTTAATAAACTGATTGGTCCATATCTGTGTAGTTTAAGGCCCGGGAAGTCCACTATCGACCAAGTATTCACACTGCGGCAGATCTTGAAAAAAAATAAACAACGGGTTCCAGATCGACACCCACCATCTGTTTGTCAACTTTAAGGCCGCATAGGATAGCGTACATAGAGATGAACTATACAACGCCATGCCTAGTTTTGACATCCCTGCCAAACTCATCAGATTGTGCAGGATGACGTTGGACTCTCTTGCTACTCCATCAGGGCCGAAAGCGACTTGACTTGACTGGTGTGACTTTTTCAACATCCTCCTTGAAAGGATAGTGTAAAACTCACTGGTCATTACGAGGACTACCATCTTTTTCAAGTCCGTACAACTACTGGCACATACCGATGATATTGACATAATTGAACGAACCCAGTGAGATGTCGTTGAGGCCTTAATGAGCATTGAGGCGGGAGCAGCTAAATCGTTTTGCCCTCATTGCCCTCATTAACCACCAATCTCGGGTAAATGAGGGCAAGACGAAATATATGCTGTCGCCGTAAAAGGACACGCCACCGGCGTCTGGACCGCGCACATATTGGCAGGTGTAATTTCGAGGTTATGTTAGGTTAGGTAAATGGGTGCCCTACTGACGAAATTCAAGGCTCTAGACTACGTAGAGTCCATTGTGCCCAATTAAATTTCAACCCGCTGAGACCTAGACATTTACCGTTGAGCTGAACCATCCAGACGAGGATAAGAATCCTAGTATTCTATTCAGCCCAATGTTACTTACCTCCTTTAGTCCCGAAAGGAAGTGTCTTCCTAGGAATACGTTCCTTTTTTGGGCTAGCGCCGGGCATTCGCACAGCAGGTCACGAATGGATTCAATTTCCTCTTCGTCCCTGCAGCTTCTGCAGAAGTCACTGTAGGACTTGCCTAGTCGAGCTGCATGGTATATAGCGTACAGTGCCCAGTGAGGGCACCCACTGCCAGTCGAATAATCCCACTATTAAACTTTAGCAGACTTTCTGTCCTTTTCTTATTATAGATGGGCCAAGTCGATCTCGCCGTTGCGCATGTATCTAAGTGACACCATCGCTTCTTCTTCTTTGGTGGCGTTACAGCCCATGAAGGAGCCAAGCTTCTCTTAATCACCCATGTTGTGTGTGATTTATTTTTCACACAGGTGAAAGGGACCTACAGTTTAATGCCGATTTCGAACGGCGTGAGTCGAGAAGCTTTTTCATGGCAGGTTTACTACGGGGGGTTTTGCCAGTTCCCCGCCGAGGAGGAACGTCGCGAAATAAACATTCAATGGCGTTGGTGTTATCGGAATCCGAATTCGCTCATCGTGCGCCAGAGTCCAACACACTAACCACTGCGCCACGGCGCCCTCACACCATCGCTTATTGGCGTTTATTAATAGCTCCGTCTCTATCTCTCTGAAGAGCGCACTGAGTGGCGTTTTGGCACATGAACAGGTACCCAGCAGGGGGTTACCTCGTTTACATTCGATATCTCTTCTAACCACTCTTTGCAGAGTTTGGCGAGTTTGGATCTTATCCATGTTGCCTGCAGAGACTTAATGGCTTCCTGGCTGTCTACATAGATGTTGATTCTTTCTCCTAAGAGATTCTCTCTGCTAAGCAGGTCTGCCGCCTGCTTGATTGCGAAGACCTCAGCTTGAAAAACACCGCATCCATCATCGAGTCTATAGGAGCGATGTATGTATTTCCCCGAGACTCAAAATGGACTCCGGCACCTGTGCCGACATCCATTTTGGATCCGTCGGTGTAGATTGCTAGTTAATTTTCTATACGTACCATATTACCGGTCCATTCCTCCCTGGAGGAAATTCTAATAGCGATTCTCCTCTCCCAGAAAGGAAGTCGGGTGACATGGTCCGTTTCGGTTCTAAATCTCGAGATAGTCCAAGAATGATGCGTGGCCGTGAAGACTCTTTGTCCAGAGACCGGATTCTTGTAGTCTTAGCGCAGTTCTTGCTGCGACGCTCTCGCAGTATATGTCCAAGATGGGAGGTTCAGCATGAACTTCATAGATCCCGTCGCCACCAGACAGCCTGCCCTTTGAGGTGGTCAAGGACTTTATCCACCTAGGCTCCGCAATGACTTGCAGCAATGACATTAGAGTCTAAATCAAACGCAGGGGTGCTGCTCTAGATGCTATGATGAACCTATGATGGCTTTTGGTACAACTCGCATAGGAATAACAGGTGCTTGGGCAAGAATTGTCCTGCGGCCCCTGTCTCATGGACATGCCTTCTGACGCACTGACGCCCGTTATCCTACTGCGCCGTAATTTCCATTGGCTCTGGATAGATACTGAACCTGGAAAGGATATTCTTCGCATTTTCACGGATGGTTCCAAGTCTGTCCAGGGGTCCGGTGCTGGGGTCTTCTTTGAGCGCGAAAACATCCGTCTTCACTTCTCGTTGGGAAAATATGCGTCTGTCTTCCAATCAGAGATATGTACATACATATACGCAATCCTAATGGCCATGCACTATGTTGTGAAGCCCAGGTGGAGGAGGAAAAGCATATGCGTCTGCAGTGACAACCAAGCTGTACTCAAGGCTGTGAGCAACCCCTTAACTAGCTCCAAATTGGTGCTTGAACTCAAGTCATTCTTGAATGGAGTCGGTGGACTAAATTCATTGAGGCTTGTATGGGTTCCAGGCCACTCTGGGATCCCAGAAAATGAGATCTCTGATGAACTCGCCAGAATGGGTTCAGAGAAGAGCTTCTAAGGACCTGAACCCGGTCTTGGTCTACCTGCGTCCACGGTTAATTCCCACATTAACGACTGGGTGTTTTATACACACAACCGTAGATGGATGGAGAAAACTTGTGGGAGTCATTACGGGCCATTACACTTTAGCTACGCATCTCTGTTTGCTTGGAATAAGTGAGACACCTATCTGTGCTGCATGTTTCGAGGAGGATGACACTGCAGAGCATTTTCTCTGTGACTGTCACACCTTTGTTCGCGCACGGGGCCGACGTGGTGTGTGCCAACTCTTTTAGCTCTACATCACTGAAGCTTCTTCTCATTTTTCTCCGGAAAACGTGGAGAAAGTAGTAATGTAAGGGTTCTGTCTGGAGTACAATGGACCAGTATAATTGCAGAATATTGACAACCGTTGTTCCTTTGGAATCGGGGGAAAATCTAAGTGACCATATATGAGACCCCATCATTCCGGTCCTGCTTTTTGACGCAGAGACATGGACATCATCGAAAGCGGATGAGGAGGCCCTTGGCCGTCGTGAGAGAAACATTCCACATACAATTTTTGGGGGTGGAGCAGAAGACTCAAGATTGAATTGTTTGGGTGTATAGCGACATGAACGTAGCGCGACGTTTGCGTATCCAACGCCTAAAATGGCTAGGTCATCTAGAGCGCATGGAAATCGGAGCTCAGGCCGGAAGGTCTTAGAATCCAATCCTGAGGTGCGACGCGGTCAAGAATGGCAAAATTTAAGGTGGTGCCCGCAAGTGGAAGAACTTGGCGTGCGGCTCAGGACACTGCTGCCGAAAGAACGTGCCAGTTGGAGAGCTTCGTATTTTAAAGGAGGCCCAGGTTCGCCATGAACTATAGCACCGAAAAAGAAGATATTAGGCAATATATGGACGCTGGCAGAGTGCTTCTTTTAAAGAAGACAAAGTCGTTTTAGCTTAGTTGGTACTAAATCTCTAAGCACTGTGCAATGGAATAGCAGGTGTCACTTCTACCTAAGTATATCTCTTCTTGGTAGGAAACAACATACACACGAGATAGGGTAAAAACACATACAGGGAATCCCAAGAAAAGGAAAAAGCAGTGTCAGTTCCCCGAGTGGTTTCCCGCCTGATGCCTTCGAGCCATGTCCCAGATAATTCCTCGACATGACAAGATGTTATATTATTCAGGTTTAATAATAATTTTTCAAGCTCTTTTGACATTCCTTCATCCTTGGCAAGCAACACTCCCCACTTCCAAGCGCCTTGCCTTGCATTACCTACTACAGAACCGCTATTGTACCAATGGCATTGCCTATTTCGGGTAGTTCTCAAATCAAGGACTCTGACTCCAAACTCACACTCTGCGCAACACCGAAATAAATTTGAATGTACTTTTAATAAAAATTCGCACCCCACCACAGCTCACCCCCCTCCATATTCGGCAACAACGTTTTCGGTGTATACATTTATTTTCCTACAGATGCTCTCCACTCCTGGCCTAGGGTGGGTATGCGCCTCTGATGGAGTGCCGCTCCCTCGTCTCCTTCGTCGAGTCAAACAAACACATTTTTTAATATACAAGTATTACAGCAATTTTTATGAGTGTATTTTATTGCGAAGCAGGAGATAAGCATGCCTACACGTATTTGTGTATTATGTCCTTCCATAAAAATAATATTAAACATTGTTATATCCTTCTTAACTATTTTCGTCCTTTTTTCTTTCTCATTTCGCTTTACTTTGCTTACTGCTGTTGCTGTTGCTCGTGCTGTTCTGCACGGAATATCAAATTATCCTTTTTTTATCCTTAATTTTGCTTCCTATCCTTCGTCCTACCTCCTGTGCAGTTTTTTGGTGTTTTCTCTGCGAAAATTCTAGCTTTGCTCCAACCACTCTCATTTGCTCTCATCTCATCGGGGAGCAACAATCGCTCGTTGACTTTTTAAATAAAAAGTGTAGAGTGGGTGGTTATGGTCGTGGCTTATGAGACTATCCGCTTCATAGTGATGTCATTTCATTTCTTTTTTATTCCGCTGGCCCTGCTCTATTACACTGCCCATTGTTTTACTACGAATGATATTTTGGGCTCGAAGGGCATGGGCTCGGACATGCAGGGTAAAGTTGTTGATTGCTCTTAGCCTGGCGAAATGACAGCAACGATCCCTGTTTCAATGCCCGGCTCAAGCTGACATACAGCCTCCTCGCAGCGCCCTCTGTATAGCCTCTACCACAACCGTTGAGAGGTGAACAAATGTATGCAGCCCTAGATAAAAGGGCGCAACAATACCCCAACCAGACTGGCGGTCTGGAAGAGCAAAATTCCTCGGATAAACGAACGGATTCCCAAAGACGACATGGTGCGAAAAAGGAACACGATTTGCGAGTATACTCCTGAAAGGTCAGAACTCTGTACACTTCTGGAGCTGCTCATAAACCGGAAAGAACCCTCACGCAGTACAAGGCGGATATTACTGCGATCAAGGAAATGCGCTGGATAGGAAACGGTATGACGAGAGGAAAAGGATGCGACATCTATTACAGTTGTCACAAAAGATTGCATATGTTGGGGTGCGGATTTGTCTTGGGAAAGCGGTTATGGTCAAAGGTCATCGATTTTAAAGCTATAAGTGATCGCCCGGCTGTGACCCGCATCAAAGGCAGATTTTACAACATCAGCCTCATATGTGCACACGCCTCTACCTAAGAGGCTGAAGACCCCATCAAAGAGGACTTCTGTGAACTCTTGGACAACGCCTACGGAGCTTGTTCGGAGTACGATGTCAAAATCGTAGTCGGTGACTTCAATGCCAAAATCGCTCAAGAGAACACCCTTGGCGAAGTGATCGGAAAGCACAGCCTCCACCGCACAAAAACAGACAACGGCTTCCGACTCACGGACTCGACAGCGACAGCTCATAATGCGGTGATAAGTAGCACAAAATTTCCACCCAAGCGAATCCACACAGCAACCCGGCGACCTCCGAAAGGTCGAACCGCCATCCAAATCGACCATGTGCTCATTGACGCAAGGCACTCGTCAAACATCCTAGATGTGCGAGCATTCAGGCGGGCAAACGTCAACTCTGACCATTTCCTCGTAGCGGCAAGATTCAGAGCTCGACTGTCCAATGTCAGAAAGCTGCACCAGCTCACCATGAGGTGATTCGACATTGGATGCCTGAGCACACCGGAGGATACCAGAGTCTACAGGAAGCAATTGAGCGAAAGACTCTTCGATATGCCTAGGTCGAGCACAAATGTTAACAATATGTGGCTGCATTGCCACTCAGCCAATCAGGAAGCAGGCAAGACCACATTAAGCTACCTACCAGCCTCGATTAATAACCCGTGGTATGATTGCGAGTGTGAGCAGAAAAAGGCAGCAACCGACGAGGCGTACCAAAGGGCACTGCAGCCAAAAACCAGAAGAAGGGAGGAGAAAAATCTGCTGCGACAAAAGAAATCAATCGAGGAGTCTAGGGACATGCATACCATACGGGCCTTTTATAATAAATCTAAAGGCCTTCAAAGAAGGCACCCAGGCTCATCGAAATTGCGAAGGCAATCTTGTCACCGACCCGCAGGGAATAGCGGATGTGCTTATGCAGCATTTCCAGCTGAAGCTTAAGAAGCACGACCAAGAGAGAGTAGTAGGGACTGCGGAAATCCTAACTCCAGGCGCCAAACTTGTTTTCCCACCCAGGTCGAAGTAGTCGGCACAGCTATTCAAAAGCTGAAGAGCAACAGGCCGCAGGTTCAGATGGCTTTCCATTAGAAATCTTCAAGGCTAGCGGCGACGTTCTGGCACGGAGCATGCACCATATCATCCGTAGAATTTGGGAGATGAAAGCATGCCGACGACTGGAATATGAGCGCTATTTACTCCATCCAGAAAAAGGCTGTGCTACCTCTTGCAAGAACTACAGAGGTATATCCCTGCTCAATGTCGCATACCAGATCCTGTCCAGCGTACTGTTTGAACTTCTAAAGCCCTTTTGCACCTCACTAGACGGCTCGGCAAATGGACCATAGACGAAATATTCAAACTTCGACAAGTCCTGAAAAAGACCAACGAGTTTCAAATCGATACACACCATCTCTTCATCGACCTTAAAGCCGCATACGACAGCATTCATCGCAAGGAATTGTTTGATGCGATGGCCGAATTCGGGATCCCAGGAAAACTGAACCGGCTGTCTCGCGCCACGCTAAAAATACGCGATGCACCGTGTAGTTTGGATCTAGGCCATCTGAACCGTTTGAAACATGCACCGGATTTCGGCAAGGAGATGCGCTATCGTGTGACTTCTTCACTACCTTCTACAAAGTCTGTCCAGCTGCTAGGATACGCGGATGATATTGCAATCATCGCGTGGTCTCGGCGTGACGATCTAGAAACTTTTACGGCGATTTAGGATCAGGCGAGGATCAGGTCTAAAAGTCAACGAGGATAAGACAAGGTACATGGCCAAAATGTAACCATTGACTGCTATAGTTTCTCGGTGGTTAAGGAGATTTTCTACCTCGGGGCAAGCGTAAACTTCACAAGCGACACAACAGTTGAGATCCGGCATAGAATCGTCCTTGGCAACCGCTGCTACTTCGGTCTACTCAAATAACTTGGGTCAAAACTCTTCACTCGAAGAACCAAAGTCATGTTTTATAAAACGCTTATACCGCATGTCCTTCTGTACGGATCCAACAGCTGGACCATAAGCAGGGCGGCGGAGGTGATTTTGTTCTTTTTTTAAAGTTACACGCGCACTCAAGGCTAAGGCCGTTGACGTTGTGTAACAGGGGGAGGGAGAGGAGCTGCCTATTGACATTGGTCATTGCCGCCTCATTGGTATTGAGACGGGAAGATCGAACGAGGTTACGCGTTCCATATGCGTGTGGTTCGTTTGAAGAACAAATTTCCATATTTGACAATAGGACCGAAAACGAGCTTTGAGGTGAATTCATGAGCATACCGGGAGAGATGTGTATCGCGGGAGAAGTTTTGAAGGGACGGAATGCAACTGGCTATTTCATCAGAGCTTTTATGATGGAAGTAACGATAAAGCAATGAAAGGCAGGAGACATTTCTGCGATGTTCCAGCGAATCTAATGTTTTGGTAATGCTGGGGTCACCTATCAGTTTTACCGCGCTTTTTTGTATTCCATCTAGTAGATGTAATGAGGTCTTAAATGCCCTACACCAGACATAAGCGTTGAATTCCAACTTAGGACGAATGAATGCCTTATAAATTGTAGCCACATCGGTGGGTATGAAGCATTTCTTGCATCTGTGTAGGAAACCTAGGTATTTCGCGGCAATACCAACAAAGATTGTCACTGATGCACATACCCAGGATAGAGATCTTTTCGGTTTCCGAGATACAAGTGCCATTCATGGATAATGGCAATGGATCAGTGTTACGCTTTAACCACAGATGACAGCATTGTGTTTTGGAAGCATTCAATTCCACCCCATTGGATGATGCTGTCGATATCGGAAGTAAATGAGCTTAAAAGGGCCCACAGACCTCACACTGGTGTGCACACATGTGTATCGACATCGGTGTGTGATTCCGCCACACACGTCACACCGATAGAGACACCGACACCAAAAATCAAAGACTTTTGATTTTTACTCGCTCCGTGTCTGACACCGAAAATGGTGCGGCACCAGCCCACAGACAGCACACATGTCCGCACACCGACACATATGTGCACACAAGTGTGAGGTCTGTGGGTCCTTTAACATACGCTGCCGCTCAGTATCTACAACCGAAGTGCAGGGTCGTAGTGAACGAATATGAGAAGCTAAGGGTACTGTCGTTAGCGAAGGAGTGAATTGGATTTGAAGTAACAGACAATAGATCAGTTATAAAAACTAAAAAGAGTGTCGGAGACAAAACGGAGCCCTGGGGAACACCAGCATTCACAAAGTGAGTATCAGACTTGAATCCGTCCAAGATAACTTGAATTTAACGATTCGGATGGTAACTTCTAATTCGTAAAAGAAGGGAGTCACCGATCGAATGCATACATTTTCGACAAAAGAGCTTCATGCCAAACTCTGTCAAATGCTTTCGAAATATCAAGTGCAACTACTTTGCTCACAGCCGCCTGGTGGAGCGAATAATTCCACCCTTCGGTTAGATATACCATAAAATCACAAGTGGATCTGTTGCTGCGGAAACCGTACTGCCGGTCATTGAGGAGTTTCTGCGACTCGAGATATTTCATTAGCTGACGATTTATCATTTCCATGACCTTGGAAAGAAGGGAGGTTAGTGCAATTGGTCGGTAATTGGAGAGAGAAGAAGATTCGCCTTTTTTGGGAATGGACTGTACACATGCTGTCTTCAACCTACTCGTAGAACAGCCGAGAAGAGTAAGGAGTTTTGCCAGCGTAGAAGAACACCTCTTCAGAATTGTTGGGGAAATACCAGCGGATTTGTGTACGTCAAGTACTTTAAGAACCCTTGCAACTTTACGAGTACGGAAGTGAATCTGTCCCATGGTGGAATTAACGTACTTCAGAACAGGCGGTGACAAAGATCATTTGGGAAGCTGCGAGTTTGCTGCGAAGTGGGCAGCAAGCAGATTAGCATTGTCTAAGGGTTTGACAGCTGGAATGTCATTGTGAATTAGAGTGGGTATAGACGACAAGACGGAGTTCTTGATGTTTTTAATGAAAGACCAACAACTTCTGCTACCTTTGGGACATTCTAGAATCGTACGCCTCAGTTTTTGGTCTTGTAAAAATTTGGCTCGTCGAATGTGGGAGTTGCAGTCATTTCCGGCTTGTATATACCTTTTCCGGTTTTCGACAGTGGGGTTTGCCATTTAATTCCGAAAGCTAATCTCTCTCAACCTGATAACCGCTTTGCAGCTCCAGTCAAGCCACTCATTATACTCCGGCTTTAGACTTTTTACCCGGTAAAATTACTTATGCCAGTGTTGATAGTGTTTGCAATCATATCAGCCGCAGCGTCCACGTCGTTGTCGAGGAAGGCCAACGATCAGTTAAAGCTCCGAAAGAAGCTGTTAAGGCCGCACCAATTAGCTTTCTTATATTCCCATACTATTCTTTTGGGAGCTTTTTCTTTTACTGAGTGGAGTGAATATGGGAATGTAGCTAATGTGGCGCACTGATCAGGCGTGCCTAGAGGAGACAGTACATCCAAAGTGTATTTATCAGGTTGATGGGTAAGAAACTAGTCCAGGGTATTGGCGGAATGACTGGTAATATCCGGGATACGGGGTGGCTCATTCACAAGGTGAGTTAATTGGTTCAACTCACTAAAAATTTCGACATACCTCCCTTCGGGTATAGTCTGTCCAGAATGTTGAAGCCACTGAGAATTGTGCACATTGAAATCGCCCGCTATAAAGATTTCAGTGCAAGGAAACAGGGACGCAATTCTTTGGCTGGAGCCGGACAGTGCATCAAACGTGTCGAACGTGACGCCTCTGTTTGGGTTTCTATAAAGTAAACAGTAGTGAATAGTGTGCTTACGAAGAGTGAATTTAAGCCATAAGGAATTCAATTCCGAGGTGGATGTTGGGCTGCGGAAGCAGCTCGTAAGCGATATCACTACGAACATTAATGGCGAGACCGCGGTGAGAAACGAATAATGGCACTAAGCTATATCCAGGTGGACTAAAATCCGAAGGATCAGACTTTTTTATCAACCTGTGTTACACAAAGTGCCAAAACAGCTGGCTTGTGGAGAGAGACATGGGCATACGTAGCAAGGAAATTCTTTCTTAACCCACGAATGTTGCAGAACTGAATACAGAATTCCCCCATCAGTACAACATGCAAAACATTGACGGACGCAACAGCAACTAAACAAAGCCGTGAAGTGAAGATCCGTCATTGGCTTCACCAACAGAATCAACACTCACGACTAGCTATGTGTTAGTGGTATTAGCACCCACTCTATTTGGTAGAGAGAGTGCCAACACCCGAAGAAGAGGTATGAAGGTGGAGGGGCTGCCCGACGATCACGCGATGGTGTGTGGTTTAAGAACTGCACTGTTTTGGTTATTTTCTTTTTCCGTTATTTAGGGTTCCGTACCCAAAGGGTAAAAAGGGACCTTATTACAGACTTCGCTGTCCGTCCGTCCGTCTGTCACCAGGCTGTATCTCATGAACCGTGAGAGGTAGACATTTGGAATTTTCTCAAACGATGTATTTCTATTGACGCTATAACAACAAAATAGATATTTGAGGGGGGTTTCCATACAACAGACATGATTTTCTTCGGAAAGATCCCCTTGGTCACATACTGACCTAGGGTTAGTCGACAATATCCCACAACCAGTAGCAAACTTCCGAGATTTGATCCCTATTGTGTCTTTAATGTATTAATCCTAGCTGCAACCCTTTTTTCTATAATTGCGAACAACCAATAATAAATACCCTTTAAACTATTTTGTCCCTGCTAGGTTTGACCTTGCTGCTAGCCCTTTCGTACCCTTTCCCATCCTGATAGGTTAAGATATTAAATCTCCTTCTTTTCTTCTTTGATGGCGCTACAACCAACCTCTCCAGCCGGCACGATATTTGGCCAGCCGCTTCCAGTGCCGCACGCCCAGTTGGTTGAGGTCCCTTTCCACAGTCATCTAGGATATTTTGGGCTGTATCAAAAACGTCTATCCTCGGGAAAGGGTCCAGGTGAGCGAAATGTCTCTTACAGGGATACGGATTCCTTTCACTAAGGTAGAGAACTGACACATTAACCTGATGTCAGCATCCTGTCGCAGGACATTCCGTTGATTCAATGTTTTTTTTTTTTTTAATTCCCATAAAAAACATGTTCTTGGTCAAAAAGCAATTTCCGGAACTTATTTACTTGCATACGGTGCCAATAAAAGTCGAATATGTCATCTTTCATGGCATGTTGGTCCTGTTTTGTTGTTGTATTGGAAAATCTAATAAAAAAGGCGAACATCAGATGTCGTAAAAAAATTTGTTTGAGCCGAGCGTTGGGCCGAAAAAACATCTTCTACCGGTTACACTTACATATATACAAGTAGAACGACCGCGTACCTACTATCGTCCTTGCTCGTCCCCAATAACGACGAGGAGTACGTATCAGGACCCCCCGAAAAGTCAAAATTGGAGTGGGAGCCGGAGCCAAAGTCAGATAAAGAAGATGTTTTGAAAATGCGGGAAATACTAGTAATAAAAATTTTCCATTTTCTCCACACGGCGCGGGCGGGAGTGGGGGCGAGTTAGAGGGAAATTATTATTTTCTCTGATGCGAATTTGATACGGGTTAAAACACATAGCGCGGCATGCACGCGGCATATGTTTAAGGAAATGTGCCATTTTTTATGAGCGTGTTTCCTTTACGACATCATATTAATATCGTAACGTTGTTTGTTGGCCTACTTGCTGTCTTGCTGTTTTATTATTATGCGCGCTTTTTTGTTGTTCAGTTGTTTTACTCTATCTGTATCTATCGTGTAGGACGGACGGTGTGCATGGATGCGGGAGATCGGGCTTGGAGAAGTAAATTACATTATTATCAGGGATCGTGTGTAGTGGGCGGATTCGGTATCTTTATTTCAATCCTTTTGCTCTAAAGTTTATGGTTTCATTTCAAGAATACAAAAAACGTAACTGAAAGAGAACAAGATTCGTATGACATGCCCTTAGGATGAACCTTATGCTTGTTGAGGGCTTATGGATGTGCACGATAGGGGAGGATAAAATTTTTGTGTCACGGATATATTGTTTGGCATAAAGCTTGTCTACTCTTTTAAACACCGTATAAGTATGGGATTGAAAAGCAAACGTAAAAATGAAATTCATTTTAGAATGATGGCCATCAACTTCTAATGAAATCGTTTGAGATAGGGCTTTAGGCCCTCCTGCTTACAACAGGGTATGTAGTTAAAATATTAAGTAGTTTGATATGCCTGTCAAAGCTTCTTAAAATTGGTTTAGTCGGTTGGGCTACGGCCTAGTAAGCCGAAACCGTAAAAAAAACGTGCATACTCAGAGACAACCGCAAGCCTCGGATTTCACGGACGGCCTACATGTGGACGACCCCCGTATAAGTATAAAAGGACAGAAGTATCGGTTCCGTACCTAGAATATTAGTACAAAACCCAAAGCTGCTATAAAGCAAGCATTACCACACTCCAAGGAGTGCGATGGTATGGTCTGGGTAAATCTTCTTCTTCTTTTGGTGCCATGAAGGACCAGAGCCAAGCTTCTCTCAATCACCCATTTTGATTTATTTATTTTCCACATAGGTGAAAGGGACCTACAGTTTAATGCCGATTCCGAACGGCTTGAGTCGAGAACCTTTTTCTTGGCAAGTATACTACGGGGGGTTTTGCCAGTCCAGTACCCCGCCGAAGAGGGACGCAACGAAATATTCATTCGATGGCGTTGGTGTTATCGGGATCCGATCTCACTCATCGTGCGCCAGAGTCCAACACACTAACCACTGCGCCACGACGCCCTACGCCACGACATATGCTACGAAAACAGCTACAAAGAGAAAAAACAACGCGATTCGGATGAGGATTTTTTGTTTGACAAAAAGTTCTAAGCTTCCGGCATGTGAAGTGTGGAGTGAAAGATGACTTCTAGCTATGGTTGGGAAACACAGACTACACGACACCATGTCCCAAAAGGGATCCAGGCTAATAGACTTTGTGACGGGGCGTTGTCGTCTAGTAGACACTCAATATCTATTAGGGGACCTGGCGGTCTCCTCATCAATTATTTGTTAATTAAATCGATCATATTGCGATTGACACCAGACACTCCTCCAGCATATTGGCTATCCGAACTTTTCGAGGAGCCAATGTTGACTCGGATCATTATCTTATTGTAGCCAAGGTCCGTAAGCGGTTATCGCGAATACTGCAGAGCCGAGTAGGACCAGCAAAATTTGACGCCGCAAGAGGTCGCCAGGACCTTCGCCGATCGTGTCTTCCTTAGGCTCTCAAGAGCTGACACAAAATATACAAATCACATAAAAACAAGGGAGACGTGTCAGGGATGGTGCCTCTGATGTCTTACGTTTCCAGCCACCACCTACGAGAAACCCTTGGTTTGATGACGAGTGCAAATAGGTACATAGCCACCTTGCATCAAAGACGGAGTGCTACTGGTGAGCTCTGTAAGCGGAAAGGAAGGGTGGAGCATATGCTTTTCAGAAGAAAAGTAAAGTAGCCGGAGAAGCGTGCGATCGAGGATATCGAAAGACGTTATCGCAGGAACGACGTTCGAAAGTTTTACCAAAGAGTCAAATGAACATGCCAAGGTTATAAAGCAAGACCGGAAACCTACAGAGATGAACACGAACTCCTCGCCTTGAATCACCGTCGATGCTGAAAAGCTTTTGAAAGATTTCTGCCGACAATATAACGACGAAGATGGCCAAGATATCGCTATCAAGCAGAACGCACCATTCATTCTGAACGAAGATGAGAGAGAATTCCGCCCATGCGACTTAGACGAGGTAGCAATATCGCAACAAAAGTCTAATAAAGCTGCTGTCGCAGACGACATGCATGCTGTACTACTTGCAACAGCTGGAGATGAGCTGATTGGAAACAAGCACCAGTTTATCTGTTAGATATGGTCGAAATAAAACATGCCCGATGCTCCGCGAAAAACAGGGGAATAGGTCTCCTTAACATCGCGTATAAGATCTCCTCTGCCGTGCTGTGTGAACGCCTGAAACTATTCGTGGACAATGTAATAGGTTCCTATCATGTGGCTTCAGGCCAAGAAATTCCATGATTTACACTGCGGACGATCTTAGAGAAGACCAATGAATTTAAGGTCGACTCCCGTCCCCTTTTTTCGATTTTAGAGTCGCATATGACAGTGTCCATAGGGACGAGTTATATACAGCCATGTTATGTTTTGACATCCCTACCAAGCTCGTCAGGCTGTGCAGGATGAAAATGGAGAATGCTCGCTACTCCATTAAGGTCGATTAGGAGTAAACCGAGACCTTTGATGTCAAAAAAGATTTAGACATGGCGGCGCACTGTCATCTGATTTTTTCAACGTCATGTATGAAAAGATCGTGCGGGATTTACTGGCCAATACAGGAGGCACGATTTACTTCAAGGCCGCACAATTGCTCGCATACGCCGATGACATAGACGTGATTGAGTGAACGCAGCGGGACGTCAGTGGAGCTTTTGTGAGCATTTAAGCAGATGCGGTGAAAGGGGGTCTGAAAGTAAACGAGGGCAAAACCATATATACGCTGTCGTCTAAGAAAGACGCACAACACCGACGTCTTGGCCAGAATGTCACTACTGGCAGCAATAACTTTGATGTTGTCAAGGACAACCTTCCTTCTGGCACTCGTCATCAAACCAAGGGCTTCTCCTAGGTGGTGGCTGGTAACATAATACATCAGAGGTAGCGCCCTGATGGCAATTCCGGACGTCAAATTTCGCTGGTCGCACTCGACTCCGCATACGCATTTTGGCTGCAACAAGGTAATGATCCGAGTCAACATTGGCTCCTCTGATGGTTCGGGCATCCAAGATGCCGGAGGAGTGTGTGATTTGATTAAAAGATATCTTATCAGGAGACCGCCGGTTTCCTGATGGACATTGAGATGTGGGAATCGTGTGCTAGCTACTAGGAGATTATGCTCCGTCACAAAGTCTATTTGCCTAAATCTTCTCTCGGACGGGGTGTCGTGTCTTTGAGCGACTCGTTTAAAGATATCTTCTTTGCCCAGCTTAGCGATGAAATCTTCTCGAACAATCTTGGTATCATAGCTGGGACATTTAGCATTTGTTCTATCTAGGAGGTCATATCTATAAATCATCTTTGACTCTGTATCCGGATCTACATTTTTATTCTTATTTGCGCGCATATAAGGGGACCCTTATATGCCTTAGTTGAAAGACACAGTACGGCAGAAGGTAAAGAGAGAGAAAGAATGGAAACACCATAGACTTCTGCGCTTGATTTCGAAACTGGTGTCGTTGTTCCAAGTCACTTCCAAGCCGAGGTGTATGAAGTCCTTAACTATCTCAAACTTATATCTACCAATATGCACGTTCTGGCCAAGACGTCGGTGGTAAATGTCCTTTTTCGATGACAGCATATATTTAGTCTTGCCCTCATTGTCAATTTTTGCCACCTCCATTTCAATACTCGCAAACGTCTCACTGACATCTCGCTGTGATCTGCCTAGTATATCAATGTTGATTTGAAATAGATAGTGCCTCTTGTATTGGCCTGTGACTTTTGTATGATGTTAAAAAAATCACACAACAGCGCATCTTCTTCCTGTTCTTTGGTGGCGGTACAGCCCATGAAGGACCAGAGCAGTTTAATGCCGATTCCGAACTGCGTGGGTAGAGAAGCTTTCTCATGGCAAGTTTACTACGGGGGGGTTTCGCCAGTATCCCGCCGAGGAGGAACGTCGCGAAATAAATATTCGATGGCGTTGGTGTTATCGGGATCCGAACTCGCTCCAACACACTAACTACTGCACCACGGCGCCCGCATGACAGCTCATCGCCCTGTCTATATTCTTTATTCAGTTCTGCACCGATTCGGATGGAGCAGAGGGCGTTCTCCAGAGTCATCCTTCATAGTCTGACGAGTTTGACAGGGATCTCAAATGTAGACTTGGCGTTGTTTAGCTCGTCTCTAATTACGCTGTCGTACGCGGTCTTGAATTCGACGAAGGTGGGTGTCGACATGAAATTCATTGGTTTTCTCCAGGATCTGCCGTAGTGGGAAGATTTGGTCGATGGTGGTCTACCCTGGCCTGAAGCCATACTGATAAGGACCTATCAGCTGATTTACAAACGGCTTGAGGCGACATTAAGGAGACTTATTGCTCTTTAGTTGGGGCAGTTAAAAGGGTTTCCTTTTTGTGGATCGGGCAAACAACGCTGAGACTTCATTCCTCGGGCACGCTGACCACTGACCGTATCTTACGGATGAGCCCGTGCATGCTCCTAACCAGCCCACCTCCAGCTGCTTTTGAAGAGCTCAGCTCGGAGTCCATCTGCGCTAGCAGCTTTATACGACTTTTGGGGGGTAAATGAAAACACCCATTTAATTTAATCCCCGACGCAAAAAAGTGGTGTTGTAAGTTTGAGGTGTCTGTGTGTCTGTCTGTTGCCTCGTAGCTCCTGAACAAATGGATCGATTATGATGCCCTTTTTTTTGAAAGCTAACGTGATCGAAATGATTTTTACTTACAATTTGTGAAGATCTGTTCTGATGTTCAAGGTCATTATCTCTTTTACTTAGCTATGGTAGGATTCTTAGACGAATAATGTAATGTATCGGTTTTCGTCCGATCTCCGCAATCAACCAGCATCGGGCGCGGTCAGTACTTAGATGAGGAACCGCTTGGGAACACCACGTGTTGGCCATTGCCTATTTTTTAGTTATTTAGTTTCTAAAAAAAATCGGCATGTTTCTTCTTCCTTTGGTCCTCCTCTACATCGCAGAGACTTTATCAAAAATGGATGAAGAGGCCTTTGATCGTTTCGAGAGGAACGAATCGGTCCTCTCTGATTTTCCAATTTCCCGGATGACCTTCAGCTCTCTTTTCGGTACGACGTGTAGCTGCTCTATCAACTCGAAACGGTGATCTCGGAGCCATCTTTTTGGTTTATTAAAATGCCAGAAAACGTACTGTGCCAAATCAGGTGAATACGATGGTTGCGGAGCGATAACGGTCCAATTTTTAGAGCAACTTTTTTCATTTTTTTGTTACTACAACTAAGTCAGTTGACTAATCTGACAGTTTTCCATCATCATCATCATCATTTTCAGTGGCCCGCATGATCCACTAAAAGAGTCGCGGGGGTAATGCGCGCACGCGGGATCTCCAGGCCACTCGATCCTCCGCCATCGACTCTATCTCATCAGGAGCTATGCTCAAGCGCACCCAGGCGAGTTTTTGGACTTGGTCCAACCACCTCGTCCTGGGTCTGCCAAGCGGTCGTCCGCCTGATGGTATTGCATCCAAGGCACGCTTCGGAAGTCGTGATGATGGCGACATTCGTCTCACGTGACCAAACCATCGAGGCATAGCCCTTTCCGTTCGGAGAAGCAGCTGATCAACATTAAGCTCCCCGCGCACTGCCGTGTTTCTCACCCTATCCCGGCGAGTAACTTCCACAATAGCACGAAGAAATCTCATTTCGGCAGCTTGTATTCGCGATCTTATTCTTCCGGTCAATAACCAAATTTCATGACCATAGGTGAGAGTTGGAACAAATACTGAGTTAAAAACCGCTAACTTGGCTTTGACACCAATCTCAGTCTTCCTGATTACAGATCTTCCAAGTTGTTTCAAAATTGACCCAGCTTGGCCAATCCTGCAGGAAAGCTCAGTATTACTCCTCCCATCACTCGTGAAGAAGACCCCGAGATACCTAAACTTCTCCACCTGCTTCAATGGGGCTCCACTAACATGTAGAGTGTATTGGACAGGTGTTTTGGAAATAACCATAACCTCGGATTTGTCCACGTTAACCCTCATTCCAGCATCAGCACATACGACCACAAACCTATCTAGCGCGCGCTGATGTTCCATCTGGGAGGATATGAGGATAACTAAGTCATCTGCAAAAAGAAGATGACTTATCCTCAACTCTCCCAATGTGAAACACTCCTCACCTCGACTGCGCTGCAACATCCAGTCCATATATATAATGAAAAGGAGAGGTGACAAGACGAAGGCGAAGTCCAACGCCCACGATGAAAGGTGTTGATTTACTACCGTTAACCCGAACGCAGCTGCTACAGTTTTTGTATAGAGACTGAATGGCCCTCAACAGAGGACCATCAATCCCATACTCCTGCAGAACACTCCAGAGTTTACCTCGAGGAAACAGTTTTCCACACTCGAGGTAATCAGATTTAGCAGGCAGCTTTGCAGTGAGAGTTCCTGCGATTTGCAGTGTACGTGCGGTTTGGTTTCGTCGTTTCGGCTTTGTTCTTTGAAGACAGCGCAACAGGTTTCGTTGCTCTATTATTTCAAGAGATGCATTACTGATCTATGTTCCAGTCGATTTCTATGTTTTCGGGTGAAAAGTTTACTATGAATATACCACGGCGCGGCAACAACGGCTCGCAATACTTTATTTTGAAACGTTTGTATTATAAAAGAATTATTTTTCTTTGTACAACCCCAGAGTTGTCTACCGTAAGCCCAAATAGGTTTAAGCACTTACTTGTACAGAACCAGCAAGTATGTCTCTTGTATACAAAAGGTAAAACAGCGGACCAAACACGCTTCCCTGCGGAACGCCAGCCGTAATTGCTCTAAAATTTAAGTATTTGCTCCTATCATTCGTGCTTATTTATTTATGTATTAAGCTTATTGAGAGCGCCGTGGCGCACTGGTTAGTATGTTGGCCTCTGACACCGATGACACCGTGTCGACTCCCGACAACCGCCATCTTATCGAACGTGTTTTTCACGGTGATTCTCCTCAGCGGGGTACTGACAAAACCCCCTGTAGTATAGTTGTCAAGAAAAGCTTCTCGAATTTCGCCGTTCGGTACCGGCAATAAACTGTAGGTCCCTTTCACCTACGGGAGAAAAAACTAACACACAACATGGGTGATTGAGAGAAGCTCGGTTTTGATCATGGACTGTAACGCCAACATATGTACATTAAACTTATTACAAGCTAGTAAACTTAAAGGTTAGCTAAATACAAAAGGGAGTTAACCTAGGAGAGAAAAAAGTAGCGGGACGACGGTATAAACTATGGAGGCGGGTAATGGTGAGGGACGATATTATTTGGACGTGATTTAGAGTATTGCATGGCCGCGTAAAAAGAATTTTTAAGTGAAAGTCGAGGGTTAGTTGTGTTTGGTTAGCTAAGCGTAATATTTTACAAGTGGGTTCAAGGTTGCTGTAGTTGGTTCGATGAAGGGGAAGTCGAAAAACCGGTATAGATCTTAAGGGGCGAGGGTTGGTATTAAGTGAAGTCAATTCCAAAAGGGCAGGAGAATCAATAGTTCCAGGTAGCGGTATACGACGAGGACTTCCCGACGTGCTTTCAGAGTTTGTTAGCCTATCCACTGCAACCGACATTCGTAGGGTGGTAATTTAATTCTGTCAAACCATGGGAGACCACTTAGGAAATGCGCAAAAATTGGCGTTGCATAGCTTCTTACTGACTTGTTGATTTAGTATGGGGCCATTCAAGTAGAGGTCTGACGTAAGAGATGTAGAGGGTTCAAGAATATTTAGAACATCGTTTTATGAAGTCAAGGGCAGAACTAGCTTCTTGTACCGTATGGTTGATACATATAGGAGAGAAAATGTATCTCTCTATCACAGATGATTCCCAGTTTCCGTATGGAAGAGACTTGTGATACGTGCTCGTTGAGAAGGTAGTAAGACTGGCATTTACTGACGTTGAGTTTTAGGAAGTTATTATCGCACAAAGTACCGAAGGAATTAAGGTCATTTTGGAGTACGGCCGAGTCAGTCGGGGCAGATATTGTCCTACTTATTTTCATATCATCAGCATAAATGGACAAGCTGGAGTTTTTTATAATAAGGTCCACATCACTAACAGTTAGGACAAAAATTAGAGGATCGAGATGGATGCCTTGTGGGACACCAGAAGAGGCAATGATGGGGTCAGAAATTAAACTTCTAAAAAGTATGTACACTGTATTCCGGCTTCCCACATACCTCCAAAATGTGGGGACCCAGGTGCAATAAAGTGCCATGAAACTCCGTGGCATGCCACCTCTCGTACGACTTCCTGTAACTGTCGATGGTATGCATCCGCAACTTCCTTTAGTTGATTATTTGCACCGACGAACGTTGTAGCACAATCGCTATAAACATCCGTGCTGTAGCCTCGCTGAGCAAAAAATCTTCGTTGGGCCGCAAGGAAGTAGTCGGTGGTCACATCGCTCACAAGCTCCAGATGAACGGGTCACGTGCAAACGAACAAAGCGACATAACCTTTGTGGTTGCGACTTCCTCTTACTTTGGATGTACGTATCAAATATGGCCCCCCATAGTCCAAGCCACAATGCTGAAAGGCTGGAGCGGACCTGCAACGGTGAGGGGGGAGATTCCCCATTATTTGATTGTTCACCTGTCCCCTCTGACGAAAACATTTAACACATTGTATATTGTAGAGTAGTCTGGGTTCCACCGTGCAACGTAAGAAGGTGTGCTTGGGCTACTAACAGTTGACTTAATCAACTTTCCCTTGGTAAAATGATTGGGCACCTCACAGGTGCAGCTGTTGAATCGCATATTCGCTTATGAACGATGCTTGCGAACCATTGTCCAGTAACGCTCGTAAAGTAAGGCAATGTCCAGAGGATGACCGCACGCCAATTTGTGCTGTAGCCAGCAATACCGGCTGCATTATAGGTATGTCATTGGTTGTTGGATGGTGAGGGGAGGAGTCTTTTGTATGAGCATGATTTGTATTGACTACCTCAGCAGTAGTCTCTAGTGCTTCGTGCAACATCGTATGGTGACGTTTACGACACTTCAAACATGTATATGATAAAGAGCACGCACTTTGTAGATGGTCAGCTTTCAAACAATTCATACATGCCTTTTTGTTAACGACAAGCCGTAATCGTTGCGTTGGTGTTAGCTGGACAGAACATAACGAGGTGTTTACCTCTGCAATTAAAGCAACGAGTGGCACTTGTCGGATGGGAGCGTACTTGAGTTACATTAGACGATCTTGCAACCGGTTCCTTTCGTTTCGGCTTAGAGCATTCACTCATCGCTTGTATGCGGTTACCTAGAAAGACCCTCAAGTCGGAGTATATGGGGACATAGTTTGTGTCTGTTAGGGACAGTTCCCAGTCTTTCAGGGTAGCTGCATCTAAGCGCTCGGTAATGATGAAAATTAACCAATCGTCCCAGTCGGCAGTAGGGCACCCCAATTGCTTAAGCGCCCGAACGATTTCCGTGGTGCTATCGAGAATCTTTCGCAGGACTATCTCCGACTCGGATTGCATAGCCGGAAGTCTAAACATCTCGCGAAGATAACCTTTGATGAGTCGGCGTTTGTTATAAAATCTTTGCACCAAAATGTCCCATGCAATGGAAAAATTTGATCCTACGATAGAGATGTTTCGCAGAAGTACAGCAGCTTCGCCTAGGAGACTGGTTGTAAGAAAGTGCAAGCGCTGCACGTTGAATAGTGACGTATCATTGATTATGCAAGACGTGAACAAGCCAGCCATTCCTGAAACGATCCATTAAATGTTGGTAATTCAATCGAAGGTAAATTTGATTTATGGGCAGATCCTGTTGATACGGACGGGCAGTTCGGGGTTGAGTGCACCCGTTCTTCGTGAGTATCAAGGGAGAGTTGCTCAATGAGGTCGTTGAGTTCACCCATAGGCTGCTTTGATGAGTCCAAACCGATCTTCACTTAGTCCTGTCGTTACATCCTCTTTGTTTTCCTTGGTCATCGCCAGCTCCGATAACTCATCAGGAGCTGCCGAATTTTCGTCTATTTTCTTGAATAACTTGGAAACTATTTATTCTAAAATTACAAAAAATACATTTAAGATCGTATCAATAAGACCTTCCATTTGATATAACACACGATGCAGTTTTCAGTTTTATAAGGGTTCCGTTTTTTTTTCGGACGCACGGAACCCTAAAAAAAAAGACGAGAAACTTCGTTTCTTTAAAACCACGTTTTTCCTTTTATTTCAATTGACAGGCAAGCCACCAGTTCCTTTGTCAGAACTCTTTGAAGTGTGTTGACAGCACGGTAGCAGCTTTCAAACTCTTCTTAGTGTTGCCATCTTCTAAACAGAGACTAAATTACCTCAAAGAGCATAGGTTAACAAGACCTCACCCAAAACAACCCAGCGACACTGGGACGCCGCTTTGCTACGCTTTCTGTGCTTTTTGTGCTGTCCAAAGACCGCAGCAAACGCTGAACGGGCAGTCAAGCAAATCTTTTAAAAACGAAAAAGGGAAATAAAGAAAAACGCTTTTGCCTTTTTATTTTTAGCTTAAAATAACTTAACAAAATAATGAGGAGAAAATAAAAAAGGAAAAGGAAAAGGAAAAATCGAAAAGGATCGAATCCCGAGCCAGCCATGTCATCGAACGTGTTTTTCACGGTGTTTCTCCTCAGCGGGGTTCTGACAAAACCCCCTGTAGTAAAATTATCATGAAAAGCTTCTCGAAATTCGCCGTTCGGAACCGGCAATAAACTGTAGGTCCCTTTCACCTATGGGAAAATGAAATCACACACAACATGGGTGATTGAGAGAAGCTCGGCTCAGGTCCTTCATGGACTGTAACGCCAACATACATACAAAAGGAAAAATATAAAATTCGAAAGAAGAAAAAAAATTAAATTCAATAATTAGAAAAAAAAAATCAATGGCAATTCAAAATTAAAAAAAAATAATAACAAAACGCAATGGCATTACTTTGCGAAAGTGTGGGTAGTTGAAAGGCAGTGGTGTACCCGGCCTCCGAATTGAATAACCAGACTCAGCTAAACCCGCTAGGAATACAGGTGTGGCACTTTTCTCTTGGTGAAAAAAACCCGACCAAACTCAGAGAAGCACCAAACCTGAGTGAGCTTGTACTGGTTTCAGCACGACTTTTATACCATTTTCTGTGCCGTCGATTTTCGTGGGTGCGGGCCGTTACTCTTTAATTCCTCATTTAAGAGTTGCCAGGTAGTCTTTTTTTTTTTGTATAAATACAGTTTATTAGCCTCTTTAACAACCGTTGGGAGGTGAACAAACGTATTCAGCGAAAAAAACTCCGACCGGAATGGCGGCTGTGCGGCGGGCTAACAATCCGCCCACGTAAAAAAACCTAAAGTTATGAATGAGCAAGATGCCTCGGATACACGGACAGATACTCGACAACGACAACGCACGAAAAAGGAACACGATTTGCGAGTATGCTCCTGGAATGTCAGAACCCTGTACACTTCCGGAGCTGCTCATAAACTAGAAGGAATCCTCAAGCAGTACAAGGCGGATATTACTTCGGTCCAGGAAATACGCTGGATGGGAAACGGTAGAAAGAAAAATTGCGACATTTATTACAGCTGTCACAAAAGGTTGCACTTACTGGGATGCGGATTTGTCGTGGGAAAGCGGTTAAGGTCGAAGGTCATCGACTTTAAACCTAAAGTGATCGCCTGGCTGTGATCCGCATCAGAGGCAGATTTTATAACATCAGCCTTATATGTGCACACGCCCCTACCGACGAGGCTGAAGACCCTATCAAGGAGGACTTCTATGACCTCCTGGACAACGCCTACGGAGCTTGTCCGGAGTACGATGTAAAAATCGTGCTCGGGGACTTCAACGCCAAAATCGGTAAGGAAAACACCCTTGGCGGAGTGATCGGAAAGCACAGCCTCCACGATACAACAACAGATAACGGCTTCCGACTCGCTGACTTTGCGACAGCTCGTAATGCGCTGATAAGTAGCACAAGATTCCCTCGCAAGCGGATCCACACAGCAACCTGGCGATCTCCGGACGGTCGAACCGCCAACCAAATCGACCATGTGCTCATTGACGCAAGGTACTCGTCAAACATCCTGGATGTGCGAACATTCAATGGGGCAAATGTCGACTCTGACCACTTCCTCGTAGCAGCAAGATTCAGAGCTCGACTGTCCAATGTCAGAAAGCTGCACCAGCCCATCAGGAGGAGGTTCGACATTGGGCGCCTGAGCACACCGGAGGTTGCCAGAGGCTTGCCATCAGAGCACTTCAAGGCTGGCGGCGATGTTCTGGTAGGGAGCATGCACCAGATCATCTGCAGAATTTGGGAAAATAAAAGCATGCCCAATCACAGTAACATTCGGAACAATCAGAGACTACCTTGGCGCCTATAGAGGAAAAAAACCTATTGAATTTTCCTGATAAAAGCCTGTTGTCGGATATCAAAACATTCTCTTCTTTCAACCTAATAGTGCGATCTTTCTGAGCAGACTTATTTAACAGACCTCTTATTAGTTCCCATTCTTTTTTAGAGTTACCTTTAGCCTCACGAAACTTGTGCACATAGTTATTCTTTTTACACAACGAAACTTGTCTTGAGATATCCTTACATAATTGTTTATAGGCAAAAGTTATATTATTGTTATTAGGATTTTTCTTTTTCTTTGCGAACAATCTGTTTTTCTCCTTAATTTTCGAAAGCAACTCAAATGATATCCACGGTTTGAGTTTTTTTTCCATTTATTATTCCTTGTTACCTTTCTATCCGTACATTGTAAAACATAGTTTTCAAGTGTTTTATTGAATTTGGTGAAGGCTGTGGAAGGATCATTTTCATTTAAAATACTTTCCCAGCATTCGAAACGTCGAAGATAATTTAAGGATACAAAATCGGTTTTAACAAAAGAACATTTGGATAACAATGGTTTACTTGTAGAAGGGCAGGAGTATTTTACACTAAGACACGTCATACAGTGATCGGAAATTTGCAAATTGACAACAGAGTTATAGATTTCAGTTATCTGAGAGTTGGACAAACGTACCATAATGTGGTCAATACAAGTACTAGCGGAAGAACAGAAACGAGTAGGTCTATTTATGCTCGACTCCAAACCAAACGAAGATAAGAGAAGCAGATATTTGTCTACATAATTAGAATTTTGTAGTAGGATGTCTATATTGAAATCACCCAAAAGGATAATGTCATTAAGTTCGCCTGACAACAAATTTTCCAAGTCATCAAAAAACATGTTATTTAATAGAGATGGAACATTAAGCTTATATATACAGAAAAAAGTTAACTTTAAATCATCAATTCTTATTTTAAGCACGTCACTGTAATGATTAACGCGAAAAGAATCTTTAATGAGGCAAGCAACACCACCTGATGCATAATTGTTATTGCAACTAAAGAGAGAATTGTACCCTCCGATATCGAAGAAGGTGGTTTCCTCTTCTTTCGTTTTTCCATTCAAGCATTCATTTACATAAATCTTATTGATTTTATCACAGCCAAAAATTTTGGAAGTTAGATTGTTTTTGTGTAAAATTTTGTTTTTCATAATTAAGCCTTTCTTGATTTTAGACACGAATTTCAAAACTATAACAGATTTACCATTATTCTTACTTGTATTTTTAGACGTTTTAACATTTTTGACATAAAAATTGTCTATTTCCATTTCGGACACATCAGTTGAGGCACCCTTTGTAAAAAAACTTGTAGTGCGTATTGGAGAGCATTGGTGTTGTTGACATTTGGAACACCAACTATTTCTACACACTTTTCTCTTCTGCAACTTCTCTCTGTAGATCATGCACAGTCTGCAAGAGATTGTTTTTTTCTTCCTGGAGTGAGGCAATCACTGAGAGAGTAAGTGCATTTTCGGCACGCATAGCAACAATTTCGTTATAAATTGATTCCAACGTTACAGCTTGTTGTTGTTGTCGCAAAGATGAAACCGATGGTAGGACAGACTGATGTTCTTGTACAACCTTGTGTTGTTGTTGCTGAGTGGTATTTTGCTCTGTTCTCAAAGTTGGGAGTGGAGATCGTGGAGACCGCGGAGATGATCGTTCTTATTGTTCTCTCACAGGCGGGGGAGAGCGAAGAGAGCCTCTTCGCGCAGCGGAACAATTTTTGCAGCGGAAACTTTTATTGTTTTTTTTGCAAAAAATCAGCATCAGCTGGTTGAATGTTTACACAAAAGCAGTGGAAATAATTTTTGCAGCTTGTACAGAGAACTTTGGGTTGATTACGTTCAACTTTTTGATTACAAATACACGGCATTGTTGCACATACACTATATGGTAACAGCTTAACACAATAAAAGAAGCACGGTCTTTTTAAGCCCAGAAAGTACGTGTTGACCCCACGACAACAAACACTACTATATGCTGCGTTAATTACAGAGGGATAAGTCTCCTGAACATTGCGTACAAGATCCTCAATGCCGTACTGTGTAAGCACCTTAAACCATTCGTGGACAATCTGATAGGTACCTACCAGTGTGGATTCAGGCCAGGAAAATCCACGATAGACCAAATATTTACACTATGGCAGATCTTGGAGAAGACCCATGAATTCCAGGTCGACACGCACCATCTTTTTGTCGAGCCGCATATGACAGTGTTTATAGAGACGAGCTATACAGAGCCATGTCATATTTTATCTTTCCCGCCAAACTCGTCAGACTGTGCAGGATGACTATGGAGAATTCCCGCTTCTTTATTAAGGTCGGAGGTGAACTAACCGAGACCGTCGATGTTAAAAAAGGTTTTAGACAGGGTGACGCACTGTTATATGATTTCTTTAACATCGTTGTTGTCGAGCCGAACAATGTGAAGCACCCTTAAGTATTTTTCTTGCGTTTCCAGCTTAAGTCCACTGCGAAGTTCTCCTGTCAAATCATTTTATTTTATTCCTTGTCTTTTTTTGTGTCGAGAAGGGCATTTTTCTGTTTCGTTCGTGACGAGGAATGCATGGCAGTGGACTTGGCGCTGGAAAGCGGGAATCAGTGCAGTGTAAGTCTTTAATTTACATTCATTTAATTGTTTTTGTAAGTTATATTATTATTTAGAAAATAAAATCTTCATTTGGAATAACCCGGATATTTATTCTTCACTTTGGTATTTCCCGTCGGCCGGCCTGCTGTCATAACATCATTTTATTTTACTGAGTAATACGAATATCTTCATACACATTTGGAAGTTGCGACAATGGTTGGAACGCAACACAGCTGTAGTGCACCCAAATGTTGCAAGGCAGATGATGATCTAATGGTTTCTTGCGATCGTTGCAAACGGTGGTGGCATTATTCGTGTGGTAAATTCGACCCAAGCAAGTACGATGCTATCACGCCATGGTTTTGTGAGGACGACAACTGCAGGGATCTCGTCGAAAGTACTCAACCATCTGGCGTCGCGCAGGAAGATTTCGAACCTCACGAGACAAACGATGTGCACGACCAACAACGTTCATCGGAGCAAGGCGAAACAGAAAACTCCATACATTTTCTCATGCAAGCCGCCACAGTAGCTCAATCAGCTGTACTGGAGAGGGACCGCGAACTTGCCGCAATGAGGGAGGAAATGGAGGGGCTAAAGTTGAAACTTGCCACAGTTTCCACACCATCACAGCATAGAACTTCCGAATCGGGTCCTCTAAAATGTCGAACACCCAAGGCAATGGATGATAATGCAGAGTTGATAAAAATGATCCAAGCAAATCATCAGGCACTTTTGAATCATCTTGGCCATCAAAGGGAACCGACTCCACTTCCCAAAAAACAAGAAAATCGGCCTAGTTGCGCAGAATCTGCGTACCAGGAGGGAGATATGGCAAGCTTGTTGACGATT
This sequence comes from Eumerus sabulonum, assembly GCA_951905685.1. Taxonomy (NCBI): domain Eukaryota; kingdom Metazoa; phylum Arthropoda; class Insecta; order Diptera; family Syrphidae; genus Eumerus; species Eumerus sabulonum. Next base: position 110,164,823 of record OX645062.1, on the reverse strand, counting down.
TTAAACAGAAGTAACGTCCAAGAGCTTCCACCCTTCTCGGGAGCTGACAAGCGAGAATGGCCGTATTTCGAAGAGGTTTTTAAGTCAACAACTACAGAGGGCAGATTAACCGGAAAAGAGAATGTGTCTCGTCTGCGAAAAGCGCTCAAGGGTGAGGCTTATCAACTGGTGAGCGACCGTTTAAAGTATTCATCAGACGCCGATAGTATCATGGATGCACTTAGAGCTATTTTTGGGCGTCAAGATGTCCTTGTGCACGACTTAACCGCAGATTTATTAAACTTACCACCGCTTACCTCGAAGTGTGATCCTAAAATCCGAATGTGGGCGGTGAAGCTGAACGGCTTCGTGGCAGATATAAAGTCTTTAAAACGGGAAGAGGATCTCAACAACGGATACGTTTTGACTTGCCTGGTTTGTAGGTTGGGGGCTGGGCTTTACCAGGAATGGACAAAGAGGAAGGCTGTTAATCCTCGTGCCAACTTCACCGATCTCGCAGACTTTCTAACAGAGAAGCAAATCGATATGCCTCCTGAGCTATCAAAGCATGTAGAGGTGGCCGATCCTAGAAAATCTTCAAAACTGCCGAAGGCTGTTGGTCGAGTGTTAACACATCAACCAGTGGTACCTAAGGTTGATAGCGCCGTTTGCGTAAATTGTGGTCGAAAACATATGCTAAGTGAATGTCCAGAGTTCAGAGGTCGGACGGTCGACCAAAGACTAGCTTATGCCAAGGATAAGCGGATATGTTTTTGCTGCTTAGTTCCTTCGAAGCATGACTGGAGAGTTTGCCGTCAAAGAAAGACGTGTGGCATGGACGGTTGTAGTGCTCATCACCACCCTTTACTTCATCAACCGGCGGTTTCTGTGGCGGGTATGAACAGCTCAGCCTCTCCTTTCATTCCTCAAGCGCAATTTCACTCGTCGCATGTGGGATCGGATATATCCGTCATGTTCAAGATAGCTCCAGTCCGAATTTATGGAAAAGATGGAAGATTTGCGGACACATATGCATTTCTCGATGACGGTTCATCCCTATCCATGGTGGAGAAAGATCTTTTCGATGAGCTTGGTCTTCAAGGTAATCCAGCGGAACTCATCCTTCAGTGGACAAAAGGAGTTTCTCGGCACGAGAACTCTGTGCGGACTACATTATCTGTTTCAAACGTCCATAGTCACAAGCGCCATCTATTGAAAGGCGTATACACCGTCGACAATTGGGAGCTGCCTTGTCAGTCAATCGACGTCGAAGCGCTCAAAAGGTCTTACAGTCATTTGCGAGGTCTTCCGCTATCAAGTGTGACAGACGCTAAACCAAAGTTACTTGTTGGGCTAGATCACGCGAAATTCTTATGCGGTCGAGGGCAACGGTACGGTAAAGATGAGGAACCATGTGCCATCAAAACCCTTTTAGGATGGATCGTTTACGGGAAGTCTGCCCCAACGTTGAATGCTTCTGGTCTCAATAGAGCGGTCAAACCCTCGATGCATTTTTTGTTCCATGACGCCATAAGGTCCGAGGATGAATTGCATGAACTCGTGAAACATCATTTTACCACTGAAAATTTCGGAGTTATGGCACCGAAGACCAGTTTGGAAAGCCAAGAAGTCCGTCGAGCTGTTGATATTATGCAACGTACGTTGAAACAAGTGGATAACTGCTACGAGATTGGCTTGTTATGGAAGTCAGATACAGTGAAGCTTCCGGATAGCTATCCAATGGCTTTGAGTCGGCTTATAGGATTAGAGAGATCGCTAAAGAAAAGACCTCACTTGTTGGGTTGGAAAAACAACCATATGAAGGAGCTAGTCTCAAAAGGATACGCTAGGATTGCGTCAAAGGAGGAGTTGCAAAAGCCGTGGCCAAGAGTGTGGTATGCACCCACCTTTATAGTGGAAAATCCAAACAAATGTTCTCCGAAACCAAGAGACGTCGCGGATGTAGCTGCCAAGGTGAATGGTGTCTCACTCAACACATATCTGTTGAAAGGCCCGGACAATCTGGTCCCTCTGCATGCTGGCCTCTTTAAGTTTCGTGAACGTGCGGTGGCAGTTAACGCCGATGTAAAGGAAATGTTTCACAGGATTCGAATCATCGAAGAGGATCAGCAGTGTCAACGAGTCCTATGGAGAGATGGTGATAGTAGCAGGAGTCCCGATGTTTACATAATGGAAGTAATGATGTTTGGGCCTAGGTGTTCTCCTACTTGTTCCCAATTTTTTAAAAACCATCACGCTAACTTGTTTAAGGAAGAATGTCCAGAAGCGGTAGATGGTCTAACAAAACGTACATACGTCGACGACTATTTCAACAGCCATAATACGGTGGAGGAAGCAGTGTCCGTGACCCAGGATGCAATTCGAATCTGCAAATCAATGAACTTTGAACTTGTGGGGGTTCAGTCAAACAGCAGCGAGTTTCTCCGGCTAACTTCAAGAAGTCACGTTAATCCCAAACTGGTTAGCATCGATCCGAATAGTTGCGAATCAATCGTATCCAAGGTCCTAGGAATGTATTGGCACCCATCTTTGGATTACTTCAGCTATAAGCTCTCATTTGATTGCACTCCAGAAAAAGTGTTGCAACCCAACGCCATCATAACTAAGCGAGAAATGCTGAGAACCGTGATGAGGATTTTTGATCCGCTTGGTCTCGTGTCCTTTTTTATCATCCGTGGGCGTATCATTCTTCAAGAGGTCTGGAGGGAAGGCTTTGACTGGGACGAGCCCGTGTCGCGTGACTTAAGAATCGCATGGTTAGAGTTTCTTAGAGAGCTAAAAAACATCGAAAATATCAGAATTGCGCGCAGTTATGTTGCTTGGAATCCTGATGAGTCAAGGATCAGCTTGGTGGTTTTCGTTGACGCGTCAGAAAAAGCATTTGCAGCTGTCGCTTATCTGCGCTTTGAGCGTGATGGGAACGTGGAAGTCTCTCAAGTAATGGCAAAAGCTAAAGTAGCTCCAGTGAAGCAATTATCAGTGCCAAGGCTGGAATTGCAGGCGGCCGTTCTAGGGGTCCGATTAGCAGCTACTGTAAGGGACTCGCACAAAATCCGTCTAGATGAAACTCTGTTCTTCTCGGACTCTAAAACTGTGCTGGCGTGGATAAACTCCTCAAAATTCAAGTTTCCGTCATTTGTAGCTGTCCGTGTGGGATTTTGGACTCTTCTTCACCACGCCAATGGTTTCATGTGAAGACTGGAGATAACGTGGCTGACGACGCGACGAGGTGGAACGATCTATCCCTGGACAAAGCGCAGACGAGGTGGTTCACCGGACCTGATTTTCTCCAGACACCGAAAGATGCTTGGCCTGTGACACCAGGAAAAAATTTGGTGGACCCAGTGAGTATTGAATATTTAGAGTCAAAAACAGTTCTGCTCCACAGCAAAGATAAGCCAGTTTCTTACAACGTGTACGACGAGCTCGGAGCCAGAATTCATGCGAGATGGGCGTCCTCTGTTAGAGTGATTGCATTCCTACTTCGTTTAAAGGACTTTCTGCTGAAAAGGCCTGTGGTTAAAAAGCCTTTCATCACACCGGACGAATACCTGAGAGCTGAAAACTGGCTGTTTAGAAAAATTCAAATGGATTCATTTCCCGAGGACATATTGGCCTTAAAATCAAAACAAGTGGTAGGAGCAACTAGTAAGATTTTCAACTTCTCACCATTTCTTGATGAGGAAGGAACAGCTCGGATGAGTTCAAGAGCTCAAAAGGCAGTAGTCTCGTATGCTGCACGTAACCCGGCGATTTTACCTAAAAGTCATCCCCTCGTCGACTTACTCATTACTCATCATCATGAAAAAAATCTTCACATGGGAACCGCTACGACCATCTCAGACATCCGAGAGCGTGCATGGATCATAAGTATTCGAGTAGCTGTGGAATCAGTAAGAGCAAGGTGCAACATGTGTAAGCTGCGTAAGGCAAAACCAATGATGCCGATTATGGGGCAACTTCCTGAAGCGCGCTTAGCTTTTCACTTAAGACCCTTCACTCACGTGGGCGTAGATTGTTTTGGGCCAATGTTTGTTAAGTTTGGTAGAGGAACAGTAAAGCGTTACGGGATGATCTTCACCTGTCTCACCTTCCGTGCAGTTCAAATCGAGCTTCTTAACGACCTCAGTATGGACCAGTGCACTATGGCCCTGCGTCGCTTCATCATAATTCGCGTCGTCACTCGCTACCTTTACAGTGACAACGGACTAAACTTCGTTGGAACCAAGAATCAGACGGACAAAGACATTAAAGAGATGGAGATCGGTCTCAGTGAGTATGCAGCTAAATACGAGGGGATCGTGTGGCGGTTCATTCCAGCATATTCGCCGTGGATGGGAGGGGCATGGGAACGCCTTATCCAGTCTATTAAGAAAAGTGTGGATTTTGCGCTCAGCGGCATGGTTCCTTGTGAAGATGTCTTGCGAAATGCCTTAATGGAGGCTCAAGGCCAGATCAATCGTCGGCCGCTTACACACGTTCCTGTTAACCCAGAAGATCCTAAGCCGTTGACACCTAATTCCATGCTATTCGGGGAAGATGATAGAGACACAACCGCTCCAGGAATATTTTGCGAAAGGGACATATGGAGTAAATTTCATAGCCGACGCGCTCAGCATCTTATGAACCAAATGGTAAGACGCTGGTATGTGGAGTACCTCCCAGAAATAACTAGACGGACTAAGTGGCATAAAGGATCAAAGGGTGTATCAGTGGGAGATGTGGTTATCATTTTCGAACCCACGGAAATTCGCACAGCCTGGGAATTGGGTCGAGTGACGAAAACGTATGCAGGTCCCGACAACGTTGTGTGGACTGCGGATGTCCAAGTATCGAATGGCTCAATCAAGAAAAAAAGGGCAGTAGGTAGGCTCGCCGTCCTAGATTTAGAGTCTTCAACGGGGGTTTCAGACGGGCCTCGGGATGTTGTCGAGCCGAACAATGTGAAGCACCCTTAAGTATTTTTCTTGCGTTTCCAGCTTAAGTCCACTGCGAAGTTCTCCTGTCAAATCATTTTATTTTATTCCTTGTCTTTTTTTGTGTCGAGAAGGGCATTTTTCTGTTTCGTTCGTGACGAGGAATGCATGGCAGTGGACTTGGCGCTGGAAAGCGGGAATCAGTGCAGTGTAAGTCTTTAATTTACATTCATTTAATTGTTTTTGTAAGTTATATTATTATTTAGAAAATAAAATCTTCATTTGGAATAACCCGGATATTTATTCTTCACTTTGGTATTTCCCGTCGGCCGGCCTGCTGTCATAACAATCGTATTTGAAAAGATTGTGCGGGACTCTGCGGTCAATACAAGAGGTACGATCTACTTCAAGTCTACACAATTGCTTACCTACGCAGATGACATTGACGTTACCGGACGTACAAAGCAAGACGTCAATGAGGCTTTCGCAAGCATTGAAGCAGGAGCGGCTAAAGTGGGTCTAAGGGTAAATGGGGACAAGACCAAATATATGCTGTCATCAAAGAAAGACGCGCAACACCGGCGTCTTAGTCAGAACGTCACCTTCGGCAGTTATAGTTTTGAAGTAGTGACGGACTTCGTCTACCTTGGCTCGGTAGTGCAAGTAGAAACGGCATCAGCGCGGAAATAAAACGCAGAATAGCTACTGCCAATCGCTGCTTCTTTGGGCTCAAGGGTAGTAGAGACCTCTTTTGAAAAACGGAGGGGTGCCTATACAAAAGCTTAATCATCCCGGTCCTCCCCTATGGCGCTGAGGCTTGGACGTTATCAAATGCGGATGAAGAGGCTCTTGGGCGATTCGAGTGCAAAATTCTGCGTGCAATCTTTGGTCCCGCTTGTGTAAACGGAAAGTGGAGGAGGAGATTCAATCAAGAACTGTACGGGCTGTACAGCGAAATCGGCTTAGTTAAACGTCTTCGGATCAAACGTCTAAGATGACTGGGCCATGTAGAGCGAATAGACATCACCTGTCCGGCCCGAAGAGTCTTCGGCACCAACCCCGAGGGACGACGCTGCAGAGGACGACCGCATCGGTGGAAAGGAACGTGCGGCACTGGAAGCGGTTTGCCAAAGATCGTCCCGGCTGGAGAGGCTTGTTGGTTGAGACCCTGGTTCACCCCGAACTGTAGCGCCATCTAGGTAAGTAAGTATGCAATGATAAGTGCACTAGGTGCAAACGTGTACTCATTTGTGCACCCCACTGTATGCATTCATATGTGCTTTTTGCCTTTTCTCAGAGTTTCTCCAATCTTTTTCTGGGTATGTCCTGTCTATTTTTATAAAAAGATGTTTGGTTGTAAAATTTGCGAGTTTCCTTTAAGATTTCTTAAAAATTGTCCCTTATTTGCTCAGCCATTTTGAACGTTACATTTCTCATTTAATTTTTTCGCATCAATCGGCAATATATTATACTTCCGCCAGACGCCGGTAAGGTAATTATTTTTCACACCGCAACCTACGTATGTACATACATATGTGTGTACATATATAGCACATGGACATATATGTACATAGGTGTACATACATATGTACGTGCCGCTACCTGGTATTTTTTTAAGCCCATCCTCAGCAAACCGACACGCACAAAACTTTTTTTTTTTTTTGCATAACACCCAAAAATATGCTCATAAAGTACCTGATCGGTCCCGAAATACAAAACGAAAAATACAGAGGACAACAAATACTCGACGAAAAAATGAGATACATCCACACATACTATAACCTCATTTCCAACACTACCAGCAGTCATTACCAAATGCAATGACCATCGCCGCCACCCACGAGTCCAAAGACCCAAAAAAAAAAGAAAAAGAAAACAAAATTCAACCAAAAACCGTTAAATATACAAAAGGATATAGTATGTCGTTACATTCCTCTCACTGCCCAACACTCCTTCTCACCTCATTCCCAGATCCATTTTACAACATTATTATAACGAAACACATTTAAAACCTAAAAAGGAGTACAAGAATTGCAATCATCCTTTTTTCTCCCAAAAAAAAAAAGCCAAAACAACACCCAGTGAAAAAACAAAAAACAATAACACGACGACCCCAAAAAAAATGAGAAATAAAAATCTATAATAATTTTGCGCCCATGCCCAGCCTCCTTAGCCCCAATAACCCACCGCCCTTCTTCCGCTCCACTCGCACTCGCACAGGAAATCATCATCATCAGCAAAAGCAGTCGAAACACCGTCAGCACAGCATCATCATAATAATGCACATACGTAAACATTTCGCATTTATGTGCAACAAAACCTTCAAAACCAACCAAAAAGTAAAAATTAAAAATAAAATAAGAAATTCACAAAGCAACGAAAAAAATATTAAAATTCGCACACACATCTGAGAGCCAAAGAAAATAAAAAACAAAAAACAACACCAAGCAACCCACAACCGAGCACGCAGAAATAGGGGGCAACTACTTAGTACATTGTTTTCAATCAGCCAATAAAAATGCAGTCATTATTCAAGCTATAAAGCTCTCCGCTATCGTCCAGCAACAACAACCCACCATTCCCATTTTTACATCTCAAAAAAAATATATAAAAAAGCTAAAACAAGAAAAAGGACGAAAAAGGAAAAAAACAAGGATATATCGCGCGCAAAATAAAAATCAAACAAAACAAAATCCCCACACACACGAAAAAGGACTTAAAATCAACTATAAGCACCTCTACGCATAAAAATACGAAAAATTCGATAAAAAAAAGGATAACACCCACCGCCACCATGCCTGGGATGCAACCCGATAATGTGCATCCTGAAAAAAAAAAACATAAAAAAATATACAGAAAACAACCTTGCATCCTAAATTTCATCCAGATCCTGCAGTTACTATAACGACGGCGAGGGGATGTACAAGTGTACTCATTCGTACGCAGAGAATTGGTCTTCTCCTCAACAATCGGGAGAATGAGAGCGCACAGTAAGAGTACAAACTGAAAACTAACAAAACAAAAAATTCCAAAACAAAACCAACCAGGAGGAGAACGAGCGAGCGCCCGAAAAAGGACGACAAGAAGGACAGAGACCACGTGCACAGCACACACTTGTGTTATTATAGTGCAACTTATCGGTGCGGCACATTTCTGCTGCAGCCCAACTAAATGCCCAACAAACGAGCGCCAAACGAATAAGCATGGCACATGCATCGGGATGCGAGAGGGCGATGCCAGGATCAACCGGACGTTGATGACCATGCGGAGGGCGTTCGTAATGGTGTGGCGAACACGATACGTTTCAAGTGGGCCACTGTGTATGCATATGAATGCATATGCGTTTTTTCCCCATCATCCTCGTCTTCGTCCTTTTTATCCTTTTTTATTTTCATATAAAATTAAAAATGAGCCTGCGAACGAAAAAAAAGCAAAATAAATAGAATTTTCATTTTTTGTTTTGCTTTTTACTTTCGCATTTTTCGTTTTCCTCGCTCCTTATCCTTGTTTTGGCAGATTTTTTGTGCTTCCCATGCAGGCCACCCACTGGACTACTGCACCGCACCAAACCCATCATCGATCCACAACCAATTGCAGCAATAACATCGAGCATCGAATGCACTCTGATAATATGGATGATGGTCGGCTAAGTAGGCGGCTGCAGCGTGTTTGTACTGTAAAACAGCATTAAGTTTCAACCCGATGCCCATCCGAATACACCATCGTACCGCAACGCCCAACGCCACCCAACCGCGTCAACCTATTTGAGATGCATTATATTAAAATAAAATAAATATAAAAAGTAGCACACGGATTGATGGCGGAAAAAACCAAAAACAAAACAAAAAAGGACGAAAATAGGAAAAATAAAAAATGAGGAAAATTGGGAAAAGAGACACACAAAACGGGCTCAAACTAGGTAGTCCTTATGCTGTTAGCGTTGTTGTTGCAGCCGTTATTGCCACTTGGTACTGTGCGTTTCGGTTTCGAAGCACATGTGGGACGGCAATGGCATGCCGCCCGCTTTTGCCCCTCAACTCATCCGCGGAAAATAAGAATTAAAAACTCCGCCCTAAAAATTATTTGAAAAAAAGCTAATAAAACTAAAAAACGCGATGCAGTAAAAAAAAAAAAAAAAAACACACGCGTGTACACGCTGCAACTGAACGCGCTAAATAGATGTGTGCTAATTTATAATGTATAATATTGCGGTGGTAGTGTGCGATGGAGAGGCTTATTCGATGTCTCGGTGGCTGATACGATACTGGACGCTGGAACAGGCGTGGGCTAGGGTAAAGGACGATTTGTGAGCGAGCCGTGTGTGTGTGTGCGAGTGAAAGGCGTTGAGGAAAGGATGCAATTGGTATGTATGTACTGCATCTAGGCAGCTATTCCCCGGAGGTTGTCATGCTAGCCCGTTCCTAGATTTTAACGAATTAGCGGCTTTTCGATTAAAGAAAGGATTGTGGTAAGCTAGCGGCGATTGACTTGTAATTCTGAAATTCTACTAAGGCTTTCGTAGGTCATATTTGTCATTGTGGCACTATGTTTAACAATTAGGAGTAGTTCTACCACTGACTGCATTCAATATTGTCTGTATGATCTTACCTGTGTTAACTGCTGAGGTACCTTTTACTGTAATGTTTCCTGGTACGTATGTCCTTGCTGGTTCTCGTGGAAGCGTTTTTGTTGCTAACTGTTTCAATCATGTAACCCATCCTATTGTATTTCACGAATTCAGTTCTGACCATAACTCAGTATTTCGCAAGGTTATTTGGTCTGGAGAAGAATCTACTAAAAATGTTCATTATACGAAAAATGCTATTGGACACGATATAGACTCTCAAGACTATACCTCAAATTTAGACCACATAACCTGACTTATATCAGACTAACAGAGGCCTCATAGGAGTAGCATTTGCCGACGGGTGCTGGTCCGTTAAAAAAAAAAAAAGAGTAAGAGCCTCTGCAGCCCAACATTTTCAGCTCTATTTAGCAGATCCTACCTTCACCTCCTCGTGGTACCATCCCGTGCCACTTAAGATGCGGTCGTCCTCTCCTGCGTTGTCCCTCGGAGCGAAGTTCACTCAACTAGGCCGATGTCGCTGTACAGCCCGTACAGTTCTTGGTCGAATCTCCTCCTCCACTCTCCGTTTACACAAACGGGACCAAAGATTGCACGCAGAATTTTCCTCTCGAAACGACCAAGAGTAGAGAGGGCTCTACTACTCAGTTGCCTCTTGAGCCCAAAGAAGCAGCGGTTGAGAGTTATTCTACGTTTTATCTCAGCGCTGGTGTCATTGCTGCATGTCACTATCGAGCCAAGGTAGACGAAGTCTTTGACTACTTCAGAACTACAGCTCCCGAAGGAGACGTTCTGACTAAGATGTCGGTGTTGCGCATCTTTCTTTGATGACAGCATATATTTGGTCTTGTCCCCATTTACCCTTATACCAACTTTAGCCGCTCCTGCTTCAATGCTTGCGAAAGCCTCATTGACGTCTCGCTTTGTCCGTCCGGTAACGTCAATATCATCTGCGTAAGCAAGCAATTGTGTAGACTTGAAGTAGATCGTACCTCTTGTATGTATATGATGTTAAAGAAATCATATAACAGTGCGTCACCCTCTCCAAAACCTTTTTTAACATCGACGGTCTCGGTTAGTTCACCTCCAACCTTAATAAAGTAGCGGAAATTCTCCATCGTCATCCTGCACAGTCTGACGAGTTTGGCAGGAAAGTTAAGACATGACAGGGCTCTGTATAGCTCGTCTCTTTAAGCACTGTTATATGCGACTCGACAAAAAGATGGTTCGTTTCGGACTGGAATCCATGAGTATTCTCCAAGATCTGCCATAGTGTAAATATTTGGTCTACCGTGGATTTTCCCGGCCTGAATCCACACTGGTAGGTACCTATCAGATTGTCCACGAACGCTTTAAGGCGCTTTTACAGTACGGCAGAGAGGATCTTGTACGCAATGTTTAGGAGACTTATCCCTCTGTAATTAGCGCAGTCATAGGTAGGGGTTTCCTTTCTCATGGATCGGGCAAACAATGCTGAGATTCCTGCCTGACGGCGACATTTTGACTATCATCGTCGTTTCACAGTCTGCAGAAGTGGTCCTTCCACAATCTCAGCTTCGACTGTGATTCCACTACTTATTGTCCGTGCTCATCCCTGCAGGCTTCTGCCCTGCTCATGTTCGTTTTACTTTTTGGTAGAACTTTAGAACATCGTTCCTGCAATAGCATCTCTCCATCTCCTCGATCTCGCGCTTCTCGTGCTTCGTCTCTTTCCTTTTGCGAAGTGCGTGCTCCTTCCCCTTTTTCTGTTCATAGAACTCGCGGGCAGCTCTCGTCCGTCGATGCAGTGTAGTCATGTATACATTCTGTTTCTCTACAAGGGCCTGTCTACATTCGTCATCAAACCAGGTGGTGGCTTGAAACCGAGTACATCTGAGGCGACCTCCCCGATGGCGTTCTACCAACGAATTGCTGTTCTATGGTTCCTATAGATTGCATCGGGACTTGAGAGAGCTTGAGGGAGACTTGATCGGCGAAGGTCCTGGCGGTCTCCTACGATTGCAACTTTCCGACGTTAAATTTTGGTGTTCTTACTCGACTCCGTTGATTCCGGGAAATTCGCATCCGTACCTCGGCTGCAACAATGTAATGATCCGAGTCGATGTTGGCTCCTCGAAAGGTTCAGACATCTAGGATGCTGGAGGAGTGCCTGCCGTCGATCGCAATGTGATCAATTTGATTGATTGTTGATTGATCGATAGACCGCCAGGCCCCTTATGTTGAGGTGTGGGAATCGTGTACTTGCTACCACGAGATTATGTCCACTAGCCTTAATCCGCTTTCTGACGTTACCCAGCTTCGCATTGAAATCTCATAGAACGATTTTGGTGTCATAGCTGGGACATTGGGCATATGTTCTGCCTAGGAGATCATAGAAGTCGTCTTTATGTTCGCCATCTTTCTCCTCTGTGGGGGCGTGGACACATATTAAACTTATATTGCCGAGATTGGCTTGATGCGGATAGTTATGAGGCGTTGGCATACATGTTGGAAGCTTAACACGTTTTTCCCGAGTCTGCCTCCAATAACAAATCCGCGTCCGAATAAGCGTTGCTTATTTTCTCTGTAGCTGTTTCCATCGTATTTATCACAGTTTTTCATCCGCTTTTTGGCTGGCCCATCCCATCGCACTTCTTGGAGCGCGGTAATGTCTGCCTTATAGCAGCCGAAAGAGTTGACCAGTTGTCCGGCTGGTCTGTTGAGGGACCTAACGTTCCACGTGCAGATCCGGAATTCGTTTCCTTTTGGACATTTGTGGGAGTCGTCAACATCCGTCCGTATCCAAGGCTGTTGGCTGTCTCTATTTATTTTACGCGATTGGGATGTTAACCCTAAGAGCAACCCCCAACTTGGAGGGCCAGGTTCGTCTTTCCCCAGGAACAAGGGGTCAGGTCGCTGCACACATTGGTTCACTAACTGGCGGGTGCCAGTATAGCGGGGGCGGGGGCCAGGCGGAGGCTTTGTGTCATCTTGGATTGAGCAGAGATAGAGATCGAAGCTGGCGTTTGCGATGTTAAACGCGATCGCATCAAGCGGACCGGATTAATGTTGACGACCCTTGGGAAAAACGAGAAAAGGACAATGATCTTGGGCCCTGTACGTGACATGTTATGTCCCTAAACAGACCACGTGCAGCCGAACAACTTGCAGACACCCTAGACCGCTGTGGATCGCACTTAACCATCATCCAGGAAATGCGACGGAATGGACCGGGGAAAAAGCGGACGAAAAGCTGCAGTTGTTCGAGGTGGATTAAGGCAAAAAATGCTAAATCTTGGGCATCTAAGCCTCATAACGGTCGGTATCAAGACAAAATTTTTTTACATTAGCCTGATCTGCGTCCACGACCCCACGGATGACAATGATGGCTTCACCAAAAATGAGTTCTACGATTTCCTACACAGAACGTATGTCCAATATCCCAGCAAAATTCTACTAGGAGACTTCGATGCTAAGCTCGGTAAGGAAAGCATCGGCAAACACAGCCTACACGGCACCATATCTGATAATAGACACAGGCTGATTCATCTTGCTAAGGGGCAAAGTCTCCATCTAGAGAGTATGCGCTGTCCGCACCTCGCTATTCATCAAGGCACCTGGCGGTCGCCAGATCAATCAATCACTCACCAGATTGTTCCCACCGTAATCTACGGCAGACACTCGTCCATTAGGTAATCTTGATGCTCAAACTCTCTGTGGGGCTAATATCGACTCGGAACACTATCTTGTAGCACACAAGATGCGCCGGAGATGAATAAGGACGCAAAGGCTTGCCGTCGGAAGGCTACTATCGCCAGAAACCGGTCGTTTGCGAATCACGTGAAACTTTTGCAAATAAGCCGTGGTCTGGTGCATCTAAGACCTGACTCCACTTACTGGACAGAATACCAAATCGCGCGATAAAACTCATAGGATCGCAGGATCATGGCAGGAATGTCTCCTGCTTTTCATTGTTTTATCGTTACTTCCATCACAAGTGGAAGTCGTACTGTGGAACGCGTTACCTCGTCCGGACTTCCCCCCTCAACAGAACATGCAGATATTTAAGACCAATGTCAATAAGCACCTCCTCTTCCTCTCCCTATTACCTTCTACTCGCACAACATTTACCTGAAGTTATAAGACCATAGCCTTGATTGCGCGCATAACTATACAAAAAAACCAAAAAAAAAAAAATCTGAGGTTTTGGACTACTTGGCTACACCACGAAGAAACACCTGGTTCGATGTCGAGTGCAAGAGGGCTACCACAGCGAAGCAGGAGACATATAAAGCCTCGCTGTATAGAAAAATAAGAGCAGCTCGTTAGCTCTACGAGTTAAAAGGAAGGGAGGAGCATAAGCTTCACAGTAAAAACAAGAAAAAGCACGAGAAGCATGTGATTGAGGACTTGGAGAGGTGTTATTGCAGGCGTGAAGTTCGAACGTTTTACCAACAGATAAAGCGAAGATACCAGAACGGAAGCCTGTAGGGATAAGAATGGACACCTAGTACTTCTGATAAAATATGAAAAAATAATATGAGAAAAACTCTCTGATGGCGCTACAACACATGACGGGCCAGTGCCAAGCTTTACTCAATCACCCATGTTGTCTTTGCTTTATTTTTCACACTGGGAAAATGTACCTACAGATTGGACCACCACTTCTGCAGATTGTATAATGGCGAGGATAGTCAATATACCGCTGTCAGAGGAATGATCCACTTCTTTATGACGACGATCGAAGAGAATTTCGTCACCCTGACATCGACGAAGTTAAGATCGCCATATCGAAACCCAAGTCGAATAAAGCTGCTGGCGCAGATGGACTGCCTCCTCAGTTCTTCGAAGCAGATGGAGATGACCTAGTTAGGAGCATGTACCAGCTCATCTGCAATATATGGTCAGAGGAAAGCATGCCCGAGGAATGGAGTCCCAGTATCGTATTCCCGGCCTACAAGAAGAGGGCTTCTTTCATTGGGGGAACAACAGAGAAATAAGTCTCCTTGACATCTACTACAAAATCTTCCCTGCCATTTTGTGTGAACGCCGGAAGTTTAAAATAAGCTAATAGGTTCTTATCAGTGTGGCTTCAGACCAGGGAAGTTCACTATTGACCAAACTTTCACACTACGGCAAATCCTTGAAAAAACCAATGAAATTCAGGTTGACACTTACCACCTAATTGCCGACTTCAAAATCGCATACTACAGCGTAGGTAAAGACGAGGTATACAATACCATGTCTAGCTCTGACATCCCGGTTGAATTCGTCAGGCTATGCAGAATGGCTTTGAAGAATGCTGCCTGTTCCATCCGAATCGGTGCAGACTTGACCGATAGTCTTGATTTCCAAAAAGGATTTAGGCAGGGTGATGCGCCTTCATGTGGCTTCTTCAACATCGTATTAGAAATGATTGTGCAAAAATCACTGTCCAACAGAAGAGGCACAAGATATTACAAATCCTCACAACCCCTCGCATAGCGAATGACATTGACATAATCGGAATAACACAGCGAGGCGGAGGCGGTGAAAATTGGTTTAGCAGTAAATGAGAGCAAAACTGAATTTACGCTGTCACCTAAAAATGACGCTCACCACCAGAACGTTTGTATTGGCAGATATAAGTTTGTGGTAGTTAAGGACTTCGTCTACCTTGGGTTCGCAGTGACCTGTAACGATGACATCAGTTTCGAAATCAAGCGCAGAATCACTCTTGCAAGTCGCTGTTTCTTTGGTCTCAGGAGGCAACTGAGTATAAACCCTCTCCCGAACGACAAAGTTGATTCTATACAAGACCCTTATCATCCCGATCCTGCTGTACTGCGCAGAAGCATGGACGCTATCAAAATCGGATGAGGTGGCCGTTTCGAGATGAAGATTCTGCGTGGGATTTCGGTCCTGTAAACGCAGACGGGGAATGGAAGGAAAGATTCAACCACCAGCTTTACGGGCTGTACAGCGACATGAGTCTGGTCAGTCGTCTACGGATTCAACGCCTAAGATGGCTAGGCCATGTAGAGCGAATGGACACCACGGCTTAAGCTCGGAGAGTCTTTGAATCGAACTCCAAGGGACGAAGAAATAAAGGACGGCCGCACCTAAGATGGCGCACACAGGTGGAAGGGGACCTCATCCAATTAAGTTGTTAAAAATAGGGACAGGCGATACCTTATCCCAACAATTCCCTAAATATTTTTATCACGGACACTGAGAAAGCAAATGTACTGACGTTAACTTTCAAGCGTAACCATAATATCACATACAGCTGCCTCTTCTTCTTTGGTGGCGTTACAGCCCATGAAGGGCCGAAGCCAAGCTTCTCTGCCTCACCCATGTTGTGTGTGATTTATTTTTCTCACAGGTGAAAGGGACCTACAGTTGAATGCCGATCCCGACCGGCAGCGTGAGGGTTTACTATGGAGGGTTTTGCCAGTACCCCGCCGAGGAGGAACGTCGCGAAATAAACATTCGATGGCGTTGATGTTATCGGGATCCGAACTCGCTCATCGTGCGCCAGAGTCCAACACACTTACCACTGCGCCACGGCGCCCTCAAAACCATCATTTACAAGGTTATATTTCAAGCGATGTGGAAGGGCGCAGTGTTGGACTTAGACGAACGATAAACAAGGTCTGTTCCTGAAAACACCAATGCCACCGAATGTGTATTTCGGGTGTTCCTCCTCGGCGGAGTACTGGTGAAACCCCCCGTAGTATACTTGCCATTAAAAACACACTCTAAGCCTATAGTTCGACAGATCACTCAAGTCAAACGAATGAATTTAGCCTTAACTTTCAAGCGTTATATTATCACAAAAAGACCAGACAGGAGACTCCTTAAGTCTTGAGATATGTTAACACTATGTAAAATCTGACATTTATTGGTAATCATACTCAGAACGTTGTGTCATAAGAGTGCCAATTGTTTTGTTTAGAGGTACTTGCATCAGGCAAAAAGTGGAACTCGTAAAAATCTGCTTGCAGTAAATTGACTTTCAAAGTAGACTCAACAGTGTGCTGATCAACTCGCTTCAACATTTGGTAAGGAGACACCATATATAGGCCCCAGACCATCCGAAATCTACTACACACAGCTAGTTCCCCAACGCAAGCGATGCCAAGGATTCAATCATACACAGGCTTACTGCAAGAAGGAACCACGATGTGTCAAGTGCGCCGGACCACAGTAGTGCGAAAGAACTAAAGAACTAAAAGACAAACGAAACACTGAAGCATATGCCCAAGTGGTGGCACGAACAGAGAGAATCAACAATACTCGTAAGAGCACACAGCCTGATTCTATAATGTAGATCTTGTCTGTTATCCTTGAGAAGCTTGACGAACAAGGGAAGACAAATCAACCTCTTTTCGAGAGAATAAATTCTTAGGTAGGTTTTGGGGTTCAAGATGCATTTCAAAGGGAGGCAAACCGCTTTACGAAGCTTGTGTGGAATGCGGATGTAAGTTTTATTCCCCTGGTAAACCGACGATCTTATCGTCTTCTTTATTGCTAAGAATATTTCTGATAGTTACATCAAAGTCGAAGTAAGCTTTGACCTTTCCTCGGACGGTCCACTCTGGTCGTGGTGCAGTGGTAATCATCAGCCAAGAAATACAATTTCTATATGAAAAAATTGTGCAACGCAACTCTTGTGAATGGGAAATGATCAAAATACCAATGAAGGCATACCAGTATATGGTCAGTACAAATTCATAATCTATGTCTGTAGTTCTAACATAACACCACCCTGGCATGGAACATTTGCTGAGAACTACAACCAACGTGAAAATTCCGCCGGTCTCTCTCGAATGCTATCTAAGACAACGACCTCTGGGGAGTAGTGAATGAACATCTATGACCCGAACCATCTGCATTCCACCCAGTTTGTGTGACGAAACATAATACGAGTACGACTCTTGAACCTGAGCGAATTATAAAAACAGAAAATACTAACGATGAGTTTCATAAAAAACCTGACCCACCTAGGCTTACTAATGAAAAACCAAACTGGGATGGTTTAAGAATGAGGTTGAAGACGGTATTCATCGGTCGAAGTCGACCGATTCGTCGATGTCATACAGTACAATGCTTGGAATAACACTTCTTCCCAAAAAACAGTAAATTATCCACCTGAAATTAGAGATCTAGTTAAGGAGAAGCGGAAAGCGTGTCCACGTTGGCAACAAAGTCGAGCGCCGCAATATAAAACTCATCTAAATCGCTTATTGAATCAGATTCTAGGCTCGTATCTAGAAAATTTTACGGCGGGAAGAGAATCAAATTGCTCTCTATGGAAGCTGTTAAGGGTCTCAAAAAGCCCCATATTCAAGCAGCACCATTAAGAGAAAGTCTAAATGCATGGGTGAAGGAGATAAAGAAAAGAAGTCTTCGCTAAATATCTTGAGGAAATTGTTAAGCCATCCACAGGGCAACCACTCACAGAATTTGTTTTTCGGATGGACGAAACACCGGAATATAAAATAATGGGGGTGGCCGTGGTGCAGTGGTTAACATCATCGACCACCGAGCGGAAGGTTTATGGTTCAAATTCGCTTCTTAGCCAAGAAAAAGTAGTTCCTATACGGACAAAAAGTATGCAACGCTGTTGAGAATGGAAAGTGACCAGACATACTGCTGCAGGCATAACACTCACAGTATATGGTCAACCGAAATTCATCCTCTGCGTATGCAATACTAAAGTGCTTGAACGAAATACTACGGACTATAACCAACGCGGAATTTGGTCGGCTCTCGTCCTATCTAGGTCATGTCAAAATTAAGACTAATCTTACCAGTGAAGTTATCCAATTATTTAAATACATATCTTGCAGATAGATTTTGCATTAAATACGGAAGTGCGTACTCCGACTTGTGATTTCGGTTGGCGTTCCTCAGGGAAGTGTGCTCGGCCCACTTCTATCTACTATCTACTTTACCCTCGCGATGTACCGCAAACGGAAGATTCTATTCTAGCTACGTTCGCCGACGACACAGCTATTCTTTCAACGGGCAAATTGGTGGAGGAATCATCTATGAAACTGCAACATGCCCTTGACCGTGCAATTGACTGGACAAAGACCTGGCGAGCAGTACCTAACGACGCTAGATCTGTCCATGTTAATTTAACACTTGGATGATAAGAGTCATTTAGGTGAGGGCTCAAACAGTCAGTTGCCTCCTGAGCACAAAGAAACCACGATTAGCAAGAGTGATTCTTCGTTTGAATTCGGGACTGATGTCGTTGTTCCATGTCACTGCGGAGTCAAGGTAGACGAAGTCCTTAACTACCTCAATACTCCCCCCTCTGGTACGGGTTAGAATATAGCCGAGGTAAGGCATGCTAAGATCCGGAGGCTGGATTGAGGCTGTAAGGCAGCAGCCTCGATCCAGGGTTGGGAGTCAATGGGCTAAAAGTCCCCAGTTACTTAAAAGAATTCCTTTGAGTTTTCTTAATAAAACAAGGGACCTAAGAAGCCCCTAGATATTTAAAGAATTCCTTAACTGAGTTTTTAAGATTTTCATGGGCCTGGATGCGGGGACATGTATGCACCCAGGAAAACGAAGTGGCACATACATGTGTCAAGCAAAGTTGCAAATAAAATGACAAATATGTGTAATGTGCCTGGTTGGAGGCCCATGTTGAAGCACTGGGATATTCATCCCAGTCGAGTGTACTGAACTCCTAGGCACACTCAGGAATAATTGCATGGAAGGGGAGGTGCCAGACCTCGACCATTGGGGGGCTCATCTGGAAGTGACCTCGGCTCGAAGCTTCACCAGAGGCTATAATCTGTTACGACGGGGACTGGAGCCTGAACCGACTGTCGGTGGTCATCCGCCGAACTTCAGTCCGGTCCTGTCTCTGAGGTAGGCCTCCTAGTGGGAGTATCGCGGTGACAGCGGTTGCCCAATATCGCGGGAACATGTGTCCTGATGCAAGAGGTGTTAGGTAGACCTCAGCCGCCAGCAAAGGTAGTGCCACAACATGTTCACTAAATTGTACCAGGGTACCAGGGTACCTGTACTGCCCTGGGGCATCGGCCAATACTTGTCTTGGTCCCGAAGAAGTGGGTAGGCCCACCGGGGCATTAATCTGTAAAGGCAGGTGTCCACGTTAAGCCATATTTACTTACTACCTCAAACCAATACAAACGTTCTGGCCACGACGTGTCGGTAGTGAGCGTCCTTCTCTAATGACAGTATATATTTAGTTTAGCCCTTGGCGGTAAGCAAACCAAATTTCGCCGCCTCCGCCCTAATACTCGTAGACGCCTCATTGACATCTCGTTGTGTTCTTCCGATTATGTCAATGTCATCCGCGTATGCGAGGAGTTGTGACGATTTGAAATAAATTGTGCTTCTCGTGTTGCCCAATGGTTTTTAAGGGAGACGCGATCGATAAAAGCACGAGCGATTTCTGGCGGTAGGAAGGCTACTGCCTTCCGCCGTCATAGCTTTGTATTTTTGCTCTACTCCGCTGCGTTCGTGATATCCGTAGGCGCATCTGGGCTACTACAAGATAGTGGTTCGAGTCGATGTTAGCCCCTCGGAAAGTTCGAACATCAAGAATAGTAGAGGAGGGTCTGACGTCGATCGCGGTATCCGTAGGCGCATCTTGGCTACTACAAGATAGTGGTTCGAGTCGATGTTAGCCCCTCGGAAAGTTCGAACATCAAGAATAGTAGAGGAGGGTCTGACGTCGATCGCGGTATGATCAATCTGGTTGGTGGTCGAATGATCAAAAACCGCCAGGTGGCTTTGTGTATATCGAGGTGCTGGAAGCGCATACTAGTTAGAAGCAGATTTCGTTATCGGATGTACATTTAGTACAATTTTGATGTTATAGCTAGGACAATGGGCATACGTTCTGTCTAGGAGATCGTGTAACTCATCTTTGGCGAAGTCATCCTTGTCTTCTGTGTAGGCGTGGACGCAGATCAGGCTGTTGTTAAGAAATGTAGCCTTGATACGGATTGTAATGAGGCGTTCGCTCACATGCCGAAAGCTTGGGATTTTTTGCCTTAGAACAATCGTTGTCCTCTCTCCCCAATAACAGTCGCCGTAGTAAATGTCGCAGTTTATCATCCGCTTTATACCCGGTCCATTCCATCGCATTTCATGGATGGAGATTATGTCCGCTGTATAGCGGCCTAGTTGTTCGGCTGGCCTGTTTAGGGACCTAACAAGATCATTGTCCTTTTTTCGTTTTTTGCAAGTGTCGTCAACATTAATCCGGTCCGTTATATCTGAGGCTTATGGTTGTTTCGGAGTTTGTGTTTTCTTCTTACGGTTACGACTTATTAGGCCGTAGCCCAACCGACTATTCCTGTTTTTTGGCGCAGGAGGCTCGCCATTCGCGCTTCTCCGGTTGTAATTTCCATAGGAAATCTCCAGACGGCACCACTAGGAGGTGGGGATGGGACTTACTAGCAGTGCCGCAAGATCTTCGACTGCGGTGGCTCCTCTCGCTTTTTAGCAGGCCAGCATCCGTCGGATAGATGCTACCCTTACGAGGCGTTTGTTAGTCCTTTGCCATCTCCTCGCGCTATGTGGTCCTTTCAAATTCATACTCTGTGTGTGCAATTCTAATATAACACCATGAGTGCATGATGGAACAGTTGATGAGAACTACAACCAACTTGAAAATTCGGTCGGTTCCTCTCGAATGCTACCTAGGACAGGCACCCCTGGAGAGTAGTGAACGAGCATCTACACTCCTACGTAAGTAGACACTGCTGCGTAATCACTCGACGAACAAAATGTATTGCGCCTTCTTTAAAGGACAAAACCTTTTGACTTAGCGCGATATATCCGATACCAGAATACTAATCAGCTACCTTCCGGGACACTGTGGTCTGAGATACATATCATCTCGACAACCATTCGTCTGGAATTGGCGTAGAATCTGCAGAGCACATGCTTTGTATATGAGAAAACGTATCCTTCGCAGTGAGATTATGACTCCTGAGGGGATCATCAGGATCTCTCTTCTACAAGAGATAAATGGATAAACTCCTCGTCTGACCGGCTAGCAACCACGACAGATCTAAACAGTTCGCAGTGCCCATTACCATTTCATTGTTATTTTAGGTATCATATCACGAAATACGAGCATTTCCCCTTTTCTATTTATCCCCAAAAATATGCCTCGCGGCTGCCATGTGGTATAGCCAACCACCCCTAAACATATGCAAACGCACTCTAAACGCACTCTAAATTTTTAAAAAATTTCCTAACGTATAATGTCACACTCGCAGACACCTCTTTCGGCAAAGATGCATTTGGAATACTAGGAGTTGACGCATTCTTAGTGATCTAGTCCGCAATGATGCACTTTAAATGGTAACACATCTGCTCCATTCTGGGCTTGTAATTTCCTTGTAAATTGCTTGCAATCCTCGCTAATTTCCATTCTTTCCATTCCTTCATGGCAATAGAGAATGATTTGTATCCGTTGGTTGCACCTTTTTCCCAGAAAAAAGAAGGATGCGCCACGTGGAAAAAAAAGTGATCCAACTGCATGGTATCTACGAAAGGTGAACAGACCAGTCATTGACCCGCAGATGCAAGAAAAGAATGCGCAATTCGCTTCATACGAGTACACCTCTATGCCATTTTTTTGGTGTTAGCCAATGCAACAAAATATGTTCACCTGACCGAATCACCGAAAAAAATAAAGATACAAGATACACAACGGAGGACAGAAGAAACGAGAATATATACTCTTACACATCAGCACTAGCGTCAGTGTTATTGGTCTCTAAACCACATCGAGTTTCAATTGCTCCGGACATTAACTCACCGCTGCGCGGCTCTCTAAAGTGCAGCGAGTTGTGGTACGGCCTACTGGTTGCGCATTGTTTCATTTTGGGTAGTTAGAGCGATTATCTTTAACCATCTACCCTAACGCAGAAAAAGGAATACAAAAATGCAGAAATTATTCCGTACATAGATTGAAGAGTTGCAACGAAGCGTTGGCTGGTAAGTTCAAAGGAACTGCAGATAGGGATCGGATTGCATGCATCCGCAAAACTTTTTTATTTTCTCTTGGGTTTGACTTAAGATGGCACGGAGTAGCAATTGATTGAAGAGGCTGGGATCAGATTCTTTGCTAACCGTCTATGTGCTTCACATGAAAGCTTTAGTAACGAGTATACAACAAATCCGAGTTTCTAAGCGTCGACAAGCGACACATGCGGACACAAGCGTCTGTCAACGAACTCCTACTCTCACCTCCCCGCGAAGTAATACCTAACGGCAGTCCCGCGGGGAGAGTGGTTGAAGGGTGCAGGGTGTGTACGTAGGCGTATTCCTGGCACCGAATATTCAGGCTTGCGAATCGTACAATCGTACATGCCAGTAGTCCGGGCTACTGGTATCTTTTGAAGATGCCACATCCGTTTGGCGCAACCAAAAAACAAAAAAAAAAAAACCTCCCCGTGGTGAAACTTGGGAGCCTAGGACGAAGATGGGTCCGACCCCCGTGGGAACTAGTTGCGGACTGCTAAGGTGAAAGGGGGAAGTGTTAGAGCAAGTCGTCTCCAGGGCTTACCTCGTCTACAGGACAGCGACGGATTAGCTAATCAATCCATCGGCCAATGGTTGCGGTGTCCACATCTCCGGTTAGTGGGAGCCACTTGGACAACATCCCTTTTGGAGCTACTCGAACATATTTCCAAGTCCAAGTCCAAAAGGTGATGACCAAGGTCGGTCGGGACCCTGGAAAAGAGACGGCGGCGGATGAGCCCTACATAGTAGAGCCAATGGTGGCGCTCTTAACCTTAGCGAGGTTACCGTCACCGGATACACCCAAACCCTTCACAATAGGGCATAAAAATGGGCCTGTCCTCCAAGTTGGGGGTAACCACAAGCCACGGATAAGGACGGATAAGGACAGTGAATTTCGGCTCTCTACATGGAATGTTTGGTCCCTTAATAGACCACGTGCAGCCGATGAACTCGCGGAGGCCCCTGACTGCTACAAAGCAGACATTAACGCAATCCAGGACGTGCGATGGAATGGGCCGGGCAAAATGAGGATGAAAAATTGCGACATCTATTACGGCGATTGGTACAGAGGGAGAAAGCAGCGCTTATTTGAATGTGGATTTGTTGTTCGAGGCAGTCAAAAAGTCCTAAGCTTTAAATAGATAAGCGAGCGCCTCATAACAACCCACGTCAAGGTTAAATTCGGCAAGATGAGCCTGATTTGCGCCCACGCCCCGTCAGTGGACAACGATGACTTATATGATCTCCTAGAAAGGACATACGATAAATGCCCCAGCTACGACACCAATATTGTTCTGGGAGACTTCAATACACATCTGCGAAAGGAAGAAGTCTTTGCCTGCACGACAACACATCGGGGAACGGACTTAGACTGGTCTATTCAGCCTCGATGCGGAACTTCTCTGTAGTGCGTATGCGGTTCCCACACCTCAACATCTATAATGGGACCTGGCGGTCCCCTGATCAATCAACCGTCAACCAGATTGATCACATTGCGATCGACGTCAGCCACTCCTCCAGTATTTCCAATGTCCGAACCTTCCGAGGAGCCAACCTCGACTCGCATCATTTCCTTGTTGTGGCCAGGGTAAGAACACGGATATAAAAAAAAAACAAGGGAGGTGAGAAAGAACACCAAGGCTTGACGTCGGAAAGCTCAACCAACCGCAAGGAATTTCGCCAAGTCTCCCAAAAACTCTCTGAATGTTCGACGCTGCCTGCACTAACGGTAGAAGAAATGTGAAAGCGTTGCCACAAAGCTATTAAAGAAACTGCCACTGACACCACCGCCCAGGAAAAACCTGTGGTTTGACGACGAGTGCAGGCAGGCCCACGCAGCCAAGCAAGACGCCTACAAGGCAATGCTCTATCGAAAGACGAGAGCTGTTCGTGAGCTCTACGAACAAAAAGGAGAGAAGAGAACCGGCTTCTCAAAAAGAAAAGGAAGAAGCGTGAGAAGCGTGCGGTCGAAGAGATGAAGAGATGTTACGGCAGGAATGAAGTCCTGAAATTTTACTAGAAAGTAAAACAGATCTCCAGTGGAATGAATTTCGGACTGATGCCTGCCGGGACGAAAATGGATAAGCGGTAGTGTAGAGTCTCGGTCGGTGCTGAGAATTTGGAGGAGTCATTTCTACAGACTGAATGGGGCCAGGCTTTCGGGGCTTGGTATGTTCACCCTAGCGCAAAGCGACTACAGACAAAAACTGCATGCTCTGTGTCCTCTTTAGAGTTTGGACAGTGTAGACACAGCGGCGACCCATCATCTCCAAGATACTTCCGACAGCCGCTGTGTCCAGAGAGAAACTGCGAGAGGTGGTAATTACAGTCTTCTGCCGTTCTCGATGTCCAAGTCTCGATCACGGGAATAAGCCTATACGTCCACCTCTTATACGCTTTGCCTGCTACCAGTCAGACGCTTGCCTGTGATATACCATCTTGAGCTCGTCCGGCCGGATGTCGATGGAAAGCATTCCTGCCATGACGAACGCTGGGTCATCTGAGATGGGTCTTTAATCCGCTGACTGTCCTTAATGCACAGAGTCTATAGACAGACGTCATCAGCCGTTTCAGTCGTCGTACTGCAAATTTTTCAGCCCAAATTGGGGCAGCGTGCAGTAGGACTGGACTGACCGCTCGTGAGAGTAGGATCCTTCGCGCATATCCGGGCTTCATTCGAGAGAATTAGTGAGAGTGCTCCTTGTGTAAGTGATCCCTCCTCGTTTGCGTACCTTAAGTGTTCCCTAAAGGAGAGGCTATTGTCCAGCATAACCCCTAGGTACTTCACTGAATCCTTAGAACTAATCGTCTGATCTCCGACTAAGAAGCTCGCATATTCCATCTTCTTGCCGCTGGTTATGAGCACAGCCTCGTACATAATATTTTACAGTTGAGGGCCGAGGACTGATCCCTGTGGAACTCCCGCCGTTATACTGTAGAACTTGCTGCCTTCGCCGTGTGGTACATAAGCTTCCTGGTGTTGAAATAGTCCATGACTATCTTCACCAAATAGGGGGGTACCCATGGCCATTAGATATCCTCGTATGTGCATCCAGCTAGCCGAGTTAAAAGCATTTTAAACGAGGCCTGTTCTCCCAGGTGGTTTCTTTGCTTTTGGCAGTAGTATCAGGTGCTGCAATATCCACTGTGTGGGGAAGACACCCCACTTGTAGACATTTTCCAAACGTGTGCTCGAAAGCATCTAGTCTGGCCATAATTTAGAACCCCATCAGATCCGGGTGCTTTGTTAAGAGAGCTCCTCTAATGTAATTAGAGGAATCTCAACAGTGCTTATCCTCGCCGTACTGCTGATAGTTCCCCAAGTAGGAAGAGGACCTCTATTGCTTTTTATTCGTTTGGTGACCAACCTGCATTCTTTACCCCAAGGGTCTAGGTCGGCTTCCTCGCAAAGCCTTTTTGAA
This sequence comes from Eumerus sabulonum, assembly GCA_951905685.1. Classification (NCBI taxonomy): domain Eukaryota; kingdom Metazoa; phylum Arthropoda; class Insecta; order Diptera; family Syrphidae; genus Eumerus; species Eumerus sabulonum. Next base: position 110,138,910 of record OX645062.1, on the reverse strand, counting down.
ACACCTTGATTTGCTTTCTTGAATTGGGGGAACCGTTCCTGGAAGTCTGGCCTATTTCGAGGTCGTTGGGATTTTCTTCGTGCTCTGAAGCAGTTCGCTCTTAGCCTCCACCAGTAATACGGGGAGCCCCTTTTGCTGGATTTCCTCCTAGGCATCGTTGCGTCGCATGCTGTAGTTGGCGCCAGTCTTAATTTCTTGGAGATTGCTTCTGCAGAAGCATCGTTATCCACCTGGAACCTGTTTGGTTTGGACACTGTTTCCGTTTTCTCTCGCCAATCTTCCTCACTCACTCTCCATGTTATTTTTTCGTGAGAGAGTTGCACACAACTGTTATGACGACTATTGACGACCTACCAGCTTTGTGTTTCCAGAAGGATTCTTCCAGTGCGTCTGTGTGTCTCCCGCAATTACAACTGGGTGTTTACCTTATGCATGAGTAGGAGGCTTCCAAACTCCTCCAATGATAGTCAAGGGGGAGCATAACAGCTATATAAGTGAATTCCGTCTATCCTGGTGGTTACGAAGTATTAGCCCGTTGACCCATTTCCTGTACTGGATGTCTTCCACAGGCCCAAATTGCAGCGTTCATTGTGTTGTCGTTTGTCCAGCTGCTACAGTCTAAGTTCACTTGTAACTGCTACATCTATCTTTCCCTCGTCTATCGTCTGTGCGAGTATATCTTGTGCGGCTGCGCAGTGATTAAGGTTTATTTAAATCACTTTCATTGTTGGTTTTCTGACAGCGTGGTCTGCGCTTTCTGGTCAGGAGACTTTGCACCAGAAACACGAAGCTTCTGTGATATATAGTTTAGCAATGTGGCCTTCTACTTCGTATTTTCTGCACTGTTTTGAGCGATCTTTCACGCAAGTACACTAACGAGCTGTGTGCCCAAATTCGAGGCACCTGAAGCATCTGCTTAGATTCCTGCGTATGCAACAGATCACCCAGCCGATCAACACCTAACCAGATTGCAGGAACTTGTTTCCGCTTTCTACTGGGAGGCTTAGGGTTGCAAATTAGGTGCCTCCGAATTGGGAATTGATCGCCTTGCCGATGTCCCTCCTAGTGCTGACCTTATCAATGTCTTTGATCTCCACGGTGTTCTTTGCGATAGGGCTCGTACATCCCCTAGATTTTCACCTATGACCTCGTTGTAGCGAGTGGTCTTCTGGCCGGACGATTTCAGTTGGAAGAGCAGTGCCACCCTTTGGGTTCTTCTAATCATGGAGACAGATTCTCCCAGATCGCACAGCTTTGGGTCTGCTTTGACTCGTCGAAAAACGTCGGCTTACGAAAGTTCTCCTTTTGCCGCCAATCGCGTGAGGTCTCTGTCTTCTCCTCGGCCTACCGCCTTGCTGCCTTGCCGCCTTTTTGGATTTCCGTCGACCCCTCCTCGCCTCCTGTGCTTAGCTTAGCTACTTGGCGCGGCATTACCTTGTTGCTTCTGAGCGCCTCGCTTACGCCTGATCGATCTGCCTTGGGCTGAGAAAATTTTTCCGTCCCCGACGCAACTGTTTTTGGCTGTCGCTTTGATGGCGGAGCGTCGTTTTCTGCATCCGGTTTCCTTTCTGGTATTGTGACAAGTTTCAGACATGGGGAGGTATCTCGATAGTAGCCAGTTCGTAGAGCGCATTGATGCTCTCTATGGCGTCTCTACTTGACTGATGAATGGTGCTCCTCTTACCCTCTTATAACAATTCCACGGCAGTTTTGATTCGCTCTCCTAGCCTGTGGAAGGCTGATGTCGTGTTGCTGCCTATCGGTGTCACGCGGGGCTTAGTCCTTGGGTCTACTCCGGGACTCGGGTTTGCTGCTTGGCCGATAGGCGACCTTTGCAGTATGTTGCTCCTTTGGAACGGCTTGTCTTCCTTATTCACGTCATTACTCTGCATTTTAGTTTTTTATTTATTTTTTCTTAATGTGGGGCTACTGCTATCAAACAGCATTTGGCACTGCGACCTTTACAGATCTATTGTGCTTGCTAGCCGATTAGCCGAGGAGCTTCTCCACTTCTCTAGTGAAGTTGAGAATGCTTCTCGTAGGAGCCGAGGTGATCCCCTCAGGAGCCATAACTTCACTGAGAAGGATACGCTGTCTAAGATGGCAAAGCGCAGCACACCTACACAGTATGTGTTCTGCAGTCTCTTCGTCCTCGAGACAGCGCCGACACACAGTTTCAGATGAGAGGCTAATTTTGTTAAGATGATATCTCAACAGGACAAGTAGTTGATTCCTGGAAATTCGCATCCGTACCTTGGCTGCAACAAGGTAATGATCCGAGTCGATGTTGGCTCCTCGAAAGGTTCAGACATCTAGGATGCTGGAGGAGTGCCTGCCGTCGATCGCAATGTGATCAATTTGATTGAGTGTTGATTGATCGATAGACCGCCAGGCCCCCTTATGGATGTTGAGGTGTGGGAATCGTGTACTTGCTACCACGAGATTATGTCCACTAGCCTTAGTCCGTTTTCTGACGTTACCCAGCTTCGCATTGAAATCTCATAGAACGATTTTGGTGTCATAGCTGGGACATTGGGCATATGTTCTGCCTAGGAGATCATAGAAGTCGTCTTTTTGTCCGTCATCTTTCTCCTCTATGGGGGCGTGGACACATATTAAACTTATATTGGCGAGATTGGCTTGATGCGGATAGTTATGAGGCGTTGGCTTACATGTTGGAAGCTTAACACGTTTTTCCCGAGTCGGCATCGAATAACAAATCCGTATCCGAATAAGCGTTGTTTATTTTCTCTGTAGCTGTTTCCATAGTATTTATCACATTTTTTCATCCGCTTTTTGCCTGGTCCATCCCATCGCACTTCTTGGAGCGCGGTAATGTCTGCCTTATAGCAGCCGAAAGAGTTGACCAGTTGTCCGGCTGCACATGGTCTGTTGAGGGTCCTACCGTTCCACGTGCAGATCCGGAATTCGTTTCCTTTTGGACGTTTGTGGGGGTCATCAACATCCGTCCGTATCCAAGGCTGTTGGCTGTCTCTGAACAAATATTTATTTTACGCGATAGGGATGTTAACCCTAAGAGCAGCCCCCAACTTGGAGGGCCAGGTTCGTCTTTCCCCAGGAACAAGGGGTCAGGTCCCCAGGAACAAGGGGTCAGGTCGCTGCACACTGCCTGGCGGGTGCCAGTATAGCGGTGGCGGGGGCCAGGCGGAGGCTTTGTGTCATCTTGGATTGAGCAGAGACAGAGATTGAAGCTGGCGTTTGCCATGTTAAACGCGATCGCATCAAATTAATGTTGACGACCCTTGCGAAAAACGAGAAAAGGACAATGATCTTGGGCCCTGTACGTGGCATGTTATGTCCCTAAACAGACCACGTGCAGCCGAACAACTTTTTTTTTTTTTTTTTTTTTTTTTTTTTTTTTTTTTTTTTTGTTTGTTTATTTAAAATTTCATAATTTCATATATAATTTCAGTTTGGTTTACAATTTAGAATAACATAACAATGAAGATATGATAGGTATGAAATATAAGAATATAAGAATGGCATTCTATATTTTATATACTTAAGTAATAAAAATAGAGTCGAATGCCACTTCAAAGTGTACAATTAGACATTATATTTTAATTTATTTGGGTGGGGTGACCCTTGAGAGACAAAATTTAAAATTTAAGATATATATATATGTATGTATTACTTTAAACTTCATAAGGTAAGCAACAAGGACTATGATTTAAATTAGACCAGACTGTCAGAAAGAATAGATTCCATGCTAGAGAAATTGAAATTGAGGAGCCAATTTTTTACTAGTCTAAGAAATGTTCCTGGTACAGTTGTTTTTCTGAACGAAAGTGGTAGTTTATTGAATAAACGATTAGACGAAATATCATAAAAATTACGATAAGCAGTAGTATGGAAGGAAGGCACAGAAACTAAGTACGAAAAGTTCACACGTAAGTTGTAATTTGACATTAAACGAAAATTACGATTACCTGATTTAAAAAAAAAAGCACTTCAATATCTTAAAGCAGTACAAATGACGAACAGGGAGAATCTTTAAGTCACAGAACAAAGGGTAACTAGGATGACGTACAGGTTTTCGGCATAGTTTTCGAAGAATGTATTTTTGTAACAATAGGAGAGAATTAATTTTATTTTTAAAAGTACCACCCCAGCAAGCAATACCATATTGTAACTTTGAGTGAAAAATGCCAAAGTATATAGTCTTCAAGAGCGATGTGGAACAGACCTTGCGCAAATAGAAAAAATGCCTAAGTGTAGAACGACAATAGATTCTTAAAGCATCTACATGTTTCGAGAAGCACATTTTCGAGTCAATGATAAGCCCTAGATACTTAAATTCATTTACGTTCTCGATTCGGAAGCATTTGTCACTGCAACTTAGATTGTCATTAAAGGTAGGAGAAGTTTAGTCGGACCTACAATTGCAAACATTAAGTTCGAATTTTTGGCACTCTGGCGAGTGAAAGTAGATATTAATTTCGGGGACTGGAGATGGTGACAAACTAAAAAACATTACCTTAGTCTTTGCACTTATGACCAACTTGTGCTTGGAAAACCAGGTTCTTAGAAGATGAAGGTCCATATTTATGCCAGAAATCAGGTCTAGGCAACTATCTGCGCCATACGTGAAACCTACATCATCTGCAAAAGCAGTTAACGCGCCTTGGAACTTAAGTGCAAACAGAGAATTTATATATATAAGAAAAAGAATGGGGCCTAGAACGGAGCCTTGAGGTACGCCTAGCTTTAAAAACATAATACCACTTCTAGTTTCTTCAATCTTCACTGTTTGGGACCTATCTTTCAAGTACGAACTAAACCAATTTAACATGAAACCTCGTAATCCTGCCTTTTCAAGTTTATTGAGGAGAATGGAGTGGTCAACCATATCAAAAGCTTTACAGATATCAATAAAAAGACTAGCAGTAGCCTTCTTATTATCCAGGTTAGACATCACATTACCACAAAATTTTAAGAGTGCATCCTCGGTTGATTTACCTTTTTGGAAGCCAAATTGTGATGGATTGAAAAACTTAGTTTTTTGGAGATAACTCACTATCCTATTTTTTATAAGCTTTTCGAAAACTTTGCTTAAGGCTGGGAGAAGAGAGATAGGTCGATAATTAGACATTTCTATAGTAGAGCCCTTCTTGTATAGTGGAATAACATCTGCACACTTAAGTTCGTCTGGGAAAACACCTTCATAAATACAGCGATTAAAAATATAAGACAGAACATCTATTAAATATAAAGCAACTTTTTTAAGAAAGGAACTTGAAATACCATCACTACCACAAGAATTAGTATTTTTTAAGGTTCCCATTACCTTTAAAATTTCAAGTGGAGTTATGGGTACATAGACGAAACTGTTACAAGAAATCGGGTCGATTTTAGTCAAACAGCTGGGACAAAGAGGCTGAATAGAATCTGGTTGCAAGTTGGTAGCTATATTGGTGAAATATTTATTGAAAGCATCAGCAATAACCAATTTGTCAGAGACAACACAATCATCGACACGAAGAACGGTCGGTTTCTTATCGGCTGAGCGTTTATTCAAAATATTGTTAACTAAGTTCCATTCATTTTTTAGGTTTCCTCTAGCAGAATTGAATCGAGAACGGTAGTAATTATCCCGACAAATTGGTATTTCCCTTTTTAGTTCAGTACACAATTTTTTATATTTACTTTTAAATCTAGAATTTGTTGGGTACTTGCGGAGTTTCATTCTAAGTTCATTTTTGGTCTTTACTTTTTTCAATAAGTACGTAGAAATCCAAGGCTTTAGCCTTTTAGGGGAACTTTTGGGAAGACAAGTAGAGGAACAACTAAGGATATGATTCTTAAGGGAAGCAATGAACATTGAATATGAGGTTGCAGCATCTGAACACAGATAAACATCATCCCAGAACTCAGTAGAAAGCTTGTATTTAATCTTGCTATAGTCAATCTTCATTAACTTGCTTTTGCTCTTCGAATTGGAAGTAATTAACTTGTTGTTGGAAATACTAAACAAAAGTCCTGTCATAGAGTGGTCAGTAATCATAAGATCTAAGACACATTTCTTACAACTACCAAATGAAACATTTTTAAACCGCCCATAAACATGATCTAAACAACTACAGGAGACAGATCTGGTTGGTTCATTCACAAAGCTTGTAAGGCCGTGAGAAGCTAGCATTGTCATATAATTTGAAACTATATCACTACTTTCTAAAATGTTAATATTGAAATCTCCTATTACAATTAGATTTTCTGATTTTTCACTTTCAAGAAGACCAGCTAATTCTTCAATGAACTTATTAACATAAAACATATGCAGTCTGTAAACACATAAAAAGACATAGATCTCATGATTAATATCAATAGATACTTTTAATACATCTGCACATAGAAAATCAACATAAACAACTTCGCGAACGAAGTATTCCTCTTTCTCTTTTATAAAACAACCTACACCACCAGCAGCGTAATTTTCATTGGTGTTAGCATAAAACTTAAAACCGGGCATGTAATAATCATTTTTTTCAATACCATAAATCCAAATTTCGGACACAAAAACAATATCAGGAACACACAAAAAAGAATCAACATGAGTAACAAGTGAGGAAAAATTTTCTCTAAGACTTCTGACATTCTGGTGTACAATAAAGAATTTGTCTTTGCCACAAGGAACATTAGTAACATCAATACCAGAGCTCGAACTACTAGGATTGAAGGAGGAAATGTCATCGAAAATATCATTAAAATCTATCATTATGTAAAGGGAGAAGATAGATAAATAAATAAATAAATAAGAGCACTAAATTAGTGCAAGATCAGTAAAAGATCTAAGAGATATGACTTTGCCTCCTTCAACCTTACGGACAAGAATTTTATTGTCTTTGAACCAAACATATTTGGCACCTTTTTGTTTAGATGTTTCCTTTGCCCTCATGAGTAGCGCTCTCGAGTAATTAGTGAGAGAGTTATTTATGTAAATACTGGGTCCTTTGTTGCTGCTCTTGGTACTCTTGCTGCTGTTGTTGTTGCTACTGCTGCCCGATCTGATGACAGTACTCACGCTTGCTCTAAGTTTGTTTATATTAGCCTTTTTTGCACTCATAACTTCCTGCTTTGTATGTACATCAGAAAACTTAACACATATGATGGACTTCGGAATTGATACAGCCGCATCACTTCTTGTTTTGGCTTGTATCTTCTTTAGGAAGCATTTTTCAATTTTGTCGTCCGGAACATCAATAGAGAGAGTTTTGTTGAAGAGCTCTTTCGTCTTGGACATGACATTATTTTCGTTGACATCTGACACTCCAACAATATCAATACAATTGTCTAGAAGTTGTTGTTGCTGCCAATTGAGTTTGCTCTCCAGGAAACATATTTTCTTCTTCAGTTCCGTGTTCTCTGTTTGTAGCAGACTGAGTTGCAGAAGGAAACGATGGTTAACTTCCTCTAGGCTAGTAATCTTTTGATAGATCATTTGCAGAGTGCATCCATCACTATCATTAGACCGGGCAGGTGATGTTTTGGTGGTAGAGCTTTTGACTTGAATATTGTTGCTGTTGATAGACGGCAATGCGTTGTTGTTGTCTGGCACTGGGACTGCTGATAGCGGCAAGAGTAGAGAACGTCGTCTAATTACTGTACATTTATCACAGCGAAAAGCATTTCCACTCGTTTTAATGTAGTCAGCATCATGTTCTGTGATATTCACACAAGAATAATGAAAAAAATGTGAGCAGTCGTTGCAACTTATTTTCGTTAAGCAATTGCGATCAATTTTTTGCGAACACACTGAGCAATTCATGATGAAAATTTAAATAAGTAAGAACTACGATTCTATAACGCGCACCCCACGCACAGTTCACTTAAACATCTATCCGACAACTTGCAGACACCCTAATGATGGCTTCACCAAAAATGGGTTCTACGATTTCCTACACAGAACGCATGTCCAATATCCCAGCAAAATTCTACTAGGAGACTTCGATGCTAAGCTGGGTATGGAAAGCATCGGCAAACACAGCCTACACGGCACCATATCTGATAATAGACACAGGCTGATTCATCTTGCTAAGGGGCGAAGTCTCCATCTAGACAGTATGCGCTGCCCGCACCTCGATATACAACAAGGCACCTGGCGGTCGCCAGATCAATCAATCACTCACCAGATTGATCCCACCGTAATCTACGGCAGACACTCTTCCAATAGGTAATCTTGATGCTCAAACTTTCCGTGGGGCTAATATCGACTCGGAACACTATCTTGTAGCACACAAGATGCGCCGGAGTTGGATAAGAACGCAAAGTTTTGCCGTCGGAAAGCTACTATCGCCAGAAACCGGTCGTTTGCGGATCACGTGAAACTTTTGCAAATAAGCCGTGGTCTGGTGCATCTAAGACCTGACTCCACTTACTGGACAGAATACCAAATCGCGCGATAAGACTCATAGGATCGCTGGATCATGGCAGGAATGTCTCCTGCCTTTCATTGTTTTATCGTTACTTCCATCATACGTGGAAGTCGTACTGTGGAACGCGTTACCTCGTCCGGACTTCCCCCCTCAACAGAACATGCAGATATTTAAGACCAATGTCAATAAGCACCTCCTCTTCCTCTCCCTATTACCTTCTACTCCCACAACGTTTACCTGCAGTTATAAGACCATAGCCTTGATTGCGCGCATAACTATACAAAAAAACCAAAAAAAAAAATCTGAAGTTTTGGACTACACGGCTACACCACGAAGAAACACCTGGTTCGATGTCGAGTGCAAGAGGACTACCACAGCGAAGCAGGAGGCATATAAAGCCTCGCTGTATAGAAAAACAAGAGCAGCTCGTTAGCTCTACGAGTTAAAAGGAAGGGAGGAGCATAAGCTTTACAGTAGAAACAAGAAAAAGCACGAGAAGCATGTGATTGAGGACTTGGAGAGGTGTTACTGCAGGCGTGAAGTTCGAACGTTTTACCAACAGATACAACGAAGATACCAGAACGGAAGTCTGTAGGGATAAGAATGGACACCTAGTACTTCTGATAAAATATGGAAAAATAATATGAGAAAACCACTTCTTCTTCTTCTCTGATGGCGCTACAACACATGACGGGCCAGTGCCAAGCTTTACTCAATCACCCATGTTGTCTGTGCTTTATTTTTCACACTGGTAAAATGCACCTACAGATTGGATCACCACTTCTGCAGATTGTATAATGGCGAGGATAGTCAATATACCGCTGTCAGAGGAATGATCCACTTCTTTATGACGACGATCGAAGAGAATTTCGTCACCCAAGTCGAATAAAGCTGCTGGCGCAGATGGACTGCCTCCTCAGTTCTTCGAAGCAGATGGAGATGACCTAGTTAGGAGCATGCACCAGCTCATCTGCAATATATGGTCAGAGGAAAGCATGCCCGAGGAATGGAGTCCCAGCATCGTCCTCCCGGTCCACAAGAAGGGGGCTTCTTTCATTGGGCGAACAACAGAGAAATAAGCCTCCTTCACATCTACTACAAAATCTTCCCTGCCGTTTTGTGTGAACGCCTGAAGTTTAAAATAGGCTAATAGGTTCTTATCAGTGTGGCTTCAGACCAGGGAAGTTCACTATTGACCAAACCTTCACACTACGGCAAATCCTTGAAAAAACCAATGAAATTCAGGTTGACACTTACCACCTATTTGGCGACTTCAAAACCGCATACGACAGCGTAGGTAAAGACGAGGTATACAACACCATGTCCAGCTCTGACATCCCGGTTGAATTCGTCAGGCTATGCAGAATGGCTTTGAAGAATGCTCCCTGTTCCATCCGAATCGGTGCAGACTTGACCGATAGTCTCGTTTTCCAAAAAGGATTTAGACAGGGTGATGCGCCTTCATGTGACTTCTTCAACATCGTATTAGAAATGATTGTGCAAAAATCACTGGCCAACAGGAGAGGCACAAGATATTTCAAATCCTCACAACCCCTCGCATAGCGAATGACATTGACATAATCGGAATAACACAGCGAGGCGGAGGCGGTGAAAATTGGTTTGGCAGTAAATGAGGGCAAAACTGAATTTACGCCAAAAATGACGCTCACCACCAGAACGTTTGTATTGGCAGATATAAGTTTGTGGTAGTTAAGGACTTCGTCTGCCTTGGGTTCGCAGTGACCTGTAACCGGAGGCAACTGAGTATAAGCCCTCTCCCGAACGACAAAGTTGATTCTATACAAGACCCTTATCATCCCGATCCTGCTGTACTGCGCAGAAGCATGGACGCTATCAAAATCGGATGAGGTGGCCGTTTCGAGATGAAGATTCTGCGTGGGATTTCGGTCCTGTAAACGCAGACGGGGAATGGAAGGAAAGATTCAACCACCAGCTTAACGGGCTGTACAGCGACATGAGTCTGGTCAGTCGTCTACGGATTCAACGCCTAAGATGGCTAGGTCATGTAGAGCGAATGGACACCACGGCTCAAGCTCGGAGAGTCTTTGAATCGAACTCCGAGGGACGAAGAAATAAAGAACGGCCGCACCTAAGATGGCGCACACAGGTGGAAGGGGACCTCATCCAATTAAGTTGTTAAAAATAGGAACAGGCGATACCATATCCCAACAATTCCCTAAATACTTTTATAACGGACACTGAGAAAGCAAATGTACTGACGTTAACTTTCAAGCGTAACCATAATATCACATACAGCTTCCTCTTCTTCTTTGGTGGCGTTACAGCCCATGAAGGGCCAAAGCCAAGCTTCTCTGCCTCACCCATGTTGTGTGTGATTTATTTTTCTCACAGGTGAAAGGGACATACAGTTGAATTCCGATCGCGACCGGCGGCATGAGTCGAGAAGCTTTTCCATGGAAAGTTTACTATGGGGGGTTTTGCCAGTACCCCTCCGAGGAGGAACGTCGCGAAATAAACATTCGATGGCGTTGGTGTTATCGGGATCCGATCTCGCTCATCGTGCGCCAGAGTCCAACACACTTACCACTGCGCCACGGCGCCCTCAAAACCATCATTTACGTGGTTATATTTCAAGCGATGTGGAAGGGCGCCGTGGCGCAGTGTTGGACTTAGACGCACGATAAACAAGGTCTGTTCCTGAAAACACCAATGCCACCGAATGTGTATTTCCGGTGTTCCTCCTCGGCGGAGTACTGGTGAAAGCCCCCGTAGTATACTTGCCATTAAAAAGCACACTCTAAGCCACTCAAGTCAAACGAATGAATTTAGCCTTAACTTTTAAGCGTTATATTATCACAAAAAGACCAGACAGGAGACTCCTTAAGTCTTGAGATATGTTAACACTATGTAAAATCTGACATTTATTGGTAATCATACTCAGAACGTTCTGTCATAAGAGTGCCAATTGTATTGTTTAGAGGTACTTGCATCAGGCAAAAAGTGGAACTCGTAAAAATCTGCATGCAATAAATTGACTTTCGAAGTAAACTCAACAGTGTGCTGATCAACTCGCTTCAACATTTGGTAAGGACTCCAGACTCCAGGTATAGGCTCCAGACCATCCGAAATCTACTACATAAAGCTAGTTCCCCAACGCAAGCGATGTCAAGGATTAAATCATACACAGGCTTACTGCAAGAAGGAACCACGATGTGTCAAGTGCGCCGGACCATAGTAGTGCGAAAGAACTAAAGAACTAAAAGTCAAACGAAACACTGAGGCATATGCCCAAGTGGTGGCACCAACAGAAAGAATCAACATAAACTCGTAAGAGCACACAGCCTGATTCTATAATGATGATCATGTCTGTTGTCCTTGAGAAGCTTGACGAACAAGGGAAGACAAATCAACTTATTTTCGAGAGAATAAGTTCTTAAGAAGGTTTTGGGGTTCAAGATGCATTTCAAAGGGAGGCAAAACGCTTTACGAAGCTTGTGTGGAATGCGGATGTAAGTTTTATTCCCCTGGTAAACCGACGTATTGGCCAACGGATCTCGCAAAAACACCTGATCTTATCGACTTCTTTATTGCTAAGAATATTTCTGATAGTTACATCAAAGTCGAAGTAAGCTTTGACCTTTCCTCGGACGGTCCACTCTGGTCGTGGTGCAGTGGTAATCATCAGCCAAGAAATGCAATTGCTATATGAAAAAATTGTGCAACGCAACTGTTGTGAATGGGAAATGATCAAAATACCGGTGAAGGCATACCAGTATATGGTCAGTACAAATTCATAATCTGTGTCTGTAGTTCTAATATAATACCACCATGGCATGGAACATTTGCTGAGAACTACAACCAACGTGAAAATTCCGTCAGTTTCTCTCGAATGCTATCTAAGACAACGACCTCTGGGGAGTAGTGAATGAACATCTATGACCCGAACCATCTGCATTCCACCCAGTTTGTGTGACGAAACATAATACGAGTACGGCTCTTGAACCTGAGCGAATTATAAAAACAGAAAATACTAACGATGAGTTTTATAAAAAACCTGGCCCACCTAGGCTTACTAATGAAAAAACAAACTGGGATGGCTTAAGAATGAGGTTGAAGACGGTGTTCATCGGTCGAAGTCGACCGATTCGTCGATGTCATACAGTACACTGCTTGGAATAACACTTCTTCCCAAAAAACAGTGACTTATCCACCTGAAATTAGAGATCTAGTTAAGGAGAAGCGGAAAGCGTGTCAACGTTGGCAACAGAGTCAACGTTGTCAACGTTGGCGCCGCAATATAAAACTCATCTAAATCGCTCATTGAATCAGATTCTAGGCTCGTATCTAGAAAATGTTACGGCGGGAAGAGAATCAAATTACTCTCTATGGAAGCTGTTAAGGGTCTCAAAAAGCCCCAAATTCAAGCAGCACAACTAAGGGAAAGTCTAAATGAATGGGTGAAGGAGATAAAGAAAAGAAGTCTTCGCTAAATATCTTGAGGAAACTTTTAAGCCATCCACAGGGCAACCACTCACAGAATTTGTTTTTCGGATGGACGAAACACCGGAATATAAAATAACTTAAAGCTTAACGCAAACAAGACTCCTGGCTATGATCTAATTACAGGAGAAGTTCTCAAAGTTATACTAAGTAAGGCTTTACTAAACCTCTTGTTTCCTCTTCTTGGTTCCAAAGTCGGATAAAGCACTAATGGACAAGAATTATTTTCGTCTGTTTTCACTGTTGCCGATCATTTCAAACGTTTTTGAGTGAATTTTCCTTAATCGCTTGAGAACGATCATTGAAGAAAGGCGTCTCTTACCAGATCATCAGTTTGGTTTCTGAAGCAAGCTTTCAACTGTTGGCCAAGTACTTCGAATAACTGATGTAATAGAAAAAGCACTCGAACATAAACCAATATGTTCAATTGTATTCGTTGACGTGTCTCAAGCCTTTGACTAAGTGTCGCCTTCTTGACATGTCAGGCCTTCATGTCAAAATTAAGACTAATCTTACCAGAGAAGTTATCCAATTATTTAAATACATATCTTGCGAATAGATTTTGCATTAAATACGGAAGTGCGTACTCCGACTTGTGATTTCGGTTGGCGTTCCTCAGGGAAGTGTACTCGGCCCACTTCTGTATCTACTTTACCCTCGCGATGTACCGCAAACGGAAGATTCTATTCTAGCTACGTTCGCCGACGACACAGCTATTCTTTCAACGGGAAAATCGGTGGAGGAATCATCTATGAAACTGCAACATGCCCTTGACCGTGCAATTGACTGGACAAAGACCTGGCGAGCAGTACCTAACGACGCTAGATCTGTCCATGTTAATTTTACACTTGGATGATAAGGGTCATTTGGGAGAGGGCTCAAATAGTCAGTTGCCTCCTGAGCACAAAGAAACCACGATTAGCAAGAGTGATTCTTCGTTTGAATTCGGGACTGATGTCGTTGTTCCATATCACTGCGGAGTCAAGGTTGACGAAGTCCTTAACTACCTCAATACTCCCCCTTCTGGTAGGGGTTAGAATATAGCCGAGGTAAGGCATGCTAAAATCCGGAGGCTGGATTGAGGCTGTAAGGCAGCAGCCTCATTCCAGGGTTGGGAGTCAATGGGCTAAAAGTCCCCAGTTACTTAAAAGAGTTCCTTTGAGTTTCCTTAATAAAACAAGGGGCTCAAGAAGCCCCTAGATGTTTAAAGAATTCCTTCACTGAGTTTTTAAGATTTTTATGGGCCTGGATGCGGGGCCATATATGCACCCAGGAAAACGAAGTGGCACATACAGTGTCGGTCAAAACAAAGGGAACCATGCTTTCAATGCACATTTTTCTCACATATATATTAAAATACATGAAAAATATAGGTCAAAATTTATAAATGTTATTAGTAAAAACAAAAGTAATTCATGGGCCAACAAATTTTTTGTTTATACGAACAAAAAACAAAAAAACAAAAACAAGTAAAAAAAAAGAAACTCCAAATACTCAGTATTTACTCAGGTCAAAACAAAGGGAACTCGGTGTCTCCCTGAATTTTTTTCCCTTCTAAATTTGTATCTAATAATTTGGAATTTTTTTTTTCATTGCTTTAATGAAAACAAATTCATTTTCAATTGATGTGGCGTGTTGAATGGTTGAAAATTTGTCCGCTTATTGCAAAATCATTTTATAATTAACTTTTAAACAAAAATGGCCAGAAACAAGTATAATGCGGCATTTAAAAGTAAAATTATTGACGATTTCCAAAAGGGATTGACGCAAAAGCAACTCCGGGAGAAATACTCACTCAGTAAAGCCGTTATAAGCAGACTTCTGAAGAAATTCAATGAAACTGGGTCCATTGAAACAGTTCATAAAGGTGGTAGGCCAAGGAAGACGACAATTCGAACGGATAATTTAATTATCCGAAAAATTAAAATTGATCCATTTATAAGTTCGAATGCTATTTTAAACGAACTTCAATTAGATATCAGTGAATCTACCATTAAAAGAAGGGCGAGGGAGGCGAGATTGAAAAGTTACAGGGCAGTAAAAAAACCATTCATTTCAGAGAAGAATAGACGGGCACGTTTGGAGTTTGCTAAGACTCACCTGAACTGGCCAATTCAGCGTTGGAAAGCCGTTTTGTTTTCGGATGAAAGCAAGTTCAATTTAAAAGATTCAGACGGCATGCGACGTGTCCGAAGACCAGTTGGACAAAGATTATGTCCGAGATATTGTGTGCCAACGTGGAAACATGGGGGCGGAAAGAGTGTGATGGTTTGGGGTTGTGTATCAGGACATGGTGCGGGTACATATGTGTCATGCAAAGTTGCAAATAAAATGGCAGATATGTGTAATGGGCCTCGTTGGAGGCCCATGTTGAAGCACTGGGATATTTATCCCAGTCGAGTGTGCTGAACTCCTAGGCACACTCAGGAATAATTGCATGGAAGGGGTGGTGCCAGACCTCGAACATTGGGGGGCTCATCTGGAAATGACCTCGGCTCGAAGCTTCACCAGAGTCTATAATCTGTTACGACGGGGACTGGAGCCTGAACTGACTGTCGGTGGTCATTCGCCGAACTTCAGTCCGGTCCTTTCTTTGAGGTAGGCCTCCTAGTGGGAGTATCGCGGTGACTGTGGTTGCCCAATATCGCGGGAACATGTGGCCTGATGCAAGAGGTGTTAGGTAGACCTCAGCCGCCAGCAAAGGAAGTGCCTCAACATGTTCACTAAATTGTACCAGGGTAGTACCTGTACTGCCCTGGGGCATCGGCCAATACTTGTCTTGGTCCCGAAGAAGTGGATACGCCCACCGTAGCATTAAACCGTAAAGGCAGGTGTCCACGTTAAGCCATATTTACTTACTACCTCAAACCAATACAAACGTTCTGGCCACGACGTGTCGGTAGTGAGCGTCCTTCTCTAATGACAGTATATATTTAGTTTTGCCCTTGGCGGTAAGCAAACCAAATTTCGCCGCCTCCGCCCTAATACTCGTAGACGCGTATGCGAGGAGTTGTGACGATTTGAAATAAATTGTGCTTCTCGTGTTGCCCAATGGTTTTTGCACAATCATTTTTATGCGCATCGCCCTAAGCTTAACGGAGACGCGATCGATAAAAGCACGAGCGATTTCTGGCGATAGTAGCTTTCCGACGTCATAACTTTGTATTCTTACTCTACTCCGTTGCGTTCGTGATATCCGTAAGCGCATCTTGGCTACTACAAGATAGTGGTTCGAGTCGATGTTAGCCCCTCGGAAAGTTCGAACATCAAGAATAGTAGAGGAGGGTCTGACGTCGATCGCGGTATGATCAATCTGGTTGGTGGTCGAATGATCAAAAACCGCCAGGTGGCTTTGTGTATATCGAGGTGCTGGAAGCGCGTACTGGTTAGGAGCAGATTTCGTTATCGGATGTGGTGTCGAGTAGGCTATGTTACCCGATGACTCGTTCAAAGATGTTTTCCTTACCCAGCTTAGCATTGAAGTCTCCTAGTACAATTTTGATGTCATAGCTAGGACAATGGGCATACGTTCTGTCTAGGAGATCGTATAACTCATCTTTGGCGAAGTCATCCTTGTCTTCTGTGTAGGCGTGGACGCAGATCAGGCTGTTGTTAAAAAATGTAGCCTTGATACGGATTGTTATGAGGCGTTCGCTCACATGCCGAAAGCTCATTGTCCTCTCTCCCCAATAACAGTCGCCGTAGTAAATGTCGCAGTTTTTCATCCGCTTTATACCCGGTCCATTCCATCGCATTTCATGGATGGCGATTATGTCCGCTGTATAGCGGCCTAGAGTGTCCGCAAGTTGTTCGGCTGGCCTGTTTAGGGACCTAACAAGATCATTGTCTTTTTTTCGTTTTTTGCAAAGGTCGTCAAAATTAATCCCGTCCGTTATATCTGAGACTTACGGTTGTTTCGGAGTTTGTGTTTTTTTCTTGCGGTTACGATTTATTACGCCGTAGCCCAACCGGCGCAGGAGGCTCGCAATTCGCGCTTTTCCGTTTGTAATTTCCATAGGAAATCTCCAGACGG
Organism: Eumerus sabulonum; assembly: GCA_951905685.1. Lineage (NCBI taxonomy): Eukaryota > Metazoa > Arthropoda > Insecta > Diptera > Syrphidae > Eumerus > Eumerus sabulonum. Next base: position 110,122,002 of record OX645062.1, on the reverse strand, counting down.
CACCACTAGGAGGTGGGGATGGGACCTACTAGCAGTGCCGCAAGATCTTCGACTGCGGTGGCTCCTCTCGCTTTTTAACAGGCCAGCATCCGTCGGATAGATGCTACCCTTACGAGGCGTTTGTTAGTCCTTTGCCATCTCCTCGCGCTATGTGATCCCTTCAAATTCATACTCTGTGTGTAAAATTCTAATATAACACCATAAGTGCATGATGGAACAGTTGATGAGAACTACAACCAACGTGAAAATTCGGACAGTTCCTCTCGAATGCTACCTAGGACAGGCACCCCTGGAGAGTAGTGAACGAGCATCTACACTCCTACGTAAGTAGACACTGCTGCGTAATCACTCGACGAACAAAATGTATTGCGCATTCTTCAGAGGACAAAACCTTTTGACTTAGCGCGATATATCCGATACCAGAATACTAATCAGCTCCCATCCGGGACACTGTGGTCTGAGACACATATCATCTCGACAGCCTTTCGTCTGGAATTGGCGTAGAATCTGCAGAGCACATGCTATGTACATATATGAGAAAATGTATCCTTCGCAGTGAGATTATGACTCCTGAGGGGATCATCAGGATCTCTCTTCTACAAGAGATAAATGGAGAAACTCCTCGTCTGACCGGCTAGCAACCACGACAGATCTAAACAGTTCGCAGTGCCCCATTATCATTTCATTGTTAGTTTTCCTTTCCCCTTTTCTATTTATCCCCAAAAATATGCCTCGCGGCTGCTAAGTATATAGCCAACCACCCCTAAACATATGCAAATAAAAAAAAAGCACTCTAAATTTTTAAAAATTTCCTAACGTATAATGTCACACTCGCAGACACCTCTGTCAGCAAAGATGCATTTGGAATACTATGAGTTGACGCATTCTTAGTGATCTACTCCGCAATGATGCACTTTAAATGGTTACACATCTGCTCCATTCTGGGCTTGTAATTTCCTTGTAAATTGCTTGCAATCCTCGCTAATTTCCATTCTTTCCATTCCTTCATGGCAATAGAGAATGATTTGTATCCGTTGGTTGCACCTTTTTCCCAGAAAAAAGAAGGATGCGCCACGTGGAAAAAAAAGTGATCCAACTGCATGGTATCTACGAAAGGTGAACAGACCAGTCATTGACCCGCAGATGCAAGAAAAGAATGCGCAATTCGCTTCATACGAGTACACCTCTATGCCATTTTTTTGGTGTTAGCCAATGCAACAAAATATGTTCACCTGACCGAATCACCGAAAAAAATAAAGATACAAGATACACAACGGAGGACAGAAGAAACGAGAATATATACTCTTACACATCAGCACTAGCGTCAGTGTTATTGGTCTCTAAACCACATCGAGTTTCAATTGCTCCGGACATTAACTCACCGCTGCGCGGCTCTCTAAAGTGCAGCGAGTTGTGGTACGGCCTACTGGTTGCGCATTGTTTCATTTTGGGTAGTTAGAGCGATTATCTTTAACCATCTACCCTAACGCAGAAAAAGGAATACAAAAATGCAGAAATTATTCCGTACATAGATTGAAGAGTTGCAACGAAGCGTTGGCTGGTAAGTTCAAAGGAACTGCAGATAGGGATCGGATTGCATGCATCCGCAAAACTTTTTTATTTTCTCTTGGGTTTGACTTAAGATGGCACGGAGTAGCAATTGATTGAAGAGGCTGGGATCAGATTCTTTGCTAACCGTCTATGTGCTTCACATGAAAGCTTTAGTAACGAGTATACAACAAATCCGAGTTTCTAAGCGTCGACAAGCGACACATGCGGACACAAGCGTCTGTCAACGAACTCCTACTCTCACCTCCCCGCGAAGTAATACCTAACGGCAGTCCCGCGGGGAGAGTGGTTGAAGGGTGCAGGGTGTGTACGTAGGCGTATTCCTGGCACCGAATATTCAGGCTTGCGAATCGTACAATCGTACATGCCAGTAGTCCGGGCTACTGGTATCTTTTGAAGATGCCACATCCGTTTGGCGCAACCAAAAAACAAAAAAAAAAAAACCTCCCCGTGGTGAAACTTGGGAGCCTAGGACGAAGATGGGTCCGACCCCCGTGGGAACTAGTTGCGGACTGCTAAGGTGAAAGGGGGAAGTGTTAGAGCAAGTCGTCTCCAGGGCTTACCTCGTCTACAGGACAGCGACGGATTAGCTAATCAATCCATCGGCCAATGGTTGCGGTGTCCACATCTCCGGTTAGTGGGAGCCACTTGGACAACATCCCTTTTGGAGCTACTCGAACATATTTCCAAGTCCAAGTCCAAAAGGTGATGACCAAGGTCGGTCGGGACCCTGGAAAAGAGACGGCGGCGGATGAGCCCTACATAGTAGAGCCAATGGTGGCGCTCTTAACCTTAGCGAGGTTACCGTCACCGGATACACCCAAACCCTTCACAATAGGGCATAAAAATGGGCCTGTCCTCCAAGTTGGGGGTAACCACAAGCCACGGATAAGGACGGATAAGGACAGTGAATTTCGGCTCTCTACATGGAATGTTTGGTCCCTTAATAGACCACGTGCAGCCGATGAACTCGCGGAGGCCCCTGACTGCTACAAAGCAGACATTAACGCAATCCAGGACGTGCGATGGAATGGGCCGGGCAAAATGAGGATGAAAAATTGCGACATCTATTACGGCGATTGGTACAGAGGGAGAAAGCAGCGCTTATTTGAATGTGGATTTGTTGTTCGAGGCAGTCAAAAAGTCCTAAGCTTTAAATAGATAAGCGAGCGCCTCATAACAACCCACGTCAAGGTTAAATTCGGCAAGATGAGCCTGATTTGCGCCCACGCCCCGTCAGTGGACAACGATGACTTATATGATCTCCTAGAAAGGACATACGATAAATGCCCCAGCTACGACACCAATATTGTTCTGGGAGACTTCAATACACATCTGCGAAAGGAAGAAGTCTTTGCCTGCACGACAACACATCGGGGAACGGACTTAGACTGGTCTATTCAGCCTCGATGCGGAACTTCTCTGTAGTGCGTATGCGGTTCCCACACCTCAACATCTATAATGGGACCTGGCGGTCCCCTGATCAATCAACCGTCAACCAGATTGATCACATTGCGATCGACGTCAGCCACTCCTCCAGTATTTCCAATGTCCGAACCTTCCGAGGAGCCAACCTCGACTCGCATCATTTCCTTGTTGTGGCCAGGGTAAGAACACGGATATAAAAAAAAAACAAGGGAGGTGAGAAAGAACACCAAGGCTTGACGTCGGAAAGCTCAACCAACCGCAAGGAATTTCGCCAAGTCTCCCAAAAACTCTCTGAATGTTCGACGCTGCCTGCACTAACGGTAGAAGAAATGTGAAAGCGTTGCCACAAAGCTATTAAAGAAACTGCCACTGACACCACCGCCCAGGAAAAACCTGTGGTTTGACGACGAGTGCAGGCAGGCCCACGCAGCCAAGCAAGACGCCTACAAGGCAATGCTCTATCGAAAGACGAGAGCTGTTCGTGAGCTCTACGAACAAAAAGGAGAGAAGAGAACCGGCTTCTCAAAAAGAAAAGGAAGAAGCGTGAGAAGCGTGCGGTCGAAGAGATGAAGAGATGTTACGGCAGGAATGAAGTCCTGAAATTTTACTAGAAAGTAAAACAGATCTCCAGTGGAATGAATTTCGGACTGATGCCTGCCGGGACGAAAATGGATAAGCGGTAGTGTAGAGTCTCGGTCGGTGCTGAGAATTTGGAGGAGTCATTTCTACAGACTGAATGGGGCCAGGCTTTCGGGGCTTGGTATGTTCACCCTAGCGCAAAGCGACTACAGACAAAAACTGCATGCTCTGTGTCCTCTTTAGAGTTTGGACAGTGTAGACACAGCGGCGACCCATCATCTCCAAGATACTTCCGACAGCCGCTGTGTCCAGAGAGAAACTGCGAGAGGTGGTAATTACAGTCTTCTGCCGTTCTCGATGTCCAAGTCTCGATCACGGGAATAAGCCTATACGTCCACCTCTTATACGCTTTGCCTGCTACCAGTCAGACGCTTGCCTGTGATATACCATCTTGAGCTCGTCCGGCCGGATGTCGATGGAAAGCATTCCTGCCATGACGAACGCTGGGTCATCTGAGATGGGTCTTTAATCCGCTGACTGTCCTTAATGCACAGAGTCTATAGACAGACGTCATCAGCCGTTTCAGTCGTCGTACTGCAAATTTTTCAGCCCAAATTGGGGCAGCGTGCAGTAGGACTGGACTGACCGCTCGTGAGAGTAGGATCCTTCGCGCATATCCGGGCTTCATTCGAGAGAATTAGTGAGAGTGCTCGTTGTGTAAGTGATCCCTCCTCGTTTGCGTACCTTAAGTGTTCCCTAAAGGAGAGGCTATTGTCCAGCATAACCCCTAGGTACTTCACTGAATCCTTAGAACTAATCGTCTGATCTCCGACTAAGAAGCTCGCATATTCCATCTTCTTGCCGCTGGTTATGAGCACAGCCTCGTACATAATATTTTACAGTTGAGGGCCGAGGACTGATCCCTGTGGAACTCCCGCCGTTATACTGTAGAACTTGCTGCCTTCGCCGTGTGGTACATAAGCTTCCTGGTGTTGAAATAGTCCATGACTATCTTCACCAAATAGGGGGGTACCCATGGCCATTAGATATCCTCGTATGTGCATCCAGCTAGCCGAGTTAAAAGCATTTTAAACGAGGCCTGTTCTCCCAGGTGGTTTCTTTGCTTTTGGCAGTAGTATCAGGTGCTGCAATATCCACTGTGTGGGGAAGACACCCCACTTGTAGACATTTCCCAAACGTGTGCTCGAAAGCATCTAGTCTGGCCATAGTTTAGAATCCCATCGGATCCGAGGGCTTTGTTAAGAGAGACAGCATTATGTAGCTCCTCTAAGGTAACTAAAGGAATCTCAACAGTGCCAATCCTCGCCGTACTGCTGATAGTTCCCCAAGTAGGAAGAGGACCTCTATTGCTTTTTATTCGTTTGGTGACCAACCTGCATTCTTTACCCCAAGGGTCTAGGTCGGCTTCCTCGCAAAGCCTTTTTGAAACACCTTGATTTGCTTTCTTGAATTGGGGGAACCGTTCCTGGAAGTCTGGCCTATTTCGAGGTCGTTGGGATTTTCTTCGTGCTCTGAAGCAGTTCGCTCTTAGCCTCCACCAGTAATACGGGGAGCCCCTTTTGCTGGATTTCCTCCTAGGCATCGTTGCGTCGCATGCTGTAGTTGGCGCCAGTTTTAATTTCTTGGAGATTGCTTCTGCAGAAGCATCGTTATCCACCTGGAACCTGTTTGGTTTGGACACTGTTTCCGTTTTCTCTCGCCAATCTTCCTCACTCACTCTCCATGTTATTTTTTCGTGAGAGAGTTGCACACAACTGTTATGACGACTATTGACGACCTACCAGCTTTGTGTTTCCAGAAGGATTCTTCCAGTGCGTCTGTGTGTCTCCCGCAATTACAACTGGGTGTTTACCTTATGCATGAGTAGGAGGCTTCCAAACTCCTCCAATGATAGTCAAGGGGGAGCATAACAGCTATATAAGTGAATTCCGTCTATCCTGGTGGTTACGAAGTATTAGCCCGTTGACCCATTTCCTGTACTGGATGTCTTCCACAGGCCCAAATTGCAGCGTTCATTGTGTTGTCGTTTGTCCAGCTGCTACAGTCTAAGTTCACTTGTAACTGCTACATCTATCTTTCCCTCGTCTATCGTCTGTGCGAGTATATCTTGTGCGGCTGCGCAGTGATTAAGGTTTATTTAAATCACTTTCATTGTTGGTTTTCTGACAGCGTGGTCTGCGCTTTCTGGTCAGGAGACTTTGCACCAGAAACACGAAGCTTCTGTGATATATAGTTTAGCAATGTGGCCTTCTACTTCGTATTTTCTGCACTGTTTTGAGCGATCTTTCACGCAAGTACACTAACGAGCTGTGTGCCCAAATTCGAGGCACCTGAAGCATCTGCTTAGATTCCTGCGTATGCAACAGATCACCCAGCCGATCAACACCTAACCAGATTGCAGGAACTTGTTTCCGCTTTCTACTGGGAGGCTTAGGGTTGCAAATTAGGTGCCTCCGAATTGGGAATTGATCGCCTTGCCGATGTCCCTCCTAGTGCTGACCTTATCAATGTCTTTGATCTCCACGGTGTTCTTTGCGATAGGGCTCGTACATCCCCTAGATTTTCACCTATGACCTCGTTGTAGCGAGTGGTCTTCTGGCCGGACGATTTCAGTTGGAAGAGCAGTGCCACCCTTTGGGTTCTTCTAATCATGGAGACAGATTCTCCCAGATCGCACAGCTTTGGGTCTGCTTTGACTCGTCGAAAAACGTCGGCTTACGAAAGTTCTCCTTTTGCCGCCAATCGCGTGAGGTCTCTGTCTTCTCCTCGGCCTACCGCCTTGCTGCCTTGCCGCCTTTTTGGATTTCCGTCGACCCCTCCTCGCCTCCTGTGCTTAGCTTAGCTACTTGGCGCGGCATTACCTTGTTGCTTCTGAGCGCCTCGCTTACGCCTGATCGATCTGCCTTGGGCTGAGAAAATTTTTCCGTCCCCGACGCAACTGTTTTTGGCTGTCGCTTTGATGGCGGAGCGTCGTTTTCTGCATCCGGTTTCCTTTCTGGTATTGTGACAAGTTTCAGACATGGGGAGGTATCTCGATAGTAGCCAGTTCGTAGAGCGCATTGATGCTCTCTATGGCGTCTCTACTTGACTGATGAATGGTGCTCCTCTTACCCTCTTATAACAATTCCACGGCAGTTTTGATTCGCTCTCCTAGCCTGTGGAAGGCTGATGTCGTGTTGCTGCCTATCGGTGTCACGCGGGGCTTAGTCCTTGGGTCTACTCCGGGACTCGGGTTTGCTGCTTGGCCGATAGGCGACCTTTGCAGTATGTTGCTCCTTTGGAACGGCTTGTCTTCCTTATTCACGTCATTACTCTGCATTTTAGTTTTTTATTTATTTTTTCTTAATGTGGGGCTACTGCTATCAAACAGCATTTGGCACTGCGACCTTTACAGATCTATTGTGCTTGCTAGCCGATTAGCCGAGGAGCTTCTCCACTTCTCTAGTGAAGTTGAGAATGCTTCTCGTAGGAGCCGAGGTGATCCCCTCAGGAGCCATAACTTCACTGAGAAGGATACGCTGTCTAAGATGGCAAAGCGCAGCACACCTACACAGTATGTGTTCTGCAGTCTCTTCGTCCTCGAGACAGCGCCGACACACAGTTTCAGATGAGAGGCTAATTTTGTTAAGATGATATCTCAACAGGACAAGTAGTTGACTAGTCTTCTGATACCCACCCTATTAAGTTTGAGTATGTCACTAGAGTGCTTGCTCAGGGGTCGTATAAGTCGATTCGATTGGCGAAGTCCATAAGGACAGATGTTGCGATTTTTCCCTCTTGTCTAAGAAGAAATTGATTATAGACTTGGGTGTGCCGCAGAATGGTTTTCGACCTATATATATATATAGCTGGAACCTTTCCTAGCAAGTTGATCCGCAATTTCATTACCCTTAATACTTTTGTACTCTGGCACCCACCCGAGTTTGACATTGTTTCTCTGGCGCGGTCTTGCAGGGTATAATGGCATTCCTTGACGGTTTTTGGTTCGCGCTGTACGAATTCAGCGCTTTAGGCTTGGCTTGGCTGTCAGGGAGTATGTTGATGGCTACTCCTCTTATAGCGGTCTATAGATTTAGATTGACGCATATTAGGATGGCATGCAATTCTACTTGAAAAATGCCAGGACTCATTCCCAGGGCCTTCGAGATCTTGCGATTTGGTGCAAAGATGCCGGCGCCAACGCCAGAAGCGCTATTGAAATCGGATGGAGAACCTCTTGGTCTTTTCGAGAGATAAGTTCTGCGTGTGATCTTTGCTCCTATTTGCGTTGATGGCACGTGGAGGAGAAGATTGAAACTGCGAACTGTATGGGCTGTACTGCGACATGTGCCTGGTTAAGCGTCTACGGATACTACTCTTAAGATGGTTAGGCCGTTTCGAGCATATGGACAACATAGCTCCGTCCCGAAGAATCTTCGAATCCGAGCCATTGAGACAGCGTAACAGAGGACGTCCCCAAGTCAAATGGTGCACGCACGTGGAGAAGGACCTACACCAACTTGGCTTGCGTGAATGGAGACGGCTGGCAAGAGATCGTACTGGCTGGAGTCGCTTACGGGCGCTACAGTTCGGGATGAACCTGGGCCTCAACCAACATGACCCTCTAACTAGCACGATCCTTTGCTTGCCACACACCCAATTGGCTGAGGTCCCCTTCCACCTGTGTGCGTCATCTTAAGTGCGGCCGGCTTCTCACTCGCCCGCTTCTCGTGCTCTTTCTTCTTTCCTCTGAGAAGCTTATGCTCTCCCTTCTTTTTAACTCGTAGAGCTGCTCTTGTTCTTTTATGCAGCGAGGCTTTATATGCATCCTGCTTCGCTGTGTGAATCCTTTTATGCAGCGAGGCTTTATATGCATCCTGCTTCGCTGTGTGAATCCTCCTGCACTCGAACCAGATATTTCTTCGTGGTGGAGCCTTGAAGCACAAAACTTCGGATATAGAGCTTTTCAGGGCTTGGTTGCAAAGGTTCCACTGCTGATTTATTGAAAGCGTGGAAGGTTGAGATGTATTGGAGAGCTTGAGAGAGCTAGTGTCTGACGTCGATCGCAATGTGATCAATCTGGTTGCTGGTCGGTTGATCAAAAGACGGCTATGTGCCTTTGTGTATATCGAGGTGCGGGAAACGCGTACTGGCTAAAAGGAGATTTCGCCCCGTAGCAAGATCAATCAGCCTGTGTCCGTTATCGGATGTGGTGTCGTATAGGCTATGTTTGCCGATGACTCGTTCAAAGATGCTTTCCATACCCAGCATTGAAGTCTCCTAGTACAATTTTGATGTCATAACTGGGACAATGTACATACGTTCCGTCTTCTTGTCTTCCGTGGGGGCGTAGCCCAACCGACTTATACTGTTTTCTGGCGCAGGAGGCTCGCCATTCGCCCTTCCCCGTCTCCAATTTCAATAGGAAATCTCCAAATGGCACTACGAGGAGGTGCGGATGATTTTTTTTTTTTTTCTTAGAGACTCGCGCAGGTTCAAGAGTTTTTATACTCTCTTATGATGGGTTGACACACACAACCTGAACGGAGGACAGTGGTTGGGGTCGTTGATGTTCGTTCACTACTCTCAAGGGTGGTTGTCCTAGACCTAGATAGGACGAGAGCTGACCAAATCCCACATTGGTTATAGTCCGTAGTAATTCGTTCAAGCACTTTGGATCCTAGTAAGGATGATACTTACTAACAGTGCCGCAAGATGTTCGACTGCGGTGGCTCTTCTCGCTTTATAGCAGGCCAGCATCCGTCGGATAGATGCTACCCCAACGAGGACTCTTTAGTCCTTTGGGCATTCTAAACATCAAAATTTGGGAATAACGCAACTAGGTGCTGTGCGACATTCCTGAGCGGACATGAACCTCAAGTATGATTGCCGATACTTTGCCAGGCAGACCAAAAATCTCCAAAAAAAAAAGCGTCACCAGTTATCTGATGGTGCTCGTTATGGTTGGCTAGCGAGGGGGCTTGAGTCCCTTCTCTCAAAATGACCAAGAACACCCCCATTCATGGGAATATAGCGAGACCAAAACGGTCTTATAGTGTTTCAGAGGCAGCCTTAGTACAAAATTACCTTCTAAACTCATAGGACAAGATCCTAACACCACTGACGTCAGCATTTTTTATAGTTATTCCTCGTAGCCAAATGAGCGCCCGTCTCTTCAAAACCATTGAATCGAACTTGCAATTGCCGTCGGCAGACATAGAAATGTAGAAAACAAAAATGTTATGAATCCAAAACAACTGGGATAAACGGCAAGAAGCCATAAAACAAATCCGCCCATCACCTGGCCACCTACCCGATTCATCCACAATTTATGAATGTGCATTCAGTCACGGAGTATCAATCATCTAATTGCAATTTACGCAAATACTATCAAATCCAAATAACTCATCACTTCCAACCAGCCCGAGCTAGAGACTTATTACCCACATCAGCTACGCAAGCATCTATCATCTGAAAACTGGCAAAGCAACGACTCCCATGTGCGTGGTCCAATGGGCATCAAACTACAAAAATAACGTCGTCCACGTTGCTCCACATATTTATTTTACGAAATGTAATCGCGTCCAACTATAGGCGATTGCCTGCCAATGATTTCCTTATGACACCTCCCCAAATGGATACTTGCACTTAAGATAAACTAGACAGACACCGTAACTCTGCGCCGAAGTGGATGCCAACGAAATGATAATGACCATAATTGACCACTGGCCCAAATTACTTACCAGTGCACAGTGGGCAGCGATCTCAAAACAATGCAAAACTAATCTCATGTCCATTTGCCGATCCATGTATGGCCATTCCCTCAATAAGACTCATCATTCACATCACAATACAGGCAACGTCTCAATGTGTGTTTATTTTAAGCCTGTCAAATGCACTCCCTTCCGTGCATCCACCACCCTCCTATGCGCTATAGCGCCCATGGCAAACCATCAAAACATCTTGACATCTTTCGGATTTATATACGGGACAATTGTATACGTTTCTGTGGAAGTATGATGTAAAGACAGAACCCCTTGGCACGAGAAATGCGCGAATTCTTGTAAAAATCTTAATTACATCCAAGAATCTCACACTTTAGAGGCATTTTCAAATTGTTTTTTTCTTTTTTCGATGCAACAAAAACAAACAATGAAAATGTAACATATAATCTAATTGCCTAGTCGTAGATGTAATGAGTTTGTCAAACAATTTATTTAAAAGACAGCCGACGAAACGGATTCAAATCACTCTAGTCGCTGCCCTCACGGAATTCACAAGGAGCGATATCGTCTTAGTTGGCTCACCTACCACTCAAAGACTTGTTGCAGTTCTTCATTTCAGTGTCGATCAATTGTGTATGTAGTGAAGTGTTTCATTCTTCTTTTTTTGTTTTTTAAATTCAGTTTTTTTAAACGTTTTAATTTAAGACTTTTAAAAAGTGGTACTTTAAGTTTCTGTTTTTTTTTTTAATGTTTTCTGTTAACCACAAGTCCTCAAAGGCCTCACTCAGCTCAACACAGGGTCCTCTGAGTCCAAAGTTCGAGGATTTAAACCCACAACCTTTATAGTTTTCATTTAAGAGCAAAATTACTTTTCGCTCAGTTCGGCGAAAAAGTATCTGTCAACACTGCCGGTACTCGTACAAATGCCGATTTTTAATTGACGTATCGTCAATGTGAAAAGATGATAAAATATATAATACGTCACGTATTTCTGATTCAAAATAAGGCGGACATTTTTGAAAATGTTAGCGAAAATATTGCCACTACCGAAACTTAGCTTTAATAACGAGGCAAAGCTGTTAATTTTATGTGCACTAATACTAAGGTTTCTTTTTCTTGATGTTAGAATACTTCTTGGTAGTTTCGCTGAGTTTTACAATATTCTAACAATACAAAACAATAACAACTCCATCCTTCGTCATTTCAGGTTTTCACTGTATTCACATATCTTTCGTTGTAAGTTCGTACTACATACAGTCCTCCCATTTCGAACTTTTTAAATCAAACAAGAATGTTTTGTTATTATTTGTCGGAAATTCGTCAAAAAGTTTTTCGCTGAGTTTTGTCAGGTCCAAAGTAAAATTGTTTGGTTCTAAAAATCATGAAAATCGTCGAAAAAACGAAGAGAAGAATACAAAATTACAATTTTTCTTTAGTGCGTATAAATTGTTTTTTAAATCTTGTTTTCGCTGAGTACGAGGCTCTTATTTTATTGCAATACTTATGAAATTTGTAGAAAACCTTTTCACTCAGCCCTTCCAATTAGATTAGATGCTATTCTAACAAATATCTGCAAAATGGTGACAATGCTTTTCGCTCAGTTTTCGCCGAGTTCGAAAGTGGCACATTTTCTTAGTTTTGCTCTTCAGTTGTCTAATCATACAATTTCCATTAAGAAATAATCATTCCTTGAGTCTTTTTTCCCATTACAAGGGCAGAAGCGCCCATTTTCTTTTGACGAAAATTTCGCTGAGGTTATGTGAAAAGAAAAATGCACATTACCTCTAAAAAAACAAGCCGTTTACAATAAGATGTTGTAAAAAAGATAAACAAAAACAAAGTACATCGCTCCAAATCCGACAAAAAACACTTTTCGCTCAGTTACCAACATCCCATTGAAAACACATTCTTTCTTCTATTTCAGATAAATTGAATAATCAACCAACATGTGTGACGATGAAGCATCAGCCCTTGTTGTCGACAACGGTTCCGGTATGTGCAAGGCCGGTTTCGCCGGTGATGACGCTCCGCGAGCTGTCTTCCCATCAATTGTCGGCCGCCCAAGGCATCAGGGCGTAATGGTCGGCATGGGTCAAAAAGACTCCTACGTAGGCGACGAGGCCCAAAGCAAACGTGGTATTCTCACCTTAAAATACCCAATCGAACATGGAATCATTACTAACTGGGATGACATGGAGAAGATTTGGCATCACACTTTCTACAATGAACTGCGTGTCGCTCCCGAGGAACATCCCGTTCTATTGACCGAAGCTCCCCTAAATCCAAAGGCTAACCGCGAGAAAATGACTCAAATCATGTTTGAGACATTCAATTCACCAGCCATGTACGTTGCCATTCAAGCTGTCCTGTCCTTGTATGCTTCTGGTCGTACCACCGGTATTGTCTTGGACTCGGGTGATGGTGTTTCACACACTGTACCTATCTATGAAGGTTATGCCCTGCCACATGCCATCCTCCGTTTGGACTTGGCTGGTCGTGATTTAACCGACTACTTGATGAAGATCCTAACCGAGAGGGGTTACTCATTCACCACGACAGCTGAGAGGGAAATCGTCCGAGACATCAAGGAGAAACTTTGCTATGTCGCTTTGGACTTTGAGCAAGAAATGGCAACTGCAGCTGCATCCACCTCATTAGAGAAGTCTTATGAGTTGCCCGATGGTCAAGTGATCACCATTGGCAACGAGCGTTTCCGTACACCTGAAGCTCTCTTCCAACCATCGTTCTTGGGTATGGAATCGTGCGGTATCCACGAGACTGTTTACCAGTCAATCATGAAGTGCGACGTGGACATCAGGAAGGACTTGTATGCTAACAATGTCTTGTCCGGCGGTACTACCATGTACCCAGGTAAACAAGTTGGATCCACACGGTTCATGCCAACTTTCTAATTCTAAACTCTCCCTCTAGGTATTGCTGATCGTATGCAGAAGGAAATCACTTCCCTAGCACCGTCCACCATCAAGATCAAGATCATTGCACCACCTGAGCGCAAATACTCCGTCTGGATCGGTGGCTCCATTCTGGCCTCTCTGTCCACCTTCCAGCAAATGTGGATCTCAAAGCAAGAGTACGATGAGTCCGGTCCAGGAATCGTCCACCGCAAGTGCTTCTAAGTTAAGTACGAATCCAATAAGACAATTTATATAAAGCAAAAAGACAACGAGAAAACAGGAACCAAAATTCAAAGGAACATTGAAGTCATCACGCAAAGCACAAATCACTCCTTACTTTCTGTTACGTTACGTTATGTTACTCTTCTGTCATAGGTTAACAGTATTTTGTTTTTAGGCAAATTGTATTTGTGAGCCAATAAACGATAAAACCGAATCACAGAGAACGATATTTCGATGGATGGTACCTCCTTACAAGGCTCTCAAATGTTTCGTTCGTTTCGAATGATTTGGAATGACCATCACGTACACGCACCGCCCACATCCTATGGTCATCGGACGCGTCACGCACATCACTGCCGTTCCTTCCAAGGAGCATACATGAGCGAAATGAGCACGGCAAATTTGTCTTCGCATTTCTCATTATTTCGAACGATGATTATCGTTTTTATCGGCCGATAAAAGAATTCAAAGTTTCCCGCTTAATGCGGGTTTTTATTTGCGAGTAAATCGCCCGGGACGGCCGGTCGTGGCCTACAACTGCTGCCCACCACGATAGGAAGGGAGGATTTTGATGTGACTACGAGGACAAGAAGGCGGGGATTACATACGTACGTATCCTTATGATGGAGAGCGCGTTACCCGGTTGATCCTTACAACCCCATAAATAGACAAATGACGAGAGCGTATGTTGAAAGTGTGTTACGACTTTTGCCGATGGCGCATGAGATGGGATTCCTTGCGGGTTAGGTTGTCCTTTTCTTCATTACGGTTCGTGAGTCTTGACGATTGGATTCCGTACTTATCGCGGTTACTTACTTGCAATCTTGTGGGTTAAAAATTTGTGGGCGATAAGGCGTTTATAGGGTAAATGCTGAAGGACATGCGGTCGAGTTGTGAGGAAAAGGGTTTATAGTGTCACGGCTTCTAGTAAAATCGGTATTGTATCACTATTTATTGGTGATTTCAAACGGAAATGACGTTGGTGAAACGATAGTCTTGGATTACTGTGGATTGTCTGCGATGTTGATGGTCAAATGAATGACTTTTGATTGCCTTATTATTTGTAAGGAAGCCGAGTATGGGCGTCCAGTTAACAAATTTTTCGAGCTCCTTAACCTCATTACCAAAGCATGGCTCAAACTGAAACCAAGATTTCGAGGGATTTGTAGAAAAGCACCTCACCACAATGGACACATATTGCATTCGTAAAATACTGCGTCAGCCCTTTTCCGGCGGGACCACAATGTACATTTTTGCAGTTTGGTGTAGTTCAAAATATTAACAATTGCTATTGCTCGCCAGGTTGAGAGAAATCAACATCCTTACCCTTTATGCCCAAGTCCATGCCCTCGTGCAAACTGCCTCCGGTGAACGATAAACGGACGGATTCTCGAAGGCGACATGGAGCGAAAAAGGAACACGATTTGCGAGTATGTTCCTGGAATGTCAGAACTCTGTGCACTCCCGGAGCTGCTCATAAAGTTGAAGGCATCCTCAAGCAGTACAAGGTGGACCTTACTGCGATCCAGGAGGTGCGAAGGATAGGAAACGGCACGATGAGCAAAAGGATTTGCGACATCTACTACAGCTGCCACAAAAGATTGCACACGTTGGAGTGCGGATTTGTCGTAGGAACCCGACTAAGATCGAAGGTCATCGACTCTAAGCCTATAAGTGATCATCTGCCTGTGGTCCGCATCAAAGCCCTATTTTAAAACATACTCCTCTTATATGCACACGCACCCGCCAAAGAGGCTGAAGACCCCATCCAACAGGACTCTTTTGATCTGTTGGACAACACCTACGGACCCTGTCCGGAGTGCGACGTTAAACTCGTATCCGGGGACCTCAATGCCAAAATCTGAAGGAGAAAACCTTTGATGGAGTAATCAAAAGGCACAGACACGATACAATAACGGATAGCGGCTTCCGACGCACAGAGTTTGCGGCAGCTCGTAATGCGATGGTAAGTAGCACAAGAGTTCCTCGAAAGCGTATTTATACAGCAACCTAGCGATCTGCGAATTGTCGGCAGCCAAATCGACCATGTCTTGCTCATTGACGTACTCTTCAAACATCCTGAACGTTCGAACATTTCCTCGTAGCAGCAAGATTTAGTGCTTGACTCCGGTATGCCTACGCTGAGCACAAACGTCAACAATACGTGCCTGTATTGCCGCTCAGCTATTCGGAAGTAGCCGAGACCACCTTATGTTATCTGCCATCCCCGACGAGAAGCCTGTGGCATGATGGCTAGTATAAGCAGAAAAAAACAGCAACCGATGAGGCATTCCAAAGGGGCTGCAGCGGAAAACCAGGGCAGCGCGAGTGGATTACCGAGCTAGAAGAAGGGAGGAGAAAAAGCTTCCGCGACTAAAGGCAAGAATCTTTATGGCCTCCCAGCTCAAGGATATCTAGGAGTCTAGGGACGAACATAAAATACGGACATTTTGTGAGAAAGCAAAAAGCCTTGCAGGAGGCTTCAAAAAAGGCACCCTGGCTCCTCAAAATTGCGAAGATATTCTTGTCGCCGCAGGGTCGCTAAACAGTCTTTCCAGCAGCTGTATAACGAGCATGCCCAAGAGAGAGTGATAGGGACTGAGGAAATCCCAACTCTGGCTCATAAAGTGGTGCTCCCACTCAGCATCGAAGAAGTCGACATAGTTATTCAAAAGCTGAAGAACAACGAAGCCGCAGACTCAGATGGCTTGCCATCAGGGCTCTCCAAGGCTGGCAGCGGTTTTCTGGAAGGGAGCATGCACCAGATCATCCTTAGAATTTGGGTAGATGAAAGTTTGCCTGACGACTGGATTGTTAGCTCTATTTTCCCCATCCACAGAAACCGATACTACCCCTTGCAAGGGTAGAAGCTGGTATACTGCGTCGCGCGCAGTTATGACTGTAGCCATTGGATTTGATATGACATCCTTCGATGGTTTTAAATCGCCATGCACCGACGGAATATATCCTGTTATGCTGCGAAAAGGTATAAAGCAACTGCTTCGTACTTAAAAAAAAAATGTTCACTGCTAGCCTAGCACTTGCTCATACATATACCATGGTGCTCACGGTGAAAGTAGTCTTTATTCCCAAGATAGGAAAAGAGGACTACTCGCTTGCCAAGAGTTTTAGATTAATTAGTTTAACATCCTTTCTGCTGTAAAGCATGGAAAGACTGGTAGAGATGCACGGGCACAAGACATTGACCGCTGATGCAGACCTCGACCAGTGTGTCGAATTCGCTAAGCATCTCTGCGTGCTTAAGTGATACGCATATCTGTGCTGCATGTTTCGAGGACGATGACACTGAAGAGCATTTTCTCTGTGACTGTCTCGCCTTGGCTCGCGCATGGTGGCGCACCCTTGGGGTCGACGTGGTGTGTATCGAATATCTTAGCTCTACATCACTGAAGCTCCTTCTCATTTTTCTCCGGAAAACGGAGGTGTCAACACGGAAAGCATTATCTTTTACAAGTCCGTCCAGCTGCTGGGCTGCGCAGTCGATATTGACATCAGTACGTTTGATACTTGCTGAAGAAAAATGTGTTGTTGAGCGACGAATCCAAGTTCAATAGTCTTGAATCTGAAGGAAAAATATACGTTCGTCGCTCACAAGGTTAAGATATTAATCCAAAATACACGATGAAGACGGTGAAACATGGTGGCGGAAACATAATGGTGGCATTTTCGTGGCATGATGTTGATCCCATAGCTAGAGTATCTGGCAGAATGGATCAACATCAGTACAAGTATATAGCAAAATCAGCCTTTAACATGGAGGTTTTTCCATGATAATGACCCGAAGCGTGCAGCCAAAACTCGACAAATTTGGCATCATGTTGGTTTTTAAACCAAATGAAAAAAATAATGACAAATTCAAACAACACTTCCGTTTATGACTTTCTTTTCTTTATTCACTGTTCAGAATTCAATTCCTTTGTCTTTATGGTCTTTGTCTTTACACTTCTTTGTTTAACACTTAACGTCTTTTAATATACAGTTTTACTGCACTTCTTTGTTTAACACTTAATGTCTTTTAATATACAGTTTAACTACCTTAAAACACAATGGCCTAAACCTTTATTTTTGGGTTCCTTATAAAGGAAAAACCTTTCTTTGTTTGCTTGCTACTATTGATACAAATGTGTCTCAATTGCCTAACTACCCTTACGAGAAAGCTCGCAACATTAGTTTCAACCCAAGCAACATTTCACTTTTGGTGAATTATGGTGATCCGCTTCCCCTCCAGTGGCATTGATCATCGGCGCGAGCGAGAACGAGAGTGTGGTCGAGAGTGAGATCGCTGTTGTATGTCACCTTTGACATTAGACCCGATCAAGCATTTGAACTGCAGCAACTCGTGGTGTTTTGGTCGTCTAGTTGGTTTATGTTTTTTATATTTCTTGTTTGTAATGTTGCCTCACAACATTACACATCAGGATAACGGAATTCGAGTTTTACCAAGAAGCTTGGTATTCCATTCCGCAAATACGTTGCCACTGAGATTGGTTATTGTCCTAGATAATATAGGACATCCCACTAAATCTTCCTCTTTTTTGTTGGCGTTACAGCCCATGAAGGACCAGAGTCAAGCTTCTCTTCAATCACCCATGTTGAGTGTGATTTATTTTTCACACAGGTGAAAGGGATCTACAGTTTAATGCCGATTCCGAACGGCGTGAATCGAGAAGTGAGAATCGGGGGTTTTGGAAGTACCCCGCCGAGGAGGGACGCTGCGAAATAAGCATTCGATGGCGTTGGTGTTATCACTAACTACTGCGCCATGGCGCACTCATATCCCACTAAATTACTCACTTTGATGGCGCTACAGTTCGGGGTGAACCAGGGCCTCAACCTCTTTGGCCAGTCGCTTCCAGTGCCGCACGCCCCGTTGGTTGAGGTCCCTGTCTACCTGTGCGCGCCACCTTAAATGCGGTCGTCCTCTGCTGCGTCGTCCCTCGGGGTTGGAATCGAAGACTCTTCGGGCCGGAGCGTTGATGTCCATTCGCTCTACATGGCCCAGCCATCTTAGACGTTGGATCCGAAGACGTCTAACTAGGCCGATGTCGCTGTACAGCCCGTACAGTTCCTGGTTAAATCTCCTCCTCCACTCTCCGTTTACACACACGGCCCAAGCTGCCCCAGAGCCTCTTCATCCGCTTTTGATAACGTCCAAGCCTCAGCGCCGTAGAGGAGGACCGGGATGATTAAGGTTTTGTAGAGGGAAACCATAGTTTTCGAGAGAGGGCTCTACTACTCAATTGCCTCTTGAGCCCGAAGAAGCAGCGATTGGCAAGAGGTATTCTGCGTTATATCTCAGCGCTGGTGTCGTTGCTGCTTGTCACTATCGAGCCAAGGTAGACGAAGTCCTTGACTACTTTGAAAATATAGCTACCGAAGTTGACGTTCTGACCAAGATGTCGGTGTTGCGCGTCTTTCTGGGATGACAGCATATATTTGGTCTTGTCCCCATTTAAACTTAGACCCACTTTAGCCGCTTCTGCTTCAAGGCTTGCGAACGCCTCTTTGACGTCCCGCTTTGTTCGTCCAATAACGTCAATGTCATCTGCGTAGGCAAGCAATTGTGTGGACTTGAAGTAGATCGTACCTCTTGTATTGGCCGCAGAGTCCCGCACGATCTTTTCAAGAATAATATTAAAGCGAGAGTTCCCCATAGTCATCCTGCACAGGCTGACGAGTTTGGCAGGAATGTTAAAACATGACATGGCTCTGTATAGCTCGTCTCTATAAACACTGTCATACGCGGCTTTAAAGGCGACTAAAAGATGGTGCGTGTCGACCTGGAATTCATGGGTCCTCTCCAAGATCTGCCTTAGTGTAAATATTTGGTCCATCGTGGATTCTCCTGGCCTGAAACCGCACTGGTAGGAACCTATCAGATTGTCCACGAACGGTTTCAGGTGCTTACACAGTACGGTTGAGAGAATCTTGTACGCGATGTTCAGGAGGCTTATCCCTCTGTAATTGGCGCAGTCATAGGGGTCTCCTTTCTTATTGACCCGGGCAAACGATATTGAAATTCATCGGGCATGCGTTCTTCCTACCATATCTTGCAGATGAGTTTGTGCATGTTCCTGACCAGCTCATCGCCAGCTGCTTTAAACAGTTCCGCAGGGAGTCCGTCCGCTCCAGCAGCTTTATAAGTTTTGCAGTGTTTTGGGCATTAGCATCGCAATACAAGATGAGACCAATCTTTCTGGCTTCACAGTACTCTACGAGTTCAGATTTTACCTTCGGTGGTGGAGGTAGTATCTAGTAAGCTGACAGCGTTTTGGTGGATTTTGACTCAACATGCTTTGACCAGAGAAGCTTGCTATCTAAGATGACTCCTAGATATTTAGCCGCCTTGGATATCGGGATGGGAGTGCCTTAAGTGCCTTAAGTGTTATAAAAGGTTGTAATAAAGATGATGCGCCCAGATAATTGATCTGAGGTGGAACCGTAAAGTGTGTGTATTAAATAAACAAGGAAATGGTTGTAGTTTATCGCAATCCAGTGGTTGAATCCCACTCTGGACTAGTCATTTTCGTAGCCATATTTTAATATCTACAAGAATTATATGGGAGATCTACAATAACCAGTCGTGATCATCACCACAAGAACGATTTTTTGTCGTTAATGCCTTTGAGAGCATACATACTAGACACTCGTACATGTTAAGAGTTTCTTGTGTGACAAACGAGCATCTAGGTACATAAAATAACAAGGTGGTCCGTGGGCGAGCATCAATCTTAATACCCCGCCAAACCACCAAACTCTGCTGTCCTACTCCCACAGCAGCCTTATCACTGCAGGCTCAGTGGTAGTTACATTTCCACTTCAAAGGACGCACGCATTTTTCCTGCGTTCATTAGGGAATTGCGTACTGCCCAACCTCTAGCGCCCGGCCTCCTATAACCATGCCATGTCGCGTCCAGCGGGATCTGTCGGTAAAGGATATGCCCATTTATTTCGGCGACTTGTCCGGGAATTTGCTTTTTTCTTACTTTTTAGCAATAAAATATTTTTACCATTTGCGCGGGTATTTTGAATTTTTTCTTTTCGCTTTTTGGTTTTTTTTTTTTTTTTTTTGTTTTTTGTGAGAGATTCGGCCGCGAGAGCTTGTAGGGTTGGTGGCTGCGTGACGTGAGATACCATATCCTTTTCCGCCGCAGATACAGTACTCACCTAAATGAAATAATTAACGTTGGGAATACAGCTCACCTTCGCCGCATGTTCATGTGCCCACATTTGGGCGTTTTTTCTTTCGCTTTATACTGATTTTCACTTTTTTCGTCCTTTTCCGATTTTCCATTTTTTGTTTTCTTTCCTTTTGCTTTTTGGTCTTTCTCCACGTTGCCCGGCTCCGTGTTTGGTTTTTGTTTTTTGGGTGCTTTGTGTGAAAATCACATGGCCCCACCTCCTGTGTCCTGATTTATACTATAAAATAAATCTACTAACGAAAATGGGGTAAACAGTGAGGTACAACCTTATTCAACCATACCATTGACAACAGCATGACCACCAACCACCGTCGCTACGACCACGACTACTCACACCGCGGCCAGGACATAGTAGCTTGTGTGCGTTGTTGTTGTGGCCGCTGTCGTTGGTGGGGGATGGTGGCCTCTGCCCCCAGAAAATCGTCATCATTGGTCGGTTGTGTGGGGTTGGGCTCATTTCGTCTTTGCTTCATTTTATTTCTTTCTTTTGTTCGCTTAAATATTTATTTAATTTTTTTTAAATACATATGTATTTATGTACAGTGGTGCTCTTTTAAATAGCACACCCTTATTCAAATGTGTATTTGCTTGCAATACACACTGTACTTACAAGCTGCACAGGAGTAAAGCCATAATATCCCAAGGTACTACCGTTATAAATATGAGAACATACTACAAGGAAGATCCCGTTAGGTTTTCCTGGTTTAGCAATTGTTAGAGCTAGTGATCATTGCAAATTGGGTGTTCATATAAATAGCACATATCATGGTGTGTCAGAAAAAAAATATTTTTCAGTGATTTAAGTGAGGTTAGTGTGAATCTTTTTAAGGATAGCCATAATTACGCTCATTTCTTACACAAATAGGAGTATTTAAAATGGGCAGAGGAAAGCGTTGCACGAAGCAAAGGAGGCAAATAGTCGGTACCACGATACAGGATGGAAAGACTATTTCAGAGGTGGCAAGGACATTAAGGTGCTCTAGGAAGCTTGTCCAAAATGCAATGAAAGTCATACGGTGCAGCCAATCTTCCGCAAATCCCGTAAGGAATAACAAAAAACGAAAAACATCAGAAGTGACTGACAGAATTATCCACAAAATCAGTGGCAGCCACATTTTCATAACTTCCCGGGAGATGAAGCAACAACTACCTGATTAACACAATGTCCAAATATCAGCCGTAATTATAAGTCGCCAGTTAATTGAATTCTAGCTTCATGGAAGAATCGCCAGAAAAAAACCTCGTCTCAAAAAAAAAAAAAAAAAAAACCGAAAGAGAAGACTTATTTTCGCCAACGCTCACAAGAACAAACTCTTGTCTTTTTGGAAAAATATCTTGTGGAGCGGCGAAAATAAGTTCAACAGGCTGGGATCAGATGGAAAAAAATATGTGCGAAGGCCAACAACGAACCAAGAGTACCATCCCAGATACACCATTAGGACTGCCCAGCTTGGCGGTGGGAGCATAATGGTGGGGCGGCAATGCCATGGCATGGCGTTGGACCAATTGCTGAAATAAATAGCATTATGAATCCACATCAATATAAGCTCAATCTGGAGAACCAAATGGAGCCGACGACTCTATGCCTGTATCACAGATTCTTATGCATGACAATTATCCAAAGCATACTTCGCGGATAGTGAAGAATTGGCTATCGGCGCGACAATTTTTCCTGCTTGATTGGCCGGTGCAAGATCCCGTTCTGAATCCTATCGAGAATCTTTGGACTGATGTTGACTCCCTTGTTGTTGTTGACAGCAGTCAGAAGGCCTATCCTCCTGTATGGCGTCGTAGTCTGGTGGACTGCTCTGGACAAAGCAGTCAATCGAAACCTTCTGGGGAAGGTACAAAGATCGGCCAGCTTATATATAAGCGGAGCGATCAGATCAACCCCCACGGAGGCCTTAAATGTTCTACTACATCTTCCACCATTAAACCTTTTCAGCAAGCAAGTTGCTGCAT
Organism: Eumerus sabulonum; assembly: GCA_951905685.1. Taxonomy (NCBI): domain Eukaryota; kingdom Metazoa; phylum Arthropoda; class Insecta; order Diptera; family Syrphidae; genus Eumerus; species Eumerus sabulonum. The sequence goes on along the minus strand of OX645062.1, from coordinate 110,099,379 downwards.
ACGCGGCCCTAAGGATGAGGAGCATAAGAAAATGGCCCACATCTCAAAAAGGCCACACCTCTATTCTAAAACACTTCAAAGTACCCATGGACACTGACTACATCAACCCGCAGAATGTGTTCACCAGGAACTTCGAAGTTGTCTTTCCATCCTGGGAGGAATGGGCTGAAGGGAAAGTCATACCAAAGGACTCGATCTCCCTCAATACCGATGGCTCTAAGATGGAGTCGGGTGTAGGCAGTGTGGTCTACTCCAAGGAACTTAACCTCAACCTATCATTTAGACTCCCAAATTACTGTAGTGTGTTTCAGGCAGAAATAACTGCTATAACGGAGGCCCTGGCATGGCTCAGGATCAATGTAATATCCACAAAGGATATTATCATTTGCACGGATAGCCAATCTGCGATAAAATCCCTGGCAGCGGTAACCCACAAATCAAAAACATCCATTAACTGTCGCCTATCTCTAGATGAGATGGCTGAACAGTTCAACATTAAAATACTGTGGGTTCCCGTGTATAGGGATATTCCAGGAAACTGCGCGGCCGACGAACTCGCAAAGTTAGGGTCAAGCACACTCAGCCTACCTACCCTCGGGTACCTAGAAACACCAATAAGTACGGTAAAGCACATGATAAAGCATCAAACCGTAGAGGAGACCAATCTCCAATGGAATGAGAGCAATATCGGCTTTATCACCAAACAATTGTGGCCTAAGTTAAACTTAGGACGAACCAGGGACCTGGTGGCAACCAAAAGGGCAAACTTAAGCACTCTAGTGGGTGTCATTACAGGTCACTGCACCATTGGAAAACACGCCGCCAGACTGGGGCTACCCTACAATGACTTCTGTCGCGGCTGCATGGACGAGGAGGAGGAGGAATCAATACACCACCTCCTCTGCTCATGTCCCTCTTTTGCGAATCGCAGGAGGATTTACCTCGGCGCGCCCTTCTTCGACAATCTGAGTGAGCTAGCAAACCAAAAAATAGCTCAACTCCACCGCTTTATTAGAAGCACCGGTTGGTTCCCAGGTAGCGGATCAGGGTAACCTGATCCAGGTGGTATCACAATGGGCCGGTTTCGGCCTAAGTGTGGCTTACGCCTACCACGTCAACCTTACCTAACCTGACTCCCTTGTTAAAGACTCCAGCTCAAAAGATTTAGAAGAATTTCGGCAAACCATGAAGGCTGCATGGGAAGCTATGCCTGCCCAGAAATGTAAGCCTTTGATAGTGTCTTAGTAGAGAGTTTGCAGAAACGTTGTCAAGAGTGATAAGGAACATGGAATATTGTACCTGACTGTGCTATTTAAATGAACAACTACTTTTCTGTTTTTTCCCATTTTGAATTATTATTTTTGAGTTGTTTTAAAGGAATTATGTGTTTTTTTAATAAAGTACATATAAACGCACATAAGTTATAAAATAAGAAAATCTGAACCTCTTTCTAGACTTTTTGCACAACATAATGTATGAGAACTTACGGGTGTGCTATTTATCTGAACACCACTGTATCTAATTATTTTTTTATACGCTAGATGCCGCCGTGGTCGCCTTGAGTTGATGCATTTTTAAAATTAATTAACAGAAAGCAATGCGCAGCGAATTGTTGTTTTGCTTCTATTTTATAATTAATACGAGCACGAAGGCTTTAGGTAGGTTCTGGTCCCAAAATTTGGCAAAGTTTCAACTGAAGGTAGCGGCAGTCGTGTGAGCGACTGAGGTTTGTAGGATGCATCTGGGCATTGGTGCATCCTAAAATAAATAATTCGTAAAGGACCTCACTGGCGCATAACTTGTGTTCCTATGTGCGAAATTGATTTGCGAATACCAAATTCGCTTCGCTGATCTGTAACGAGTAATTTTAATTTCCAATGAGATGAAGTCCGGTGCAATAGGATCAAAACAATCTTACTAGTGCACTGAGGTGCAGATTGCATTACGATTGCATTCGCAGTGGACTTCCAAGGGAATTCCTTATTCTAGGCACACATGTTGGGAGGCATTTTCTAAATATTTTATCAAAGGCAATTTAATTAAGTTACAGATGATTAAAAAACAACTCTTCGTAGGTAGGATAAATTGGACACAATTATTTAGCAGACCTTTTCGATAATTAGTTTTTCATGAAACCATGAAAAGTGATGACTTTCTCCCAAGAAGTCGTCCTGATCACTAACGGAAGAAAAGCAAACTAGCATTACATGAACCTCGGCCTCAACCAACATGCCCCTCCAACTAGCACGATCTATTGCTAGCCTTTTCCATTGCCGCACACCCAGTTGGCTGAGGTCCCCTTCCACCTGTGGTGCGCCATCTTAAGTGCGGCCGTCCTCTGCTTCTTCGCCCCTCGGGGTTGGATTCAAAGATCCTCCGGGCTGGAGCTGTGGTGCTATTCGCTCCACATAGCCCAGCCATCTTAGGCGTTGAGTCCGTAGACGCCTGACTAGGTTCATGTCGCTGCAGAGCCCGTAAAGTTCGCGGTTGAATCTTCTCCACCATCACCCGTCTGCATTTATAGGCCCGAAAATCACGCGCAAAAACTTTCTCTCGAACCGACCAAGGGCCTTCTCATCCGCTTTTGATAGTGTCCATGCTTCTGCGCCGTACAACAGGACCGGGATGAAAAGGGTCTTATATAGAGTCAACTTTGTCGTTCGGGAGAGGGCTCTATTACTCAGTTCCCTCCTGAGCCCAAAGAAACAGCGATTGGCAAGAGTGATTCTGCGTTTGATTTCGGAACTGATGTCGTTGTTCCAGGTCACTGCGGAGCCAAGGTAGACGAAGTCCTTAACTACCTCGAACTTATATCTGCCAATACAAACGTTCTAGCCAAGACGTCGGTGGTGAGCGTCCTTCTTTGATGACAGCATATATATAGTTTTGCCCTCGTTTACCGCCAAACCAATTTTCGCCGCCTCAATCTCAATACACGCAAACTCGTCATTGACATCTCGCTGTGATCTACCTATTATGTCAATATCGTCGGCGTATGCAAGGAGTTGCGAGGATTTGAAATAGATTGTGCCTCTTGTATTGGCCAGTGATGATTGCACAATCATTTCCAATACGATGTTGAAGATATCACACGACAACGCATCGCCTTGTCTAAATCCTTTTTTGACATCAAAACTATCGGTAAGGTGTTCACCGATTTGGATGGAGCAGCGAGCATTCTCCAAAGTCATCCTGCATAGTCTGACGAGTTTAGCAGATATGTCAAAGGTAGACATAGCGTTGTATAGCTGTCGTATGCGGCTTTGAAGTCGACAAATAGGTGGTGAGTACCGACTTGAAATTAATTGGTTTTTTCCAGGATCTGCCGTAGTGTGAAGATTTGGTCGATGGTGGACTTCCCTGGCCTGAATCCGCACTGATAAGGAGTTATCAGCTTATTTACAAAAGGCTTCAGGCGTTCACACAAAACGGCAGAGAAGATTTTGTAGGCGATGTTAAGGACACTTATTTCTCTATAGTTGGCGCAATCAGAGGGGTCTCCTTTCTTGTGGATCGGGCATACGATGCTGAGACTCCATTCCTCGGGCATGCTTTCCTCTGACCATATCTTACAGATGAGCTGGTGTATGCTCCTAACCAGATCATCCCCAGCTGTCTTGGAGGACTCAGCGGGCAGTCCGTCTGCGCCAGCAGCTTTACTCGACTTGGGCTTCGATATGGCAATCTTAACTTCGTCGAGGTCAGGGGGACAGGGGGATTCTCTGCGGTCTCCATCGATTAGAAATGGATCATTCTGCCTGACAGCGGTATATTGACTTACATCGCCGTTATACAGTCTGCAGAAGTGGTCTTTCCATATTCTCAGTACGGACATGCGATTCTACTACTAGGTGTCCGTTCTCATCCCTGCAGGCTTCCGTTCTGGCTTTATAACCTTGGCGTGTTCTCTTTATCTGTTGATAAAACTTTCGAACGTCACGCCTGCAGTAACACCTCTCCAAATCCTCAATCGCGCGCTTCTCGTGCTCGTTCTACTTTCTTCTAAGAAGCTTATGCTCCTCCCTTCTTTTAAACCCGTAGAGCTCACGAGCTGCTCTTGTTCTTTTATGCAGCGAGGCGTTATATGCATCCTGTTTCGCTGTGTGAATCCTCCTGCACTATCCATCGAACCAGGTGTTTCTTCGTGGTGGAGCCTTGAAACCCAAAACTTCGGATGCAGAGCTTTTCAGGGCTTGTTTGCAAAGCCTCCACTGCTGTTCTATTGATAGCGTGGAGGATTCAGGTGTATTGGAGAGCTTAAGGGAGAAGCGATCGGTAAAAGCACGAACGGTTTCTGGTGAAAGTAGCTTTCCGACGTCATAACTCTGTATTCTTACTCTACTCCGTTGCGTTCGTGATATCCGTAAGCGCATTAGGGCTACTACAAGATAGTGGTCCGAGTCGATATTAGCCCTCGGAAAGTTCGAACATCAAGAATAGTGGAGGAGTGTCTGACGTCGATCGCGATGTGATCAATCTGGTTGGTAGTCGATTGATCAAAAGACCGCCAGGTGCCTTTGTGTAAATCGTGGTGCGGGAAGCGCGTACTGGCTAGAAGGAGATTTCCCCCCGTAGCAAGATCAATCAAAATTAATTGGCATTACGTAAATCTGATTAGAAACCATGACCAATCAACTGGACATCATAAATTATAAGCTATCTGCTGATCACGACGAACAGGCAACAGATTTGGGATTTGCGAATTGATATTCGTATGGCCCAAACCTGGCTAACGAAGCGCAAAACCCCCCTGGATGACAAGAAAGAGACCTCCCTCGGAAATTGCCTACCCTGGTGTGCCAAGGCCCCATTCGGACTCAGACCTAAATTGTGGCAGTATGCGAGCATCTGGTGGCCGGCCTTTCCCGCTCGGCAAGCCGGTCAGCTTAGCCCGAAGAAGTCACGAGCAACCCGGCAGTGGCCTCGTGAGCCATTACGGAGGTGGGGGTTGCACGCCATGAACTAACCAGTGCATGCGGGGAGTAAAAGGGAACAGACAACGGCATCGACGTCTCATCGCTCACAGGAAAGAATCTCGAGCTGGTTGAGGAAGCTGCCAGGTATCGATTTGATATCGTAGTTATCTCTTAGACAAAGCGAAGAGGATATACAGACATATGTAGAACTGTGGACCTTTTGGACGGTTGGATACTCTTCCTATCGGGACTTGTACCTCAAACGTCTGCACAGGCGGTAGTGGTGGTACTCATAAGTCCCAGGCTAGCAGACAGGGTATTGAAGTGGATACCAGGAGTTAGAGTCGCGATCTTAAAACTCAAGCGTGAAAGATCAACTTTGACTCTGGTTCAGGTGTATGCACCAAATCTAGACTGAGAGTGTACGACTTTCCTGGACGAAGTTGACGCTGCCCTTAATAGGATGGTTGAGATGGATTCCTATATCCTGATGTGTAACTTCAACGCCCACAGGGGGGGGGGGGGGGGGGACTGCTTTCCAATACACCTCAATCTTCCACGCTTTCAATAGAACAGCAGTGGAACCTTTGCAAACAAGCCCTGACAAGTTTTGGACTTCAAGGCTCCACCGCGAAGAAACACCTGGTTCGAAGACGAGCGCAGGAGGATTCACCCAGCGAAACAGGTGGCTTATAAAACTTCACTGCATAGAAGAACAAGAGCAGCTCGTTAGCTCTACGAGTTAAAAAGAAGGGAGGAGCATGGGCTTCTCAGAAGAAAGAAGAATGAGCACGAGAAGGCGCGATTTAGGGTTTGGAGAGGTGTTACTGCAGGCATGACGCTCGAAAATTTTATCAACAGATAAGCCGAATATGCCAAGGCTTCAAAGCCAGAACGGAAGCCTGTAGGGATGAGAACGGACATATAGTAATAGAATCGCACTCGATGCTGAGAATATGGAAAAACCACTTCTGCAGACTGTATAACGGCGATGTTAGTCAAGATGCCTCTGTTAGGCAAACTGATTCATTTCTTAACGACGAAGACCGCAGAGGATTTCGTCCCACTGACCATATCGAAACTCAAGTCGAATAAGGCCACTGGCGCAGACGGACTGTCTGCTGAGCTCTTCAAGGTAGCTGGGGATGACCTGGTTAGGAGCATGCACCAGTTCATCAGTAAGATATGGTCAGAGGTAAACATGCCCGGGGAAATGGAGTGTCAGCATCGTTTGCCCGATCCACAAGAAAGGAGACCCCTTTGACTGCCGTTTTGTGTAAATACCTGAAGCTTTTGTAAATAAGCTGATAAGTCCTTATTAGTATGGTTTTAGGCCAGGGAAGTCCACCATCGACCAAGCCTTCACACTAGAGCAGGTCCCGGAAAAAACCGATGAATTTGAAGTCGACACTCATCACCTATTTGTCGACTTCAAAGCCGCATACGACAGCGTAATTAGAGACGAGTTAAACAACGCTATGTCTACCTTTGACGTACCTGCTAAGCTCGTCGGACTATGCAGGATGACTCTGGAGAATGCTCCGAATCGATGAACACCTTACCGATACCTTTGTTGTCTCAAAATAATTTAGACAGAGCGATGCACTATCGTGTGATTTCTCCTACATCATATTAGAAATGGTTGTGCATAAAGCACTGGCCAATACCAGAGGAACAATTTATTTCTATACCTAGCAACTCCTTGCATACGTCGAAGACAATGACATAATAGGCAAATCACAGCGAGATGTCAATGAGGAGTTTGCGAGTATTGAGATGGAGGCGGCGAAAATTGGTTTGGCGGTAAACGAGGGCAAAACTAAATAGATGCTGTCATCAAAAAGGACGCTCACCACCGACGTCTTGGCCAGAATGTTTGTATTGGCAGATATAAGTTCGAGGTAGTTAAGGACTTCGTCTACCTTGGCTCCGCAGTGACCTGGAACAACGGCATCAGTCTTGAAATCAAACGCAGTCTCTCCGAACGACTAAGTTGACTGTGTATAAGACCCTTATCATCCCGGTCCTGCTGTACGGCTCAGAAGCATGGACACTATCAGAAGCCGACGAGGAGGCCCTTGGTCGATTCGAGAGAAAGATTTTGCGCGTGATTTTCGGGCCTATAAGTGCCTATAAACGGGGGTGGAAGGAAAAGATTCAACCAAGAACTTTACGGGCTGTCAGGCGTCTACGGGTTCAAGCCGTAAGATGGCTAGGTCATGTAGAGCGAATGGGCTTCAGCCCGGAGAGTCTTTCAGTCCAATCCCAATGCTTGTTGAGGCCCAGGTTCAACCCCGAACTGTAGCGTCCGTTAAGAAGGAAAAGAAGAATGGCATGGAACATTTGCTGGGAACTACAACCAACATGAAAATTCAGTCGAGTTCCTCTCGAATCCTATCTAGGACAACCATCCCTGGAGAGTACATCTACGACCCAAACCATCTGCACCCCGTCCGGACAAATATAATAAGAGTATGACTGTTGAACCTGCGCGAACTATAATAATAAAAAATAAAAAACCAAAGGTTGCACAGTCCTCAGGATCACAAAAGAAAAGCTCTGTGGGGACGAAGTCACCTTTGCCATAGAAGAAGCATCCAAGAACGTCATCTTAAGGCACAGATGCAAACTATTCCTTAACTTCTCCAAGATCCTAATCAGGATCAGGGGAATTCCCCAGCAGCTGAGTGCAATTGTAGACTCCATGGACTGGACACAAACCCATCCGAAGTGCGGTGGCCAAATTAAACCCGCCATACCCAGAATGAAGATCGGGGTACTCGGTACGCATACGCCCGACCAGACAACCACAATCAATGCATCTGGAGATAACAGGTCAATTATAGAGGCAACTAAAGAACCCCTAAATGTCAAAGCCATCTTGAACATCTAAGACCCCAAGGGTCAGCCCTATGGTTGTATCAATTATTGATACTGGCAGCCATGCTGGTACCCCATAGACTCAACCATGTGTGATTTCATTTTCCCATAGGTGAAAGGGACCTACAGTTTATTGCCGGTTCCGAACGGCGAATTTCGGGAAGCTTTTCATGACAATTTTACTACAGGGGGCTTTGTCAGAATCCCGCTGAGGAGAAACACCGTGAAAAACACGTTCGATGACATGGCTGTGTCGAGATTCGATCCCGTGTCATCGGCGTCAGAGGCCAACACACTACCCACTGCGCCACGGTGCTCTCAAGGGTAAGGTGCATCCAAGGAAATTTACAGCATGCGAAGGCCGCTTCGGCAATATTAAGCCATAGATTTAACAAGGAGCACCTGGATGTCGCCTTCATCTAGGAGCCATACACGGTTAAGGACATGATCAAATGCTCACCTTATAGAGCTGCCCTACGATTCCACAAATTAAGGAATACCTGGAGCTTGCATAATTATAGATAACACCATTAAAGCCTTTCCTAATAAAGTGTACACAGTTATCCAGCTATCCACTGCGGAAGGTAGGTAAGATGCTGTAATTTGCTCAGCCTACCTTGCAGGCGACTCCACCAACCTCAACTTCTCACGACTGCAAGATCACCTTGACTACTGTGGAAGAAGAGGCCGACAAATTTATTATATGCTGTGACGTCAACGCCCAGCACACAGTATGGGAAAGCTTGGACATAAAGAAACTTCCACTTAATGTTCTTCAGCATCTTCTTATCCCACAAATAACCACTTAGATCCTCAGATCATAACACTTCATGGTCAGCATAAATAAGCACGTCCAAGATATTCAAAAACTTTGTGACTAATCACCGTAATCCTAGATCTCCAAACGAGCTCCACAAATCCCCACTTCTTTTAAGGCTCCTTCCTCGAAAGTGCCTAACAAATAAATTATAGAATAAACCCGAGAAGGAATAAGCATGAAACTCTTACATGAGCATCATTGGTGGTCACGCCTTTCCGATAAAATTGCCGAATAGGATTTTCCGGAATTTTAAGTCCAAAAACCACATTTTGATTTTATGCACCACCATAACCAACGTCCAAGCTCTGTGCTCGGAACATCAAGGACCCACGCGTACACCAGTACACCAGCATCATCTACTAAAACTTGGGAAAAATGAAATAAAAACACCACACCTCGACGGGGTGGTGGCCAGATCTCGACAAAGCTCTAAAACCGGAGATCCATCAAAATGGGATTTATATATAATCGATTTGCCCAGGAATAATAAATTCTAGCGCATAAAGTACCTAATCACATCTCACTCCAGCTGCAGTTTACGAATTAAGCACGAGAGTACATAAAAACAAAAGGAACAACAACAACAACAACAGCAACTCCCAAAAACTGATGACCTCTGGTTGTTCCTAGTTAAAATCGAATAGAGCACCACGCTCACTGTGCCATTACTCGTCGAAATAATCCCATTACAAAGTTTCTAAACTTTACGATTAAATATAAAAAAGAGCCAAACAGCCCTTGGTATTAAAAAAAATTATATCGCAGCTAGGGCAGGGCGGTGGTGAAGCCGAAGGCGAGGGCGAAGGCGAAGGCAGCGTATGGAACAACAAGCGGCTGAGTAAACGGGTACAGTACAGATGGGTGGCAGAGAATCTGCGATTTTATGGTCCCTGCAACTTTGATCACATACAAAACAGGCAACCAACCAACAACGATACGAAAAGCTATGGGCTAAGGGCTAAGGGCTGAGGACTAAGGACCGCTTTAAGACTCTGCCCGGGCGCATAAACTCTGATTCACCGACTCCATTCTGCAGCTCGATAGCTGCCGTCATTGTCGTCATTGTATTGTAGCTGTCGTCGTTCTCATTCCCCATTGTCGTTCGACTCGTCCTCAACGTCCTTAACGTCCTTAACGTCCTCAACGTCGTCATTTCGGTTTTAATTTCCGTAATTTCAGCAGAAAAATTTCTGCAATATAAAAAGGAAATATCGAAATTTATAGACCTCTCCCGCGCTACAGCATACACCGGCGGGCGTTGGCGTTACTGTTGCCACAATTCGAGGCAAGCATCCACATCGATGGATGCCTTATAAAAGCGTTGCGGCGCATCATCCATCCCGCCACGGATGGATAGGATATACTCCCGGTACATATTTTCCCCCCATGCAGTTGTCGGGGGTCGGTGCTACCAAACCCACGCCGCAAACTCGCGCGCGAAACGGGCCGAAGCGATATTAAAACTTGAAATAACTCAAAATAACAACGCGCGCTCACACACACACACACACACACACATACCGATGAAGACAGTAAACAACAACAGGATACAGGAAGCCACACGCTGCTGTCCCGGGGCCGGGGTTTGCTTGATCCTACCGCGTCTTCTTCGTTTTCTTCGACTCCATCTTGCTGTTGGTCGGTCGTCGTCTGTCTTGATTCTGCCACTGTAAGTGGATACAACGTACTACACGGAAAAATTTAATGACAACACTAAAAAGTTTAACCGTTATTATTTTCTAGGGTAAAAATGCCCGGAAAAATATGAGGCTGTAAAAATGGGAAATTCATGACCCGCTCGCGCTATTTCCTCATACCCATACTCCCAACTCCCAACTCCCATTCGCGTCGCATCAGTTGACTATCTACACATATCGGTGGTGTAGTCCTTGCTCCTATAGCACCGGGGAACGGCATCTTTATCTCAAATAAAACGACAAAAAAACCGTAAGCAAACGAAATAAGAAGAAAGTTTAACAACTTTGTTGAGTCCATGCGCTTAGAGGAGAGAGCGTTCCGCGCGCCACCCTTCCACTCGTTGATGGTCACGAACAGGACGCACTGTCAATATCGTACTCCAAACCACCGGCTGAGATGCGATACTACCTACACACTACGGTGCGTTTTAATGGTTCAATAAAATAAAAAGTTGCATTAAACTGGAAAAACAATTAGCGTAAAAAGCGTTTTTGAATTTATTTCCGACTAAACTGGAAACTATTGCGGATCATAGTCGGGGGGTGGTAACTGGCTGGGGTTTAGTTACTATACGAAACCATTCCGTGGGGGGATTGCACATCATTCTCGGGGTCACAGCCTCCGGGGGAACGTAAGAAGCCAGTGAGTGAGTTGTTGTGTGATGAAAATCCCCTCCCCCGTACACCCGTACAAGCTGTAACTTAGCTACACTCGTGCAGGACGACGACGTACTGAGCGGTAGATGAAGTAGTATAAAACGTTTTTGTTTCTTGTTGTTGTTACCCGTCCTTGTCGTAATGCCAACACTGCTGGGAGTGCTAAAATATTTTACGTTAGAGGATGTTGCATAAATTTATCGAATGACGTTCTAGGACCAAACATGCGGATGTTTGGCTTGGCCTGAACTGGCCTCGTCCATTATATCGTACAAACTATGAGAGATTCGTTTTAATGTCGCGTCAGTTGAAATCAAGTTCAGGTTATTGCAAACTTTGTTGCGGATGTTAAGTCGATGTTTTGCCTTTTTCTTCGTCTTTGTTTCTCGCTTTTATCGGTTTATACCTACTGAACGAAAATTGTGATTGTAATGGGGTTTTATATGGACGCTAGGGCTGTAGCGGGATTTGAAGCACGGACTTGGATATATGGTACTTGCCCCCGGGGAAATACGAATGTTATAAACTTAACTCTTGTACGCTTCGTTTATGTTTAGATTAAGGTCGACAATAGTCACTTTATGTTTGCTGAATTGGCTGAATGGGTGCAATTTTATTCAGCGGGACCGATGTAAAAGACGAACTTGCCGATTAGACATCTGTGCGCCGAGGTGAATTTACAAAGTATTTCGAAAGCTATAACTCTCTCACATGAGAATCGCCGGGACAGAATAATAACATAAGACAATCTTAGATTACTCGGCGTTATTCCCTTCACAGGGGTTAGCTTGGTTCATTAATAAACCTACCAGATCTATATCTGGTACGTGTTTATATCACGTTTATAGTAGATTTAATAATATTTCCTTGAAGAACTAGGAGGGAGGGAGCGAGCAAACAGAACAAAGAAGCTGATCACGTTTAACACGGCAAACGCCAGCTTCGATCTCTGTCCCTGCTCAGTCCAAGTTGACACACAGCCTCCGAGTGGCCCCTCCTGGATAGCTGCATAGGTACCCGCCGGACAGTGAACTAAGTGTGCAGCGACCAGCCCATTGTACCTGGGGTAAAAGGAACCTGGCCCTCCAAGTTGCAAGTTGTGCTTAGGGTTAACATCCCTATCACGGAAAAACCGTCGTGTTATGAAAAAACAACGATTCCAACGTTGGCCATCCCTGCAAACGCAATAGGGATCTACGAGTCTGCACCTGGAATGTGAGGTCCCTCAACAGGCCAGGTGCAGGCAATCAATTGGAAAAAAACCCTGGACCGCTACAATGCAGACATTATCGCGCTCCAAGAAGTGCGATGGGATGGACCAGGCAAAAAACCGATGAAAAACTGGGATATCTATTACGATAATTGCTACAAGCAAAACAAGCAACGCTTACTTGGGTACGGATTTGTCATTCGAGGTGGACTTAGACAAAGAGTTTTAAGCCTTCGTCATGTAAGCGAACGGCTCATAACAATCCGCATCAAGGGTACACTGGGAAATATCACCCTAACATGCATGCATGCCTCCACGGAACAAAAAAATGATCGACTCAAGGATGACTTTTATGATCTCCTGGACCGAACATACGCCCAATGCCCCAGTTATGACACCAACATCGTACTAGGAGATTTTAAAGCAAAGCTGGGCAAAGAAGGCATATTTGGATCGATCATATGAAAACATAGCCTCCATAACACCACGTTCGACAACGGATTTAGGTTAATCGATTTCCTAACGGGGTGTAGCCTACATGTAGCAAGCACACGATTCCCCCATCTCAACATCCACAAGTGTACCTGGTGGTCTCCCGACCACCAATCAGATTGATCACATTGCGATCAACGCCAGACACACCTCCAGTATTCTCCTCGTTGCAGCCAAGGTACGAATGAGGATATCAAAAATGCTTAGCAGTCGGTTAGGACAACGTAAGTTTGACGTCGGAAAGCTAAAATCGCAAGAGACCGCCAGAAACTTTGCCGATTGTGTCTCCTTTAGACTTTCTCAAAATCCGCCCACAGCAGCGCAAACAATAGGGCAGGAATGGGTGCATTGCCAGAGCGCTGTCAGAGACGCTACCTCAGGGGTGCTGGGTTTCAAACCGCCACCACCTAGAAACCCCTGGTTCGATGAACAATGCGAACAAGCCCATGCAGCAAAACAAGAGGCATATAAAGCCACGCTGCAACGACGGACGAGAGACGCTTGCGGAATCTATGAGCAGAAGAGAAGAGAGGAACACCTGCTTCTCAGAAAAAATAAGAGAGAACATGGAAGGCATGAGATCGAGGACATGGAGAGATGCTTGCGCAGGAATGACGCCCGGAAGTTTTACCTAATTGTAAAACGAACATTCCATGTTTACAAGGCCAGAGCAGTGGCCTACAGGGTTGAAAATGGAAAACTGGCAGTGGAATCACAGTCGATGCTGGGGATTGGGCAAGACCACTTCTGCAGACTGTATAACGGCGATGACAGAAAAGATACCGCTGCAGGCAGAACCATCCATTCGTAATGGACGACGATGTAAGAGAATTCCATCCACCCGAACTAGACGAAGTCAAAATAGCGATATCAAGACTTAAGTCTAATAAAGCCGCGGGTGCAGATGGCCTGTCTGCTAAGCTTTTTAAGGCGGCTGGAGATGAGACTATAGCACCTTCCTGGTCGGAGGAAGGCATGCCCGACGAATGGGATCTCTGCATAGGTTGTCCGGTCCATAAAAAAGGAGACCCCTATAACTGCGCCGACTGTAGGGGAGTAGTAGTTTTTACATCCCTGCCAAGCTCGCCCGACTGGGCGGGAGGTACGATTTATTTCAAGTCTACGCAATTGCTTGCGTACGCCGACGACATTGACGTGATTAGACGGACACAGCGAAGCGTCAATGAGGCCTTTGTAAGCATTGAGGTAGAAGCCGCTAAGATGAGTCTCAAGGTTAATGACGGTAAATCCAAATATCTGCTTTCATTAAGAAGAGACAGTCAACACCGTGGTATTGGCCAGAACGTCACCATGGGCGGATATAACTTCGAAGTGGTCAAAAAATTCGTCCACCTTGGCTCACTGATGACCGGCGACAAGAACACCAGCGCTGAGATAAAACGCAGAATCACTCTTGCAAACCGCTGTTTCTTTGGGCTCAAGAGGCAATTGAGAAGTAGAGCCCTCTCTCGGAAAACCAAGGGGACTTGATCGTTCCAGTCCTCCTTTACGGTGCAGAGGCTTGGACCTCAACAAAAGCGGATGGTCGTTTCGAGAGGAAAATTCTACGCTCTATCTACGATCCCGTTTGGTCAAACGGAGTATGGAGGAGAAGATTTAACGAAGAACTGAACGGGTTGTATAGCGACCACGTCCTGATACGACGTCTACGGATACAGCGTCTAAGGTGGCTAGGCCATGTAGAGCGCATGGAAAATACAGCTCCGACCCGGGCATCTACGGTGGCGCACGCAGGTTGAAGGTTACCTTAACCTACTGGGCGAGCGGCTCTGGAAATAGCTGGCCAAAGACCGTGCCAACTGGAGACGCTTGTTGGTTGAGGCTCAGGTTCACCACCGACTATAGCACCACCTAGGTAAGTAAGTAAGAAGAACTGTCTAAGTTACATATTGGATTTGAAATTGACTGATCATTTTATGAATATGCAGAACCTTTTGATCGATTAGGATAAACATTTGTCATCGGTGGGGCCTTTAATGCGAGAAACACTTTTTTCGGATCAAGACTAACGACAATTAATTTATTGCCTAAACGCAATAAATGATAAAAGGTTCTAGGAATGCCTACTTATTGGCCTACAGATACAGAAAAAATCCCCGATCTGATAGATTTCTTCATAGTGAAAAATGTCTCGAGTAACTCTCTGCAAATTGAAGAAAGTCAAGACTTAAGCCCAGTCCACTCAGCTATACCTCTGACTATGGGCGCGCACTTTCTATATAATGTAAGTAATCCAGCTCTTACTGGTAAAGGGAGGGACTGGATAAGCTTCAAATCAAGTCTTGAAGAGAAAATAGGAACACCTATACCAGTACTATCCAAGGACCAACTTGATTCAAAAGTTGGACAATTTATCCAAGACATTCAAGACTCAGCCTGGGAAAATGGGTAACTACTACCCTCCACAAGTAATAGAGTTAATTGCAGAAGAGCGGAGGGCGAGAAGGAAACTGCACCAATCCAGAGCCCCCCACGATGAAAATAGGTTCAATAATCTGGCACAAAAAGTTTGACGAGCAATTAAGGAACTTAAGGATTCTGAAATTAATCCCTTCCTCCAAAACCTCAGCAACAACAGAAATACAGACTACTCACTCTGGAAAGCTAATAGAAAATTCAAATTCCAACCACTCACATTCCACCATTAAAAACAAAGGATGGAAAGTGGGCTAAAAACGACAACCGAAAAGCTGAACAATTTGCAGAGTACTTAGAGGACATTTTTCAGCCACACCCGGGGGAGAATGATCTACTCAGCCAAGAACCACTAGAGAAAACGAAGAAATATGCTTATATATGTAGCTATCGGTCCACCTTCTCGAATGTTTGCCGTCGGCATTACGCCGTTCGATGATTCCAATTCCCGCTTCACCAGGGCTTTCGAACTTCGACAGCGAACTCAACCGTCGGTTTGTGTCTCCGCAACACTGCTCTCCTCCTAAACCTGTTCGTCCTCGAACAAGCGATTTGATCCTTCTCCGTAGTATGGCGCTAACCTCTCTATGTGGACAATCTTATGCTTCGCCCGTCCTGTTTCCCGTCTGCTGTATTCGGTATACCACGTCATTGAGCTTCTTGATGACCTCATATGGCCCGTCCCATGCTGATTGCAATTTGGGACACAAGCCTTTTTTTCGTTGTGGGTTGTACAGCAATACCAATTGTCCTGTCCCGAATCCAGAAATGTTCGCCCTCAGATCGTATCTCGCCTTCATTTTATCGCTGACCAAGTTCAGTCGCTCCCGGATGAACTGATGGATGGAGTTCAGCTGTTCCTTCTTTTCGGTTACGAAGTCCTCCCTGCCGCTAGTTGTCGGTAGTACCACGCCGAACTTCAAGTCCGATGGAAGCCGAAGATCATTTCCAAAAATGGCTTCAGCTGGTGTTATTGCCGTTGAATTGTGCTGTGCCGAACGGTACGCAATTAAGAAAAGGGGAAGATGTTCATCCCAGTCCTTCTGATCTCCAACGACGACTTTTCTCAAATATTCCTCCATAGTCCGGTTGAACCTCTCGACCATGCCATCAGATTGTGGATGTAATAGTGTTGTCCGTGTCTTTCTGATACCTAGCATGTCGCAGAGTTCTTTGAACACCGACGACTCGAAATTCCTTCCTTGGTCTGAATGCAGTTCCATTGGTGCTCCATAACGCGCAACCCAGTTATTCACGAACGCATCCGAAAGGCCACTTGCTGAAGTAATCGATGACCACCAGCGCGTACTTGTTTCCAGCGTTGCTCGTTGGGAACGGGCCTGCGACGTCCATGGCGATACATTTGAACGGTGCATCAACATTGTACTTCTGCATATTTCCTCGAGTTTTCCTAACTGGACCATTTGCCTTCGCACACTGTTCACACTTGCGAATGAAATTTGTGACTGACTCATGGCATCCTACCCAGTAGAAACGTCTCTTGATAGTCTTGTTAACACCAAGATGACCCCTGCTTGGGCCCTCGTGGTATTCTCGGGTGACCTCGTCGATTTGTCCTTTTGGAATTACCAGCAGATCGTTTACAATGTTCCCGTCCTCACTTTCCCTACTGCGGTAGAGGCAACCGTTCTTCAGCTTCAAACTCTGTCATTGAGCCCAGTAAGCTTTCTCGATTGGGCTTTCACTGGATATTTGCTGCCAAATTGGTCGAAAACCTCGTTCTTGGTAGTCGATGATGACTGCCAGATCGGCATCTTCTCGCTGCTTCCTTCCGGCCTTCTCGACAGTCCAGGAATCTTCTGGCAGCATATGGAAACGACGGATGTCGGTGACCTGTTCCTTGGTTTCGGCTCGTGAACAATGTTTGCATTTAACATCGCAACGTCGCCTCGTTAATGCATCCACATTCCTATGACTGCTTTCCTTCCGGTATTCGAGTGCTCTCCCTTCATCTCATTTGGCGAATCAGATTTGGGACGCATTCTTCCCAGACGGCAATTTCTCGCCATGTGCCCCTGCTGGTTGCAGATGTAGCATCTACCTGGAAACGGGCGGCTCCTACTCAGCATTGTTACTCTGGAACTAAGCCACGATTTGCTGGAAGGACTCTTTCTTCGCAGACGACAGTTTCCCGCAATGTGCCCCTGCTGGTCGCAGATGTAGCATCTACCCGGAAATGAGCCACTCCTACTCGCCGCTGGTGTTCTGGAATTACCCTGGTCCTCAGAAATGCGCCGTAATTTGATGGAGGGTCTGTCTCCAACTGTCTCCTTGAAAGATGTCTTCGGCAGGAGAATCAAGCTTCGTTGCGTATCGGGGTCCCTTATCCCTTGAACGAAAGAATCCATTTTTAGTTTATCCACCACATCAATTGGAACATCCGCCTAGGATAGATGAGACAGCCTCTCGATATCGGCAGTGTACTGCTGGATGGTCTCGTTTCCACGCTGCTTGTGTCCTTTAAGTTCCAGCTTGTGCATCTCCTGCATGTGCTCACTGCCGTATCTTCGATGAAGAACTTCCCATATGGCGGTGTGGTTCCTTCTCTGGGTCTCCGGGATTGTCTGTAGAACGTCAGCTGCTTCACCTTTAAGTGAAATTACTATGGCGGCCACACGATCTTCTTCTCCCCATTGATTCCGCCCCGCCGTTGTCTCATATTGGAGCTTACAACTGTTAAATGCGCTGGTGCCATCGAAGTTGGGGGCTGTAAATTTCGATGCTGCAGCCGGTACGACGCTTCCTTGATGCTGAACGTTCTGGATAGTTTTCTCGAGTTCCAGAACCTTCTTGTCGTACTTCGATTCAAATGTCTCGATTATCTTTTCTTGATTATTTTCGAGATCTAAAACCTTCCTGTCGATCCTCGACTCCAGTGTCTCGATTCTCTTTTCTTGATTATTCTCGAGATCTAGAACCTTCTTGTCGAACCTCGATTCTAATGTCTCGATTCTCTCTTCGACGTCCTGGAATCGATCGTTAACTATCTGCTGTATGATTCTTAGGCTTTTTCGATTGTTCTCTAGCATCCCTTCTAACGTCTCTAGCTTCTGGGCCAGGGAAGTGGAATTTTCTTCCAACTTTCTGCTTACGGCCGCGGAATTTTCCTCCAGTTTTTCTAGTTTCTGGAAGCACTCATAGCGTTCATAGCCGCGAGAATTTTCTGCATATCGAATGATGGCTCACTGGATGTCGACGGCTTTTCCAGCCCGAACTCGCGATTCTCCCGGTCGACACCTTCTTCCTCCAACGCTGATCGCAGTCTCTCCACCAGGTTGGCTTTACTTCCCACTGTGGATAGTTCTCGAACATCTACCTCTCTTTCAATTGTTTGATGGTCACTTTTCCAATTTCACCATTTTCTCACTCTTGCAATAATTCACTTTGAATAGTTCACTTCACAATTCGAATAAACGTTTCCCCGTTTACTCGCAATCCACTTCTGACACCAAATGTTACGAAATTTAATCGCACACCAAATAGGGTTCGTATCACTGGATTGCGATAAACTACAATTGTCTACGTTTTATTCAAATTAAAACACACACTTTTCTTATTTCTCCTCAGGTCAACTATCTGAGTACTTTACCACTTTTATTTACTGTTACACTTTATTACACACGCAAACCATTAGCCAAAAGCTTTTATTTTCACTCAGGTTTATCGACCGAACAGACTTGTCACACGCTATTCACTTCCGTTTACTGAATGAATGCCGAGGGCGAGCGTTCGCGCTTATATAGCTATCGATCCACCTTCTCGAATGTTCGCCGTCGGAAGTTCCCATTCGGAAATCTCTAGAATGCTCTGACATTCGGCATTACGCCGCTGAAAGTTTCGATCATTTCATTTCAACAATATTGTTGCGGAGACACAAACCGACGGTTAAGTTCGAATTTCGCTGTCGAAGTTCGAAAGCTCTCTGGAAGCGGGGATTGGAATGATGTCAACTTCCAATGGCGTAATGCTAATTGTCAGAGCATTCTAGAGATTTCCGAAGGGGAACTTCCAACGGCGAACATTCGAGAAGGTGGACCGAGGGCTATATAAGCGCGAACACTCGCCCTCGACAGGCATTCAGTTTGTGGTATTTAACAGCGTGTGACAATTCGGTGTGGGATCGAACATTTCGTAACATTTGGTGTCAGAAGTGGGATTGCGAGTAAACGAGTTAAACGTTTATTCAAAGTGAATTATTAAAAGAGTGAAAAAATGGTGAAATTGGAAAAGTTGACCATCGAACAGCTGAAAAGAGAGCTGGATGCTCGAGAACTATCCACAGTGGGAAGTAAGGCCAACCTGGTGGAGAGACTGCGATCAGTGTTGCAGGAAGAAGGTTTCGACTGGGAGAATCACGAGTTCGGGGTGGAGAAGCCGTCGACATCCAGTGAGCCAACATTCGACATGCAGTACATTCTCGCGGCTCTTAATGCTATGAGTCAAAAGATGGAGGAAAATTCCGTTGCCGTAAGTAGAAAGTTGGAGGAAAATTCCACTTCCATAGGGCAGAAAGTAGAGAAGCTGGAGACATTAGAAGAGATGCTAGAGAACAATCGAGATAGCTTGAGAGACATCCAGCAAGCCGTTAACGATCGATTCCAGAATGTCGAAGGGAGAATCGAGACACTGGACAAGAAGGTTCTAGATCTCGAAAATAATCAAGAAAAGAGAATCGAGACACTGGAGTCGAGGTTCGACAAGAAGGTTCTGGAACTCGAGAAAACTGTCCAGAACGTTCAGCATCAAGGAATCGTTGTACCGATTGCAGCTTCGAAATTCACAGCTCCCAACTTCGACGGCACGAGTGCGTTTAACATCTTTAAACTTCAGTTCGAGACAACAGCGGAACGGAATCAACGGGGAGAAGAAGATCGTGTGGCCGCTCTAGTAATTGCGCTTAAAAGCGAAGCAGCTGGTGTTTTACGGACCATCCCGGAGACCCAAAGAAGGAACTACACAGCCATATGGGAAGCTCTTCATCGAAGAAACGGCAGTGAGCACATGCAGGAGATGCACAAGCTGGAACTTAAAGGACGCAAGCAGCGTGGAAACGAGACCATCCAACAGTATGCTGCCGACATCGAGAGGCTATCCCCTCTTGCCTACGCGGACGTTCCAGTTGATGTGGTGGAGAAGCTAAAAACGGATTCTTTCATCCAAGGGCAAAGGGACCCCGACACGCAACGAAGCTTGATTCTCCTGCCGAAGACATATTTCAAGGAGACAGTTGCCAGCGCTCTCGCATGTTTTTTTTTTTTTTTTTTTTTTTTTAGAGACTCGCGCAGGTTCAAGAGTTTATGTTCTCTTATGATGGGATAGACACACAACCTGAATGGAGTACAGTGGTTTGGGTCGTTGATGTTCGTTCACTACTCCCAGGTTGTCCTAGATAGGACGAGAGCCGGCCACATTCCGCGTTGGTTATAGTCAGTAGTAATTCGTTTGACCACATTAGTATTGCATACGCAGAGGATGAATTTTCAGTTGACCATATACTGTGAGTGTTATGCCTGCAGCAGTACATCTGGTCACTCTCCATTCACCTCTGTGTTGCATGCTTTTTGTCCGTATAGGAATTATTGTACTTTTCCTTGGCTGTGAACGAATTTGAACTATAGACCTTCCGCTCGACAGTCGATGATGTTAACCACTGCACCACGGCCACCCCGTGGTGAAACATCGCTCTTGATATGCCGACCTTCCATCAAACTACGGCGCATATCTCAAGACCAGGATAGTTCCAGAACAACAACAGCGAGTAAGAGTGGTGCATTCCCGCATGCATCATCTGCGACCAGCAGTGGCACATTGCGAGGAACTGCCGTCTGCGGAGAAAGCGTTCCTTCAGCAAATTGCGACGTAATTCCAGAGCAACGACAGTGAGTAGGAGTCGCTCGTTCCCAGGTAGCTGCTATATCTGCGACCAGCAGGGGCACATTGCAAAAGACAGTCGTCTGCGGAGAAAGCGTTCTTCCAGCGAATTGAGGCGAAGTTCCAGAGAAACAACGGTGAGTAGGAGCTGCCCGTTCCCAGGTAGATGCTACATCTGCAACGAGAAGGGGCACATGGCGAGAAATTTTCATCTGAGAAGAGGGCGTTCGAGGTTTGATTCGCGAAAAGGAGAACAAGCGAGAGCACGCGAATACCGGAAGGGAAGCAGTCATGGAAACGTGTGTGCCTTGTCGAGCCGACCTCGCGGCGTTAAATGCAAGCATTGTTTACGTGCGGAAACCAAAGAAGAGGTCACCGACATCCATCGATTCCATCTGATGCCAGAAGATGCTTGGAGTGCCGAGAAGGTTGGAACAAAGCAGCAAGAAGATGCCGATCTGGCGGTCATCATCGGATACCAAGAACGAGGTTTTCGACCAACTTGGAAGCAAATATCTGGTGAAAGCCCAATCGTGAAAGCTTACTGGGCTCAATGGCAGAGTTTGAAGCTGAAGAACGGTTGCCTCTACCGCAGTTGGGAAAGCGAGGACGGGAACATTGTAAACGATCTGCTGGTAATTCCAAAAGGACAAATCGACGAGGTCATCCGAGAATACCACGAGCGCCCAAGCAGGGGTCATCTTGGTGTTAACAAGACCGTCATCAAGCCAAAACCGTTTCGGATGCATTCGTAAATAATTGGGTTGCGCGTTATGGAGTACCAATGGAACTGCACTCAGACCAAGGAAGAAACTTTGAGTCGTCGGTGTTCAAAGAACTCTGCGACATGCTAGGTATCAGAAAGGCGCGGACAACACCATTACACCCACAATCTGATGGCATGGTCGAAAGGTTCAACTATGGAGGAATATTTGAGAAAAGTCGTCGTTGGAGATCAGAAGGACAGGGATGAACATCTTCCCCTTTTCTTAATGGCGTACCGTTCGGCACAGCACAATTCAACGGCAACAACACCAGCTGAAGCCATTTTTGCAACTGATCTCCGACTTCCATCAGACTTGAAGTTCGGCGTGGTACTACCGACAACTAGCGGCAGGGAGGACTTCGTAACCGAAAAGAAAGAACAGCTGAACTCCATCCATCAGTTCATCCGGGAGCGACTGAATTTGGTCAGCGATAAGATGAAGGCGATATACGACTTAAGGGCGAACTCTTCTGGATTCGAGACAGGACAATTGGTATTGCTGTACAACCCACAACGGAGAAAAGGCTTGTGCCCCAAATTGCAATCAGCCTGGGATGGGCCATATGAGGTCATCAAGAAACTTAACGACGTGGTATACCGAATACAGCAGAAGGGAAACAGACGGGCGAAATATAAGATTGTCTACGTAGAGAGGTTAGCGCCATATTACGAAAAAGGATCCAATCGCTTGTTCGAGGACGAACAAGTTTAGGAGGAGGGCAGTGTTGCGGAGATACAAACCGACGGTTAAGTTCGAATTTCGCTGTCGAAATTCGAAAGCTCTTGTGAAGGGGAAATTGGAATGATCGAAGCTTCCAAACGGCGTAATGCTAATTGTCAGAACATTCTAGAGATTTCCAAAGGGGAACTTCCGACGGCGAACATTCGAGAAGGTGGACCGAGAGCTATATAAGCGCGAACACTCGCCCTCGGCAGGCATTCAGTTTGTGGTATTGAACAGCGTGTGATAAGTTAGTGTGATCAATCGGTAAAACAGTGGGAAAATAAAAGCTTTCAATAAAGGTTTGTTTGTGTAATAAAGTTTAAAGTGGATAGTATTGGGTAATAAAGAAAAGTGGTGAAGCTGCACAGATAATTGATCTGTGGTGGAACGAGAAAAGTGTGTGTGTTTTAATTCGGATAAAAAGGACAATTGTAGTATATCGCAATCCAGTGGTGCGAACCCTATTCGGTGTGGGATTGAATATTTCGTAACAATATTATTCCAGATCTCAATTCAGCTTTCGAGTGAAACATTCAGCCATTGAACAGGTACACCGAATAACAAAAACTTGTTTGTTCTACAGTTTTTCTCGATGTCGCACAAGCATTTGATAAAGTTTGGCATGAGGGATTGACCTACAGACTAAAACAGTGGGGGTGGCCGTGGTGCAGTGGTTAACATCATCGACCGCCGAGCGGAAGGTCTATCGTTCAAATTCGCTTCATAGCCAAGAAAAAGTAATTCCTATACGGACAAAAGTATGCAACGCAGTTGTGAATGGAAAGTGACCAGACGTACTGCTGCAGGCATAACACTCACAGTATATGGTCAACCAAAATTCATCCTCTGCGTATGCAAAACTAAAAAGTGCTTGAACGAATTACTACGGATTTAAACCAACGCGGTTATAGCAGTCGGCTCTCGTCCTATCTAGGTCTAGGACAACCACCCCTGAGAGTAGTAAACCAACATCAACGACCCCAACTACTGCACTCCGTTCAGGTTGTGCACATCATGTGCACATCATAAGAGAATATAAGAAAAAAACTCTTGAACCTGCGCGAGTCTCTAAAAAAAAAAAAACAAAAAAGGTACTACCTAACGCACATGCTGCATTCTCAGGTCTTATATTTCGTACAGATAGATACGTACTTTCGCATAAAAGAGAAAAACACATACGAGTATTCAGAGATTAAAGAAATGAAAGGAGGGGTACCCCAGGGAAGTATTGTTGAGCCAATAATCTACCTTATGTATTCTCACGATATTCAAACACTAGAATGCAACATAATGGCCACATTTGCCGATAACACGGCTTTACTGGCAGTTGCGGTAAGCAATGTGGACTCAATTCATAAACTACAAGATGCGGTATTTCACATTCAGAATTGGTTGTGGTTGGTTGGTTGTGTAATGTTGACTACACAAACAGAAAATAGGATACTCGCCAGTATTCATAAACAATCAGGCTATACCATACACAAATTGTCCAAAGTACATATCTTGGTATGACCCTCTATGCCAAACTCCGCTAGAAGGCTCATGTCAAGAAAAAAAAGGGAGTAGATTGCTATTCGTTACAAAAGGATATACTGGATTATGGGCAGACAAACTTAAATATCAACTTAGAACAAAGTTCTACTTAAAAACATATCACAAGGCCCATATGGACGTACCATAAGTCAACTTTGGGTTGTACTCAAAAAATCAACATTCAAACAATACACAGATTACAATACAAGGTGCTGAGAAACATTGTAAACGTACCTTTCTAGATCAGGAACGACGAACTTCATAGAGACCTCGGCGTGGAATCCGTACAGAATGAAACATCCGGGCCGACTTCACCACCACTCGAACCCTGAAACTACCCCGCTAATGGACCAAGCAATATCTAATTCTTCTTCTTCTTAACGGGCACTATAGTTCGGGGTGAACCTGGGCCTCAGGATGAAGAAATCACACGACAGCGCAATGCTCTGCCTAAATCCTTTTTTGACATCAAAACTGGCGATAAGGTGTTCACCGATTCGGAACATTCTTCAGAGTCATCCTGCATAGTCTGACGAGTTTAGCAGGTATGTCAAAGGTAGACATAGCGTTGATAGCTCCTCTCTAATTACGCTGTCGTATGCGGCTTTGAAGTCGACAAATAGGTGGTGAGTGTCGACTTGAAATTGATTGGTTTTTTTTAGGACCTCCCGTAGTGTGAAGGTTTGGTCGATGGTGGACTTCCCTGGCCTGAACCCGCACTGATGAGGACCTACCAGCTTATTTACAAAAGGCTTCATGCGTTCACACAAATCGGCAGAGTAGATTTTGTAAGCGTTGTTAAGAAGACTTATTCCTCTGTAGTTGGCGCAGTCAGAAGGGTCTCCTTTCTTGTGGATCGGGCACACGATACTGAGACTCCATTCCTCGGGCATGCTCTCCTTTGACCATATCTTACAGATGAGCTGGTGCATGCTCCTAACCGGGTCATCCCCAGCTGCCTTGAAGAGCTGAGCAGACAGTCCGTCTGCGCCAGCAGCTTTATTCAACTTGAGTTTCGCTATGGCAATCTTAACTTCGTCGAGATCAGGGGACGGAATTCTCTGCGTTCTTCGTCGTTAAGAAATAGATCATTCTGCCTGACACCGGCATATTGACGCCGTTATACAGTCTGAAGAAGTGGTTTTTTCATATTCTCAGCATCGACTGCGATTGTACTGCTATGTATCCGTTCTCATCCCTGCAGGTTTCCGTTTTGGTTTTATAACCTTGGCATGTTCGCATTATCTGTTGATAAAACTTTCGAATGTCACGTCGGCAGTAACACCTCTCCATATCCTCAATTGCGCCCATCTCGTGCTCTTTCCTCTTTCTTCTGCTCCTCTCTTCTTTTTGACTCGTAGAGCTCACGAGCTGCCCTTTTTCTTCTATGCAGCAAGGCTTTATATGCATCCTGCGTCGCTATGTGAATCCTCCTGCACTCGTCTTCGAAGCAGGTTTTTCTTCGTGGTGGAGCCTTGAAGACCAAAACTTCAGATGCAGTGCTTCTCAGGCCTTATTTGCAAAGGTTCCACTGCTATTCTATTGACAGCGCGAAAGGTTGAGGTGAGCGGTTGCTGGCGATAGTAGCTTTCCGACGTCATCACTTTGTATTCTTACTCTACTCCGAGTGGTCCGAGTCGATGTTAGCTCCTCGGAAAGTTCGAACATCATGAATGGTGGTGATCTGACGACCGTCAGGTACCTTTGTGTATATGAGTGGCGTCTAGTTAACAAAGTACTTAATAAATAGTGTTTCTCTCCAAAACCTACTTCTATTCTTACCGATCAGTGTACCTTGTCATTGGTCTAGCTTTCGTTGTCCAGCTCGACTCCGTGACATGCTTGATATATTCATTCGTACCTTGGCTACAACAAGGAGTGATTCTAGCCGATGTTGGCTCTTCGGAAGGTTCTTACATATAGGATATAGATCCTAGCTAGAAGGAAATCACGCTCCGCCAGGAGGTCAAGTACCCAGTGTCCGTTTTCGGACGTGGTTTGGTGTAGGCTTTACTTCCCCATGATCGACTCAAATATGTCCTCTTTGTCCAGTTTTGCATTTAAATCTCCTAGTACGGTTTTTTTACCGTAGCTGGAACATTGGGCATAGGTTCTGTCTAGGAGATCGTAGAAGTCGTCTTTGAGTCGATCAAGTGAAAGCCCTAACTAGCTCCGAATTAGTGCTTGAACTCAAGTCCCTCCTGAACAAAGTCGGCAGACTAAATTCATTAAAGCTTGTATGGGTTCCAGGCCACTCTGGGATCCCAGGGAATGAGATCTCTGATGAACTCGCCAGAATGGGTTCAGAAGAGAGCTTCTCAGGACCTGAACCCGCTCGAGGTCTACCTGCGTCCACGGTTAATTCCTACATTAACGATTGTGTATTTAATACACACAACCGTAGACGGAGGGATTGTGCAGGGTGCAGGATGACTAAGCACGTATGCCCTGATGTCTGCAAAAAATCTGCAGCATTCCTCCTGTCTTTTAGGGGAGTCGACTGCAGAAGGCTTGTTGGAGTTATCACGGGCAATTACACTTTTGCCAAGCATCTCTACGTGCTCGGCATCAGTGAGACGCCTACCTGTGCTGCATATGGCGAAGTCGAGGATGATACTGCAGAGAATTTCCTCCGTGATTGTCCTGCCTTTGCTCGCTCACGGTGGCGCACGCTTGGAGCCGACGTGGTGTGTGCCGAATCCCTAAGCTTTACATCACCGAAGCTCCTTAAAATTGTTCTCCGGAAAACGGGGAAAATACCGTAATGTAAGGTGTCTGTCTGGAGTGCGAAGGACCAGTGTTTGCGTCTGAGTGCTCCAGCGGCTAGCAGAAGCCTTCAACACAAAAAAAAAAAATTTTTGTAGATATTTTGTTACCACGAATACACAGGAAGGCACGGTCACTTACAGCAGAGTTCGAAACACTGTAGGAAGGCTTTAATTCGAAGGCCGCCCGTTATCCGAAAATCGCATAGTAGTAGCTAAGCACCCTGGTACCCATGGATCCATCGGCGTATGGTGTTCTATCTTCGAAGAGGAGAGGTGATTAGGACCAGAAATTGCTTCTTGGTTTCGGGTTCCTCTAAAGACGGTTTCTTGTGAGTCATTACCTGTAATAAGCCTCTGTACCACGGTAAAGGTGAGCAATTTTCACGAAGAATAGGTATCTATGCATACGTATCCGAAACTAATCAACAAACAACACTATGAATCTTTCAAGCCGAGCCAACCAACTATCGTTCGGCGGAAGTATTCGGAAAAATAACAAAACTATTGTCGCGACAATCCAAGCTCTCACATACCAGCTCAAACAACGGCAAGTTTGTAAGAAGGCAAACACTAATACTTACTTACTTAGGTGGCGCTACAGTCCGGTGGTGAACCTGGGCCTCAACCAACAACCGTCTCCAGCTGGCACGGCCTTTGGCCAGCTATTCCCAGCACAGCACGCCCAGTTGGTTAAGGTCCCCTTCCACCTGCGTGCGCCACCGTAGATACGGCCGCCCTCTGCCGCGCCTTCATTCCAGGGTGGATTCGAAGACTCTTCGGGTCGGAGCTGTATTTTCCATGCGCTCTACATGGACGCCGCCCTAGACGCTATATACGTAGACGTCGTACTAGGCCAATGTCGCTGTACAACCCGTACAGTTCTTCGTAAAATCTTCTCCTCCATACACCGTTCAAACAAACGGGACCGTAGATAATGCACAGCATTTCCCTCGCGAGACGACCAAGAGCATCTTCATCCGCTTTTGTTAAGGTCCAAGCCTCTGCGCCGTAAAGGAGGACTGGGATGAACAAGGTCTTAAATATTGTCACCTTGGTTTTCCGAGAGAGGGTTCTACTTCTCAATTGCCTCTTGAGCCCAAAAAACCGCGGTTGGCAGGAGTCCTAGCTAGACGAAATCCTTGACCACTTCAAAGTCATATACGCCCACGGCGATATTCTGGCCAATATGTCGGTGTTGACCCTCTCTTTTAGATGAAAGCAGATATTTGGTTTTACCCTCATTAACCTTGAGACCCATTTTAGCCGCTTCTACCTCAATGCCTACAAAGGCCTGATTGACATCTCGCTGTGTCCGTCCAATCACGTCAATGTCGTCGGCGTACGCGAGCAATTGCGTAGACTTGAGATATCTCGTACCTCAATTCGATTCAAGCACGATGTTGAAAAAGTTGAACGACAGCGCGCCACCTTGTCTAAATCCTTTTTTAACATCAAAGGTCTCGGTTTGCTCATTACCGACCTTAATGGAGCAGCGAGTTTGGCAGGGATGTTAAAACTAGACGTGGCTTTGTATAGCTCATCTCTATACATGCTGTCATATGCAGCCTTGAAATCGACGAAGGGGTTGTGAGTGTCGATTCGGTATTCCTGGATCTTCTCCAAAATCTGCCGTGGCGTAGAAATTTGGTCTATTGTGGATTTACCTGGCCTGAAACCACACTGACAAGAGCCGATCAGGTTATCCACAAACGGATTCAGGCGTTCACGCAATACGGCAGAGAAGATCTTATATCCGACTTATTCCCCTATAGTTGGCGCAGTTATAGGGGTCTCCTTTCTTATGGACCGGGCAAACGATGCTGACATTCCAATAGTCTGGCATGCATTCCACCGACCACACCTTGCAAATGAGATGGTGCGTGCACCTTACCAGCTCATCTCCAGCCGCCTTTAAAAGCTCAGCAGACAGGCCGTCTGTGCCCGCGCCTTTATTAGACTTAAGTCTCGATATCGCTATCTTGACTTCGTCTAGGTCGGGTGGGGGGAATTCTCTTACATCGTCATCCATTACGAACGGGTCGTTCTGCCTGAGAGCGGTATCTTGTCTGTCATCACCGTTATACAGTTTGCAGAAGTGGTCTTTCCAAATCCTTAGCATCGACTGGGATTCTACTACGAGTTCTCCATGTTCATCCCTGCAGGCCACCGTTCTGGCTTTGTAGCCATGGCATGTTCGTCTTACCTTATTGTGAAACTTCCGGGCGTCATTCCTGCGGAAGCATCTCTCCTTCTCGATCTCACGCTTTCCGTGTTCTCTCTTCTTTCTCCTAAAAAGCGTGTGTACCTCTCTTCTCTTCTGCTCATAGATTTCGCGAGCCGCTCTCGTCTGTCGTTGCAGCATGGCTTTATATGCCTCTTGTTTTGCTGCATGGGCTTGCTCGCATTGTTCATCGAACCAGGGGTTTCTAGGTGGTGGCGGTTTGAAACCCAGCACCTCTGAGGCAGCATCTCTGACTGCGCTCTGGCAATTCGCCTATTCCTGCTCTATTGTTTGTGCTGCTGTGGGCGGATTTTGAGAGAGCTTGGAGACACGATCGGCAATATCTGGCGTCGATCGCAATGTGATAAATCTGATTGGTGGTCGATTGATCCAAAGACCGCCAGGTACTCTTGTGGATGTTGAGATGGGGGAATCCTGTGCTTGCTACAAGGAAGTTACGCCCCGTTAGGAAATCGATTAGCCTAAGTCCGTTGTCGAAAGTGGTGTTATGGAGGCTATGCTTTCCTATGATCGACTCTTTGCCCAGTTTTGCATTAACATCTCCTAGAACTATTCACGTTCAAATAAGAATAAGAATACACATTCTTATTTGTATTGCGACGCCGCTATTCCTTAGAAGACCTAAGGCCCACCCGTGACTGAACGCTTCACATCAAAGTCAAAGAATTCACAGTAAACGGAAATCATAAATTCTTTAAACAGTCCAAACCGTGTGCCAGGTAAAGCTGGTTTTTTCCCAAACATCGGTTACGAGCATTCAAAAGACCCAAGTACTTATGAAGACCTCTTGATTTCGGCGTGAATAATGTTACCATTTCAAGCACGCCATGCGAGCACAACAAGTCCCGTCAAAAAGGCTCTTGGTACACTTGATCATAGGCATCACCAGTCACTCTCTAACCGTGACCACCTCATGCCGCAAAAACAAAAAAACAAAAAAACAGAAATGTTCCAACAAACAGTCAGAAATAAACCCATTCATTGGCGATAAATACAAACACAAGACTCACGAAAAAGAGTCCAACAGAAAACAACTTAACAACACAGTCCAGAAGGGCCCTTTTGACCAGAAGCACAGTCCAACCTTTGCATTGCATTTCAAAGACCATAAAACAAATTGCTCCTGAAAATGGTAACAAAATCTGCTAAATGCTTAAAAACCCGGTACTAATCCAATTTTTCAAGCCCTCAGCTTGCCACCGCATAAAAAACCATACAACCGTGCATCGCTGACCAACAACCATCGTCCCCGATCCCGACCGTAGTACCGCAGAAGGGATTCGCCTCAATGCCGCCGTGCACTCGTCAACTATCTAAAAATCGCGGATTGGGTAAAGTACCAACTGTGCGCATAGAAAACCACCAAACCTACAGCTACAGCCTCGAATTGAATAGAGATCCATTCCAGTCAAGGAACAGGGAAAACAAAACCCACCTCCGCGTGCGGAGAACACAACATGTGCCCGGCCTATTACCTAACCTGTAGCCCACCCAGTTTACCTCACCAAAGCGTAGTTCACTCATTTGCGGATCATGGAAATTGAGTGCCGACTGACGGTTACCGAATGCCAAGTACCGACTACCAAGTCCTGACTGCCGAAGGACTTTTTTTTAAATTTTTTTCGTCACAGTATACCGCGCAAAACATATTTTCCGTTTTGTGCTTCCTTTTTAGCCGTTTCTTTGTTTTGCTTTCGGATAGGTAAACAAATGATAAAAGTACCTCGACGAGGTCGCGCTCCAGCATTCCGCAACAAAGGACATTCACTTTCGAGCACCCTCTCGCAGGTGCACGAGCCCGAGCATATGAACGGGGGTGATGGTAAACGCAGGAATCCGAAAGCCTCGAAAACTGACGAAAAAGTCTTCCTCAACGGACGCGTTTCAAGTGAAATAATCGTACAAGCTAAAGAGTCGAATAAAATAAAAAGTCCTTGGACGAACAACCCACATTGTCTGGCCACCGGAGTGGATCGCAGTTTCTGTTGTATATGTATAAAAAAGCAAAAAGGACAAAGGACGACTCTATTCCAGTGGTACGATCTCCCTTACCCCATCCAGGATGGGTGCATTCTACTACACGTCATCGTACAACTTCTGTTGTAGTTGTTGTTGTTGTTGTTATTGTACCACTGTTGCGACGATGGATGGATTGCCAGTTGAATGGATGAATGAATGAATGTGGAACGAAAGAAAAAGGAAGAAATGTGTTAGCTCGTCGTCCTGTTGTCGTCTTTTCGTCCTTTTTACGCGATTTGGCTGTGGGAAAACGTTGAGGAAATGAATAAATTTCACCTCTCGACTTATGGGCGTATTGGCCAATTGAATTGCATGTGTGCAACCAAACGGTAGTAGTATCCTTTGAGTTACTCTATTTTGGGGTAACTGCTCGGAATGTATGGAACTACACTTCGGGGAATTGCTGCAGGATATGCATTTCACTTGCTCAATAGACATGTTATAAAAACGTCCAGAGTTCAGATTCACTGATGGAGGACGAGGAGATATATGATTAGGGAACTATTCGGAGTGGGCCCAAACGCCAAAGGTCATTCGAGATCCATACATATGTATATGTGACACAAAGTGACCCAGTACTCGAAAACGTCACATCAATCAACTGTGATGAAGATTGATACGAGCCAGACGGCTAGCTTTTAAGCAGCAGGACATTTGTCCAAGTTCCTTGATAATACCTCATGACAAGTCGGATTGAAGGACATCGTTTCGGTGGTGTCGGAACCATCACATTTTATGCGCTTGTTTTCAAGGAACCGCCTGTATTCGGTAAGGAGTCCGTAGAGTCAAGTTCTTAAACAAGAAATCTCGCTGAGGACGCTATCCAGCAAGACAACTAAGGAGGTTTTCTTCCTCTTCTTCTTCTTATCGGGCGCTAAAGTTCGGGGTAAACCTGGGCCTCAACCAACATGCCTCTCCAACTTGCACAATCTTTTGTTAGCCTTTCCATTGCCCAGTTGGCTGCGTCATCCACGTATGCGAGGAGTTGTGAGGATTTGAAATAAATTCTACCTCTTCTGTTGGTTAGTGACTTTTGCACATTTATCACACGATAGCGCATTGGCCTACCTAAGTCCTTTTTCGGTCTGGTCTTCACCAATTCGGATGGAGCAGCGAGCATCTCACAAGTCATCCTGCATATCCCAACGAGTTTAATATGGATCGTCTTATCTCAAGTTAGGCTGTCCGAAGTCGAGGATCTGCCGCAATGTGAAGAATTCGTCGATGGTGGACTTCCCACACTAAACAGGCCTTATCGGCTTATTTACAAAAGGCTCCAGGCGTTCACACAAAATAGCAGTCAAAGGGGTCTCCTTTCTTGTGCATTGGGCATAGGATGCCTTCCTCGGGCATGCTTTCCTCTGACCATATCTTACAGATGTGCTGGTGCATGCTCCACACCAAGTCTTCTTCAGCTGCTTTGAAAAGCTCAGTAGACAGTCCTTCTGCGCCAGCAGCTTTATTCGACTTGGGTCTTCGTCGATGTCACGAGGCGGAATTCTCTAACGATCTTCGTCGTTGAGAGATGGATCGTTCTGCCTGACAGCGGAATATTGACTAACATCGCCGTTATCCAGCCTGCAGAAGTATTTTTTTTTTTCATATTCTCAGCATCAACTACAATTCTACTCCTAAGTGTCCGTTCTCGTCCCAATAGGTTTCCGTTCTGGCTTTATAACCTTGGCTTGTTCGCTTTATCTGTTGACAAAACTTTCGAACGTCACGCCTGCAGTAACACCTCTCCTCCAAGTCCTCAATCGCATGCTTTTCGTGCTCCTTCTTCTTTCTCCTGAGCTTATGCTCCTCCCTTCTTCATTTTAACTCGTAGAGTTCACTAGCTGCTCTTGTTCTTCTATACAGCGAGGCTTTATATGCCTCCTGCTTTGCTGTGTGAATCCTCCTGCACTAGTAATCGAACCAGGTGTTTATTCATGACCCAAAACTTCGGAGCTTGTTTGCAAAGGTTCCACCGTTGTTGACTGCGTGGAGGGTTGAGTTGTATGGGATAGCTTAAGGGAGACGCGATCGGTACGAGCGATTTCTGTCGATAGTAACTTATTTAGCACAATTTCGATGTCATACCTGGGACATAGCCAACATGCCTTGGTGTAGTGGTTAATGTTTTGGACTCTGATGAACGATGAGCGAGTTCGAATCCCGATAACACCCGATAACACCAACCCCATTGTTTATTTCGCAGCGTCCCTCCTCGGCGGGGTACTGGCAAAACCATCCGTAGTATACTTGCCTTGAAAAAGCTTCTCGACTCAGGCCGTTCGGAATCGGCATTAAACTGTGTCACTTGTGTCAAAAATAAATCACACACAGCATGGGTGATTGGGAGAAGTTTGGCTCTGGACCTTCAGGGGCTGTAACGCAAAAAAAGAAAAAACTGGGCATTGGGCAGTCCCTTTGGTGAAGTCATCCTTGTCCTCCGTGGGGGCGTGCATACGTATCGTTAAGAGGCGTTCGCTCACATGCCGAAATCTTATAACTTTTTGCCTTAGTCCACCTCGAGCAACAAACCCGCATCCGAACAATTGTTGTCCTCTCTGCCTATAACAGTCGCCGTAGTAGATGTCGCAGTTTTTCATCCGCTTTATACCCGGTCCGTTTCCTAGATGGCGGTTAAGTCCGCATTGAGTGGTCTAGGGCGACTGCACGTTACGGACCTAACATTCCAAGTACATAGCCGAAGATCATTGTCCCTTTTTCAACTTTTGCAAGGGTCGTCAACGCTAAGCCGATGCGTTTTATCCGAGGCTTGTGGTTGCCTATGAGCAATTGTGGAGTTTTCCGGCTACGGTTTCCTAGACCATAGCCCAACCAACATCAATCCTGTTTAGTCGTGCAGGACGCTCGAAACTCTTTCGTTAGTAATTTCCATGGTCAGGAAATCTCCAGATGGTACCACGAGGAGGTGGAAGTAGGACCTGGCTACCAAGTGTTCGGCTGCAGAGGCTCCTTTCTTTAGCGGACCAGCATCGGTAGATACTAAGCCTAGGAGGCCTTTGTTAGCCTTTTACCATCCACTAAGGAGTTCACCAAGGACCAAAATAGATAGCTGATGATTTCTGAACAGCGTTATTTGCCCAAGCCGCTGCTTTAATTCTGGAGCCGCTTACGAAAAACCTCAAGGGACGGAGCTTGGTTTCAAACAAGAGAGGCTTCAGAACCTTTGCTACTCCCATGGCAACTAGTTGGCTATGACATTCATTGTACACAGTGCTTCTGCTAAGAAGAGGCGCTAACTTGTGACTTTTTTTGTAGCTCGGTCTAGGACTTTTTTTTTGGGCGAGTCCGGATAACTTATTTTTGGAGGTACGTCCGAAAACGGGCTTGAAGTTATTCGAGTATTGGTGAGCATTCCTAGAGATACGTGTGTTGCGGGGGAAATGTTAATGCGCAGACAGCAACTGGCTATTTCAACATTTTTTGTGAGGGCGTCGTGGCACAGTAGTTAGTGTGATGGACTCTGACGAACGACTAATGAGTGCGGATCCCGATAACACCAACGCCATCGAAAGTTTATTTCGCGGCGTACCTCCTCAACGGGGAAATGGCGAAACCCCCCATAGTATAACGTGCCTTGAAAAATCTTCTCGCACGCCGTTCGAAATCGGCTTTAAATTGTAGGTCCCTTTCACCTGTGTGAAAAATAAATCACACACAACGTGGATGATTGGGAGAAGCTTGGCTCTGGTCCTTCATGGAGTCCAATGTTTTGGTAACGCTGGAGTCACCTATCAGTTTAATCGCGCCTTTTTGTGTCCTATCTAGTAGGTGTTATGAAGTCTTGGAACATCGGAACAGACACGAGCTTTAAACTCTAACTTAGGGCGACTAGGGGACTTATGTACAGTAGTAGGGTGAGAAATATTTCTTGCATCTGTATGAGAAGCCTAGGCATTTCGCAGCATTCTTGGCAGCACACATACTCAGGTTTCGGTTTCTGAGATGCAAGTGTCATTCGTAGATAATGGCTGCGGGTTAATCTTGCGCTTTAACGACAGGAGACAGCATTGTGTTTGGTATGCATTCAATTCCCCCATTGGATGGTGCTCTCGATATCGGAATTTAATGAGCTTAACATACGCTCCCGCTCACTATCTACAACCGAAGTGCAGGGTCGTAAAGTAGTGAACGAATATGAGAAGCTAAGGGTTCTGTCGTCAGCGAAGGAGTGAATTGGATTAGAAGTGGTAGACAAGAGATAATTTATAAAAATGGGAAAGAGTGTCGGAGACAAAGCGGAGCCCTAGGGAACACCAGCATTTAAAAAATGGATGTCAAACTTGAATCCGTCCAAAACAACTTGAATTGAACGATTCGAAAGGTAGTTTCTAATCCATTGAAGAAGATACTCTCCGATCCCGAAAGCACGCTTTCGAAATATCGAGTGCAATCATTTTGCTTTCACCTGCTAGGTGAAACGAGCGATTCCACTTTTCGGCGAGATATGCCATCAAATACTACTGACTTATACTTCTGACGGTCATTGAGGAGTTCCGTGATTCAAAATATTTCATAAGCTGACGGTTAGTCAACGTTTCCATGACCTTGGTAAGAAAGAAAGTCAATGGGTCGGTAGTTGGGGGGAGAAGACGATTGACCTTTTTTGGGTATAGGCTGAAACTTATACTTAAACAGATACAGCAACACACAAGTTTTGGTTGCTCCTTGTTAGTAAATTTCAATTTAAAGCTAAACTTTGGCGGAATTTTTAGCATAAAGTCCGGCTTCTAATAAAGACCATAAACATCCTCCATCTTTCACGTCCAGGAAAAGTTTAAAGCTGTTCCCGTCCACCTCACTCCAATCTAATTTCCATTCCATTTGCATTCCTCCCGTTAATTCCTGGCTTAAGTGTCGCGATCCTTTTCCCATTTTCACCCGGAAGTCATCAATCCACTCGACTAAGTCCGTTTTCACTTTCACTTTAGACACCTCCGCACGAGAAAAAAAAAAAACAAACACAACAACAACACCATTCAGCATGCGACTTTCCGCCACAATACCGACCATTCAGCACGTGGAGTTCCACATCATCGTGCGGCACAAGCAACACCGTGTGCATGTACTACAGAGACGAGTACTCCTACTCGTACTCCTATTTGCCTCCACCTTAGCCGTTTTATTTTCTTGTCAATTTTGTAGCCGCAATGTAAGCATGCAATCGCGAACACAAAAAAGAAATTTCCACGCTTTGTGGGAACGTTGCGGAAAATTCTCCTTTGCACCTGAAAATCAGGACACTCGCAACCGCACGGCGTGCTCGTATCGTGCAAGCGATGGCGCGGCGAAACCGAGTGAAGACTAAACAGAAAAAACAATCTTTCGAACGAAAGGGAGGGATGTGCAGACCGAGCAAGGCACCCCCTCAAGAGGGTGGGATGTGGGGGGTAAAAATGGAAAAAGAAAACGGAAAATGGAAAAAGAAAAGCCACACACAGTGCAGGACCGCCGGAAAAATCGGTGGGCAACCAGGAAAGTGAATAATCGAGAAAGTGGACGGGAGCAGAGAGCCGACAGACTGTGCGCTATGTTATCGGAGGGATTAATGTGCACTGCTGTTGGTATTTCCTTGTACTTTTTTCCTTCGCGGGGAAGGGGTAATAGGCAACGGACGATGAGGGACCTTTGTTGCTCCTTTTTGAGTTTGCTGCTCAAAAGGACGTTTTTTCCCAACGTGATCCTTGCAGAATTGCCCCATGTACTCGATTGCGTGGAAAGTGTGCCAATGCCATCGTCATCATCATCGCCATCAACATCATCATCGTCGTTATCGTCGTCGTTTTCTGGCCGTGCACCAAAAAGATGCAGAAGAGCGTTTGTTCGTCGTTCGGCTTTGGTTATCCGTCGTCTGGATGATGGTAGCGCATTGCTCGATGATTTGGAGCTCGTAAGGATGGGTATATGTGGACGGGTGTCGTGTGGTTAGGTCATCTTTGGTAACACAATTGGGTTTTTTCATCGCGCCACATACACCCTCGGCATGGGGTGAGCTTTATGTGGATTGCTGAGGGTTTTCCGTGACTTTTTCCTTTTCTTGCTATGTGCGGAGGGTAGCTGGAGCACAATACGGACTTTTTGGCAGTTTTTCGGGTTTTTTCTTGTACGATTTTTGTCCCACTTCAAGGGCAGACGGCCACACAGAAGACCGATGAGGTGTCAGTGAATCACGGGAGTGGAGACTTTTATTTTTCGCGAAGTGCCTGGCCTTGGATGGGGGTTGTGAATGTGAATGGTTTTGGTGTTTTTTGTCGATGCTGAGATTCCGTCATGGATTTGATTAAACGATAGGAGGACGTGTTGCTTGCCGATGGCCAACTACCGGTACTCGTCGAGCAACAAGTGCCTGCAATTGATATGTCATTTAGGTTTTTTGTCCTTTGAGATTGTGCTGGTGGTGGATGTGGACGCGAACGTGGAGTTGGAGGATTGGTTTTTTGCTGAAGAAGTTTCATTTTTTTGTTTTTGTTTTTGAGTTTATATTCTCGGTCATGTACGAATGTAGCCTCAAGTGTGCACTCGACTGATGTTAAATAGATGTGCGGACACGTGCCACAAGGTCATTTAAATGTCCTCGGTTTTCATTTTTTTTCCCGTCAGTTGCTGAATCCTTAACAGAAAATGCAACATGAAGGATTGCTTATACTGGACATCATGTCGCTTTAGAGGTGTCCTCCATATGCGTTTGGTTGAGCCATTTTATGCCTTGTGCAGAAAGCTAATCAATAAAGCCCCCTCTTCTAGTGCATAGACCAAATATTCACAATGCGGCAGAACTTGGAGAAGACCGATGAATTTCCAGGCCGACAGACACCATCTTTGCGTCGATTTTAAAGCCGCATAAGACAGTGTCTAGATGGCAAAGGACTAACGAAACCTCGTAAGGGTAGCATCTATCCGACGGACACTGGCCTGCTAAAAAGCGAGAAGAGCTACCGCAGAGGATCATCTTGCGGCCCGGTTGGTAAGTCCCATCCCTTCTTCCTCGAAGGGCGAAACAATCACAAGCATCGGATAAAACGGACCGAATTAATGTTGACGACTCTCAAAATTAAAAATGAAGAAGGACATTGATATTCGGCTCTAAACGTGAAATATTAGGTCCCTAAATAGACGACGTGCAGCCGAGTAATTTGCGGATGCCCTGGACTGCTATAAAGCGGATTCAAACGCCATACAGGAAAAGCGATGGAATGGACCTCGTATGAAGCAGATGTAAAACTGCGATATACTCGGATGCGGACATTTTGGACTGGACTAACATCAGCCTGATCTGCGTCCACGACCCCACGGAAGACAAGGATGACTCCACTAAGGATGAGTTCCTGAGCACCTGAGCACCAGCCAACTAACCTAACCACCCGCCAGCCAACCTGACCACCAACCAGTCAACTGGGCTAGCAGACAGCCAACCTGGCCACCAGCCAGCCAACCTGGCCACCAGTCAGCCACCTGGCAACCAGTCAGCCAGCCTAGCCACCAGCCAGCCAACCTGGCTATCAGACAGCCAACCTGGCTACCGGACAGTCGACCTAACGAAAAGACAGCCAACCTGGCCAGCAGCTAACCACCTTGGCCACAAGGTACCTAACCCGGCTACACGCAAGCCAATCTGGCCACCCGCAAGCCAACCTGGCCAGCAGCCGGCCAACTTAGCCACCAACCAGCCAACTTGACCGCCAGCCAGCCAACCTGTCCACCAGATAACCAACCTAGTTACCAACCAGCAAACCTGGCCAGCAGCCCGCCTATCTGGCCATCAGTCAGCCAAACTGACCACCAGCCAGCCAACCAACCAACCTCCTTGTGCGCCAACCAGTCAATCTGGTCATAATTCAGCCAACCTAGACACCAACCCGCCAACCCTGTCCCCCAGCCCACCAATCTAGCCAGCAGCAAGCCAACCTGACCGCCGGCCACACAACCTGACCGCCAGCCAGTTAACCTGGCAACCAGACAGCCGACCTAGCCGCCAGATAGCCAACCTGACCGACTGCCAGACAACCTGACCGTCGGCCAGCAACCCGGCCACCAGCCAGCCAACCTGGCCACCAGCTAGCCAACCTGGCCACCAGCTAGATAACCTCGATACCAGCCAGGCAACTTGGCCGGCAGACCAGCCACCAGCCAACCAGTCTTTTCACAACCTAACCAACCTCGCAATCCAGCTGGCTAACGTGGCCACTATTCAGCCATCCTACCGTCCAGAACGCCAATCTGGCCACCAGCTAGCTGACCTGCCAACCAGCCAGCCAACCTGGCCACCAACCTGGCTACCAACCTGGCCACCAGCCGGCTCACTTCGCCACCAGCCATCCAACCTGACCCCAGCTAGTTAGCCCTGATACCAGCCAGCCAAACCGGCCGGCCGACAGCGAACATGGCCAACAAGTCAACCTGGCCATCAGCCAGACAGTCTCTCCACAAGCCAGCCAACCTGGCAATCCAGCTGGCTAGCCTGGCCACGCTACAGCCAACGTGGCCACTAGCCAGCCACTCTGACCACCAGCCAGCCAACCCTGCCACCAGCCAAACAATCTGGACCAGACAGCCAACCAGGTCACTGACCAGATCACCTGGCCACCCGGCAGATAACCTGGCCATCACCAGGCAATCTTTTCACCAGCTAGCCAACCTGGCAACCAGTCAGCCCACTTTGCCACCAGTCAGCCAACTTAGGTTAGGTTAGGTATATGGGTGCCCTATTGACGTAAAGTCAAGGCTCACGTAGACTACGTTGAGTCCATTGTGCCCACCTGTTTTGTTTAACCCGTTGATACCTATACATTTACTGTCGAGCTGAACCAGCCAGACGAGGATAAAAATCCTAGTATTCTGTTCAGCCCGATATTACCTACCTCTTCTAGTCCCGAAAGGAAGTATCTTCCCAGGAAAATATTCCTTTTTTGGGCTAGCGCCGGGCATTCGCACAGCAGGTGACGAACGGACTCAATTTCCTCTTCGTCCCTGCAGCTTCTACAGAAGTCATTGTAGGGCTGGCCTAGTCGAGCTGCATGATAAGATAGCATGCAATGCCCGGTGAGGGCACCGACTGCCAGTCGAATGTTCCCACGATTGAACTTCAGCAGATTTTCCGTTCTTTTCTTATCATAGACGGGCCAGGTCAATTTCGCCGTTGCGCATGTATCTAAGCGACACCATCGCTTATTGGCTTTCGCCAATAGCTCCGTCTGTATCTCCCTGTAGAGCGCACTGAGTGGTGTTTTGGCATCAGCTGAGATCTGCGCAATATTAGCACCTGATCCCACCCTAGCCAACTCGTCCGCCCTCTCGTTTCCGGAGATATTCATATGACCAGGTACCCAGCAAAGGGTCACCTCATTTACATTGGATATCTCTTCTAACTTCTCCTTACAGATTTTGACGAGTTTGGATCTTATCCATGCTGCCTGCAGAGCCTTAATGGCTGCCTGGCTGTCAACATAGATGCTGATCCTTTTTCCTGTGATATTCTCTTTGCTGATCAGGTCCGCCGCTTGCTTGATAGCGAAGACCTCAGCTTGGAAGACACTGCATCCATCATCGAGCCTGTAGGAGCGATGCATATCCCGAGACTCAAAGTAGACTCCGGCACCTGTGCCAACATCCATTTTGGATCCGTCGGTGTAGAGTGCCAGTTCACTTTCCGTGCGTACCATGTCACCGGTCCATTCCTCCCTGGAGGGAATTCTAATAGAGAATCTCCTCTCCCAGGAAGGAAGTCGGGTGACATAGTCCGTTACGGTTCTGAATCTCGAGACGGCCCATCGATCCAAGACTGATGCATGTCCATGAGGACTCTTTTTCCAGAGACCTAATTCCTGTAATCTTAGCGCAGTTCTGGTTGCGACGCTCTCGCAGTACAAGTCCAGGGGTGGGAGGCTCAGCATGACTTCAAGGGCCGCCGTTGGTGTGGACTTCATAGATCCCGTCACCGCCAGACAGCCCGCCCTTTGAACCTTTGACACACTCTGAAGATGA
Organism: Eumerus sabulonum; assembly: GCA_951905685.1. Classification (NCBI taxonomy): domain Eukaryota; kingdom Metazoa; phylum Arthropoda; class Insecta; order Diptera; family Syrphidae; genus Eumerus; species Eumerus sabulonum. Next base: position 110,058,334 of record OX645062.1, on the reverse strand, counting down.
CACTTTTTCTCAAGCGCTTTCCACCAGACAACCGAGCCATAGACTAGGATAGGTCTTACTACCGCAGTGTATAACCAATGTACTAACCTCGGTTTGAGGCCCCATGTCTTTCCAAAGGCTACCTTGCACGAATATAGTGCCACATAGGCCTTTTTGATTCTTTCCTCAATATTTTCTCTCCAACTAAGTTTGGAGTCCAGGATTGTGCCCAGATATTTCGCAGATTGTCCAGGGATCAGATCTATACCATTCATACGGGGGTAGGTGTATCTTGGTACAGATCTTCTCCTTGTAAAGAGTACTACCTCTGTTTTCGCCGGATTTACTCCCAGGCCTCGCCCCTTGACCCAGCTATCCACTAACATCAGTGCATAGCTTAGTCTATCGCTGAGGACCTGCGTAAATTTTCCAGAGACTAAAATGGCAATGTCATCGGCGTAGGCCGTAACATTAAAACCCTCCGTCTCCAGAATCTTGACCATTCCGTCGACCACAAGGAGCCATAGGAGGGGTGACAGAACGCCACCTTGTGGTGTGCCTTTATTTACCCTCACCCTTCCGCATGCTCCCCCTATCGTCGAATTTACTATACGAGTACCCAGCATTTGCCCAATCCACCTGCATACACCCGGGTTTATTTGGGCCATATGAAGGCTGGACACTATTGCCTCGGTACTCACGTTGTTAAAGGCACCCTCAATGTCCAGGAAAGCACCTAGAGTGAATTCCTTGATACTGAGCGATTTTTCTATCGCAGAGACTACCCTATGCAGAGCAGTATCCACCGACTTTCCCCTTATGTACGCATTATGTGATTGTGACAGATAACCGTCCCCAATCTCTTCTCTTACGTACAAATCTATTATTCGCTCCAGCGTTTTCATCAGGAAGGACGACAGACTAATAGGCCTGAAGTCCTTTGCAGTAGTGTGGCTGACTTTACCCGATTTGGGTATGAAAACCACCCTAACTTCCCTCCACGCTTGAGGAACATATCCCATCCTGAGGCACCAGGAGTAGATGCGCTCCAGCCATGGAAGAATGACTTCGCATGACTCCTGCAACATGATCGGAAAGATCCCATCCATTCCCGGTGCCTTGTAGGGGTCAAAAGATTTGATTGCCCACAGGATCTTATTCCCCGTAACAATCTTATCGACTGTCTCATGCTCAATACATTCCCTTGGCAACGTGTCCGCTGAATTGAAGATTCCTGCATCCTCGCAGCCAGGGAAATGACCTTTCAATAGTGAATCAAGCACGCTCTCGTTTGAGTCTGTCCAGCTACCATCAGATCTCTTTATAGAGGACATCTGTGTGGGAGCTTTTGCAAGGACCTTCCTCAGACGAGCTGCACCCGTACATGATTCAATAGAGCCGCAGAAGCTTCTCCAAGAGTCCTTCTTGGCGAATCTAATTTCTTTTTTGAGTCGCTTAACATTATCTCTATAGGTTGACCATTCAATGGCCCCCTCCTTTGCCAGGTTCCAACTGAGCCTAGAGATACGAAGCCGCTCTGCTATTTTAGCATTCCACCATGGTGGGTGGTTTCTTTTACTGGGTCGTCTGGTAGGACATGCCTTCTCAAATGACCGATTTAGCTTGCTGGTAAGGTTCAGTACCATCTCATCGATGTCTTCCGTGGAGTCGGGGTTCCCATCCGGAAGCCGGTTGAGGGTCCCACCCAGCTCCGCGTTAAACCTCTGCCAGTTCGCCTTCCGGGGATTCCGAAACACTTTCCTATCCGGCCTACGGACATTCAAGTCGAAGAGGATCCAACAGTGATCAGAAAGTGATGCTTTGTCAGATACTCTCCAGTTCGAGATCTCCGCAGTACCATTATCATTTATAAGCGTTATGTCTAAGACTTCCCTTCTGTTACTAGTAATAAATGTTGGTGAATCACCCCTATTACATATAACTAGGTTAGTACTAAGGACAAAACTGAACAAAGCCTCACCCCTACTATTGGTATTAGAGCTACCCCAAGTAGTGTGATGGGCGTTAGCATCACACCCTACGACTAAGTTCTTCTTACCTTGTTCGGCCATTGCGACCAATGACCTTGTTTCTCTAGAGGGGACGTCCGTGCCTTCGTCGTACGGTAGGTAAACCGAAGCCATCGTTAGTTCACCCTCCTTTCCCGTAACCTCCACCACCGTCTGGTCACCCGAGCTGAAATTAGTTAACATTAGTACGTGGAGATCTTTGCTAGCAACGATACAAGTTCTAACCTTGCCTTCGCTGCTGTTATAAAAGAGGCTGTATTTCGATGACCCTAATCCCTTAACCCGATTATGGAGGATCCATGGTTCTTGGATCAGGGCCACATCAAGCTGCTCCTTGTTCATGAGCAGCATAAGATTGGCTGATGCGGCCTTACTGTGATGCAGGTTTATTTGCACTACTTTCATTTTTAGTAGCACTTTCCTTCACCACAGCTGCCGTACCGCCAGGCTGCGCCTTCTTCATGAGTCTCACAGGAAACTCACCAGCCCCGAAGAATAGGCGCATATGCCTCTCTTTTTTCATCGCTTCCGGCGGATCCTCGATAACAAAGATTATGCTTTTTGTGCCGTCTTCGTTGCTCTCAATTGCTACTACTTCCCAGTCATCCATAGGGACCGCTGGGTTTTGTGCCTTTAGAAAGCCGAGGATCTCGCTTTTCTCAAATTCCATTTCCGGTACGCTCATCTTGGCTTTAGGCCTCTCTGGTACCTCGTCCAAGGGGACTGCCTTTAGTGCAGCCCCCTCCCACAGTTTGAAGGTGGGTACAACCTTCTTCGCAAAGTCATGTGATAGCTGGTCCTTGCAGTCCAGCCTACTCACACCTCGCCTCCAGTTAGTGAGACCAAACGTTGGCGCAGTTTTCCCAGCATTCCCTCGAATGTGGTCGAAGATCGCTCTAGCCAAAGCCTTCTCGATCATCTTCCCCTGTTCGAAGGTATACTGGCCACTCGGCCTGCCGGAATCTATCACAGCTAGCTGTAAAGCATTCCGAGCAGCCCCTCCGAACTGCACTGCCGTGTTGACCTTCACTCTTTTTGATGGATTTCCGGCTTCCTCTTGGGATCTTACCCTCTTCGCCTTGAAATCCTCTCTTTTCTTGGGAGCTGGCACGTTTTCTGGTTTGCCCTTACCAGTCTTATCGACCGCGTTAGGGGCCACCTTAGTAGAACCTGCCTTAGCGGCTACAGTCCTTCCCGTGCCCTTGGTTTTCAGGTTCTCACCTTCGCCTAGGGTCTGGGTGCAGCTAGAACCCGCCTTATCGGCTTCGGTTCCACCTGGCCCAGCCCTCCGCTCCCTTTTCTTGGGGGGATTTATGGTCTTGGGGGGATTTAAGGTTGGCTAGCCGGTGGCAAGGTTGACGGGCTTGTGGCACGGTTGGTCGCCTGATGGCAAGACTTGCTTGCTGGTGGCGAGGTTGGCAGGTAGATCCAGGTTCGTTGACTGGTGGCCAGGTTGGTTGGCTGGCGGTCAGGTTGGCTAGTTGGTGGACAGGTTGGCTGGCTGGTGGCAAAGTTGGCTGGCTGATGGCAAGGTTGGCTGGCTGGTGGTCAGGTTGACTGGCTGGTGGCCAATCTGGGTGGTAAGTGGCCGGATTTGCTGGATGTGGCAAGGTTGGCTGGCTGGTAAGCAGGTTGGCTGACTTTTAACCAGGCTGGATGGCTGGAGGCGAGGTTCGCTGCCTGCTGGCCAGATAGATTGGCTAGAGGCAGGGTTAACTAGCTGGTGGCCAGGTTGACTGGCTGGTTGCTAGGTTTAACGATGTCTTGCGTGATTGAGCAAGATATAGTCGATTTGGTTGGAGGTTTGACCATCCGGAGATCGCCAGGTTGCTGTATGGTTACGCTTGCGACAAAGTCCTGTCAAGCATTACCAGCTGCCACAAAGTCTGTGAGTCGGAAGGCATTATCCGTTGTTGCATCGTGGAGCATGTGCCTTCCGATCACTTCGCCAAAGGTGTTCTCCTTACCGATTTTGGCATTGAGGTCCCCAAGTACGGATTTAACGTCGTACTCCGGACAGGCTGCCGCAAAATCTATGACTCGGAAGGCACTGTCCGTTGTTGCATCGTGGACGGTGTGCCTTCCGATCACTTCGCCAAAGGTGTTCTCCTTACCGATTTTGGCATTGAGGCCTCCAAGTACGAATTTAATGTCCTACTCCGGACAGGCTTCGTAGGCGTTGTCCAAGAAATTATAAGAGTCCTGTTTGATTGGGTCTTTGTTATGGGCATGTGTACATAAGAGGTGGATGTTGTAAAGTCTGCCATTGATGCGGACCACAGCCAGGTGATCACTTACAGGCTAATAGTCAATGACGTTCGATCTTAGTCGCGTTCCCACGACAAATGCGCACCCTAACATGTGCAATCTTTTACGGCAGCTGTGATAAATGTCGCAATCTTTTTTCCTCATCATACTTTTTCCCGGATCACAGTAATGTCTGCCTTGTATTGCGTAGGGATTCTTTGCAGTTTATGAGTTCCAGGAGTGTACAGAGTTTTGACTTTCCAGGAGCATACTCGCAAATCGTGTTCCTTTTTCGCGTGACGTCGTTTTCGAGAATCCGTCCGTTTATCCGATGTATTTTGCTCATTCATCAGTTGTTTTTTTACGAGTACATGGGATCTTCTCTGCCTGTGTGAACGCCTGAAACCCTTTGTGGATAATCTGATAGGTTCCTGTCAGTGTGGTTTCAGGCCAGGTGAGTCCACAATAGACCAGATACTCACACTGCGGCAGATCTTGGAGAAGAAGACCCAAGAATACCAAATCGACACCCATCACCTTTTCGTCAGTTTTAAGGCCGCGTATGACAGTGTGCATAGAGACAAGTTATACAGTGCCATGTCTAGTTTTGACATCCCCAGCAAATTTGATGTTAAAAACGATTTAGACAAGGTGAGGCACTGCCATGGAATTTCTTCAACATCGTGCTTGAAAAGATCATACGAGACTGACTGGCCAATACAAGAGGTACGATATATTTCAAGTCTGCGCAAGTGCTTGCGTACGCGGATGACATTGACGTAATTGGACGAGCACAGCGGGACGCCAATGAAGCGCTCGAAAGCATTAAAGCAGAAGCGGCTAAAATGGGTCTTATGGTTAACGAGGGTAAAACAAAATACATGCTGTCAACCGTCACAATTGGTAGCTACAAATTCGAGGTGGTCAAAGACTTCGTCTACCTCGGCTCACTAGTGACCAGCGACAACAAAACCAGCGGTGAGATCAAACGCAGAATTACCGCGGCTTCTTTGGGCTCAAGAGGCAATTGAGAAGTAGGCCAAAGTTGCGCTGTACAAAACCTTAATCATCCCGGTCCTCCTCTATGGCGCAGAGGCCTGGGGTTTAACGAAAGCATTTGAAGAGGCCCTTGGTCATTTCGAGAGGAAAATTCTATTCTATTCTATGAGCTCAACCCCATGGGACGACGCAGCCGACGACGACCGAATCTAAGGTGGCGCACACAGGCCGAAGGGGGCCTCACCCAACTGGGAGTGCGTCGCTGAAAACAGCTGGCAAGAGACCGTGCCAGCTGGAGAAGTTTGATGGTTGAGGCCCAGGTTCACCTATGTAAGTAGGTATGGGCGGGTTGTTGGCCCGCTGCCCTCTTGCCTAGGGCGATAGCTGCACACATTCGATCACATCTCACTGGTTGTTGTAGATTCCTTCCAGAGACCGCCGGTAGGAGGCTGTATGTCTACAGTTGTTGTAGAGGCTATTGAGGCTATCCAAAAAACACCTTTTGGAAGCTCAGAAGCCAAGTGTATACTTATAGACAAAACGGGCATAATTCGAAGAATGCAGCCGCGGTTTTGTCTAAGCACCATGTTGCAATTTTAAAACCATGAGTAACTATTGCACCAGTAATCCTGACCTACAAGCAGGAGCCTTATCGAAGGTGGATGAAGACTACTTCTTCTTCTTCTTCTTATCGGGCGCTGTAGTTCGGGGTGACTACAGCTGAGCCTCCCAGCATGTCTCTCTAACTAGCACGACCTCTTCCTAGCTTTTTCCATTGCCGCACACCCAATTGGCTGAGGTCCCCCTCTACTTGTGCGCGCCATCTTAAATGCGGCCGTCCTCTGTTTCTTCGTCCTTCGCGATTGAATTCAAAGACTCTTCGGGCTGGAGCTGTCGTTGCCGTTGAATTCATAGACTTCTGACTAGACTCACGTTGCTCTACAGACCGTAGAGCTCGTGGTTGAGTCTTTTCTTCCATCCCCCGTCTGCGTTTGTAGGATCGAAAATCACACGCAAATTCTTTCTCTCGAACCGAGGAAAGTTCTCTCATCCGTTTTTGATACTGTCCATGCTTCTGCGCCGTACAGCAGGATAAGGGTCTTGTATAAAGTCCACTTTGTCGTTCGGGAGAGTTCTATCTTACTCAATTGCCTCCTGAGCCCAAAGAAACACCGATTGGGAAGAGTGATTCTGCGTTTGATTTCGGACCTGATGTCGTTGCTCCAGGTCACTGCGGAGCCGAGGTAGACGAAGTCCTTAATTACCTGAAACTTATATCTGCCAATACAAACGTTCTGGCCAAGACGTCGGTGGTGAGCGCCCTTTTTTTATGACACCCTACATTTAGTTTTGCCCTCGTTACCTGTGTGTTGTGTGCTGTGTTCTTCCGATTATGTCAATGTCATCCGCGTATGCGAGGAGTTTTGAGGATTTGAAATAAACTGTGTCTCCTGTGTTGGCCAGTGATTTTTGCACAATCATTCCTAATACGATTTTGAAGAAATCACAAGATAGCGCATCGCCCTGCGTAAGTCCTTTTTTGACATCAAAACTATCAGTCTGGTCTTCACCGATTCGGATGGAGCAGCGAGCATTCACCAAAGCCATCCTGCATAGTCTGACGACTCTAATATGGATCGGCTCGTTTCTTGTGGATCGGGCAAACGATGCTGAGATTCCATTCCTCGGACATGCTCCTCACCAGGTCTTCTCCAGCTACTTTGAAGAGCTCAGCAGACAGTTCCTCGATGTCAGGGGCACGAAATTCTCCACGATCTTCGCCGTTAAGAAATGGATCATTCTGCCTCACAGCCGTATATTGACTAACGTCGCCTAATGCAAGTGGTTTTTGCATATTCTCAGCATTGACTGCGAATCTACTATTAGGTGCCCGTTTTCATCCCTACAGGCTTCTGTTCTGACTTCATAACCTTGGCATGTTCGCTTGTATCTCTTGATAGAACTTTCGGACGTCATGCCTGCAGTAACACCTCTCCAAGTTCTCAATCGCGTGCTTCTCGTGCTCTTTGTTATTTCTTCTGAGAAGCTTACGCTCCACCCGTCTTTTTAAGTCGTAGAGCTCAAAAGCTGCTCTTGTTCTTCTATGCAGCGAGGCTTTATAGGCCTCCTGCTTCGCTGTATGAATCCTCCTGCACTCGTCATCGAACCATCGTGATGGAGCCTTAAAGCCCAAAACTTCAGAAGCAGTTCCTTCCAATGCTTGTTTGTTTTTCTATCGACGGCGTGGAGGGTTTGATTTTTATAGTAGTGCTGACGCGAGACGCGATCGGACTACTGTCCGGGCAAGAATCCGATTTACTTTCTTCTATGGCTTATGGAGTACGTTAGCGTGTAAAAGAGTGTGAAATGGCTAAGAGCATTTGACCATAGACTTAATATGTAGTTAAAATCGACAAAAAAAAAAATACCTCGTCACAGGCATGGTAAGCAAGAGGTAGGAGCATGATGAACCTCCAAGGCGCGGGGTACCTTTCTTATCCGAGAATTAAACAGGTTCCCAATCGAATTCGGTCGTGGTCGCGACCATTTTCCACGTCAATTCCATACCAGACTTTAAAGTTGCCGTCAGCTTTACCTGTTAACGGATAATCAAATTTATTTAATGTAACAAACATCGATTTTCGGATGCAACCTCACACCTAATACCGCTCTGAGTTAAAAAAATAAGACCAAAATGAGAACAAACGAACAAAATTGTATGTACAACTCCCCCCCACTGTTAACTCAACTTAATCAGCGAATATTTACCTCCAAGTGAACGTCAAAACCTCCCACCATCACATCACCAGCACCATTACCAGACTATAAGGCTATCGACATCACTCATCCAAGTTTAATCGAAATGGACTCCGGCGGACGTTTTCGTCGATCTGATGTGTATGCACACATGACCAGGCGCGTCCTCCGCTAATTTTGTGTAAATTATATTTTTCTGCTGTCCTGTCGTTTTACCCCTAAAATAAAAGGACCAAAAATCGCCAAGATAAAACGAAAAAGAATAAAATAAATAAATGAAAGGCGAACTTCTCTTTTTGTTCCTTATTTAAGCGCCACAACCACTGCCACAGCCGCTATCACGCCCTAACCAAAATCCATCAAGAAAAAAGGAAAAACAAGACGAACGCAAGGTGGTAAAGCAACCCCACTAAGCCCACCCCATCCTGGTAGGCATACACGTCAAATTGATTCTACTGCTTTCGGCCATCGCCAAAAAGAGGAAACCCGTAAACCGAAAAAACGAAATCCCTTTGTCCCGACACTTGGCGTGAATGCGAATACATATTGAAGCTGAGCGCCCAATCATCCAACCGATCCTGGACTGCGTCAACTGATAATCATTCATTGCAATGTATGTACAAGCTGCACACTATTCGCGCGGCCTAGGTGAAATGCGCTATGACGAGCATAATCGGTGCATCCAACAATAATTATTATTGCATCCGCAGACGTATGCTGAACGCTGGCGGTTGTCGAATGCCTACTGCCTGCTCTGCCTGTTCTGCCTGCTACCTGACAACTGGAGACTGAGGGTGGTGCTTTACCATAATACACGCCTAGAAAAAAGCTGCCATCAAACGACGTTATTCATCTCTCTCTCTCTCCCTCTTGTGCTTCATTTTTTTCGACACATTCCTCATTTCATGGAACCAAAACCAAAAAAAGGATAACAAGAAAAAGGACGAAAAAAAAATTGTTGAAAAATATTTTATCAGTTTTTTGCTAAATGTTTGCGCTCATTGGAACTCATTTTTCACCCACACCCCCAGGACCCAGGAGCAGAAGCATGCGGATGTGAGAGGCGAGAGTGCATGTGCTGCCCCCTACTCGTACTCGTACACGCTTTCATGTCGCATCAGAATGCATTACGCGCGAGATAAAAGAGTACAAATGGGAGAATGAGATGCGGTCATTGATGGTCGATAGTCGACATATACGAGTACACCTGGGCTAAGCCCGAATCGAGATTGTGGGTGAGCTTGAGGATAATGTGCCACTCTAAAGCAAGCATACTTCCGGAAACGAACTGTTGTGATCGGAAGGTATATCGACCGCGAACGTATAGATGCATCATCGACTGGGTGGCGGGGTATTGGATATTGGAAGCTCAACGCTCTGGTGGCTCAAACTTAATTTCGGCGTAAAGTGATTTTAGTTCCCGATTTAATGGAATCCATATACATATGTAGTTGCCTACATGCATATGTAACTTCTTCACTTTCTCCATGCCACGAACACGAGACATTGGTGGACTCACTAACATGACTGACATGTGGTTGAACATGAACTCGTGCATAATCCAATTCGAAGTAGATTTATCATATTCGTGTTCCAATTTGTATACGAATCTAGCAGGACACTGCAACAGCAGGCCATGGGGATGGGAAGAAAAAATCAGTGTCGCCTCAGCGCTATAGTCAATAGATGGTGTCCTGCCATTGGAGCCTCTTCGTATTTGTGTATCCATTTTGTGGTCCAAATTACTTTTCGTATTTTGATTTTTATTTTTTATTTTTGTTGGTCATACTACTCGTTGCGCTGACAATTAAATTTTATCCGAAACTCACTATAGATGCGGATAGAAAAGGGAAACACTTCACGGAAATGTATTCAGTTTGTTAATCGAATCCACGGAAATAATTATATTTGGGAACGGCTGACATCGACCGACAGCAGACAAGTTTCCAGACTGCGAATGCTAGTGTGTTATACAACACGCAGAAGTGTGTTAGATGACACATATAAGTGTGTCATTTGACGAACTTAAAGATTAAGTAAATGGCTGAGGGCGCCGTGGCGCAGCAGTTTGTCTATTGGACTCTGACGCTCCACGAGCGAGTTCGGATCCCGATAACACCAAAGCCATCGAATGTTCATTTCGCGGCGTCCCTCCTCGGCGGGGTACTGGCAAAACCCCTCGTAGTATAACATGCCTAGAAAAAACTTCTCGACTCACGCCGTTCGGAATCGGTATTAAACTGTAGGTCCCTTTCACCTGTGTGAAAAATAGAATCACACACAACATGGGTGATTGAAGGATAGCTTGGCTCTGGTCCTTCATGGGCTGTAACGCTACCAAAAGAAAATGGCTTAACACGTTTGCTCTTTGAAATTGAGACACTTACTTACTTACTTAGGTGGCGCTACAGTCCATGGTGAACCTGGGCCTCAACCAACAAGCGTCTCGGATACGGTCTTTGGCCAGCTGGTTCCAGCGCCGCACGTCCAGTTGGTAAAGGTCCCCTTCCACCTGCATGGCGCCACCATAGACGCGGCCGTCCTCTGCCGCGCCTTCGTTCCGGCATGGATTCGAAGACACTTCAGGTCGGAGCTGTATTTTCCATGCGCTCTACAAGGCCTAGCCACCTTAGACGCTATATCTGTAGACGTCCTACCAGGCTCACATCGCTGTACAACCCGTACAGTTAAGTCTTCTCCTCCATACTCAGATAGAGAGCAGTATTTTTCTTTCGAAACGACCAACGGCATCTTCACCCACTTTTGTTAAGGTCCAAGCCTCTGCGCCGTAAAGGAGGACTGGGATGATCAAGACTTGTGTATATAGTGTCACCACCTTGGTTTTCCGAGAGAGGGTTTTACTTCTCAATTACCTCTTGAGCCCAAAGAAACAGCGATTGCCAAGAGTTATTCAGTGAGCCAAGGTAGACGAATTCCTTGACCACTTCAAAGTTATATCCGCCCATGGTGACGTTCTGGCCAATACGTCGGTGTTGTCCGTCTCTTTCCGATGAAAGCAGATATTTGGTTTTACCCTATTTAACCTTGAGACCCATCTTAGCCGCTTCTACCACAATGCTTACAAGGGCCTCATTGACGTCTCGCTGTGTCCGTCCAATCACGTCAATGTTGTAGGCGTACGCATGCAATTGCGTAGACTTGAAATAAATCGTACCTCTTGTATTGGCCAGTGACGATGTTGAAAAAGTTGATGACATTAACATCAAAGGTCTCGGTTTGTTCATCACTGGCCTTAATAGAGCAGCGAGAATTCTTCATTGTCATCCTGCACAGTAAGACAAGTTTGGCAGCGATGTTAAAACTTGACATTGCTTTCTATAGCTCGTCTCTATACACGCTGTCATACGCGGCCCTGAAGTCCACGAAAAGGTGATGAGTGTCTTCTACAAGATCTGCCGTAGCGTAAGTATTTGGTCAATTGTGGATTTACCTGGCCTGAAACCACACTGTTAAGAGCCGATCAGGTTATCCACAAACGGTTTCGGGCGTTCACACAACGGCAGAGAAGATCTTATATGCGATGTTAAGGAGACTTATTCTCCTATAGATGGCGCAGTCTCCTTTCTTATGGACCCGGCAAACGATGCTGAGATTCCATTCGTTTAGCATGCTTTTCTCCGACCATACCTTGCAAATGAGATGGTGCATGCACCTTACCATCTCATCTCTAGCCGCCTTAAGAAGCTCAGCAGACAGGCCGTCTGCGCCCGCGGCTTTATTAGACTTAAGTCTTGATATCGCTATTCTGACTTCGTCTAGGTCGGGTGGACTGAATTCTGTTACATCGTCGTACATTACGAATGGCTTGTTCTGCCTGACAGCGGTATCTTCTCTATCATCGCTGTTATACAGTCTGCAGAAGTGGTCTTTAAAAATCCTCAGCATCGACTGCGACTCTACTACCAGTTCTCCTGCGGAAGCATCTCTCCATCTCCTCAATCTCACGCTTTCCGTGCTCTCTCTTCTTTCTTCTGAAAAGCGAGTGTTTCTCTTTTCTCTTCTGCTCATAGATTTCGCGAGCAGCTCTCGTCCGTCGTTGCAGCATGGCTTTATATGCCTCTTGTTTTGCTGCATGGGCTTGTTCGCATTGTTCATCGAACCAGGGGTTTCTAGGTGGTGGCGGTTTGAAACCCAGCACCTCTGAGGCAGCATCTCTGACTGCGCTCTGGCAATTCGCCTATTCCTGCTCTATTGTTTGTGCTGCTGTGGGCGGATTTTGAGAGAGCTTGTAGGAGACACGATCGGCAAAGATTCTGGCAGTCTGTTGCGATTGTAGCTTTCATACGTCAAACCTACGTTGTTCTACTCGACTCCTAAGCATTCTTGATATCATCATTCGTACCTTTGGCTACAACAAGGTAGTGGTCCGAGTCGATGTTGGCTCCTCGGAAGGTTCGTACATACGTCGTGAATACTGGAGGCGTCGATCGCAATGTGATCAATCTGATTGATGGTCGATTGATCAAAAGACCGCCAGGTGGCCTTGTGGATGTTGAGATGGGGGCAGGTTACGCCCCGCTAGGAAAGCGATTAGCCTAAGTCCGTTGCCGGGTGTGGTGTTATTGAGGCTATGCTCCTTGTACTATTTTTGTGTTGTAGCAAGGCATTGGGCATAAGTCCTATCTTGGAGATAGTAGAATTCTTCTTTGAGTCGATCGTCCTTTTCTTCGCAATGAACTATAGCGCCGAAAACGAAGAAGAACATCCTGTCAACTGAAGAAGCTTGTTAGTTGAGGGCCAGGTTCACACCCGACTGTAACGCCGCCATAGTACCTAAGTAAGTAAGCGTACCATTTAAAACCGAAGATGGAGCGCCTCAAAATCGGAAATCCTTGTGGGAAATGCAAATGTTCTGTCTGTCTAACAAGCCAGAAAAATGGAGAAACGAAAAAACGGTATAAATTCATTAGAAAGATATTCCGAACAAATCCTTGACACCATTTCGCGAGACCATAAAACAGCTATTCACCAAACGACAGCAAACGAGAATGAATGTACTTACTTCCGTCCGTGTGAATCCTTTAAGCGCCTATCGTCGTCGTCATCGTGCCATAGGAACGCATCGCTGTATGTACATATGCATGTACCTATATGGAGACCAATAAAAATCAACAAATAAAGGATAAACTCCCCCCAAACAAAGTGCACGGAACCGAACACGCTACACATACAGTACTCACTTTCACTCCATACAATATTCAACAGGCATATCCTTCGGTTTCCAAAATGCTGCCAAAATACTACGACAGTCCTTGCTTCACCTTTATCCACGTACGTACGTATGTAGGTTAAAGCTTACAGCAATGTGTTATGTGCTACGTAATGGACTCACTAGATCCTTACAACATAAAAGAAACAAAAAGCAAACAACGTCGAAATAATAAGAATCCTTGCGCATACGTTTGCACCACATAGGCACGCAGTTGAGCACATGAGCCCCATCCATTTCCAATGGCATCGCATCACACGCTCGCCGTAAGGAATCAGCCCGGATAGAGAGAAACGAATACAAAAGGAATCCCAGTTTGTAAGCCAATTTGCGCTTATCCTTATCTGATTCCATGTCATTTGTGTAATATCCTTCCTTGGCAGTCAGCCAGCCAACAAACCTCACATTGAACAAGCTGAACTCTAGTTAGTGCTCTCCTATGTGCGTGTAGTTTTATCCTGAAGGATTCTAACCTAAGCCCGTTTATGGTTATGGCACGGCGTGCAATCTACCACACACAAGTAGGTACGTATCCTTTCACTCTTGCCCGTCGCTGATGTCTTCCTTCAAATATTTAAGGATATCGCATAGATTTAGCGAAACATCAAATCTACGCTTGCTTACAAATTCCATCTTGCTCACGTTCGCGGCGAAAAGCTTTTCGTAGATATTCGTTTGCTCCTTACCAAGGACGACGGGGTAGGGGAATTGGATTGTGATGGAGGCACGGCGGTGATTTTGGGACTGACGAGAAAATCCCTTACTGGTGAACAAACACAGGTACACCTACAACCCGTTGTAGATTCAATTATTTAAGAGATGAGATGTTCAATGGATAATACCACGAACTTACCTTGTTCGCGTGATGCGTGAAACTACCACTGAGGGTTCATTTATATTTCCCTAGATTTCCCTTTACCTATACTGCTCCTCGACTTGGCATACCTACATACATAAATGGCAAACAGCCCACTTGGCAGTCGTTCGGCAGGAGATAGTGGCTCAGTGATAAATTTTCATTGCTCTGCCACCGCCACCGATAAGCCATTACTTGCCATCAAAAACTGCCAAGTAAAGCTTCGGTTCCCCACAATAGAGAACGATAATGACATTTTGAAGGTCTATGTCAGAAGCCAGCATTTCCACTATCGGCCATTCCACTTATTCTGAATAGACGCACAATGTAAACAGCACACATGGGCAGTCGCGCGAACGCTCGACTACAGGGAATAAAGCAAACTATGACTAAACGACCTTGTCTACGTTCAATCGCCCGAACGTCTATCCATCGCGCGACTACAACCATAGGCAGATGTAGCCATATATACGGATGGATAGATAGCGTAAAGTGCGATTGCGATATTGCTTTCATGGAACGGGGAAGGCCAATGCTTGCTTAGAGGCAACGCACGCCTAATCAATGACGAACAACGTGTCAGCGTTTGTCATACATATAGACGTTACATTTAGGTATGTGTATCTATGACTCAACGTAAACAAATGGCAGTCGAAGGCCGTGAATACGCGATCAGTTCGCAGACGCTCGATTGTTTGCTGATCTAACGCAGGAACTATGAATGGATATGGTAATTCAGAGACGGATTGCTTGTTGATTCGGGGAGGCTTGACGGGAATATAGAGCTCGAGACGACAAAGAGTGAAATGAGATGTTTGGGATGTCTAGACGGTGAGCGATTTGAGCACATTCATGTGATCTTGACCTTTCGCATAGGGTTGGGAAACCGAATTTTTCTGAAAGGTGCTAGGAGCTTCATGCGACAACTAAGCTTGCACCATAGCGTGGACTCAATAGATTTAATAAACTGAATTGCTTCTGTTGTGGTTCTGAATGTGTACATTTATGGGAAGGTCGTTTTATCAATTGAGTGGACGCAAAGGGGAATTCCACTCAATTTTTCGTGCCCAGCTTTGGTAAGACATTCATTATAAGTTTACAGCGTTCGGATGGAATACTATGACACCTTCGGATTTAAATCTGCAATTTGGGCTGTCCAATCAAGAACGGATGATTTTCTCAATAAAAGGAAACAGTTTGTAAGCCATAAAAGGGTTCTGAGTCACTGTCGTCGTCGCATAAATTCATCGGCGCAGGGTTCCACACGTTGCTACAGTAGTGGTCACATAATTAACACACCTTACCTCACTTGGCAATTGGCCGACGGATTTCGCTGAAATACCTGATATTATCCACTTCTTTATTGCTAAAGGTGTTTCAGATAGCTACATGAAAGCCTATATAAGCAATGAGTGATACCTACTTACTGGATGGTGAAGGACTAGTAAAGGCCTAGTAGGGGTAGCATATGCCGACGGATGCTGACCCGACAAAAAGCGAGTAAGAGCCTCTGCAGCCGAACACGTTACAGCTCTGCCAGTCAGGTCCTACTTCCAACTCCTCTTGGTGCCATCAGGAAATTTCCTTACAAGGGAAATTACTGACGGAAGAGGCCGAATGGCGAGTATCCTGCGCCACCAAACAGGATTAGTGCCGGTTGGGCTACTGATAAAACAACGGAACGGACCTATGTTGGCGACCCTTTAATAAAACAAAAAACAAACAAGGACCTTCGGTTCTGTACGTGGAATGTTAGGTCCCTAAACAGACCACGTGCGGCCGAACAACTTGCGGACGCCCTAGACCGCTATAAAGCAGATATAACCGCAATTCAGGAAATGCGATGGATTTACCGGGTATAAAGCGTATAAAAAACTGCGACATTTACTACGGCAAGTACTATAGGGACAGAGGACAGAGACTATTTGGATGCGGATTTGTTTTTAGACGTGGACCAAGGCATAAAGTCCTAAGCTTTCAGTAAGTGAGTGAACGCCTCATAATGCGGATCATTATCAAAGCAAACTTTTGTAACATCAGCCTCATATGTGTCAATGCCCCCACGAAAGACAAGAATGACTCCATCAAATGTTCTCCTAGACAGAACATACGCCAAATGCCCCAGCTATGAAACCAAAATCGTTGTAGGAGATTTTAACGCTAAGCTGGGTAAAGGAAGCATCCTTGAACGGGTCATCGGCAAACACAGCCTACAATGCACCACATCCGATAACGTCGGATCATGCCGCCAGTACCTTTGCCAACCGCGTCTTTCTGAAGCTCTCCGATACACCTCAATCCTCTACTCCGTCAGTAGAGCAACAATGAAGCCTGTGCAAGCAAGCCCTAATGAGCCCAGCAACGGAAGTACAGGGCCTTAAAGCTCCACCGCGACAAAACACCTGGTTCGATGACAAGTGATGAAGGATTCATGCAGAAAAGAAGAAGGCATACAAAGCCTCACTACGCAAAAAAACAAGAGCGGCTCATAAGCTCTACGAGCTTAAAAGAAGGGAGGAACATCAGCTTCTCAAGAGAAAACGGAAAGAGCACGAGAAGCAGGCGATTGAAAACTTGGAGAGGTGCTACTGCAGGCACGACGTGCGAAGACTTTATCAAAAGTTAAAACGAATGTCTCAAGGCTATAAAGCCCGAACGGAGGCCTGTAAGGATGAGAAGGGACACCTAGTTGTAGAATCGCAGTCGATGCTGAGAATTTGGAAAAACCTCTTCTGCAGACTGTATAACGGCGATGACAGCCAACATACCGCCGTCAGGCAGAATGATCCATTTCTTAATGACGAAGATCGCAGAGAATTCCGTCCCCCGGACCACGACCAAGTTGGGATATCCCTGTTGAAACTCAAGTCGCATAAAGCTAGCTGCTGGCGCAGAAGGATTGTCTGCTGAGCTCTTCAAAGCAGTTCCTCTGTAAGATATGGTCAGAGGAAAACATGCCCGACGAATGGAGTCTCAGCATCGTATGCCCGATCCACAAGAAAGGAGACTCCTCTGGCTGCGCCAACAACGGAGGAATAAGTCTCCTTAATGACGCATACGAGATCTTCTCAGAAGTCGCCTGAAACCGTTGATAAATATCAGGCGTTCAGTGTGGCTTCTGGGTCCCTGCCCTGCCCTGGGAAGTCCACCATCGATCAAATCTTCAGACTACGGCAGATCCTGGAAAAAAACCGATAAATTTCAAGTCGACACTCACCATCTATTCGTCGACTTCAAGGCCGCTTTCGAAAGCGTAATTAGAGTCGATCTATACAACGCCATGTTTACTTTTGTCATCGCCGCTAATCTCGGCAGACTTTGCAGGATGACTCTAGAGAACGATCGCTCCACCATCCGAATCGGTGCAGAACTGACCGATAGCTTCGAATTCTAAAAAGGATTTAGACAGGGCGATGAGCTATCGTGTGATTCTTCATATTAGAAATGGTTGTGCAAAAATCACTGGCCAATACAAGAGGCCCAATTTATTCAAATCCTCACAACTCCTGGCGTACGCGGATGACATTAACATTGAAAACAGCGAGATGTCGATGAGGCATTCACGAGCTTTGAGGCGGAGGCGGCGAAAGTTGGTTTGGCAGTAAGTAAGGGTAAAACTAAATGTTGGCTGTCATCAAAAAAGGACGCTCACCTCCGAAGTCTTGGTCAGAACGTTTGAATTGGCTAATATAGGTTTGAGGTAAGTAGTTAAGGACTTCGTCTTCCTTGGCTTCGCAGTGACCTGGAGCAGCGACGTCAGTTCCAAAATTAAACGCAGAATCACTTTTGTCAATCGCTGTTTCTTTAGGCTATTGAGTAAGAGAGCCCTTTCGCGAACGACAAAGTTGACTCTATACAAGAACCTTATCATCCCGGTCCTTCTGTATGGCGCAAAAGCATTCACGCTACCTAAAGAGGATGAGCAAGTCCTTGGCTATGGGTAGGCCATGTGGCAAAAGTTCGTGCTAGTTGGAGGGGCATGTTGGTTGAGGCCCTGGTTCACCCCGAACTGTAGCGCATGTTAAGTAAGTAAGTAAGATACCTACTTACTTAGGTGGCGCTACAGTTCGGGGTTAACCTGGGGCTCAATCAACAAGCCTTTCCAGCTAGCACGGTCTTTTGCCAGCTGTTTCCAGTGTCGCACGCCCAGTTGCTTGAGGTCCCTTTCCACATGTGTACGCCAGCTTAGATGCGACCGTCGTATACAGCATCGTCCCTCGGGGTTGGCGTCGAAGACTCTTCGGGCTGAAGCTGTGCTGCCCATTCACCCTACATGGCTTAGGACGCCCAGTACGACGTACAGTTTTTGGCTGAATCTTCTCCTCCACTTTCCGTCAACACAAACGGGACCGAAGATTCTACGCAAACCTTACATCTCGAGTCGACCAAGGGCCTCACCAGCCATTTTTGATAAGGCCCAAGTCTCTACGCCGTAGAGGAGGACCGGGATGATTAAGGTTTTGTATAGCGCAACCTTGATCTTTCGAGAGAGTGCCCTACTTCTCCTTTCTTCTGGACTGGGCAGATGATATCGGCCATGGTTTCCTTCGGCTATGTTTTATAGATGAGCTGCTGCATGCGCCCTACCAGCTCATTTCCAAACTCTATAAATAGCTCGGCAGAGAAACCGTTTGCGCCAATGCCTTTATAAGTTTTAAGTTTCAAAATGACCAGCTTAATTTCATCTAGGTCTAGTTAACGGAATTACATTTTTGTCCGTTGCGAATGGATCCTTCTGCTTGACAGCGGTATCGAATCTATCACCGCTGTCTACAAAAGTGTTCCTTGAATATTCTCAGCATCGACTGTGACACTACTACCCGTTGTCCGCCATTAACCCTGCAGGCTTCTGCTCTGGCTTAATAGCACTGGCATGAAGCCATCATCGGTCGAGATCCAAGTCGATGTTGGCCCCTCGGAATGTTCGTATATGTCGGATGTTGGCGGAGTGTCTGGCGTCGATCGCAACGTGATCAGTCTGGTTGGTGGTTTGTGGATTTTGAGATGCGGGAATCGCGTGCTAGCTAGAAGGGGACTACGCCCCTCTACGTTTTCGGACGAAGTGTCTTGTAGGATATACTTCCCCGAGGTCGACTCAAATATGTCCTCTTCGCTCAGTTTTGCATTAAAATCTCCTCCAACTATTTTTGTGTCGTAGCTGGGACCGTGGGTATAGGTTCTGTCTAGGAGATCGTTTAGGAGATCATAGGAGACCGTCCTCTTCTTCAATTGGGGCGTGAGCACATATATAATAAGCCAATAATCCCGAAATTAGCGTACGTATATGCCGAAGACTAAAGAGTTTTTGTCGGAGTCTTCCGCGAATAACGAAGCCGGATCCGAATAAGCGTTATTTGTTCTCCTTGTAGCAGTTCTCGTAGTAGATCTCGAAGTTTTTCATCGGTCTTTTGCCTGGTCCATCCCATCGCACTTCTTGGAGTGTGATATGTATGTATGTAGACGGTACAGTCCATGAAGGGCCAAAGCTGAGCTTCTCTCAATCACCCATGTTGTGTGTGATTTCATTTTTCCATAGGTGAAAGGGACCTACAATTTATTATGCCGATTCCGAACGACGAACTTCGAGAAGCTTTTCACGACGATTATACTACAGGGGAGTTTGTCGGAACCCCGCTGAATCGCTCTCCCTGGAGTGTGGTATTATCTGCATTATACCAGTTGAGGGCTTGCTACAATAGATTGCCTACATCCGGTTTGTTAAGGGACCTCAGCTTTGTATTGGATCATATTCGTGATAGGGATGTTACCCATAAGCATGTCCTCCCAACCTGGACGGCCAGGTTTCTCTTTTCTCAGGAACAAAGGGATGGGGTCGCTGCATACTTTAGTTCACTACCTGCCAAGGGCCAAGGCCCAATGGGGGACTGTGTGTCAACTTAAGTTGAGCAGGACAAAAATCGAAGCTTGCGTTTGCCATTTAAACGCGATCAATTTCTATGCTCTGTTTACGTGCTGAATTGAATTCCAGAATCAGATCCACAGTCTATGTGGCGGTTTTGGGTAAGTTCTTAATACAAAATCTTTAATTCCACAAATTCAAATTTTAGTTTAACTCTCCCGAGAAATGAATTAAACGTAAGACGCGTCATATTGAGACACTTCGATACTTAATACTTCTACTCAACAACTGGAGGGAGAAGTATACAATTAGTCAGATCCTCAACGGTTATGCTAGGCCATGGAAATTCTCCTTAATCTCTCAGTGTCCTTTAAGGAGTGTAAAATCTTTTCTGAAAAAAACAATACTCCCCCCCAAAAGTCTGAAGTATAGGCTGCTTCTTAGTCTTATCCCCACAATATATATGAAGGCATTCCAAAAATGCTTAAATTTATAATTATCGCTTTAAGATCGCCCAAGGATGAATGTTACCTCGATATCCCTGCCCATCCACCCTTTCCTTCCTCCTTTGTATCGCTCAACCGTATTAGCATGACCGAGAAACGAATCAATTAATTTCAAAAAGTCAAATTCTAATTGGCCATAGCCGTCACCATTGTCGCCAGAAGCTAGCGATAGAGACTTCTTCCTCGTCCTTTTCTCACTCGCCTCATACTCACCCCCGATACGGCTTAATATCAATTTCGCCAACGAGCAAAGAAGCCCAAGCATCCTTGTCTACCACCAGTTGCCATAGTACCATTGCCCTTCAAGCCGTAGACACATTCATTTCAACTCGGCCACCTTCCAAGCCTACCTCTCTGTATATTCTATCTCATCGGCTGCTCCGCGTGGGTACGTACATACATATCTGTGTGGGACACGAATCAACAATTGTCCTTCGTTCGTTTTCTTGCTCTCGTTTGCTTCTCTTTGGGCCAGAGGTCATCCACCAGCTGTTCCTAAGCAAGGAAGACCGAAAAAAAAGCAAAAATGTCCTGTGAGTTCATGACGACACCCTTAACAACTCTGACTGCGACTTTAACTTAATTATTTGATTACAGGGCCTTTTCCTCTTGTTTTAAGAAACCCGGTATCTTCTGGCCATATACGTCCTTGTCACACCATACATATGGACTCCACGTGTACACCACTTCCCGTTCCAGGTGTCCCAGAAACTTATGGGGACACTTGCTCTGTCGCCATAGTTTTCCGAGATTTGTTTGTGTATACACTGGGGGCATGCAGAAACTCCCAGACCAACCGGCTACGACAGGGTGAGTTGCGTGACTGTATATGTATCTGTGTTTGAGGATAAAAACAAAATCAAGTGGGATCGACAACGGTATAGACTAACAACAAAATCTGACTATGGGTAGGTCAGGAAGGAGAGAATACAAAAATCATACTCCAACCTAGTACCTACCACGTGGCTGAAGATGGACGGACAATTACCATGGTACTAGGAAAGAAGAGGATATTTTTGCTCAGCCGGCGTACGTATGTATATATGCCACATGGGTATGGGTGTAGCCAGGACTATTTGTAGGTGAAGTTGTAGGTTGTAGGCAGACACAGTTTTCTTCGATTCTTGGAAAAAGGAAAAAAAAAAGATTGAAACAAGGACAAGTTGGCCGGAGCGACATGTGCACGAGCCCCCAACTGTGAGCATGAGACTACAAGCGAAGGTCATTTAGCTCAGAACTAGCTCCTTGTGATTTGTTGTCCTGTCGTTCGAAGGCGACTGAAGGGAATGGTATAGGAGAAACTGAAAAATAACTTGCGCGGCGCACGTCGAATTGGTGCCTGGACGAAAACTAGCAATACGTAGCCTCGACATGGTAACGAACTAACAGTCCTTCCCCTAAGCAAGATCCTTCGACAGCATGGGCTGAAAAAAAAAGTCAAAAACGATGTGAAATACACCATGTGAAACGTGTTTGTTGAACCTAAGTTAAATAATCAAATTTGCCGGTTTGAAGTCATCTCCTCCGCAGGCGACCTGTTGCGAACAATGACCATGAAACTTTCCTACTTTCCTTCAAGGACATTCAGGATATTCGCAAGAAATAATTGCTCCTCACACCCATCGTCCACCGGTAGAAAACCATAAGTCAGCTGTTCGAGTTCCCAAAGAAATGCAAACTACATCGTAGGACAAGGTGAACTGCGGTACCAGACGTGGTAAATGGAAGCATGAGGGCTAAGAAGCCCCTGATTTCTGATCCATCTGTTGTGTCCTTGTTTTTGGTCTTTTTAACCACCACAGATCCCAACTTCTTGCCTGTATACATATGTATGTACCTTGTTCAAGGACGAACGCTCGAGCAACGGATTGATTTTTTCATTTATTTTTTCCTTTTGACTGTTACGTCGTCGACGTAGTTATGTATCCAAGGAGTATGAACGAAATCGAAAGTCCCGCTGAGCCTTTTCCGAGAAGAGGTCGTCTCGGGGTTGGATACAAAGAAAAACGGATGGAAAGGAATGAAAGAAACTTTTGCGCGTGTAGTGTACAAAGAATGAGAATAAAACATTCTCTCCAATGGCTGACAACAGCTCAAGTAGAAGAAGAATATTCTGAAGGACCTTTCTCCTCGTTCTTTAGCTTCGAAGTCGACCTTAAATGCGAGGCACAAACCTATACAATCGCACGGACTTGTGTGTAAGTTTATATTGGCATTCAGTTGGGGTGGGATAGTCTTCACTTATGTACCATACCTCGTTCCATTCAAGGATTCAACGAAAGAGAAAGCTCCGATATACACGTGTGGAATGAGTTGGGTCACCTAGCATGCCGCACATGCACATACGTACATATAAACACACACAATCGAAGCCAGACGTTTCTCCTTCAACTTGAACCTTGTTGTTCGAGGACTGATGGAGGTACCACATAGCTGGCACCTAAGTAGTGGGCGGTAGTTGGTATCCTTTTTTCCTTTACTTTTATTTTCGATTCCCATTGTGCTGAGAATATATATGTATGTATAGCCTATCCATATACCTGAAAAGGATCTCTATGTACGACGGCAGGTTACTGTTTGTATGATTGTGCACCGAAGTCGTCCTCGAAGTCAACAACGACGGTGGGCGAGGAAAAAAACGCAGAAAGAAAACAGAAAGTACCCGTAAAAGGAAATTCAAAATCGAAAACTTTCTCTTTCGAATATCCTCTAGCAAGGATATAGGAGAACTCGTACATACAGAAGGATACAAGGCTACAGGACCGCACACGACCGAACAGATACAATTGCATGTAATTGTGGCACACTGACTGGTGAATGGGAAAAGGTGTATCACCAGCGCCATTCATGGGGACGAGCTGAGACGTTGAGAAAACCATCCGACGAGCCATTCCCGTCTGTCCAGTTGAGCTAACGATAGCGTTGGTCTCGTCAACGACGAGAACCAAACCGAATAGTAGCAGGAGGACTATATGTATGTACATTCTTCGTCACGTCGTCAGGTGGATCTGAATCTGTTTGTGTATACCCAAGAGGATGGAGGGAACATGAGAAATCTCAGGAAAAAAAGTAACAGGAATGAAGAAAAGTTATGGAAAAGTTCCACAGGTCGCTGATGAAAAGGTCACCAAACCGAGCCCCGGTGGATGGAGGAAAGTGGGCGAACTGCAGATGGTGGAAGCGGATCACGACAGCCGCACTGAGATTTTAACTTGGAGTTCCTTACGGCGGTGTTATGTATTGCATCCGATCAAATTTGCAAGGACCTTGGAATCCATTACGTTGTTGAGGCTGGTTAGGGACGCATTCCGATGAATGCGAATGGGTTGAAGGAATGAAATGTGGGTTAGGACAAGATGACGTGAGGTACTGAATAAAGTGGGGGTGCACAATGAATTTAAACGATCCAGCAGCGTTTCCTCAGAATTTGTGTGTCCTCATGCAAAATATGTACATCATGTGTACCCGATGGTGTGTTACCAGTTCCAAGGTAGTCCTGTGAATGTTGCTGAGTGATTTTTTTAAATTCGGGAAAAACGAGGAAAACGAATGAGAGAATATGCTCAATCTGGAGTGCTCGGATGGATGTGCACGCTGGATAAGGGTTTTTCTTTTATGGTTTGCGCCAAAGGATGTGGAAACTTAGGAAGGGGCTATCAGGCACTGTGACCTTTACAGATCTGTTGTACCTGCTAGTCAATTAGCTGAGGAGCTTTTCCACTTCTCTAATGAAGTGAAGTCATAACTTCACTGAGAACGATACCCTCTCTGAGATGGCAGAGCGAGCAGCACACTCACACACTATGTGGTCTGCCGTCTCATCGTCCTCAAGAC
Organism: Eumerus sabulonum; assembly: GCA_951905685.1. Lineage (NCBI taxonomy): Eukaryota > Metazoa > Arthropoda > Insecta > Diptera > Syrphidae > Eumerus > Eumerus sabulonum. Next base: position 110,034,036 of record OX645062.1, on the reverse strand, counting down.
GGAGTCGGTACTCAGTTTCAGACGAGAGGCTAATTTTGCTAATCGTGAAAAGCTCTCCTCTGAACCCATTCTGGCTAGTTCATCAGAAATCTCATTACCTGTGATCCCAGGGTGGCCTGGAACCCTAACAAGCCTTAATGAATTTAGTCTGCCGACTCTGCTCAAGATGGACTTGAGTTCAAGCACTAATCTGGAGCTAGTTAAGGGGTTACACACAGCTTTTAGTGCAGCTTGTCTGTCACCACAGTCGCATATGCTTTCCTCCCTCCACCTGTGCTTCACAACATAGTGCATGGTTATTAGGATTGCGTATGTCTCTGATTGTTTGTTCGCATGTTTTCCTAACGAGAAATGCAGTCGGATGTTGCACGCTCAAAGAAGACCGCAGCACCGGACCTCCGTCCAGATTTGGTGCCATGAAAATGCGAGAACTACCTTTCCAGGCTCAGCATCCAGCCAGAGCCAATCCTGACGCCATGTTACGGCGTAATAGGATAACGGGCGTTAGTGCGTCAGAAGGCATGTCTATGAGACAGGGGTCGCAGGACAATTCTTGCGCAAGCACACTGTAATTCCTATGCGAGTTATACCAAAAGCCATTTCTCTTCAGACGAGACATGGCTTTCAGAGCACACCCCCTTATAAATATATCAAGAGGTGGAAGGTTCGTCATAACATCTAGAGAAACCGTTCTTTGGAATTTGGTGAAAGAGGCTACGACGTGTTTGCGATTTAGTCTGTTCCAACAGACAACCGATGCATATGAGATTATAGGTCTCATCATTGCCGTGTAGATCCAGAGGACCTGTACCGGCAATAAACCCCAGGTTTTGCAAAAAGCCCCTTTGCATTGCCAGAAAGCTGACAGCGCCTTGGTGGTTTTCGACTCAACATGCTTTGACCAGAGAAGCTTGCTATCTAAGATGACTCCTAGATACTTAGCCTCCTTGGATATCGGTATGGTAGTGCCTTTTAGTACCAGCTGAGTCATATCAGTGTTTTTCCTTCTTCTCGTAAAGAGAACGACATCGGTCTTAAGAGGATTGACTGACAGCCCATTTCTAGTACACCAATCATCGATCACATTTAGCGCCGTTTGTGCTTTGAGACGGGCAGTCGCTAAGCATGAGCCGACAGATAGAAAGTCGACCACCTAGGACCATAACAGCGGAGAAAGAACGGCACCTTGCGGGCAGTCACTGCTTACGGCGGATTTGACACATTGGTCGAGGCCTGCATCAGCGGTCAAAGTCCTGTGCGCAAGTATTGCTTTGATCCACAAGACCACAAGACCAGTGCTTCGTCTACGCCATGATGTCTGACAGCGTTGCACATGCTATCGAAAGTTGCGTCGCGTACTTCTTTCCCTTCGAGCGCGCATTCTATTCTCCCAAATAGGTTCTGAGGCGCAGTCTCGCAGGATTTTCCGCGCTGATGAGCATGTTGCATCTCCGAAAGAGGATGCAGTGAAAATTCTTTTCAAAGTAGGAAGCAGCTGTCTAATATCTTATTGCACCATGAGGGGATATATATCGTCGGTGCCTGGCGACTCAGCAAAGGTACCATCAGATTTTCAGTGTGCATCCAGCTTTGTCGGCTTTCCCCGTTTGGGGACTTTAACCGACTTGCTAGTCGCACTCAGAGACTTAATCTCTTCGCAGAGGGTCCTATAAGAATCGTTTTCCGATTTACGAATAAGTTTCTCATATTCTTTCCGCTTCGACCTGTACATGTTCCAATCATCTTCCGAATTCGATTTGAGCGATCTATTCAGAAGACTTCCGGCTTCCCTGCGAACACTGCAGGGAGATTTACTGATAGGACATGCGAGTCCAAAACAGCTGGTGACGGCACTATTCAGGTTATGAACGGCGTTCTCTACCAATTGTTTCGTTCTAAGTTTAGGTAGGACTTGAGTGGATTTCTCAAGCTCCTCTCTAAACCGTACCCATTTCGTCCTTCTCGGATTCCATCTAGGAAGAGATCCCACAACTTAATCGGAATTCGATATATTTATGGCCCTACAGCGTAGCATGAGGCAAGACTCACCAGTTAGTGACGTCCTTCATATATCTGTTGGATAGGGTCAGGTCAATCACCTCTTGTCGTCTTGTTGTAATAAACGTTGGTTAAGAGCCAACATTGTTGATAGTAAGTTCAGACGAGAGAGTGAAATTTAAAAGACGGTCCCCTCCTGTATTGCACATGCTGCTGCCCCAAGGAGGAGGGCATTAGCATCGCAACACAAGATGAGACAAATCTTTCTGGCTTCACAGGGTGTGTTAGTACAGTTTTTGTTCAGGGGCCCTATAAATCTCCTAGATTAGCGAAGTCCCTGAACGCTGTTCCAAAAGGACAGGTGTTGCGATTATTCCCACATGTCTAAGAAGAAGCTGATCTTAGGCTTGGGAGTGCCGCAAAAGGTTCAAGACCTATGCATTTTTCACCGGAACTTTTCCTGGCGTGTTGATCGGCAATGTCATTGCCCTTTATGCCTTTGTGCCCTGGCACCCACCAGCGTTTGAGCATGTTTCTTTCAGCGAGGTATTGTTGGCATCATGTCATTCCTTTACGGTTTTTGAGTTCGTGCTTTAAGCGCTGCTATTAGAGAGTATGCGGATGGTTGCTCCTCATATGCCAGTCTCTAGGTTTAGACTAACGCATGTCACGATGGCATATAATTCTGCTTGGAAGATGCTAGGACTCATTCCGAGGGCCTTCGAGGCCTTCCGATTTGGTTCAAAGATGCCGATGCAAACGTCAGAAGCCATCTTAGAGCCACCAGACCATTGACGTTGAGCAGAAGATCACTGGTTTCCCAAGCTGTCCGGTTTGGGATGAATATCTCAAATCTCTTGTCAAAAGTGAAGGTGTGGTGTGGTAATGCGTCCGAGACCGTGCTAACCATATCCAGTTTGGAAAGATGTTGCCAAATGGACATGTGACCCACGGGTCTACATGGCAAGTTTGTTCCCGACCGAAGAACTCTGATTGCACTGCTTAATGCCGCCTTTTTAATAAAAAGGTGCAGTGGAGTAAATCCAATGTGTGCTTCTTGGGCTGCCATGGCACAGGTTGGTATAGAGCCTGTAGTGCCGAGACATGCTAGTCTCTGAAGGCGTTGAAGCACAACGATTGTCGTATTCATTCAACTTCTGTCCACCATACCGTGGACGCATAGGTAATGATAGGTCTTACTAGCCCGATATATAACCAGTGGACGACCTTACGTTTAAGTCTCCAGGTTTTACCGTAAGTGCATCGACAGGCCCACATGGCTTAAGTCGCTTCTGTAAATTTGTTTTTAATATTGGAGTTCCAGTTGAGTCTGCGGTCGAGGTCAATACCTACATAGATACTTAACTTCTGCACACCTCAACCACTCTCCCCCCGGGACTGCTGTTAGATATTGCTTCGCCGGGCGGCGGTCTTCTCTCTGCTTCGGCCTGCCGTAGCCGCAAATGGAGTAACACAATATACGAGTATAGCTCATTCCAGTTATCTAACGGGTCCATTATGTAAGGGAACAGGTTTTCGGGGCTTGATATGTTCGCCCTTTGTCTATCTAGCGAAAGGTGACTACAGACAAAAACTGCCTGCTTTGCGTCCTCTTCAAAATTTGGACATTGTGGACACAGCGGCGGCCCATTACGTCAATATCTATGAAAATACTTTCGATGACCCCCTTGTCCAGACAAAGACTGCGAAAGATAATAATTATAGTCCTGCCTCTGAGATGTCCAAGCCTTGATACGTACAGTAAGCGTACAGTAAGACTGAACTGACTACTCGTGAGAGTAGGACTCTGCGCGCATGTCCGGGTCCGCCTACATTCGGGAGCATTCGTGAAATGACTCCTTATGTATGTAAGCCATCTCGCTAGCGTACATTATGTGCTCCCTAAAATAGAGCCTGTTGTCCAGAATAACTCCTAGGTAATTCACTGAATCTTGCCCATTCATAACTTTTGACCGAACCTGCGGTATAAAGACCAAGTTATCGCGGATGTGAGACATCTTGGTCTTGATAACTGGAAGCAGCGTGCCCGGGACCGTCAAGGATGGAAGGCAGCTATAACTCAGGCTCAGATCCTCCATGGATCGCTGGCCTGACAAGTAAGTAAGTAAGTAATTCACTGAATCCTGAGAAGCTCGCATATCACACCTTCTTGCGGCTGGTTATGAACACAGTCTCCGTCCTGTGGACCACTAGTTCCAGGCTAGCATCTACAAACCAATCATTCACTTGGGCTGTGGTCGTAGCCTCCTCTATTTCCTCTATGTGCTTGGTCGCTGTGACAATAGCCATGTAAAGAAGCCGTCGTGCATAATATCCACAATAGAGGTCCGACGACTGATCCCTGTGGAACTTCCGCTGTTATACTGTAGAACTTGCGATCTTCGTCGGTGTAGTGTGTGTAGTGTAGTGGTATAGTATCTTTGGCATATATGGGGTGGCGGAAGGGGGGTGTAGGATGTGAGAGACCCTCTTATGTGCAGTCCGCGGTCAGGTTTACTTAAGATTCTATGACGTAAACAGTTGAACGTCCTTTTCTGAAGCCGTAGGTGTAGTGTGTGTACTGTAGTGGTATAGTATCTTTAGCATATATGGGGTGGCGGAAGGGGGGTGTAGGATGTGAGAGACCCTCTTATGTGCAGTCCGCGGTCAGGTTTACTACAGATTCTATGACGATCTAGCTAGCCAATTCACCGCTCCTAAATTAGAGACAAATTGAATATGAGCAACAGGATGAAGTGCGTGCGTTCATCTGCCTACTGGATTAGGTCCTGAGGTTCGGTCCTACTGGTTCGGGACTTCGGTGGTCGGAAATATAGGTGTAGGCCCTTAATTGTTGTTTATTCACTCCATTCCATTTGGTTAAAGGAACAAGAGGAATCGTCTACAGAAGTCCAATAACCTCTACACTCAATCGATTCCGCTCAGGTTAGAAGAGGTTGTTGTCTTTGGTGAAGGAAGGCTGTGCTTGTTCTTCTTTTTTAGCGCCACAGTTCATGGCAAACCTGGGCCTCCTTTAAAAAAATCTCTCCAACTGGTATGGTATTTTGCCAGCAGTCTACAGTGGCGCATGCCCAGTTGGTTAAGGTTCTCTTCCACTTGGTTTCGCCACCTTAAGTTCGGCCGTCCTCGACCGCGTCGCCTCTCAGGGTTGGACCCTTCGAGCCGGAGCTGTAATTTCCATGCGCTCTACATGACCTAGGCATCTTAGGCGTTGTGTCCGAGGACGCCGTGCTATGCTTACGTCGGTGTACAGCCCGTACAGTTCACTATTAAGTCTTCTCTTCCACTCGCCATTTATGCAGGTCGGGGCGAAAATCGTACGTAGAATTTTTCTCTCAAAACCACGAAAGGCTGTCCTAAAAGTTAATAAAAAAAAAAAAAATTCTAATAATGGAGCTACCCTACTTTAAAAAAAAAAAAATACATCTTTTCTGACACGGCGGGTACTTTCTAGAACTTTCCCTAAGGAATAACGAGCTTCCGTTCGTGAAAATCTGGATTGACAATTTTCTTCTAGTAAACATTTTTTATTACAAATCCTCTTAGGGTATCATGGAATGTATGGGGATCGTCCTTCCATTCCCCCGATGTTGAGCCTACTGGCCGCTTTGGTTAGACCATCCGCCCAGGCATCTCGGGGTCGTTTGCCCTTCCTAACGCATCATCTGCCGCTTTACCTGTTTTTCGTTTGTCCTCTAAGGAGAGTCCAACATATCCTTAAAAAAAAACACTGTCTGAAAATGACAGGTCAAATACTAACCCCTTCGGGTTAGGGGTGGGAATATACCCGAGGTATGCCTGTCGTAAAAGGTGACTGAAACCCAAACCAACTTAAGCTTTTCGCAAAAGTTGACTGAAACCATGCAATGTATAGAGCAAAGGCTATTAATATCCCCGGTGGTATGCCATTCCAGATGCTAAATCTACCCTTTTCGAAAGTCAGCCCCACGGATTCTGGGGGAGACTATTTATTGCTCACCGCAGACCATTTTGGAATGAGTAAAAGGGTAGAACACCTCCATCACCTACGATGGATGCAAACCAAACACTGACGGCTAATTATGTAAAAACCTGCGAAGAAAGAGATGAACTAGAGCAACTAAATGAGACCTTAATTCTCATTGGGAACACTCCCGATGAGTAAGATAAGTAGAAGGAAAACACGAAAACGACAACAAAAATCGGAGAACATCGCCAAAGAACTCGTCTTCAAAAGAAAGCGTAAATATCAAAACGATATACGAAACTCAAGATATCCTTAGAATGAAGCTAGATATCGATGCCATAAGGAAACAAAAAGTAATCCCACAGCGCAACAATTGCCAAAAGTATGGACATTCTCAAAAATACTGCCGCACTAACCCAGGATGTGTTAAGTTTGCTGGAAGTCACCACACTAAGGATTACTTACTTACTTAGGCGGCGCTACAGTCCATGGTGAACCTGGGCCTCAACCAACAAGCGTCTCCAGCTGGCACGGTCTTTGGCCAGCTGTTTCCAGCGCCGCACGCCCAGTTGGTTAAGGTTCCCTTCCACCTACGTGCGCCACCGTTGATGCGGCCATCCTCTGCCGCGCCTTCCTTCCGGGATGGATTCGTAGACTCTTCGGGTCGAAGCTGTATTTTCCATGCGCTCTACATGGCCTAGCCACCTTAGACGCTGTATCCGTAGACGTCGTACCAAGCCGATGTCGCTGTACAACCCGTACAGTTCTTCGTTATATCTTTCCCTCCATATACCGTTTGAACAAACGGGACCGTGATAGCACGCGGAATTTTCCTCTGGAAACGACCAAGGGCATCTTCCTCCGCTTTTGCTAAGGTCCAAGCCTGGGATTATCAAAGTCTTACATAGTGTCACCTTGGTTTTTCAAGACAGGGCTCTTCTTCTCAATTGCCTCTTGAGCCCAAAGAAACAGCGGTTGGCAAGAGTGATTCTGCGTCCTATCTCCGCGCTGGTGTTGTTGTATCCGGTCATCAGTGAGCCAAGGTTGACCACTTCAAAGTTATATCTGCCCATGGTGACGTTCTGGCCAATACGCCGGTGTTGTCCGTCTCTTTTCTATGAAAGCAGATATTTGGTCTTACCCTCATTAACCTTGAGACCCATCTTAGCCGCTTCTACCTTACAAAGGCCTCATTGAAGTCTCGCTGTGACCGTCCAATCACGTTAATGTCGTCGGCGTACGCAAGCAATTGCGTAGACTTGAAATAAATCGTACCTCTTGTGTAGGCCAGTGACTCTTGCACGATCTTTTCATTTCTATGTTGAAAAAGTTGCATGACATTAACATCAAAGGTCTCGGTTTGTTCATCACCGACCTTAATAGAGCAGCGAGAATTCTTCATTGTCATCCTGCACAGTAAGACAAGTTTGGCAGCCGATCAGGTTATCCACAAACGGTTTCGGGCGTTCACACAACGGCAGAGAAGATCTTATATGCGATGTTAAGGAGACTTATTCCCCAATAGATGGCGCAGTCTCCTTTCATATGGACCGGGCAAACGATGCTGAGATTCCATTCGTTTAGCATGCTTTTCTCCGACCATACCTTGCAAATGAGATGGTGCATGCACCTTACCATCTCATCTCTAGCCGCCTTAAGAAGCTCAGCAGAAAGCCGTCTGCGCCCGCGGCTTTATTAGACTTAAGTCTTGATATCACTATTTTGACTTCGTCTAGGTCGGGTGGACTGAATTCTGTTACATCGTCGTACATTACGAATGGCTCGTTCTGCCTGACAGTGGTATCTTCTCTATCATCGCCGTTGTACAGTCTGCAGAAGTGGTCTTTAAAAATCCTCAGCATCGACTGCGACTCTACTACCTGTTCTCCATTTTCATACCTGCAGGCCGCCCCTCTGGCTTTGTAGCCATGGCATGTTCGTTTTACCTTACTGTAAAACTTACGGGTGTCATACCTGCGGAAGCATCTCTCCATCTCCTCAATCTCACGCTTTCCGTGCTCTCTCTTCTTTCTTCTGAAAAATGTATGTTCCTCTGGCCTTATATGCTTCTTGTTTTGCTGCATGGGTTTGTTCGCATTGTTCATCGAACCAGGGGTTTCTAGGTGGTGGCGGTTTGAAACCCAGCACCTCTGAGGTAGCATCTCTGACGGCGCCCTGGGAATGCGCCTATTCCTGCTCTATTGATTGTGCTGCTGTGGGCGGATTTTGAGAGAGCTTGGAGGAGACACGATCGGCAAAGAATCTGGCAGTCTCTTGCGATTATAGCTTTCCGACGTCAAACTAACTTAGTCCTACTCGACTCCAAAGAATTCTTGATATCCTCATTCGTACCTTGGCTACAACAAGGTAGCGGTCCGAGTCGATGTTGGCCCCTCGGAAGGTTCGTACGTCGAGAATACAGGAGGAGTGTCTGGCGTCGATCGCAATGTGATCAATCTGGTTGGTGGTCGATTGATCCAAAGACCGCCAGGTACCCTTTTGGATGTTGAGATGGGGGAAGATTACGCCCCGCTAGGAAATCGATTAGCCTAAGTCCGTTGTCGGGTGTTTTGTTATGGAGGCTATGCTTTCCTATGATCTACTCAAATATGTCATCTTTGCCCAGTTGTGCATTAAATTGTCCTAGAATTATTTTTGTGTCGTAGCTGGGGCATTGGGCATAGGTTCTGTCTAGGAGATCGTAGAATTCTTCATTGAGTCGATAGTCCTCTTCTTCGGCTGGGGCATGAACGCATATTACGCCAATGTTCCCGAAATTAGTTTAGATGCGGATTGTTATGAGGCGTTCGCTTACATGTTGAAAGCTTCAGACTTTTTGTCGGAGTCTTCTTCGAATAACAAGTCCGCATCCGAATAAGCGTTGTTTATCCGCTTTGTAGCGATTCCCATAGTAGATGACGCAGTTTTTCTTCCGTCTTTTCCCTGGTCTTGGAGTGCGGTATGTACGTATGTTCTTTGGCGTTACAGTCCATGAAGGATCTAAGTCGAGCCTAACCCATGTTGTGTGTGATTTCATTTTTCCACAGGTGAAAGGGACCTACAGTTTATTGCCGATTCCAAACGGCGAACGGGGATTTTGTCAGAACCCCATTGAGTAGCAGCACCGTGAAAACATGTTCGATGACATGGCTGTTGTCGGTATTCGATCCCGTGTCATCGGCGTCAGAGGTCAACACACTACCCACTGCACCACGTCGCTCTCCTTGGAGTGTGGTAATATCTGCTTTGTAGCAGTTAAGGGTTTGCTCCGGTTGACTACCCGCACCCGTTCTGTTAAGGGACCTCACATTCCAGGTGCAGACTCGGAAGTCATGTGGTCGTTTGCGGGTCATCAGCTTTGTATTCGTCCGTATCCGAGGTTTGCTGTTGTTTCGCAGCAATTTATTTTTTCCGTGTTAGGGATGTTACCCCTAAGCACAAACCCCCACCTGTAGGGCCAGGTTCCTTTTTCCCCACGAAAAAGGAACCACAATATGCCGCTGCACATATTGGTTCACTACCTGGCGGATGCCAGGGCAGCTGTGCCACCCGGAGGCTGTGTGTCAACTTGGATTAAACAGGGACAGAGATCGAAGCTCCTGTTTGCCTCGTTAAACGCGATCAACTTCTTTACTCTGTTTGCTCGCTCCTTCTCCCCTCCACCGTAGTTAACTTGCCATGAAAAAGCTTCTCGATTCCTGCTGTAGGCCCCTTTCCCCTGTATAGAAAAGAATGAATCACTCGCAGCATGGGTGATTGAGAGAAGCTGGCCCTTCATGGGCCACCTAAGCAAGGAAGCATCTAAAGTAGCGCTCGACGTTTTGAGGAAGGCCCCAGTACAGCTGAGACAAACCGTTCTTTGAAGTTTTTGTGAAAGAGGCTACGACGTGTTTGAGTGTTAGCCTGTTCCACCAGACAACCGATGCGTATATAAGAATATCAGTGTTATCATTGTCGTGGAGATCCAGAGGACCTTTGCCGCGATAAATCCCATGTTTTGCCAACAGCTCCCTTGTAATGCCAGGATGCTGACAGTACTTTGGTGAGTTTTGACTCAACATGCTTTGACCAAAGAAGTTTGCTAGCTAAGGTGACTCCTAGGTACTTATCTATTTTAGATATCGGAATGACAATGCCGTATTTTGGCGCAAAAACTCCAAACATGTCTACACGTAGTCGCAACATTGGGTTCCTGAGGAGCACAAATACCGATGGCATGAACATTGACTGTGTTCGGGCGTCTTAGTCCAACTAAGTTCTCTTGGACAACGTCCAAGAGCAGTGCCAGTTCCAGACACCATGAAACGCATATGCTTGAGTTATACTAGTTGTTCTCTTTGATAAAAATTGTCAATCGGTAGCTCAGAGATGTAGTGACCTATCTCCATACCGATCCGGTTTGTGAATCTTCAAGCTAAATGTTCTACTTGTGTTGAGTTGATAAGGCGAACAAGGGACTTGACTTCAGGTATGCAAAGTTCCTTTGTGGAGAAGGGCTCCATGCCATTGAGGGCTAGAGGTTAAAAGAGTCGGCAAATCTGTGAAAGTGGTGTCCTTCCATAACCAGAAGAGTCAGACGGGCAGGTAGCACTTTCCCTAAAAATGAAGTGGATATTTCGAGCAAGTAGAATGACAGGTTTTCTGAAATACTTTCAGGTTTCTATAGATTGAAAACTCACTTGAGTGATGGGAGTATCAAATCCGGTTTGAGCTCTTACGACAATCTCTAGGCAGTGAACCGCCCGCGAAAAGCACTAACCAATTTTTTCGCTTTTTATTCTGTACCCCTATCATCATAGTGTGAAAATACCAATAACAATTCCTAGCCACGCTCACATAGTACCTACTATCGGTTTGGTATCCCTAGAACCCAAGCAAGCACTCATCTTCTCCATCTCGACTTTCTCGGCTTCAGATAAAAAGAAAATCAAATGCCATTGCCCACAAAACTGCACGTCCGCGATCAAATCTAGGACGCAATCAATTAAGCGAACATCATATGTACGTCGTTAGCGAAAGTTGCTGCAACCAAAGTCCCCGAAAATACATTCTAAATACAATGCATTCACATTTGGCCTGTTTGGTCGTTTGTTGTCTGTCCATGGTCCACCAGCGATTGCTCGTCCTCCATTGCTTGTGTTACTTGTTGCTTGTCTGTGTCCTAAAACATTGGCTCCAGTCAGATTTGCCAATTTGGCACAATCTCATGCACTGCACTCTACAACACCAAAAAGGGAAGAGACTCACTATACCGTAGTATGTGTATAATAATCCAAGATCCATGCACTTAACTCCTTTCGCCCAGAAGAAAAAAACTCAAGTACAAGGGAAAATCAGAGGAAAAAAGTACAAGAACCGGTCCCGATAAGGATTTGAAAATGTCTTAGTTCTCGAATAGCATTCTCTCCAGCGCAACAAGCGCGCCATGACAGGAGTACCACAAAAATCAAAAAAAAAAAAGAAAACAAAAAACATAGCATAACCGCGCGTTGTATTAAGTTGCATCGACCTACATAGACGACGCGCTGGCCATAGCCTCAGATCGTTAATATCCAAAAAAGTGCATTGGACGCGGTCCTCCACTCAGCTCTGCTGCCGTCCGTGTCGTCCAACCCATTCGCATCTCTCTCATGGGCGCTGCTTCTATTCATCGTGACTTTGACATATGCAGGATGGGCTGGCAATGGATCCGACAAGAAATTCAAGTTACTAACAACATAACATATACCTACGCGAACTATCTGTGCGCGAGGGTCACCCTCCGCGACTCCCGTCTAGGAATTGCAAGGAAACGTGTTTGCAGTCGGCAATTTCGGGCAGTCGCGACGTACGGATGAGGGTTTTAGTGGAATGTGCAACAGCGCAGTCAGTCGTGAAAAGACGATGTTATGCTCGCAGGAATGGGGCGAGGGCAGCGGGTGTGCCCAATTTTGGAGTTTTCTTTTCATCATTCGTTTTTGGCCACACGATTTCCCTGTTATAGATGAGATGCACTTTCGGCAAACGCGCTGTAATAATTTGGGCAAAGTTACTGCCATTGCCATGGTTTGTTGCAGTCATGTAAAGGATCCTACCACTTTTGCCAATGCACCGGAGATGGCTTGCAGCTTTGGACGAGTAAGAGGAATACGTTAAGGCGTACTGTAGCGAAGCTGGATTCTAAGAATATTACTTGCGGCAATATTTTTGGTTTTCATCGTTTTCTTTTTTTCGGTAATCACAATGGACCCCAATAGCTATTTGAAGTCAATACGCTGTTGACTGCACAACTGGACAATTCTGGAAATTTGTTAAAGTGAGGTTTAGAAAGTAGGAAATTCGGAAGGATGTATTCATCTTTAGAGAAATTATTTATGAGAGAACATGTCCTACAGTTTCATGTCCTAGTTTCATTAGCTGGATTTAGATACGATCCGCACATATTTATGGCAGTATCCACTAGAGTAGAACTACGCCCCCAAAGGACTTCTGGATCTGGTACATGGTTAGCACACCTCTCTGATATCCTTTTTGGTAAAATCTGGCCACGCCATCCTAAAGGGAGCGCTAGTGTTTTCAGACGAAGTTCAACTTATGGTCCACAAATATTTTGATGTCCATGACATGTCATTTAGGAGGCCCTTTACTTACTTACTTAGATAGCGCCACAGTTTGGGGTGAACCAGGGTCTCAACCAATAAGCCTCTCCAGCCAGCACGATCTTTGGCCAGCCTCTTCCAGTGGCGCACGCCCAGTTGGCTGAGTTCCCTTTCCACCTGTGCGCGCCACCTAAGAAACGGTCGTCCTCTGCTGCGTCGTCCCTCGGGGTTGGTGTCGAAAACTTTTCGGGCCGGAGCGGTGACGTACAGTCACTCTACATGGCCCAGCCATCTCAGACGTTGGATCCGAAAACGTCCCTGTAAAGTTCTTGGTTGAATCTCCTCCTCCACTCTCCGTTTACACAAACGGGACCAAAGATTGCACGCGGAATTTTCCTCTCGAAACTTCAAGAGCCTCTTTCGCAGCATTTGAGTCCAAGCCTCAGCGCCGTAGAGGAGGACTGGGATGAATAAGGTTTTGTAGACGGATACCTCAGTTTTTCGAGAGAAGGCTCTACCACTCAGTTGCCTCTTGAGCTCAAAGAAGCAGCGTTTGGCAACAGTTATTCTGCGTTTTACCTCAGCGCTGGTGTCATTGCTGCTTGTCACTATCGAGCCAAGGTAGATGAAGTCCTTGGCTACTTCAAAACCATAGCTGAAGAAGGTGACGTTCTGACCAAGACGCCGGTATTGCGCGTCCTTTTTTGATGACAGCAAGTATTTGGTCTTGTCCCCATTTACCCTTAGACAAGTGGTCCCTTCTGCTTCAATGCTTGCAAAAGCCTCATGGACGTTTCGCTTTGTCCGTCCAATAACGTCAATCTGATCTGCGTAGCAAGCAATTGTGTAGACTTGAAGAAGTTCGTACCCCTGGTATTGGCTGCAGAATCCCGCACGATATTTTCAAGAATGATGTTAAAGATATCACGTAACAGCCCGTCACCCTATCTAAAACCTTTATTAACATCGAAGGTCTCGGTTAGTTCACTTTGGACCTTAATGGAGCAGCGAGAATTCTCCACAGCCATCCTGTACAGTCTGACGATTCTGGCATGGATGTTAAATCATGACATGGCTCTGTATAACTCGTCTCTATAACCACTGTCATACGCGACTTTAAAGTCGACAAAAAGATGGTGCGTGTCGACCTGGAATTCATGGGTCTTGTCCAAGATCTGCCGTAGTGTAAATATTTGGTCTCTCGTGGATTTTCCTGGCCTGAATCCCACACTGGTGGGAACCTATCAGACTGTCCAAGAACGGTTTCAGGCTGTTACACAGTTCGGCAGAGAGGATCTTGTACGTAATATTCAGGAGACTTATCCCTTTGTAATTGGCGCAGTCATAGGGGTCTCCTTTCTGATGGACCGGGCAAACGATTCTGAGATTCCATTCGTCGGGCATGCATTCTTCCGACCATATCTTGCAGATGAGTTGATGCATGTTCCTGAATAGCTCATCGCCAGCTGCTTTAAACAGTTCCGCGGGGAGTCCATCTGCTCCAGCAGCTTTGTAAGACTTAAGTTTCGATATCGGTATCTTAACATCGTCTAGGTCCGGTGGACGGGATTCTCTTTCGTCTTCGTCCCTTGTGAATGGTTCGTTCTGCCTGACGGCGGCATTTTGACTATCATCACCGTTATACAGTGGAAGTGTCCCTTCCACAATCTCAGCATCGACTGTGACTGCACTACTAGTTGCCCATGCTCATCACTGCGGGCAGTGTAGCCATGTATGCACTCTGTTTCTCTACATGGGCCTGTCTGCATTCGTCAGACAGGTGGTGTTTCTCGAAGGTGGTGGCTTGAAACCGAGAACATCTGAGGCGGTCTCTCTGATGGCGTTCTATTGCTTTGAGCAGAATGCATCGGGACTCGAGAGAGCTTAATTGACTTGATTGGCGAAAGTCCTGGCGGTCTCTTGCAATTGTAGCTATCCGGCGTTATATTTCGGTGTTCTTACTCGACTCCGTTGATTCCGAGAAATTCGCATCCGTACCTAGGCTGCAACAAGGTAATGATCCGAGTTGGAGTGACCACATATTCAGTGTCGCCAAGAAGGCTGCGAAATGCCTAGGCTTCTTATACAGATGCAAGAAATATTTCTCACCCTGGCTACAATCTATAAGGCGTTCATTCCCCCCAAATTAGAGTTTAACGCTCATGTCAGGTACGGTGCTTCCAAGACCTCACTGTACCTACTAGACAGAATATAAAAACGCGCGATAAAACTGATAGGTGACTCCAGCATTACCAAAACATTAGACTCGCTGGAGCATCACAGGAATGTTTCCTGCCTCTCCCTGTTTTATCGTTACTGCCACCAAAAATGCTCTCATGAAATAGCCAGTAGCATTCCGCGCCTGCAACATTTCTCCCGCAATACTCGTCGCTCTAGGAATGCTCATCAATATACCCAGAAGCTCGCTTTCGGACGTACCGTCAAATATAGAGAATCTTTCATTAACCGAACCACACGAATCTGTAATTCCCTGCCGGACTCGATCTTCCCCCAATACAATATGCAAGCATTTAAGATCACTGTCCATCGGCATCTCCTCTATCCCTCTTCCTGTCTACCTTCTGTCCGCACTGTGTCGCCGACATAATAAGGTTATTGACCTTGAGTGCGCGCAAATTATTTAAAAAAAATGCCAACCTGCCCTTCGGCAGTCCAAGAAGCACTCATTGGACTCACTCCACTGCAACCTTTCATTAAAAAGGTGGCATTACGCAGTGTAATCAGAATTCTTCGCTCGGGAACAAACTTGCCATGTAGACCCATGGGTCACATGTTCATCTTGCTGGATATGGTCTCGGACGCATTACCACACACCCTCACTTTTGACAAGAGAATATGAGATATTGATCCCAAACTACTCAGCTTGGGAAACCAGTGGTCCTTTCCTTAACGTCAAAGGCCTTAGGTGGTACTTTGATGGCTCCAAGATTGTTTCTGGCGTTGGTGTCGGCATCTTTGGACCAAATCGTAAGATCCCGATGGCACCGGGTATTAGTCCTAGTATCTTCCAAGCAGAATTACATGCCATCCTAACATGTGTCAATGTAAACTTAGAGACTGGCATCAGGGGAGTTACCGTCAACATATTCTTTGAAAGCGAAGCAGCGCCTAGAGCGTTGAGTTCGTACAGCGCGAACTCAAAAACCATTAAGGAATGCCATAATGCCCTACATGACCTTGTCAAAAGAAACAAAGTCAAACTATGGTGGGTGCTAGGGCACAGAGGTGTTAAGGGCAATAAAATCGCCGATCAACTCGCCAGGAAAGGTACCAGCGACAGATATATATGTAGATCTTGAAACTTTTTGCGGCACTCCCAAGTCTAAGATCAACTTCTTCTTAGACAAGTGGTTAAAAATCGCAACACCCGTCCTTTTGGAACAGCGTTCAGAGACTTCGACAATCGAAACGATTTCTACGGGGTCTAAACAAACACTCTATTAACTTAATAGAGTAGATGCCAGAAGGCTGGTCAGCCTGCAGGGCACATACCTTGTGAGTATGCTGCTCTCTTCCATCTCAAGAAGCGTATCCTTCTCAGTGAAGTTATGACTCCTGAGGGGATCATCTCGGCTCCTACGAGAAGCATTCTCAACTTCAGTAAGGAAGTGGAAAAGCTCCTCGGCTAATCGGCTCTAGGCACAATAGATCTGTAAAGGCCGCAGTATCTCGTGCTATTGTTAGCCACTTAACTAACAAAACAAAAAAAAATTCCCATTGACATTGCACTAAGCTAAGAATTTTCCCAAATGACTGCACAAAATTTGACATTTTTTCACGAGGATTCCTAAGCTTTGTTTAGCATCACATGCTTCCAAAATGCAATAATCCAATCATTAATTGTCGAGACATTTTTTTTCAGACAATGATGATTCTAAAACCCTTGGAACGGAACGATTAACAATTATTTTGAAACCATGTATGACGAAAATCTTTTTCCAAAATGTCATACTAATTCATCTCAAGAAAATACGATGCGGAAGTAAGCATGTTGTCATCTAATTCGAAAAAGGATAATTCCCCGGACAAAGGATTAAATGCCATAGATACCTTCTACGGCGCAGCAATGTACCACTTAACCCAAAACTAAACACTATCCCACAGGCGAACTCTCCACCCATTGTTTCCATTCAAACAAATACCAGATTACAAAGGATCGTTCCTAGCCCCAACTGACAAATGGTTACCTCACTCAACACCTTCGCACAACCCCACATGCCCCATCTCCAAACCATATTAACTTAATCAACCCATTTATCTTCCGCATTGCCATAAAACTAATTCATTCAATTATAACATATTTAACACATGACCCCACCGACCAAAAGAACATAAATGCCTACTTACCACCATGCCAGGCCATGTCAAGCCAACCAGACCACTCCACTCACCCTCGACGGGCTATCCCAAATCCCGAGGTCAAATCAATCTCAATACCCCACCCCGTAGGCATGGTCGTGTATGCAAAACAACCCACTCAACCCCTAACCCCGTATTCTTTTTTCTTGTAAATTATCCCATTACAACACATGTTAAATAGTTTAAAAGGGTTAAGTGTCCTGTCAAAAGATACACACAATCGGGCAACAGGTCAACTCACCTTTAACCCTTCTCCGTTCGTCAAATGGTCACACGCCGTATGTCCGTACGTACCGCATGGTAGACCGCAAGTATACGGCATACAACACACATCATCGAGCGTCCCAAATCCGATTAGACGAAGCAGTAAACAGTAAGCATGCTAATTTGGCGCCATAGATCCTTTTCACTATCTTCTATGTCTGGAGACGTGTGCTCCGAGGGGGGCCGGTCGAGCTATAAAACTAACCATCACGAGTGATTTTACTACGTGAAGGAATTCAGGCGAAGGGTGATAGGCGGTAAGTCAGGCCATATCCTCGTATTCGGCTACGGTCGTGGTGATGGTTTCGGTTTCCTTGGGACGCCCCGTGCACTAATTAATATCCCTCATACGATTAAGTAAGCAGAGAAACTTTCACTTTACACTTGAGCCAGCCCGGAGTGGAATTCCTTTTTCAACCACCCACCTCACTGCCTTCCACCCACCCCGTCATCGCCGTGGTGCTTGGTCCTGGTTGCTTGCTGACAGCAAATCTGTACATTCACTCCTGAACTTAATAAATTCATAGAGCGATTTTATGCTCACTTTGCTCGGTCTTGTACGTGTCTTGGCAATGAGGGTAGTGCTGTCTCTAGGGGGTGTGGGTTGAGTATGTCCCACACATGTACGGCATGCCGTTGGGTGAGATGGATGACGGTCAATGGGCAATGGGCGTTGGGTGATGGGTGATGTCTTTACCGTCATCACCACTTACCATCCATGTAACGCTGTTTTTTTTTTTTTTGGTTTTTTTTTTTTTTTTTTTTTTTTTTTTTGGTTTCTTGGGGTAGTTTGGGTACAGACACATACACACACTCAGCCGTCTGGGCAAGTCGTCGGGGATATGTGTGTGAAGGATTGTGATTTCTCATTAGACGTGACCTTCTCCCCCTTGCCAAGGATTTCTGTGACAAACCCCGGCCATTAGCCGAAAGCGCTTGTTGCTTTGAATAATATGTAGGTCATGCAAAAGTAAGGGGTGGGCCATCTAGTGGTTTTTTGACACTGACAGCTGCTTCCCGCTCGAAATCTTAACAGAAAGTTAACATACCTCCGCGGAACGACATGAGTCGCTTTACGCTCGAACAACGTTGGGAAATATTGAAAACCTATTTTCAAAGTGAGTGTTCTGTGCGTTTTTTGAAAAGAGGTTTTGGCTGTAATGAAGCACCCATGCGACTGATGTCCGCAAGTTTGTTCAAACAGTTCAGAAGACTGGTATGCTAGTGGACAAAGACGAGAAAGGTATAGCCCTGCTTAATCTTTCTAGATGGCACAAATTTAGGATTTTCAGAGGAAGTAAATTATCTAGGTATTGACCTAGACCGCAGACTCAACTGGAACTCCAATATAAAAACTGAACTTACGAAAGTGACTAAGGCCATGAGGGCCTGTCTTAAACCTAAGATAGTCCACTGGTTATACTGGGCAGTGCAAGACTATGGCTTCATATGCTTCAGCTCTTAGAATCGACGGATCTTCTCCTCTCTGGTGATTTCAACCCGAGATTAGGACTATTGCAAATTAATTTTATAAGTGGGCCTGCACTATCGATTATAAATGCAGCTCGAAACCCTAAAGACGAACTATGCGATAATAAAGGTTCTAAAATCTTGGAAATATCTGATGCGTATGACTGCATGATCCTCAATGGTAGCTGTCAAGGCGACGTAGACTGACTATAGACTATTGCTTAATGTCCGGAAATTGGAGCTCAATTGTCAGTGATATTTCTATTGTTGCGCTAATATCTTTCGACCATATGCCCTTAGAAATTTCATGCGCTATTAGGAAGGCAGGAGTAATAGCTAACTCAAGGCAACTGTCCCTTCTCCCGAAGTTGACTTGGAACGACGGTTTTCGTTCCTCTTATCAAAATAATTTGAGCTCCGAGCTTCTGAGTCTGAGGGATCAAAACATAGCACCCAACGTCGACGTTCTAACCTAAATCAATACAAGACGTTCCTTAATAAGAAAAAAACAAGAAAAAAGTCTTTTACACTACTAAGACATCTTACGTTACTTACTTAGGTGGCGCTACAGTCCGTGGTGAACCCGGGCCTCAACCAACAAGCATCTCCAGCTGGCACGGTCTTTGGCCAGCTGCTTCCAACGCCGCACGCCCAGTTGGTTAAGGTCCCCTTCCACCTGCGTGCTCCACCGTTGATGCGGCCGTCCTCTACCGCGCCTTTCTTCCGGGGCGGATTCAAAGACTCTTCGAGTCGGAGCTGTATTTTCCATGCGCTCTACATGGCCTAGCCACCTTAGACGCTGTATCCGTAGACGTCGTACCAGGCCGATGTCGCTGTACAACCCGTACAGTTCTTCTTTATGTCTTCTCCTCCTCCCGTTAAACAAATGGGACCATAGATAGTGCGCATCATTTTCCTCTCGAAACGACCAAGGGTGTCTTCATCCGCTTTTGTTAAGGTCCAAGCCTTTGCGCCGTAAAGGAGGACTGGGATGATTAAGGTCTTATATAGTGTCACCTTGGTTTTCCGAGAGGGGGCTCTACTTCTCAATTGCCTCTTGAGCCCAAAGAAACAGCGGTTGGCAAGAGTGATTCTGCGTTTTATCTCAGCGTTTTTGTTGTTGTCGCTGGTCATCAGTGAGCCAAGGTAGACGAATTCCTTGACTACTTCAAAGCTTTATCCGCCCATGGTGACGTTCTGGCCAATACGTCGATGTTGTCCGTCTCTTTTAGATGAAAGCAGATATTAGGTTTTACACTCATTAACCTTGAGACCCATCTTAGCCGCTTCTATTTCAATGCTTACAAAGGCCTCATTGACGTCTCGCTGTGTCCGTCCAATCACGTCAATGTCGTCGGCGTACGCAAACAATTGCGTAGACTTGAAATATATCCAACACAAGAGTTGGCCAGTGACGCTTGCACGATCTTTTCAAGCACGATAGCATGTCACCTTGCCTAAATCCTTTGTTAACATCAAAGGTCTCGGTTTGCTCATTACCGACCTTAATGGAGTAGCGAGAATTCTCCCCTGTCATCCTGCACAGACGAGTTTGGCAGGGATGTTAAAACTAGACATGGCTTTGCATAGTTCATCTCTATACACGCTGTCGTATGCAGCCTTGAAATCGACGAAGAGGTGGTGAGTGTCGATTCGGTATTCCTGGGTCTTCTCCAAGATCTGCCGTAGCGTAAATATTTGGTCTATTGTGGATTTACCTGGCCAGGATGTTTTGACACACAACCTGAACGGCGTGCAGTGGTTTTGGGTCGTAGATATTCGTTCACTACTCTCATGGGTGGTTTGTCTTAGATATGACGAGAGCCGACCAAATTTCGCGTTGGTTATAATTCGCAGTAATTCGTTCATGCACTTCTGGTGTTAAGGTTGCATAAGCAGAGGATGAATTTCAATTGACCATATACTGAGAGTGCTATGCCTGCAGCTGTCTGTTTGGTGACTTTCCCTTCACAACTGTGTTGTATACTTTTTTCCATATAGGAATTGCTTTTTCTTGGCTATAAAACGAATTTGAACTATAGACCTTCCGCTCGACGGTCGCTGATGTTAACCACTGCGCCACGGCCACCCCGTGTTTCATACAACTACACTACAGCAACGATACACTACAGATCACGTATTTTAGACAGTGATTTTTAAGCACAAATAGTATGCTTATTTTTGAGGGCGCCGTAGCGCAGTGGTTAGTGTGTTGGACTCTGGCGCACAATGAGCGAATTCGGATCCCGATAACACCAACGTCATCGGATGTTTATTTCGCAGCGACCATCCTCGGCGGGGTACTGGCAAAACCCCCCGTAGTATACTTGCCATGAAAATGCTTCTCGACTCCCGCCGTCCGGAATCGGCATTAAACTGTAGGTCCCTCTCACCTGTGAGAAAAATAAATCACACACAACATGGGTGATTTAGAAGATCTTGGCTCTGGTCCGTCATGGGCTGTAACGCCACCAAAAAAGAAGAAGATGGGTATGCCGCAGAAAGGCATAGCAAATATCTCTGCTTGGAAAACGGAGTTATATCTGTACATGCTGAAGTAGACGCATGTGCCTGTATTTGCTCCGTATACTCCAGCCCCAACGCCTTCGTTCGTTTTGGAGCCGTCTGTGTACCACACGTAGGATCCGCGATTGAAGGAGGGTCTATCCTGTTCCCAGTTTTGTCGGTTGGGGAATTTGACCTTGTAGTTTGGCTGAAGTTGTCTGTGTCTGTTATCTATATGATTTCA
The DNA here is from genome assembly GCA_951905685.1 of Eumerus sabulonum. Classification (NCBI taxonomy): domain Eukaryota; kingdom Metazoa; phylum Arthropoda; class Insecta; order Diptera; family Syrphidae; genus Eumerus; species Eumerus sabulonum. The sequence goes on along the minus strand of OX645062.1, from coordinate 110,012,630 downwards.
TGCCCGTTTAGTTCAATAAGGATGTCAGAATGGAAGAGCTTGCGGTTAGGGTCATCCATGGCCCATTTTATACTTCCCTCGTGAAATATTGTTCATGCTCTCTTCCAATCCTCGCTGTTGGGTCTAGTTACCCTGATCTGCGGAGGTATGTTAGAGAGAGTGGAGAGAATGATATTGGAGCCTGGGAAGTGCGTGCTGGTTAAAATTTTGAGTACTTCGGGACCATTTTACGCGTAAGTGCCATCCGCTCTCCTCAATGGTCCAATTTGGTCAGTATGCTCTTTGGCGAGAACTCTGTGGATACGAGTGCTGCTCTGAATGTCTGATAGACTACTGCAGAACTTTTTCTATGAGTCTCTTTTGGCTCTTGTAATCTCCTGGTTGTAATTGGTGAGTGAGGCGCGGTACTGTGTCCAGTTACCAGTCCTTTTAGCTTTGTTGAACAGTTTTCTGATCAGTGCTCTTAGTTTGGCTAGGTTGCTGTTCCACCACGGAGTGGTACGATTGCCTGACTTGACTTTCTCGGGGCAAGCGTTACGAAAGGCGATAGTTACACCGCGATAGTAAGACCTATCGTCACCAACGCGTGGACAAAAGTTGAGCAAAAAACTTAAATTGTTAAGCTTCAACGCCTTAAAAGACTTGCGTGGCTCGGCATTACGAGTGCTATGCCAACCTGCCCCACGGCAGCCCAAGAAGCACTCATTGGACTCACTCCACTGTACAAAAGATGGCATTACGCAGTGCAGTCAGAATTCTTTGCTCGGGAACAAATATGTCATGTAGACCCGAGGGTCACATACCCATATTACAACACCTTCCCGAGGTGGATATAATTACCATGGTCTGGGACGCATTCCCACACACCTTCACTTTCGACAAGAGACTTAAGATATTGATCCCAAGTCGCTCAACATGGAAAACCAATGATCCCTTGCTTAATGTCAAAGGCCTTAGGTGGTATATGAATGGCTCCAAGACGGCTTCTGGCGTTGGCGCGGCCATCTTTGGACCAAATCGCAAGATCTTGAAGGCCCCGGGAACGAGTCCTCGCATCTTTCAAGCAGAGTTACATGCCATCCCTACATGCGTCATTATAAGTCTGGAGACTGGCATAAGAGGAGTAACTATCAACATACTCTCTGATAGCCAAGCAGCGCTTAAAGCGCTGAGTTCGTACAGCACGAACTCAAAAACCGTCAAGGAATGGCATGATGCCCTACAAGACCTCGCCAAAAGAAATAGTGTCAAACTTTGGTGGGCACAAAGGGCAAAAAGGTAACTGGCAACTAAATTACCAGATCCATTCCGCGGCACTCCCAAGTCTAAGATCAATTTCATTTTAGACAAGTGGGCAAAATCGCAACCCCTGTATGTTTGGAACATTGTTCGAGGACTCCGTCAATCGAAATCGCGAACGAACGGAAAGGGGTGATCGACGAACGGAAAAGGATAAGTGTCGGTAAGGCTATGGCCCGGGAAGCCATACGTGGATAAAACCAAAAGCGGAAAAAACCGAAAACAGCCTCGGATATATAAAAACGGACGGTTTAACCGGTGACGACCCAGGAAAACGAGAAAAGGAAAAGAAAAAATGATATTCGACTTTGTATGTGGAATTTAAGGTCCCTCAACAGACTACGTGTAGCCGAGCAATTTGTGGAGGACCTAGACTGTTATAAAGCAGGTATTACCGCAATTCAGGAAGTGCGATGGGATGAACCGGGCAAGAAAAGTATGAGAAACGGTGACTGCTACAAGAAGAGAAGACGACGTTTACTCGGATGCGGATTTGTTATTAGAGGTAGATTCAGGCAAAAAGCCTTAAGCTTCCGGCATGTAAGCAAGCGCCTCATGACTATCCGCATCAAGGCTAAATTCGCAAACATCAGCCTAATTTGCGCTCACGCCCCCATCGAGGACAAGGATGACGCTACAAAAGACGACTTCTATGACCTCCTAGATAGGACACATGCCCAATGTCCCAGTTACGATGTTAAAATCGTACTGGGAGACTTTTACGCGAAACTGGGCTTTGATAGGTCACACAACACCACATCCGAAAACGCGTTTCTCACATCTCAACATCCACAAGGTGACTTGGCGATCTCCGGATCAATCAACCGTCAAATAGATTGACCAAATTGCGATTGATGTCAGGCACGCATCCGATATTCTGGATGTGCGAACTTTTAGAGGAGCCATCATCGACTCGGACCCATGAAAACCGAGTAAGGCCAGCGGCATACAACGTCGCAATGCTACAATCGCAAGAGACCGCCAGAGCCTATGATAATAGCGTCTCCCTCAAGCTCTCGGAAAACCCTACAACACCTGCTCAGACCGTACAACACCAATGGTTTGACGACGAGTGTTAGAGGGCACACGCAACCAAGCAGTAAGCCTATCAAGAGGCGCTGCATAGAAGGACGAGAGTTGCTCGTGAGCATTATGAGCAGAACTAAAAAACGAGAGCATGAGAAGCTCGCGATCGTAGGGATGTTGGGATGCTATCGCAGGAATGACGTTCGGAGGTTTTACTGACGAATAAATCAAACTTGCCAAGGATATAAGGCACGAACGGAAGCCCGCAGGGACGAAAATGGATACCTTGTAGTGGATTCACAGTCATTACTAAGAATCTGGAAAGACTACTTCTGCAGACTGTATAACGGCGGTGACGAAACAGATCCCGCTGTCAGGCAGACTGACCCTTTCACACCGGACGATGATAGCAGAGAATTCCATCCGCCTGACCTGGACGAAGCTAGGAATGCTTTTTCTAAACTTAAGTCCAACAAAGCTGCTGGAGTAGACGGACTACCCGCCGAGCTCTTTAAGGCCGCCGGAGATGACCTGATTGGGGGTATGCACCAACTCATCCGTAAGATATGGTGAGACGAATACATGCCCGATGAATGGAATCTTAGTATCATTTACCCTATTTACAAGGATACCCCTTCGTCTGTGCCAACTACAGATGTATAAGTCTTCTGAACATAGCTTATAAAATCCCCTCTGCTGTACTGTGTGAACGCCTGAAAACGTTCGTTGATTGGTCCATATCAGTGTGGATTCAGGCCCGGGAAGTCCACTATAGATTATATATAGATTCACACTGCGGCGGATCCTGGAAAAAAAAATAAACGAGTTCCAGATCGACACCAACCATCTGCTTATCGATCTTAAGGCTGCATCCGATAGTATAACTAGAGCCGAGCTATAGAACGCCATGTCTAGTTTTTGACATACCTGCCAATCTCGTCAGAATATGCGGGATGACATTTAAGAACTCTCGCTGCTCCATCAGGGTCGGAAGCCACCTACTCGATACCTTTTATTACTCGCATATGCCGATGGTATTGACATAATTGGACGAAGTCAGCGAGATGTCATTGAGGCCTTTACGAGCATTGAGACGGAAGCGGCTGAAATGGGACTGGCGGTAAACGAGGGCAAAACGAAATACATATATGCTGTCGTCGAAAAGTGACACGAACCACCGGCGTCTTGGCCAGGGTGTACATATTGGCAGGTATAATTTCGAGGTAGTCAAGGACTTCATCTACCTAGGCTCCACAGTGACATGCAGCAATGACATCAGTGCGGAAATCAAACGCAGAATAACTCTTGCCAACCGCTGTTTCTTTGGGCTCGGGAGGGAAGACCCTTATCATCCCGGTTCTTCTTTATAGCGCAGAGACATGGGCGTTATCGAAAGCGGATGAGGAGGCCCATGGTCGTTTTGAGAGTAAAATTCTGCGTACGATTATCGGCCCGACCTGCATTTTTTTTTTTTTTTTTTAGAGACTCGCGCAGGTTCAAGAGTTTTTATATTCTCTTATGATGTGTTGTTACACACACAACCTGAACGGAGTGCAGTGGTTTGGGTCGTTGATTTTCGTTCAGTACTCTCAGGGGTGGTTGTCCTAGATAGGACGAGAGCCGACCAATTCCGCGTTGGTTATAGTCCGTAGTAATTCGTTCGAGCACTTTAGTATTGCATACGCAGAGGATGAATTTCAGTTGATCATATACCGTGAGTGTTATGCCTGCAGCAGTACGTCTGGTCACTTTCCATTCACAACCGCGTTGCATACTTTTTGTCCGTATAGGAATTACTTTTTCTTGGCTACGAAGCGAATTTGAACTATAGACCTTTCGCTCGGCGGTCGATGATGTTAACCACTGCACCACAGCCACCCCCTAAATGGGGAGTGGAGGAGGAGACTTAATAGTGAACTGTACGGACTGTACAGCTAGATGAACGTAGCACGGCGTCTTTGGATCCAACGCCTAAGATGGCTAGGTCATGTGGAGCGCATGGAAAACATAGCTCCGGCCCAGAAGGTCTTTGAAACCAACCCCAAGGGGCGACGCGGTCGAGGATGGCCAAATTTAAGGTGGCGCAACCAAGTGGACGAGCACCTTAACCAACTAGGCGTGCGGCACTGCAGACTGTTGGCGAAAGACCGTGCCAGTTGGAGAAGTTTTTCGAAAGAGGCCCAGATTCGCCATGAACTGTAGCGCAGAAAAAGAAGAAGAAGAAGGCCATGTTATCAAACAAAATTGCCGCATCTGGCTCGGAACACCCGCACGTTATTATCGATAAGCCAGTGCGTCCACAGTGAGTGACAGTTTTGTGCGGATTGTGGAGTGGTGGCATCATTGGACCATTTTTCTTCGAAAATGACGCTGAGAACAACGTTCCGGTCAATGGTGGGCGTTACAGAGCCACGTTAACCGACTTTTTTTTCACTGAAATTGAACGACCTCTGGTTCATGCAGGATGGCGTACCTAAGGCCAATATCATCCAAGCACTCCCTGAGCTACAGCCCGAAACCATCAACAAGGTCCTGGAAAATTGGGTGAATGCGCCACTGCGAAGCCGGCCGAGGCAACCACTTAACCGACGTTGTCTTTCTTAATTAATGGGAACGTTTGTTCTTACTAATAAAGCCATATGGCCCACCCTAATCCATCCACCTTCCCTCAGAGTGTTAGCTAAAGATTGTCACCCCAATCGACTCTTACTCTTGTTCTTCTTGTCCGGTCGGCGGTTGTGTCGTGTCTGGAGTCCACCCCGAAACTCAGAAATACCCAACTTTATTGACTGTAAACTGATTACTTCAAAACGGTGACACAAATGTAAGCTGTCCATGTTCCACACACAAGCCACTGTCAGGACAATGTCACCATACTACCAAACAGCCGCCCTTCGACAAGAACATGACCCAACGTTGAGCGTATTGAAATTCGTCTTGATGGTCGGCGACGGTTCTTTTCTCTGTTTTCGTCCTTTTTACCAGTTTGTTTTCCTTCTCGTCCTTTGACTTCAGTTTCAGAGTTTTTTTCTTCTTTTCTTCCTTTCGTTTGTTAAATGGTGTGAAGGTTAAATGGAAGTAAAGACGAGGATTCAAGTTGAGGATGTCTGGCCCATTTGTCGATGATTGCGAAAAGGGATGTCGTTGTGGATCCGTTTCTTGTTCTCTTTCTCTTCCTTACATGTTTTTTTTTGGCACCTTACATTCGTTCCATGGAGCACAAGCACATTGTGGCACGCACGTCATTTACATGGTGCGAAAAACCAAAGCGAAAAAAAAACAGAAATCCCAGACATGTCTGGTGGTACTTGCTCACCGTGGGGGTGGGTTGAGACTTGGGGTAGTACTATGGGACGATATTGCGAATTGCTGATGAGGAAGAAATGTTTATGTGCACATTATCCTTTCTGCTTTACAAGGGTTGAACGTTCAAAACATCCTTGTTTTGGTGTTTGACTTCCTTTTTTTATTTTCCTGATCTCCCCCAGAATTTTTTTTTTTTTTTTTTGGGTGAAGTTTAGAGATTCAATCTGACCTTGTGGAGCTTCGTTTGAGGAAGTGTCACACGCATAAAAATCTTCTGATATCAATCTTTTGATTGACTAGGAGTGGAAGTCACGGAGTGATTTAGGCTTCGAATTGGGCTATTCGTCGCTTGTTGCTTGTCAATTGAAACGATGAGAGGAATGTATGGGCCACTCGCGTCGCATAACCGTGTTGTGTGATAGTTTATTGAGCTATAAGTGGAATCGATTTATTACGAGGTTAGGCAATAGGACGGTTTCGGTGTAATAAAACGGGGGAGGTATTAAAGCTGTGGAGGCTCTGTGCAAGCCAATTGGCTTGTATGGACTCCATATGCTGTTCCCAATGGTACAGCTTTTCAGTGAAATGCCACACATCAGACATCGGGAAAACTGACACCACCGAGGGACTTAATAAAGTTGTACGTACTCCCAAACAAGAGGACGAAACCCAGTGGCTCTTAAATCGCAGTTGGAATCTGGTGTTTCTCAAACTCTTCAATTAAAACTGTTGCTGATTGATGTATCTTACGAAAGAAGATATTGTATCGGCCGTTATCAAAACCGACATATCTGATCATTATGCCACTATCTACGCTACGAACAACTACGATGAGCGGCGTATTATGGAAGAAATGCCTATCAACATGAACCAGCAATAAGTTAATCGGCTGATTAAGGAAACAGACTGGCAAAGTCTGTGTGAGGAACCTGACGTTGGGCACCTGTACAATCAATTTGTGAACAAAATGAAAGACATATACATGGAATCCACCAAATCAACAAACACATAAAATCGGAAGCATAAGACATGGATGACTCCTAATGTAGTTAGCATGTGCAAGAGGAGAGACACTCTCTATAGGAAGTGGAAAAACAACTCACTAACTCTGGGGCGAAAAAAGACATAAGGTAGTTATAAACAACTTCCCAGTGAGCACTAGTCTACTGAACTTAGCAGAGCAATTCTCTAATCTTACTTACTTACATAAGTGGCGCTACAGTCCGTGGTGAACCTGGGCCTCAACCAACGAGCGTCTCCAGCTGGCACGGTCATTGACCAGCTGTTTCCAGCGCCACAAGCCCAGTTGGTTAAGGTCCCCTTTCACCTGCGTGCGCCACCGTTGATGCGACCATCCTCTGCCATGCCTTCCTTCCGGGATGGATTCGAAGACCCTTCAGGTCGGAGCTGTATTTTCCTTGCGCTCTACATGGCCTAGCCACCTTAGACGCTGCATCCGTAGACGTCGTACAGGGCCGATATCGCTGTTCTCCTCCATACTCCGTTTGAACAGACGGGACCGTAGATAGAGCGCAGAATTTTCCTTTCGAAGCGACCAAGGACACCTTCATCCGCTTCTGTTAAGGAGGACTGGGATGATCCAGGTCTTATATAGTGTCACCTTGGTTTTCCGCGAGGGATCTCTACATACTTCTCAATTGCCTCTTGAGCCCAAAGAAACAGCGGTTGGCAAGAGTGATTCTGCGTTTTATCTCAGCGCTGGTGTTGTTGTCGCCGGTCATCAGTCAGCAAGGGTAGGCGAATTCCTTGACTACTTCAAAGTTATATCTGCCCATGGTGAGGTTCTGGCCAATACGTCGGTGATGCCCGTCTCTTTTTGCTGAAAGCAGATATTTGGTTTTACCCTCATTAACTTTAAAACCCGTCTTAGCCGCTTCTACCTCAATGCTTACAAAGGTCTTGGTAGTCCGTCCAATCACGTCAATGTCGTCGGCGTACGCAAGCAATTGCGTAGACTTGAAGTAAATCGTACTTTTTGTGTTGGCCAGCGACTCTTGAAGGATCTCTTTAAGCGCGATGTTGGAAAACTTGCATGACAGCGCGCCACCTTGTCTAAATCTCTTTTTAACATTAGAGGTCTCGGTTTGTTCATTACCGATCTTAGTGGCGCAGCGAGCGATCTCCATTGTCATCCTTCACAGTTGGATAAGTTTGTCAGGGATGATAAAACAAGACATGGCTTTATATAGCTCGTCTCTATACACGCTGTCTGTCATACGCGGCCTTCTCCAAGATCTGCCGTAGCCTAAATATTTGGTCTATTGTGGATTTACCTGGCCTGATACCACACTGATAAGAGCCGATCAAGTTATCTACAAACGGTTTCAGACGTTCACACAATACGGCAGAGAAGATCTTATATGCGATGTTCAGGAGACTTATTCCCCTATAGATAACGCAGTTATAGGGATCTCCATTCTTATGAACCGGGGAAACACTTCTGAGATTCCATTCGTGAAATGAGATGGTGCATGCACCTTGCCAGCTCATCTCCAGCTGCCTTAAGAAGCTCAGCAGACTCTCAGCTCTACGCCCGCGGCTTTATTAGACTTAAGTATTGATATCGCTATTTTGACTTTGTCTAGATCAGGTGGACGGAATTCTCTTACATCATTGTCCATTACGAATGGATCGTTCTGCCTGACAGCAGTATCTTATCTGTCATCGCCGTTATACAGTTCTGCAGAAGTGGTCTTACCAAATCCTCAGCATCGACTGTGATTCCACCACCAGTTCTCCTTTATCATTCCTGCAAGTGTCCGCTCTACTTACTTACTTATCAGGCCAGCAATCTATGGAGGCTCTGATCCTGAGCTATACTTGCCTTTCATCCCTGAAGGTCACGGGCATGCTGCTTCCAGTTATTAAGACCAAGTCGTCCTGCATTTGCGAATACTTGGTCTTTATACCAGAGGTTTGGTCTTCCTCTTCTTCTCAAATCAGGAGGCTTGGAGTCGAAGACCCTCTTAGCTGGAGCAGTGGTGTTCAAGCGTCGATGTGGCCGATTCAATGCAGCCGACGCATCCTTGCCTTCCGGACTATATCCACATCTTTGTACAGCTTATAGAGTTCACAGTTATGTCTTCTCCGCCATTCACCTTCCAAGCGAATGGCGGAGACCAAGAGCAAGACCAAATATCCGGCGCAGAATTTTTCTTTCGAAGGAACCCGAAATCAGCTCCGCCGTCCCGCTTATCGTCCAGCTTTCTGCGCCGTACAGCAAGACTGGCAATATAAGCGTCTTGCAAAGCATGACTGGGGCGATTCTATGCTGTTACGTCGTTTATGTTTGCCCAGTGGCAGACAAACTCCACAACCACCTCGAAAATATAGCCGTCAACTGTTTTATTTTGTCCCAAGTGATTTTTGCTTGACAGCATGTACTTTGTCTTATCCTCGTTGATTTTAAGACCAACTCGTTTAACCTATTCTTCCATTACCGCGAAAACTTCCAAACCGCCATGCTGAAGCCGCGCAATGATGACAATTTCGTCGGCTTATCCTAGGAGCTGGACAAACTTACAGAAGATAGTGCCTTACCTGTTGACCCCAGCCCGTGACACTATCTGCGCCAGCACCAAATTGAAGAAGTCACACGACAGCGCTTCTCCTTGCCGAAATCCGGTGCATGTTTTAAACGATTCAGAGATCCTAGAACCGAACTGCACAGTGCAACGCGATTTTTTTAACGTGGCGCGACACAGCCGGATCAGCCATATGAATGCTCTCATATGTGGCCTTAAAATCGATAAAGAGATAGTGGGATCGGTTTGAAACTCTCTGGTCTTTCCAGAATTTGTCGAATTGTGAATATTTGGTCTATGGTCGATTTGCCGGCCCGGAAGCCGGCAAAAGGTGCAAAAGGGCTTCAGAGGTTCACACAGTACGCTGGGCAGGATCTTGTATGCGACGTTGAGCAGGGATATACCTCTATAGTTCTTGCAAGAGACAGGATCGCCTTAATTGCGGATGGGGCAGAAAGAGCTGATATTCCAGTCGTCGGGCATGCTTTCATCTTCCCAAATGCATGCTCTCTACCAGAACATCGCCGCCAGTCTTGAAGAGCTCTGATGACAAGTCATATGAGCCTGCCACCTTGGTGTTCTTCAGCTTTTGAATAGCTGTGCCGAATTCTTCGATGCTAGATGGGAGGACAGCTTCGGCGGCTGGAGTTGGGATTTTCTCAGTCCTTTCCACTCTCTCTTGGTCTTGCTCGTTAAGCAGCTGCTGGAAATCCTGCTTAAATACACCCACTATTCATTGCCGGTCAGGGACAAGATTACTGCCGCAATTTCTAAGAGCCTGGGTGCCTTTCTTGAAACCTCCTACAGGGCTTTTAGCTTTCTTATAAAAGGCACGTATTTTATGCTTGTCCCTAGACTCCTCGATATCCTTAAGCTAGGAGGCTGCGAAGTTTTATTGCTTTAGTCGCAGCAGTTTTTTCTCCTTCCTTCTTCTGGCTCGTTACTCCTCTCGCGCTGACCTGGTTTTTCGATGTAGCGCCTTTGGTACGCCCCGTCGGTTGCTGTCTTTTCTGCTCACATTCGGCGTCATTCCACGGGTTTCTTGTCTGGGGTGGGATAGCCTAAGAATGTCTCGGCTACTTTCTGAATGGCTAAGCGGCAATGCGGCCACATACATATGTCCAATGTCAAACCTCCTCATGGTGGGTTGGTGCAGTTTTCTGACATTGGACAGTCGAGCTTTGAGTGTTGCTGCTACAAGGAAATTGTCAGACTCGACGTTCGCCCGCCTGAATGTTCGCACATTCAGGATGTTTGACGACTGTCATATGTACGTCAATGGGCACATCGTCGATTCGGTTGGCGGTTCGGTTGCTGTGCCGATTCGCTTGCGGGGTAATCTTGTGGTATCACCGCATTACGATCTGACGCAAAGTCCGTGGGCCGGAAGCCGTGGTCCTTTGTTGTATCGTGGAGGCTATGCTTTCCGATCATTCCGTCAAAGGTATTCTCCTTACCGATTTTGGCATGGAAGCCCCGGACAAGATCCGTAGGCGTTGTTTAAGATATCATAGAAGTCCTCATTGATGGGGTCTTCAGCCTCTTCGGTAGGGGCGTGTGCACATATGAGGCTGATGATGTTAAATCTAGCTTGGATGCGGATCACAACCAGGCGATTACTTATAGTCTTAAATTCGACAACCTTCGCCCTTAACCGCTTTCCCACGACAAATCCGCACCCCAACATGTGCAATCTTTTGTGACGGCTGTAATAGATGTCGCGATCTCTCCTCATCACACCGTTTCATGTCCAGCATATTACCTGGATCGCAGTAATATCCGATTTGTACTGTGTGAGGATTGTTTCCAGTTTATATGCAGCTCCAGGAGTGTACGGAGTTCGGACATTCCAGGAGCATACTCGCAAATCGTACTCCTTTATCGCACCATGTCGTCTTCGAGTATTTGTCCATGTATCCGAGGCATTTTGCTCTTTCATAACTTTTCTGTTTTACATGGGCGGGGTTTGGTCGGAGTGTTGTAGCGCCCTCTTATCTAGGGTGATAGCTACATATACATATATGTTTACCTCTCAACGGTTGTCTTACAGGCTATCCAGAAGGTGCCGCGAGGAGGCTGTATGTCAACCAACTTGGCTCGGTCATTGAAACAGGGATCGTTGCTGGCATCTCGCCAGGTTGTGAGCAATCAACGGATTTTCTTCACCCTAAAATAGAGTTTAGCACTTATTTCTGGTCCGGTGCATACATAAAAGACAGAATTCAAAGGAATCTTTGGAACAAGTCACGGTCAATCAAGCGCTCTTTGGTAGATTAGGAAGAGAACTGATCCCAAAGGAACGAATAGGAAGCTCCAAGCTGTTCTCAAAGCGAACAGTTTACAAAAGACAATTTGCATTCCGAGCAACATTTGTTCACTGTCGAACAGAATGAATGAAGCACAAAACGAGTCAGACGCCCCAAGATCTCCTGTCATTAGTCACTAAGATTTCCAAATTTATCTCTCGGTTTCTCCAACAATCATCCCAACCAAAGTACCCATACGTACATACCTACATGTGTATACATCCGCCTAGGAGCGGGCTTATTGCAACATTCCACCGCACATAAGCCCAAACCGAGCGCAACAAACACTTTCTCATAAATCAAGTTTTAAGTCAAATCCAACTAATCGCTGCCTCTTGCCGCTCATCCGCCTAACCTACATACATACTACCAGGGTAGATACTCACATCCAAAAATGCATCGCACAAATAAAATTTCGCAACTTTACAACTCTCCCGTCCGTCGTCGCCCCTCCCGCATTTTGGTCATGATCATGATCTCTAAATGAACTACTCACGATCAACGATCACTGTCCGCCCGTCTGCCAGTCCCACAGCCCGAACCCGCTTACAAGCAAACAAATTGTTTTCGCTTACGAATTTATTAAACAACAAAACGAAGAAAATGCATTTAATCTCCCTCCCATGCACGTTCGTAGGCCTAATCTCTCGCTCGTTTTGCGAGCTCGACTCGAGCACAGGTCCATTGGAGGCAGCTCGACGGCCGAGGTTAACGGCTTCGGTTCGCAATGCACAACTTTTTTAGGCGATCGACGTCAACGATAAGAGACAAAACGCGACCAGGGTGGGGGTAAGTCATGAAATATAAGTCAAGATAGGAGCAACAGCAGGGACATAGAACAGAAATTGAAAACCGCAATCCGAATGCGGGCGGCAACAGGGTGGAGAGGGATCACAATACACCGAAACGTGACTAATACCAGTAGAATGCCCCTCTCGATCGCCAATACTATCACAAGTTGCACTGATGATTACCTGCAATTTGCCGAAATTTCTTGCCGCGCTTCGGTGTGTTGGTGAAGATCACTGCTTGGCGGTTACGTGTGAGTGATAAGCTCGACCAGTTCGCTAGTGTGGTGGTAGGAATTTCGCTCTTCTACGGCTTGTTCTAAGAATGTAGTAGAATGCAGTGCAAATATCCCCCCTTTAAACGAATCTGTGTGGTGGCGGTTCAAAGACAGACAGACGACACAAGCGCGTTACTAGTCGTTAGGTTGATACACCCTGCCGCCCTGGAAGGCCCCTCCATTTCTGCTTTGTGTGGTTTGATTGTTTTTTTTTTTTATCCTTTTTGGTAGTTGCCAAAATAACATAATTTCGGCGTTCTGGATGGTCGTTTTGCTTTGCCCCCTTTACCCGGCCGAAATTTTGGGCTTGCGAGTGACAGAGAGGAGCTATTGACTGCTGCACTCTCTCGTCGTCGTGGGCAGTGAAGTGGTGCAAGAACAACACTGAATGCTCGTTTCTACGTTCGTTTATTTTAGATCGAGTGTTAGGGGGATCCGAGAAATCTGAGGAACCACCACAGGATCCATGTATGGCCACACAAAATTGATGCCCAGGGTGCAATGCCCTCTCGTTTAGATCGACGGATGGAATGAAGAGCTTCGTTTTTCGTATTTCCTTTTTGTTTTGTTGCTGCAAGGCTTAAATTTCTATGATGGAGACTGTCAGTCAGTCCGTTTGGATGCGTCTTTGTGCGTTTTAACAGCAGATGCACAGCGATGCATTACGCACGCGTACATACATTCGCCTGTCGTTTCGCCATCCCTGCAGTATGAGTAGTCCGTCCTGGGATGGATGAAACTATCATGAGCTGTCAGAAACGATTAAAGTGCATCAAGTATTAGCGGCATCAGCAGTGGCGGTAAAATGCTCCTTGATGAAAGGCTTGGCTTTTTGTCCTTTACCTTTGTTTTGATGGAACTGGTAGATTGTAACCATTTCCACATATTCGTATACCCGCATGATGAGCGATTATGTGACGATGATGTTATGCTGATGTTTTTATCCTCTTGATTGAACAGCATGTACTTATGTATAAGCATGGCGCCTACGTCCTTTATCCTGATTTAACAGCCAGTAGTGAATGGAGGCAAAATGGGGATCAATGAAAATAAGCCGACGACGACATTGAACACTGATAGGGAAATTTGGTTTGCTCATGACTTTTGACAATAGGATGCAACAGAGCAGATTCATACATACATATGTACATACCTATACCTACATACTCAGTGGCCCGCATGTAATGCGGGTATGCGCGCACGCGGGATATCCAGGCCACTCGATCCTCCGCCATCGACTTGAACTCATCAGGAGCTATACTCAAGGGTTTTTGGACTTGCCTGCCTGATGGTATTGCATTCAAGGCACGCTTCGGAAGTCATGATGTTAGCCATATTCGTCTCACGTGACCAAACCATCGAAGCATAGACCTTTGCGTTCGGAGAAGAAGCTGCTCAATATTGAGCTCCACGCGCACTGCCATGTTTCTCACCTTATAAGGGCGAGTAACTCCCACAACAGCACGAAGAAATCTCATTTCGGCAGCTTGTGTTCGCGATCTTATTCCTTCGGTCAATACCCAAATTTCATGACCATAGGTGAGAGTTGGAACAAATACCGAGTTAAAAACCGCCTACTTGGCTTTGACACCAAGCTCGGTCTTCCTGTTTATATATCTTCCAAGCTGTTTAAAATTGATGGCCAATCCTGCAGAAAAGCTCAGTGTTACTCCTGCCATCACTCGTGAAGAAGACCCCGAGATACGTAAGCTTCTCCACCTGCTTCAATGGGAATCCACTAACATGTAAAGGACATTAGATAGGTGTTCTGGAAATAACCATAACCTCGGATTTGTCCACGATAGTCCTCATTCCAACATCAGCACATACAGCCACAAACCTATCTAATATAGTCCGGATGGCAAAGATCCGTTGACTACTTTGGCTCAGCCACACCGATTGCATGAACACTTACGGTTCGAGGAGAAGAGGACGACCGAACCCCCATTATAAAGACCAAGTAATCGTCGCCCTCTGCTGCGTCGTCCCTCGGGGTTGGAGTCGAGGCTCTTGGGGACGGAGCGGTGATGTCCATTCGCTCTACATGGCCCAGCCATCTTAGACGTTGGATCCGAAGACGCCCAACTAAGCCGATGTCGCTGTACAGGCCGTACAGTTCTTGATTGGATCTCCTCCACTCTCCGTTTACATAAAGGGGACCAAAGATTGAAAGCAGAATCTTCCTCCAAAAACGCCCAAGAGCCCCTTCATCCGCTTTTCATAAAGTCCAAGCCTCAGCGCCTTAGAGGAGGACCGGGATGATTAAGGTTTTGTAGAAGGATACCTTAGTTTTTCGAGAGAGGGCTCTACTACTACATTGCGTTTTGCGTCCAAAATAGCAGTGGTTGGCAAGAGTTATTCTGCGTTTTATCTCAGCGCTGGTGTCATTGCTGCTTGTCACTATCGAGCCAAGGTAGACGAAGTCGTTAACTACTTCAAAAATACACCTGCCGAAGGTGACGTTCTGTCCAAGACGTCAGTGTTGCGCGTCTTTCTTCGATGACAGCATATATTGGGTCTCGTCCCCATTTACCCTTAGACCCACTTCAGCCACTTTTGCTTCAATGCTTGCGAACGCCTCATTGGCGTCTCGCTTTGTCCGTCCAATAAAGTCAATCTCATCTGCGTAGGCAAGCAGTTGTACTGGCCGCAGAGTCTCGCACTATCTTTTAAAGAATGATGTTAAAGATACCACATCACAGTGCATCACCCTGTCTAAAACCTTTTCTAACGTTTCGGTCTCTTTTCTTATGAACCGGCAATCGATGCTGAGATTCCATTCGTCGGGCATGCATTCTTCCGACCATATCTTGCAGATGAGTTGATGCATGTTCCTGACCAGCTCATCGGTAGCTGCTTTAAACAGTTCCGCGGGGAGTGCGTCTGCACCAGCAGCTTTGTAAGACTTAAGTTTCGATATCACTATCTTAACATCGCCTAGTTCCGGTGGACGGGGTTCTCTTTCGTCTTCATTCATTGTGAATGGTTCGATCTGCCTGACGGCAGGATTTTGACTATCATCGCCGTTATACAGTCTGCAGAAGTGGTCCTTTTACAATCTCAACAACGACTGTGAGATTACAACTATTAGTTGTCCGTGCTGATCCCTGAAGGCTTCTGCTCTGGCTTTTCAAGCCTTGGCATGTTCGTTTTACTTTTTGGTAGAAGTTTCGAACATCATTCCCGCAATACCATCTCTCCAGCTCCTCGATCTCGCGTCTTTCGTGCTCCTTCTTTTTTCTTCTCAGAAGCGCATGCTCCTCCCTGCTTTTCTATTCATAGAGCTCGCGGCAGCTCTCGTCCGTCGATGCAGTGTAGCCATGTATGCATTCTGTTTCTCTACATGGGCCTGTCTGCATTCGTCATCAAACCAGGGGTTTCTCGAAGGTGGTGGCTTGAAACCCAGTACATCTAAGGCGGCCTCTCTGATGGCGTTCTGACAACGATTCCATTGCTGTTCTAGGTTTGTGCAGAATGCATCGGGACTTGAGACAACTTGAGTGAGATTTGATCGGCGAAAGTCCTGGCGGTCTCTTGCAACTGCAGCTTTCCGACGTTAAATTTTGGTGTTCTTACTCGACTCCGTTCATTCCGAGAAATTCGCATCCGTACGTTGGCTGCAAAAAGGTAATGATCCGAGTCGATGTTGGCTCCTCGAAAGGTTCAGACATCTAGGATGCTGAAGGAGTGTCTGCCGTCGATCGCTATGTGATCAACTTGATTGGTTGTCGGTTGATCGGGGGACCGCGAGGTCCCCTTATGGATGTAGAGGTGTGGGAATCGTGTACTTGCTACTACGATATTTTGTCCCGCCATAAAGTCCACTAGCCTTAGTCCGTTTTCTGACGTGGTATTGTGTAGGCTGTGCTTTTCTGGGACCCGTTCAAAGATAGCTTCCTTAACCAGCTTCGCATTGAAATCCCGTATAACGATTTTGGTATCATAGCTGGGACATTGGGCATACGTCCTGCCTAGGAGATCATAGAAGTCGTCTTTATGTCGGTCATCTTTCTCCTCTGTGGGGGCGTGGACACATAATAAGCTTATATTGCCGAGATTGGCCTTGATGCGGATAGTTATGAGGCATTCGCTTACATACTGGAAGCTTAAGACTTTTTTCCGGAGTCTGCCTCGAATAACAGATCCGCAACCGAATAAGCGCTGTTTATTTTGTCGGTAGCAGTTTCCGTATTAGATATCACAGTTTTATATCCGGTTTTTGCCTGGCCCATCCCATCGCACTTCTTGGAGCGCGGTAATGTCTGCCTTATGGCAGTCCAAAGAGTTGACTCGTTGTCCGGCTGCACCTGGTCTGCTGAGGGTCTTATGGATCTAGGTGCAGATCCGAAATTAGTATCCTTTTATACGTTTGGGGGGGTCGTCAACATGTAATCCGACCGGACCCGAGCCTGTTGGTTGTCTCTGAACAAATATTTGTTTTACGCGATAGGGATGTTAGCTTTAAGCGCAACTCCCGACTGGAGGGCCAGGTTCCTCTTTCACTAGGAACAAGGGATCGGGTCGCTGCACACATGGGTTCACTACCTGGCGGGTGCCAGTATAGCTATCCAGGGCGGGCTACGCGGAGGCTGTGTATCAACTTGGATTGAGCAGGGACAGAGATCGAAGCTGGCGTTTGCCATGTTAAACGCGATCAACTTCTTTGCTCTGTTTGCTCGCTCCCTCCCCCTAATAACGAAACAGGAATCGTAAAAAAAAAATCCTAATACGAGTACTCGTACTCGCAGAGCTCTTAATGCTTATGTTGCTTAAATGTTGCTTAAATCCTGCATCCAGCTATCACGAATCAAAGTTTGATACGCACTATGCAGTGATGGGCTAAGTCTACAGTAGTTACCACGTTCTCCATGCAAATCCGGGCGGTTTATCGTTTTGCAAATCGTTTTCCCAAGGCTTTGCGTTAGGCTGCGATAGAACTTCGGTCATTTCCCTTCTGCAAGAGCCTCCTTCGTTCGTTTCCCTCAGTATATCCCCTAACCAGTGACGACCACTTACCACAATCAATTTGGCCACTACTCCCACCACATTTCTCTGACCATTAAAAAGTGGGAAAAAAAAAACGCAAACTTCTAAGCACACTCTCCCCGTAGACGAGGAAGAGGTTCATAATTCTCCCGCGAGCCATGTTTACTTTATGATCCGCAAAGCAATTAAGTCATCCGCTGCGATTGCATATTTCATGCCAAGCATCCAATTACAACCTAATTTCAGCTCAAAGCTCTAACGTCACGACCGAAGTTCTGGCCAACAAAAATGTACCTCATCGCCATCGTCCATTGTGTCCTGCATGGCAGCAACCGTGCGTTAGCACCTCCTATGGCCAACAAACCGCCAACATCTACTACCCCGGGGCCATGACCGTTAATTTATAGCATTCTTTAGCGCGGCTTATGAAGTGCGTAATGCGAAATCAGAAATTAAATTCGCATCAGTGCTGAAATGAATGGGCACCGCAAACATTGCGGCAAGCGACAGCAGCTTGGTCCTCGTGTCTTATGATGTCGTATGGTTCGGATGGAGAGAGACCGCGACGTCGATGTCGATTACAGTCATAAAATTAAAATAATTTCTGTTTCCACTTTTACTCAGGCTTTCCTTCCCCCACAAGCTTAAGTCGCCGAAGACGGCCCGTATATCTTTTGGTCTCGATGCCAGAGGGTCGCGTGAGAGAAGAGTGCTTTATTCTTAGATTCTCATCCACACTTCTGTGTTTTACATGTTACGCTTCCTGCCACCTTTTGAATAGGACGATATGGAAAGCAGATACTAGCTAGCGTTGGCATTGGCACACACAAGGCAACAATCATTTCTGCCCTGCTGCCTAACTGGCAATTTGCTGGCCATACTCATCGGCATCACAGAGCCACCGCCTTTAGTTTCGTTGGTGGCAAGTGTTACATCTGTCCAATGGCGGAAAAGGGCAAGGGACGACGGCAGAAAGTGCGAAGAAAATAAAACAAAAGACAAGAAGCAGCATCCAAGACGTGGGCCTCCACCGAGTAGTTTGTTGGCAAAAGGACGCTCTTGAGAATGAAGTGAGCAAACAAAACGAACAATTGCCAGGCGTCGTTATCATCATTATAATCATCATCATCCACAACATCACCACCGCGCCGCCGTCATCGTCATCGACGTGGTTTTTGGTGCTTGCGGTATGCGGCAATGGTTGCGTAATATCTCGATTGCCTTGGTTTTGATTGTCCATTCCGTCCATCCATCCATCCGTCCCAGTTGAACAGCCGTTCAACCGTCATCGTATTAATGTTTTTGTTCCGCTCTCCTTTCGCACCAAGATGATTTGTGACTGTGGCGACAACGTGCGTTTGATGCATACCTAAGTAGGGCTGATAACATAATTGCCGGGCTTTGGTGAAATCGGAAAGTGAGTCTCCTTCGAGGACACACGTTGCCCAAATGTTCACCCATCTGATGTGTCCAGTTGGTGTTCGTTGCGTCAATACCGATCCGAAGGTATTACGCGAATCACTCGCACGATTGAACAAACATTCTCATGGATCCGCTATTGCTTCATCCGTCATCTTGGCCAGGTACTCGTAAACGCTTGGTGCCTATATACATACATATGTGCATGTGTGTATCTTGCCATTCAAAGCGAGCGTTTGGATGGCAAATTTAGAAAGTTGCCGGCGATCGGGAGATGCAGTTGCCTGTTGCTTTCATCCAAAGAGTAACGGTAAATGTTGTTTTGTTTGCATTTCCGCTCCGCATCTCCCCCGGCAAACCGTCACGCTCCAAACATACACACATTCGTCCCAGGTCGTATCAATTTCTCCTCTGAGATTGGTTTACCCGTACTGGTTTCGGTCCGAAAAGTCGAGAAAAATATCTCGAATCCGAGGAAAGGGAGTTCGATTCGTGACAGGAGTATGTACGAGGCTGAGAGTCATGCTCCGTGTTGTGGTTTTGTTAATGATCGAGGATTGTTGCCGTTTTGATTGTTGTTGTGGTTGTAACACTAAAAGGGCGTGGTTAGGTGGTACTTGCTTTCAGGCGTTTGGATAGTTTTGATTCTGAGTTATTTGGGATGCGCAGTAACGAAAGAAAGGTAAGAGGTAACGTTGAGAGACATCAGAGCATGTCAAGCTGGGATCGCGAGTAGGTTGAAATGCAAGGAAATAAAGACAATTGTATTGAATAATATCGTTACGAAAATTGCTTGTCGTTCCCCAATAGGGTTCGATCACTGGATTGCGATGAACTACAACTTTTTACTTTTCTATTCAATAAACACATTTTACTATTCCACTTCAGATCAATAATCTGGGAACTTTATTTACACACTTCATTCTTCCACCTCAGATCGATTATCTAGGCGCCTCCCCTTTATTACAACATTTCACACACTTTACACTTTATTGGTTACACACACTTTACAATTCCACCTCAGATCTATTTTCTGGGCGCTTCACTTTTATTACAACATTTCACACACTTTACACTTTATTGCTTGCACACACTTTACAATTCCACCTCAGATCAATTATCTAGGCGCTTCCCCTTTATTACAACATTTCACACACTTTACACTTTATTGGTTACACACACTTTACAATTCCACCTCAGATCTATTTTCTGGGCGCTTCACCTTTATTACAACATTTCACACACTTTACACTTTATTGCTTGCACACACTTTACAATTCCACCTCAGATCAATTATCTAGGCGCTTCCCCTTTATTACAACATTTCACACACTTTACACTTTATTGGTTACACACACTTTACAATTCCACCTCAGATCTATTTTCTGGGCGCTTCACCTTTATTACAACATTTCACACACTTTACACTTTATTGCTTGCACACACTTTACTATTCCACCACAGATCAATTATCTTGGCGCTTCACCTTTATTACAACATTTCACACACTTTAAACATTATTGCTTACACACACTTTACAATTCCACCTCAGATCAATTATCTGGGCGCTTCACCCTTACACACTTCATTATTCCATCTCAGATAAATTGTTCCAAGATTTCAATGCGAAGCTGGGTTAGGAAGCTATCTTTGAAAGAGTCATAGGAAAGCACAGATTACACAACACCATGACAGAAAACGGTCTAAGGCTAGTAGACTTTACGGCGGGACATAATCTCGTAGTAGCAAGTATACGATTTCCACGCCTCAACATCCATAAGGGAACCTTGCGGTCCCCCGATCAACCGACAACCAATCAAGTTGATCACATAGCGATCGACGGCAGACACTCCTTCAGCATCCTAGATGTCTGAACCTTTCGAGGAGCCAACATCGACTCGGATCATTACCTTTTTGCAGCCAAGGTACGGATGCGAATTTCTCGGAATCAACGGAGTCGAGTAAGAACACCAACATTTAACGTCGGAAAGCTGCAATCGCAGGAGACCGCCAGGACCTTCACAGATCAGTTATCCCTCAAGCTCTCTCAAGTCCCGATGCAATCTGCCCAAACCATAGAACAGCAATGGAGTCGTTGTCAGAAACCCATGGTTTGATGACGTATGCAGACAGGGACACAGAATGCATACATGGCTATACTGCATCGACGGACGAGAGCTGCCGTAAAAGAAAGCGCTTCTGAGAAGAAAAAAGAAGGAGCACGAGAAGCGCGAGATCGAGGAGATGGAGAGATGTTATCGCAGGAACGACGTTCGAAAGTTTTACCAAAAAGTAAAACGAACATGCCAAGGCTATGAAGCCAGAGCAGAGGCCTGCAGGGATGAGCACGGACAACTAGTAGTGTAGTCACAGTCGATGCTGAGATTGTGGAAAGACCACTTCGGCAGACTATATAACGGCGATGATAGTCAAAATGCCGCCGTCAGGCAGAACGAACCATTCACAATGGACGAAGACGAAAAAGAATCTCGACCACCCGACCTTGACGATGTTAAGATAGCGATATCGAAAGTTGGGTCTTATAAAGCTGCTGGAGCAGATGGTCTTCCCGCGGAACTGTTTAAAGCAGCTGGCGATGAACTGGTTAGTAGCATGCACCAACTCATCTGCAAAATATGGACAGGAGAATACGTGAAAAGATCGTGCGAGACATTGCGGCCAATACAAGATCTCCTTCAAGTCAACACAATTGCTTGCCTACGCAGATGACAATGACGTTATCGGACGGACAAAGCGAGATGTCAATGAGGCGTTCGCAAGCATTGAAGCAAAAGTGGCTGAAGTGGGTCTAAGTGTTAATGGGGACGAGACCAAATATATGCTGTCATCGAAGAAAGACGCGCAGCTCCGACGTCTTGGTCAGAACGTCAGCTTCGGCAGCTGTAGTTTTGAAGCAGTCAAGGACTTCGTCTACCTTGGCTCGATAGTGACAAGCAGCAATGACACCAGCGCTGGGACAAAACGCAGAATACCTCTTGCCAACCGCTGCTTCTTTGGGCTCAGGAGGCAATTGAGTAGTAGAGCCCTCTCTCAAAAAACGTAGGTATCCCTCTACCTTAATCATCCTGGTCCTCCTCTACGGCGCTAAGGCTTGGACGTTATCAAAAGCGGATGAAGAGGCTCTTGGGCGTTTCGAGAGGAAAATTCGGCGTTTAATCTTTGGTCCCGTTTGTACAAACGGAGAGTGGAGGAGGAGATTCAACCAAGAACTGTACGGGCTGTACAGCGACATCGGCCTGGTTAGACGTCTTCGGATTCAACGTCTGAGATGGCTAGACCATGTAGAGCGAATGGACATCAACGCTCCGGTCCGAAGAGTCTTCGACTCCAACCCCGAGGGACGACGCAGCAGAGACAAGTGAACGGGCTAGCAGGTGGCAAAGGCCACCGTAGATCATAAGAAGAGGATTAAAGCCTGAAAAAATGAAGTTAAGGCTTAGAAGTATACTACTGACGATGAAATAAAGAAAACAAGACTTAAGGCGTCACTGTTTGGACAATTGTTGGTAAGTATGCTGGCCTGCTAAAAAACGAGGAGGGCCACAGCGGACTAACACCTTGTGGCATTGTTAGTAAGTTCCATCCCCACCTCCTCGTGGTGCCATCTGGAGATTTTCTCTGGAAATTACAGACGGGGAAGGAGGAAAGGCGAGTTTCCTGCGCCAAAAGACAGGTTTAACCGGTTGGGCTACGGCCTAGACAACCACAAGTCTCGGATTTAACGGATGGACTACATGCTGACGACCCCCGCAAATGTATAAGAGGACAGGAGTATCAGTTCTGCATCCGGAGTACTAGGTTCCTTAACAGACCGGTTGCGGCCGAAGAGTTAGATGGGATCGATCGGGTAGAAAGGGGATGAAAAACAGTGACATGTGCTACAGGAACTGCTTCAAGGATGCGTATATTGGTAGAGGTTGACAAAATATCATTAGTTTCGGTCACGTGGGCACACGCCTCATAACAATCCGTGCTCAAGCTATCTTCGGGAACATCAGCTGGATATGTTTTCCCGCCCTCACAGAAGAAAAAGACGACAGAGTCAAAGATGACTTCAATGACTTCCTAGACCTCTTACGCTCCATGTTCCAGCTATGACAACAACATTGTTCTAGGAGACTTCAACGCGAACCTGGGTAAGGAGGATATCTTTCAACGAGTCGTAGGAAAAGGGACTCAGACTAATACAATTTTCGACGGGGCGTAATCTCCTAGTAGGTAACACACGATTCCCACATCCTAACATCCATAAAGGGACCTGGCGGTCTCCTGGATCAATTATCTGTTAATAGAATCGATCATATTGCGATCGACGCCAGTCATTCCTCTAGAATCTGGGATGTCCGAAATTTCCGAGGAGCCAATATGGACTCGGATCATCATCTTATTGCAGCTAAGTTACGTACGCGGATATCGTGAACCATGCGGAGTCAAGTATGTATGTATGTTGGCGTTACAGTCCAATGAGGACCTGAGCCGAGCTTCTCTCAATCACCCATGTTGTGTGTGATTTCATTTTCCCATAGGTGAAAGGGACCTACAATTTATTGTCGGTTTCGAACGACGAATTTCGAGATGCTTTTTCATGACAATTTTACTACAGGGGGCTTTGTCAGAACCCCGCTGAGGAGAAACACCGTGAAAAACACGTTCGATGACATGGCTGTGTCGGGATTCGATCCCGTGTCATCGGCATCAGAGGCCAACACACTACCCACTGCGCCACGGTGCTCTCTATGCGGAGTCAAGTAGGACCGTCAAAATTGGATGTCAGGAAGCTGCAGCGCAAGAGAATGCCAGGAACTTCGACGATCGTGTTTCCCTCGAGCTCTCTTAAGAGAGGATGCAAACCGGACAAACCATAGAACAGTAATGGCGACATTGTCAAAGCGCCATTAGGAATTCTGCCTCTGATGTATTAGGTTTCCAGCTATCACCTAGGAGAAACCCTTGGTTTGATGGCGAGTGCAGTCAGGTACATGCTGAAAAACAGAATGCAGCTCTGTGAGCGGAAAAGAAGGGAGGAGCATGCACCTTTCAGAAGGAAAAGATCGAGGATATGGAGAGATGTCATCGCAGGAACGGCGCTCGGGAGTTTTACCGAAGAATAAAACGAACATGCCAAGGTTATAAAGCCAGAGCGAAAGCCTGCAGGAATGAACACGGACACCTCGTAGTTGAATCGTAGTCGATGCTGGGAATGTGGAGAGACCATTTCTGCGGGCTGTATAGAGGCAAATCTGGTCACCATCCGACATAGACGAGGTTAAGACAGCGATATCAAAACTGAAGTCTAATAAAGCTGCTAGCGCAGACGGCCTGCCTGTTGAGCTGTTTAAAGCAGCTGGAGATGAGTTGGTTAGGAACATGCACCATCTCATCTGTAAGATCTGGTGAGTGGTTATAGTGGGCCTTCTCTCGGAAAACTAAGTTGACCCTCTATAAAACCTTAACTATCCCGGTCCTCCTCTACGGTGCAGGGGCTTGGACCTTATCAAAAATTGATAGAGAGTCCCTTGGTCGTTCCGAGAGGAAAATTCTGCGTACAATCTTCGGTCCCGTTTGTGTTGGCCGAGAGTGCAGGAGAAGATTCAACAGCGGCATCGGCCTAGTACAACGTCTACGGATCCAACGCCTATGATGGCTAGGCCATGTAGAGCGAATGGACAGCACAGCTTTGGCTCGAAGTGTCTTAGACTCCAAACCGTAAGGACGATGCGCACAGGTGGAAAGGGACCTTAACCAACTGGGCATGTGACACAGGAAACAGCTAGCAGAAGATCGTGCTAGCATGGAAGGCTTGTTGGTTAAGGCCTAGGTTCACCCCGAACTGAAGCACCAACTATATAAGTGGGTGAGTATGACAAACTGTGTACCCGGATTTCCATGTAGCCAGGGTTTTAAGTTTGAGTCTAGTTGAAGTAAGATCGAATGTGTGGTATATGTATGTACATAGCTATGTTTTTGAGCTATGAGTCTCATCTCATCTGATCACGTTCAAATTATTTTGTTCAATTTGTATGGCTTGTGGTCGGATAACTCTCCACCACCATCTTTCCATGTTCATCTTCGTGACAAATAAATTTAAGACCGATCGAACACTCCCATCGTCTCATCGATACATGTCAAGATCATGACACGAAACACAACATAACAATGGCAATTGCAACGCACAATCTGACGTCCAACACCTAAATCATCCGCAACTTTCTCCGAATTCATTTTGGCAAAGTTGTCTGACAAAAAGGTAAAACCGCAGCATCGACGACAAGATGCTGTCTTGGAGCGAAACTCCAATACTACACCACAACGCAGCAGAACAAAACCACATTTCACCGGACCTTGGAAGACATCAACAGACCTGAGTCATATGGCAAACAGTAAACTATCTAATTAACATTTACGTCTTGACATGCATCGATGGGTTTCGGTTTTGGTAAATCCGTGAAGCAAACAGTCCATGGACGTGCAATGAAATAATTTAATTTAAAACCCAATTCCACCAACATCACCCACTCGACGATGATCCCGGTAAAAGGGAAGGGAAGAGCAACCTGAAACTGCCCTCGTACTGACTTCCATATGCACTTCCACTTCCATTCCACTTGAGTTCAAAAACTCGGCCAAACCCATCATTGCGATCATTGCCAAGGGACACTCGCAGGATATTCTTTCGCATCACCGAACGGGTATGAGTGAACCAAAACTCACACACACAGCCCCATTCACGCATCACACTCCAGCATAATGGCAGCCCACAAAAGTGCATCACACTTGCACACAATGCCATCAAATACGCCCCATACCGTAGGCTATACGAGTACCATCCACAAGGATGGGCAATAGCGATAGCAACCGGCAATGCCTCGTTGCGTAGGATTGCCTTCCAGCGACTGCTAATATGAAATTCGAATATCACATTATCGGCAGGATTCCAAAAAAAAACAAGAAAAAAATCGAAAAGGACCTCTCCTCGGTGCTTCCAAAACAAAAACAAGAAAAACGCTTATATGGAAAATGCAAAACAAAAAAACAACAAGTACGACATCCAACATTTTTATATCCTTCTCTAATGCATTCACCGATGATTGGACATGTGGCCCACTATCGACTCCTGCACGCGCGGGTGTGTGCTCCCCGCACAAGTGAATGCAAAACAAGGAGCACTAGATAGATTGGTGGCACGTATCCTACACGCACGAAAATAAAAATCCAAACGCGACCGCTCTACGCGAATTTTTCGTTGGCCACCGATGATGGGTTGGGATGGTTTTGCTTTTTTTTTTTAAAAAACATTTTTCGTTTTTGTTCTCGTTTTTTTGAGATTTTTTGCTCCTGCTTTGCCGTTGACATGTTCTTCGTTTTTTTTTTATTTCGTTTTTTGCATTCAACGGATACACTACATCTCACACACTGGAGAATGGAAAGTAGCACGCAGTCGGGATCTGGTGGGTCAGCAACAGCCACCCCCTTATCAGTGGCGAAAAACAAAAAAACAGCAACAACAATAACGAGTGGGTAAATGGTGGGAAGCAAAAAAGCACGGAATTCGAACTTAATTCTCGAACAGTATCGCTTATGAGCACATTCCGGTACACGGAACAAAATTCAGCGTACGGAATTGAAATTTGGGAAATTTTGAGATTTATCTTTGGGAAGATCCGATATTGGAATACTATTGTGTCTAAAAAGTGAGGTGACATAGCACTTACACTTACTTTGAAAAACCTTCATTGGGGGTGGCCGTGGTGCAGTGGTTAACATCATCGACCGCCGAGCGGAAGGTCTATAGTTCAAATGCGTTTCGTAGCCTAGCAAAAAAGTAATTCCTATTCGGACAAAAATTATGCAACACAGGGGTGAATGGAAAGTGACCAGACGTACTGCTACAGGCATAACACTCACAGTATATGGTCAACTGAAAATTCATCCTCTGCTTATGCAATACTAAAGTGCTCGAACGAATTACATACTATGGACTACAACCAACGCGGAATTTGGTCAGCTATCGTGCTATCTAGGACAACCACCCCTGAGAGTAGTGAACGAACATCAACGACCCAAATCACTGCACTCCGTTCAGGTTGTGTGTGTATCACATCATAAGGGAATATAAAGTATTCCCCCCAGTCCAATTCAGCGTTCCCTGATACTTATGCCGATCTGTTGGCTAACCTTCGAAACGGTTCTTAGAGTCGATTTCGGGTATAGCCTTCAGCTCTCTCTTCGATGCGGTTTGTATCTCCTCTATCGACTCAAAATAGTGTCCCCAGAGCTGCGTTTTGAGTTTGTTGAATAGCCAGAAGTTACTTACTCACTTACAGTACAGGGTGAACCTGGGCCTCAACCAACATGCCTCTCTAGCCTGCCATGAACTTCTCTAGTCTTTTCCAGTGCCGCACTCCCAATTGGTTGAGGTCCCTTTCCACCTGTGCGCGTCATTTTAGGCGCGGCCGTCCTCTATTTCTTCGTCCCTCGGGGTAGGATTCAAAGACTCTCCGGGCTGAAGCTGTGGTGTCCATTCGATCTACATGGTCTAGCCATCTTAGACGTTGGATCCGTTGACACCTGACTAGACTCATGTCGCTGTACAGCCCGTACAGTTCGTGATTGAATCTTCTCCTCCAACCCCCCTCTGTGTTTATAGGACCGAAAATCGCACGCAGAATCTTTCGCAGACCAAGGATTTCTTCATCCGCTTTAGATAGAGTCCATGTTTCTGCGGCTGTATAGCAGGGCTGGGATAGTTAAGGTCTTATATAAGGTCAACTTGGTCGTACGAGAGAGGGCTCTACTCCTCAATTGCCTCTTGAGCCCAAAGAAGCAGCGGGTGGCAAGAGTAATTCTTCGCCTGATTTCGAAACTGTTGTCGTTGTTCCAGGTCATTGCGGAGCCGAGGTACATGAAGTCCTTAACTGCCTCAAACTTATGTAAACCTGCCAATATGCACGTTCTGACCAAGACGTCGGTGGTAAATGTCCTTATTGGATGACAGCAGATATCTAGTCCTGCCCTCATTAACTGCTTAACCAATTTTTGCTCCCTCCATCTCAATACTCGCAAACGCCTCATTGACATCTCGCTGTGACCTACCTCTTATGTCAATATCGTCTGCGTATGCAAGGAGTTGCGAGGATTTGAAATAGATTGTGCCTCTTGTATTGGCCAGTGATTTTTGCACAATCATTTCTAACATGATGTTAAAAAAATCACACGACAGCGCATCGCCCTGTCTAAATCCTTTTTTGAATTCGAAGCTATCGGTCAGTTCTGCACCGATTCAGATGGAGCAACGAGTCTGACGAGCTTAGCAGGGATGTCAAAAGTAAACATGGCGTTATATATAGCTCGTCTCTATTTACGCTGTCGTATGCGGCCTTGAAGTCGACGAATAGACGGTGAGTATGGACTTGAAATTCATTAGTTTTCTCCATGATCTGCCGGAGTGTGAAGAATTGGTGAATGGTGCACTTCCCTGGCCTGAAGCCACACTGGTATAGACCTATCAGCTTGTTTACGAACGATTTGTATGCGACATCAAGGAGACTCGTTGCTCTGTAGTGAGGCTTTGCATACCTCCTGTATTTCTGCATGAATCCTTCTACACTCGTCATCGAGCCAGGTGTTTCGTCGTGGTGGAGCTTTAAGGCCCAGCATTTCCGTTGCTGTGCTCTTTAGGGCTTGTTTGCACAGGCTGAATTGTTGCTCTACTGACTGAGTGAAGGATTGAGGTGTATCGGAGAGCTTAAGGGAGATGCCCTGTGTATTTCGAGGAGCTGGAAGCACGTACTGGCTAGAAGGAGTCTTTACCCCGTAGCAAGCTCAATCAGGCTCTGTAGGCTGTGCTTGCCGATGACCCGCTTAAAGATGCTTTCTTTACCCAGCTTAGCATCAAAATCTTTGATTTTGGTATCATAGCTGGGGCATTTGGCATATGTTCTGTCTAGGAGATCAAAGAAATAATCTCCGATGGAGTCATCCTTGTCTTCCGTGGGGACATGGACATATATGAGGCATATATTGATGCGGTTCGTTATGAGGCGCTCACTTACATACTGGAAGCTTAGGACTTTATTCCTTAGTCCACGTCCAACAATAAGTCCGCATCCAAATAGTCTCATTCCTCTCTCCCTATAGCACTCGCCGTAGTAAATGTCGCAGTTTCTCGTCCGCTTTATACCCGGTCCATTCCATCGCATTTCCTGGATGGCGGTTAAGGCTTTATAGCAGTCTAGGGCGTCCACAAGTTGTTCGGCCGCACGTGGTGTGTTTAGGGACCTAACATTCCACGTACAGAACCGAAGGTCCTTGCTTGCTTGACATAGGTCCATTCCGTTTTTTTTTTATTCGAGGCTGTTTTTTGTTTTTGAGCAATCAGTGGTTTTACTGTTATGGTTTGCTGGCTCAGGATACTCACCATTCCGCCTCTTCCGTCAGTTATTTCCATGGCCAGATAATTTTCAGATGGTATCACGTGGAGATGGAAGTAGGACCTTGCTAACAGAGCTGCTTAGGCTCTTACTCGCTTTTTTTTAGCGGACCAGCACCCGTCGGCAGATGCTACTCCTACGGGGCCTTTGTCCGTCTTTTACCATCCAGTCGACTGACTTGGTAGTAGTAAGAAGAAATAATTAACACTAAGGATGCTGTTTTCAGTGAGTCAAATCTCACACTACTATGAGCACACGCTGTCGGTCCTCACAGCGTCTTCTGAAGATTTTCAACAACCCTCGCAAAAAAAAATAATTGAATCGGAGCGGAAAAAGTGCTTAAAAAATTGGACACTATCCTAGCAAGTGGAAGGTAACCAAAGTCATTTTCATACCCAAGGTAGGCCAAAGCCCCCACGTGTATGCAAATGACTTGAGGCCTTACTTACGTGTTTTAAAGATACTAAAGCTCTAGAGGAGATATTAGATGCACACATTCGACACAGCTGTAGTTTAGGAAGGCTGTTGGGGAACTAACATGCCTACAACAAATTAAAACTAATCGGTGGAAACAGCAAACCACTCACTTCTTAGTATCATAGAAAGGTCACTGGAAGACAAGGAATACACCTTAGTGGCCTTTCTCGATATTGAAGGCGCCGTTAACAAAGTTGAACCATGGGCTGCCACCAAAGTGCTGACTGATCTGATAGAACTGGTACGACAACTGCTAATACAAAGAATCGTCAAAGCCAACTTCGCTGGTGCCGTTTCAACTAGAATGGTCAGCAGAGGTTCACCACGAGGTGGAGTACTCTCCCCTCTCCTCTGGAACGTAGTAGTCAATGAACTACTACTGGTGCGAAGGCACCCTGTGACCATCTATGTGAACGACATTGTTATAGACGTCTCAGGAAAATTTTTCAGCACTCTAAGCGATCTAATGCAGGGAGCATTACATACAGTAGTAACCTGGATGCAGTACTGTTGACTTGGGGTGAACCCCAACAAGACTGATCTAGTCCTGTTAACAAATAAATATAAGCCCTTTAATCCACCGAGGCTGGGTGGAACCCAATTAATAATCAAAGATCAAGCTAAATGCCTAGGTCTAATCCTTGACAGGAGGCTGAATTGGAAACCCAATAATCTTGATCGGGTCAAGAAAGCAGCCACTGCCCTCTACAGCTGCAAGAAAGTAGTGGGCACTGGCTCTATACAGCATTCACATCCTCCTGTATGGCATCGTAGTTTGGCTCTGGACAAGGCAACCTATCGGAACCTTCTGAGGAATGTGCTAAGATCGCCCAGCATGTACATGTGTAAGTGGTGCGATCGGATTGCCCCCACGGCGGCCCTAAACATTCTACTACATCTCCCACCATTGGACTTCTTCAGCAAATAAGTTGCTGCCTGCCCGGCCCTACGTATTGTTGGCATAGGAAAATGGCCCACATCACACAAAGCATATTTAACCGCTTCGAAGTACCCATGGACACGAACTACACTATCCGGCAAAACATGTTCTCTTACAACTTCGATGTTATCTTCCAATCCCGGGAGGATTGGGCTGAGGGGAAATTCGTACCGAAGGACTCGATTTTCCTCTATACTGATGGCTCCCAGATAGAGACGGATTTGTGTCTTCTCCAGGGAGCTTAACCTCAACCTATCATTTAGAATCCCAAATCACTGCAGTGTGCACCAAGCAGAAATAATAGAGATAACGGAGGCCCTTGCATGGTTTAGGATCAATGTAATATCCGCTAAGGATATCATCATCTGCACGGATAGCCGATCTGCATTAAAATCCCTGGATGCGGTAACCCACAAATCAAAGACATCACTTAACTTTCACTAGACGAGATCGCTGAGCAGTTCAACATAAAAATACTGTGGGTTCTCGAGGAAACTACGCGACCGACGAACTCGCCAGTTTAACTTAGAGTTAGGGTGAATGCGCACTCAGTCTTCCAACCTGCGAGTATTTAAAAACACCAATAAGTTGGTTAAAGCACATGACAAAACTTGGAGTCATAGAGGCTACCAACAGCCAATAGAACAAAAGTAACATCGGCTATATCACTTAACAAATCGGGCCTAAGCTAAATTTGGACGCACCAGGGACCTTGTGGCATCACAAGGGGAATCCTTAAGCACTTTAGTGGGTGTCATTACAGGCCACTGTACTATTGGGAAACATGCCGCCAAACTAAGGCTACCTTCTAATGAATTCTGCCGCGGTTGCATAGATGAGGAGAAAGGGGAATCAATTCACCACGTCCTCTGCTCATGTTCCTCTTTTGCGAACTGTAGGAAGATCTACCTCGGCGGGCTCCTCTACGATAACTTAGGTGAGCTTCTTCTTCTTTCTTTCTTTGGTCTACAGTTCATGGCGAACCTGGGCCTCCTTTAAATTACCTCTCCAAATGGCACGGATTTCGCCAGCAGTCTCCGGTGCCGCACATCTAGTTGGTTAAGGTCATCTTCCACTTGGTTTCGCCACCTTAAATTTGGCCGTCTTCGACCGCGTCGCCCCTGGTGGTTGGATTCAAAGACCTTCCGGGCCGGAGCTGTGTTTTCCATTCGCTCAACATGACCTAGCCATCTTAGGCGTTGGATCCGAAGACGCCGTGCTACGTGCATGCCGCTGTACAGCACGTACAGTTTACCATTAGGTTTTCTCCTCCACGCCCCATTTACGCAGGTCGAGCCGAAAATCGTAGGCAGAATTTTTCTCTCAAAACGACCAAGGGCCTCCTCATCCGCTTTCAATAAGGTCCACGTCTCTGTGCCAGAAGGCAGTACCGGGATGAAAAGGGTCTATGGTCACTTTGGTTTTTCGAGAGAGGGCTCTGCTTCTCAATTGCCCGAGCCCAAAGAAACAGTGGTTGGCAAGTGTTATACTGCGTTTGATTTCGGCACTGACATCATTGCTGCATGTCACTGCGGAGCCTAGGTAGATGAAGCCCTTGACCACCTTAAAATTATACCTGCCAATATGTTCGCCCTGGCCAAGACTCCTGTGGTTGATGTCCTTTTTCAACGACAGTGTACATATGTTTCATCTTGCCCTCACTTACCGCCAGTCCCGTTTTAGCCGCTTTCGCCTTAATGCTCGTAAAGGCCTCAATGACATCTCGCTGACTTCGTCCAATTATGTCATCGGCATATGCGAACAGTTGTGCGCACTTGAAAAAGATGATGCCATCGTATTGGCCAGTGAGTTTTGCACGATCCTTTCAAGGACGACGCTGAAAAAGTCAAACGAAAGCCTGTCGTTCTGTCTAAATTTTTTTTGGCCGATACCTTTCGGCTAGGTCACTTCCGATCCTGTTGGAGCAGCGAGAGTTCTCAAATGTCATCCTGCACAATCTGGCGAGTATGGTAGGGATGTCAAGACTAGACATGGCATTGTATAGCTCGTCCCTGTTTATACTATCGTATGCAGCCTTAAGGTCGATAAACAAATGGTTCGTGTCGATCTGGAACTCGTTTGTTTTTTCCAGGATCCGCCGCAGTGTGAGTAATTGATCTATAGTGGACTTCCACCACAGTGGACCACACTGATATAGACCAATCAACGAACTGTTTCAGGCGTTCAGAAGACGTATATATGTATATAGGTACATCTGTAGTTGGCACAGACAAAGGTATCTCCTTTCTTGTGTATCGGGCAACCCGTACTAAGACTCCATTCATCGGGCATGCTTCCTCTGATTATATCTTACAGATGAGCTGGTGCATACTCGCAACCAGGTCATCCCCAGCTGCCTTAAGGAGCTCGGCAGGTAGTCCGTCTACTCCAGCAGCTTTGTTGGACTTAAGCTTAAAAGCATTCCTAACTTCGTCCAGGTCAGGGGGCGAAATTCTCTGCTATTATCTTATGCTGTGAAAGGTCATTCTGCCTTACAGCGGGATCTGTTTCGTCATCGCCGTTATACAGTCTGCAGAAATAGTCTTTCCATATTCTTAGTACCGACTTTGAATCCACTACTAGGTTTCCATTTTCGTCCCTGCAGGCTTCCGTTCTGGCCTTATATCCCTGGCATGTTTGTTTTATTCGTTGATAAAACCTCCGAACGTCATTCCTGCGACAGCATCTCTTCATCTCTACGATGGCGAGCTTCTCATGCTCCCTTTTTTTGTTTTGAGAAGCTTATGCACCTCCCTCCTCTTCTTCCTTCTATGCAGCGCCTCTTGATAGGCCAGCTGCTTGGCTGCGTGTGCCCTCCTACACTCGTCGTCAAACCATGGGTTTCTTGTTGGTAGAGGTTTGAAACCCAGTACCTCAAAAGCAGCTCTGTCTAAGGCTTGTTGACAACGGGTCCATTGGTGTTGTACGGTCTAAGCAGGTGTTGGACGGTTTTCCGAGAGCTTGAGGCACACGCTATTGGCATAGGCTCTGGCGGTCTCTTGCGATTATAGCATTGCGACGATGTATGCCGCTGGTCTTACTCGATTTTCCTGGGCCAGGCATATTCGCAGTCGCAACCTCACTGCCACAAGGTAATGGTCCGATTCGATGTTGGCTCCTCTGAAAGCTCGCACATTCAGAATGTCGGATGCGTGTCTGCCATCAATCGCAATGTGGTCATTCTGGTTGACGGTTGATTGATCCGAGGATCGCCAAGTAGTCCCTTTGTGGATGTTTTATTGTGGGAAACGCGTGCTAGCAACTAGAAGATTTCGCCCCATTGCGAAGCCTAAATCCATTTTCGGATGTGGTGTTGTGAAGGCTGTGCTTGCCAATGACCCTATCAAAAGCGACTTCCTTGTCCAGTTGCGCGTTAAAATCTCACAGTACGATTTTAACATCGTAACTGGTAATTGACAGCATTGAATTCAATTTGTGAATGCACACTTTCACTAATCATCGAACCATTACCATCAGTTTATTCAGTAAACTCTACATTTTCATCCTGGTGTAGCACATGAACAAGCAGTCAAGTCCTTATTGGAAAACCCATTATGATCCATGTGAGACCATAATGCCAACCACTACAACCTAACCTAACCTAACCTAAGCCCATTTGAGGTATATTTACCTGAACGTCGGAATGAAAGAACAACTGCGCGACCTAATGGGAATTTGGAGTTTCTTACATCTGTCAACATGCGTTAAACCTTTCTGATTCCTTTTTCTTAATTTCGCCTTCGCACGATCAGGTTGTCTTTTCCAATTACTTACATGGCGCTACAGTTCGGGGTGAACCAGGGCCTCAACCAACAAGCCTCTCCAGCCGGCCCGATCTTTCGCCAGCCGCTTCCACTGCCGCACGCCCAGTTGGTTGAGGTCCCTTTCCACCTGTGCGGGCCACCTTAAATGCGGTCGTCCTCTGCTGCGTCGACCCTTGGGGTTGGAGTCAAGGACTCTTCGGGCCGGAGCATTGACGTCCATTCGCTGATGTCGCTGTATAGCCCGTACAGTTCTTAGTTGAATCTCCTCCGCCACTCTCCGTTTACACAAACGAGACCAATGATTGCACGCAGAATTTTCCTCTCGAAACGCCCAAGAGCCTCTTCATCCGCTTCTGATAACGTCCAAGCCTCAGCGCCCTAGAGGAGGACCGGGGTGATTAAGGTTTTGTAGAGGGATACCTCAGTTTTTCGAGAGAGGGCTCTACTACGGGGGGTAGCCGTGGTGCAGTGGTTAACATCATCGACCGCCGAGCGGAAGGTCTTTGGTTCAAATTCGCTTCATAGCCAAGAAAAAGTATTTCCTATACGGACAAAAGTATGCAACGCAGTTGTGAATGGAAAGTGACCAGACGTACTGCTGCAGGCATAACACTCACAGTATATGGTCAACCGAAATTCATCCTCTGCGTATGCAATACTAAAAAGTGCTTGAACGAATTACTACGGACTATAACCAACGCAAAAAAGGAGATCCCTTGGACTGCGCCAACTATAGAGGAATAAGTCTCCTTAATGTCGCATACAAAATCTTTGCTGCCGTTTTGTGTGAACGCCTGAAGCCATTCGTTAACAAGCTGATAGGTCCTTATCAGTGTGGCTTCAGGCCAGGGAAGTCCACCATCGATCAAATCTTCACACTACGGCAGATCCTGGAGAAAACCAATGAATTTCAAATCGATACACACCATCTATTCGTCGACTTCAAGGACGCATACGACAGCGTAATTAGAGACGAACTATATAATGCCATGTTTACTCTTGACATCCCTGCTAAGCTCATCAGACTATGCAGGATGACCCTGGAAAATGCTCGCTGCTCCATCCGAATCGGTGCAGAACTGACCGATAGTTTCGAAGTCAAGAAAGGATTTAGACAGGGCGATGCGTTGTCGTGTGATTTTTTTAACATCATATTAGAAATGATTGTGCAAAAATCACAGGCCAATACAAGAGGCACAATCTATTTTAAATCCTCGCAACTCCTTGCATACGCCGACGACATTGACATAATAGGTAGATCGCAGCGAGATGTCAATGAGGCGTTTGCGAGTATTGAGATGGAGGCGGCAAAAATTGGTTTGGCAGTTAATGAAGGCAAGACTATATATCTGCTGTCATCGAAAAAGGACATTTACCACCGACGTCTTGGACAGAACGTGCATATTGGCAGATATAAGTTCGAGGTAGTTAAGGACTTCATATACCTCGGCTCCGCGGTGACTTGGAACAACGACACCAGTTTCGAAATCAAGCGCAGAATTACTCTTGCCAACCGCTGCTTCTTTGGGCTCAAGAGGCAACTGAGAAGTAGAGCCCTCTCTCGTACGACCAAGTTGACCTTATATAAGACCTTAATTATCCCGGTCCTGTTATACGGCGCAGAAACATGGACTTTATCTAAAGCGGATGAGGAAATCCTTGGTCGTTTCGAGAGAAAGATTCTGCGTTCGATTTTCGGTCCCATAAACACAGAGGAGGGTTGGAGGAGAAGATTCAATAACGAACTGTACGGGTTGTACAGCGACATGAGTCTGGTCAGGCGTCTACGGATCCAACGCCTAAGATGGCTAGGCCATGTAGAGCGAATGGACACCACAGCTCCAGCCCGTAGAGTCTTCGAATCCAACCCCGAGGGACGAAGAAATAGAGGACGGCCGCACCTGAGGTGGCGCGCACAGGTGGAAGGGGACCTCAACCAACTGGGCGTGCGGCATTGGAAAACACTAGCGAAAGATCGTGCTAGGTGGAGAGGCATGTTGGTTGAGGCCCAGTTCACCCCGAACTGTAGCGCACGTTAAGTAAGTAAGTAAGTATAACCAACGCGGTTATAGCGGTCGGCTCTCGTCCTAGGTCTAGGACAACCACCCCTGAGAGTAGTGAACGAACATCAATGACCCCAACCACTGCACTCCGTTCAGGTTGTGTGTGTCAACACATCATAAGAGAATATAAAAACTCTTGAACCTGCGCGAGTCTCTAAACAAAAAAAAGAAAAAGAAAAAACTACTCAATTGCCTCTTGAGCCCGAAGAAGCAGCGGTTGGCAAGAGTTATTCTGCGGGTAGATGAGGTAGACGAAGTCCTTGACTACTTCAAAAATATAGCTGCCGAAGGTGACGTTCTGACCAAGACGTCGGTGTTGCGCGTCTTTTTTGGATGACAGCATGTATTTGGTCTTGTCCCCATTTACCCCTAGACCCACTTTAGCCGCTTCTGCTTCAATGCTTGCGAACGCCTCATTGACGTCTCGCTTTGTCCGTCCCATAACGCCACTGTCATCTGCGTAGGCAAGCAATTATGTAGACTTAAAGGAGATCATACCTCTTGTATTGGCCGCAGAGTCTCGCACGATCTTTTCAAGTATGATGTTAAAGAAACCACGTGACAGTGCGTCACCCTGTATAAAACCTTTTTTAATATCAAAGGGGTCGGATAGTTCACCTCCGATCTTAATGGAGCAGCGAGAGTTCTCCATAGTCATCCTGCACAGTCTGACGAGTTTGGCAGGAATGTTAAAACATGACATGGCTCTGTATAGCTCGTCTCTATAAACAGTATCATACGCGGCTTTAAAATCGACGAAAAGATGGGGCGTGTCGACCTGGAATTCATGGGTCTTCTCCAAGATCTGCCGTAGTGTAAACATTTGGTATGTCGTGGATTTTCCTGGCCCGAAACCACACTGGTAGGAACCTCAGATTGTCCACGAACGGCTTCAGGCACTTACACAGTATGGCAGAGAGGATCTTGTACGCGATGTTCAGGAGGCTTATCCCTCTGTAATTGGCGCAGTCATAAGGGTCTCCTTTCTTATGGACCTGGCAAACGACACTGAGTTTCCATTCATCGGGTATGCGTTCTTCCGCCGACCATATCTTGCAGATCAGTTGGTGCATGTTCCTGACCAGCTCATCGCCAGCTGCTTTAAACAGTTCCGTCTGCCCCAGCAGCTTTATAAGACTTCATTTTCGAGATCGCTATCTTAACATCGTCTAGGTCGAGTGGACGTCTACGTGAATGGTTCGCTCTGCCTGACGGCGGCATTTTGACTACCATCGCCGTTATACAGTCTGCAGAAGTGGTCCTTCCACAATCTCAGCATCGGCTGTGACTCCACTACTAGTTGTCCGTGCTCATCCCTGCAGGCTTCTGCTCTGGCTTTATAGGCGTGGCATGTTCGCTTTCCTTTCTGGTAAAATTTTCGAACGTCGTTCCTGCCGTAACATCTCTCCATCTCCTCGATCTCGCACTTCTCGTGCTCCTTCTTTTTCCTTCTCAGAAGCGCATGCTCCTCCCTCCTTTTCTGTTCATAGAGCTCGGGGCAGCTCTGGTCCGTCGATGCAGTGTAGCCATGTATGCATTCCGTTTCTCTACATGGGCCTGTCTGCATTTGTCATCAAACCAGGGGTTTCTCGACGGTGGTGGCTCGAAACCGAGTACATCTGAGGCGGCCTGTCTACTGGCGTTTTGATAACGACTCCATTGCTTTTCTATGGTTTCTGCAGATTGCATCGGGACTTGAGAGAGCTTGTGGGAGACTTGATCGGCGAGGGTCCTGGCGGTCTCCTGCGATTGCAGCTTTTTCAATTAGTAACTTATACATACATATGTATATGTTGGGCTCTGGCGCACGATGAGCGAGTTGGGATCCCGATAACACCAACGCCATCGAATGTTTATTTTGCGTGGTTCCTCCTCGGCGGGGTACTGACGAAACCCCCCGAGTAAAATACGGAGGGGGAACCAGTCGTGACTCGCAAAAAAAACACAACGGGATCTTATTTAATTTGATCTTTATTTGACCACCTTCCAATATGGAATGATCTTATAAGCTAACTTAGCAGAAAGTTAACCCTAAATTTTATTGCTCATGTGGTATAGATAGTAAGAGAGAGATGGTTTGTTCGCATGCATGCGAACAGCGGGTCTTTTGTCCAAATATGGTCACTCTTATGCTGCTGTTTTGGCATATAGCCAAGTGGCTTGGCTTGGATTAGGTTTCTCAGTTAGATGCATAGTAGCGTCGCTTGTGGCCTGATAAATGGCTTGGCTTCTCATCTGACCACGGTTGGTTGCATGCATGTAACTCCCGTAGTAAACTTGCCATGAAAAAGTTTCTCGACTCACGCCGTTCGGAATCGGCATTAAACTGTAGGTCCCTTTCACGTGTGTGAAAAATAAATCCCTCACAACATGGGTGATTGAGAGAAGCTTGGCTCTGGTTCTTCATGGGCTGTAACGCCACCAAAGAAGAGAAAGAAGGACTTATATATGTAGTTAATTAAATCATGTGTGTGAATTAAAGGAATTTCTTTTATTAAGCATGCAGATTTAACATAGAATACATTGGACATAAGAAACCCTCAACAAGGACATCGCAGCCGACAAATCTTTC
This sequence comes from Eumerus sabulonum, assembly GCA_951905685.1. Taxonomy (NCBI): domain Eukaryota; kingdom Metazoa; phylum Arthropoda; class Insecta; order Diptera; family Syrphidae; genus Eumerus; species Eumerus sabulonum. The sequence goes on along the minus strand of OX645062.1, from coordinate 109,973,410 downwards.
TCACAGTGCACTCGAGCCTATGTGCCCCCGCTCTCGCCTACTTTTTTCTACTAATGCGTATGCACTTGCATTAAAATCGCCCTGGGCACCCAATCCGCTCACGCGCCTCACGCGTCATCCCATCCGCGGCGGCCATCGATGATAAAACCAAAAAGAAACTATAAAAAACGTAAACACAACAAACAAAAGAAAACAAAAAACAAAAATACGAAAACGCTGTTCACTGAAATTATTTCCGCAGCAGAAATGAAAAATAAAATAGAAAAAATCCGACTTTTTTCGTTAATTCTTTTTATAAACAAAAACGTAAAAAGGAATTTTATTAAAATAAAAAATTAATAGATCCGAGGTAGGGCTTACATTTGGCGGTGCCGCATGAAGGAAAAAAAGCGCATCCGTTCTGTTTAACGCGTCCGATGCATACGCACATTGGAGCGAAGAGTGCTAGGATCTTTCTGCGTTTTGTCCATTTTCATTTTGTTTTTGTTTTTGTATTTTTCCTCAATTTTATTTTATTTTTTGTTAAATTTATTTATACGTGCGTTTTTAATTTTTCCCGGGATACAAATGCCGCCTTTTGCCGCCGTTGTGAACATTTTTTTGATTTTGGATGTTGTTGTTGTTGCGTTACATATATGGGAGACTTCCCAAGCCTACGGAGGTACATGAACGATCTAACAAGCACGATTTAAATAGCTGAACTGTTTCCGGTCTGAGGTGAGACAAAAACGCAAAAAGTTAAAAAGCGCTTCTGACGAATAGGAGCGTGTTAGGAGGTGGGCTTTCAGCTACGAGTTGTGGCTTCAGCCTTAAAAAGAGGAAGTTCTATTTCATTTAGTTTTTTCTCAATTTTTTTCTCGGCGGGCATGGGGATTGGTGCTCTTGCATCCATTGCTTGTAATGGCCGAATGCCTCGAACCATAACAGAGGAAGTATCTATGATAATGCGTCGTTTTAATTAGTTTTAAAAGTTAAGTCGAACGCACAGAAAAAAATGCCCATTAATGCGAATTGGCATCAGCTTGTCGGATAACCAGTTGAAAGCTTTGTCCTTTCTGCCCTTCAATTAAAAAAAGTTTTCTCCACGAGCTTGAGATGAATCTAAGGAATCAGTCAACTTGAACATCCTACGGGTAAGTGCTTCAGCCTTTTATGTTTTTGAAGAATTTTGTTTTTTTTTTAATTTTGTCTTCAGATGACTTAAACTTTGCTTTTCTGCTGTCCGAGAGCGATGCACAGACGTGCTCATAGGCAAAGTAAAATGTTATGAAAAGCAATAGTATAGAACAGGGTACGATCACTGGATTGCGATAAACTATAACTTTTTACTTGTTTGTTCGATACAAACTTTATCTGGGCGCTTCACCTTTTATAACACTTAACACCTTACTGCTTATACACACCTATTTCACACACTTTGTCCCTACATTTGCTAGATAATTGTCCACTAACTCTTGGATGGTAAAAGACTAACAAAGGCCTCGTAGGAGTAGCATCTATCCAGAACTCCGAAACAACCACAAGCCTCGGATAAAACGGACCGGATTAATGTGGACGACCCTTGCAAAAAACAAAAAAACGACAAACGACTGCTGCTATCGCTAAGCAGACCACGTGCAGCCCAACAACTTGCGGCCGTCCTATACCGGACTTAACCGCCATCCAGGAAATGCAATGGAATGGACCGGGTATAAAGCGGATGAAAAACTGTCACATTTACTACGGCGAGTGCTATGGGGAGAGAGGACAACGACTGTTCGGATGCGGATTTGTTTTTCAAGGTGGACTAGGGCAAAAAGTCCTAAGCCTTCGGCATGTGAGCGGTCCGTATCAAGGCTTAACTTTCTAACATCAGCCTGATCCGCGTCCACGCCCCCACGGAAGACAAGGATGATTCCGCCAAAGATGAGTTCTACCATCTCCTAGACAGAACGTATGCCCAATGTCCCAGCTATCACGTCAAAATTGTACTAGGAGACTTCAATGCTAAGCTGAGTAAGGAAAGCATCTTTAAACAAGTCATCGGCAAACATACCCTACACGACACCACATCCGATACTGGAAACAGACTGATAGATCGTGCTACGGGGCGAAATCTCCTTCTAACCGGTACCCGCTTCCCGCACCTCGATATACACGAAGGCACCTGGCAGTCGCCTAATCAGTCCAGATTGATCACATCGCGATCGACGTCACACACTCCTCCACTATCCTTGATGTTTGAACTTTCCGAGGAGCTAACATCGACGCGGACCACTATCTTGTAGTAGCCAAGATGCGCCTACGGATATCGCGGACGCAGAGCAGTAGAGTAAGAATACAAAGTTATGACGTCGGAATCAGATCGCGTCTTCCTGAAGCTCTCCCATACAATTAAACGCTCCACGCAGTCAATAGAACAACTGTGGAACCTTTACAAGCAAGCACTGCTACTGAAGTTTTGGGCTTCAAGGCTCCACCAGGAAGAAGCACCTCGTTCTATGACGAGTGCAGGAGGATTCATAGAAGAACAAGAGCAGCCCGTGAGCTTCACGAGTTAAAAAGAAGGGAGGAACATCAGCATCTCAAGAGAAAACAGATAGAGCACGAGAAGCGGGCGATTGAAAACTTGGAGAGGTGCAACTGCAGCCACGCACGACGTTCGAAGACTTTATCAACAGATAAAACGAATGTCTCCAGGCAATAAAGCCCGAACGGAGGCCTGTAAGGATGACAACGGACACCTACTAGTAGAATCGCAGTCGATGCTGAGAATTTGGAAAAACCACTTCCGCAGACTGTATAATGGCAATGTTAGTCAATTTACCGCTGTCAGGTAGAATCATAATTTTCTTAACGACGAAGATCGCTGAGATTTCCGTCCCCCTGCCCTCGACGAGGTTAAGATCACCATATCGAAACCCAAGTCGAATGAAGCTGCTGGCGCTGACGGACTGTCTACTGAGCTCTTTAGGGCAGCTGGGGATGACCTGATTTGGAGCATACACCAGCTCATCTGTGGGTATGGTCAGAAGAAAGGTTTCTTGAAGAATGGAGTCTCAGCATCGTATGCCCGATCCACAAGAACGGAGATCCCACTGACTGCACCAACTACAGAGGGATAATTCTTCTTAGCATAATTTACAAAGTCTTCTCTGCAGTTTTGTGTGAACGCCTGAATCCCATGGCAACTAAGTTGATAGGTCCTTATCAGTGCGGATTCAGGGCAGGGAAGTCCACCATCGACTAAATCTTCACACTTCGGCAGATCCTAAAAAAAAAAAAACCATTAATTTCAAGTCGACTTACTTACTTACTTAGGTGGCGCTACAGTCCGTGGTTAACCTGGGCCTCACCCAGCAAGCGTCTCCAGCCGGCACGGTCTTTGGCCAGCTGTTTCCAGTGCCGCACGCCCAGTTGGTTGAGGTCCCCTTCCACCTGCGTGCGCCACCGAAGACATTTCGGGTCGGAGCTGTATCTTCCATGCGCTCTACATGGCCTGGCCACCTTAGACGCCGTATCCGTAGACGTCGTACCAGGCCGATGTCGCTGTACAACCCGTACAGTTCTTCGTTATATCTTCTCCTCCATACACCTTTTGAACAAACGGGACCGTAGATAGTGCGCAGAATTTTCCTCTCGAAACGACCAAGGGCATCTTCATCCGCTTTTGTTAAGGTCCAAGCCTCTGCGCCGTATAGGGGGACTGGGCTGATCAAGGTCTTATATAGTGTCACCTTGGTTTTCCGAGAGAGGGCTCTACTTCTCAATTGCCTCTTGAGCCCAAAGAAACAGCGGTTGGCAAGAGTGATTCTGCGTTTTATCTCAGCGCTGGTGTTGTTGTCGCAGGTCATCAGTGAGCCAAGGTAGACGAATTCCTTTTAGATGAATGCAGATATTTGGTTTTACCCTCATTAACCTTTGGACCCATCTTAGCCGCTTCTACCTCAATGCTCACGAAAGCCTCATTGACGTCTTGCTGTTTTCGTCCAATTATGTCAATATCGTCGGCGTACGCAAGCAATTGCGTAGACTTGAAATAAATCGTACCTCTTGTGTTGGCCAGTGACTCTTGCACGATCTTTTCAAGCACGATGTTGAAAAAGTTGCACGGCAGCACGTCGCCCTGCCTAAATCCTTTTTTAACATCAAAGGTCTCGGTTTGCTCATTACCGACCTTAATGGAGCAGCGAGAATTCTCCATTGTCATCCTGCACAGTCGGACGAGTTTGACAGGGATTTTAAAACTAGACATGGCTTTGTACAGCTCGTCTCTATATACGCAGTCATACGCGGCCTTGAAATCGACGAAGAGGTGGTGAGTGTCGATTTGGTAATCCTGGGTCTTCTCCAAGATCTGCCGTAGCGTAAATATTTGGTCTATTGTGGATTTACCTGGCCTGAAACCACACTGATAAGAGCCGATCAGGTTATCCACAAACGGTTTCAGGCGTTCACACAATACGGCAGAGAAGATCTTATATGCGATGTTAAGGAGACTTATTCCCATATAGTTGGCGCAGTTATAGGGGTCTCTTTTCTTATGGACCGGGCAAACGATGCTGGGATTCCATTCGTTGGGCATGCTTCCCTCCGACCATACTTTGCAGATGAGATGGTGCATGCACCTCACCAGCTCATCTCCAGCCGCCTTAAAAAGCTCAGCAGACAGGCCGTCTGCGCCAGCGGCTTTATTAAACTTAAGTCTTGATATCGCTATTTTGACTTCATCTAGGTCGGGTGGACTGAATTCTGTTGCATTGTCGTCCATTACGAATGGCTCGTCCTGCCTGACAGCGGTATCTTGTCTATCATCGCCGTTATACAGTCTGCAGAAGTGGTCTTTCAAAATCCTCAGCATCGACTGTGACTCTACTACCAGTTCTCCATTTTCATCCCTGCAGGCCGCCACTCTGGCTTTGTAGCCATGGCATGTTACGCCTTACGGGCGTCATTCCTGCGGAAGCATCTCTCCATCTCCTCGATCTCACGCTTTCCGTGCTCTCTCTTCCTTCTTCTGAAAAGCGTGTGTTCCTCTCTTCTCTTCTGCTCATAGATTTCGCGAGCAGCTCTCGTCCGTCGTTGCAGCATGGCTTTATATGCCTCTTGTTTTGCTGCATGGGCTTGTTCGCATTGTTCATCGAACCAGGTATTTCTAGGTGGTAGCTGTTTGAAACCCAGCACCTCTGAGGCAGCATCTCTGACGGCGCTCTGGCAATGAGCCCATTCCTGCTCTATTGTTTGTGCTGCTGTGGGTGGATTTTGAGAGAGCTTTGAAGAGACATGTTCGGCAAAGATTCTGGCAGTCTCTTGCGATTGTAGCTTTCCAACGTCAAACATACGTAGTCCTACTCGACTCCTAAGCATTCTTGATATCCTCATTCGTACCTTGGCTACAACAAGGTAGTGGTCCGAGTCGATGTTGGCCCCTCGGAAGGTTCGTACGTCGAGAATAAAGGAGGAGTGTCTGGCGTCGATCGCAATGTGATCATTCTGGTTGGTGGTCGATTGATCAAAAGACCACCAGGTACCCTTGTGGATATTGAGATGGGGGAATCGCGTGCTTGCTACAAGGAGGTTACGCCCCGCTAGGAAATCGATTAGCCTTAATCCGTTGTCGGATGTGGTGTTATGGAGGCTATGCTTTCCTATGATCGACTCAAATATGTCCTCCTTGCCCAGTTTTGCATTAAAATCTCCTAGGACTATTTTTGAGTCGTAGCTGGGACATTGGGCATATGTTCTGTCTATGAGATCGTAGAATTCTTCTTTGAGTCGATCGTCCTTTTCTTCCGTTGGGGCGTGAGCGCATATTAAACTAATGTTTCCAAATTTAGCTTTGACGCGGATTGTTATGAGGCGTTCGCTTACATCTCGGAAGCTTAAGACTTTTTGTCGGAGTCTTCCTCTAATAACGAATCCGCACCCGAATAGGCGCTGTTTGTTCTCGTTGTAGCAGTTCCCGTAGTAGGTGTCGCAGTTTTTCATCCGTTTTATGCCTGGTCCATCCCATCGCACTTCTTGAAGTGCGGTTATATCTGCTTTATAGCAGTTGAGGGTTTGCTCCAATTGATCGCCTGCACCCGGTCTGTTAAGGGACCTCACATTCCAGGTGCAGACTCTCAAGTCCGTTAGTCGTTTGCAGGGGTCGTCAGCTTTGTATCCATCCGTATCCGAGGCTTGTTGTCGTTTCGGAACAAGTAGGTTTTTACGTGATAGGGATGTTACCCCTAAGCACAACCCCCAACCTGGAGGGCCAGGTTCCTCTTTCCCCAGGAACAAGGGTTGGGTCGCTGCATACATTGGTTCACTACCTAGCGGGTGCCAGGGTAGCTATCCAGGGGGGGCCACGCGGAGGCTGTGTGTCAACTTGGATTGAGCAGGGACAGAAATCGAAGCTGGCGTTTGCCATGTTAAACGCGATCAACTTCTCTCAAGTCGACACTCACCACATATTTGTCGACTTCAAAGCTGCATACGATAGCGTAATTAAAGACGAGCTATACGACGCTATGTCTACTTTTGACATTACTGCTAAACTCGTCAGACTATCCAGGACGACTTTGGAGAATGCCCGCTGAACCGATAGTTCTGAGGTCAAAAAAGGACTTAGGCAGGGCGGTGCGCTGTCGTAGCTATGATTTCTTCAACATCGTTTTAGAAATGGTTGCGCGAAAATCACTAGCCAACACAAGAGGCACAATTTATATCAAATCCTCACAACTCCTCGCATACGCGGACGACAATGACATAATTTGAAGAACACAGCAAGAGGTCAGTGAGCCATTTGCAAGTATTGAGATGGAGGCCGCGAAACTAAATATATGCTATCATCAAAAAAGGACGCTCACCACCGGCGTCTTGGCCAGAACGTTTGTATTGGCAGATATAAGTTGGAGGTAGTTAAGGACTTCGTCTACCTTAGCTCCGCAGTGACCCAGAACAACAACATCAGTTCCGAAATCAAACGCAGAATCACTCTTACCAATCGCCGTTTCTTTGAGCTCAGGATGCAATTGAGTAATAGAGCCCTCTCTTGAACGACAAAGTTGACTCTATACAAGACCCTTATCATCCCGGTGCTGCTGTACGGCGCAGAAGCATGGACACTATCAAAAGCGGATGGGGAGGTCCTTGGTCGGTTCGAGAGAATTATTTTGCGCATGATTTTCGGGCCCATCGACGTAAACGAGGGATGGTGGAAAAGATTCAACCACGAAATTTACGGACTTTACAGCGACATGAGTTTAGTCAGGCGTATACGGATTCAACGCCTAAAATGGCTAGGCCACGTAAAGCGAATGGTCACCACAGCCCAGCCCGTAGAGTCCTTGAATCCAACACCGAGGAACGAAGAAATATTGAACGGCCGCACATAAGATGGCGCACAAAGGTGGAAGTGAACCTCACCCAACTGGGTGTGCGGAAATGGAAAAGCCTAGCAGAAGATCGTGCTAGTTGGAGGGGCGTGTCGGTTGAGGCCCAGGTTCACCCCGAACTGTAGCGCCCGTTAAGAAGAAGCAGAAGAACTCAATAGATGTCTTGGTTACTTTCGCACTGGATTACCGACTGTTCACTGAGTCACTGATTCTGAATACACTGATTGAATACTGAATCACTGAATGAATACCGAATGCCCCCGAGGGCGAGTGTTCCTGTTTATATAGCCTTCGATCCAATCTCTCGAATGCTCGCTGTCAGACGTCAGATATTCAGGAGTATGCCGCTGAAAGTTATCGTCATTTCCTTGTTAGCTGCCACAGAGCATTTCAAACTTTGACAACGAAATTCCAACGCAACCGTCCGTTCGTGTCCGCAACAATATTATGTGTGCTCACCTTCAGGCTTATAGACTTTGTGGTGGTGCGTAATCCCCTAGTAGCTAGTATGAGGTTTTCACATCTCAATATCCATAAGTTGACCTGGCGGTCTCCTGATCAGTTATTAGGTATTCAAAACGATTATATTTCGATCGACGCCAGACATTCGTCCAGCATCGTGGGTATTCGAACCTTCCGCGGACTCGGATCATTACCTGGTTGTAGCCAAGGTACGTACGCACATGCAGATATCACGAACACTGGAGAGTTGAGCAGAATCAAGCACCGACGGAAGTAGAACCCAAGGGCGGGATTTTAGGCACCATGCCGATATCTGCTGAGAGGAACAGCTCACCACGAAGGTGCCGTTCACCAGAGCAGAGTTCCAGCCTGAATACAGAAGCCCGTTGCTAAAGCTAGCTCCAGTATACGATTCTCGCAGTGTTTACTATCTGCGCTCGTCATTCTACTGTCACAGCCCGATTTCTCTGTCCTGACCTTGAGTTCTCATTCCTCCCCTTCCATGCAATTATTCCTGAGTGTGCCTATGAGTTCAGCACACTCGACTGGGATATTTTTTAAATGGGCTTCCAGCCAGGTTCAATACACATATTTGCCATGCTGCGTGGTGAACCTGGGCCTCAACCAACAAGCGTTTCCAGCTAGCACAGTCTTTGGCCCGCTGTTTCCAGCAGCGCACGCCCAGTTGGTTAAGGTTCCCTTCCTCCTGCGTGCGCCACCAATTGCGCGGCCGTCCTCTGCCGCGCCTTCCTTCCGGGGTGGATTCGAAGACTCTTTGGGTCGGAGCTGTATTTTCCATGCGCTCAACATGGCCTAGGCACGCTAAACGCTGAATCCGTAGACGTCGTACCAGGCCGATGTCGCTGTACAACCCGTACAGTTCTTCGTTATATCTTCTACTCCATACACCGTTTGAACAAACGGGAATTTTCCTCTCGAAACGAGCAAGGGCATCTCAACCGCTTTTTTTAAGGTCCAAGTCTCTGCGCCGTAAAGGAAGCCTGGGACGATCAAGGTATTATATAGCTCCCTTGGTTTTCTGAGAGAGGGCTCTACTTCTCAATTGCCTCTTGAGCCCAAAGAAACAGCGGTTGGCAAGTGTGATTCTGTGTTTTATCTCAGCGCTGGTGTTGTTGTCGGTGGTCATCAGTGAGCCACGGTAGACGAATTCCTTGACCACTTCAAAGTTATATCCGCCCATGGTCTGTACGTCGGTGTAGTCCGTTTCTTTTAGATGAAAGCAGATATTTGGTCTTACCCTCATTAACCTTGAGACCCATCTTAGCAGCTTCTACCTCAATGCTTACAAGGGCCTCATTGACGTCTCGCTGTGTCCATCCAATCACGTCAATGTCATCGGCGTACGCAAGCAATTGCGTAGACTTGAAATTAATCGTACCGTGCATGCATGTCCACGCACCCAGGGCCATAAAAATCTTTAAAAACTAAGAAAACTCAAGGAATTCTTTAATATATAGGGACTTCTTGGGCCCCTTGCATTATCGAGAAAAATCAAAGGAATTCTTTAAGTAACTGGGGACCTTTAGCCCCTTGACTCCCAACCCTGGATCGAGGCTGCTGCCTTACAGCCTCAATCCAGCCTAAGGATTTTAGTCGCCTCTTACGACAGGTATGCCATACCTCGGGTATATTCTAACCCTATACTAGAAAGAAGAGTTTGAGGTAGTTAAGGACTTCGTCTACCTTGGCTCCGCAGTGACCTGGAACAACGACATTAAGACCGATATCAAACGTTGAATCACTATTGCCAATCGCTGTTTCTTTGGGCACAGCACCCAATTGAGTAATAGAGCCCTCTCCCGAACGACAAAGTTGACTCCATTCTTCTTCTTTGATGGCGTTACAGCCCATGAAGGACCAGAGCCAAGCTTCTCTCAATGCCTACATTGACCTACAGTTTAATGCCGATTCCGAACGGCGTGAGTCGAGAAGCTTTTTCAAGTTTACTACGGGGGTTTTGCCAGTACCCCGCCGAGGAGGAATGTCGCGAAATAAACATTCGATGGCGTTGGTGTTTTCGAGATCCAAACTCGCTCATCGTGCGCCAGAGTCCAACACACTAACCACTGCGCCAGGCGCCCTCTATATTGACTCTATACAAGACCCTTATTATCCCGACCCAGCTCTACGGCGCAGAAGCGTGGACACTATCACAAGCGGATGAGGAGGCCCTTGGTTGGTTCGAGAGAAAGATTTTTCGCGTGATTTCGGGCAGACGGGGGATGGAGGAAAAAATTTAACCACGAAATGTACGGGCTGTATAGCGACATGAGTCTGATCAGGCGTCTACGGATTCAACGCCTAAGATGGCTAGACCATGTAGAGTCTTTGAATCAAACGCCGAGGGACGAAGAAACCGAGGACGGCCTCACTTAAGGTGGCGCACACAGGTGGAAAGATCGTGCTAGTTGGAAGGGCATGTTGGTTGAGGCCCAGGTTCATCCCGAACTGTAGCGCCCGATAAGAAAGAGAAGAAGAAGTTCGAAACGATTAAAACCAATCACTCCATAGCGCAGAGCGCTTAAATTAAAAATCCCAATTCTCGAAATCCGTCTTTCACTTACCTACGAGCAATACCAGCATCCATAAGTCATCTGTTCGAAATCTTGAATAATCCTCGATTCGTGCTCCGATCACGAGTCGTACCCGCCACGAAGGCGACAATGACTTGCAACTCTCTATCGATCTTCATTTCGTATCTCAGTTGTCACCGGATGAATTGTCATTTTTCGTTTTCTCCAACTAGTCAATGCCCGTGCAATGCACCACTTAATCGTCACGTGAACAAGAGAGCCCGGGTATGTAGGTGGCGTTGGTGGGGGCCATAATGACGACGAAAAGTTTTGCGACTGTTTTCTCGGTTCGTTTTTGTATCTTTTTTTTGTATTCAATATACAATTCGTTTTTTGTGTGTGTGCTCCTTCCCATTGATGCCATCATCACGTCGGGCCGGCTTTGCCAATTTTTAGGAGACAACCCTCCACTGCTCCCGCATTTTTTTTTTTTTTTTGAACATTACATTAACTAAAGGCATATAAGAGTGCAAATTGGTTCTGCAGCCCCGCGAAGCTGCGTAGTGCTGTGAAGCGAGAGCAATTGCCTATATCTTCGGCAATAGACCTAGGCCTCGGGTTGGCGACGCACCATCCACCCACCCATGGACGACGACCAATATTCAAGCCATGGCATGGCAATGGTTGGTTTGTCGATCGGTTTGTTCAACTGTCCGTGTGTTCCACTAACTGACATGTTGCACTGTCACCATGCTCTGTGATGTGCGCACTCGGACTCGTAATCGTACCATCGAATGGATGGTGGCGGCGGGTATCATTATTATGGTGTTGTGGTGTCGTGGATTTTTTGGCAATACCCAACGACCATGTGCGACTGTCGGTGCCCATTGGAATGGATTCGACAATCCACAAATCGACGTAGTGTGTGCGTAGCTTTAGTTTGTTTTGATGACTCCTTGTTACTTGTTCTACTTTTATTTGGTTCGGCGAAAACACTGCTTGGTTGGTCCTTCGTGTCCTGGTGGATTTGCACACACATAAGTACGGCCATCGAAATAAGGGTTAAGTGTGTGCAATTACATATTTTGGCGGGGGGTGCACAAGGCAATGGTGCAGGTGCAGTCCATATCCCACTTTGTATCTGGTGAGGATATCTCCATCAGTCCGGTCCAGAGCAGTGCAATGTGCAGCGACGATGTAGTAGGCCTACATGGCTAGTGGGACCAGGGCTTTTCGCTTTTCACACACATCACGCCGACACGTTGCTGGTGGGGGGCATGAGTAGGAGGGATGCAATGTGCATTTGCCAATTTCATGGTTTTTTTTCGGGTTTTTTGGTTTTTTTTTTTTTTTTCGTTTTTGTTTCTCCGTTTTTTTGTTTCCAGCTTTGCTCCGTTTTGGGCTTTTTTTATCGCTCTCTCTCGTCCCTCCTGTGGGCGCATTCAATGTCAATGTGTTTAAAAAAGCGAATTGGAGGTTTTTCAAAATTTTTGTTTTTTAGTTTTTTTTTGGGGATACTGTTAGTGTTGTTGTTGTTGCGTTAAGGGTCTTATTATTAGTGACTGGGCTAAATGATGTGTGCGTGAGCGTGAGCAGTACACACTTGAGTGTTGGTGCCTCGTCGTGAATGGATATGGTGCTCACGTAATGAGTGTTGTTGCAATTTGTCATGGAGGCGGCCGACGGGACGAATAGAGGAGGATACTAGCGCACAGTTGCTGCCCTCTCCCCCGTCCTGGTTTGTGGAAAATATAAAAATTGTTATCCGTGTTATGCGTGTGTTAGGCCGGGCAGGATATACGATAATTCGGAAGGCTCCCAATAATGTATGTATGGATGAGTGTTTCCTCTGTTCAAGTTGATTTTTTCTGTCCTATTTTGCTAGGGGGATGAGGGTGGGTTGATTGGATACTACTTGGCTTGGACGAGGAGGATGCACTCGCGCGCACGTAGGAGATTTTTTATTTTCCACTCACACATTTTATTTGTACATAGATCCTTGTCGACATGTTGGATTTGGAGGATGGTCGATGAAGGAGTACGGGGTTGCATTTAGTGCAAATTTTGGACAGTGTACAGTGTACGCACACTCTTACACGCACTACTGCATTTTTATATTTATTTGGTGGATTTTTTCGTTTTTTTTTTTTTTTCTGATTTTTTTCGCGATTTTTTCGCCATCAGTTTTCGTGCCATTCGTTTTTCGTGTGTGAATTTTTTCTCTCGTTTATTTGCACACACTCAGGGACGTGGTCGGATGGATAATATATGTACGATATAAGCGACGGGCCTGTGTAGTGAGTTGCGTTGTATGCGGATGGATGGAGAAACGATAGGCCTGCTCTCGCTCTTCTAACCGCCTCCCTCTTTAGCGATGGCCCTTGCCGAATTCCTTTTTGTGTATTTGCTTCGTCTCTCTCTTCTCTGTTGATTTCTGTTTTTTTTTTTTTTTGGCGATCAGTTTTCCTTTTTTTTGTTTTTTTTTGGGAACAAATTTTTATTTATTACACTAAACTTGTAGTGGTCTGACGATGACGATGACGGTCGTTTTCGGTCAAAATACATGCCTATAATGGGCCTTCCCATACCATGATACGACCCAACCAACCGGCCAAATGATTATATCGAGGCAACCCCCCTGTTTGCTGTTCGTGCTGCTCTGCACAACCCCGGGGAGGTGGTGCATGATGCTATATTAGTGTGAATTGCTGCCAGTGGAATGATGGTAGTGGTAATATGCTCGGCATAGTTACTAGGGAAGAGCGCTTATACCTGTGTGTGAGTTGCATCTTTTGGATGGCATTGCATTTTTATAGGGTATAATGTTGATTTTTGTTTTTTTTTTTATTCTTTTGGTTTTGCTTTCTTTTCCCAATTTGGATTATTTTCTGTGTTGGATGGCTTGGAGTGTTGTTTTATTTTTATTTTGGTTTTTGGGCCGATTTTTGTGTGTCGATAGAGAGGAGGACAAACCCAAACCGAAACCGTGTGCCGTGTGTAGTTATGTTGTTATGTTTTTCCATTTTTTTTTTTATTTTTTTGGTTCATGTGAGTGTGTAATGCTATAAGCAGGGCACAAATATACATTTAAAGTAGCCGAGAACATTGACAAACAAAATATGTAGAAAACAGTACAGTAGGAACCAAAAAAAAAAAAAGCATAAAGTAGAGGCAAACCGAATCACCACTGGTAAGGGAATTGAAAAAAATTACGAAGCAACCTGCAACAACAACAACAACAACAAGAAAACCAACAACAATAATAACAGCAGTAGTAGCAGCCACACAACACACATAGAATGTGCATTGCTGGTCCTCCGACACCACACGGCACATCATCACAACATCGTCATCATCATCATCGTCGTCGTCGTCAGAAACTCCAAAAACTTTGACCGAAAATTATTTTTCGGATAGTGCAGATCCGTTTAGATGAACAGCAGTAAGCTTTAGGATTGGTCGTGTTCATAGTTACCATCCGCTCTGGAATCGTTCTTGTTGACAATTTTGCTTTTTCGCTGTTTACTTTTTTTCCTAATTTTTCCAAACCTGTCATCGGATCTTTCTAACTAAATAGAAAATTTTTAATAATTTTACAAAAAAAAAAAATGGTCGTTTTCGTAAAGTTTTTTTTTTTTTTTTTTTTAACTTTTTTTCTAATGATCCGTCCTACGTAGTGAAACTTAAAATATAAATAACAAATCCAACAAAATTGTGATAAAACTTAACATATAGTGAAATCAGTGAATCCATAGAAAACAACTAATTACTGTTTCAAAGGACTCTCTTCGAAAACAGTGTTTCTAACCTAGATCGGAGTGGGGAAAAAAACTGTGATTTTCCTAATTTATCAAACCGATTTCGAAAGCATTCATATTATGTAAAATCACTTATTGTTTCTTACCCACTAATTACGCAAATGATATTGCATACCATATACATATTTGCTTTTATTTATTTTTGTTTTTTCAATTCTTTTAATTTTGTTTTGTTTATTTAATTTCGGGATTGAATTATGCCGCGCGCATTTCAATTCGGTTTGTTGTCAAGTTGAAATTCGCAGGCGCCCTTGCTTTGTTATTGATTTCATTTCATTCCATTTGTGATCGAAGGAACAACATACACCTCAGTGCAATATTTATTTTAAAATATAATCATTTTTCTTATTTATTGTAATTTGTCAAGGAAGACAATGATTGTGAGCAATCTGATTTAAACTACCTGCGACAAGCAACTGTTAAGAAATACTAAAAAACAATAAACAATCAAGCAAAAAGGACTAAGTACTCTAAAAAGACTTTTTAAATAAATATCAACATAAAAGTAAGGTAAGCTCGATATATCACTTAAGCTAATTTAAAAAATAATTTATTTAATTTCTTAAAAAAGGAAATATTTGAAAATATATAGCAAAAGTGCCGGAGAATGTGTTGTAGGATTTTACGAACGTTCATTGGTCGCTTCAGAAAATGTCTAGTCTGTAACAAAACTACGTATGCAGTGCTTCCTTATGTTATCTTTAAATAATTGTATTGCCAGACTTTATAACTAATGGAAAAATAAGCAAAACTCTCAGAATTTAATATAAAAACCTAATTTGTTACCAGAGATATACCATCTACGTGTGCACAAGTTACACATATCCATTTGTACATAGCCAACTGTCAACAGGACATTTTGATAAACAAGTGGTTTACCGCCAATAAAATTTTGTTTGTTGTTTTGAAAGAAATCATCTATGAAATACGTGTTAGAAAAATACAATTCGATCGCAGAAAACAGCGATACTTGTTTGAATCATCCATCCAAAAATAGTACCGACTATTGGTTCGCAAAGGCTTCCTCTGCAAAGTGTCCCAAATTTGAATTTAATTGAAGGAATTGGGTTGAGTCATCTTATGACACTCGTACTGCGACCATTAAGGTCTATTGTACCGCCTGCTTTGGTCTTGGATTTAAGTGCTGTCCTTAGAAATTTGAGTCCTTTCCTGTAACTGTTGCTTTGAATGTCATTCTGAATGTTTCTACGGCAAGACTTGGGCAGATAGTTAATACCGAGTGGGGCAAATACAAGTTTCTTTTAAAAAACGCAATGGAATGAACAAAATTACATTTTTCCATGTACTGTAGGGAGTAAGAACAAATACTCCCAATAATCACGAAATACAACTTCGGTCAAGTGGCTAACTCGGCTGGCTTTGCAGTAGCGCATTCTTTCATCCCAATTTTCCAAGACCTTATAGATGGTTTCGGGCTGTAGCTCATGGATCGTTTGCATGACATTGGCCTTAAGTTTCGAGATTTTTGGCACAACATCGGTCCCTCACAGTTCCCCACCAAAAAAAGTCCAAAGAGGTCAAATCGCAGTTTCGATACAGCCAATGACCTCACCAAGACGGCTGATAACACGCTATGGGATTGGTGCGCAAAAGATCGATTGTGGCATGCGCTGTGTGGCATGGCGCGCCATTCTGCATAAACCAGAGGTCGTCCAAATCCATGTCTTAATTTTCAATAAAAAAAAAAAGTCGGTTAACATGGCTCTGTAACGCCCACCGTTGACCGAAACGTTGTTTCCAGCCTCATTTTCAAAGAAAAATGGTCCAATGATGCCACCACTCCACAATTCGCATTGAATTGTCACTCTCTGTGGATGCATTGGCTTCTCGACCATAACGTGCGGGTTCTCTGATCCCCAGATGCGGTGCTGAAAATGCGCCTCGTCAAAAAAGATCATATTTCGCCTAAAATCGTTGTCCAATTCAAGCTACTCTAAGGCCCAAACTGCAAAGTGATAACGAAGCGGATGGTCGCGCTTTCAATTGCTGAGTCAATCGGAGATCTTCGTGCAGAATTCTCTATAGGCTAGTGCGTGAAATGTTGAGCTGTTGAGATCAATGGCGAGTTGATGTTCGAGAATTGAGTCTCACACTCTCGGCCACAGCAGCCACATTCTCATCTCTTCACACCGTACGACGACGAGGACTATAAGGGTTTGTCCACTAGCGTACCAGTCTCACGAAGTTTTTCCACAAGCTTGCGTACAGTAGTCGCGGTGAGCACTTCATTTCGGCCAACATTTTTTTCAAAAGACGCACTGATTGGGTTATTCGGCACTCACTTTGGAAATAAGTTTTCAATATTTCCCAACGTTACTCATGCGTAAGGCGACTTATTTTGTTCCGCGGAGGTATGATACTGACTTTCTGTCAAGATTTCGAGTGGTAAACGGCTGTCAGTTCAAAAATTATATAATTTTAAAAAGAAACCACCAGATGGCCCACCCTATATATGCTATATGGTTTCTTTGGCATTGTTACATAGCCTACAAATATCTGTGCTGCTGAGACCTAATCTGTAAAGGTGGTATTTGCATGCCCCTGTCCTGTTAGTGCTTCACGTAGCACTTTTAGGCCAGCTTTGTTTAGCTTTTGAGCTTCTTTAGCCCTTTTTTGGGTTTTGATTTTGTTCCATGAACTTCTTTGAGTGTTTAGTACCCTCCAAGCTGTTCCAGAACTGGTTCTTTTATTTTACGATCCATTTGTGTATGTAAGTGCAATTTTGTATTGACATTGTCGAAACCATAAAAGGGGGAAGGCTCTTCTTCTTCATCCTCTTCATCTTTCGTGTTTAATACCCTCCCAGTTACATGTTACAGCTATCTTAGTTAGTATATCAAACCTGGCACCCAAATCAGCTTTAGAATGTTGACTTTCGTCAGTTTATTTAGTTTTTTGTGGCATTCCCAGAGAGCCCTAGAGTTGAAAGTGTAACTCTAGTGCTTTGAGAACCGCTCGACTATCTGAGAATATCCATATCTTGATATTATTAGGTTTTCTGTTGCTAATGTAGTGTCCTGCTTCATTGATTGCATTCAGTTCCGCCTGAAATATTGTTGACTCACCGCAGGGAGGAATGTGTAGTCTGCACTTAGGCCCAAACAATCCAGCCCCTACTTTGCTTCCGGATTGCGACCCATCAGCAAACCATTTCTGGGCTCCATCGTTCATCCACGAGGGCTTGTTATTCCATTCCTCTTTGCTTGATATAAATTCTTCGTAGTACTTGGGTAGGCCCCAAATATTGTCCACCCTTTTAAGAATCTCTTAATGTCCAACCAGGTACCCTTCTTTGTAATTATAGGTTCTCTGTAAAGTTAGGGCTTATTTTGCAGCTTCAGCCTTTATGGCAGTATGCAGTTGAGGAATGTTTAATATTGCTTACAGCCCTGCAGTTGGAGTAGTCTTCATTGCTCCAGGTGTGCAGATACTCGCCAGCCTTTGTATTTTATTCAGTTTGTTCACGGCGCCTCTTTGTTCAAATGTTTTCCACCATAAAGCAGCGCCATATAGTATGGTTGGTTTAATCATTGATGCTTGATCGATAGACTCATCTTTGGGTTTAGTCCCCATGTTTTGCCAACGAGTTGTTTTAGGGATCAAAGGGCCTTGATGACCTTTGGGTATATATTGTTTATGTGGCCATTCCAAGAGAGTTGTTGGTTCAACGTTACTCCCTTTTCCTTTAATGCAATGCAGGTATCTTTGATTTTAAAGGTTACAAGTTTGTTTATTCTTCTCTTAGTGAATCGGATTATGTTTGTTTTGCTGGGGTTAATGGAGGGTTCTTCTACAACACACCAGTTCCAAGTTTTTTTCAAGGCTTTTTACATGGGGTTTCTTATGATTTCTTCATGTATGCCTTTAATTACCGTCTCGCAAAGGCTTCTTCTAAAAAAGTCCCAAAACTTACGAGAAAAACCAATTTCGGCGGAAAGTTTTGATTTCAAATCAGAAATGGTACTTTTTTATTGATTCATAAGGGACACTATATTGGATTATTTACGGACTAGCACATTGGGTAAACGTCCTTTAGAGGTCTACCCATACATACAAATTTTCCATGATCAATATGCATAAACGGGTACGCGGCTGATCTTCCTATCAACACTCAATGCCTGGCAGCGCTCAAGTCCCTCCTTGGATTATCGTGAACTTCCTAATCTTCGAAAAATATTCCAATGTGCTCATGGGATAGCAGCGAATTCCGTAGTTGGTCAGGATTTCCAAATTGTATAATTGGGAGATATTAGGCATACGTGTACTTCTTGCCTGGTTTCTCCTTTGCTGTCACTTTAAACTAACACTCTATGTGCAATTCTAATATAACACCATAAGTGCATGGAAAAGTTGCTGAGAACTACAATCAACGTGAAAATTCGGTCGGTTCCTCTCGAATCCTATCTAGGACAACCACCCCTGGAGAGAAGTGAACGAACATCTACGACCTAAACCACATCACTCCGTTCAGATTGTGTGAATATAACTCTTGAACCTGCGTGAACTATGCAAAAAAAAAACCTTAGATGAGATTCCACCAATCCGTGGTATCACGGAAGTTTGAATACTTCTGGTGTGCAACGGTTGCTTACGTGGAAAAGTGCATATGCAATGAGTCTATATGATAGGCAGATCTTCTATTAATCTGTCACACCAATCTCTGTGCATGCAGTTTACGTCGTGCATTTTTATCTTAAGTCTTGTTCTGGGAGTGTGCGGCAGGCGAATGTGCATTACCCTACTCTTAAATGTGTTGACAGCTAGTCCATGATCGTGACACCAAACCATTCTTCTTCTTTTTCGGTGCTACAGTTCATGGCGAACCTGGGCTTCCTTTAAGAAACCTCTCCAACTGGCACGGTGTTTCGCTAGCAGTCTCCAGTGCCCACGCCTGGTTAGTTGAGGTTCTCTCATTTGCGCGAGCCACCTTAAATTTGGCCGTCCTCGACCGCGTCGCCCCTCGGATCTTTCGAGCCAGAGCTGTGATTTCCATGCGCTCTACGTGACCTACCCATCTTAGGCGTTGGATCCGCAAGCCATGTCGCTGTACAGCCCGTACAATTCACTTTTAAGTCTACCCTTCACTCCTCAGTTATGCAGGTTGAGCCAAAAATCAAACGAAGAATTTTTCTCTCAAAATGACTAACGGCCTCCTTATCTGCTTTCGATGAGGTCCATGTCTCTGCGCCATAAAGTAGGACGGGAATGATAAGGGTCTTGTATATGGTTACCTTGGTTTTCGAAAGATGGCCCGAGCCCAAAGAAACAGCGGTTGGCAAGAGTTATTCTGCGTTCGATTTTGGCACTGATGTCATTGCTGCATGTTACTGCGAAGCCTAGTTAGATGAAGTCCTTGACTACCACGAAATCATACCTGCCAATATGTGCGCCCTGACCAACACGCCGGTGGTTTGTGTCCTTTTGCGAAGACAGCATATATTTCATCTTGCCCTCATTTACCGCCAGTCCCATTTCAGTCGCTTCCACCTCAATGCTCAATGACATCTCGCTGAAAAAAAAAAAAGTCGGTTAACATGGCTCTGTAACGCCCACCGCCTCATTTTCGAGGAAATATGGTCCAATGATGCCACCACTCCACAATTCGCACCAAACTGTCACTCTCTGTGGATGCATTAGTTTCTTGACCATAACGCTCGGGTTTTTCGAGCCCCAGATGCAGCAATTTTGTTGATTTTTCGCCCAAAATCGTTGTCCAATTCAAACTGCTCTAAGACCCAACCGCGCGCCTTCAATTGCTGAGTCAATTGGACCTTGTAAGCGAATAATACGAGATCTTTGTCCTCAGACTAGTGCGTGAAATGTTGAGCTGTTGAGATCGATTGCGATTGTTCGTGAATTGAGTCTCATACTTTCGACCACAGCAGCCGCATTCTCACCTGTGCGCACCGTATGACGACGGGGACCACGAGTGTTGTCCACTAGCATACCAGTCTCACAAACTTGTGTACAGCAGTCGCGGTAAGTGCTTCATTTCAGCTAAAACTTCTTTTCAAAAAACACACACGCGGAGGTATGATACCGACTTTCTGTCAAGATTTCGAGCGGGAAACAGCTGTCAGTCTCAGAATAACCTATGCCACTTGATGGCCCACCCCTTATACCTGTGCATAGTCAGTATAACATTCCACTCATACGTTCATTAATGTCCCAAGTCCAAAAATAGCAAATTTCACTATTCACTTTCGAGGGGAATCCCCTATTCACTTAACCCTATTCACTGATCTTGCTTACTGTATGATCTTGTCAACTCGACATTCAACTCACTATCAAAACGATATGCGAGCTCTCAACTAAGTGAATCTATAACTCATCTCATAAAAAGACATGCATACATCGAAAGCTACTCCCCCAAGGATAACCAGTCAAGGACACTGCTACACTCAAGTGTCGAAAACAAACCACTAACCGGTTCCCCATAGGAAACAACCGAAAAACCAACAAAAGTCATATTAAAAACATCAGCGAAAATAAAAATAAAAACCTCAAGATCATCAAGTGCATGACAATCCACACCTAAAAATCAAAGCACACAACTCACTAAATAACTCCTACAAACAACTGACCCCGGAGCCAAGCAAATTCGCATAAACTCGCCCAGTCATGTGCCGCTTCATCATGGCCCGGCAAGTTCCGGCGGCATTTGAACGACCAAACCAGCCATCATCATACCATTCACTTCCATCACCTGAGGCACAAAGCAGCAATTAAAAGGGTGCTATTGCACACACAAGCTGTGCAACTATGGAGATAAATGCTTTTCGACTAAAATGCACTTCCGACACTCTCGGTGAACCGCACACTTAACTAAAACACCGATGATCGACCGCCAGCGTACCCGCGAAAGGAAAACAACAACAACAAAAGGCAAAACAAACAATCCGCTAAAGGATATAAAAAAGGAAAAAGAATTCAGAAAAATATGTGGAAATGCGCGGAAAAACGGAAAAGTCAACTCCAAACACAGAGCGCTCGTAAACGGAAGCAAAACAACATCTACTCCTGCAGCTATTCCTATAACGAAGCGCCAGGCGGCAAGACAAAAACTAACTCTATGTCATAGCGAACAGAACTACCACGGTCGGCACCCCACGACCGACACGACCACGAGAGATGAAGAATAGCCACCAGACTGCGGCATCTATAGACTCAAGTGAAACTATCACTCTAAGCACGAGGCAGACGGAGAGACTAGCACCTGCAATCTGCCAGCTTAACCACGACTCCCACCCTAAGCTCGATTTCATTCAGCATACAAGCCACAATGCATCGTACACATTATCCCGTTCTAGCTTACGAAGCAACTGCAAAAGGAATACCACATAGACGAGCGCCATTCAGGCATGTGGGGGCACGCTACTGCCACTGCGCTTTTTGCTTTCCACAACTGCATGCTATTTATCGTCGTTGCACCTCCGTTTAAATCTATGCTGCACGGAATCAGCAGTCATGTTTAGCACTAACCGTGCCAAAGGACACAACAAAAGAAGCAAGAGCTGCACTCGGCCGTCTGTTACAGAATAGGGAATTCCCATGAGGAAAAATCCGACCAATCCGCCAACCCGCCCATCGTCTACGTGGCAAACTGCAGGAGCATAGGAGCCAACAAGTTGGTAAATTCATTCAATCTGTATCTATGTCTGGCATTGCTGGTACCCGTCGTCGTTGCCTAGCTCTAATGTTGATGCGGGGATTTGGTGTGCAGCCCCGGACCGAGTGGCATTGCATATCTGTGCTGACTGCGGCATGAACACTTGATCTTATTTGCTCGTGCAGCTTTTGGCTGCATGCAGAGTGGTATCTGGACGTGAAGACGATAGCGGTGGTAATGGACGACGACGACGACGATTGGATCTGTGGCTTGTAGAGGATCTGGCATATGTGGAACGGATGGTTGTGCGGCAATAAATGGGCATTCAACACGTTGTCGGGATATTAGATGTAATTGGGTGAAGGACGTCACGTCGACACGAGTGCACTAGGAGGATAGCTGAGAAGTCGGAATGGGAGAAGTACGAGTTGTCTGACGGACAAATTGAATTGAATTGCTCTCTTTATAGCACCCGTGGCGGCATACGCTTTAGTCAGAGGCAATACTATCCTCTTGTTTTGCGATTAACTGAAATGTTCATGCCGGATTGTCTTCTAGTCATTCGGGAGGAGCTGAGGCTCGTTGGTGTTGGACCTAACCGCTGACCTGAAAAGTGGAGTATTCTAAAAATGATTCCGCTATTTCGACAAATTGACGAATTATGGGACAGAAAAGTGGATTCATTAAAAAGAAACGAGTGAAAGGAACGATCGAGAGCTCTCTATTGCACGTGTAATCGTGTACATGTGTTACACGTGTAATTGAATTGTCCGTGTAGGAACACGTGTATTTAGTAAAATACGTGTAGGCAGCATAAAATATTGTCGAATGGAATAATGTTTTAATGGCTTACCTTAACTAGACCGAACGTATGCCGAATGTCCCAGCTATGACATCAAAATTATATTAGGAGACTACAATGCTCAGTTGGGTAAGCAAAGCATCTTTGAACGAGTCATCGGCAAACATAGCCTACACGACAAGATCTCGAAATCACCTTCTAGCCGGTATGCGCTTCTCGCACCTCGATATACACAAAGGCACCTGGCGGTCGCCAGATCAATCAATCACTAATCAGATTGATCGCATCGCGATCGACGTCACTCACTCCTCCACTATTCTTGATGTTCGAACTTTCCGAAGAGCTAACATCGACTCGGACCACTATCTTGTAGTAGCTAAGATGGGCCTACGGCCTACGGCTCCAGCAGAGTGGAGTAGGAATACAAAGTTACGACATCGAAGAGCTCGTTCACTACTCTGAGGGGTGGTTGTCCTAGATAGGACGAGAGCCGACCAAATTCCGTGTTGGTTATAGTCCGTAGTAATTCGTTCGAGCCTTTAAATATTGCATACGCAGAGGATGAATTTCGGTTGACCATTAACTGTAAGTGTTATGCCTACAGCAGTACGTCTGGTCACTTTTCATTCACAACTGCGTTGCATACTTTTTGTCCGTATAGGGATTACTTTTTCTTGGCCATGAAATGAATTTGAACTAGAGACCTTCCGCTCGGCGGTCGATGATGTTAACCACTGCACCACACTCTCTCGTACGTCTCAACCTTCCTCGCAGTCAAGAAAACAACAGACGAGGTGTTGCAAACAAGACCTGAATCTGAAGTTTTGGGCTTAAAGGCTCCACCACGAAGAAACACCTGGTACGATGACGAGTGCGGGAGGATTCACACAGCGAAAGCATATAAAGCCTCGCAGCTCGTGAAAGGAGGAGCTTAAGCTACTTAAAGGAAAGAAGAAAGAGCATGAGAAAGCGCGCGATTGAGGAAATGTCATAAAGCGTAAATGCCAATTTTGTAAAGCCAAAACCGAAGCCTGCAGGGATAACAACGGACACCTAGTAATAGTGTCGCAGTCGATGCTGAGAATATGGAAAAACCACTTCTGCAGACTGTATAACGGCGATGTTAGTCAATATACTGCTGTCAGGCAGAATGATCCATTTCTATTCGACGAAGATCGCAGAAAATTTCGTTCCCCTGACCTCGCCGAAGTCTACTGTCTAGCTTGAGATGACCTGGTTAAGATCAAGCAGAAGAAAGCTTGCCCGAGTAATGGAGTGTTTGCCCGATCTACAGGAAAGGAGACTCATTTGACTGGACCAACTACAGATGAATACATAAGTCTCCTTTACATTACCTACAAAGTCTTCACTGCCGTTTAATGTGAATACCTGAAAGCCTTTTGTAATTAAGCTCATCAGTGTGGCTTCAGGCAAGGGAAGTCCTTAATATACCAAATCCACATACCGCGCAGATCCTGGGAAAGACCAAAGAAATGCAGATCGACACTCACTACCTATTTGTCATTTTCATGGGCGCATATGACAGCGTGCATAGAGACGAGCCATGTCGCCAAAGAGGCACTTGGCGGCATTGAAGCGGAGGCGACGAAACGAAGTATATGCTTTGATCAAAAACGGACGCACAACATCAACGCCTCGGACAGAGCGTCACGATGGGCAGAACCTCGAGGTAGTCAAGGACTTCGTCTACCTCAGATCCGCAGTAACTAATACGAACAACATCAGCACCGAGGTTAAACGCTGAACAGCTCTTGCCAATTGGTCTTTTTTTTTGGGCTCAAAAGGCAATTCTCCTGAAAAACCAAACTGGCTTCATATAATACTCTGATTATTCCAGTCCTACTTCATGGTGCAGAGGCATGGACACTATTAAAAGCGGATGAGGAATCTCCTGGTCCTTTCGAAAACAAAGTTCCGCGTGCGATATTTGGTCCTTTGGTACTTGCGTTGATGGCAGATTCGATTACGAACTGTACAGGGCTGTACGGTGGCATGTGCATCCTCGGATACAACGCATAAGTTGGCTAGGCCTCGTAGACCATATGGACAATATAGCTCCGTCTCTAAGAATCTTCAAATCCGAGCCATTGGGACAAAGCAACAGAGGATGCCCTCGACTGATATGGCGCACACAAGTGGAAAAAGACTTGGCGTGCGTGACTGGAGATGGCTGGCAAGAGATCAGGCTGGCTGTAGTCGCTTGTTGGTTGAGGCCCAAGACCGCACCGGTCTGTTGCGCCACGAAGAAGAAGAAGAAATTGGTAAGCGTTTGCTCAGTTTTTATCTTTATTTTTTAACCTGCCAAAGCCCGATTGGCTTTTAGCTTTAGCAAGTCTCTTTAAAGATGACGAATATTTCACCCCTCGTCACGTCTTTTCGTCCCTTTTAGCTACGTTTTCTTGGGCTATAGACTTCTCATATATAGCAAGACCTTGTAATAGCAAAATTTCTGGCCAAGTTTTCTCCAAACTAGATAGACGCTCATACACGCTCCCACTATTCCTTGCACCTAGTCACGATTTGGTCCTATAATTTTGTAGCACAATGTCCCTTTTCTACTCCGAAACTCATTTACTAAGTTTCCTTATGCCCCTTTATCCCTTCTGTTCCTTTGATGATATCCAAATTTACATTTTCATAATTTACTCATAAATTGCTACCCGGCACATTAGGAAAATTGGATACGTAATCAATTCGCGGTATCTTTCGTCCTTATTGCAAAACCCTAATTCTCTTCTTGGCATCTTGAAAATACAAAAAATCTAATGCGAATATAAACTTGTCGAGGTTTGATGGATTCGAAAGATTTTCTTATCCGTGAATTTCTCATAATACCGTCAACAGTAACCACACGATTTCTTATAGTCCGTCCCCCTATTCTCTCGCGTTCATTACGATCCCCAGCTCACGTTGCGCGCCAGGACCACAATTCGTTATATTGCGGTATGGCTGAAATCAATTTAGGAACAACGATGACATTCAAACCTAACTAATGGCGGCAATTAAAGGCCGTCATTGTGATTTACACGCAAGCCAATTCAGTCCAACATTCAATTAGATACATTTGCCAGTGAAATTAATTTTGCTTAATGAGCATTTGGCCAATAGCGCTAATTGCAATTGGTGAAGACCAAACCTCCCCGTGTGCATAGGCACGGATCTATGGGAAGGGAATACTTTCCGTAGCAAGTGCTGAACGGATATGTAGATACTTCCTACTCGTGATGCGGTTAGGTGAGGTTGTGAAACAAAAAAAGAAAAGAGCAGAGTGTCAAATTGAAGGTGCTGGTGCAGAGCACCTGTTATCACCATCTTTTGGCAGCTGGTCGTCAGCCAGGATCAATCAAGGGATATGACCGAAAACCATAATACCAACGTCGATGATGACGATGATGATGGTGTTTACATATCTTAACACCAAACGCATGTCTTCGGCATCACGTCGGATGGAGAACGATGAGAGGAGGCATGAAGAAAATGGCGAAGAACACGAAGAGGAAGAAGGTTCGATAAAGTCATGTCCTTTGCGGTAGGAGAGCTTGTACGTACAACGATCGGAGAACGTACGGAGGATGCGATGAGGGATGAAGCAAATAAAGTGCAGGTATTCGTCTTGCATAACAATGGCGTTGTGGATACAATACACGAAATGTACAGTTCCGGTGTTCGGATGTTGATGGTCAACAGATGTACGGCATTGTCAAGTTGAATCATTTCTGGATGTCGTATCTTTTGACTTTTCTTTTCAAGTTTTTTGCTTTTTTTCTTTATGTTAGTACTTGTGTTCGAATCAAGTGCTTCTCATATGCCCATATAGATATAAGCAACGAGGTGGTGTGGTGGGGAATATGACATCATCGACTGGAAGGCTGTAATTAAATTGGCAGAAGGCATGCGTAAGGGCAACAACACGTTGGCTCAATCGATCGCTTGTCCGTCTGTTCGTTCCGTGTTCTTCACGTTTGTTGATTTCCTTTTTGTTTTGTTTTTGATTATTTCATTTTCATTTGGACAGAGTCCTTCACCTAATTCTGAAAAAGGTGGCGTTTTGAGTTCGAACTGTAATTGCTATCCAATAAAGAAGCATCTGGGTATACCATTAATCAAGATCGTCTTCAATTAAGAGTTTGTCCAGAGCTTCTGTAATGGACACCGATCCACTTTCTTTTTTAAATAAAAGCTTAACTATTGCACTAGTAGAATGGCCAGCCTTTATCTTTCCCACACTACACGAAGATCACTTTTGATCTGATTAGAAGTCGAACGAGAGAAACTGGTGAAACCTACATACTGTGAGCGTCAAAAGAAAATGTACACCTCATCTTTAAAAAAATTATTTTATTCCACGTTTGTCTTACAACAAGTTTCACTTGTTTTAATTTATTTCGCAATGCATAAGTGAGCAGCATATAGAAATTAAATTAAATTAATTAAAAAAATTCAGTAAAAGTTCGTATTCCGGGCGTCAAACATATATGTACAGTGAATTATAATTCTTATAAGACTTTCTGCGAAGAGTTCAAGTCTCTAAGTGCGACTAGCAAATCTGAAAATCTGATGGTACCTTTACTGAGTCTAAAGCGGAAACTCTAAGGTTACTGCTTGAGACTCATTTCCCGAGAAATCAGATCGCCGTCGGGTCGTTTCACTCTCCCTTAGGGGAAACTGCAACTGAAACTATGAAAACAACTCGGCGTAGCTGGTATATTGCTTCGCGAGTGGTTACGACTGAAGCCATTGAATTTGCTGTGGCATCCTTTGATGGCTACAAATCGCCAGGCACCGATGGGATATATCCTGTTATGCTACAAAAAGGTATAAGGCAGCTGCTTCCTACTTTGAAAAGAATTTTCACTGATAGCCTAGCACTTGTTCACATACCCACTCCTTGGCGCACAGCGAAAGTAGTCTTTATTTCCCATATAGGAAAAGAGGACTAGTCACTTGCCAGACCACTCACATCCTTTCTGCTGAAAAGCATGTAAAGACTGGTAGAGTTGCACGTGCGCAAAGTTGCCCATCCTCTTTCGGAGATGCAACATGCTTTTCAACGCGGAAAATCCTGCGAGACTGCGCGTCAAAACCTAGTTGGAAGAATTCATTGCCCGCTCGAAAGGAAAGAGTACACGCTGGGTATTTTCATCGACCTTTGTAAACGCCACTTTCGACAGCGTGTATAACGCTGCCAGACATCATGGCGTAGATGAGGCACTGGTCTTGTGAAACAAAGCAATGCTTGTGCACAGGACACTGACCGCTGATGCAGGCCTCGGCCAGGATGTCAAATCCGGCGTTACCAGGGGCTGCCCACCCCTGGCGTCCTGTCTCTGCTGTTATGGGGCATGGTGGTAGACTCTCTGCATGATGCTCTCAATGCCTCTGGAATATATGCCCAGGCCTATGCGGACTAACGCTAAATGTGAACGATGATTGTGTATCAGGAATGGGCTGCCGGTCAATCCTCTTAAGACCAATGTCGTTCTCTTCACGAGATGGAGGAAAAATACTGACATAACTCAGCTGGTACTAAAGGGCACTTCCATCCCGATATCCAAGGAGGCTAAGTATATCGGAGTCATCTTAGATAGCAAGCTTCTCTGGTCAAAACATGTTGAGTCAAAAACCACCAAAGCGCTGTCAGCTTTCTGGCAATGCATAGGAGCTTTTGGCAAAACATGGGGTTTATCGCCGGCAAAGATCCTGTGGATCTACACGGCAATGATAAGACCTATAATCTCATATGCATCGGTTGTCTGGTGGAACAGACTAACACGAGATCACGTAGTAGACGTCGCGGTGGAATTCACCAAATTCCAAAGAACGGTTTGTCTCAGTTGCACGGGGGCTTTCATCAGCAAGCCGGGCGTTGCTCTAGATGCTATGGTGAACTTTTCACCTCTTGAGATATATATCAGAGGACGTGCTCTGAAAGCCATGCCTCGTCTGAGGAGAAATGGCCTCTGGTACAACACGCACAGGAATAACAATGTGCTTGCGCAAGAATTGTCCTGCGACCGCTGTCTCATTGACATGCCTTCTGACGCATTGACGCCCGTTATCCTACTGCGTCGCAATTTCACAGTCGAGTTTCCATGGCGTCAGGATTGGCTCTGGCTGGATACTGAACCTGGAAAGGATAGTCTTCGCATTTTCACGGATGGCTCCAGGTCTGGGCGTCTGTGGTACGGTACTGGGGACTTCTTTGAGCGCGAAAACATCCGACTACATTTCTGGTTAGGAAAATATGCGTCTGTCTTCCAATCAGAGACATACGCAATACTAATGGCCATGCACTTTCTTGTGAAGCACAGGTGAAGTGGAGAAAACGTATGCGTCTGCAGTGACAGCTAAGCTGCACTGAAAGCTGTACGCAACCCCTAACTAGCTCCAAATTAGTGCTTAAACTCAAGTCCTTTTTGTACAGAGTTGGTAGGCTAAATTCACTAAACCTTTTATGTGTTCCAGGTCACTCTGGGATCCCAGGAAGTGAGATCTCTGACGAAAGCGCCAGAATGGGTACAGAGGAGAGCTTCTCAGGACTTGAACCCACTATAGGTTTACCAGCGTCCACGGTAAATTCCTACATTTACGATTGGGTGTCTAATACACACAACCGGAGATGGGGGGTTGTCCATTTCGTAGGATGACTAAGCGCGTATGTCCTGAGGTATGTATGTAGGCAACCCGCAGCATTGCTCCTGTCTTTAAGGAGAATCAACTGCAGAAGGCTTGTGGGAGTCATTACGAGCCACTACACTTTTGCTAAGCACCTCTGGGTACTTGGCATCAGTGAGACCTGTGCTGCATGTTGCGGGGAGGATGATACTGCAGAGCATTTCCTCTGTGAATGTCCCGCCTTTGCTCGCGCACGGTTTCTCACCTATGAAGCCGACGTGGTGTGTGCCGAATCTCTTAGCTCTACATCACTGAAGCTCCTCCTCACCAGTGTTTGCGTCTGAGTGATCCAACAGATAGCAAAAGCCTTCAACAAAAAAAAAAATATATATATCTAAATATGAAAACGAGATCTAAATTTCGTTTGCTTTCCCTTTGCCTTGATAACAGCCTTTAACCTCCTAGACATGAATTCCACTAATTTTCCCGTAAAGTTAAAAGCCAATTTTCGCCATTCATTGAACAATATGGGCCTTAGCGGGCCTATATTAATTGCAGCTGTTTTTCGAGCTTGCTATCGAGATATTCCCATGAATATTCGAAACATGTAGATTGTGGAGAATGACCGACAGCTGTACAGCCGATATAACAACCAGTCTTTCAAATGTTGGCCATGTGCTTCGGGTCGTTGTCCTGCTGGAATGTTCATGTTGGCTCTGACGTCAATTTCGTCTGTTTTGTTCATTAGGTCTATATCTGTTGCCGATATGCTTTCCCAGAGCCAATCTTCTCTCAATCACCCATGTTGTGTGTGATTCTATTTTTCACATAGGTGAAAGGGACCTACAGTTTAATGCCGATTCCGAACGGCGTGAGTCGAGAAGCTTTTTTACGGTAAGAATACTACGGGGGGTTTTGCCAGTACCCCGCCGAGGAGGAACGCCGCGAAATAAACATTCGATGGCTTCGGTGTTATCGGGATCCGAACTCGCTCATCGTGCGTCAGAGTCCAACACACTAACCACTGCGCCACGGCGTCCTCAAGAAGCACCGGTTGGCAAGGGTAATTCTCCGTTTGATCTCAGCGCTAGTGTTGTTGTCGCCGGTCACTAGTGAGCCGATGTAGACGAAGTCCTTGACCACTTCAAATTTGCAGCTGCCAATTGTGACATTCTGGCCGAGACGTCGGTGTGGTGTGTCTTTTTTGGTTGACAGCATACGTATGTATATTTGGTTTTACCCTCATCCACCGAAAATCCGTTTTAAGCGCTTCTGCTTCAATGCATTCAAATGCTTCATTGACGTCAATGTTGTCCTCCAATTACGTCAATGTTATCCACGTACGCAAGCAGTTGCGCAGGCTTGAAATAGATCGTACCTCTTGAATTGGCCTGCGAGTCTCGTATGCTCTTTTCAAGAACGATGTTGAAAAAGTTACATGACAGTGCGTCACCAGTGTCACCCTTTTTACCATGAAAGATCTCGGTTAATCCGCTACCGACCTTAATGGATCAGCGAAAGTTCTCCGTTTTCGTCCAGCGCAATCTGAAAGGTTTGGCAGGATTGTCAAAACTAGACATGGCGCTGTATAGCTCGTCTCTATGCACACTCTCATACGAGCCCTTGAAATCGACGAAAGTGTAATGGGTTTCGACTTGGTATTCATGGGTCTTCTCCAAAATCTGCTGTAGTGTGAATATTTGGTCTACAGTGGACTTACCTGGCCTGACACCACACTGATAAGAGCCCGATAAATTATCCACAAAGGGTTCCAGGCATACACACTGTACGGCAGAAAAGAAAACTTATACCGGGCAAACGATGTACATATGTATGTTGGCGTTACAGTTCATGAAGGACCAGAGCCGAGCTTCTCTCAATCACCCATGTTGTGTGTGATATATTTTTCACACAGGTAAAGGGACCTACAGTTTAATGCCGATTCCGAACGTCGCGTGAGTCGAGAAGCTTTTCCAATGCAAGTATACTACGAGGAGTTTTGGCAGTACCCCGCCGAAGAGGAACGCCGCAAAATAAACATTCGATGGCGTTGATGGCCTCAATCTGTCCACTCGGCAAGAAAACAACAATCTTGCAAGCAGTACAGCTCCAAAAAAGGCTTTGTATACTTAGACCGTCTTCGCAAGACTGCCGATCTACTCCTATTTGCGTCGCTCTTTTATACACACAATTAAAACGGTACTTTGATGTTTCTTTATTGACACATGTTCATTTGTGTGCATAAAGAGACAACACGTCACATGTTATTAGACATGCTGGGTTTACATAGAAGGGTTGTTTTCCCTTTTTGTTTTAGAAAAATAATAAAAAGAATAAGAAGATGATAAAAATGTTGGAAAAAATGGGATGGCTACACTACTAGGTCTCCATTTTCGTCTCTGCAGGCTTCCGATCTAGCCTTATATCCCTGGCGTATTAGTTTTATTCGTTGACAAAACCTCCCAACGTCATTTCTGCGAAAACATCCCTCCATCTCTACGACAGCGAGCTTTTCGTGTTCTCTGTTTTTTGTATTGAGAAGATTATGCTCCTTCCTCCGCTTCTGCTTATAATGCTTACAAGCAGTTTTAGTCCTTCTATGCAGCTCCACTTGATAGGCTTGCTGCTAGGCTGCATGTGCCCTTCTAAACTTGTCGTCAAACCACGGGCTTCTAAGGCTTGTTGACAACGGGTCCATTGTTGTTGTATGGTTTGACAGGTGTTGGAGGACTTTCCGAGAGCTTGAGGGAGACGCGATGGCATAGGCTCTGGTGGTCTCTTGCAATTGTAGTATTGCGGTATTGTATGCCGCCGGTCTTACTTGATTTTTCTGGGCCAGGCATACATATTCGTAGTCGTAACCTGGCTGCCACAAAATAGTAGTCCGACTCGATGTTAGCCCCTCGGAAAGTTCGTACATCCAGAATAACGGACGCGTGCCTGCCATCAATCCTAATTCGGTCTATCTGGTTGAAATGATATCGAACATTGGCGAACCGAGAACCATGGTTTTACCAGGTTCAATGACGACTCTACGGCAAACAATGCCATCGCCAATGAAGGTTGATTTTCATGTCAGTAAAAAAATAAAAAATCCGCGGGTACTGATGGTAAGGACTGGGGGTAAAGACCCCTCCTCCGGTCGATAAGTCTCATTCCGAGTATCAGCAAGGTTTTCGAGAAGGTAATCCTTAGAGCCCTGTCCAAATGGGCTGAAGGCAAAAATATCATTCCGGATAACCAATTCGGTTTCAGGGCAGGACATGCTATTCATGCCGCGTCGAAACTTATCTCGGATATCCAATGAAATAAATGCAAGAACCAATGCACGGGTGCCTGCCTGGTTGACTTGGAAAAAGCATTCGACACCGTAAGATTAGAAGGACCCTACTACAAGCTCAAACAGTGGGGCATAAATAAACCATTGCTATATATGATCTATGAAATGATGAAGGATTGAAAGGTTGTGATAATTGCCAACGTTACTGCTACTCAAACATTCGAAATTAAAAACGGATTGCAACAGGGTACGGTCAACTCGCCGATCCTTTTCAGTATTTACATGAGTGATTAGATAGTTTCTCCTCACTACCCAATAGCGAACGCGGATGACTTGATCGAGTAAAGATCAGATCCAACGATCCACGTCATTGGTATTTTATTGCAACGTGACTTCGATAAAATTCAGCAGTTCTGTGATGACTGGAAGTCGAAAATTAATTTCCAGAAATCAGAGACTATTTTATTCAGAACGCCTTTGTCTATGGCCTCTAGGGATACTAGAAGGCACTGGCGAAAGTTCGCAATCATTGGACCGGACGGGCATCCACTAGCAGGTAAAAGTGTAGTCAGACACTTATGGATCTGGCTGGATCAGTATCTGTATTTTAATAAAAATGTAAATGCTGCTCTGGAAAGAGCTCGGGGCGCTTTTGCTCTGACAAGATGACTGTTTGACTGCAGCCAGTTTGATTCTAGGGTGAAGGTAATCTGCTACATGGCCTTGGTCAGGCCTATGATTGCCTATGGATGTCCCGCCTGGTTTAATGTGATCGCAAGCTTAATGGAGAGGATTCGGGTGTCTGAGAGACAATATCTAAGGACTCGTATTGGATTGCTCAGAACACTAGAGTCTGAGTACAGAAAGTTATATCCCTATACAATAGAGCAAGGATTTTACGGATAGACAACTTTCTGATAAAACTGGTTCAAAGTCACGTTGCAAGAGCAATGACTTCGGTCAATAACTTGATCTCTGGGGCTCACTTCGAAGCCTTAATCCATTTTTAGTAAAAGAAAATATCGTCGGAGCTCCTTTTAAATGCGCACTTGCCTACGCCTTCGGTGTTATTTTTACTTACCATTCCACGAGCTATGTTGCCCTGATTTAAAACAATGTAGGCAATCGTCACGAGAATCAAGAGATCTTGTACGTAGAGCGTTACTTCCTCATGGCATGGAAATTCGCTTCCAATTAAGATCGCAATAAATTGTAACAAATAAATTGATTTGTTCTTCGCGCGGAATATTTAATTTAAAAATAAACCACCAATCATCCCGTCCGTGCCGCGCAAGCTCTTCCAATTATTGTGTGCTCCTCCAGAATAGCAAGCGATCATTAACACCCTTCAGAAATAACAACCCAAATGTCTGAATATGTGTATGTATGTGCATTTTAGAACCAGAAATCCAAGCAAAAATCCATCTCAACACATCGTCAACTGCATCCATTGCCCGAAAGGCTTTGCCACGTCTCCTACTTGTAGTCGTATCTTACCCCGGTAAATAAACCAAACCAACAGGGAGAGATAGAACACATTGCTGTTGCTGTTGTTATATTATTTCGGAGGTCATTGGCCCCCCTCCCCCTCGCCATTTGACGAGATAAATTCTGTTCAGCATGCTTGCAAAATATCTGCATCCACACTACATATTTGCGAATATACGCCAACGTAGAATACCTATCGCAAACGTGCACTCAGCTCAAGTGGCTATGACGCCAGTCGAAATCCAAAAAAGGCACCAGCAGCAACGCAAAAATTTACAAAAAAAAAAAATTAAAACAAGATGAAGGCGGTCAAACGAACATACATATGTATCTACGTACATATGACAAGTATCTAAATATCGTCGAACCCCAAAATATACTCGAATGTAGTATGCGCACATTGGATGGCATGCAAGCCTGCGCATACATAGATACATAGTCAACTTCTATGTACTACTCTGCTGCCTACTACCACGAGAAGGTTCTCTTCTACATTACATTCTGCCGCCCACCCCCTGCAGGCCGACGCAACAACCACATCTTGTCCCCGCTCCAATACATAAGCAATTTGGCAAACATTTTTCGTTTCTTTTCTGCATTTTGCCAAAAACTTGCACATGCACAGCCGCATGAACAAACAACTGACGATCGTTCTCTCAACTCACATACAGAGCCACAGGTCCCCAGAGTTCAATGCGCTCCGCCGCCGAAAATTTTGTGTGTTATTAACGTCCGCAACGAATGTGGGCATGGAGGAACCGCGACTGAAGAAAAAAAAAACGCACCAGAGACGAGCAAATGGAGAAGAACTCCAGCCAAGATCGCAAGTTCGGAATACTGCTCTTCTACTAGGTTTGGGATTCTATCCCTCATTTGGCCTTATGTGTATGCACTGCAGTTTACCAGCAGGATGGAGAAACTTATTTTGTGCGATCGAGCACAGGATCAGGGGTATCAAATGTCCCTTCATCCTGCCTGCATTCGAATGGTATGCCAAACAAAATATGAGAAGAAAAGACCAACTCTTTCGAAAATAATCCAAAAAGCAAATGTTTGTGGGACCATGCCTGTAGGCGATGTTTAGAGTGTGCGGGAGTGCGTTGTCCTTTCTTCAAAACACACGTTTACGTGTTCCACTGGTCATAATTACTGGTTTCTGATCGATGGCACACAATAACCTGACCCAACAATAAAGCGATGATGATCATAATCCGCATCGTATCGTCATGGGTGGTTGGTACTATAGATCCAACGAACAACAACAGGACAAGGGAGCGTTATCGGAATGAGAATGAGAGCAGATTGACGTTGACCCCCGTGAGATTTTGTTTTTGTGAAGATTTGTGCATGCAACCTTGTGACCATTGCCATGATGTATGTAGGCATTATAGTTCGCCAAAACTCTTATGAAATCTTCAACGAGGTTAGTCACAATTGGAAATAACTCGTTCGCTGGCAGACCGCTGAGTCATGAATGTACGTATGACTCGGCAGATATTTTGCTACTGAAGTTTATTAGTAGCGAATAGGCAAATGTACTCACCTCACCACTTGATCTATTAATAACTGAATTGAAATCACAATAAAGTATATAAGGACATCTGTACTGTCACACCCAGACTTTTCGAAAGCATCTTGTATGACACTCTAAGTCTCAATTGCAAATCTCTAATCTCCTCAAATCAACATGGTCTACAACCACACACCTTGTCGAATTCGTGTCCTTCACCCTCTCAGCATGGGAACGAAGTTGACGTTAGTTGGACTCTGACGCACGACGAGCGAGTTCGGATCCTGATATCACCGAGGCCATAGGATGTTTATTTTGCGGCGTTCCTCCTCGGCGGGGTACTGGCAAAACCCCCCGTAGTATACTTGCCGTGAAAAAGCTTCTCGGCTCAGGCTGTTCGGAGTCGGCATTAAACTGTAGGTCCCTTTCACCTGTGGGAAAAATAAATCACACACAACATGGGTGATTGAAAGAAGCTTGGCAATGGCCCTTCATGGGCTGTAACGCCATCAAAGAAGAAGAAAGCCTTCGACAAAATATCCCACAATTTAATACTCTTCAAACTGTCTTCGCTAGGCTTTGAACCCACTGCATTGAAGTGGATGTCTTAATATTTAAAAAAAACCGTTACTATAGTTTTTGCTTTAGATCTGCCTTTTGTAGCCCTTTCTTAGCCTCTTCCGGCGTTCCCTAAGGTAGCCACCTAGGTCCTTCTTTCATTTCTTTTCATTCTTACCATTAACGACATTGAGATAATTATCAAATATTCCCATCTCTCACTGTACGCCGACGACACCAAGTTCTTTAAAACGATTTCCTCGCTACAAGACTCTTCCCTTATTTAATCCGATCTCAATAGCTTTTCTACCTGATGTTCCAAAAATTGCTTGGAACTTAACATTTCCAAATACCAATCTATCACCTTCTCAAATTCTGCAGTCGGTTTCGTGAAGCGCTGGTCTAGCGAATCTCCAATCCCTACGTGACTCGATCCCTCTATATTACCTTCGTTCGCCCCCTTCTTGATTACGTATCTCAAGCGTGGTCCCCTTATCAACAAACCCACATTTCTAGAATCGAGAGCATCCAGCATCGATTCCTACGCTTCGCTCTTCGAGCTGTGCACTGGCAAAATCCTCTGTTCTTACCGCCCTAACAAGACCGACCCAAACTAATAAATCTGAGCACGTTGGAGGAAAGAAGAATGGTAGCTGAAATCCTCTTCATTCATAAACTCCTAGTAGGTACTACTGACTGCGCCACCCTCTACAACCATGCCTTAACACTAACCCTCGTAATACTTGCAATGCCCGTCTCTTATATCTATCCACCCCCCTCACCACCTATGTATCCAATGAACCCATTTCCCGCATGCTGGGAAGTGTTAATTCGAACACTAACTTCGATTTCAACCTCAGCACTCCAAGCCTAAAACTTCGCCTTCTCGGTAGTCTCCCCTTCTCACAACCATAGTTCCCCAATCTCGCCCCCCTCCCTCGTTCTTGTTAGCTAGTTAAGTTTGACTAGTTAAGAATGTTAGCTTGAATCAAGCTCAATTAATAGGGGTTTTGGCCCCCACGAAAATTTAAATTTAAATCTATTGACCCCGACGTGATTTGAACACGCAACCTTCTGATCTGGAGTCAGACGCGCTACATTTACTACATCTGGCACCCGCCAGGTAGTGAACCAATGTGTTCAGCGACCCAGCTTCTTGTTCCTGGAGAAAGAGGAACCTGGCCTTTGCAGGTTGGGGGTTGTGCATAGGGTTAACACCCCTATCACGTAAAAACCCACTTGTTCCGAAACAACAACAAGCCTCGGATACGGACGGTTACTTGAGAGTCTGCACCTGGAATGTGAGGTCCCTTAACAGACCGGGTGCAGGCGATCAATTGGAGCAAATCCTCAACTGCTATAATGCAGATATAACCGTAATCCAAGAAGTGCGATGGGATGGACCAGGCAAAAGACGGATGAAAAACTGCGACATCTACTACGGGAACTGCTACAAGGAGAACAAGCAACGCTTATTCGGGTGTGGATTCGTTATTATAGGAAGACTCCGACAACAAGTTTTAAGCTTCCGGGATGTAAGCGATGTAAGACTCATAACAATTCGCAGCAAAGCTAAGTTTGGAAATATTAGCTTGATATGTGCTCATGCCCCAACGGAAGAAAAGGACGATCGACTCAAAGAAGAATTCTACGATCTAGACAGAACCTATGCCCAATGCCCAAGCTACGACACAAAAATAGTTCTAGGAGATTTAAACGCAAAACTGGGCAAAGAGGACATATTTGAGTCGACCATAGGAAAGCATAGCCTCCATAACACCACATCCGACAACGGGCTTAGGCTATTCGATTTTCTAACGGGGCGTAACCTCATTGTAAGCAAGCACACGATTCCCCCATCTCAACATCCACAAGGGTACCTGACGGTCTTTTGATCAATCGACCACCAACCAGATTGATCACATTGCGATCGACTCCAGATACTCCTACAGTACTCTCGACGTACGAACCTTCTAACATCGACTCGGACCACCACCTTGTTGTAGCCAAGTTACGAATGAGGATATCAAGAATGCTTACTAGTCGAGTACGACAACGTAAGTTTGACGTCGGAAAGCTACTTTTGCAAGAGACTGCCAGAATCTTTGCTGATCGTGTCTCCTTCCAGCTCTCTCAAAATCCGCCCACAGTAGCACACGCAATAGAACAGGACAGGACGCATTGCCAGAGCGCCGTCAGAGACGCTACCTCAGAGGTGCTGGAATTCAAACCGCCCGCCACCACCTAGACACCCCTGGTTCGATGAACAAAGCGAACAAGTCCATGCAGCAAAACAAGAGGCATATAAAGCCATGCTGCAACGACGGCCGAGAGCTGCTCGCGAGACCTATGAGCAGAAGAGAAGAGAGGAACACACGCTTTTCAGAAGAAAGAAGAGAGGATTTGGAAAGACCACTTCTGCAGACTGTATAACGGCGATGAGAGCCAAGATACCGCTGTGAGGCAGAACGAATTCCGTCCACCCGCTTTAAGTATAATAAAGCCGGTAAGGTGCATGCACCGTTTCATTTGCAAGGTATGGTCGGAGGAAAGCATGCCCGACGAATGGAATCTCAGCATCGTTTGCCCGGTCCATAAGAAAGGAGACCCCTATAGCTGCGCCAACTATAGGGGAATAAGTCTCCTTAACATCGCATATAAGATCTTCTCTGTTTGTGGATAACCTGATCGGCTCTTATCAGTGTGGTTTCTGGTCTGGTAAATCCACAATAGACCAAATATTTATGCTGCGGCGGATCTTGGAGAAGCCACAGGAATACCAAATCGACGTTCTCCACCTTTTCGTCGACTACAAGGCCGTGTATGATAGCGTGTATAGAGACAAGCTATACAAAGCCATGTCTAGTTTTAACATCCCTGCCAAACTCGTCCCACTGTGCAGGATGACAATGGAGGATTCTCGCTGCTCCATTTAGGTCGGAAATGAGCAAACCGAGACCTTTGATGTTAAAAAAGGATTTAGGCAAGGTGACGCGCTGTCATGCAACTTTTTCAACATCGTGCTTGAAAAGATCGTGCAAGAGTCACTGGCCATCAGAAGAGGTACGATTTATTTCAAGTCTACGCAATTGCTTGCGTACGCCGATGTCATTGACGTGATTGGACGGACACAGCGAGACGTCAATGAGGCCTTTGTAAACATTGAGGTAGAAGCGGCTAAGACGGGTTTTAAAGTGAATGAGGATAAAACCAAATATCTGCTTTCATCTAAAAGAGACGGATAACACCAACGTATTGGCCAGAACCTCACCATGGGCAGATATAACTTTGAAGTGGTCAAGGAATTCGCCTACCTTTGCTGACTGATGACCGGCGACAGCAACCCCGGCGCTGAGATAAAACGCAGAATTGCTCTTGACAACCGTTATTCCTTTGGGCTCAAGAGGCAATTGAGAAGTAGAGTCCTCTCTCGGAAAACCAAGGTGACACTATATAAGACCTTGATCATCCCAGTCCTCCTTTACGGCGCAGAGGCCTAACAAAAGCGGATGAAGAAGCTCTTGGTCATTGCGAGAGGAAAATGCTGCGTTCTATCTACGGTCCCGTTTATTGAAACAGAGTATGGAGGAGAAGATTTAATGAAGAACTGTACGGGTTGTAAGCGACACTCAGGAATAATTGCACGGAAGCGGCGGTGCCAGACCTCGACCTTTGAGGCCTCATCTGGAAGTGACCTCGGTCGCGAAGCTTTACCAGAGGCTATCATCTGGTACCACGGAGACAGAAGCCCCCAGAACTGACTGTCGGTAATCATCCGCCGAACATCAGTCCGGTCCTATCTTTGACGTAGGCCCCCCAATGGGAGTATCATGGTGGCTGAGTTGCCCAATATCGCGGGAACATATGACATCGAGGTATCTTAGAGAAGCCTGATGCAAGAGGTGTTAGGTAGACCTCGGTCTCCAGCAAAAGTAGTGCCTCAACATGTTCACTAAATTGTACCAGAGAAGTACCTGTACTGCCAATGCTTGTCATGTTCCCGACAGAGTGTCGGGCAGGTGTCCACGTTAAGCTATATTTACTTACTACCTCAAACCTATAACTGGCCAAGACGTGCGTCGGTAGTGAGCGTCCTTTTCTGATGACAGTATATATTTAGTTCTGCCAAACCAATTCTTGCCGCCTCCTCCGCCTCAATACTCGTGAACACCTTATCGAAATCTCACCGTGTTCTTCCAATTATGTCAATGGTATCTGCGTATGCGAGGAATTGTGAGGATTTGAAATAAATTGTGCCTCTTGTGTTGGCCAGTGATTTTTGGACAATCGTTTCTAATACAACGTTTAAGAAATCACACGACGGCGCATCGCCCTGCCTGACTCAAAACCATCGGTCAGCTGTTCACCGATTCGGGTGGAGCAGTGAGCAATATCCAAAGTCATCATGCATAGTCTGACGAGTTTAGCAGGGATGGCAAAGGTAGACATGGCGTTGTATAACTCATCTGTAAGTATGCTGTCGTAGGCGGCTTTGAGGTCGACAAATATGCATGTATGTAGGTGGCGAGTGTCGACTTGAAATTCGTTGGTTTTTCCAGGTTTTTTGTGGGTTGGCCGTGGTGCAGTGGTTAACATCATCGACCGCCGAGCGGAAGGTCTTTAGTTCAAATTCACTTCATAGCCAAGAAAAAGTAATTCCTATACGGACAAAATGTATGTAACGCAGTTGTGAATGGGAACACTGCTGCAGGCATAACACTCATAGTATATGGTCAACTGAAATTCATCCTCTACGTATACAAATTATTGCGGACTATAACCAACGCGGAATTTGGTCGGCTCTCGTCATATCTAGGACTACCACCCCTTAGAGTAGTGAACGAACATCAACGACCCAAACCACTGCACTCCGTTCAGGTTGTGTGTGTAACACATCATAAGAGAATATAAAAAAACTCTTGAACCTGCGCATTCTAAAAAAATGGATCTATCGTGAATCTGTCGTAGTCCACGCTGATAAGGACCTATCAGCTTATTTACAAAAAGCTCTAGGCGTTCACACTAAACGGCAGAGGATGTTAAGGGGACTTATTTCTCTGCAGTTAGCGCAGTCAGAGGGATCTCCTTTCTTGTGGACCGGGCATAAGATGCTGCGGCTCCATTCCTTTGGCATACTTTCCACAGCTAAGCCGGTGCATGCTCCCAACCAGGTCATCTTCAGCTGCCTTGAAGAGTTCAGCAGACAGTTTGTTCCAGCAGCTTTATTCGACTTGAGTTTCGATATGACGATCTTAACTTCATCGAGGTCAGCGGGTGGAATTCTCCGCGATCGATTGTCGTCATAAAGAAATAGATCATGTTTACTGACTAACCCGGTTTAATTGCTTCCGAATCAATGGTCACAAACGCCTCATTGACACCTCACCAAATCCGTCCGATTCTGAGAACGAATTGAATAGTCACGAAACGAATATCAAAGCAAAAAATACCCTTCAACTAGGATACTCATTGTCAAGGCGTTTTTGTACCACCGCTGTTTACATTACTACTACAGAAGTTTAGTGTTGAAAAAAGCGCATATGCTCCTTCCGCTGTCAAACATTTTCCTGTCCTACTTCCATTGAAAAAAAAGCGTGTCCACAGGATGTCTAGGTATAAACTAAATAAAATTTGAATTCCAACCACAACCACAAATCTCACTGAATCCTTACGACTGCAATTGCAATACTCGTTGCCACTTCCTTTCCTGCTTCCAAACCAACCTTCCTGGATTGCCTCGACCTCTCTCGATAGCAACACGGACAAAAACTATCTATTTCCCTTTTTCGTAATGTAACAAAACTCCACACGAGCACATTCCATCGTCAAACGGATGAACAACAACTTGCCTCCATGTAACATTAACAATCTTCAAAAAACCAAAACAATATACGTAAAACCAAAAAAGTATAAAAGCCAAAATCCCAAGCAAAACTTGTTGCATGGTCGACCAAATTTTGGCGATGCACACACATGCATACACACATGGACGAGCATAACAACGAAATCCTTCTAAGTGTGTCGTTTTTTGTTTTTCTCCTGATTTTGCGCCTCGGGAAGGCAGTGAACCTTGCATCCGGTTTTTCTAGATTTTTTTTAGCTCACATACGACTGTATGCGGCGTGCCTACGATATCGGCACATAAGCGCATACGAAACGAAAAAATTCCCCCAAAAAATCGTTCTTCTACACACAAAAGTCCTACCTACCCTCCTCGTCGCGTTGACGAGTTGAACAGCTCAGGGAGCGAAGCGGCAAAAACGAGAAAAAAGAATAAATGAACTGCAAGCGCATCTAATGAATGTTCTTTGTTGCTTAGCTTCATCGTCTCGACTTGGTCCGTAGTACTTACCATTGGCCTTCTGCAGTTTTTCTAGAACCTATATCATACCCACATACAATAGCTTAAGTAGCCGTCAAGTATTTGGGCCCCAACACGACGACGACCCTCTGCGACACAGTGTCGGGTTCTAAGCACTCTTCCGAGACAAGTTCCTTGCTACGTTGTGGTCGTGATAATAGCCTTGCGTCATTCAATCCGTCTCAAAGCGTCTTTCTATGTGTTTGGTTTGCAAAACCGTGTGCAGAACGTAGAACGCATTTTGTAATGTTGTGCACGGGCCGAGTGTCAATGACCGCCAAAAGCAAAATGCGCGATCTACGAGCAAAATATAGAAAGTGTATAAATGGCCGATAAAAATACATTTTGTTTGGAAGCTAAGTGGACAGCGAAGATGGAAGACGACAACATGGAGGTTTACAACCAGCAAGACGAGTAATAGGGCGCGGGGCAAGATGATAAGCGCACCGAAGAACAAAGTTCTTAGAGGAAGCAAAGTGTGTACATACATATGTACGTAGGACGCATTGGTTATTGGACAAATATTTGGTTATTCGAATTCTTGGCGCGAATTGGTTATGATCGGTAAACAAGACGGTAGCCAGACGGATGAGTCTTATTTTTTCCTTGTGTTTGCTTAGCAAGCTTTATGGGTTCCGGAAATTATTTGGTTGGTATCGAAGATCCTCTTGACTTATGTGTGCGCAATAGAACTTAAAGTCAGGGAGGAACACCGAAAGATGGGCTATGGAAAGGATGACTCATAGTTAGAAATATTTGCTTTTACATACTTACATACGTATATTTGGTTGCGGTGTTTTGATTGTTCCGGCTGTTCAAAGTCAACTACATTCTGCCTTTGCCAAAATGACGTGAACAGTCC
Source organism: Eumerus sabulonum (assembly GCA_951905685.1). Classification (NCBI taxonomy): domain Eukaryota; kingdom Metazoa; phylum Arthropoda; class Insecta; order Diptera; family Syrphidae; genus Eumerus; species Eumerus sabulonum. Next base: position 109,930,111 of record OX645062.1, on the reverse strand, counting down.
TTATCTTAGACTACTCCTGTGTTGTACATAGAAGGTTAGGTTAGGTTGTAGTGATTGGCATACACCACACGCAGGCGAAATTCGGCCCACTGTGATGCCACATAGATCATATTATCTAGATCCGCCACCTGAAAACCCATCAGTGCTTCTGTTGAAGCGATGGATTTGAGCTATTTTTATGTCTGCTAGCTCACTTAAGTCATCATAGAAGGACACGCCGAGGTAGATCCTACTGCGATTCGCAAAAGAGGCACATGACGCGACTGACCCAGCCTCAACTAGCCGCTAAAGAAGATATGCTTCTCAAGTCGATTGAATCGACAGGTGATATTGACGATTATACCTGCTCAATGCAGCGCTTATCTCATCCTTTAAGGACAGCTGTACACCCAGGTCAAGTACACACAAGCGGTGTGTGCCCTGGTGGATTACACAGCTTGAATCCCGATGGAAACAGGTGAGATCTCTGTTTAACAGAGCTAAACGGAATAATAGTTGGACTGATTATAGATCTGCTCTAACTAAATACAAGCTCGAACTGAGAAAACACTGCGAGTACATAGACTCGCTTCCGACTGCGGCCCGACTCCATAAATCGCTATCTCAAGAGCACACAAATGGACTCAGGCTGCTTCGCAAATCAGACGGTACCTTTACCGTCAATCGCAAGGAAATCCTAGAGACTTTGCTCTAGGGAAGTGAACTTCCCTGGTTCTACTCCCCACTCGATGTCCTCTGACGATCAAAGGAACGTCATAGATAGTATCGACAGTAGAACAAATAGCCTTTCTGGCAGACTTTTTAGCCCCGACAGGGTCAAAGGAGCAATCGGTTAATTTAAACCCTATAAGGCTCCAGGCAAAGACGGTGTCTTTCCTGCCATCTTACAGAAAGGCCTGAACACCATTTTATCACAACTGATAGTTCTTTTTAGGTTCTGTTTCAACCTGGAATACATACCCCAAATCTGAAGAGAAGTCAATCTTGTCTTCATCCCCAAGATTGGGAAGCCAAGGGAGCAATCCAAATCCTATCGCACTATTAATTTGACTTCGTTCGTTCTAAAAACGATGGAGAAACTGCTAGAGCTTCATATTGAAAGTATCTTGAAGAATCAAATACCTCTGCACCCAAATCAGTATGCATATCGCAAAGAGCGATCTACTAAGAATGCGCTACACCATCTGGTGACGTGTGTTGAAAACAGCTTCACACACTAGGAGATCGCAATTTGCGCCTTCCTCGATATAGAGGGTGCCTTCGAAAATACTGGCTATGATTCGATCACCACCGCACTATCTGGAAGGGGTGTTTACCAGCCCACTAATCACTGGATTAGGGCGATGCTAAATAGCCGTATCATATCAGCCACATGCGGAGAGGTCTCAGTGATAGTATCGGCGGCTAGAGGATGTCCACAAGGAGGAGTCCTTTCATCACTGCTCTGATCGATAGTCATCGATCTACGCAAGCTAACCACTCGGGGCTACGAGGTCATCGGATATGCTGATAACCTAGTAGTCGTTGTTACCGGCAAGTGCGAAACCACTGCCTGTGAGCGCATGCAGTCTGCGCTCCAATTTGTCTCTGACTGATGTGGCGGAGAGGGTTTATCGATTAACCCAATAGAGACAATCTTAGTCCCGTTTACAAAGAGGAGAAAAGTACAGCCCTGCTCAATCTTTATAAATGGCACACGCATAGGATTTTCAGAGGAAGTAAGCTATCTAGGTATTGACCTAGACCTCAGATTCAACTGGAATTCCAATATGAAAACGAAATTGACGAAAGCGACCAAGGCCATGTGTCGACGCACTTACGGTAAAACCTGGGAACTTAAACCTAAGGTAGTCCACTTGCCATACACCGCGATAGTAAGACCTATCGTCACCTACAGTTAAGCTTCAGCGGCTTCAGAGACCATCGTGTCTCGGCATTACAGGCGCCATGCCAACCTGTCCACGGCAGCCCAAGAAGCACTCATTAGACTCACTCCACTGCACCTTTTTTTTTTAAAAGATAGCATTATGCAGTGTAATCACAATCCTTTGTTCGGGAACAAATATGCCATGTAGACCCATGGGTTACATGTCCATATTACAACACCTTCCCGAGCTGGATATGATTACCACGCTCTCGGACGTATTGCCACATACCTTCACTTTTGACAAGAGATTTGAGATATTGATCCCAAATCGCTCAGTATGGGCAAACAGTGATCCCTTGCAAAATATCAAAGGCCTTAGGTGGTATACGGATGGCTCCCAGATGGCTTCCGGTGTTGACGCCGGCATCTTTGGACCAAAACGCAAGACCTCGAAGGCCCTGGGAATAAGCCCCAGCATCTTCCAAGCAGAGCTGCATGCCATCCTAACATACGTCAATCTAAATCTCGAGACTGGCATCAGAGGAGTGACCATCAACATACTCTCTGATAGCCAAGCAGCGCTTAAAGCGCTGGGTTCGTACAGCACGAACTCAAAAACCGTCAAGGAATGCCATGATGCCTCGCCAAAAGAAACAATGTCAAACTTTGGTGGGTGCCAGGGCACAAAGGTATTAAGGGCAATGAAATTGCCAACTCGCCAGGAAAGGTTCCAGCGATAGTTATATATGTAGGTCCAGAACCATTCTGCTGCACTCCCAAGTCTAAGATCAATTTCTTCTATGGCAAGTGGGAAAAATCGCAAGACCCGTCTTTTTGAACCCAATAGGGTGGGTATCAGAAGACTAGTCAGCTATCTGATAGGACACTGCGGTCTGAGATATCTTCTTTACAAAATTAGCCTCTAGTCTGAAACTAAGTGTCGACTCTGTCTCGAGGAAGAAGGGACGGCGGAACACATATGTACTGTGTGAGTGTGCTGCTCTCTGCCATCTTAGGAAGCGTATCCTTCTCAGCGAAGTTATGACTCCTAAGGGGATCACCTCGGCTCCTACGAGAATCATTCTCAATTTCATGGAAGTGGAGAAGCTCCTCAGCTAATCGGCTAGCAAGCACAATAAGTCTGCAAAGGTCGCAGTGCCAAATGCTAATGGTAGCACTACGACACAAACCACTGCACTCCGTTCAGGTTGTATGATAAATATTATAAGAGTACAATTCTTGAACTTTTGCTTATCTGTGCGACTTCCAGAGCTAATAACATCGAACTTGCTTGCAGTAGTATTAGGCCCTTTAAAATTCTTAGGCAAAGCCAATAAAAACATCGGACCTTTGGCATAAACACATCAACCGAATAAACTTCCCAAGTTGTCCACCAGCTTGGTAGAAACATAAAAACACACACAACAAGGGTGATTGAGAGAGGCTTGGCCCAAAACCAAGCCAGTCCTTCATGGGCTGTAACGCCACCAAAGAAGAAGAAGTTCGTCGATCATTTGCTTGTTTCATTGACAACTTTATGTGGCGTAGCTTGAGACTGAGGCATGCTTGACCATTAGTTCCACCCGGATACAACCAACATTGGTTGAACATTTGTCCGTAAAAAAAAGTTGTTTGCGTTGGATACCGCATAATTGGACAATCGTTTAAAAAATGGCTTGAATAGTGCAAGGAAATGTTGAAAAAACTTTAGCGGCGAAGCTTCAGGACGCGTATATGGGGTCATGACGGGCGAGGAATCATGAATCTATGAACACAAACCCGAAATTAAGCAATATTCGTCTATATGGGTCTATCAAGCCGAGCCACAATTACCTTAATCGGAATGTAAAAGGCGCTTATTCACTTTGCAAATAGTACGTGTGTTGCCATAACACGCCAAAGTGTGTGTTTTCATTGTAGTAATTTTGTTAAATTTAAAGTGTGTTATTATGAAAACGCACAAGAGGGAAACTCCCAACTATATGCAACCCTGCCAGAAAGCTAATTGCGACATACTGGACTCCCAACCCCCGGTGTTCAAATCTTAAGATTTCTGTGAACATTTTTGGCAACGAAGAGAAAAAAAAAGGACTTATCTAATCCCTCTCGCTCTCCGTCGCTTGGAGACTCATCAAACTCGAAACATTGTTCTTTATTTTTTGTTTGATTGAATTGATTATTTCCTTTTGTTGTGAAACAACATCATGATGCTCATGCCACCCGGCTCAGAGGACAAATATAGAATAGGAAAGGAGAGGTAAAGTGTCATTCCTTTTTGGTGGCTACGGACGTTGAGATTTGAGCTCGGATCACTGGGTTGAGTCCAGTGTATTAACCATTACACCATGAAGCCGACTCGCAAATTACTCTCTGGCAAGGTTGCATATGTATAGTTGGGAAATTTCCCTTTCCTTTTATTGATTAATCGAAAGTGTGTTGTTTATTATTAAGTGTGTTGTGGAGCAACACTAGGATGATCATGCCACCCAGCTCGAAGGGCCTATGTAGAATAGGAAAGGAGAGGTTGAGTGTCTATGCCTTTTCGTGGCCGCGGACATTGAGATTTGAACTTGAATCACTGGGTTGAGAGGCCAGTGTGTTAATATTACACCATAAGCCCGACTCGCAAATTACGCTCAGGCAAGGTTGCATATAGTTGGGACCTTTCCTTTTATTGATTGATAGAAAGTGTGTTAATAATTAATAAGTGTGTCACTGCAACACATTTAAGGTGTAATTAGAATTTTTAATCATGACATGCAAAAGAACGTGTTATAGTATTAACACGAATAAGTTTCTCAATTTTGAAGATCAAATGTGTTAAATGACACACTTAGTTTTAAAACGTGTCGATTGACACACTTGTTGCGTGTCGTTTAACACAGGATTACATGTTTTTACTTATCAATCTCAAAGCTTAAGTAGCGCCTTTCCTTCGAATTAAGTAAGTAAATGCTTACAGCGATGACTTGCTTTCGTACAAAAAAAAAGTACAATCTTTCTGCAAACGAGCAGTCTCTATTTGAAGCGCCTCTTTGCGTCCTATTTTCTGTTTTTGTGTGTCTTTAAATTGTGTCTGGCTTTGGCGTCAGATGATTAGGGAACTACTATTAAACTACCAACTCAACGGGTGAGTGGCCCCTAGCTGATCGCAGTTAGTAGTTTTTTCATGCACTGGCCACACATTAGGGGCATTAATTAACTTGATGTGAAACAATTGTGTCACTGTGTCACCATGACCCTATATGACAGCTGTACCCAATTGAATGCATAAAGGTCACTTCAAAATTGTAAAACGAGCTGAACGACATAACTAAGCTTCCTAGCACATGCCCCAGCAATTCGAAGGCCACTGGCGTCTATGAAAAGTTTATTAGCAATTCAATGAAAGCAAAACACATCTTCAATTGAATTGCTCATATGACCATGTAGAGTTCACTCAATTGTGGAACATAAACACTTGGCATAGCACTACATAAAAAGTCAAAAAGTTCACCAGCACCTTGCAGCCAGTCTAAGCGAATGACTACATACAAGTACATAGTAGGTGATCGTGATCGAGCCATCATCACTGCCGCAGCACCAAGTTAGAAGTCCAGTGACTCATTAACATCGCGTCTGTAGTATGCATCGCCTGAGATCACTGAGAGATCTCTCGTAGCAGGTGCAATCAATCATTCCATTTACACGTTTACAGATCACACGCGCAAAAGCTTCGCGCACAGTTGTTGTTGACATGTGTAGTCGGTTGTGCGGTGGACAATGAATATTTTTTTCCTTGTTGACACGATTATTGTTGTTCGGAGAGGGAATAGCAACTGGATGTGGAGAACTGCATCTCAAGATCCATACGGAGAGCAAGTGCCGAGTCAGTAATTCGAGTTTGCCATTAGACTGTACCCGGGAGCTAAGCGTTGGGTTCAATGGCTTGGCCAGATCGTTGACCTGCCTAAAACGCAACACCAAATACAACTCGGTCGAGGCATGTGCTGACGGGTCGTGCTTGGGGGTAATATGTATATGGGCGATATACACAGATAGACTCGTGTACTCGGGCGAGTGTGTCTAAATTCTGATGTGGTAGGTCGCGTTGGATAACGATTTTAATTGCTCGAGCTGATGGTTCCTCGATTTCCCGAACCGTCGATATGGCGCGAATGGGTACTCTTTCTGAATCTCAATGGTTTGACCGATTTCACAGAGGCATTTGTCGATATATATCTACATATGTATATAGAGTTCATCAGTCAATGAGATATTTGTATATCAGTCTTTGAACCTGAGCTGATTTGCTGATAAAATAATTAGCGACGTTCTACAGAAACGAACAGAAGTACTAATACGTCTATTGTGTACGGGCGGAAGCTACATACTGATGCATTTCTCTATCTACGAATACTTGTCATCTATTGCAATAACAATGACCCTGTTTCCCAAGTTGATTAGCACCTTGGAGTACAACTTTGTTGCACATTCATTGGGAAGCGATAAGGACGACGAGCTCTTTGTTGACATACAATTGTCACTGGTGTCACCGTTTACAGGCTATCAAGCGTTGATTGGGCGTTATTATGAACAATTCGTAATAATAAGTTTCGCAAAGCTGATAAGATGGAAGCTATTTACGCAAGTTTCGTAGCAAGTCGAAGGTTGATTGAAATTCGAAATCCGGCAACAGAGATAACGGCTAGATAGCGCTGCTGGGTGATAGCCATTAAGATTGAGCATAGCTATCCTACTTTGTCATTAGGCGGGATGAGAGATGGGTGTGGCAGTGATAGATAAAATTACATCAAAGAATTGGTTAAGTGCTTGATAAGGATCGTGTAAACTTTGATAAGATAACATTCCGACTTTCTAAATTTAACTTACGAGTAGATTTTGCAATAAAAGCACGATTGTAAAATAAAGATTAAAGACGAAATAGGGTTTTAATGAATCAGGTCTAGTTCTCCGTCTACAAAACTAGATTCAGGTGGTTCAGGTAGGTACTCAAAACACATACACCGGGCGTGTCGATTTAGCCAATTCCATGCCTTTTCTAGGCAGTACGTGATAAGCTCTAAAAAAGAAGATACGAAGAATGGTGAAGTATAGTAGAATCCATTCGTCATAATACATGGCTAGATGGGTTCTTAATCTTGTCACCGACCCGCAGGGAATAGTGGATGAATTTAAGCAGCACTTCCAGCAGCTGCTTAACGAGCATGACCAGGAGAGAGTGGTAGGGACCGGGGAAATGCCAACTCCAGCCGCTGAAGTAGACCTCCCACCCAGCATCGAAGAAGTCGGCACAGCTATTCAGAAGCTGAAGACCAACAAGGCCGCAGGCTCAGATGGCTTCCCACCAGAGCTCTTCAAGGCTGGCGGCGATGTTCTGGTAGGGAGCATGCACCAGATCATCTGCAGAATTTGGGAAGGCGAAAGCATGCCCCACGACTGGAATACCAGCTCTATATGCCCCATCCACAAAAAAGGCGATCCTACCTCTTGCAAGAACTATAGAGGTATATCCCTGCTCAATGTCGCATACAAGATCCTGTCCAGCGTATTGTGTGAACGTCTAAAACCATTTTGCACCGCACTAATCGGCAGCTACCAGTGCGGCTTCCGGCCCGGCAAATCAGCTATAGACCAAATTTCCACACTTCGACAAATCCTGGAAAAGACCAACGAGTTTCGAATCGATACACACCATCTTTTCATGGATTTCAAAGCCGCATACGACAGCATTCATCGTGAAGAACTGTTTGGGGCGATGGCCGAATTCGGGATCCCGGTAAAACTGATCCAGTTGTGTCGCGCCACGCTAAAAAACACGCGATGCACCGTGCAACTCGGTTCTAGGACCTCGGAACCATTCGAAACATGCACCGGATTTCGGCAAGGAGATGCGCTGTCATGTGACTTCTTCAACCTGGTGCTGGAGCTGATAGTGCGACGGGCAGGCGTCAACAGGGAAGGCACTATCTTATTCAAGTCTGTCCAGCTGCTAGGATCGACATCATCGCGTGTTCTCGCCGTGGCATTGACGAAGCATTCACGGCGATTGAAGAACAGGCGAAACGAGTTGGTCTTAAGATCAATGAGGATAAAACGAAATACATGCTGTCAAGCAAAAACCAATCCGTCGCTTACCACCTGGGACAAAATATAACAATTGACAGCTTCAATTTCGAGGTAGTTAAGGAGTTTGTCTACCTCGGGGCAAACGTAAATTCCACAAATGACACCACAGTGGAGATCCGGCATAGAATCGTCCTTGGCAACCGCTGCTACTTCGGCTTGTCCTAACAACTGGGGTCAAAACTCCTCACTCGAAAGACCAAAGTCATGCTTTACAAAACGCTCATTCTGCCAGTCTTGCTGTACGGAGCCGAAAGCTGGACGATAAGCAGGACAGCGGAGCTGATTTTGGGTTCTTTCGAAAGAAAAATTCTGCGCCGGATATTTGGTCCTGTCTGTGAGGAAGGTGAATGGAGAAGAAGACACAACCGCGAACTCTACGAGCTGTACCAAGATGTGGATGTAGTCCGGAAGGCAAGGATCCGTCGACTACACTGGCTCGGCCACGGACATCAACGCTCCAGCTAAGAGGGTCTTCGACTCCGAGCCTCCTGGTTCGAGAAGAAGAGGAAGACCGAACCTCCGGTATAAAGACCAAGTAAGACATCTTGCTCTTGATAACTGGAAGCAGCATGCCCGGGACCGTCAAGGATGGAAGGCAGCTATAGCTCAGGCTCAGATCCTCCATGGATCGCAGGCCTGATAAGTAAGTAAGTAAGTAAGATGGGTTCTTCGATTGCTGCTTTATCATGGAAAACTAGTAGTAAGACAAGTCGCATTTTACAAGAGTTCTAGACATGAGCTAGAGCCAGCAGATGCATTTAAACATATTAAATGGAAACCGTTGCCATTGGATGGATTCGTCTACATCTTTAATAGTACGAACCAGAAATATTTAGCACGTTGAGTGGTGAAATTGAATGACAACTTCAATCGGAATAAGCCTCGCATTACTATACTATAATACACGACAAATATTTTTTGCCAAAACGGTCAAGTAGAATTGAGAATTTGAGCCACTGTTAGAAAAAACTTCTGTGTTTCCATCTAATGTCCAAGTTTTAAGACCAATTTTAATCCTCGAAGGCTTCAGGTTAGGTTTAGTGAATGGGTGCCCCACTGACTAAGGCTCACTTAGACTACGAGGAGTCCATTGCGCTTAGATAATTTTTAACCCGTAGAAACCGAAATATTTTCCGTAGGGCTGAACCACTTAGACGCGGGTAGAAATCGGAGTAGTTTGTTCAACCCAATGTTACTTACCTCTTCCAGTCCCGAAAGAAAGTGACTTCCAGCCCCAGAAGGACCAGAGCCAAGCTTCTCTCAATCACCCATGCTGTGTGTGATTGATTTTTCACACATTTGAAAGGGACCTTCAGTTTAATGCCGATTCCGAACGGCATGAGTCGGGAAGCTTTTTCATGGCAGGTGTACTACGGGAGGGACGTCGCGAAATAAACATTCATGTTCATGACATGAGATCATACTACGCGTAATTACACAACTTAGAACTAAGTAAGTTTTCAGCAAAATCGGTCCGTTTTGTTAGGAAATAAATATAATTACAAAATAGTAAAGAAAAGTGAACAATACGCGGTGTTATCAAGCGGTCCTTCATCTAAGTAGTGGTCGGGTAAGCAAACGCACACTCGTGAGTGTGCATTACCCAACGAGCAATTATTAAACGGACGCATATCAAGAGTAATTGGCTGCGAGCATTTTTATTTTCGCTCACGATTACGAGTGTGTGCATTTATAGATGCTCACTCCTGTGCGCCCTTCATATGTTCGTTAAAGAGAACGCACGTTTATGTGCACTCTGTAGGGTGGGTTTTGTTTAACACACATGTGTAGTGCGCGTGCACATGAAGTGAGTTTCTATAAATGCACATACTCGCGTTCGTGAGCCAAAATGAGTTGATTTACTGCTAGGGAGTTGTTTGCAGAATGACGGAACATGGAAACATTTCACTTGAACACATTTTTTTATTTTCCACTTTTATAATATTTCAGTCTAAGATGACTTCATTTTCTATAAAGTCTAAATTAAAAACTTTCAGCAATCGAAATCGCACACGCACGTGAGTAGTTTATGAGCAATAGATTGTTTAATGTGCGCACGACAGAAAATGGGCAGCTTGATGCCAACAACACGCGGTGTTCCTAAGCGGTTCCCCATCTTAGCATTAACAGTGCCCGATGCTAGTTGATCGCGGTGATCGGTCGAGAACCGATATATTACCCACTACCATTATTCGTCTAAGAATCCTACCGCTGCTAATAAAAAGGGCTAATGAACTTGAGACACCCGAACAGATCTTCACAAATTGTAGCTAAGAACTACTTTGATCACGTTAGTTTTCAAAAAAGAAAAAGGGCATCATAATCGGTCCATTCGTTCAGGAGCTACGACGCCACAGACAGATACACAGACACCTCAAACTTATAACATCCATCTTTTTGCGTCCGGGGTTAAAGATGAGAAAATATTGAATTAAATGGATGTGGGCCTTATGGGTCTCCCTTAGACCACACTTTTTTTTATGTTTCGCGCAGGTTCAGAAGTCGTACTCTAATTATATTTTTCACATAACCTAGGCAGAGTGCAGATGGTTTGTATCGCAGATGTTAACTAATCCAGGGGTGGTTGTCCTAGATAGGAATCGAGAGGAACTCGACTGAATTTTCACATTAGTTGTAGTTCTCAGCAAATGTTCCATATGCCTTCATCAGCATTTTCAATCACTTCCCATTGACAGCAGCTATGTTACAAGATTGTTCCCTATAGGAGTTGCATTTCTTGGCTATGAACATGCTTTGAACTACAGACCTTCCGCTCAGTAACACGCTGCTGAATTGCAACAAACTCGACAATGATTGTAGACCACTTACGACAATCTCAAGCAAAAATGACGATGGCCGAATTGTGGTGAGATAGTGAATGCGATGGCAAAGCCAGAATTGATGACCAGGAAGGCTTTGGTGTGTGTATGGTGGGAATGATAGGGAATAATCTACTATGAGCTCCTCCTCTGTGCAAAATTTTGTATTCGAAGCTAAACTTTCAGCAACCGCCCGACTAGTCAACGTAAGTTATTACGTCGGAAAGCTACTGTCACCAGAAACCGCTCGTGCGTCTCCCTTAAGTTCTCCCATACAACTCAACCCTCCATGCAGTCAACAGAACAACTGTGGAACCTTTGCAAACAAGCTCTGAAAATCACTGCTTCTCAAGTTTTGGACTTCAAGGCTCCACCACGAAGAAATAACTAGTTCGTTGACGAGTGCAGGAGGATCCAAACAGCAAAAAAGGAGGCATGTAAAGCCTCGCTACATAGAAGAACAAGAACAGCTCGTGAGCTCTACTAGTTAAAAAGAAGGGAGGACATGAGCTTCTCAGGAGAAAAAAGAAAGAGCTCGAGAACCATGCAACTGAGGATTTGGAGAGGTGTTACTGCAGGCGTGACATTCGGAAGTTTTATCAACAGATAAAGCGAACATGGCAATGTTATAAAGCGCAGACTACTACGAACTATAGAGGAATAAGTCTCCTCAACATCGTCTACTCTCTGCCGTTTTGTGTGAACGCCTAAAGCCTTTTGTAAATAGGTTCATAGGTCCTTATCAGTGTGGATTCAGACAAGGGAAGTCCACCATCGACCAAATCTTCACACTACGGTAGAACCTGGAAAAAACGAATGAATCGGTGTACACCTGACCGATAGTTTTGATGTCAAAAAGGATTTAGGCGGGGCGGTACGCTGTCTTCAACATCGTTTTAGAACTGATTGTGCAAAAATCACTGGCCAATACAAGAGGCACAATTTATTTCAAATCGTCGCAACTCCTTACATGCGATCACAGCGAGATGTCAATGAGGCGTCTACGAGTATTGAGCGGAGGCAGCGAAAATTGGTTTGGCAGTAAATGAGGGCAAAACTAAATATATGCTGTCATCAAAAAAGGACGCTCACCTTCGACGTCTTGGTCAGAACGTTGGTATTGGCAGATATGAGTTTGGGGTATGTAGTTAAGGACCTTGTCTCCGTAGTGACCTGGAACAACGACATCAGTTCGGAAATCAAACGCAGAATCACTCTTGCCAATCGCTGTTTCTTTGGGCTCAGGAGGCATTTGGGTAATAGAGCCCTCTCCCGAACGAAATAAATGACTCTGTATAAGACTCTTATCATCTCGGCCCTGCTGTACGGCCCAGAAGCATGGACACAATCAAAAGCGGATGAGGAAGTCCTTGGCCGTTTCGAAAGAAGGATTTTGCGTGTGATTTTCGGTCCTATGAACTCAGACGAGGGACGGCAGAAAAGAGTCAATCACGAGGCCATGTAGAGCCAATGGACACCACAGCTCCAGCCTTAAGAGTCTTTGAATCTAACCCCGAGGGACCATTAAACAGGGGACAGCCGCAATTAAGATGGCGCACACATGTGGAAGGGGACCATAGCCAACTGGGTGTGCGGCAATGGAAAAGGCTGGCATGTTGGTTGAAGCCCAGGTTCAGCCCTAACTGTAGCGCCCGATAAGAAGAAAAAGAAGAAGTCAACATTACGAAAACCTTGTGTCGAAAATCGGGATCCTTCACATGGCGCCATTTTTTTTTTGTCCCAAAATGTACATATGTTCGTAAAAAAAAAATTCAAAGAATCCACGGTTTTCGTAAACCGTCTACTTCTAATCAATCCTCCGTGTAACTCAATTCCAATTCCTATAAATTAATTTAAATAAATGAAAAAGGATGTCTTCCCGACATCACCAGGAAGCTGTATAACTTCCTGATTTAGTTTGACTCCAAAGCCAAACATCTACATTCATCTGAATAAAAAAAAAATAAAAATAAATAAATTCCTTCAATTGATTGAATTCTATTCTTCTCTCCACTTCCGTATACCCAAATGCAAATTGATAAAGGAGCAAAATAAAACAGAAATGAAGTAAAACACCGAATATAACGAACGTCATCTAATCCTGTGTACCGGCAGTTCGAAATCTCCTTCATCTCCATCGACGACGGCAACAAAAGAAGAAAGCAGGAAGTGTACTCGCGCTCTACATAATCCCTTGTATTTCGAACACCATTCCCGGAAAGCCATTATAATTTCCTTATTTGTTTTTTCTTTGCAACCTTCTTCTTTTAGTCTTGGAATTTTTATTGATTAAATAATCGATATTGCGCGGCATTAATACAAGTGACGGAAACCAAAGATACTGAGATCCTTTACTATGTAACAATCTGTTACAATGCATACTATCACATACGTACATACGTTTCATCCTTTGAGTCATCCGTGCAGCTTCGCGTCGTTAAGACGAGCCAAAGGAATGTTGCATAGTGTAGAGTGCAACTTTTATTTTAGAAACTCGATGCAAGGACGAGATGAGTCGAGGCAGCCGTCCCTCTTGTCAGTGAGAGGAATTTCAAGTTTTTTTTTTTTCTTATATCGCTTGGAGTCGAGATAAAAGGAAGAAGAAAAAGTGGTATAACGCGGGATTCTAACACCCATTGCCCACCTACTATCACTTCACTCTATCAGCACCGCCAAATTTATCATCCTTTTCAAAAATCGAGCAGAAAAAGGATGAGTAGCGGAGTAGATCTCATATTCCGGCGAATAAAAAATGTGTCTCCTATCAGCAGTGTGTTTTATGGTATCGACGACTAGTACGTTCTGGTATAGTGCCAGGAGCAGTGGTAAGGAAACAACCTACGCGTATATGTATGCCGGATTTGTGCTTTACTCTCGCCGCGCCATCTGCTTACAATTACAGATTTTGCTTGTACGTGTAATGGCTGCCTGGGGTGAAGAGCCCTTAAAAAAACGATGCGAAGTGGCTCCTTCTAACCCCGGGTAGTGTCACCCGCCAATTTAAACTCGAGCAACTATCTCAACTGCCTTCTAAGTCTTTCCATCTCTTGCGTACTGGGTTTTCCATTTTTTTTTTCTAATCTCTCCGCACTCAAAAAAGCAGGAAGAAAAAGAAAAGAAAAAATGGACATGTAGTAGACGGAGAACTTTTAAATTTCATAATCGGGAAATTCTTCTTTTCCGTCACAGGATACCGCCATCTTAACACCCACTATTGCCTCTACTGCTACTCGCGCCCCTCGACAACCATCTAATACTAGTCGTCAGTGCTTAGTTTTTCTGTACTGCCAAATGCTACCCCTGAAAATACCATTTCAAAAACTTACCACCAACCGTGCCGGGTGGTGGCGATGGTGGGCGGAAGGATAGAAAAGCTTGTTAGCTGTATGAATGCGACAATTCTCCATGTTCTTGGTTTTTTTTTTTCAGTTTTTGGTCTCTCCTTTCGACTCAATCAGGCAAACCCTGTTCGTAGTGGTAATGGTGGTGGTAGATTTCCCGATTTTCTACGATCCGCCACGCAACCTACCCAACCCACTTTTCATCTTTAGTTCTGGCTCTTATGAGTTAGAAAGTAAAAAAATCTTTTTTTGTGACGATAGAAAGCAGCGCAGTTCTTCTCTGTTTTTTTAAGTTTTCGATTTTTTTTTTCGTTTTTTTTTGGAAGTTCGCGCGCCGCGTTTTGATGGCGCCCAAAACTTTTCTCCACGAACACAATCATCTTTTCTCGCGATAGCACGAGAACTGGCAAAAAATAGTAAAAACGAAAAAAAAAAAAAACAAAAAAAAGGAAAATAAATCCTTCTTCCTACCACCTCATCGCTGTGGCACTTTCGCTACTTGCTGCCACCCTTGCCGTTGCCATCATCGTCGAGGCCCCCACCATGCGATTACACCCAAACCAGGACGACTCACTGCCAGTGCCATTACTGCCATCTCTAATGGCACACAGTACCAGTATGTGATGGTGTACAGTTACGGATTCGCGATGCTATAAAAATATTTTCCATTTCCTTCATTTCACGTATTTTATTTATTTTCCTTTAAATTTCTATTCCTTTTTTCGGTTTGGGTTTGGTTAGGTTTGCTGCTCTTCTCGCCCATTTCTATGCTCTCATTTGAGGCGCGATGCCCTTCGCCTTGCCCTCGCTCATTTCATTTTCTTCTTTTTCCTTTTTTCCAGTTTTTCCGGTTTTTTTTTTTTTTTGTATCTTCGTTTTTCTATTCTCACTAAATTTTTACTTAACTCCGTATCGCAAAGTTCTTCCCCGGAATTCTTTCCACTACACAGGCTCTTTGGAGGATTGGGGATGATGATGTTGGAAACCCTTCAAATTGTAAGAAGGGGGCCCATGTAGTTGTGGAAGGGAAGTGAAATAAATAAAAAGCAAAAACAAAAAAAAACGAAGAAAATTCAAAAGAAAACTAAAGGAAAAATGTTCATCTCCGCTTTTATTGTGTGTGCGAGTCGCGAATGCTACTTTTATCGAGCCACGACGGGAGCGGGGTTCTGGAACTAGGTTTTTGGGGGTGGGTTTTGGAATTTTTAGTGCGAATCTCTAACGAAATATCTAACAACAGGGTGCCAATTGTGCCCCGAGAGAAAAGGACTTTTGGGGCACAAAAGATGGTTGAGGGGCTGAGATGAATGGCAATACCAGTAGCCGGTTTTATAGTTTCCTTAATTTACTGCCTACGCGTTGTTGCTCTTTAACCTCCCCGTTTTCCACCCTTTTGTTTTCTTTTTCAGATATTTCTCCGAACAATTGCAAACTTATATACACAGATACATTGTATCTTGTTTTGGGAACTTAGCAAAACGAATTTCGGGTTATTGGTTTCTTCCTTGCCGGGCGGCTGATGGTGAAGAATAGGTGATACATATACATAGTTGAAAGTGGGTTTTCTATGAAGACGTATGTTATGAAGATGAATTGATGCAGACCACTCACTACTTCACTGATTCTGCATTACCCCAATACATTATCTTTCCCAAATGCACTGTACGTGGTGTGGCAATTAAGTTCCGGGAATTTGTAAACAAACTTACGTACTTACTTATATGTCGCTACAGTTCGGGGTGAACCAAGGCCTTAACCAACAAGCCTCTCCAGCCGGCACGATCTTCGGCCAACTGCTTCCAGTTGATTTTATTTGTCGTTCTCTCGTGCATCGTCCCACGGGGTTGGAGTCGAAGCTCCTAGGGCCGGAACGGTGATGTCGATTCGCTCTACATGGCCCAGTCATCTAAGACGTTGGATCCGAAGGCGTCTAACTAGGCCGATATCGCTGTACAGTCCGTACTGTTCTTGATTGAATCTTCTCCACTCTACGTTTACACGGGATTTTCCTCTCCAACCGCCCAGACCTTAACGAAGTTAAGATTGCTATATCGAAGCTCAAGTCGAATAAAGCTGCTGACGCAGACGGACTGTCTGCTGAGCTCTTCAAGGCAGCTGGGGATGACCTGGTTAGGAGCACGTACCAGCTCACCTGTAAGATATGGTCGGAGGAAAGCATGCCCGAGGAATGGAGTCTCAGAATCGTATGCCCGATCCACGAGAAAGGAGACCCCTCTGATTGCGCCAACTACAAAGGAATTAGTCTCCTTAACATCGCCAACAAAATCTTCTCTGCCGTTTTGTGTGAAGCCTTTTGTGAATAAACTGATAGGTCCCATCAGTGCGGATTCAGGCCAGGGAAGTCTACCATCGACCAAATCTTCACACTACGGCAGATCCTGGAAAAAACCAAAAAAAAAAACGCATACGACAGCGTAATTAGAGACGCCTTTGACCTTTGACATACCTGCTAAACTCGTCAGATTATGCAGGATGACATCTTGGCCAGAACGTTTGTATTGGCAGATATAAGTTCGAGGTAGTTAAGGACTTCGTCTACCTTGGCTCCGCAGTGACCTGGAACAACGACATCAGTTCCGAAATCAAACGCAGAATCACCCTTTGCCAATGGCTGTTTCTTTGGGCTCAGGAAGCAATTGAGTAATAGAGCCCTCTCCCGAAACACAAAGTTGACTCTATATAAGACCCCTATCATCCCGTTCCTCTTGTACGGCGCAGAAGCATGGACACTATCAAAAGCGGATGAAGAGGCTCTTGGGCGTTTCGAGGGGAAAATTCTGCGTGAAATCTTTGGTCCCGTTTGTGTAAACAGAGAGTGGAGGAGGAGATTCAACCAAGAACTTTACGGGCTGTACAGCGACATCGGCCTGGTTAGTCGTATTCGGATCGAACGTCCAAGATGGCTAGGCCATGTAGAGCGAATGGACATCAACGCTCCGGCCCGAAGAGTCTTCGACTCCAAACCCAAGGGATGACGCAGCAGAGGACGACCGCATTTAAGGTGGCGCGCACAGGTGGAAAGGGACCTCAACCAACTGGGTGTGCGGCACTGGAAGCGGCTGGCCAAGGATCGTGCCGGCTGGAGAGGCTTTTTGGTTGAGGCCTTGGTTCACCCCGAACTGTAGCGCCATCAAAGTAAGTAAGTGACGTAGCTTTAACAATATGGCCGCCATCAGCTGTCGAAGTTCAGAAGGCCCTATTGGAAGACTCATTATATCACTGACATCGACTTTACCAGAGCTATTATTAATGGCCACTCCTCTATCCTGAGCGACAGGATAATTTTAATAAAAAACTCCGACCACATTGAACTCACTACAATTTTTGAGAGAAAATTTAGAATAACATACCCAGAAAGGCCAAAAACTAAGAATGGGTTGGGTAGCAGAGTCTTATGTAAGTAATTAAACCTCAATCGGTCCCTAAAACTACGGGACCATTGCAGTGTCTTCCAAGCGCAGCTGTTAGTAATAAAGGAAGCCCTGTCTTGGCTTAAGTGGAACGTAATATCTGCAAAAGGTATTCGGATCTTCACCGATAGCCAATCTGCAGTGAAAGTGCTTGAGTCTTACGCTTACACAGCAAAAGCAAACCTCGACTGCTGCATATCTCTTAAAGAGATGACTGAACAGATTAATATACTCGTATTATGGGTACCAGGACACAGCGACATTTCAGGATATGAAAGGGCTGACATGCTCGCCAGACAGGGAAATACGCAACAAACAATTATGGCACATGAAGGAATTAGCAGCCATTAAGCTAAAACTAACCAGTCAGGCAATGGCCGAGACGAACCTGAGAAGGACCCAAAGGCATACCTGTCTAACTACCAGGCAAATCTGGCCACAACTTGACCGACAGCGAACCAAGGGACTAATCTCCCTAAAGTGAACCGACATCCACAGAATTCTTGGTGTCATTGCGCAAAGCCTAGAGCAAGTTTCGGACAAATTTTGTAAGAGCTGTAAAGACAAAGAGGACGAATCCCTTCAGAACTTGCTTTGCGCTTGTCAGGCCCTCTGCCAAAGCAGGGAATGATAGCTAGGATCTTACTTCATTATTGATTTGACTGATTTTCAGCAGATAAGTATAACCGGAAGATCGGTAAATACGTAAGAAGCATAAAATGGTTCCATGAATAGGGTATTGCCCCTCTTCTGGCAACATAAAGGACCTCTCTGGCCCAAGTCTATCGTCCCCTTTGTGAAGGCTACGGACTACCCACCAACTTTCCTGCCTAACAAAAAGGACATAGAAATCCTTTGAGCGAAAAACTGCCTAATTCCACCTTTTGCACGAATTTCGAGCTTTAGCATGGAAAAGATAGACTTTATTCAGTACTCAACTTAGTTGCAGATTCTTCTATTTTTCTATTAATTGAATTCTCAGTACTGTACTGTGCGTATCCCTGTCAGCCTGTCAGCCTGAGCCACTAGATTCCATTTAAAACCTTTAAAGAGTTCCTTACCCTCGCGACGCCATTAATTACTTACTTATGAGGCCAGCTATCCATGGAGGATCTGAGCCTGAGCTATAGCAGCCTTCCATCCTTGACGGTCTCGGGCACGCTGCTTCCAGTTACCAAGACCAAGATGTCTTACATCCGCGATTACTTGGTCTTTATACCGGAAGTTCGTTTTTTCTCCTCACTTCTTCTGGCTCGGTACTCTTCTTGCGCTGCCCTGGTTTTCCTCTGCAGCGCTTTTGGTATCCCTCGTCGGTTGCTGCCCTTTTCTGCTCACACTCGCCATCATACCACGGGTTTCTTGTCGGGGGTGGTAGGTACCCTAAGGTGGTTTCGGCTGCTTCCTGAATGGCTGAGCGGCAATGCAGCCACATATTATTGGCATTTGCGTTCGACGTAGGCATACCGTAGAGTCTTTCGCTCAGCTGCTCCCTGTAGACTCTGGTAGCCTCCGGTGTGCTCAGGCGCCCAATATCGAACCTCCTCCTGATGGGCTGGTGCAGCTTTCTGATATTGGAGAGTCGAGCTCTGAATCTTGCTGCTACGAGGAAATGGCCAGAGTGGACATTTGCCCCTCTGAATGTTCGCACATCCAGGATGTTTGACGAGTGCCTTGCGTCAATGAGCACATTTGGTTGGCGGTTCGACCGTCCGGAGATCGTTGTCGTCGTCGAGTATTCGTCCGTGTATCCGAGGCATCTTGCTCATTCATAACTTATAGGTTTTTTGTGTGGGCGGATTGTTAGCCCGCCGGACAACCGCCATTCTGGTCGGGGTTTTGTCGGTGCATACGTTTGTTCACCTCCCAACGGTTGTTGAAGAGGCTATCCAGAGGGCACCGCGAGGAGGTCGTATGTCAACTTGACCCGGGCATTTAACCACGGATCGTTGCTGGCATCTCATGCCCATGCCCTCTCGCGACGCCATTCTTTCTTTTGGTGGCGTTACAGCCCATGAAGGACCAAAGCCAAGCTTCTCCTCAATCACCCATGGTGTGAGTGATTTATTTTTCCCACAGGTGAGAGGGACCTACAGTTTAGTGCCGATTCGGATTGGCGTGAGTCGAGAAGCTTTTTCCAGGCAAATTATACTCCCACCGAGGAGGGACGCCGCGAAATAAACATTCGATGGCGTTGGTGTTATCGGGTTCCGAACTCGCTCATCGTGCGTCAGAGTCCAACACACTAACTACTTCGCCACGGCGCCCTCGCGACGCCATTAGTATGGCTAAAAAACAAGTTACCCTTATCTACAACAAAGGGCCCAGCCTAACCTCAATATTGCCTTCACAAAATTTATTGATCAAAATTCAAAAATAAATACGTTCAACCCAGTTTCTATTCGCGATAAATCCTCGAAAATATATACAAAGCAACACACACTGTGTCCTATCACTGTGCCTTATCGGCGACAATCAAGTTTAAGTGCACTTCCAAGTCGTTGCAGTTTCACGTTCAGTGTACTCGCTAATCTTTGCGATTAAGCGAAAGATGGAAAAAGGGACGGGAAGAGGGAATGGGAAGAATTTCGAAAATTAACTGCAAAACTGCTGATGAGATAACACTGCATTCGGATGGTAGCCATAGAAAAAATACAACAATTCAGTTGGATTGATTGGAAATGTCACGACTATACTCGTAGGTAAGTGGCTACTGAACCGCCGAGAAGTGGACGAAAGTGGATCAGACCGGTTTGGGAGTTTGAAGAAATTTGGAATCAAGGTAATGTGTTATTGCGTTGCAATGGTCGGGGAAATACCTGTATCTAGTAATAAGTTTACGGCCAGATACATTTTAGAGCTACCGTCGTCTTTTATGGAAAGAGGCTTGAGAAGTGTGTAAAGGGAGGTAGTATGCATATGACAGAGAAGAAATATTCCGACGTCTGTTCTTATGAAAAAAATTAAAACAAATTTGATTTGCCGCTTTGCAAAATCGCTCGTCGCTCAGGGCCAACGTCGCCACCGCCACGCTCAGTCACCCTTCGCTCAATCGCTCAGTCACTCCTCGCTCACTGCGTGGCCGTAGCCTAAGTGCTCTATTCTGACGAGGAACTATTGTAATCGGCAAACTGGTTGACGGCCTAGTATAGTTAATAAAGCTGCACCAGGCCACCAGGAGGAGGTTCGACGTTGCGCGCCTAAGCACACCGGAGGTTACCAGAGTCTACAGGGAGCAGCTGAGCGAAAAACTTTATGGTATGCCTACGTCGAACAAAAATACCAATGGCTGCATTGCAGCTCAGCCATTCAGGAAGTAGCCGAAACCACCTTAGGATACCTACCACCCCCGACAAAAACCCGTGGTATGATGGCGAGTGTGAGCAGAAAAAGGCAGCAACCGACGAGGCGTATAAAAAGGCGCTGCAGAGGAAAACCAGGGCAGCGCAACAAGAGTACTGAGCCAGAAGAAGGGAGGAGAAAAACTACAGCGACAATAGAAAAGAATCTTCGCAGCCTCCCAGCTTAAGAATATCGAGGAGTCTAGGAATAAGCATAAAACACTAGCCTACGAGGGTAATCTTATCACCGACCCGCAGGGAATAGTGGATGTATTTAAGCAGCATTTCCAGAAGCTGCTTAACGAGCATGACCAAGAGAGAGTGGTAGGGACCGAGGAAATCCCAACTCCAGCCGCTGAAGTAGTCCTCCCACCCAGCATCGAAGAAGTCGACACAGCTATTCAGAAGCTGAAGAACAACAACGCCGCAGGCTCAGATGGCTTCCCATCACACACACCACACACACCATCTTTTCATCGATTTCAAAGCCGCATACGACAGCATTTATCGTGAAGAACTTTTGGTGCGATGGCCGAATTCGGGATCCCGGGAAAACTGATCCAGTTGTGTTGCGCCACGCTAAAAAATACGCGATGCACCGTGCAATTCAGTTCTAGGACTTCGGAACCATTTGAAACGGGTCTTCAACCTGGCGCTGGAGCAGATGGTGCGACGGGCAGGCGTCAACAGGGAAGGCACTACCTTCTGCAAGTCCGTCCAGCTGCTAGGATACGCGGATGATATCAACATCATCGCGTGTTCTCGCCGTGAGATTGTGGAAGCATTCACGGCGATTGAAGAACAGGCGAAACGAGTTGGTCCTAAGGTCAATGAGGACAAAACGAAGCACATGCTGTCAAGCAAAAACCAATCCGTCGCTCACCGCCTGGGACAAAACTGCTACAATTTCGAGGTAGTTAAGGAGTGTATCTACCTCGGGGCAAACGTAAATTCCGCAAACGACACCACAATGGAGATCCGGCATAGAATCGCCCTTGGCAACCGCTTCTACTTCGGCTTGTCCAAACAACTTGGGTCAAAACTCCTCACTCGAAAGACCAAAGTCATGCTTTACAAAACGCTCATACTGTCAGTCCTGCGGGTCAGTCAGTCTTAAGCGGGTTTTTATTCGGCTTTTACGTATGCGCAAGCTTAAGCTGACTTTAGTCTATTACGATTAGACTTTAAGAACTTAGTACTAACTCTATCGAACTCACAGTTGAGCCAACTGTGCTACAAGCACATGAGGGCTATATGAAAAGTATCCGCGGGTTTGGCGACTGATGCACTGAACGCCATCATTAAAACAACGGCTGTCACATTTATCACTTCGCGACCCAAATGAAGTAATAGTACAACATGAACAGTGGGAACCGTTCGACGAACTTGCTTCAAACAGAACAAATGTTACGGCCGAAAACATCATGGCCACCGGTCTTTGGGATTTGAGTTGCATCATTCTCACCGAGTATTTGTAGAAAGAAAGGGCAATCA
This sequence comes from Eumerus sabulonum, assembly GCA_951905685.1. NCBI lineage: Eukaryota > Metazoa > Arthropoda > Insecta > Diptera > Syrphidae > Eumerus > Eumerus sabulonum. Next base: position 109,907,692 of record OX645062.1, on the reverse strand, counting down.
TGAGATTCCAGTGTGTTAACTATTAAGCCATTTATCCGACTTGACTTTCTGGCAATGTTGCATATAGTTGAGAAATTTCTTTTTATTTTGTGTTAATTATTAATAAGTGTGTCGCTGCAACACACTTAAGGTGTCGTTAGAGTTTTTATTTATGACACGCAATAGAACGTTTTTCAGTTTTAACACTATAAGTGTCTCAATTTCAAGGATCAAACGTGTTAAGTGATAGATTTAATCGTAAAGTGTGTCGAAAGACACACTTGCTGCGTCTCGTTTAACACATTAGCATTTGCACTGAATTTTATCTTGCCCTGATACTGTAACGCGACGACGTTTTTCCGAAACGATTCTATGTTGTCGGTACTATTGACTGATCCTTTGGAAAGCAATTAATTTTCCGCCATCAAAATTGAATGCAAAGTCTTTTCTGAAAAAATTGTGTTTCTCCTCAGCGGGGTTCTGACAAAACCCCCTGTAGTAAAATTGTCATGAAAAGCTTCTCGAAATTCGCCGTTCGGAACCGGCAATAAACTGTAGGTCCCTTTCACCTATGGGAAAATTAAATCACACACAACATGGGTGATTGAGACAAGCTCGGCTCTGGTCCTTCATGGACTGTAACGCCAACCTACAGACATACATACATCCTTTCCAGGTTCAGTATCCAGCCAGAGCCAATTCTGAAGCCATGGAAACTCGACTGTGAAATTACGACGCAGTAGTATAACGGGCGTTAGTACGTCAGAAGACATGTTCATGAGAAAGGGGTCGCAGGACAATTCTTGCGCAGGCACACCGTTATTCCTATGCGAGTTGTACCAAAAGCCATTTCTCTTCAGGCGAGGTATGGCTTTCACAGGAAACCCTCTGATAAATATATCAAGAGGTGGGAGGTCCATCATAGCATCTAGAGCAGCGCCTGGCGTGCTGGGGAAAGCCCCCGTGCAGCTGAGACAAACTGTTCTTAGGAGTTTGGTGAAAGAGGCAACGACGTGTTTGCGTTTTAGTCTGTTTCACCAGACAACCGATGTATATGAGATTATAGGTCTTAACATTGCCGTGCAGATCCAGAGGACCTGGATCCAAAACCAAAAGCTCTTTTGCATTGCAAGAAAGCTGACGGCGCTTTGGTGGTTTGTGACTCAACTTGCCTTGACCAGAGATGTTTGCTATCTTAGATGACTCCTAGATACTTAGCCTACTCGAATATTGGGATGGAAGTGCCTTTTAGTACCGGCTGAGTCATACATATTAGTATTTTTCCTCCTTCTCGTGAAGAGAACCACATCGGTCTTAAGGGGATTGACCGATAGCCCATTTCTGGTACACCAATCATCGTTTACATTTAGCGCCGCCTGTGCTTTGAGACGGACAGCCGTTAAGCATGAGCCGACAGAAAGAACGGCGACATTATCCGCATAGGCCTGGTCACAGATTCCAGAGGCATTGAGAGCATCAAGCAGACATTGAGACCACCATGCACCATAATAGCGGAGACGGCCTCTGCATACACCTGATTTGACACATTGGTCGAGGCCTGCATCAGCGGTCAAAGTCCTGTGCACAAGCATTGCTTTGATCCACAAGACCAGTGGTTATCAAAAGCTCCCTCAATGTCGATGAAGATTCAATTCTCCCGACTAGGTTCTGAAGCGCAGTCTAGCAGGATTTTCTGCGCTGAAAAGCATGTTGCATCTCCAAAAGAGGATGCATTCGAAGGGCAACTTTGCGCACGTGCGCAGTCTCTCCATGCTTTTCAGCAGGAAGGATGTTAGACCAATTGGTCTGAAGCTCTTGGCAAGTGAGTAGTCCTCTTTTCCTATTTTGGGAATGAAGACCACTTTCACTGTGCGCCAAGGAATGGGTATGTGAGCAAGTGCTAGAATAGGCAGTGAAAATTATTTTCAAAGTAGGAAGTAGCTGCCTTATACCTTGGCAGTACTTAGACACCCCGCCTACTCAATTGTCTGTGCACCTGAGTACTCGGCTGATTGATGAACATTCTGATTTCGAACTTTCCCCTTGTTCGTATAACACATACGGTGTAATTAAGGTTGCCTTGACACCATGCGTACTATTGATGACTAGTACATACAAATTAAGGATCAGTCCTTTAAGCAGTAAACTAGGAAAAAAAAGGGAAGAACAAAATCGTGCTCGAAATGAGAGAATAAAAAAAATAGAACAAAAACCTTAAAACACATGAGGCCAGGAAAACCGAGGGCACACTCGAGAGCATTGTAAAAATACAATACTAGGTGTCTGGGTGTCCGTATATACAGTACGTACATATGTATGTCATTGCTTTGTGGTTCGGGATTAAAGTTAAAAACGAAATTACCCCATAAATCCGATTGTAAAATAACAAAAGGCTAGCGGCAGGCCAACAACAGCGTCAGCGTCAGCATCAACAACAGCAGCATCGGTAGTATCATTCGGATCACCTAACCAAATAAGCAATTCCTGACCCCAAGTCGCCTCGCATCCCAAGCCACCTACTCCAATAAACGAGTAAAGTAGGCAAAAATAAAAAGGATGGACTCGTTGTAATTCAAATGAATGGCAATATGAGAAGAAAGGAGAGAAAGGGTGTTGTGAAACAAAAGTAAAGTAAAACAAAAGGGGAAAAGTGGGCATGGAGGGTGGCATGCTTGGGGTAGAAAAAAAAAACGCTTTTCGCCTATCTTCAACACTACTGCGATGCCACCGCAACACATTACATTATCATCATTTTCTGACTTCTTGTTTTTTGTGTGTTGCAGTCATTTTTTTCTCTATGGATTTTTCGAAGGACCTACTCCATCACCCCATGGCCCACAATACCTCAACACACAACACACTGTACACAACATCCTCCTCCGCGTTACACATTAAAACTTGTGTGATATGCCCTTTTTCTGTTCTCTCCGAGTCGTTGTTCTCATTTCTCATTTAGTTTCACATAATAATGATAATAATAATAACACAACAAAATCATGTATAGGTAGTGCCTTTGCTATCATCGTCATTGCTAAAGAACGGCCTTAAAATTCAGGCACACAGGCTACGGCTGAGAGGTTCTATGAAAGAGCCGAACGTGTGCAAGGGAGAAGGAGCGGATATTAAAAAAATAATAACATTTAACACACTGGTACAGTGAGAAGTCAAAGGCGGCAAACATGAGCGCTGAGCGCGGGTGGCAGGACAATGTGCACAGAAAAGGACGAGTGAGCACTCAACAAAAGCACAAAAAAAAAAAAAAAAGAAATCGCAGCCAGTAAGCGCGGACGAAGAGGAACAACCAACAACAAAAAAAGATAAGCGAATTCCCTAATAATTTTCGGTGATGCGCAAAAATTTACCCAAAAGCAGTATAAAACGAATATATACCGCGCCCGAAATGAGGGATTTAGGGGGTGGCAATGTGGTCTACTATGTGCCGAGGATGATGGCCCTTTTTAACTTCTACCTAGGGTAGAGAGCCAAACAACAAGCGCTCGCTCTATACCTTAACGGACACTATTTTTTATTTTTATTGCCCTCAACCTCTATTCCTTTCGGTTGTTTTCTCTCTTCTCCTCGCTTTTCTTTTAGATGTATTAGTGACTTTAGAAAAATAACCAAACATCCGCCGTCATACATATAGTAGGTGGGTGGCAGGCGCGAGGATTGTAACTTACCCCCATACTTCGAGTACATCCATCTATGTTTTTATTTCATCCGTTTTAATATACGATACGTCTCTGTGCGTTCTCCCTATGAGGGCTGTTTGGTTTGGTTTTTTTTTTTTTTTTTTGTTTGCGGGTTGGGGGGCGGAAGATGTGGATTTTTCATTTTGGCGTACGTAAATGGTTTAGATAACTTCCACTACTTACACACGAAAACAAAGTAAAACGAGAAATGTAGGACGTGCACCCACAAAAGGGGTGACCTGATCATATCGTCCACTAAATCCATCGTATCCATCCAACAGCGCCAGCATTTTATCATTTCCGCTTGCTCCCCAAATGCTTAATCAGTACATACATACATACATATGTATATCCATGTTTTCATGCCTACGTACGTATGTATGTACATATGTACTTTCATTTTCTTCCTTTTTTCGTGTGTTTTTCGGTTTTTTTTTAATATCCTGCAGGAAAGGTGGTCCCCTCTAATCATCGTTGATTATCCTTGGTCCAATAGGTTCGTCGTTAAAAGCAAATCATACCATACGTACTCGTACATACATATGTATATATGTATCTTCATTCGCGAGTGTAATTTGTAGATTTTTTTGTATTTGGATTAAAAAACAAACTCCGAATGCCAGAGTGATAAATATTATTGTTTTGTTTGGTCAGAAAGGAAACAGGATATAGATTCATTGGTTGATTATAGATTCGCTTTTCCTCATGTCGCCCCCTTCTTGTTATTTGTTTTTGATTTGGGGTTCACTAGACAGACGGGTTAATGGTGAACGTACCAATTTTAGGCTGTAATTTTGGACTTACTCATTACTAGTTGGATGCTTTTTTGCTCCTTGTTTTTTCGGTTACGCACAATTTGAATTTTGTTAGCTGCCGGGACATGGAAGCATTGTATATGTGGACGGCAGGAAACAGAGTTTGAATATTTATTTAGGATTTTTTCAGAGGTAGAGAGTGATTTATTGGTCTGACTTACAGGGCGACGTTGAAAAAGGCACAACTTACTCTTGACGTTAAAATCCGTTCGATGCAAAATAAGAAATTATTTCTACCAATCTCTATAGTAGAAGTGGCTACAAACCATTCTACTCTGACGCCCACATCAAGAGCTGGCAAATCATGAGCTTTAGTTTATAATACAAAATGAATGACACAATCAAGTGCTAGTTGAGATCTAATTGTACCTTCACTTGCCTTAATAGCTAAATAAGTCTTCCTAATTCTAACGACAATAGAGTGGAATTGTTGGACCATTATGGGATAGGCTCTTTTTAAGATTAACTAAATGCATTTGAGAGAGCGTGAGAGCACCGTGGCGCAGTCTGTACTGTGTTGGCCTCTGACGCCGATGACACGGGATCCAATCCCGACACAGCCATGCCATCGAACGTGTCTTTCACGGTGTTTCTCCTCAGCAGGATTCTGACAGAACCCTCTCTAGTAAAATTTTCATGGAAAGCTTCTCGAAATTCTCCGTTCGGAAACGGCAATAAACTGTAGGTCCCTTTCACCTATGGGAAAATGAAATCACACACAACATGGGTGATTGAGAGAAGCTCGGCTCAGGTTCTTCATGGACTGTAACGCCAACATACATACATACAAATGCATTTTTCTACATTTTACATATTGAGATCATTTTATTAAAATCATTCTTATAACTATCTTACGTTAGACAAAGTAACTATCTTACTTTCCTACTTAGGTGGCGCTACAGTCCGTGGTGAACCTGGGCCTCCACCAACAAGCGTCTCCAGCTGGCACGGTCTTTCGCCAGCAAAGTTGGTTAAGGTTTCCTTTCACCTGCGTGCGCCACGGTAGATGCGGCCGGCCTCTGCCGCGCCATCCTTCCAGGGTAGATTCGAAGACTATTCGACTCTTCTTATTCTTAACGGGCGCTACAGTTCGGGGTGAACCTGGGCCTCAACCAACATGCCCCTCCAACTAGCACGATCTTTTGCTAAGCTTTTCCATTGCCGCACACCCAGTTAGCTGAGGTCCCCTTCCACCTGTGTGCGCCATCTTAAGTGCGGCCGTCCCCTGCTTCTTCGTCCCTCGGGGTTGGATTCAAAGACTCTCCGGGCTGGAGCTGTGGTGCCCATTCGCTCTACATGGCCCAGCCATCTTAGGCGTTGAATACGTAGACGCCGTAGTCTGACGAGTTTAGCAGGTATGTCGAAGATTGACATAGCGTTGTATATGTATGTATGTATGTTGGCGTTACAGTCCATGAAGGACCTGGGCCGAGCTTCTTTCAATCACCCATGTTGTGTGTGATTTCATTTTCCCATAGGTGAAAGGGACCTACAGTTTATTGCCGGTTCCGAACGGCGAATTTCGGGAAGCTTTTCATGACAATTTTACTACAGGGGGTTTTGTCAGAGTCCCGCTGAGGAGCGGGACGCATACGACAGCGTAATTAGAGACGAGCGTTGTATAGCTCGTCTCTAATTACGCTGTCGTATGCGGCTTTGAAGTCGACAAATAAGTGGTGAGTGTCGACTTGAAATTCATTGGTTTTTTCCAGGATCTGCCGTAGTGTGAAGATTTGGTCGATGGTGGACTTTCCTGGACTGAATCCACACTGATAAGGACCTATCAGCTTATTTACAAAAGGCTTCAGACGTTCACTCAAAACGGCAGAGAAGATTTTGTAGGCGATGTTAATGAGACTTATTCCTCTCTAGTTTGCGCAATCAGAGGAGTCTCATTTCTTGTGGATCGGGCATACGATGCTGAGATTCCATTCCTCGGGCATGCTTTCCTCTGACCATATCTTACAGATGAGCTGGTGCACGCTCCTAACCAAGTCATCCCCAGCTGCCTTGAAGAGCTCAGCAGACAGTTCGTCTGCGCCAGCAGCTTTATTCGACTTGAGTTTCGATATGGCAGTCTTTAATTCGTCGAGTTCAGGGGGAAGGAATTCTCTGTGGTCTTCGTCGATTAGAAATTGATTATTCTGCCTGACAGCGGTATATTGACTAACATTGCCATTATACAGTCTGCAGAAGTGGTTTTTGCATATTCTCGGCACCGACTGCGATTCTACTACTAGGTGTCCGTTCTCATCCCTGCAGACTATTCGAAACGGAGCTGTATTTTCCATTCGCTCTACATGGCCTAGCCACCTTAGACGCTGTATCCGTAGACCAGGCCGATGTCGCTGTATAACCCGTACAGTTCTTCGTTAAATCTTCTCCCCCATACACCGTTTGAACAAACGGGACTGTAGATAGTACGCAGAATTTCCCTCTCGAAATTACCAAGAGCATCTTCATCAGCTTTTCTTAAGGTCCAAGCCTCTGCGCCGTAAAGGAGAACTGGGATGATACAGCGGTTGGCATTCCTGGGTCTTCTCTAAGATCTGCTGCAGTGTGAATATCTGGTCTATTGTGGATTTACCTTGCCTGAAACCACACTAATAAGAACCTATCAGATTATCTACAACGGGTTTCAGGCGTTCACACAGTACGGCAGAGAAGATCTTATATGCGATGTTAAGGAGACTTATTCCCCTATAGTTGGCGCAGTTATAGGGGTCTCCTTTCTTATGGACCGGGCAAACGATGCTGAGATTCCATTCGTCGGGCATGCTTTCCTCCGACCATACCTTGCAAATGAGATGGTGAATGCTCCTTACCAGCTCATCTCCAGCCGTCTTAAAAAGCTCAGCAGACGGGCCATCTGCGCCCGCGGCTTAATTGAACTTAAGTCTTTAAGTCTTTATGTGACTGGACGGAATTCTCTTACATCTTACATCGTTCTGCCTGACAGCGATATCTTGTCTGTCATCCCCGTTATACAGTCTTCAGAAGTGGTCCTGCCAAATACTCAGCATCGCCTGTGATTCCGCTACCAGTTCTTCATTTTCATCCCCGCAAGCCGCTCTGGCTTTGTAGCCACGGCATGTTCGTTTTACCTTATTGTAAAACGTCATTCCCGCGGAAGTATCTCCCCATTTCCTCGATCTCACGCTTCCCGTGTTCTCTCTTCCTTCTTCTGAGAAGCGTGTGTTCCTCTCTTCTCTTCTGCTCAAAGATTTCGCGAGCAGATCTCGTCCGTGGTTCCAGAGTGGTTTTATATGCTTCTTGTTTTGCTGCATGGGCTTGTTCCCATTGTTTATCAAACCAGGGGAAGGTTCGTACGTCGAGAATACTGGAGGAGTGTTTGGCTTCGATCGCTATATGATCAATCTGGTTGGTGGTCGATTGATCAGGAGACCGTCAGGTACCCTTGTGGATAATGAGATGGTGGAACCGTGTGCTTCCTACAAGGGGGTTTCGCCCTAACCGAAGCTGGTGTTTGCCATGTTAAACACGACCAGCTCTGTTTGCTCGCCCCCTCCCTCCTGAAAAGACACTTAAATACCCCATTACCTTACTTACCCTATGCGGGCACTCTATATTTACCTTTCGACAACTTAACATCTTTAGGAAAATATTGACAAACATTATACTTCGGGGTTAACCTGGGCCGCAATCAAAAAGCCTATCCAGCTAGGACCATCTTTTGCTAGCTGTTTCCAATGCCTCACGCCCAGTTGGTTGGGGCCCATTTCCACCTGTGTGCGCCAACGTCCTCTGCAACGTCGTCCTTCCGAGTTGGAGTAAAAGGCTCTTCGGGCCGAAGGTGTACTGTCCATTCGCTCTACATGGCCTAGCCATCTAAGACGTTGGATACGTAGACGTCGTACTAGGCCGATATCGCTGTACAGTCCGAAGAGTTCGTGGTTATATCTTCTCTTCCACTCTCCATCAACACAAACGGGACCGAAGATTGCACGCAAAATTTTCCTATCGAAACGACCTAGGGCCTCTTCATCCACTTTTGATAATGTCAAAAGCTCCGCGCCATAGAGGAGGACCGGAATGATTAAGGTTTTATAGAGGTTCACCTTAGTTTGCCCCTTGAGCCCGAAGAAACAGCGATTGGCAAGAGTTATTCTGCATCTAATATCAGCGCTGGTGTCATTGCTGCTTGTTACCAGTGAGGCAAGGTAGACAAGATCTTTGACTACATCAAAGTCATTGCTGCCAATAGTGACGTTTTGGCCAAGACGTCGGTATTGTGCGTCTTTCTTTAATGACAGCATATATTTGGTTTTTCCCTCGTTTACTTTCAGACTCAATTTAGCCGCTTCTGCTTCAATGCTCACAAAAGCTTCATTGATGTCTCACAGCGTTTTCCAATCACGTCAATATCATCACCGTATGCGGTATGCGAGCAATCGTGCAGAGTTGAAGTAAATCGTGTCTCTTGTATGCGCCCCTGAATCCCGCACGATCTTTTCGAGCATGATATTGAAAAAACCAATTGAGCGTCGCACGTCGCCCCGTCTGAATTCGTTTTTGACAGGTCTCGGTTAACTCCTTACCGACCTTAATGGAGCAGCGAGAATTCTGCATTGCCATCCTCCACAGCCTGACGAACTTGGCAGGGACGTCAAATCTACCTTTACCTATCTTAATTAAAATGTATATTTATCTATTGAATATATACTTAAAATATGTATACCATATGCATATGCTTTTGAACTATTTTTTTGTTATCTTACCCTACCTTAACCTAGCCTAGCCTACCCTAACTTATGTAAGTCCGCCATAGGTCTTCGGTGGGCTTTGTCTTGCCTCCGTTCCGTTCCGTGCCTTCTCGATCTCAGCGAGAAACCGTTCTACTGAACCTGAGGCGCTCGGGCTCATAGAGTACGACATCAGCTTCGTAAGGAAGTCGCCGTTCAACAGTATTATGGGCCACATGAAAAATCAGCGGTACCGTCAATCCATTCTAGATCAGTCCACATTGGTCTAAATAAACGATTGCTTCTGGGGGTACATAACCGTTGAGGGTAGTAAGCCCCAGAGATCAAGTTATTGACCGAAGTCCTTGCCCTTGCAATGTGACCTCGAGTCAGCTTTTTCAGAAAATTATCTATCCGAAAAATCCTTGCCATATTGTATAGGACTTCGTTGGGATAGAGCTTTCAATACGCGGATTCTGGTGTTCTCAATCCGAATCTTTCCCATTAAGCTTGCGCTCACATTTAACCAGATGGGACTTCCACAAGCAATCATGGGCCTGATTAAGACCATGTAGCAGGACCATATACATACATACATATTCCAAATGAAATATTTAAACAAAAACCAAGCTAAATGGCTTCATGCTCAATCCTTTTCATACAAGATTGACTACCTTGTTAGCTCTAATAGAGCGTACGAGAAAGTTACTTATTTACTTACTTAATTAGTGGGCGCTACAACCAACATGCCTCTCCACCTAGCATGATCTTTCACTAGTTTTTTTCAGTAGTGCACGCCCAGTTGGTTGAGGTCCCTTTCCACCTGTGCGCGCTACCTTAGGTGCAGCTGTCGTCTATTTCTCCGTCCCTCGGATTCAAAGGCCCTCCGGGCTGGAGCTCTAGATGGCCTAGCCATCTTAGGCGTTGAATCCGTAGACGCCTGACTAGACTCATGTCCCTGTACAATCCGTACAGTTCGTGATTGAATCTTCTCCTCCAAAACCCGATCTGTATTAATAGGACCGAAAATCGCACGCAGAATCTTTCTCTCGAAACGACCAAGGATTTCTTCATCCCCTTTAGATAAGGTCCATGTTTCTGCGCCGTATAACCCTTATATAAGGTCAACTTGGTCCTACGAGAGAGGGCTCTACTTCTCAATAGCCTCTTGAGCCCAAAGGCTCGTCTGACGAACTTAGCAGGAATGTCAAAAGTAAACATAGCGTTATATAGCTCGTCTCTAATTACGTCGTATGAGGCGGTGGTGGTGAGTGTCGACTTGAAATTCATTGGTTTTCTCCAGGATCTGACATAGTGTGAAGATTTGGTCGATGGTCGACTTTCCTGGACTGAATCCACACTGATAAGCACCTATCAGCTTATTTGCAAAAGGCTTCAGGCGTTCACACAAAACAGCAGAGAAGATTTTGTAGACGATGTTGAGGAGACTCTAAGACTAAGAGGAGACTTGTCGGTGCATGCTCTTAACCAGCTCATCCCCAGCTGCTTTGAAGAGCTCAGAAGACAATCAATCTGTTTTATTCGACTTGAGTTTCGACTTGGCAATCTCAACTTCGTCAGAATTCTATGCGATCTTCATCATTGAGAAATGAATCATTCTGCCTGACGGCGGTATGTTGGCTGTCGTCGCCGTCTAAGGAAGTGGTTTTTCCAAAATCTCAGCTTCGACTGCGATTCTGCTACTAGTTGCCTGTTCTCATCCTTATAGGTCTCCGTTCGGGCTTTATAGCCTTAAAACCTTCGTTAGTCTGTTAATAAAATCGAACGTCGTGCCTGCAGTAGCTCCTCTCTGAGTTTTCAATCTCCCGCCTCTCGTGCTCTTTCTTTTTTCTCTTGAGAGGCTTATGTTCCTCCCTTCTTTTAAGCTCGTAGAGCTCACGAGCCTCTTTCGTTTTTTTTTTGTGCAGTAAGGCTTTGTATGCCTCCTGTTTTTCTGCATGAATCCTTCTACACTCATAATCGAACCAGGTGTTTCGTCGTGATGGAGCTTTAATGCCCAGCATTTCTGTTGCTTTGCTCTTCAGATCTTGTTTGCACAGGCTCCATTGGTGCTCTACTGACTGAGTGAAAAATTGAGGTGTATCGGAGAGCTTAAGGGAGACGCGGTTGGCAAAGGCACTGGCGATATCGGACGACAGTAGCCTTCCGACGTCATAGCTTGGTGTTCTAACTCTACTCCGCGGTCTTCGTGTTATCCGATGACATATCTTGGCTACTCCAAGATAGTAGTCTGAGTCGATGTTCGCTTCTCGGAAAGTACGAACATCAAGAATTGTGGAGGAATATCTAACGTCAATCGCGATATGATCAATCTGTTTGGTGATTGATTGACTGGCGATCGCCAGGTACCAGAACGATGACCTGTTCTGCTTTCTTTAGAAAGCTTAACATTCAAATTTCCTACTATGATTTTGGTATCATAGCTGGGACATTTGGCATACCTTCTGTCTAGGAGATCAAAGAAATCATCTTTGATGGAGTCCGTGGGGGTATGGATACATATGAGGCTGATATTACAAAAGTTTGCCTTGATGCGGATCGTTATGAGGCGTTCACTCACATACTGAAAGCTTAGGACTTTATGCCTTAGTCCATGTCTAACAACAAATCTGCACCCAAATAGTCTCTGTCCTCTCTCCCTATAGCAGTCACCTATGTTGACGACCCCCCTTTTGTACTGTCAAAATATTGCCTTAATAGCGACAGGGGTTTCAGTCTTGGTGAATCCTTTAACCCATTTTGCAAATAGGGTCCCTAATGAGTAATGAGCCCGTATATAACGATGTCCCCTAAAGCCCATGAAGTACATCGACCAGAACCAAACTACCACCAGTCTAAAAACGAGTCTAACAAGCTCCTTAATCGATCATTCCTCATCAACATAACGGCATGTCTATACTTTTCTTCTTTTTTTTTGCCATTTTCCCATCGAAGCCACACCAATGCCCGCTCCTATGTCAATTGATCAACATTCGGCTATTACCACACTCCCATGACCATCACTTAAGCCACCACCACATACCCGTCCCATATGCGTCGCACAAATGCTATTCTTAATCTTAGTCCCCCTGCATTGGAATATTTTCTAGCTACTGTCGTCACCTCGTCACACGTAACCTGATCCACAAGTGTTATGCCTCCCTAAAGGGACAGCACCATTGCGATGTGTGCAATTCATCAAAGTCTGGCAGCAGTATGTCGCCGTCACTCATACAGCTCTCATCGAAAAAATGCTGGTGATCGATATTCCTGACAACGGAAAAAAAGGACGAAAATAAATTCCCTTAAAAAAAAAAAAATAGATACACGAGAGGAGCGGAGGGAGCTCTAGTAACTAAATACCTCTCCATATGCTAATGATCTTAGAAAGGAGTAGGAAAAAAAGTTTCCTTTTCGTCTTGTTGGGTTCCTAATGTGTTTGCTCTTGGGCTTGTAAACTAGTTTGCGTGTGACATAGAGGAGAAGGAGAAAGTATCGCATTTCCATGTACTACATACTGTTCTTCGTCCCTCTTCTGTCTATCGTCTCAGTGGTGGCACTTGTTTCATACTAAACTCAGTTCATGACTAAGACTGTCGAATGCCTCAATCGCCCCTTACTTGTCGACCTTTTAAAGCGAATGTGTAAAGAATGGGGGGTTTGTCCACCCACTCATTCATGCAAAGCCCCAGTATGCCCACTTTCGTCCTTCTCAACATTTTCCTTAAATTCCCCTTCTCCATTCTACTCTCCATCCAAGAAGTAAACGAAGATGTAGAAAGGCGAGCATCCGGTGTGGTAATCAGTCTGGGCGCATTGCAGTAGCAACAGGTGACGACGGCAAACGCTTTTCATCCTTATCACCGTTGGTTCATTTTTAGCTCCAACCCCAAAACTGAAATTGGCCTCAGATCATCACAAAACATACGAAACGTACATTTGTACACACCGCTATACCACGACCGGGCCACGAAGCCGTGCCGTGCTATACCATACCATATACCAGACTTTCACTTGACGTCCTTGTGGGTTAATATACGAAAAACGACAAGAAAAAAAAAGGACCCGAAGAAAGGAAGAAAAGGTTCTGGTTATCTTCAAGCTCCAAGTGGTGGGGGTGAAGAAAGACATCTATTTGTCGGCTACATGCCCGTCGCGACACCGACACATTTGTATACGAAAACGACAACGACGACGACGATGACAGACGATGGCAGAATGAAACACGAAGGATAAGAAGTGAAGAAAGCAGTGCCAGGACTTCCTTAAGTGTTTGGACTTCCGGACTCACACTTGTTCTCTTTTCGACTTATTTCGCCGAGGAATGTGTGTTTTTCCTTTACTTTTCCGGATTCCATAAGGAGGGTGGCCGCAACTCAACCAAATTCAAGAGAAAACGTCCAAGGACGTCGCAAATCCTTTCCCATGCCCACGTCGCGTCCCCTCCCACACCCTGTACGCATATCCATCGCCACGCCGCATCACACTCGTATGTATGTACATAACACTACTTAAGAGGGTATCTTCGATGCTCGACCCGCTTAAGGGATGAATATATTACAGTCTGGGACGTCTTAGCCGCCCAGCATCACCCCATACGCACACTTGTTGTTTCGGTCCATATCCCCATATGTGTATGGTGTGTTTCATCTCCTTTTTGGCAAATTGACACATATGCTTAACGGAGAGATATCTTCCTTGAGATAATATGGAAATTTCGTTTCAGAATCTCGACAAATAAGTTTGTCCGGCTTAACCTGGGACACGAGTATCATGAGTATCGCGCTGTTGCTTGGATGGAAAATATTTTTATTTTTCTTTGGCTTTCGGTCTCGGTGGTCTCATGTCGTGTGTCCTCCGAAAGAGCTGCTAAGTAGTAGCGACGACTGCGGTGGGATTGGGTGCTTGTCGGGCTGTTGAATGTTGTCATTGACTGCTGAGGTTAAGGGGTGAGGAAACAATTGGTTCAAATCTTTTTCTATTTTGTTTTGTTTTGGTACATTTTTCCGTTGAAAGTGATGACATAGTGATGACAGGGTAGCTATAGCTCTGGGGTATACTCGACTTGTGTGTGTCCGTATGCCATGAAAGGGCATATGGGGTGGTGGCAGTGTGGAGGGTTGTTTGTGTCCATGGTAGTAGACAGCTCATTTATATTCAAGGATAGGACATGTCGCTATTGGTGTCTAATTTTCAACATGATTACTGTTCGTTTGTCATTTGTCGTCCTTCTCGTCGTCGTCGTTGTTTGACGGTCGATCTGTTCAAGTGGCAGACAGATGGTAGTTGACTGGTCAGATGGGTAAGAGGGTTACTTGTGGTCAATAGCTGGGACCGTGGGTCAATGAGTTTGACCTGCCTAATTAAGCCATGCGGGATAGTTCACTCTTGATCCTTTTTATTCAATTGCAGGATAAACTCGCACCCTCTTACTCGAACTGGACATCCGGTTGACGGAAGGTCAGGTCATGTTCGGGACATCCCTCTTTGTGCCTTAACCAGTCAATAAAATGACGATCGATGTGATGAGGGAGGAAGACACCCTTATGGTGTTTGACGATGACTTTGTGTATCACTCTCGTAAGCTTGGTTCTCGAAATGCAGCCTAAAGAACGACGACACGCTAGCGTCAGTATATATGTTTCAAAAAATAACTGCCGACTGCAGTTTTACTTTCTATTCATCCTGCTCAATTCCTTTTTTCTTGTTTGTTTCCAGTTTTTCCTTATCTCCCTCTCTCGCTGCTTGTGACATTCGCTTCTGTTTTGTTTCCTTTATCCCCGTATTTCTAAATAAAGACTAGTCTGTAAGCCGGGGCCTAAAGGACATCTTTTCATTTCCTTCATGTTGGATTTTCGTTTTTCCTTTTTCTTCTTTGTTTTTATTACTTGCATAGAAATTAAAAAAAAAAAAAAAAACGGAAAACCAACAACTTCAACAAGGCGATTTGGGATGGGCTGCTGTAGTGAGATTGCATCTCTCGACGCTCAAGCAAGGGATGATGGGGTGATGTGGCGACGGAAATCAAGTTTCGCCAGTTGGAAGCTGGAATGAAAGTAAAAGTAGCGATGCGACTATGATGCGATTGTGTGGATAGAATTTACATTTTTTTTTAGGTTTTTATGACTTTTATTGTGCTGATGTTGGAAGATGTGATTGTCTGGAATCGTTGACGGAAGATGAATGCTGAGATGGACGTCTAATGTCAATTCGGTGTGCTCGGGTTAAGGCTTTTGTTTCATTCTTCTTCTACTCCTGTCAGTTTTGCTTTGTTATGCGGAAACAGGGAAACAGATAGAAAAGAAGTAGACTCGTTTGAAACTGGATTTATTTTGTGAAAGTAATAAGCACATGGGGCCCTTTATAGAACCTTCTGTTAAAAGCATTTTTTTTAAAAGGGAACTCACTTGGCGAAGGATAGACGATGTGGAAAAGTGTGTAGTTGGTTTTCTATTTTTATAAGGAAAGCAAAAAGCATAACGCAACTTTCGACAGCGTGTACAATGCTGCCAGACATAATGGCGTAGATGAAGCACTGGTCTCGTGGACCAGGCCTCGACCAGTGTGTCAAGTCCGGCGTAAACAGGGGCTGCCCGCACGGTGGCGTCCTGTCTCCGCTGTAATGGTGCATGGTGGTCGACTCTCTGCTTGATGCTCTCAATGCCTCTGGAATCTATGCCCAGGCCTATGCGTACGATGTTGCCGTTCTTTCTGTCGGCTCATGCTTAGCCACTGTCCGTCACAAAGCACAGGCGGCGCTAAATGTGATCGATGATTGGTGTTCCAGAAATAGACTGTCGGTCAATCTTCTTAAGAGCGATGTCGTTCTCTTCACGAGAAAAAGGAAAAATACCGACATGACTCAACTGGCACTAAAAGGCACTCCCATCCAGGTAACCATGGAAGCAAGCATCTAGGAGTCATCTTGGTTGTCTAGGAGTCTAGGAGTCATCGAAGTTGTCTTTCCATCCAAGGGGAATGGGGTGAAGGGAAAGTCATACCAAAAGACTGGATCTCCCTCTATACCGATGGCTTAAAGATGGAGTCGGGTTCAGGCAGTGGAGTCCAAGGAGCTTAACCTCAGCCAATCCTTTGTACGTATGTATGTATATTAGGGTTACAGTCCATGAAGACCCTGAGCCGAGCTCCTCTCAATCACCCATGTTGTTTGTGATTTCAATTTCCCATAAGTGAAAGGGGCCTACAGTTTATTGTCGGTTCCGAACGGCGAATTTCGAGAAGCTTTTCATGACAATTTTGTCATGGCTGTGTCGGGATTCGATCCCGTGTCATCGGCGTCAGAGGCCAACACACTACCCACTGCGCCACGGTGTCACAGCCTATCCTTTAGGCTCCCAAATTACTGCTGTACTATCAGGCAGAAATAACAACGATAACGGAGACCCTTGCATGGCTCAGGTCCAATGTAATATCCGCCAAGGATATTATCATTTGCACGGACAGCTAATCTGCGATAAAGTCCCTGGCAGCGGTAACCCATGTTGCATATCTCTAGATGAGATGGCTGAGCAGTTCAACATAAAAGTATTGTGATATTGGGATATTCCAGGAAATTGCGCGGCCCACGAACTCACAAAGTTAGGGTCTAGCACACTCAGCCTACCTTCCCTCGGGTACCTAGAAACACCAATAAGTACGGAAAAGCACATGATGAAACTCCAAACCATTAAGGCGACCAACCTCCAATGGAATGAGAGTAATATCGGCTTTATCACAAAACAACTCTGGCCTACATTAAACCTAGGGCGAACCAGGGCCCTAGTGGCAATCAAAAGAGCAACCTTAAGTACTCTGGTGGGTGTCATTACAGGTCACTGCATCGTCGTGAAACACGCCGCCAGTCTAGGACTATCCTCCAACGGCTTCTATCGCGACTGCATGGACGAGGAGGAAAAGGAATCAATACATCACCTCCTCTCCTCATGCCCCTCTTTTGCGAATCGCAGAAGGATCAACCTCGGCTCGCCCTCCTGTGATCATCTAAGTGAGCTAGCAGGCCAAAAAAAATAGCTCAACTCCATCGCTTCATCAGAAGCATCGGTTGGTTCTCTGGTAGCGGATCTGGGTAACACGATCCATGTGGTATCACAATGAGCCGACTTTGGCCTACGTGTGGCTTATGCCAACCACATTAACCTAAGCTAACCTAGGAGTCATCTTAGATAGCAGGCTTCTCTAGTAAGGGCATGCTGAGTCAAAAACCACAAAAGCGCTGTCAGCCTTCTGACAATGCAAGGTAGCTTTTGGCAAAACATTGGATTTATCGCCAGTAGAGGTTCTTCTGAATCTACACTGCAATGATAAGACCTATACTCTCATATGCACCAGTTGTCTGGTGGAACAGACTAAAGCGCAAACACGTCGTTGCTTCTCTCACCAAACTCCAAAGAACGGTTTGTCTCAGCTGCACGGGGGTTTTCCACAGTACGCCGGGCGCTGATCTAGATGCTATGATGAACCTACCACCTCTTGATATATTTACCAGAGGATGTGCTCTGAAAGTCACGTCTCGTCTGAAGAGAAATGGCTTTTGGTACAGCTCACGTAGGAATAACAGTGTGCTTGCGCAAGAATTGTCCTGCGTCCCCTGTTTCATGGACATATGTGTCTTCTGACACATTGACACCCGTTATCCCACTGTGCTGTAATTTCACAGTCGAGTTTCCATGTCGTCAAGATTGGCTCTGGCTGGATACTGGGGTCTTCATTGAGCACGAAAACATCCGACTGCACTTCTCGTTAAGAAAATATGCGTATGTCTTCCAATCAGAGACATACGCAATCCTAAAGGCACTATGTGGTGAAGCACAGGTGGAAGGGGAAAAGCATTTGCGTCTGCACTGACAGCCAAGCTGCACTCAAAGCTATGTATGTGCAACCCCCTAACTAGCTCCTAATTAGTGAACTCCACTCCTTCTTGAACAGAGTCGGTAGACTAAATTGGCTTGTATGGGGTCCTAGGAAATGAGATCTCTGATGAACTCGCCAGAATGGGTTCAGAGGAGAGCTTCTCAGGACCTGAACCCGCTCTAGGCCTACCTGCGTCCACGGTTAATTCCCACGTTAACGACTGGGTGTTTAATACACACTCTAAGGAGATTCGACTGCAGAATACTTATGGTAGTCGTTACGGGCCATTACACCTTTGCTAAGCATCTCTGCGGGCTTGGGTTAAGTGAGACACACCTATCTCGCTGCAAGACGCCACAGAGAAAATGCTCTGCAGTGTAGATAAACTCTGGGACTGTCCCACCTTAGCTCACGCACGGTGACGCACGCACGTGGTGTGTGCCGAATCTCTTAGCTCTACATCACTGAAGCTTCTTCTCATTTTTCTTCGGAAAACGGGGAAAATACAGTAATGTAAGGTGTCTGTCTGGAATCCCAGTATTTGCGTCTGAGCGCTCCAACAGATAGCAGAAGTCTACAACAAACAAAACAAAAAACAAAAAACAAAGCGTGGGAGGAGAAGGATGATGAGGCTTTTGAGATACTTCTAGGGCAGGTTTGTTCCTCAACAATTACTCACTTCCATTGGATAACGATCATTCTGGCCCAGACTACATACATACTTTCATAGACTTTTCGAAAGTTTAAAAACGGCAAAACTAGGAAACGACTCTATGAGAGCACCAAATTATAGATCAATAAGTCTTAAGCCAACGCTTTCCAAAATTCTCCAAAAATGCTGACAAAGCAAGCTATTATGGACGAATGAATAGCGCAAGGGCACGAGAAAATCACGAGAGATTCACGAGCAATATTTTGAAAGATTTGGGCTAATTGATATACAGCGTCCTGACATTTTTCGGCGTAACAAAAGCTTTCGAAAAAGTCTGGCATAAAAGGCTCCTACTAGACTTCTATCTGCTAACAGAGACGAGCTAACCATGCGGGAGTACCACAAGTGAGCGTTCTCGGACCTATGCTCTATCTCATCCATAAAACATCGACCAAATATGGCGCAGAACAGTTAACACGAATTAGGACTACAACTAATTACTTCCGAATCGTGTTGGGTACTGTATTTTGAAGGCTCATCGATACAATTTTTGTGTGAAAACTGACATTACTGTACGCTGATGGTCAAATATTTTTCATCTCCCAATAGGGACGTTTCTAGTACATTTGTCCTGGCGGTTATGATGCTTTTAAGGTCTTGATTGGTGACCGGCCGATCAATGTATCCTTTGCTTTTCGAAAAATCCCATAAAGATATGTCAAACAGGGATAAATCGTATTACCTTAGAGGTCAGTAACTTTTCTGTGTAACCTTAGTGTGGTGGACTCCGATGCACAATGAGCAAGTTCAGATCCCGATATGCAATCTTCGAATGCAAACCCACCGTAGTATACTTGCCATGGAAAAGCTTCCCGACCCACGTCGTTCGGAATCGGCACTATACTGTAGGTCCCTTTCACCTATGTGAAAAAAAAGCACACACAACATGGGTGATTGAGAGAAGCTTGGCTCTGGTTCTTCATGGGGTGTAACGCCACTAAAGTAATATTATTGCGTACAATTGACGCTATGCGCATTTTCGTCCTATTTCGTTGACCCAAATACGACAGCTCAACATGAAATAGGCCTCGGTTGGGGCATGATGGACATTGATCTTAAATGCTTGCATATTGAATTGTGGGGGGAAGACCGAATCCGGCAGGGAATTCCAGATTCGTGTGGTTCGGTTAACGAAGGATTCCCTTCATTTGTCGGTACGTCAGCAAGCGGCCTTCGGGTATATTGGTATAGGGTATACATAGTAGGTTCAATGAGATCTTAGGAGCACCGTACCAGACAGGGCGAATAAACGCCTTATGGATTGTAGCCAGATCTAGGGGTGAGAAAATTTCTTGCAAGAGATCCTTTATAATGAGAAAGAGTGTTGTAGACAAGACGGAGCCCTGGGGAACACCAGCATTTAAGAAATGGATGTCAGACTTGAATCCGTCAAAAACGAACGATTCTAAAGGTAGCTTCTAATCCATTGAAGAAGAGACTCATAAATTACGATAGCATGCATTTTCGACAAAAGGGCTTCATGCCAAACCCTGTCAAATGCTTTCGAAACATCAGTGGATATGTTGCTGCGGAAACCGTACTGACGATTATTGGGCCAGTAGTTGGAGGGAGAAGATGATTCGCCTTTTTTGAGTATAGGCTAGACAAATGCTGTTTTCCATCTACTCGAAAAGAGCCCAGAGGAGTAGGAAAGGTGAAGAAGCTTACGTAGTGGTTTTGCCAGCATAGAAAAACACCTCTTCAGAACTATTGGAGCAATACCATCTGGACCAGCGGATTTGTGTATGTCGAGGCTCTTAAGAACCCATGCGACTATACGAGTGCGGAAGTAGATTAGTCCCATTGTGGAATTTATGCACTCTAGTACAGGCGGAGACAAAGTACAAGCTGGCAGCTGAGAACTGGCTGCGAAGTGGGCAACAAGTTGGCTAGCTTTGTCTAAGGGGGTGACAGCTGGAATGTCATTGTGGACGAGCGTCTGTATAGACGACGTAGTTGGGTTTCTGTACATTTCTTGCAAACCACCAGAAACTTTTGTTACCGTTAGGACATTGAAGGATTTTACGCCTTAATTTTTGGTCGGATTGAAATTTAACCGGGCAAATGTGTGTGTTGCAGTCCTCGCTGGCCCGGATGTATTTTTTTCGGTAGTGATCCGTGATCCTCGGAAGATTTGTACATCTAGGATGCTTAAGGAATGTCTTGCGTCTATCGTAATGTGATCTAGTTGGTGGTCGACTGTTGAGTTGATCACTAGGTTCATATGTGAATGTTGAGACGCGAGAATCGTGTGCTAGCTGGAAGAAGATTACGCCCCGCCAGGAAGTCAAGCAACCTGTTTGCGTTTTCGGACGTGGTGTCGTGTGGGCTATACTTCCCCGCGATCGACTCAAATATGTCCAGTCTTTGCCCAGTTCGCATCAAAATCCCCGAGTACTATTTTTTTATCGTAGCTTACACGTTGTGCATAGGTTCCATTTAGAGGGTTGTTGCGACTTGCCAATCGCTGTTTCTTTGGGCTCAGGAGGCAACTGAGTAATAGAGCCCTCTCCCGAACAACAAAGTCGACTCTATATAAGACCCTTATCATCCCGATCCTGTTGTACGGCGCAGAAGCATGGACACCTTTCGAGAGAAAGATTTTGCGTGTGATTTGGCCTATAAACGTAGATGGAGGATGGAGGAAAAGATTCAACCACGAACTTTACGGGCTGTACAGCGACATGAGTCTAGTTAGGCGTTTACGGATTCAACGCCTAAGATGCCTGGGCCATGTAGAGCAAATGGACACCACAGCTCCAGCCCGGAGAGTCTTTGAATCCAACCCCGAGGGACGAAGAAGCAGAGGACGGCCGCACTTAAGATGACGCACACAGATGGAAGGGGACCTCAGCCAACTGGGTGTGGGGCATTGGCAAAGGCTAGCAAAAGATCGTGCTAGTTGGAGGGGCATGTTGGTTGAGGCCCAGGTTCACCCCGAACTGTAGCGCGCATTAAAAAGAAGAAGAAGTAATGTCATCCCTGAGCGCAATCCCCAACCTTTTTCGCAAGAACAAGGGGGTCGGGTTCCTGCACACATTGGTTCACTACCTGACAGCAGCTATGTGTATCAAACAAGTCCATGATTCAACTTGTTAATAAGGACAATTGTTTGCTCTAAAATTTACAGAAAAAAGCAATCAAGACCTTTCATTATTGCTAAGCAAATGAGTTTAAACTGTAACTATTGCAATGATATGGTATATGGTATATGGCATAGGTTTCACGGAGCTACCTCGATAAATAATGCCTTTAAGGATATCCTTTCTCAAATCCCCTTTTGCTATACTACACATGAATCAATACCGTCAACAATGGACGCCTACGGAACGGCTTTACACACGCTTCCATCAAATCACTCTTATGAAAATGACAAGTAAATGGCTTAGTAATAATTCAAAACTCAACATTTGACATTCTGTTTTGAGTATCAATCTGAAAAAAACATTTAATTGTTTTGTTGTTTTCTATTTTTTCCAATATCAGTCCAAACGAAAAAAGGTTCGTGGTTGGCTCATTTGCTTTTTCTCTCATTTTCCAACCCTTGGAAATGACAACAAAGGCCGACAAAACTTTTTTGACGATTAAAACCTCAAGTACTCACATACTCAACGGTATATGTATAAGTACATATTTACATACATAGAAAAAATAATATGAAAAAGGACTTAACAAAACAGATGGAAACCCGCATCATTGCAAGCTAAACCTATCTTGTGTCATTTGAATCCACGACTATGTACATACGTCCATGCTAGTATATACGTTTGTATTGCACTAAGTTAAGCACATGTACGACTAGTCCTCCTCTACACAGCTCTTCGTCAGGCCCTTCATCTTCTTCGTCACCAGATCTCATCACATCATCACTGTCGCTACCGCCCCATTCGTAATGACTATGAATAGAAAAACAACCGTCAAAAAAAGCAGCTTGCAAAAGAAAGATCCAAAAAACGAAAAGAAATAAAGAACTTTCTAATAAATTTGCTTTATGTGCACTCCCGTCACCGATGCCCCTGTAAGCTGTTTGTTTCCCTTCCAACTAAGGGTTGTATAGTGCGTGCCTCTGAAAGTCCCCCGGTTTTTCGCCATTAATATTACACGGACTCCCATCAAATTCTGGCTCACAGCCCTTAGTATTCCGTAAAAAAGAACACAAACCTATTTCTTTCCCTCTAAACACACTATACGATAGTACTGTGTACCGTTGGGCATCGACCGCCCCAACCGCTCAAACTCCTCCGAGCAATAATATTACAAGACGAGTACTTGAGTGCAGGCTTCGCCAGGAGCATACCGTGTGTACAAATCAGGACCAACGAGCGACGAGAAACGAGTAACGAGTAAGGAGCTGCTAGAATTACAGGGCGACATACAGCATCCCGACACGATGAGGAGGAGAACGACAAGGACGACGAGAACGTACTTAGTTTCGGGAAAAAAGGATTTTTGTGTATTTGTTAGAAAAAAGACTAAACAGCAAAACGAAAAAAAAAAAAACACACAAAACCCAACGAGGGATCGTAGGACTTTTTTTTCGTTTTTTTTTTTTTTGCTCTCGTGTCCTTTCGAACGTACGTCTAGTGCGCCCCCCGAAACACCTCTGTGTACCATCACTTCCACTTTGGCAGCGACGACGACTGGCAACAATACCATCACTACCATTTGCACTGAGTCTGGCTAAGAAATGTAAAATAGTACCAAAGTGAACCCGCAATCCGCACACGTATTCACTCCCACCTATCCCCCGCGTGAAAGTTGTTATTCCATTGCAGGGGAGACGGGTAAACCCAGCGCCCCAGAAGCAATACGATAGATTCCGGGCGAACGGAATGAAGTGCCATTATACCATCGTGTATATACAATTAAAAATGTAAATCAGTCGTGGTTCGAAGCGCACGGCACGACTTACCCCTGGCCTTGGAATTGGAACCAACAGCAGAGCAGCAGCCCTCTTAGTATCATCTACTACTATTCATCGTAACATATCCTCATCTCGTCATCGGCATTGGCATTGGCATCCGTATCGTCGGTCGTAGTCGCTTATGTGTAGTATAGTATGCACGCAGTGGATGAAGATGAACGTTAAGCGAGTCTCCTCCATTCGCGCGACTAAGGGCAACCTTTTTTGTATACCACCCCGTCACCATAATGCCGGGCTGACACTTCTCGCCCTCTACCATCCTCTCGATGCTGGTCCTGTTCGTGCTGATTCTAAAGCCGCTGTAGCCCGCTTCCTTTCCTATTCTGCATTTTTGTTTTGTTGTTAGGAACTAGAAGGGTGGCCTCATATCGCGTGGCCGCTTGTATCGCATGCACATGTAACATATACTCGAGTACGATTAGTAATATGTGTGCGTTTTGAATGGCAAGGATATGTACTTGTATTCATGAATTAGGAGAAAACGAGCAAAATCAAAAATAAAAAGAAAAACACACACCAGCATATAGGTAAGGTACACAGAGCCTGAAACGAATAAAAAAAAACACAAAAAAGGAGCGAACCATCTAACGATAGAAAAGATGGTTTAGTTGTCGCTGTGTACATCCGAATGTGTGGACGGGACTTTCATGAAGGCTAACAGCTCGTATTATTTTACAATCCGATTTGAATTTTAAATTAAATTTAATTGTTATCGGTGGAACGCGGGGGATTGGCGTACCATATTCGGCGGAAGGCTATTTTGCATCCTTAATGTGAGACGGAAGTGGGGCTTATAGGTCGGATAACTGCATGAAGGTAATAAGCTAGAAGGTCATTTGGGGGATTGTGTATGTACATATATATGAATGTCTGTCCAAAGAACATTGCTTGCAAATTAATTGTTCTTTAGCACAACACACAATCTAACTAACGTAAATGACTGTGAACGAGGATATCGGGGACACTAAATGGGAGAATATTGAAACCGACCTATTTTAAAAATCCCCGTAGCCCGGGCGCGTGGTCCGGGATATACGGTGGACGCACCAACACTTCCCAACCAATTTCCGGCAATTTGTTGCCAAACATCAAAGATGTGTATCACAGCCCCTTTCGTGTTGGCCAATTCTGGTCGCTCTATATTGATTGCCTTCTTCAAATGACTCAGTTGTGCACGGTAGAGAACCGACTTAACAATTTTGCCGTTTACTTACTTACTTATCAGGCCAGCGATCCATAGAGGATCTGAGCCTAACCTATAGCTGCCTTCCATCCTTGACGGTGCCGGACACGCTGCTTCCAGTTATCAAGAACAAGATGTCTTACTTGGTCTTTATACCGGAGGTCCGGTCTTCCTCTTCTTCTCGAACCAGGAGGCTCGGAGTCGAAGACCCTCTTAGCTGGAGCGTTGATGTCCATGCGCTCGATGTGGCCGAGCCAGTGTAATCGACGGATATTTGCCTTCCGGACAAAATCCACCTCTTTGTACAGCTCGTAGAGTTTGTAGAGTTCACCTTCCTCACAGACAGCACCAAATGTCCGGCCCAGAATTTTTCTTTCGAAAGAACCCAAAATCAGCTCCGCTTCCTTGCTTATCGTCCAGCTTTCGGCTCCGTACAGCAAGACTGGCAGTATGAGCATTTTTTAAAGCATGACTTTGGTCTTTCGAGTGAGGAGGTTTGACCCAAGTTGTTTGGATAAGCCGAAGTTGCAGCGGTTGCCAAGGGCGATTCTATGCCGGATCTCCACTGTGATGTCGTTTGTGGAATTTACGTTTGCCCCGAGGTAGACAAACTCCTTAACTACCACGAAATTGTAGCTGTCAATTGTTATATTTTGTCCCAGGTGGTGAGCGACAGATTGCTTTTTGCTTGATAGCATGAACTTCGTTTTGTCCTCATTGACCTTAAGACCAACTTGTTTCGCCTGTTCTTCAATCGCCGTGAATGCTTCCACAATGTCACGGCGAGAACACGCGATGATGTCGATATTATCCCCGTATCCTAGCAGCTGGACGGACTTGTAGAAGATAACGCCTGCCCGTCGCACTATCTGCTCCAGCACTAGGTTGAAGAAGCCAGATGACAGCGCATCTCCTTGCCGAAATCCGGTGCATGTTTCAGACGGTTCCGAAGTCCTAGAACCGAATTGCACGGTAAATCGCGTATTTTTTGCGTGACGCAACACAACTAGCGACATTGAGCAGGGATGTACCTCTATAGTTCTTGCAAGAGGTAGGATCGCCTTTTTTGGATGGGGCA
The DNA here is from genome assembly GCA_951905685.1 of Eumerus sabulonum. Lineage (NCBI taxonomy): Eukaryota > Metazoa > Arthropoda > Insecta > Diptera > Syrphidae > Eumerus > Eumerus sabulonum. The sequence continues at coordinate 109,881,735 of OX645062.1, read as the reverse complement.
AATAGAGCTGGTATTCCAGTCGTCCGGCATGCTTTCATCTTCCCGAATTCTACAGATGATCTGGTGCATGCCCCCTACCAGAACATCGCCGCCAGCCTTGAAGAGCTCTGGTGGCAAGCCATTTGCGGGTTATGGGTTTAAAGTCGATGACCTTCGACCTTATCCGTTTTCCCACGGCAAATCACAGTTCACATGTAATAAACAGTTCCCCTCTAATCCTACCAAACACACAGCAAAACCTTATTTGCCGTCAATCTAGAATTTGAAGTAATTTATGGATGATTCGCTTCAAAAATGGATTGATTAGGGTGCGTTTCATCGTTGATGGCAATTCGATGAATCAAATTTCTTTGCGTTGATTCATCTGGCTTCCATACATCGAGCTTCTTTGAGTGGCCTGCTCTTTTTAGATAATTCCGAACTGTAATGTGGTACTTTTCTATCTCCTGACAGCTTGGGTCTCGCCTTTACTCCACCCGTTGTAGAATTTCATTGAGCACAACGAAAAACATTTTTGACACAAAAATTTCCCGAACAAAATTCAGTGAACCCACAGCATTTTCACCATACACTTCACACATTTTTCGGCATGTTTACCTTTTATGTAAAGTAAAAATGCATTACATAGCGCCATTATCTGATATTTCATTCAATTTCGGAAACCAATACTATGCTAGGGAAGTCCTAAAAGTCTTAGTTTGTATAAGGTGGGCATTAGCTTTTTTTTTTTTTAAATCATAGGTTCTTCTGACACTGACTGCTAATTCCAGCTCGAAATCTTGACAGAAAGTCAGTATCATATGTACGTCCGCGGAACGAAATGAATCGCCTTACGCTTGAACAACGTTGGGAAATATTGGAAACTTATTTCGAAAATGAGTGCTGTGTAGCCCAAACAGTGCGTTCTTTGAAAAGAAGTTTTGACCGAAATGAAGCACCCACCGCGACTGAACATGAACATCAACTCGCCATCGATCGCAAATCGCAACAGCTCAACATTTCACGCACCAGCGTAAGGAGAATTCTGAACAAAGGTCGCTGATTATTCGCTTACAAGGCTCAGTTGACTCAGCATTTCAAGGCGCGCGACCATCCGCTTCTTTATCGCTTCGCAGTTTGGGCCTAAGAGCAGCTTGAATTGGACAACAATTTTGGGCGAAAAAAATCACCTTTTCCGACGATGCGCATTTTTATCTTGGCGGCTACATTATCAGACAAAATTGCCGCATCTGAGATTCGGAAAACCCGAACGATATTGTCGAGAAGCCAATGCATCCATGGAGAGTGACAGTATGGTGCGGATTCTGAAGTCGTGGCATCGTTGGATAATTTTTCTTCGAAAATATGCCTGGGAACGGCGTTTTGGTAAAGGGTGGGCGTTACAAGGCCACGTTAACAGACTTCCTTTTTTTCTGAAATTGAAAACAGGGATTTGGACGACCTCTGGTTCATACAGGATGGCGCGTCATGCCACACATCCCATGCCAAAATAGATCTTTTGCGCAACAAATTCTCAAATCGTGATATCTGCCGTCATCGGCCCTTCACGGTTCCCCAAAAAATAAAAGTCGAAAGGGGTCAAATCGCAGCTCCGAGGCGGTCAATTGAAAAAAGAATACAGAAAGCGTGAGACCGGGAATGACGCCCGGAAGTTTAAGAATAAGATAAAACGAATATGCCATGGCTACAAAGCCAAAGCGAAGGTCTGCAGTGATGAAAATGCTGAACTGGTAGTGGAATCACAGTCGATGTTGAGAATTTGGTAAAACCACTTTGCAGACTGTATAACGGCGATGACAGACAGGATACCGTTGTCAGGCAGAACGATACATTCGTAATGCACGGCCTGTCTGCTGAACTTCTTAAGGGGGCTGGAGATGAGCTGGTAAGGTGCATGCACCATCTCATTTGCAAGGTATGGTCGGACGAAAGCATGCCCGACGAATGGAATCTCCCCATCGTTTGCCCGGTCCATAAGAAAGGAGACCCCTATAACTGTACCAACTATAGGGGAATAAGTCTCCTTAACATCGCATATAAGGTCTTCTCTGCCGTATTGTGTGAACGCCTGGGGCCGTTTGTGGATAATATGATTGGCTCTTGTCAGTGTGGTTTCAAGCCAGGTAAATCCACAATAGACCAAACATTTACGCTAGGGTAGATCTTGGAGAAGACCCAAGAATATCAAATCAACACTCACCACCGTCGACTTCAAGGCCGCGAACGACAGCTTGTATAGAGACGAGCTATACAAAGCCATGTCTAGTTTTAACATCCTTGCCAAACTCGGTCGGTAATGAACAAGCCGAGACCTTTGATGTTAAAAAAGGATTTAGACAAGGTTACGCGCAGTGATGCTACTTTTTCAATATCGCCCTTGAAAAGAACCTGCAAGAGTCGCTGGCCAACACAACAGGTATGATTTATTTCAAGTCTGCCCAATTGCTTGCGTACGCGGATGACATTGAGGTGATTGGACAGACACAGCGAGACGTCAATGAGGCCAATTGAGGTAGAAGCGGCTATGATGGGTCTTAAGTTTAATGGGGGTAAAACTAAATGTCTGCTTTCATCAAAAAGAGACGGGAAGCACCGACGTATTGGCCAGAACGTCACCATGGGCGGATATAACTTTGAAGTGGTCAAGAAATTCGTCTTCCTTGGCTCACTGAAGACCGGCTGACACCAGCGCAGAGATAAAACGCAGAATCACTCTTGCCAACCGCTGTTCCTTTTGGCTTAAGAGGCAATTGAGAAGTAGAGCCCCCTCTCGGAAAACCAAGGTGACGGTATATAAGAACTTGATCATCCCAGTCCTCCTTTACGGCGCAGAGGCTTAGACCCTTACAAAAATGGATGAAGGACCCTTAACTTTTGCGCTCTATCTACGGTTCCGTTTGTACAAACGGAGTACGGAGGAGAAGATTCTGTGAAGAGTTCATGGAAAATACAGCTCCAACCCGAAGAACCTTCGAATCCTCCCCGGAAGGAAGACGCATCAGAGGACTGCCGCATATACGGTGGCACACGCAGGTGGAAGGGAACCTTAACCAACTGTACGTGCGGCGCTGGAAACACCTGGCCAAAGACCGTGCCAGCTGGAGGCGCTTGTTGGTTGAAGTCCAGGTTCACCACGGACTGTAGCGCCACCTAAGTAAGTAAGTAATACCTTTGTGCCCTGGCACCCACCAGAGATTCACCTTGTTTCTTTTGGCTAGGTCTTGTAGGGCATCATGGCATTCCTTAACGGGTTTTAAGATAGTGCTATACGAACTCAGCGCTTTAATCGCTGCTTGGCTATCAGAGAGTATATTGGTGGTTACTCTTCATATGCCAGTCTCTACATTTAGATTGATGCATATTAGGGTGGCATATAATTCCGCTTGGAAGATGCTAGGACTCATTCCTAGTGCCTTCGAGATCTTCCGATTTGGTCCGAAGATGTCTGCGCCAACGCCAGAAACCATCTTGGAGCCATCAGTGTACCACCTAAACCCTTTGATGTTGAGCAAGGGATTTCTGATTTTCGAAGCTGTCCGATTTGGGACCTATAACTAAAATCTTTTGTCAAAAGTAAAGGTGTGTGGTAATGTGTCCGAGACCGTGGTATTCATATCCAGCTCAGGAAAATGTTGCAAGGTGGACATGTGACCCATGGGTCTACATGGCAAGCATGTTCCCGAGAGAAGAATTCTGATTGCATTGCGTAATGTAACCTTTTAAATAAAAAGGTGCAGTGAAGTAAGTCCGTGGGGCCGGTTGGCATAGCGCCTGTAATGCCGAGACAAGGTAGTCTCTGGAGGCGTTCAAGCTTAACGATTATCGTTGTTTATTCAACTTTTTTCCACCATGCGCTTACAATGTAGGTGATGAAGGGTCTTATTATCGCCAGTGGATTACCTTAGTTTTCAATCCCCAGGTCTTAATGTAAGTGCGCGACAGGGCCATGAGGCCTTAGTCTCCTTCGTAAGTTTGTTTTTAATATTGGAGCTCCAATACCTATGTAGATAGAGGGCGAATTGACAACTCTTAATTCAATTTCACCAACATTTTCATCGTGATTAAGTACACGAACGAGCAACGTCTGGAAATTATAACAATTTTCTACCGGAATTTGGAGTCGTGGACCGCAGCTTTTAAAGAGTTAACTCCAATTTTCGGTCATAATTCTCGCCCTAGTAGAAAGGCAATGACAAGTATAGTGCAATTAGAGTCTACATATTCGTTGTGTGATGGTGCCGTGTAAGTGAGACAACGGATTGGTCGAAGTGTCGAAAACATCGCTGCCGTTTGGGCGTCCGTAGCAAACGATCCAAATCAGTCAATTCCACCGCGTTCTCAAGAATTGGGCATCGCTCAGACCACATTATGGCGTATTTTGCGTAAGGATCTTGGTTTGCACCCGTACAAGATCAAGCTTACTCAAGAACTGAAGCCGATGGACCATTTGATGCGACATACGTTCTCCGATTGGGCTCCGAAGAAGATGCGCCAAGATGGTGAATTTTATCACAAAATCATCTACAGTGACGAAGCTGATTTTTGGCTCGCTGGGTTCTTCAATAAGCAAAATATGCGTTATTGGTCGGGTGAAAGTCCACATGTACTTCATGAATCGCCACTTCATCTACAAAAAATAACTATTTGGTGCGGTTTGTATGCTGGCGGCGTTATTGGGCCATATTATTCCGTCGACGATAACGCTCGTCACGTTACTGTGAATGGCCAGCGTTATCGCACCATGATTACCGATTATTTTTGGCCCAAATTGGAAGCTATGGACTTGGACGAGATGTGGTTTCAACAGGATGATGCAACAAGCCACACAGCATACGTTACAATCGATTTATTGAAGAGTCAGTTTGATGAGCGTGTTATCTCAAGAAATGGGCAGTCGATTAGCCGCCTCGTTCGACTGTTTTCTTTGGGGCTACGTTAAGTCATTGGTTTATGCCAACAAGCCGACGACGTTGGAAGAGCTCAGAGAAATGTGTGGCCGAATCACCGAAAAATGGGTCCAACTAATCGACCGCGGTAAACGTGCCCGCGGAGGTCATATGAAAGAGGTCGAGTTCCGTTTTTTTTTTTCTTTTTTAAATACAGGGCTAGTGCTATCAATAGCAATGCGGCACTGCGACCTTTGCAGATCTATTGTGCCTGCTAGCCGATTTAGCCGAGTAGCCTCTCCACCTCCACAATGAAATTGAGAATGCTTCTCGTAGGAGCCAGGGTGACCCCTTCAGGAGTCATAGCTTCACTGAGAAGGATACGCTTCCTAAGATGGCAGAGAGCAGCACACTCACACAGTATGTGTTCTGCCGTCTCATCGTCCTCAAGACAGAGCCGACACTCAGTTTCAGACGAGAGGCTAATTTTGTTTAAATGATATCTCAGACCGCAGTGTCCCGTTAGATAGCTGACTAGTCTTCTGATATCCATCCTATTGAGTTTGAGTATGTCAATAGGGTGCTTGTTCAGGGGTCGTATAAGTCGTTTAGATTGACGGAGTCCCCGAACGCCGTTCCAAAAGGATAGGTGTTGTAATTTTTCCCACTTGTCTAAGAAGTAATTTATCTTAGACGCGGGAATGCCGCAGAATGGTTCCGGACCTATATACTTGTCACTGGAGCCCTTCCTGGCAAGTTGGTCGGCAATTTCATTGCCCTTGATACCTTTATGGCCTGGCACCCACCAAAGTTTAACATTGTTTCTTTTGGCGAAGTCTTGTAGGGCGTCATGGCATTCCTTGACGGTTTTTGATTTCGTGCTGTACGAACCCAGCGCTTTAAGCGCTGCTTGGCTATCAGAGAGTATGTTGATGGTTACTCCTCTGATGCCAGTCTCAAGATTTAGATTTACGCATGTTAGGATGGCATGCAGCTCTGCTTGGAAGATGCTGGGACTTATTCCCAGTGCCTTCGAGATTTTGCGTTTTGGTCCAAAGATGCCGGCGCCAACGCCGGAAGCCATCTTGGAGCCGTCCGTGTACCACCTAAGGCCTTTGACATTTAGCAGGGGATCACTGTTTTACCATGCTGAGCGATTTGGGATCAGTGTCCCAAATCTCTTGTCAAAGGTGAAGGTGTGTGGCAATGCGTCCGAAACCGTAGTAATCCTATGAAGCTCAGGAAGGTGTTGTAATATGGACATGTGGCCTGCGAATCTACATGGCATATTTGTTCCCGAGCAGAGGATTCTGATTGCACTGCGTAATGCCACCTTTTTGATAAAAAGGAGCAGTGGAGTGAGTCCAATGAGTGCTTCTTGGGCTGCCGTGGGGCAGGTTGGCATAGCGCCTGTGATGCCGAGACACGCTAGTCTCTGAAGGCGTTGAAGCTTAACAATTGTAGTTTTTTGCTCAACTTTTGACCACCATACGGTGGACACGTAGGTGACGATATGTCTAACTATCGCGGTATATAGCCAGTGGACTACCTTAGGCTTAAGTCCCCAGGTTTTACCGTAGGTGCGTCGACAGGCCCACATGGCCTTAGTCGCTTACATGAGTTTATTTCTCATATTGGAGTTCCAGTTGAGTCTACGGTCTAGGTCAATACCTAGATACTTTACTTCCTCTGAAAATCCTATGCGTGTGCCATTTAGTAAGATTGAGCAAGGTTGCACCTTTCTCCTCTTTGTAAATGGGACTAAGATCGTCTTATTTGGGTTAATAGATAAATTGGAGCGCAAGCTGCATGCGCTCACAGGCAGTGATCTCGCACTTGCCCGTAACAATGACTACTAGGTTATCAGCATATCCGATGACCTCATAGCCCCGAGTGGTTAGCTTGGGTAGTAGTCGAGTTCCGTTCATAAATGTTTTGATTGTACTTCAAGCCGATAATAAAGTTTTTGAAATATCTCAAGTGGTTTGCGTTTTATTTAAAAAAAAAAAAAAAAGTTGTCAAGACCTTATTGGAAAAGCCGATACTTAACTTCTCCTGAAAATCCTATATGTGTGCCATTTAGAAAGACAGAGCATGGTTGCAGCCTTCTCCTCCTTCAGCCCTGCTTCGTTTTCGGTTACTTCTCTGACCCCTGTATTGGTTGCTTTAAGACGTGAGGGACGCCACCTATTATGCACTTCAGTTTCATCCTTAAACCTGAATTATGGCGTCTCCATGTTGGTGAAGTAGGCCAAATATTCCAGTTCAAGAATAAGCTCATAAGATTAATGATTGACATGACTCATCCTTCTATCTATCTGGATCTCGAATTATTTTCTCTATATTCCGGCCTAAAAGCAAGGACATCCTAAATTGTATGAGCCCAATACCACTATTTCGTAAGAAGTAAATCGATAAGTTTGAAACGAATTTGCTCCAACCAACAGTCTGGAAACGATATAAAAAAATTTCATTAAAACCGTAGTTAACCATCTTCCTTCAGCCACTATATGTATGTATCCGTCGATACTCAGTCCCCATTTTTCATAATTCCAAACCCTCAATAACTCACAACAATGTCTTCTATGCAATACCGAAGCCATCCACCGAATGCTGCCTCTTCCATTAGTCATCTCCTCTATGCGCTCTAAATTCAAAAATCAATATCCGCCAAACTTAGAGAAAGATGAAAATAAAAGAAGAAGAAGAAAAAGAGGAAAAAAAAAACCGACAACTGAAGAAAAAGAATGAAATCTGTATCCAGATATAAATTCAAAAGAAGAACTACATACTTTCCTACCTATTACTACCAGGCACTGAACCGGGGCTCGAGCGAAAGAAAAAAGAAAAGAAAAAACTAAACCAAAACAGCAGAGTAGAATAACTGAAGAAGAACGAAATAAGAAAAAGGTAGAGACAGAGAGAGAGAGAGGGAAACAAATACCTCCATCCCTTGGCACATTTCTAATTCCCTTCGTTGCTAAACCATTGAGCCACTAAAAAAGCAATAATAATATCCCTTCACATCCTGCAATAATACAACCACCATCACCCATTGTATTCCATCCAGCGATATGGCCTTCATCTTTATCCTAACTGCCATTGCATAGCCATCCCCAACATGAGAGCCATCCGACCACCGTACCCCATTCGTATAGTCAGTAGCCCATTTGCCTTACCTCTTCGCACTGCACTCACCTTCTAATGTCGTCGTTTAAACTCGCATCATTGTGTTACATTTCATAGTTGAATATAAAGATAGCGAACGATTTATGTTTAACCGGGGGGATTGGATGGTGGAAGAAATTAAATTCAAACACACAAACCCTTAACCCCCGCAGTAGATCGGTAGTGAGAAGAAAAATACTTGGAAAAACACGATACCAGATGGATGGGTGCTACTCTATATACGCCATAGAACACAGTCAATACTAACGATACCATACACTAAACGTGCGGAATATGTAGCTCGAGGGGGCAGTACACATAATTTGCCGCCAGAGTACCTCTCTGGCCCAGGGTGCGAGGAAAAATGCGCTTAGTTCCACATTCCGCACTCAGGCTTCCATCGCTCACACATCCTTTAAAGAGCCCTGAAACGAACCAGTATAGGGACAATAAGAAAAAAAAAAACAAGAAAATAAGCAGAAGGAGGAAGAAATAATGTAACATTACAGCAAGGGCATTACTTTCCTCCCTGTCCTTGTAGCAGCACTACCTCCTCTCGTACCCATTCAAAAGGATGCTCACTCGCGCGCTATTTTATAGCACAAGGAACCAGCTTACTACCTATACAAAAACTTAGAAATAATCACCAACATAAATCTCTAAAGCAGTAGCCGAGAAAAGAAAAGATGAAACCGTGGGGGGATGCCGAAATACTGGTATCCTATCCCCCCCCCCCCCCCCCCCCCAAAAACCCCTAAACCAACCTTCCGACCATGCCTGCTGCTAGTAAGTAATACAAAGCCAATCCAATGGGACGACGAAGGAACAAAACGCAGAAAAAGAAAAGCAAGTTGCCTCGGTGTAGCATCGCGAACACGAAACACGACGCGGCAATGGAATGGAGAAAGGACGACTTCGTCTAACGGTGTAGAATGGTAACGGCAGCCTTTAATTTTTTTATAGTTATTTCAAAGCACCACCAGGTCCCCCCGCCTCCTATTTATCCCCCTCAGTACCGTCATCCATCTAAGCGCACGGTCGTAACTCACCCCCTTCGAGACAGCGAACGGAGGGTTCGGGGGGGTAGATACATAAATCTTCTTTTCAGAAAATAAACACTAATGCCAGAAAGGAAATAAAAGGAACTAGAAAATTTAGTATCTATACAAAATTTTATGAAAGCGCACAGGACTTGAACAAGAATCAGGCAACAGCAGGGAAAAAATAAAAAAACAGGACGACATTGAAAGGAAGAAAAAGAAGAAGAAAAGTTGTATGGAAAGAGGAGAAGAAAAAAAATCGGAAACACTAGGAAACACAAAAGTTTTCATTTTCAAATCACCACCCGCACCCACTACGCCCCCTTCGTGCCTTTTCTCGCCGCTTCCAACACGCCGCCGCTCTTCTAGTTTTTGAGCCGCGAATTTCAAACTAAAAATTCCAAAACAAAAAACGATGCAAGGAAGGAAGGAGGATGGCTACGATGAGTACCTGCAGAAATTATTACTTCATCCTCGAATATCGTTCGACGTTAGTTCGTCGCCGCTTAGTCATAAAGTGGCATGAGGGTGGCGATACAACGGACGTCGATGATGCTCCATCACTTCCTCGTACTCTACACCGCGAACCCTATTCCTTCGTTCTCCTTGTCATCGTCCCAACTTCTAAACTATACAACTATGTACATAGATACAAGGGCGCAAGTTGCCGAAGACCATCCTAAAAATGACGATAACGACAACCATAATGACGATGACGATGATAATAATGATAGTGGTTGTAGTAGTGAAGCCGTGCGGTTTTGCCACGCACACTACAGCATCAATCCATTTCTAAGCCCCATCCCGTGGCGCGAAACGAAAAGTTACTATCGATTTAGAGAGTCCTCTATATGTATGTACGCGTACCTATAGTAGAACAGTTTCTTTTGCCTTTTCTCGTACTTTTTCCTTTTTTTTTTAAATCCTCAGACCCCGTAAACCCCAAACTCAAACTCCCGCTTGATCCGGGCGAACCACCTGAATCACTCCAAAGCCACCCCCTATCGCAGTCGATTTGTGCCACACACTACTTGCCGCTGTATCGTCATCGTCGTCGTTTAGTTCTTGGATTTTTATTTTTTTTATTTTGTATTTTATTTCTTCAAAAACTACCCTTAATGGCTGCAGAACGATAGAACGATAGAGCAATAGAATGATAGAGCAATGGCGATGGGGATGATGATGCTGCTACTCGTACTTAGTTCCAACTCAGGCTGCATGGAATGAGGGAGGAAAGGAAATATTTTTTTAAACGAATTTTTTGTAGTTGAAAAAAAATAAAAATCAAAAGACAAGCAAAGAAGGAAAATGAAGAAACGAAAATGGAGGAGGTGTTCAAGGACTAAAAGGGTGGGTACCAGGCAGTTTCTAGTTGCCCGTTTTGCGCTTTTTTCATCCGCCCCTGCTATTATAAGCACTTTTTCTTAGTTTTCAACAAACCCTTACCCGCTACATACATATGTATATCGACGACGTTGCTTTGTATACACTTCTGCCTTCGATTGAAAAGGGTTGATTAGGGCCACTACACTACAATCGCTACCATTACGACGACTACCAGTAATAGCTGCCGTATAAACAATAACCCATCATCAGCAGCATCCAGTGCGATGGTAATAGAAATGCGTTGGAAAAGGAAAAATGCCAACAAAGCATTTTAAAGTAGTTCCTGACCGATTATTTCCCATTTACCTACCTTCTTCATCCCCCAAGCACATCCTATTTTATATACATACATACATACATGTACGTATGTATGTACAACTCTGGTCCTATAAAGAGGGCCAAGGGAAAAAGGAGGAATTAAAAAACAACAACAACAGTTCGTATCAAAAGCAACCCTTTTTGTGCCCAGGTTTTAGATTAATCATGGGTTTTTGATTGATTGAATCAGTTTTCGAGATTTCCTTCTATGAAAAAACAACAACAACAGAAAACGAATCCAAAAAAACCAAACAAGAGATTCTTTCCTTTCTAACCAGCGAATATCCATCCAGTCAGGACTCCCAAACACACACACACACATATATATACACACATTTATCGCGCGAGAGAAAGACAGAGCTTTTGAGGTAAAAGGAATATAACAAAAGGATATGAAGAGTTGACCTCTTCTCTGGCAGTGAACCGTTAAAATCGCATTCCTTTGGTCAAACGGATTATACACACACCACCACACATACATACATACAAATAAAATACAACACCGCGCGGTATAGCCCACACGAATACAAAATGCAAGAACAACAACAGAACCACCGGGCCTCCATAGTGTGTGTGCTTGTGTTTGTGATTGCCTCAAAGGCGAGAATGGCAGGAAGGACTTTGGGAAACGGGTCCCGCGTGAATGTAGGTCGTAGGTCGGCCGGCCGCCAAAACCAAAGGAATAATAATATCGAGAGATGATAAATGGTAAATGGCGAATGGGATAGAATGGTAAACAGAAGGTTTCGGTAAATTTTCCGGATTCGCGTAAAGGACTCCTTCGTGCTTTTATTATATTCCACGTAAGAGTTTCTGTTTTGTTTTTTTTTTTTTGCAAACAGAGTGAGAGAGAGAGAGTGGGAGAAGGAAATGAGTGTGCATTGTGTAGGCTCTTTGTGGATTTTATTAGTTTTTATTTCGTAGAGAACAGGTTCAATAGGACTAATACGAATCAAAGGATCGAGTCAGCTCTATTAGAAAAATAAAGTTGCACCTTTGAGCGATTGGTCTATATTCGAAATTGTGTGCCTTTTTTCACTTTTTTTTTTGTTAAAAGGTTCAGGTTAAAGGGCAACTTGAATTTTTACTTTCTGTGTTTTAATTAGCAACAGGCTAGTTCAGAAACCAACTAAACAGCAGGACTACTCCCAATCGGGTGGGGAAGACTGAAGCGGTTTTGGGTAACTACTTGAAGAGAGATGGGGTTACGCGTAAAGGGTCAAGTCCTTAATCGCTCTAAGCCTAGCGAGTGGCCAAAGGTGATCTAGGACCCCGTACAGCCCAAGTTAACGTACCTACCCCCCCCCCCCTTCCTACATTTAAAAAGGTTTAGCATAAGGGGGGGGGGGGGGGGGGGCTACTTTCAAGGCGATACAATAAAAAAAAAGATTTTTCAAAAAGAAATGATATGTCACCTTACTTTTTGAACACAGTATAGTATGCACTATTTGTCGTTCTCTGTGTTCTGGAAGGCCTGCTTTTGAAAAATTAATGTCGACAAGCTTGTTACGGTTACCAGCAAACACCAGTAGAGCCGATGCCCTTCGGTCTAGGCCGATCGAAGCACTCTACGTACTCCTAATCCTCCTCCCCTTCACCGCCACATAAAATATATAAAATACACCGCCTCTTGCAATTAGACCCAGAGAAGCAGAATTCTAATCACCAAAACCCTACGGTCTCAGTAAGGGGCTGGACCTGCAACCTGCACACCTGGCTACGACTTCAACCGATTTCAAGACGGTCCAAATATCCGGCGCATATTTTTTCTTTCGAATGAACTCAAAATCAGCTCCGCCGTCCTGCATATCCCCCAGCTTTAGGCTCCGTACAGCAAGACTGGCAGCATAAGCGTTTTGTAAACCATGAATTTGGTTCTTCGAGTGAAGAGTTTCGACCAAAGTTGTTTGTACAAACCGAAATAGCAGCGGTTGCCAAGGGCGATTCAATGCCGAATCTCCACTGTGGTGTCATTTGTGGAGTTACTGTTTGCCCTGAGGTAGACAAACTCCTTAACCACCTCGAAATTACAGCTGTCAATCGTTATATTTTGTCCCAGATGGCGAGTGACGCATCGGTTTTTGCTTGACAGCATGTATTTTGTCTTATCCTCATTGAGACCAACTCGCTTCGCTTCTACAACGTCCCGCCAAGACCGCGCGATGATGTCAATATCATCTGCATATACTAGCAGCTGTACAGGCTTGTAGAAGATAGGCCAATCCCTCTTGACGCCTGCCCGTCGCACTATCTGCTCCAGCACCAAAATCGAAGAAATCACACGACAGCGCATCTCCTTGCCGAAATCCGAATGCGAATGTGCGAATGCCCGGCTCTAGCTAGAACCAGACAGCGCGCACTCGGCAAAGCCTTCTTTGACGTCTTATCAGAGTGAGTGGTGGTATCAAAACGGCGCATAAGTGCTAATTGGGTCCTGGTCTCCCATCGCGCGCGCCATCAGAGACGCTGCTTCTGATGTATTGGGTTTCAAGCCACCGCCAACTAGAAAACCCCTGGTTTGACGAGCAATGCGGGCGAGCCCATGTAGCAAAGCAAACCGCCTACACAGCCATGCTACATAGACGAACGAGAGCCGCTCTTGAACATTACGACCGGAAGAGGAGGGAGGAACACACCCTTTTAAGGAAGCAAATAAGAGAGCATGAAAAGCGTAAGATCTAGGAGATGGAGAGATTCTACCGCAGGAATTACGCTCGCAAGTTTTACGAAAAATAAAACGAACATGCCAGGACTATAAAGCCAGAGCGGAAGCTTGTAGGGATGAAGACGGATAACTAGTAGTAGAGTTACAGTCGATGCTGAGCATATGGAAGGAACACTTCTGTAGACTGTTTAACGGTGACGAAAGATCTAATACCGCTATCAGGCGGAATGCTCCATTCACAATGGACGAAGATGTAAGAGAATTCCGTCCGACCTAGAAGAAATTAAGCTGGTGATTTTGAAGCTTAAGGCTAATAAAGCCGCGGGCGCAGGTATTCTATCTGCCAAGCTATTTAAAGCAGCTGGAAATGAGCTGCTGGTCGGAGGAGAGCATGTCCGACGAATGGAGTCTTAGCATCGTTTGCCCAGTCTACAAGAAAGGAGACCCCTACAGGCGAATAAGCCAGCTACAGGCGAATAAGACTCCTTAATACTGCATTCTCTGCCGTACTGGGTGAACGCTTAAAAGCCTTTGTGGATAATCGGATAAGTTCTTATCCGTTCCGGTTCAGGCCAGGTCAATCCACAATAGACCAAATATCCCTCCTGCGGCAGATCTTGGAGAAGACCCAAGAATACCCAATAGACACTCATCACCTTTTGGTCATGCCTAACTCGTCAGATTGTGCAGAATGACAATGGAGAGCTCTCGCTGCTCCACCAAGGTCGGTAGTGAATTAAACGAGACCGCGTACGCGGATGGCATTAACTTGATTGAACGAACACAGCGCGACGTCAATGAAGCGTTCGAAAGCATTGAAGCAGAAGCGGCTTAAATGGGTCTTTCGGTTAACGAGGGTAAAACGAAATATTTGCTGTCAACCAACCCTTGGTCGTTTCGAGAGGAAAATTCTGCGTTCAGTCTATGGTCCTGGTTGTATAAACAGAGTGTGAAGGAGAAGATACAACGACGAACTATACAGGGTGTATGGCGACATCGGCCTAGTACGGCATCTACGGATCCCACGTAGAGCGAATGGATAGCACAGCTCCGGTCCGAAGAGTCTTCAAATCCAACTCCAAGAGACGACTCAGGAGACGATGACCGAATCTAAGAGAGAGTGAAGAGGACGAATACTCGACGACGTCAATGTCAGAAAGCTAAACCAGCCCACCAGGAGTAGGTTAGACATTGGGCGCCTGAGCGCACCGAAGGTTACCAGAGTCAACAGGGAGCAGCTGAGTGAAAGACTCGACGGTATGCCTACGTCGAACACAAATGCCAATAATATGTGGCTGCATTGCCGCTCAGCCATTCAGGAAGTAGCCGAAACCACCTTAGGATACCTACCACCCCCGACAAGAAACCCGTGGTACGATGGCGAGTGTGAGCAAAAAAAAAGGCAGCAACCGACGAGGCGTACCAAAAGGCGCTGCAGAGGAAAACCAGAGCAGCACAAGAAGAGTACCGAGCCAGAAGAAGGGAGGAGAAAAACGACTGCGACAATAGAAAAGAATCTTCGCAGCCTTCCAGCTCAAGGATATCAAGGAGTCTAGGGATAAGCATAAAACACGAGCCTTTTACAAGAAAGCCAAAGGCCTTGCAGGAGGCTTCAAAAAGGACGCCCAGGCTCTTCGAAACTGCGAGGGTAATTTTGTCACCGACCCGCAGGGAATAGTGGATGTATTTAAGCAGCATTTCCAGCAGCTGCTTAACGAGCATGACCAAGAGAGAGTGGTAGGGACCGAGGAAATCCCAACTCCAGCCGCTGAAGTAGTACTCCCACCCAGCATCAAAGAAGTCGGCACAGCTATTCAGAAGCTGAAGAACAACAAGGCCGCAGGCTCAGATGGCTTGCCATCAAAGCTCTTCAAGGCTGGCGGCGATGTTCTGGTAGGGAGCATGCACCAGATCATCTGTAGAGTTTGGAAAAGTGAAAGCATGCCCGAAGACTGGAATACCATCTCTATTTGCCCCATCCACAAAAAAGGCGATCCTACCTCTTGCAAGAACTATAGAGGTATATCCCTGCTCAATGTCGCATACAAGATCCTGTCCAGCGTATTGTGTGAACGTCTAAAGCCGTTTTGCACCGCACTAATCAGCAGCTACCAGTGCGGCTTCCGGCCCGGCAACTCGACTATAGACCAAATTTTCACGCTTCGACAAATCCTGGAAAAGACCAACGAGTTTCGAATCGATACACACCATCTTTTCATCGATTTCAAAGTCGCATACGACAGCATACATCGTGAAGAACTGTTTGGGGCGATGGCCGAATTCGGGATTCGGGGAAAACTGATCCAATTGTGCCGCGCCACGCTTAAAAACACGCGATGCACCGTGCAACTCGGTTCTAGGACTTCGGAACCGGTTGAAACATGCACCGGATTTCGGCAAGGAGATGCGCTGTCATGTGACTTCTTCAACCTGGTGCTGAAGCAGATAGTGCGACGGGCAGGCGTTAACAGGGAAGGCACTATCTTCCACAAGTCCGTCCAGCTGCTAAGATACGTGGATGATATCGACATCATCGCGTGGTCTCACCGTAAAATTGTGGAAGCATTCACGGCGATTTAAGAACAGGCGAAACGAGTTAGCCTTAGGGTCAATGAGGATAAAACGAAGTACATGCTGTCAAGCAAAAATCATTCCGTCACTCACCACCTGGGACGAAATATAACAATTGACAGCTACAATTTCAAAACTCCTCACTCGAAAGACCAAAGTCATGCTTTACAAAACGCTCATACTGCCAGTCTTGCTGTACGGAGCCGAAAGCTGGACGATAAGCAGGACAGCGGAGCTGATCATGGGTTCTTTCGAAAGAAAAATTCTGCGCCGGATATTTGGTCCTGTCTGTGAGGAGGAGAAGACTAACCCGCGAACTCTACAAGCTGTACAAAGATGTGGATGTAGTCCGGAAGGCAAGGATCCGTCGACCACACTGGCTCGGCCACATCGAGCGCATGGACATCAACGCTCCAGCTAAGAGAGTCTTCGACTCCGAGCCTCCTGGTTCAAGAAGAAGAGGAAGACCGAACCTCCGGTATAAAGACCAAGGAATCGCGGATGTAAGTCATCTTAATCTTGACAACTGGAAGCAGCGTGCCCGGGACCGTCAAGGATGGAAGGCAGCTATAGCTCAGGCTCAGATCCTCCATGGATCGCTGGCCTGATAAACAAATAAACACCACTCGATATTTTCGCCAAGCAAAATGCCACACACACGGCCATAAGACTAAAAGCCAACTCGAAATGGACGAGCTATGGCCACTCCTCTATCCTGGAAAACAGGATAACTATGGCAGAAGACTTGGACCACACAGAACCCACCACAGTCTTGAAAAAAAAATTGTATGACGATCTACACGGAGAGGCAAAACTGTGCCCGCCAAACGCAACCCCGCAGGAATTGCATGGACTTTTACACTGACGGGTCTAAAACCAAAGACGAGGTGGGCAGTGGAATATTTTGCAAACAACTAAAGCTGGATAAAGCTCTTAAATTACCAGATCATTGCAGCGTCTTCCAGGCGGAGCTGGAATAAAGGAGGCTTTGTGTTGGCTAAAGTGGAACGTGTTCTCACGGATAGTCAAGCAGCATTAAAGTCGTTGGAGTCCTATGTGTACACATCGAAAACTAGTCTCGAATGTCGCTTATCTCTTAACGAGATGGTCGAACAACTTATCAACTTATCTGGGTACCGCGACACAGCGACATTCCAGAAAATGAGAGAGCCGACACACTCGCCAGACAAGGAACGACGCTACAATCAATCGTGGCTTGTGAGGGAATACCCCTTGCACCCATTAAACATAATCTTGCAAATTTCGCCATGGCCGCGACGAACCTGAGATGGACCCAGAGACATACCTGCCTCATCACAAGGCAAATCTGGACCCGCGTCGACAGTCAACGGACTAGGAGTATAATCTCCCTAAAAAGAACTGACATCCCACAAAATCATCATATGAAATCATAGGACACTGCCTTATTGGCAGTCACGCGCAAAAACTAAGAATAGTTCCGAATGATTTCTGCAGAAGCTGTCTAGACGAGGAGGAGATCGAGTCGAAACGTTACCTAGGATCTTACTTCCTTAACGACCTGACCGACGTTTAGCAAGTAGGGATATCTGACCTTCTAAACTTCTTAAGAAGCACAAAATGGTTCCACGAATATGGGGATAAACCCCCCTTGTAGCTGCACAACGGGCCTCCCTGGCCTATGTGTATTCTTCTCAATTCTGGGAAGGCTACGAACCTACCTAAGTACCTACCTAAGTACCAACCTACATATGTATGTACCTAGCTACCTAGTCGCAACTATCACAAATATCTCATTCTAACACCAGCTAATTGCAATTTTTGGTTTGCTCTTTTCAGATACATATATCGAATAAATTGTCATTCAAATAGAGGAACCCACCCGCTCGGCTGCCTGGTAAGTATCTCACGTCCATGAAACTATAACTGAATAAAAAAAAAAAACTGAAAACAGTATGACAAAATCACAACCCAGAACTGACCCCGACGTGATTTGAACACGCAACCTTCTGATCTGGAGTCAGACGCGCTACCGTTGCGCCACGGAGTCTTACATTCGGATTGGATACAAGTCGCACTAATCCACACGCTGCGTGGAAACGCTTTCCATTTTCACTTCGCTTTCCATTTCCTAAGCACATACCTCACCGTTATTTTCGATAAACAATTTAAATTAGTTTTTTATCAACTTTTTATTTGAGTAAGTGTTTCATCTAAAAATAGATGAGTTCGCAGCGAGTGCGGTTGCCGAGGTGGGGCGGGCTGATTTATGGGATATGTATCTAGAATGTCTCCGTATATTTATGGATTCGCGTGGCTTTCGCGAGATTCATTTGTTTAGCAAATTAAATCTAATCAGTGGATATCGGGAGTATTTAGTTTGTTTAAGTTTGGCGATAACTGTTGGAGCATGATGTTGGAGCATGATGGTTCGAATTGCAATCGGTCTATTGTAGACTAAGATAGCGAGACTATTTCGGATTATTCTCGATTTGATCAGTAGCTTGAGATAAAAAGTCTACAATCACACTTGTGGCGGCAAAGAAGTAATTTTTATTTTCGTATTCAACTTAGAGCTGTGGTAGACAGAGCTACCTTTACTCTTTAAAACGTAGACTATTCCAAGTGGCTTCTCTAACACCATGTTGCGATCGTACTAGTTCGTACTAAGGACTTGCTTACTTGAAAGCTACTTACTTACTTATCAGACCAGCGATCCATGGAGGATCTGAGCCTGAGCTATAGCTGCCGTCCATCCTTGACGGTCCCGGGCACGCAGCTTCCAGTTGTCAAGACCAAGATGTCTTACATCCGCGATTACTTGGTCTTTATACCGGAGGTGCGGTCTTCCTCTTCTTCTCGAACCAGGAGGCTCGGAGTCGAAGACCCTCTTAGCTGGAGCGTTGATGTCCATGCGCTCGATGTGGCCGAGCCAGTGTAGTCGACGGATCCTTGCCTTCCGGACTACATCCACATCTTGGTGCAGCTCGTAGAGTTCGCGGTTGTGTCTTCTTCTCCATTCACCTTCCTCACAGACAGGACCAAATATCCGGCGCAGAATTTTTCTTTCGAAAGAACCCAAAATCAGCTCCGCTGTCCTGCTTATCGTCCAGCTTTCGGCTCCGTACAGCAAGACTGGCAGAATGAGTGTTTTGTAAAGCATGACTTTGGTCTTTCGAGTGAGGAGTTTTGACCCCAGTTGTTTGGACTGTGGTGTCATTTGTGGAATTTACGTTTTCCCCGAGGTAGACAAACTCCTTAACTACCTCGAAATTGTAGCTGTCAATTGTTATGTTTTGTCCCAGGTGGTGAGCGACGGATTGGTTTTTGCTTGACAGCATGTATTTCGTTTTGTCCTCATTGATCTTAAGACCAACTCGTTTCGCCTGTTCTTCAATCGCCGTGAATGCTTCCACAATGCCGCGGCGAGAACACGCGATGATGTCGATATCATCCGCGTATCCTAGCAGCTGGATGGACCTGTAAAAGATAATGCCTTCCCTGTTGACGCCTGCCCGTCACACTATCTGCTCCAGCACCAGTTTGAAGAAGTCTCATGACAGCGCATCTCCTTACCGAAATCCGGTGCATGTTTCGAATGGTTCCGAGGTCCTAGAACCGAATTGCACGGTGCCTCGCATGTTTTTTAGCGTAGCGCGACACAACTGGATCAGTTTAACCGAGATCCCGAATTCGGCCATCGCACCAAACAGTTCTTCACGATGAATGCTGTCGTATGCGGCTTTGACATCGATTAAAAGATGGTGTGTATCGATTCGAAACTCGTTGGTCTTTTCCAGGATTTGTCGAAGAGTGAAAATGCTGGAAATGCTGCTTAAATACATCCACTATTCCCTGCGGGTCGGTGACAAGATTACCCTCGCAGCTTCGAAGAGCCTGGGTGCCCCTTTTGAAGTCTCCTGCAAGGCCTTTGGCTTTCTTGTAAAAGGCTCGTGTTTTATGTTTATCCCTAGACTCCTCGATATCTTTGAGCTGGGAGGCTGCGAAGATTCTTTTCTTTTGTCGCAGCAGTTTTTTCTCCTCCCTTCTTCTGGCTCGGTACTCTTCTTGCGGTGCCCTGGTTTTCCTCTGCAGCGCCTTTTGGTACGCCTCGTCGGTTGCTGCCTTTTTCTGCTCACACTCGCCATCATACCACGGGTTTCTTGTCGGGGGTGGTAGGTATCCTAAGGTGGTTTCGGCTACTTCCTGAATGGCTGAGCGGCAATGCAGCCAGATATTATTGGCAGTTGTGTTCGACGTAGGCATACCGTAGAGTCTTTCGCTCAGCTGCTCCCTGTTGACTCTGGCCACCTCCGGTGTGCTCAGGCGCCCAATGTCGAACCTCCTCCTGATGGGCTGGTGCAGCTTTCTGACATTGGACAGTCGAGCTCTGAATCTTGCTGCTACGAGGAAGTAGTCAGAGTCGACATTTGCCCCTCTGAATGTTCGCACATCCATGATGTTTGACGAGGGCCTTGCGTCAATGAGCACATGGTCGATTTGGTTGGCGGTTCGATCGTCCGGAGATCGCCAGGTTGCTGTGTGGATTCGATTGCGAGGGAATCTTGTGCCACGAACATCAACGACCCAAACCACTGCACTCTGTTCAGGTTGTGTGCCAAACATCATAAGAGTATATGAACCTCTTGAACCTGCGCGAACTTTACAAAAAAAAAAAACTTATCACCGCATAACGAGCTGTCGCAAAGTCAGCGAGTCGGAAGCCGTTATCTGTTGTTGTATCGTGGAGGCTGTGCTTTCCGATCACTCCGCCAAGGGTGTTCTCCTTACCGATTTTGGCGTTGAAGTCCCCGAGCACGATTTTTACATCGTACTCCGGACAAGCTCCGTAGGCGTTGTCCAGGATAGGGTCCTTGATAGGGCCTTCAACCTCGTCGGCAGGGGCGTGGCACATATAAGGCTGATGTTATAAAATCTGCCTCTGATGCGGATCACAGCCAGGCGATCACTTATAGGTTTAAAGTCGATGACCTTCGACCTTAACCGCTTTCCCACGACAAATCGGCACCCCAGTAAGTGCAACCTTTTGTGACAGCTGTAATAAAGTTCGCAATTTTTCTTCCTAATCATACCGTTTCCTATCCAGCGTATTTTCTGGACCGCAGTAATATCCGCCTTGTACTGCGTGAGGATTCCTTCTAGTTTATGAGCAGCTCCGGGAGTGTACCAGGTTCTAACATTCCAGGAGCATACTCGCAAATCGTGTTCCTTTTTCGTGCGTTGTCGTCGTCGAGTATCCGTCCGTGTATCCGAGGCTTGACTTGAAAGCTACAATAATATAAAATAGGAGAGAAACCACCTATGTATAAGGGAATGGTTTGAAGATGTGTCGACCAACCACTTCTTAACGATAGCTCCAGAACACCAACCGTAGGCAAGCTTACAAAGGCAACTAAGGTACTGTGGGCATGTGGACCTAAGCTTTTCCACTCGCTATATACCGCGACAGCATGACTTATTATCTCTTATGCGTCTGCAGTATGGTGGACAAAAAAGAATAATCGTTCAACGCTTTCAGAGACTAGCGTGTCTCGTTAGGTAAATGTGTGCCCTATTGACGGGAGGTCAAAGCTCGCTTATACTACGAGGAGTCCATTGTGCCCAATTAACATTTAACCCGTAGAAACCTAGAAGTTATCAGTTGGCTGAACCATTTAGATGCAGATAGAAATCCCGGTAGTCTGTTCAGCCCTTACCTCTCCTAGTCTCGAAAGGAATCACTTCCCAGGAATATGTTCCTGGCGGCTGGCCTAGTCTGGCTGCATGGCAGGATATCATGCAGTATCCAGTAAGGGCACCGACTGCTAATCGGCTAATGCCGTTGCGCATGTATCTAATTGATATCATCGTTTATTGGCTTTCACTATTAGCTTCGCCTCTATTTCTCTAAAAACTATACTGAGCGGCGTCTTAATCTTGCTAGTCTTCTCATTTCCGAAAATATTCATATGACCTGGTACTCCGTAGAGGATCGCCTTATTGACATCTGATGCCCTGATGAGTTTGACGAGCTAAGATCTTATCCATGTTGCCTGCAGAGCCTTGACGTCTGACTGACTGTCAACATATGTAGATATTGATCCCTTTACCTGAGAGGTTTTCTCTAAGAAACAGATCATGTTTAATTGCAAAAACTTTAGCCTGGAAAACACTTCAGCTGTCATTTAATCTATAGGGGTGATTTGCTTCACGAGAATCGAAATAGACCTCGGCTCCTGTACCGATATCCATTTTGGATCCGTCGGCTTAGATGGCCAGATGGCATTTTCCGTACTTACCATACCACTGATTCATTCCTCGGAAAAAATTCTGATAGAGTATCTCTTTCGCTTCCCTTTTGAATCTCGAAATGGCCCATCGATCCAAGACTGATGCGTGGCCATGAGGACTTCTTGCATAGAGACGAAATTCCTGCATTCTTAGCGTAGTCTCCTGGCTGCGATGCTTTCGCAATATACATACGCCAATTAGTGGAAGGTTCCGCATTGTTTCAAGAGCCGCCGTTGGTTTGGATTTCATATGTATGTCCAGACAACCTACCCTCTGATTGGACTTAATCCACTGCACATATTTATTAAAAAGGTTCCAAAACACGGAGTAATCAGACTTCGTTGCTCAGAAACATCAAGCCTATCAGTCACATGTCCACCTTCCTGAGCTCGATATGATTACCATAGTTTCGGAAGCATTCACTCATTACCACACACGCTCATTTCTGACGAAAGATTTGAGATACTGATCCCAAACCGCACAGCTTGGGAAGGCGGCGATCTCTTGCTCAATGTCAAAGGTTTCAGGTGGCACATGGATGGTTCCAAGATGGATTGCGGTGTTGGCACTCGCATATTTGGACCAAACCGGTAAATCTCGAAGGCTCTGGGAATTAGTCCTAGTATCTCCCTCCCAACCTAACCTTGGAGACTAGCATAAGAGGTGTAACCAACGATATACTCTCTGATAGTCGGGCAGCGCTCAAAGCGTTGAGCTCATATACCACGAATTCAAATTCCATTAACGAATGCCATGATAATCAGCAGGGCTCTGGTGGATGCCAGGGTACAAGAGAATTAAAGGCAATGAAATCGCCGACCAATTCGCTAGGAACGGTTGCAGGAACGGTGTATACACAGGTGTCGAACCATTGTACGGCATTCCTAAGTCTAAGATTAACTTTCTCCTAGACAAGTGGGAAAAATCGCAACACCTGTCCTTTTAGAACAGCGTTCAAGGACTCTGCCAATCAAAAAGACCTGAACCAATACTCCTTCAGCTGAATAAATCGTTTTAATTGGCTAAGTCCTTGAACGCCGTTCCAAAAGGACAGGTCTTGCGATTTTCCCCACTTGTACAGAAATGTTCAGAACTTATGTACCTTTCGCTGGAATCTTTCCCGGCGAATTCATAAAACCTCTCTGATGGCGTTCTAATAACGACTTTATTGCTGCTCTGTGGTTTGTGCAGATTACATGGGGACTTGAAAGAGCACGAAGGAGACTTGATCGGCGAAGGTCCTGGTGGTCTCTTGGGATTGCAGCTTTCCGACATTAAGTGTTGGTGTTCTTATTCGACTCTGTTGATTCCGAGAAAATCGCATGCGTACCTTGGTTGCCAACCTTGGTTGCCAACCTTGGTTGCCAACCTTGGTTGGCTCCTCGAAAGGTCCGGACATCTAGGATGCTGGATGAGTGTCTGCTGTCGATCGCAATGTGTTCAGTTTGATTGGTTGTCGACTGATCTGGGGACCGCGAGCTCCCATTATGGATGTTGAGGTTTGGGAATCGCGTACTGGCTACTACGAGATTATGTCCCGCCATAAAATCCACTAGCCTCAGTCTATTTTCTGACGTGGTATCGTCGCTACTTACCCAAGAATTATCTTGAAGCGAAGAAATCGCCGCTAGCTCACCCAAAAGCATACTAAGTTTTATTATGAAGTCAGCATTTTTCCGTGAACCGTAATTGGGGGATATCACCATTAATGGCCCATTGATAGGCGCAGTGGTCAGGCGACCTTGTCCCACCCCCATACCACTTTAATCTCTAATCTCTAAAGGACTCTCTCTTCACAAACCGGCTGTTTTGGGACTTTATGAAACACAGGTCGATGAAAGTCTGATCCTTCGGATTTTGGTCTTCCTGGATACAGCTTAGTGCCATTATTCGTTTCTCACCGCGGTCTTACCATCTATGTTCGTAGTGATGTTGATTACAAGCTACTTCCGCAGCATAGCCAAACATCTACCTCGGAATTCAATTTCATATGGCTTAAATTCACACTTCGTGAGCACTCCATCCACGACTGTATTCTTCATAGAAGCCCCAATCTAGACAGGCATACAACATTTGATGCATTCGACGCACTGTCTGATTCCATCCAAAGAATTGTTGCCCTGTTTCCTCACACTGAAATCGTTTTAACGAGCGATTTCAATGTACGCAATTCTCAGTTGCTTCGATATCCTGGACAGACAACACCCGAGAGAAGGTATGTTGGAATTTTCGCTGAGTTAAGCCAATTAACTCAACTTGTGAATGAGCCGTCGCGTATCCCCGATGTTGCTGGTCATACCGCTGACACACTGGACTTGTTTCTTACCTCTCAGCCTAACAAATACACGATCTCGCTCGTCCGACCACTGCATGATATCATCTAAATTCTTGAACTCCCACCATCCAGTTAAAGGAAAGGCTCCTAAGAGAACATTATGGCTATACGGACTGTAGCGCCACCTAAGTAAGTTCTCCTCAGCGGGGTACTGACAAAACCCCCTGTAGTATAATTGTCCAGAAAAGCTTCTCGAATCTCGCCATTCGGAACCGGCAATAAACTGTAGGTCCCTATCACCTATGGGAAAATAAAATCTCAAACAACATGGATGATTGAGAGAAGCTCGGCTTTGGTCCTTCATGGACTGTAACGCCAACATACATACATACAGCTGGGACATTGGGCATACATTCTGTCTAGAAGATCGTAGAACTCATGACCTGGAGAACAGGGCTCTGCTCCACCACTTCGATCTCCGAAATGACATCGAAGATTGGCGAGCCGAGAACAATGGTTTCACCAGGTTCAGGGACGATTTCACGGCAAACAATGTCGTCGCCAACGATGGGTTTAACCCCCCTTTTGTATCGACGGTAGAGCTTCAAACGATTTTCGAATCTCTGAGAAAGAAGAAATCCGCAGGCATCGACGGAATCTCTAATACTGTACTTAGACACCTTCCACCGATGGCTATAGAGGCATACACTATCCTGTTTAACAACGCGCTCAATAATGCATATTATCCGGTGCGTTGGAAAACAGCGGTGGTGCAGCCCATCCCCAAGAAAGGAAAAGATTCGTCCAACCCGGCAAATCTCCGGTCGATAAGTCTCCTTCCGAGCATCAGCAAGGTATTCGAGAAGATGATTCACAGAGCCCTTTCAAAATGGGTTGAGGACAAAGACATCATTCCGGATAACCAATTCGGTTTCAGGGCGGGGCATGGTACTATTCATGCAGCGTCGAAACTCGTGTCGGATATCCAATGGAACAGATGCAAGAACCAATGCACAGGTGCCTGCCTGGTTGACTTGGAAAAAGCCTTCGACACCGTATGGTTAGAGGGACTTTACTACAGGCTTAACCAGCTAGGCATAAGTAAACCACTGCTGTATATGATCTATGATATGTTAATGGGAAGAAAGTTCGTTGTAAAAATTGCCAACGTGACTTCTTCTCAAACATTTGATATCAAAAATGGTCTGCAACAAGGCACGGTAAACTCGCCGATCCTTTTCAACATTTACATCAGTGGTCTGATAGCTTCGCTTCGTCACTCGATAGCATACGCAGACGACCTTGTCGCGTATAGAACAGGTCCAACGATTGACGTCATAGTTACTCTCTTGCAACGTGACTTCGAAAAAATTCAAACGTTTTGTAATGACTGGAAACTGAAAATCAACTTCCAAAAATCGGAAACTATTTTGTTTAGAACGCCATTGTCTGGGGCCTCTAGGGATACCAGGAAAAACTGGCGAAAATTCTTCATAACTGGTCCGGATGGGCGTCCACTGGCGAACCAAAATTGTAGTCAGATACCTCGGTATCTGGTTGGATCAATATCTGTATTTTAATAAACATATAGATGTTGCTTTGGCCAGGGCTCGGGGAGCTTTCACTCTGTTAAGATGGCTGTTTCATAGCAGCCAACTTGATAAGAAAGTCAAAATAATCTGTTACATGGCTTTAATCAGGCCCATGATCGCCTATGGATGTCCCGTTTGGTTCAATGTGAGTGCAAGCCTGATGGAAAGGATTCGAGTGTTTGAGAGACAATGTCTAAGGACCTGTCTCTCATTGCACAGAACACCAGAATCCGAGTACATAAAATACTATCCCAACGAGGTCCTATACAATAGAGCCAAAATTATTAGGATTGACAACTTTTTGATCAAATTGATTCGAAGTCACGTTGCAAGGGCGATGACTTCGACCAATAACTTGATATCTGGGGCTTATTACCCAAATGAGTTATATCACGAGAGAGCTCGTCTTAGCGGCTTTGTTCCCCCAGAAGCGTTCTTACATTACGACAACCGCGAACTGATACAGGACAAATCGGCGATTCCGTTAATCTTCCACGTGGCCCGAAGGTCTGTGGAAAAGAGCTTATCTTACGAACGGGATGTAGCACTCCGTGAGCCGGGGCGACTCCGTTTCAGTATGGCAATGTCAGATCGGGATCGAGCAGACGTTGCTCGACAAACGCAACGTTTCTGGTGGCTTGTACAGTCTCCGTCGCTGAATCCTTTGGACCTAGCGTCATAAAAAATCATTAAATAAAAGGCCAATTGCTGAATATAGGTTAGGTAGTAGTAAGTTAATTAGGTTAGTTAGGTTAGCTGTAAGTTATGTATATATGTGTATGTATATATATATATATATTTATATATACATGTCTATGCATGTACATATATATATATATGTATATACATACAGATAAAATAGGATAGGCTAGATTAGGATTACTAGTTTTAGTTAGTTTTAAGGTTATACTCACTAATAATATGCTAAGTTTTTTTAACTAATTTTTCTTAGCCTTAATACTAATAAACTAATAAACGAATTCCACAACAAATAGAATAGACGTCGAAAGACAAAATTAAAAATATACTGTATAGCTTAGAGTGCCCGTTCAGGTCCAGTATGCTACGTTAAATAGATAGGATATTTAAGATAGGTTTAAGCGTTTTACCTAGAATAAGTTATTTGGAAAAATATTAATAAAATGCTTTTAAAATGTAAAAAAAAAAAAAAAAAAAATGTAATCGTAGAACTCATCTGTGGCGGAGTTATCCTTGTCTTCCGTGGGGGCGTGGATGCAGATCAGGCTGATGTTAAAAAATGTAGCTTGGATACCGGCCGTTATGATGCGTTAGCTCACATATGGAAAGCTTAGGACTTTTTGCCTCAGTCCACCTCGATCAGCAAATCTGCATCCGAACAATCGTTGTCCTCTCCCAGCAGTCGCCGTAGTAAATGTCGCAGTTTTTCATCCGCTTTAAATCCGGTCGCTTCCATCGCATTTCCTGGATGGCGGTTATGTCTGCTTTATAGCGATATAGGGCAAGTTGCTCGGCTGCACGTGGCCTTTTTAGGGACCTAACATTCCACATACAGAGCCGGAGATCATTGTCCTTTTTTCGTTTTTTGCAAGGGTCGTCAACATTAATCCGGTCCGTTTTATCCGAGGCTTGTGGTTGTTTCGGAGTAAGTGTTTTTTTACGGTTACGGCCGGAGTAAGTGTTTTTTTTACGGTTACGGCTTACTAGGCCATAGCCCAACCGATTAATCCTATTTTTTTGACGCAGGAGGCTCTCCATTCGCCCTTCCCCGTCTACAATTTCCATAGGAAATCTCCAGATGTCACCACGCGGAGATGCGCATGTGACTTACTAACAGTCCCGCAAGATGTTAGACTGCTGTGGCTCTTCTCGCTTTTTACCAGGCCAGCATCCGTCGGATAGATGCTACCCCTACGAGGACTTTGTTCGTCCTTTGGCATCTTCTCAAGGAGACTATTTCTAATCAAATACGAGTAAAATCCTATTTACTTTAGAGCGCACCTTGCAGTACTCCTTAATTCAATCAGTGCAACTGGAAATCGTTCATCAAATGTAACTTGTTTGCAGGGCTGAAACAATGTGTTCCGAGACCGGTTTTATACAAAACAATGTAAATTCCATAAAAAGATCCCAAAAACTGTGTTTTCCGGTTTGATACTTTCAAAAAATTATGTCAAATTCACCCTCCTGAATCACAAAACAAAAAAGGAAAAAAAAAACAGGGTCAGCTCGCCCCACCCTTCATTATTTAGTTGATCCTTAACCGGATGAAAAGGTTAATTAATGCAACGAGGGAACTAGTTTTTTTCTGTAACCTCTTCAGGGTTAGAACTTAACAGGTATTAGCACTACAGAGGTCAAACAACAATCACCCTAGCCGGGGCCGGGATGTTAAATGTCTAAAGTTGAAGTCAATACACGTTCAAGGTCCAAGGGCTAATTTTAAAACAAAAAGCACTCGAGCAAACGTATCTAAAACCCATTCAAGTAAAAAGGGGGGCGATAAAAATTCTAAGAATTTTTCCAGATAATCTTCACTTGATTAGAGTTTCGCTATTTTTCAAGGATTTCTGTTGCATGAGATTAACACGTGCCTGAAGCACCTTACCTCCGTCGCATTCCGAATAAACGAAATGAATTATTAAAATGACGCATTACCCTGAATAACTGACCTTAAATTCCATCACAGGACGGATTCACGGTTAAGTAAAATTAATCGATAGCCCAGTGAACTAATTCCAAAGGACATTGCAACTCCTCGGGCTATACATTCATATATCGCCCACCCAGCGGGTAACCAAACAACCAGTCAACGAGCCATTATCGTCTTAAAGAGTGCCTTACTACCGTCAGTCCTCCTTCCTTCGAATGGAGAGAAGGAAATCCAAGTGAAAATATTCCATGGAAAACGTCCTTCGAAGAAGATCGCCGGCACGCATCCTTCTCCAGTTTCTTCATCCCATTACATTAAGCGTCGTCACCATCTCGTCGACTGATTTTTCCCACACCACTTTCATTATCCCCCCCCACGAAGGAGACGATTTCTTCTCGTCCTTTTTAGTTTCTTTTCTGGTTTTTGTTTTGATTTCGTGAGCTTCTTCTTCCGTAGCGAATTCATCGGTATGGTTGAATATTGTTGTTGTTGGATAAGATGTTGCGGTGTGACCTTTGGAGAGCCACACATATAACAATCAACGGAATAGACAAAAAGTCCTTGAGACGGACGACGGCGAAAAATCACCGTAGAAACGCAGTGAAATGAATAAAAAGAAGAAGAAAGGACGAGTGCAAAAACAAAGAAGCAAATCGACTGACAGAGCAGGGATACTGGAGTGGAACGCTTGAATCCTTGTTGATCACGGTCTCTCGCGTGGTAGTCAATGGCTTGTGATGCACGCACTGATTGGCACAGTCTCTGCCGCCCTATCAACCACTCGTATTTGTAGGGTCATAGTCAGAGATGAGACATCATGTAAGGAGGATGAGGAGGGATTGAAATTGTTGTCCTCTATAACTCTGTAATTTTTGAAAAGGACATGTCATGTACACTCACGTAATGAGTTTGAAAATGATAAAAATGGCAAAACCCCCTTCGTCGCTTCACTACTACAATCAATACTACATACCTATATGATGAAAACCACCATACAGGGAGAAAAAACCTACTACAATGCTCAACTTTTCCATCAAGGCCCCATCCTTTGACTACCAGCTCCCATCCTAAATCATCCTAATCCACCACCCCCTTAACTTTGAAAAATACAAAAAGAAAAAAAAAAAACAAAAAAACGAAAAAAAGGAATTAAAAAGGAAGAATAAAAACCACACACATACACCCATAGAAATAGCGAATGGAAGAAGTTTAAATCCGAAGGAACACGATGAAAGGACGAGCGAAAAAAGAAAAAAAAAAATAAAAACAAGAATTACAAATAAAAATATGTCGCGATGTGTACTCGTACTCGTAGTCGTCCTCGTACTCTGGTACTTCTTTCACTTGCGTCTACACTAATACTACTAACACTAACCCTACGTAGTAGTAAGTATCTGTTAAAGTAAAAAGTGAAATAAAAAATCGCATAAAATATAAATTCATACCTACATAATATCCACTTACAACTACTAGGATTTTTTCTCTTGCTTTTCTATCCTTTTTTTTTTTGGTCCTTGTTGTTGCTGTTTCCTTTACGTTTTTTGATCAACCACCATTACCGCTATCGTCGTCATCCTTGACGTCGTCGGCGGTGCCGTTTTCGCCGATGCTGATACACAATTGCTGCGAGTGTTTTGCTTTTTAAGGGTAACATTTCTAAGCAGCATCAATGTTACAGGGCTAACACGTCGGCAGAGTTGCCATCGTTCGTCGTTAAGGATGTCTGTAAAGGATAAAGGAATGGCGTTTAGATGGAAACATTGATATGGCAAACTGAAAATGATATGTATGCTCACTCGAGGCTAGTGAGAAATATTGTAACAATTGGGTGCAAACTTTTAACTCCAAACTGTGATAGGTCTGACTTTAGAAAAGACCCAGGAGCAAACTAAAATGTTTAGGTAAATGAGATCCTTCCCCTTACATGAGGTATGTTACCTCGTACTCAACTGGTACTTAATTACATGATAATCTAAAAAACCTAAGCTACATACGTTGAAAGACTTTAGGGCGAACTCCTACATATCGTTTCCCATCAAGACTTGCCCTGAGTCGAGCGATAACAATTACCTGTGGAATTATTATCACATGTAGACAGACACCAGACGTTAGACAGGCTCCATCTGTCTAAGATTTCAACATTCAACGAATATGCCAGGGCTATAAAGCCAGAGCGGAAGCCTGTAGTGATGTTAAGAATATGGTAGGAACACTTCTGTAGACTGTTCAACGGCGACGAAAGATATTTGTAATACCGCTGTCAGGCACAATAAGCCATTCACACCGGACGAAGATGTAAGAGAATTTCGTCCACCCGACCTAGATGAAACTAAGCTGATAGTGTTGAAGCTTAAGACCTAAAAAGCCGTGGCGGCAGACGGCCTATCTGCCGAGCTATTTAAAGCGGCTGGAGATAAGCTGGTAGACCACATGCACACGCTTATCTGCAAAATTTGGTCCGAAGAGCACAGTCCACCATAAAGGAGACCCCCATAACTGTGACAACTTCAGGGGAATAAGTTTCCTTATCATCGCGAATAAGATCTTCTCTGCCGTATTGCGTGATCGCTTGAAACCTTTTGTGGATAATCTGATAGGTTCTTATCAGTGTGGTTTCAGGACAGGTTAATCCACAATAGACCAAATATTTACACTGCGTCAGATTATGCAAGATGACAATGGAGAATTCTCGCTGTTCCATTAAGGTCGGTAGCGAGTTAACCGAGACCTTTGCTGTTAAAGAAGGATATAGACAAGGCGACGCGCTTTCATGTAATTTTTCCTATATCGTGCTTGAGAAGATCATACGAGACAGTGACCAACACAAGAGGTACGACCTATTTTAAGTCTGCACAACTGCTTGCTTACATGGATGACCTTGACGTAATTGGACGAACACAGCGGAACGTCAATGAAGTATTTGAAAGCATTGAAGCATAAATTTCGTTTTACCCTTCGGCTAACGACGGTTTAATGAAAAATCACCGACGTCTTGGCTAGTACGTCACAATTGGCAGCTACAAGGTCAAGGACTTGGTCTACCTTGACTCACTGGTGACTAGCGACAGCAACACCAGCGCTGAGATCAAACGCAGAATTACTCTTGCCAGCCGCTGCTTCTTTGGGCCCAAGAGGCAATTGAGAAGTAGAGTCCTCTCTCGAAAGACCAAAGTTGCGCTGTACAAAACCTTAATCATGTCGGTCCTCCTCTACGGCGCAGAGGTCTGGACTTTAACGAAAGCGGATGAGAGAGGAAAATTCAAAAATTCAATCTGAGTTCAATCTACGGTGTGTCCAGTGAGCGTGTCAACTGGAGAAGCTTATTGAATGAGGCCCAGGCTTGCAAGGAAATGTAGCGCCATCTAAGTAAGAATTTTTTAAGTTTTCGATGTGACCACGTTTATACATATAATACGAATAATACTCGAACTTGCGCACGTTTTAATGCTTCAACGCTTTTGTTATTATTGTTTCTAACCTCCCTCTACGCAAAGCTACCCTCGAATGCATCCTCTTTCGGATTTGCAACAAGCTCATCAGCGGGGAAAATCCTGCGATACTGTGCTTCAAAGCCTGGTTGACAGGATAGAATGCGAGCTCGAAAGTAAGAGTACGCGCTGGGCATTTTCGTCGATACTGAGGGAGCTTTTGTTGCGTTTCTTTCGACAGCATGTGTAACGCTGCCAGACGGCATGGCGTAGATGAAGCACTGGTCTTTTGCATCAAAGCAATCCTTGTGCACACGACATTGACCACTGATGCAGGTTTCGACCAATGTGTCCAATTCGGCATAAACAGGGGCTGCCCGCAAGGCGGCGTTCTGTCTCCGCTGTTATGGTGGATGTTGGTCTACTCTCTGCATGATGCCCTCTATATCTCTGGAATCTATTCGGACGATGTCGTCGTTCTTTTTGTCGGCTCATGCTAAGCGACTATCCGCCTTAAAGCACAGGCGGCGATAAATGTGATCGATGATTGGTGTACATGAAATGGGCTGTCGGTTAATCCTCTTAAGACCGATGTCGTTCTTTTCACAAGATGGTGACTCAGCGTGGTATCCTAAGCAACTAAGTACCTGGGAGTCATCTTAGATAACTTCTTTGGTCAAAATATTTTGAGTCAGAAAGCACCAAAACGCTGTCAGGTTTCTGGCAATGCAAAGGATTTTTGGCAAAACAAGAGACCTATCGCTGGTAAAGGCCTTCTAGATCTACAACCCAAGATAAGACCGATAATCTCATGTACATCGGTTATCTGGTGGAACAGGCTAACCAATACGGTGTAGCCTCTAACACCAAACTCCAAAGAACGGTTTGTCTCAGCTGTAAAGGGACTTTCCCCAGAAAGTTGGACGCTACTCTAGATGCTATGGTGAACCTTATACCCCTTGATATATTTACCAGAGGGTGTCCTCTGAAAGGCATGTCTCGTCTCAAAAAAAATGTCTTTTGGTACATCTCGCAAAGGAATAACAGTGTACTTGCGCAAGAAATGTCCTGCGATTTCTGTCATGGACAAACCTTCAACGCATTGACACCCGTTATCCTACTTCGCTGTAATTTTATAGTCGAGTTTCCATGGCATCAGGATTGGTTTTGGCTGGATACTGAACCTGGAAAGGATAGCCCTTGTATTTTCACCGATGTCTCAAGGTACGGGCGGGGGTCCGGAGCTGGGGTCTTTGTTGAGCGCGAAATATCGATTTGCCCTTCTCGTTATAGAAATATGCGTCTGTCTTTCAATCAGAGATATACGCAATCCTAATGGTCATGCACTATGTTGTGAAGCACAGGTGGAGGGGAAAAAGCATATGCGTCTGCAGTGACAGCCAAACTACACTCAAACCTGTGTCCAGCTCCAAGTTTGCATGACCTCAAGACCTTCTGGAGCAGAGTCGGTAGACTAAATTCACTGAGGCTTTTCCCAGGAAATGAGATCTCCGATGATTTCGCCAGAATATGTTCAGAGGAGAGATTCTCAGTGCCTGAACCCGCTCTAGGGGTACCTGCGTCCACGGTAAATTCCTGCATTAACGATTGTGTGTTTAGTACATACAACCGTAGATGGAGGGATTATCGAGGATACAGGACGACTAAGTGCGTATGCACTGACGATTGCAAGAAATCCGCAGCATTCCTCCTCTCCTTAAGGAAAATTGACTGCGCAAGACTTGTGGGCCATTGCACTTTTGCTAAGCATCTCTGCGTGAAACGCCTACTTGTGTTGCATGTTGCGAGGAGGTTGGCAAATCAGAACATTTTCTCTGCGACTGTCCCGTCCTTGCTCGCGCACAGTGGCGCACCCTTGGGACCGTCATGGTGTCTTCTGACTGAAGCTCCTTCTCATTTTCCTCCAGAAAACGGGGAAAATATATTAATGTAAGGTGTCTGTCTGGACTACAATGGACTAGTAGTTGCAACGGAATGCCATAGGGTTATGGCAAGGTGAGGACGAAAGCCAATGGGCTATTGACATTTTTTTCGAAACCTAGCCTGTTGGAAAATCCAGCGGTAATTTTCGAAATGTATGACCCATGGTGTGACACCGCAACCTCTAGATAAACTCCTTTATTTAAAGGATTCGACGACTATAGAAATCTTAAAGCCCGGCATACTCAACAAATTTGTGGACTTCAAAACATGCTTAAGTGATGGCTTACGGTTTGATGGCTTCTGTGCCTTCTAAGTCCTCGTAGCCTTCATTGGCTGCAATACCTTCAGAGCATTCAACGACTTCAGAGGACTCAATGATTTTGAAAGCTTCACTGATTTTAATTACCTCAAGGTTAAGTTCAAATGTTTGAAAGGTTTCACTGACTTGAAAAGCTTCAATCATTTCATAGCCTTTAGTGACTTCACTGACTCTAAAGCCTTCCATAACTTCAAAAGTTTTAATGGCTTTAGTGACGCGTAAAGCTTTAAAGGCTTCAATGGCAGTGAATGTTTCTACTGACTTCTGAGGACTCTGTGACTTTAAATGCTTCACCAACATAAAATGCTGCGCTGACTTCAAAGGCCTTAATAACTTCAGAAGGTTTCTATGATTTAAAAGGCCTCAATGACGTTAATTTTTTGCCGAGTGTAGGAACACAAATAAGCGGTGTTCGTCCAAAATACCCGCGATTGATCTAAATTCATAGCAGAGCATTCAGACAGTCAAACTCGGTCATTTTGCTGGTGAGCACCTTATCATCAATGACCAAACAGTTTTCAAGTCGCCTCGTATAAGCCACTGCTTTGACGTCTTCAGCTTTTAAAGCCGCATTGAAGATAGTGCCTTCCCTGTTGATGCTGCCCGTCGCACTTCATCACCAAATTGAAGAAGTCATACG
This sequence comes from Eumerus sabulonum, assembly GCA_951905685.1. NCBI lineage: Eukaryota > Metazoa > Arthropoda > Insecta > Diptera > Syrphidae > Eumerus > Eumerus sabulonum. The sequence goes on along the minus strand of OX645062.1, from coordinate 109,846,601 downwards.
ACATCGCATGTCCTTGCCGGTGCATGTTTCAAATGGTCTAAAGTCGATTCGCCGGGCCAGAAACCGCACTGGTACCTGCCGATTAGTGCGGTGCAAAAGGGCTTGAGACGTTCACACAATACGCTAGACAGGTTCTTGTATGCGACATTGCAAGGGGTAGGATAGCCTTCTTTGTGGATGCGGCAAATAGAGCTGATATTCCAGTCGTGGGGCATGCTTTCATCTTCCCAAATTCTATAGAAGATCTGGTACCTGCTTTCTACCAGACCCAGAAAGCTCTCATGACAAGGCCTTAGCCTACGGCCTTGTTGTACTTCAGCATTTGAATAGCTGTGTCGACTTCTTCGATGCTGGGTGGGAGGACTACTTCAGCGGCTGGAGTTGGGATTTCCTCAGTCCCTGCCACACTCTCTTGGCCATGCTCATTAAGCAGCTGCTGGAAATGCTGCTTAAATACATCCACTATTCCCTGAACGTCGGTACCTCGAATTTTCAAGGAATCTGGGTGTCTTTCTCGAAGTTTCCTTCAAGGCTTTTAGCGTTCAATCAATTTATTAGATACATTCAACGCAGAATTGATTGTCAAGTTAAATGAGAATTGATAGAATCGCGATGTGAACTTGTTTCTTATTATGAAGAACTGGGTCGGCGGAAAAAGATTTCCATTGAATTAGGAATTTGTCGATGCAACAAATATACATATATTTTGCAGAGTTTGCGATGTCGTATTGAAATGTCGTTGGACAAATTGCATCGCACTGAATGGAGGTTACGTTGAAAAATAAATTCAATTTTGCTGACCTACCGAACAGCTCTCGCAAACTGCAAGTAACTCATCACTGCTTTTTCCTTTCTTGGCTAACACTGACAACCAGTCTAATGGAAATGAATGTCAAATATAGGATAATGGATGAAGTTGTGAAGCCCTCGTCCTTGATAGCAGAAAACTGGGACAACCGTTTTCCACAAGCCTCTCTGGAACATGGACAAGTGGTATTCACTTGGTGCCAAGTCTGAATTACAGGTTCTTCCAATAGGCCCTTATGAACATTAACAGTTGATAGCGGCCGTATTGTTAAATCTATATCTTTCGAATTGGCTGCCTTTAATTCAATCTGTTTTGCCAAATTACCATGCAATCACATTTTTGTTTAATTAAGGGGCTAGTGCTAAAAAATAGCACGAGGCACTGCGACCTTTAAAGATCTGTTGGGCCTATTAGCCGATTAGCCGAGGAGCTTCTCCACTTCTTTAATGAAGTTGAGAATGCTTCTCGTAGGAACTGAGATGATTCCCTAAAGAGTCATCATTTAACTGAGAAGGATATGCTTCCTCAGATGGTAGAGGAGCAGCACGTTCACACAGCATATGTTCTGCAGTCATTTTGTCCTCAAAACAGAGTCGACACTCAGCTTCAGACGAGAGGTTAATTTCATTAGGATGATGTCTCAGACCATAGTGTCCCGTCAGGTAGCTGACTAGTCTTCTGATATCTACTCTATTAAGTTTGGTTATGTTAATAGAGCATTAATAGAGTGATTAGCGAAGTCCCTGAACGCTGTTCCAAAAGGACAGGTTTTGCGATTTTTTCCACTTGTCTAAGAGGAAATTGATCTTAGACTTGGGAGTGCCGCAGAATGGATCTGAACCGATATATTTATCGCTGGAACCATTCCTGACGAGTTGGTCGGCAATTGCCCTTAATACATTTGTACCCTGGCACCCACCAGAATTTGACTTTGTTCCTTTTGGCGAGGTCTGGCATTCCTTAGCGGAGAATGAGAGTATATTGATGGTTACTCCTCTTATGCCAGTTTCTAAGTTTAAATTGACGCATGTTAAGACGGTATATAATTCTGCTTTGAAGATACTAGGACTCATTCTCAGGGCCTTCGAGATCTTCCCATTTGGTCCAAATATGCCGACGCCAACGCCAGAAACCATCTTGGAGCCGTCAGTGTACTGTACTATTGTACTGGATCTGGCAACGTTTCCCGCGCTTCGCCCATTTTAAGGTCACCACCATCGTCCTACTGGGAATACTATTCGTAGTGTGGTGACTAGAGTTGAGTCAAAAATTTCAGTAAACGACAAACCAACGCCCGTACGTAGACGAAATGCAAGATATGCTAAAAGCTGCCTGTGAGGGAGTCACCCACAAGACTTGAGCCTGCACCCGTACAAAATTCAACTGACCAAAAACTGAAGGTAAACGACCATGGACAACGACCTGTGTTTGCTGTTGCTCATGGAGCCCACGAGACCTAGTTCTAGATAGATGCGTACGTCATCAAACAAAACTGACGAAGGAGTCCATTGTGTCCAGTGAACGTTTAACCCGTAGAATACTAAAAGTTACCAGTTGAGGTGAACCACCTAGATGTAGATAGAAATCACAGTAGTCGATTCAGCCTAATGCTACTAACATCTTCTAGTCCCGAAAGGAAGTGACTTCCAAAGAATATGTACCTTTTTTGGGCTTGTGCCGAGCATTCGCACAGTAGGTGACGAATGGAATCAATTTCCTCTTCGTCCCTGCAGCTTCTGCAGAAGTAATTGTGGGACAGGCTTGGCTTAGTCGCGCGTGGTTACGACTGAAGCTATTGAATTTACTGTGGCATCCTTCGATGGCTTTAAATCCCCAAGCACCGACGGGATATATCCTGTCATGCTGCAAAAAGGTGTAAGGCAGCTGATTCCAACTTAGCGCAAGGTGAAAGTTGTTTTTATTCCCAAAATAGAAAAAGAGGATCACTCATTTGGCAAGAGTTTTAGACCAATTAGTCTAACATCCTTCCTGCTGAAAAGCATGGAGAGACTGGTAGAGTTGCACGTCCGCCAAGTTGCCCTTGGAATGCATCCTCTTTCGCAGAAGCAACATGCTTACCAGCGTGGAAAATTCTGCGAGACTGAGCTTCAGAACTTAGTCGGGAGAATTGAATGCGCGCTCGAAAGGCAAGAGTGCGCGCTGGGCATCTTCATCGACATTGAGGGAGCTTTTGATAACGCAACATTCGATAGCATTTGCAACGCTGCCAGACGTCATGGCGTAGATAAAGCACTGGTCTTGTAGATCAAAGCAATGCTTGTGCACAGGACATTAACCGCTGATGCAGGCCTCGATCAGTGTGTCAAATCTGCCGTAAACAGTGACTGCCCCCAAGGTGTCGTCCTGTCCTCGGCGTTATGGTACATGGTGGTAGACTCTCTGCTTGATGCTCCCAATGCCTCTGGAATCTATGCCCAGCCCTACGCGGATGATGTCGCCGTATTTTCGGTCGGCTCATGCTTAGCGACTGTTAGTAATAAAGCACAGGCGGCGCTGAATGTGATCGATGATTGGTGCATCAGAAATAGGCTGTCGGACAATCTTCTTAAGACCGATGTCGTTCCTTTCACAAGATGGAGAAAAAATACTGGCATGACTCAGCGAGGTATCCTAAGGAGCTAAGTACCTGGGAGTCATCTTAAATAGCAAACTTCTTTGGTCAAAACATGTTGAGTCAGAAACCACTAAAGTGCTGTTAGCTTTCCGGCAATGCAAAGGAACTTTTGGCAAAACATGGGGCTTATCGCCGGCAAAGGTCCTCTCGATCTACAATCCAAGATAAGACCAATAATCTCATGTACATCGGTTGTCTGGCGAATCAGGCTAACACGCAAACACGTCATAACCTCTTTCACCAAACTCCAAAGAACGGTTTGTCTCAGCTGCTCGGGGGCTTCTTCCAGCACGCCGGGCGCTGCTCTAGATGCTATGATGAACCTTCCACCTCTTGATATACATATTTATCAGATGGTGTGCTCGGAAAGCCAGGTCTCGTCTGAGGAGAAATGGCTTTTGGTACAACTCACATAGGAATAAAGGTGTGATTGCGTGAAAATTGTCCTGCTACCCCTGTCTCATGGACATGCCTTCTGACGCACTGGCGCCCGTTATCCTATTGCGCCGTAATTTCTCAGTCGAGTTTCCATGGCATCGGGGTTGGCTCTGGCCGGATACTGAACCTGAAAAGGATAGTCTTCGCATTTTCACGGATTGCTCCAGGCCTGGGGTCTTCTTTGAGCGCGAAAACATCCGACTGCACTTCTCGTTAGGAAAATATGCGACCAATGAGAGTTATACGCAGTCCTAATGGCCATGCACTATGCTGTGAAGCACAGGTGGAGGGGGAAAGCATATGCGTCTGCAGTGACAGCCAAGCTGCACTCAATGCTGTGTGCAACCCCTTAACTAGCTTCAAATTAGTGCTTGAACTTAAGTCCTTCTTGAACAGAGTCGGTAAACCATATTCATTAAGACTTGTATGGGTTTCAGGCCACTCTGGGATCCCAGGAAATGAGATCTCTGATGAACTCGCCAGAATGTGTTCAGAGGACAGGTTTTCAGGGACTGAACTCGCTCCAGGTCTATTTGCGTCCATGGTTAATTCCCACATTAACCCACATTAATACACACAACCCTAGATGGGGGAATTATCCAGGATGCAGGATGACAAAGCGGGTATGCCCTGATGACTGAAAGAAATTCTCAGCACTCCTCCTGTCTCTAAGGAGAATCGACTGCAGAAGACTTGTGGGAGTCATTACGGGCCATTACACCATTGCTAAGCATCTCTGCGTGCTTGGCATAAGGGAGACGCCTATCTGTGCGAGGAAGATGACACTGCAGAGCATTTTCTCTGTGACTGTCCCGCCTTTGCTCGCGCACGGTGGCGCCCCCTTGGAGCCGACGTGGGGCCTCTAAGCTCTACATCACTGAAGCTTCTTCTTATTTTTCTTTGTAAAACGGGGAAAACGCAGTAATGTAAGGTGTCTGTCTCTAGTACAATGGACCAATATTTGTGTCTCAGTGTCCCAACAGATAGCAAAGGCTTTCTCTAAAAAGGGTAGTGAGCGACGTTTTAGCCCATCCGATATCTCCTCATCCATTTGTATCTCATCCATGTTGCCGGCTGAGCCTTGATGACTGCCTGGCTGTCAACATAGATGTTGATGCTTTTACTGTTTAATTGAGCTCAGATTGGAAAACGCTACAGCCATCATCAAGTCTAAAGCAGTGATTTGCTTCACGAGATTCGAAATAGATCCCGACTCCTGTACCGGAATTCATTTTGGATCCGTCGGTCTAGATTGCCAGTTCATTTCCCTTAATTACCATACCACTGGTCCATTCCTTCATGGAAAGAATTCTGATAGAGAATCTCCTTTCGCAGCAAGGAAGCCGGGGGGTGGTATTGTTCGTTTCGGTTTTCAATCTCGATATTGCCCATCGACACAAGACTGATGCCTGGCCACGAGGACTCCTTGCCCAGAAACCGGATTCCTGTATTCTTAGCGCAGTCCACGTTGCAATGCTTTCACAGTATATGTCTAAAGGTGAAAGGTTCAATATTGTTTCAAGAGCCGCCGTTGCTGTGGATTTTATAGACCCAGTCACCACCAGACAACCTGCCCCCTGAATACTTGACACACTTTGAAGATGGCATTTCTTCTCAACTACCTTTCATCACATAATCGAACCATAGACTAAAATAAATCTCAACACATCCAATATACCATATTTAGTTTGAAGCCACTCTACACGAATACAGTGCCACGAGGGCTTTTTTGGTTCTTTCATTGAAGTTGTCCTTCCAGCTAAGCTTGGAGACTAAGATAATGCAAAGATATATGGCAAATTTTTTGGATATCAGGTCGATACCATTCATAAGGGGTTGAGTGTATCTTGATATATATGTATGTAATTAACTTCTCCTTGTTTTTTACTCCCAGGCCTCGCTCCTTGTCTCAGTTATTAACCTGTAGCGGTGCTTAACTGTGTTGTATTCTGACGCACGATGAGCGAGTTCGTATCCCGATATCACCAACGCCATCGAATGTTTATTTCGCCGCGTCCCTCCTCGGCGGGGTACTGACAAAACCCCCCGTAGTATACTTGCATTGAAAAAGTTCCCTTCGGAATCGGCATTAAACTGTAGTTCCCTTTCAACATGGGTGATTAAGAGAAGTTTGACTCTGGTCCTTTATGGGCTGTAACGCCACCAAAAGAAGAAAGAAGAAGAAGTGCATAACTTAGTCTTTCGCTGATAACCTAAGGACATTTACCAGATATCAGAATAGCAATGTCGTCAGCATAGGCTGTGGCGTTAAAACCATCTGCCTCAGCTCAGTTAGACCTCCTACAAGCGAATAATTAACTTTCTAATTCGCCTAATTTTCTGAGTTCAAGATTTTGACATCACCCATCGAAATTATGAAATTCAGTCAGGGCTAATACAATCTGCTTTAGAATAGAAGTGGATTTGAGTATACGCTTTGTGTATTACCGTCATCTCTTCAACCCGCTATAACCATTGGCCCCTGCAGCCTTGAAATTCAAATCCAAATTCAAATTCATTAATTAAGCTTACAACTTTGGTGGGCATCACTTTCATCACGTTCGCTGATACAGAATTAACAGAGACGATAGTAGTTATGCCCGAAAAATGCAGACAGTAGTCGTCGTATAATAGCATTTCTAAAACTATAGATACCTCACCCAGGTGTTGAGAAAAAATTGTAAAAAATAAAGGAAAAACCGTACCCTTGACATGAGATCCTTGATTATAGCTGATGGCACTTTTGGCAACTTTCGTAGATTGCAATCCGAAACATTCATCGTATTACGATGCTCTAGCTACATTGCTAAGGCAACTCCTCCCCGTCGGTTGGCAACCCTATCGTTTCTAAGACGCAAAGTAGAGAATAGCGAGTTACTGTCAGAAGAAGGGATGTATTCTGACTACATACATACCGCCATCATAACAAAAACGAAGAAAAGGAAAATAAAATAAAAAACACAAGTGAAATGAGATTTTTTAACTGTGAACACGTAGTTAAAAAATAACGGGAAAAAAGGACTAACACCGACACATTCACAGGACATATCACCACCAGCCGCAGCATCATCTACAAGCCAGTAAAAGTACTAGTAACTAGAACAACAACAAAAAAGGATACACAAGCGCCTCGGTAGCGCGGCGGCGATAAGACCACCCCAACGGGTATGGAGCGAAGAAACCTCAGAGAGTGGCGCGTTCATTTGTTCGCATTCGCTGGCAATAAAAGTAGTAATCAGTCGCCGAGTTAGAAAGAGATGAGCATTAGATGTAAAAATACAATTTTCCTCTTTTTTTCATTTGTTTTTTGTTTTTGTTTTGGAGCAGCGGGTTGTTGCCAAAGTCGGGGTTGCTACAGAGTACTCGTACTCGTAACGTCAACTCTACCGCCTGCACGGGAGTATATTTTACATTTTAAGTATTTTTTTCAATATCTTTGTTGTTGCTGCTGCCCTTCGCGTTGTTGTTTCAGACAGTTTTATGGTAGGCATAGTGCGCGAAGTTCGGGGTGGAGAAATTGGGATTAGCGGCAGCTGGGGTGAAGGTTAAGAACAGAGGGCTTTGAGAGGATGCTTCTAAAAAGTATGGAGTGCTTTTGCTTCATGCTTTTTGGCTTAGTGTCGTTGTGGGCGTAAGGATCTAGGCGACAAAGTCTGAGTGATGCAACACTTTACACCTTCCATCCAACTATGTATGTATGTCTGGCGCCAAACAGTATGCCGCCAACCTTATAGCGTCTAATTTGTTTTATTTTTATTTTATGCAAATAAGTGTGAATACTCATATGTACGCTTTTCATTATAATAACTCTGCCATCGCCTATATCATCTCTATCACCACCGGCAGTTGCACCCCCATTCAACCCAATCAAGGGATGCTACAGTGTTACATGTTGTACATCGCTTGTGGGGGGATTTCTTCTATTACTCGTCATCAACCCTCTCACCCATCATTTTGGGGAAACTTTTGTTTTTATTTTTCACTATAATGGAAAATCGCTTTTCACCGTTCCTCCAACACTCCTTCCGCACCGACACTGTTTTCTCGGTTTTTTTTTTCCCAAACTTTTTACCTCCCTATTCTACCTCCCACCCCACACGTCCCAGCACGCCCCCCTCTCTCTATGTACCAATGAGATGGTATACAAATTAAAATTACAAAAAAAAAGCGGAAAAAAAAATTTGGATATTACCTATGTGCTGCTGTGCTGTGCTCCTGCAGGGTGGCGGAGCGCTAAAGAGCAAAGTAGAAAATGTTAGGGTGGTGTGAGCGGGCGCGGATCGCGTACATACGCGCTACATGCTCAAGCTCATACATATGTACGTAGGGTGGTATATAATTTTTTAACTGCATATATGTGAAATTAGTTAAAAATTTCTATACACATGTGTTAGTGGGCGGTGTTAGAAGTTGTTTTTTTGTATTCATTCTCTCCCGCGTACACTTTGCCATGTCGTTCGGTATTCCACGCTCCTTCTTTCCTTTCTGGTTGTATTTTTTTTTTGTTTTTTTTTTTTTTGCAATTTTAATTTGTACAGCATTGCGAACAACGCGTAAAGAGCTACCGAAGGGATAGAAGATACCGTGATAGGGTACACGGCATGGTTGAGTGGCAGTATGCGATATTGCCAAACCTCCCCCTGTTTGATGGTGGCGCTCCTAAGTGAATAGGATTCGGATGTTTTGTACGAAATTCCATATCATTCGACGAGGGACAGAAAGACACGCGGAACGCACTTTTCTAACACAGCGGGACTCGTTCGTGTCAAGCCTCCTGACAGGGGGTTGGAAGTTGCTTTTTGAGTGAAATATGGAATAGAGATGAATTACTGGATACGTACTACATACGTGCATGGGTCATAAGCTTACGGTTAACATCCAAAGTGTTGTTCAACCATACTTGTCATTATAAAAAATTAAACAGCAGATACCTAAGGACACAGGGCGGACAAGTAAGGATGTGAGGTATGAGATTGAATGTAAGCACTGCATGCCACTCTAGAGACTTTTGGATATCAATCCCGATATTACATACGTTTTTTGCCACGTCTGATAATCGGGCTTGTGAAAAATCGTAAAAATAAGCCCTGAATTCCTGGACGAAAAAAAATGGTCTACTAACATCCGAATGCGCTTCATATTTGCCATCCAATTGGATTCGATTATGAATTTACATTTTTCTGGCTCACTAATTTCAATTGCACCATTAAACCAAAACGACAGCGAAAACCCATCAAAAGAAATAAAAATAAAAAATAAAAACTTCCAGGTAATGTGGAGCCATACCATTTGATCATAAATGCATTGCTGCTACGCCGTGAAGTAATCACATCGACCGAGATATGTATCATAACCTCTGTGCCCGTCCTACTTTGCATCTTTTTTTTTTCAAACTGGAGTAGGTCTAACATAATTTACGATCTAATGAGTAAGTGGACGTGAGAGGAGGAACATGAAATAAGAATAATGTGTATCCTTCGGGGCAGGCTCTGAAGGATGACCAATTTCGTCCTTTACAGATGATACAATTATTCTTATATGGCCCATTAAAAAAACATACTCGATCGGCGGATCCAAAAAGACATTATTGAAACACACCAATGAAGTTATCTGGAAGGATAATAATAAATAGCTTTTAGCCAATCAGTCACAAGTTAAAAATTCAAAAGATATTCAGAAAACAAATTCGACTGTAAAGCAAAACGGGAGGCTATAAGTAATCAATTTAAATATGCAAACAAATTAACAATATTGTATTAAGCCTTTTCATGAGGCTTTGATCTAGGTGCAACCCGCAAGGCCCACACGACTAACTTCCTAGTGGGGAAAAATGACGACACCGATTTAATTTCATATTTTTTAAATTTCTCACGTTTATGTTGATAAACTTCATAATATGTACTTTACTTACTTACTTAGGTGGCGCTACAGTCCGTCGTGAACCTGGGCCTCGACCAACAAGCGTCTCCAGCTGGAACGGTCTTTGGCTAGCTGTTTCCAGCGCCGCACGTCCAGTTTGTTAAGGTCCCCTTCCACCTGCGTGCGCCACCGTAGATGCGGCCGTCCTCTGCCGCGCCTTCCTTCCGGGGTGGATTCAAAGACTCTTTGGGTCAGAGCTGTATTTTCCATGTGCTCTACATGGCCTAGCCACCTTAGACGCTGTATCCGTAGACGTCGTACCAGGCCGATGTCGCTGTACAACCCGTACAGTTCGTCGATAAATCTCTTCCATACTCCTTTTGAACAAACGGGACCGTAGATAGTGCGTAGAACTTTACTCTCGAAACGACCAAGGGCATCGTCATCCGAGTGGGCCGAGTGCACTTCCCTGAGGAACGGCAGCCGAAATAATTTTACAGCCGTATGCAGTATGCACTTCCGTTTTTATTTTTATTAAGGGGCTAGTGCTATCAAATAGCATTAGGCACTGCGACCTTCACAGATCTATTGTGCCTACTAGCCGATTAGCCGAGGAGCTTCTCCACTTCCTTAATGAAGTTGAGAATGCTTCTCGTAAGAGCCGACATGATCCCCTCAGGAGTCATAATTTCACTGAAAAGGATTCGCTTCCTGAGATGGCAGACAGCAGCACACTCACACGTATATGCTCTGCTGTCTCTTCGACCAAAAGACAGGGTCGGTACTCAGTTTCAGATGAGAGGTTAATTTTATTAAGATGATATCTCAGACTGCAGTGTCCCGTCAGGTAGCTGACTAGTCTTCTGATATCTGCTCTATTAAGTTTGATAAATATACATATCAAGATGTGGAAGGTTCATCATACCATCTAGAGCAGCGCCCGGCGTGCTGGGCAAAGCCCCCTTGCAGCTGAGACAAACCGTTCTTAGGAGTTTGGTGAAAGAGGTTACGATGTGTTTTCGTCTTAGCCTGATTCACCAGACAACCGATGTACATGAGATTATCGGTCTTATCTTGGGTTGTAGATCCAGAGAACCTTTGCCGGCGATAAGCCCCATGTTTTGCCAAAAGCTCCTTTGCATTACCAGAAAGCTGATAGCGCTTTAGTGGTTTCTGACTCAACATGTTTTGACCAAAGAAATTTGCTATCTAAGATGACTCCCAGGTACATGGTACTGGCTGAATCATACCAGTATTTTTCCTCCATCGAACGACATCGGTCTTAAGAGCATTGACCAACAGCCCATTTAGCGCCGCCTGTGCTTTAAGACGAACAGTTTAGCCGACGGAGAGTACGGCGACATCATCTGCGTAGGCCTGGGCATAAATTCTAGAGGCATTGAGAGCATCAAGCAGAGAGTCGACCGCCATGCACCATAACAGCGGAGACAGGACGCCACCTTACGGGCAGCCCCTGCTTACGCCAGATTTGACACACTGGTCGAGGCCTGCATCAACGGTCAATGTCCTGTGCACAAGCATTGCTTTGATCCACAAGACCAGTGCTTCATCTACGCCATGACGTCTGGCAGCGTAGCATATGCTGTCGAAAGTTGCGTTATCAAAAGCTCCCCCAATGTCGATGGAAATGCCCAGCGCGTACTCTTTCCTTTCGGGCGCGCATTAAATTTTCCCAACTTGGTTTTGAAGCGCAGTCTTGGAGGATTTTCAGCGCTGATAAGCAAGTTGCATCTCCAAACAGGATGCATTCGAAGGGCAACATTGCGCACGTGCAACGGTGCGATTACTACTGAGTAAATATTCAAAGAGTGACTCACCTCGTTTGGTGGTGTTACTGCTGCCCATTCCATGTGGTGCGCATTGGCATCGCGTCCAATGACCAGATGTTGTTTGCGTTTGTGACAGTACTCTACTAGGTCTTATACCTCAGTAGAAGCCAAAGAAGAATACCGCAAAACATATTCACCTAGTAAATGTTGCTAACAATTAACAAGATTCCCGAGAATAGCATCAAAGTCCAGTTTTTAAATAAGGTCTTAATTACGTGTGCTAGACCAAAAAGTATCTAAAAATACATACAATTAGAAACGGTCTTATGAAATATTTTCCAATCTTATGTAAATTCTCAAATTATTAGCCTTGAAAACAAACAGGTTCAAGAAGCAAAATATATAAAATTGCTCTCGGCAAGAAATTCTTTTGTCTAATCGCTAGGACTTCCTTTTCATACATTAGCGCTATCCCCCTTAACCAGATCGGCCGGCCGTCTACTCTTGCTTAGAGACCGAATGAGTAAATAAATTAAAAAGTAATGATACTTCTCCGCAGGCTAGCGTCTGTCATATTATGAAATTGTAGATGACAAACATTGCCAATGTCCACGGTGTAAGGCAAACACACCCCCAAATCCTTTAAAGAGGACAAAAAGTGTTTCTTGCAGAAATAAGAAAACCAGCGACTTGCATTCACGTGTACCATCCCCTTGGGCTGTGTGGGATAGGCGAATCATCATCATCGCTCTAAAGACATTTCTTATCCTTGAAAATCAAATGGGAAAAAGGAATAGAAAGTGATGTAAAATATACTTTTCATTTTCAAATGCACAGGTGAAAGGGATGCTGATAAGGACGACGACGAAAACAACAACCAAACCAAATGAAAGCGCCCACAATTCAACGTCGACACTTAGTCCATAACGTGTCTGAAAATAAATCCTCACCGCGGCGTTCGTCTTCTGGACGACCACCAGCAAAGGACGAAGAAGAGAAATATGTCCATAAAAACCGTCTACACGCACCCGAAAAAAGGATCACATCGAAATTTTAACACCTCATCTCTTCGATTACACTTTACCATTGCGAATGTGCTCAATTGCCTTGTTTGTACGTATACACAGGACGAATATGTCTGCCTGTATGTGGAATGATGTAGTACGTCACTAGGGTATGGATAGTAGTGTCACCTACTATGTGTGTTACCTACCCATTATCATCATCATCAATGTCGCCGTTGCTATTCTACACCTTCAATCTGTTTGCCAAAATGTCTCTCCTCCACATGGAGCAGGATGTCATCGTATATCTACCCCTTAAAGTCTGGAAAAAAAAGAACGAATCACATACAGGAAAAAAGGAACTACTTCCCCTCCACGTAGAAAAACAGCGCGGTAAAAGAAAAGAAAGAGAATGAAAGAAATCAGAGAAAAATCAACCCCCAACCCATCCACTAACCAACCCCTCGAGAGTATGGAAGAAAAAAATTTCCCTTTCACTTTCCCCGATTTTTTTCTCCCATCACATACATAGTAACGAAAGAAAAGAGCAAAAGGAATCCGCGAGCGAGGAAAGAAAAACGAAGAAACCGGCGACAATATACTCTCTTCTTACTCTCTCGTAAAGGATTCGCTGGAGCACAATACCAAACGAGGTGGCTTCTAGCCGTTAGAGGTATGTATATGTAAATGGTTCTAGTCCTGTCTGTCTGTTTGGCTGGCTATTCCTCGTCGGAGTAAAAAGAGTCCTTCGAAGGGGTCGAACAGACGGACATCTAGGAAGAGAGAGACAACTTTCTCTTAAGTTCCTTTACTCGACGATGTCCTGCGAGTTAGTGGCATATACATATGGACACGTATGTATGTATAAGTGAGTTTGAGAAATCACCCTTTGAACTGGATGAAGTGAAGCATTTTAAGAGAAATATCCTGTGAGGCAGGATTTTGGCGCGGCAACGATGATATGATTACGAATAAGGATATCGCAATATTGTTGCACAGACAGTAGAAATAAGGTAGAAGGGCAGCTCTTCGCGAACTTCTCTTTGGACATCGTCCCTTCGATCATGATGTTGACGATGACGCTGGAAAGATGAATGGTAATGGTGTAGTGGTGTAGGAATCGAAGGATATTTCTTATTTTGTTTCTTGTTGGTGCTATCCGCTGACTGTATTGGGTAATACATTGGGTAGTGAATGGAATCCGGCTACTGTTACTTGAGCTGCTGCCGGCCAGTGTATCATTATTCTTCCTTGGAAGCTGAGTTTTTCTCGAATAGCCGTCGCGCGTCGTAAGTTGTGAGTCGTGAGTTTTCTAGTCTGTTCGTACGAGGAACGAGGAATTGTTGCTTAACAAATCGATTGTTTAAATTATTTTGTCGATGCCGACGTTATGGTTGTGTTGTGGCTATTTGACGTGGTGAAAGGATAATTGTCCGAAATTCGCTTGGAGTGAATTAGACGAAACCCACTGTTGCACCAATAGGTACACGTTGAGATGCCTGTTGAAGACGGTTGGGGGTGATGGGTGATGGGCGATAGAAGAGCGTGCTATAGTGATACCGATTTGAATCATCAATCTCTGCTTCAACTCCAACCTTGAATTCTCTCTCACTCTTTCTCCCGTTCCTTCCCCCGGTGGTGTTTTGTTTTTCTTTTTTTTTTTTTTCTACCCTTTCCGCCACACATCTCATGTGGGTGGCAGTGGGTGGTCGAAAGAGAAAAAAATCGTCGAATAACATGTGCTCGATGCACGAGAGGAGGAAGAATCCTGCACTTGCATATGTGTTAGTGTCTCTCGCGTGGATTTTTTCCCTTATTTTTTCCACGAAACTAGGGGATGATTTCTGTTTTCTTCCTTTTTTTCCCGGACTTTTTTGGTTTTGTTTTTTTTTTTTTTTTTTTCAGCTGGTTTGCGCGAATTGGAGGAAGCTGGCAGGTTGGGGGATGCGATATAAACAGCAAAGGGATTTTTTTTTCCGCCACTCTCTCCCTCGATTGGGAAGGATTTTTTTGTTTTTCCGCTATTGCTGCTGACTCGCTTTAGTGTTCTCCTTCATTTTCGGATGGAATTTTCATGAGTGTATTTGATTATTATAAAGGATCCATCCTACATTATTACACATTCATACATTGGAAAAGGAAAAAATATAATGAAATATTGGCGGCGGCGGCGGGAGTTATTTGTTTTTTTTTTTTTTTCTTCGCCCCGCACACACACAGGAAAAGGGGATGGCTGTACGAGTAGGTTTTTAAGGGAGTAGAGTAGCAGGAGTAAGGATATTTCTGTTAATTTTTTTTTGTATGCGATTTTTGGGGGATTCTGTGTGTTGTTTTTTTGTTCGCACACTCGATTCGGCTCCCAATGGATGTTGACGATGATGACGATGACGATGGGCTTCCTATATGATTTGGTGCGGTGGTGGCGGTACCGCGCGGCGACGATGATAGAGAAAGAGGAAAAAAAGAACGAGGAGCATGCCGAATGAAAGGGGATGAAAAAGCACCACAGCGCGATGACGATGAAGAAGGACGTCTTCTCGAACCTGACACACGGGGGGAGGTTTTGTATTCTTTTCCTTGCTGGCTGCTGCTGATGCCTGCTACTGCGGAGCTGCCACCACGTTCGTGTGCGATCGCTTGTATGTTTTTTTTTTTTTCTTTTTTTTTATTCCTCCGATTCGCTCGTTCGTCGGTTTTTTCTCCGCCGAGCATGTTGTGTGCTTTTTTTTTTTTGTCCTCTCCCATTATTTATCCTTTTCATTTCGTGGACTGTGTTTTTTCGTTTCTGTTTTTTTTTTTTTTTTTGTACTTTCCATGTGCCTTGCCTGTTCTCATCGGTGTCATAATGTGTGTGTGATTATTATAATGGTACAAAACTAAAATACACATAGCATCATAACGTTTAGAGCCAAAAGATTTCTAACCGCCAGACTAGGCAGTCATACATAGTTGGTTGGTCTCGTCCGTTCCATATTTGTTGTCACATTTTTGTTGGATATTATTTTTTCTAGCTGCTAGTATCTCTACTGTTGGGTACTGTTGTTGTTGTTATTTTCCGTTCGTTCATTCGGTTTTCTTGGGGATGTTTTTTGCATTTTTGACTTGGACTCTGGATTGTGCTGCGATACTAAAGGATTCTCGTACTGTAATATAAATTAGATTGCGAGACAACTCACAGTTTAGAAAGTGCATTTGGTTTTCTCAAATTTATTAATTCAAGTGTGGATGACATATTGTTTTTTTTTTATTTTTCTTGTCGGTCTTGTGCTTACTCCCAAGTTGGTTAATATCAAAAAGAAAAGTGCATGTCCTGCAACGTGGACTCTTTAGTGTTGTGGCATCATGCCGGCTGGATGTACTAAACAAGTCTGAGTGACACCGAAATTGATGTATTATTTGAGTGTTTGAAGGAAAATATTTCTTTATGCTTTTTTCCCTCTACTTGTGATTAGTTATGATTTTTAACAAAAAATATTATTTGTTTCGGTTTTCTTAAAAAGAAAATAGAAAAAAAAAAAAGAAAATCATACGAGTGCAATATATATTTTTTTTTTTTTTGAGCTATAAAAAAAGAAGGAATTAGTGCAGTTTTAAGTGTTAAGGACATATCAGAGGATTAAAGCCAGGATGAAGTAGTATCGATAAAGCCGTACACCGCAGCAACTCCAATTGGATCGGAAATTGACGTAAGTGTTCTATTTTACTATAAGCAGGACGTTTTAAATTTTAAAAAATCAGAATGCCGCTCAAAATTATTATTTAATCTTTCGAGCTACTAGTATAAACAATGACAACAATAAATAACTAAAAATTGCTTTCGTAGTGAAATAATTCAACAGAAAACGATTCGAAAACTTTTGCCACTACTTAACAGACTATAGTCCGGTCAACAGGTCTATGTAAAAATACTTGTGATCGATCATGCTTGCTAACTAATTAAAATGAACGTTATAGAAAAAATTAGATTATTACTTTTCCATTTATTAACCTAAAAATTTAATAAAAAAAAAAAAATAAATAAACTGGCATACAGTCATGTGAAAAATAATAGGGACACTAAAGGAATATTCATAAAACTGACAAAACTCTGTAAGCTGTGACATTAAATCCTACTTTTTTTAATTTACTTTTAAATTTTGTTTATTTATTTTCTTATTTTCATTAAAATCTATTTATTAATAAAAAATGTCAGGAGCATTAGCAGCAAGGACTATCGGATCTTTTTTTAGTTCTATTTTACTGATACGATGTTATCGTAACAAAAAAAAAAAAAAAAAAAAAAAAACAAAATAAACAATACAAACATTCGTGTCTACAAAAAAAAAAAAAATTATAAAAATTACGGTCCGTGCAACGTCTTAATTTAGCTGTGAAAAATAATAGGGACGGTTTAAAAAAAAAAATTAAACTGCAATCCGTTGGGCACTAAGTAATGAAAATCGGGTGCAGTCTATTTGTTACGTTCGGCGCTGTGCTTTCCCGCTGTTTGGAAGGAAGAGTGCCAAACGGAGAGCCGAAAAACAAGGGCAAATTTAATTTTAATAATATTTTTTTATTTAGTTTCTCTTATTCTGTTTGGTAACTAATATTTGGTTAAGTAAAGCATATTGTTAATTACCGCTGAGCATCGACAGAGCATCGAATCAGCCAGTTTCTGGCAGGTTTCTCTGGGTATTGTCTCCCAACTAGCCTTCAGATTTAACCACAGCTCATTGTTACAACTTGGTATGTCACTTAACACTATCTTGACCTGTCGCCAAAGATTCTCTATCGAATTCAAATACAGAGATTAAGAAGGACAACGCATAACGTTAAGGCCTTTTTCAACAAACCAGTCCCTTGTCCGCTTCGCTTAGGGTTTCGGGTCAATATCTGCTGCTGAAAGGCAGAATTGTCCTTTTTTTAATCTTTTTAATTTCTCCATATGACGCGACTGTCATCTTGCCATCAATTCTCCAGATCGGAGCCCAACCTTCGTAGGAAAAAAATTCCAATGCCATTATGCTACCTCCGCCCTGCCTTATCGTTTTTATTGTATATTCTGGCAATGATCAGAGTTAAATAAATTAACTTTTGTCTCATATGACCAGAGAACATTGCGCCCTTTGCTAAGAGGCCATGAAACATGCCCTTTTGCTTAATATGTTTCGCTTAACGTGGCCAAAATCACTTTGCCAATATTATTGGCTAATTTGTCGCTATACTGTCTTATCCGATTTACACATTGTGATTTTTTGCGCCAATTATTTTCTTATGATAATTGGCGCTATTAATAAAAGTCGATAGTCCAAAAATCGTGATAAGTTACTTCTTGCATTTTAACAATATTTAAACAAATGTGAAGTTATTGATTTGCTTATTAAAATGTTGGTAACACGGAACAAAGCATTTTAATAATTTTAAAATGTGTCAACAAAATTAATTCTAATATTCCTATTAAATTAAAAAATGCAATGCTGAAAAAAAATAATTGTGACGAAGCAAACACTAGCAAATTCGAATTAGAGCTTTCTGGGCGTTTATGTGTAATTACCGTTATTTTTAGCCTTTAAATACCATGTATCGGGCTTATTTTTTACCGAGGTACTCTATAAAATAAGAGGAGGTTTGAAAAAGAATTATATAAGTCGGGGTTTGCCTAAGCTTCAAGCGATTTAAAAGAACAGAAATAGCGGTAAGGATATCAAACCAAAAAAAAAAATGTAGCAATGTCAAAAACGGTTGACTGTTCGAGAAATTTACTTGATGAGGTATAAAATTCGGAACACACAATTGATACTTGGGAAGGATCATTAAAAATACACGTCCGATCGCCTAGGACCTTCATAGTTTTTGTTTTTCTCAAAGACGTACGTCAACACTAATTATTTTATTACTAATTAAAACAAAATAATTATTTTATTACTAATTAAAACAAGCAATACATTTTCTCAAGAGAATAATAGAAAATTACGATTTAAAAAAAAATATGCACTCAGGTTAAAGGAAATATGACGCTTTTTCACAAGCCCGACAGTAGTTTTTTCTGGAAGACCTAATGGAAGCCTAGACGTTGGGGAGCATGTCTAGGTAATGCTTAAAAAATGTGTTAAGTTTTTTAAGTAAAACTACGATCGAAACGTTAAAAAGGCAAAGAGAACTAACATTAGGGCATACCATATGAAATGTGCGATTTAACTTAGTTCGTAATAAGAAGGTATACATCTTTAAGATAACTTTTTTTTTTTTTTTGTTTAGGACAAAGTGGTGCTTGCTTTTAAGGTGTGAGGGATTCAGGCTAGCAATCCATGAAGGATGTTATCCTGAGTTATAGCTACCTTCCATCCTTGACGGTTTCCAGTTATCAAGACCAAGTTGTCTTACATTCGCTATTACTTGGTATTTATACCGGAGATTCGGTCTACCTCTTCATTTCAAACCAGGAGTCTCGATACCCTCGAATACCCTCTTAGCTGTAGCGTTGGTTTTCATGTACTCAATGTGGCCGAACAAATATAGTCGACGGATCTTTGCCCTCCGGACTATATCCACATTCTTTCTACAGCCCGTATAGTTCGCGATTATGTCTTCTGCTCCATTCACCTACCTCATAAACAGGACCAAATATCTGGCACAGAATTTTTCTTCCGAAAGAAACCAAAATCAGCCTGGCCGTCCTGCCTGTCGTCCAGCTTTTGACTCCGTAGAGCAAGACTGGCAGTATAAGCGTTTTGTAAAGCATGACTTTATTTCCTCGAGTGGGGAGTTTCGGCCCAAGTTCTTCGGACAAACCGAAATAGCAGCGATTGCCAAAGGCGATTCCCTGCCAAATCTATATTGTGGTGTCTTTTGTGGAGTTTATGTTTGCCCCGAGTTAGAGAAACTGCCTAACCACCACGAAATTATTGCTGTCAGGGCGTCGTGGCGCACTTCCCTCTTCGGCGGGTAGTGGCAAAACATTCCGACTCACGCCGCCCGTTCGGAGTCGGCATTAAACTGTGGGTCCCTTTTACCTGTGTAAAAAATAAATCACCCACAACATGGGTAATTGAGGGAACTTAGCTCTAGTCCTTCATGGGCTGTAACGCCACCAAAGCAAGTCGTTATATTTTGTCCCAGGTGTCGAGCAACGGATCGATTTTTGCTTGACAGCATGTTCATACTTTGTCTTATCCTCTTTTAAAGACGTGAAAGCTTCTACAACGTCATCACGCTGAGACCGCGCAATAATGTCAATATCATCCGCGTTTCCTAGCAACTGGACAGACTTGTAGAAGATAGTGACTTCCCTGTTGACGCCTGTCCGTTGCACTATCTGCTCCAGCACCAAATTGAAGAATTCAATTCATTCATGACATCCGGTGCACATTTCAAGCAGTCTATAGTCGATTTGCCGGGCCGGAAGCCGTACGGCCGGTTAGTGTTGTGCAAAAGGGTCTTAGACGTTCACACAGTACACTGGACAAAATCTTGACCTGGGATATACATCTGTAGTTCTTGCAAGAGGTATGATCGTCTTTTTTATGGACGGGGAAAACAGGGCTAATATTCCAGTTGTCGCGCATGCTTTCATCTTCCCAAATTCAACGTCGCCGCAATTATGGATAGCTTTGATGGCAAGCCAACTGAGCCTGCGGCCTATTGGTGTTCAGTTTTTGAATAGCTGTGCCGACTTCTTCGATGTTGGGTGGGAGGATTACTTCAACGGCTGGAATTGGGATTTCCTCAGTCCCTACCACTCTCTCCTGGTCATGCTCGATAAGTAGCTGCTGGAAATGCTGCTTAAATTCATCCACTATTCCCTGCGGGTCGGGGACAAGATTATCATCGAAATTTCGAAGAGCCAAGCGATCACTTTTGGGCTAAAGTCGATGACCTCCGACCTTAAGCGCTTTCCCCCGACAAATCCGCACCACAACATGTGCAATCTTTTGTGACAGCTATAGTAGATGTCGCAATCTTTTTTCCTCATCACACCGTTTCCTATCAAGCGTATTTCCTCGATCGCAGTAATATCCGCCTTGTACTGCGTGAGGATTCTTCTAAATTTGTACAGAGTTCTGACATTCCAGTAGCATACTCAAATTGTGTTCCTTTTTCGTGCTATGTCGCCTTGTAGTATCCGCCTTTGTATCCGCCTTTGTATCCGAGGCATTTTGCCCGTTCACCACTGTTTTTTTTTTTTTTTTTTTAAGGGCAGGTTGTTGGTCCGCTGCCTAGTCGCCAGTCTGGTCGGGGTATTGTAGCGCCCTCTTGCCTAGGGCGATAGTTTTATACATTTGTTCACCTCTCACGAGATATTGTACAATACATGGGAGTATCTCCCATGACAAAAATTCGATTCCTGTCTCTTATAACGATTGAAAATGAGACCCCTTTGGCTGCGCCAACTACAGAGAACAAAGTCTTCTTAACATTGCCTACAAAATCTTCTCCGTCGTTTTGTGTGAACGCCTGAAGCCTTCAGGCCAGGGAAGTGCACCATCGACCAAATCTTCACACTACGGCAGATCGTGGAAAAAGCGAATGAATTTCAAGTCGATACTTACCACCTATTTGTCGACTTCAAAGTCGCATACGACAGCGTAATTAGAGACGAGCTGTACAACGCCATATCTACCTTCGACATCCCTGCTAGACACACACACACACCATACAGGATGAGTTTGGAGAATGCTCGCTAAGCATTTAAGCAGGGCGATGCGCTTTCGTGTGATTTCCTCAACATCGTATTAGAAGTGATTGTGCAAAAATCACTGGCCAACACAAGAGGCACAATTTATTTCAAAGCCTCACAAGTCCTCGCATACGCGGATGACATAGACATAATCGGAAGAACACAGTGAGATGTCAGTAAGGCATTTACGAGTATTAAGGCGAAGGCGACGAAATGAGGGCGAAACTAAATATATGCTGCTGCGAGAACGTTTTTATTGGCGGGTATAAGTTTGAGGTAGTTAAGGACTTTGTCTACCTTGGCTCCGCCTTGACCTGGAACAACGGCATTCGTTCCGAAACCAAACGTAGAATCACTCTTTCCAATCGCTGTTTCTTGGGGCTCAGGAGCCCTTTCCCCAACGACAAAGTTGACCATACAAGACCCTTATCATCCCGATCCTGCTGTACGACGCAGAAGCAAAAGCGGATGAGGAGGTTGTTTCGGGAGAAAGATTTTTCGTTGGGTTTTCTGTCCTATAAACGTAGACGGGGAATAGAGGAAAAGATTAAACAATGAGCTTTACGGGCTATACAGCGACATGAGTCATCTAAGGATACAACACTTAATGGACACCACATCTCAAGCCCGGAGAGTCTTTGAATCCAATCACGAGGAACGAAGAAACAGAGGACGGCTGCACCTAAGACGGCGCACACAGGTGGAAGGGGGCCACAGCCAACTGGGTGTGCAGCAATGGAAAAGGCTAGCAAAAGGTCGGACTAGTTGAAGGGGCATGTTGGTTGAGGCCCAGGTTCATCCCGAACTGTAGCGCCCGACACTTATGCCAACAGGCTTACCATTCTTCGAGACAGTTGTTAATGTCGATTTCCAGAATGACCTCCAGATCTCTCTTCAGTGCGGTTTGTGTCCCCTATATCGACTCGATACGGTGTCCCCGGAACGGTCTTTTATGTTTGTTGAATAGCCAGAAGTCGTTCATTGCCAAATTAGGTGAATACGGTGGTTGTGGAATGATGTGGGTCGAGTTTTTTATAAAAACGGTCAAGTAGAAGCAATGCAGTGTGAGAGGGTATATGATCAAGGTGTAAAAACCAAGGTTTGTCTCGCCATAATTCCGACCTCTTTAGGCTAACAGCCTTACACAAACGACGCATGACCCTGTAACGAAAATCTTTGTTTACAGTTTGACTCGATGGAAGGAACTAAAAATGCTCAACAGCGATAATCGAAGAAAACAGTCAACTTGACCTTGATTTTTGAGCGATTTTGGACGGTTTTCTTGGACTTGCCTCACCTTTAGGAGTATACTCACTTGATTGATTTTTTTTTATTTGTAATAATGCGTCATATCTCGTCCTAGTACTCAGAAAGCATTGTTTCACACACTTCCATGCGACGATGTTTTTTCCAAAAAAATTAGTGTTTTCGGCACCAATCTAGGTTTAACGCGCCTGGGGCCCAAAACATCCCATAAAAATGTTATTGACTTACACTTTTGCCAACATAAATATGGTCGGGACGTTCTTCGCCTCCATGCACCAAAAGCTGCTATCAATCTTCATAATAGTTCCCCTCTAACTCTATACAATGAATTCAACTTTGCTCCCACGATTCGAAGCAACCTTGAAAATCCTCCAAAGTTAACCCCTTCAGAACCATGGTTACAGTCTCCTTGACCTTCCCTACACCTTCATGATGAGTTCAATGTAGGTGTCACTTCATCTTGGGAAATACAAAAAAAGTCACATTGTGCAACGTCAGGGCTATAAGGTGCATTTTGCAACGTTGGAATGCCGAAAAAACTCTTGCACTGTCGTAATGCAAGGCCAAGCCCTTCTTGGCGAGTTCGGGTCGCGGATGGAAAGCAAATGCTCGCAGCCTCTTCAGAACACCAACATCATAGTGTCCAGTCAGTGTCTGGTGGGTAGGAACGACGGATATCGAAAAAATCGATTAATAATTCCTTCAGGCGCGACTTTGACTACTCCCCTCCTTTTTCCACCCACTGCTGCAACATACACCCGTCCTCTCAAGGGCGAACTCCAGATGGAGCACTCTAAGCAACTGTGTCACTTCAAAAAAGATGTGGCCTTCTTACAACACAAAAAGACCTGACGACCTAACTAATAGAGTTCAACAGGAGATTGGAATTGTAGTTGTTAGTACTGGCCATTGGCCTGTCAGCACGGACGCTACTAGGTTAGGCAAGAACCCGCTAGAATAGGAAATCCTAAATCATTTCCTTTGAAAATGCCCTGCTTTACCTAGAACCAGACAGTGCACACTCGGCAAAACCTTTTTTGACGACCTATCAGAATTCAGTATTGTAGAATTCCGTAACATCATTAAATTCCTCAATTTCACCGGATGGAGGAACACGAATCGACACTCTACTCGTACGTCACCTGGGGGTGGCCGTTAGTTCAAAGTCTGTCCATATCCAAGAAATAGAATGCCTATTCGGGAAAATTGTGCAACACAGTGTTGTGAATGGGAACTGATCAAAATACTGATGAAGGCATAACACTCACCGCATATGGTCACTTCCTAAGGATATCAAGAATGCATAGGAGTCGAGTAGGATAACGTAAGTTTGATGTCGGAAAGCTAAAATCGCAAGAGACTGCCAGAATCTTTGCCGATCGTGTCTCCTCCAAGTTGTCCACAGCAACACAAACAATAGAGCAGGAATGGGCATATTACCAGAGCGCCGTCAGAAACGCTGCCCAGAGGTGCTGGGTTTCAAACCGCCACCACCTGGAAACCCCTGGTTCGATGAACAATACGAATAAGCCCTTGCAGCCAAACAAGAGGCATATAAAGCCACGCTACAACGACGGATGAGAGCTGCTCGTGAAATCTATGAGCAGAAGAGTAAGGAGGAACACACGCTTTTCAAAAAAAAAGAAGACAGAGCACGGAAAGTGTGAGATCGAGGAGATGGAGAGATGCTTCCGCAGGAATGATGCCCGCAAGTTTTACAATAAGGTAAAACGAACATGCCATGGCTACAAAGCCAGAGCGGCGACCAGCAAGGATGAAAATTGAGAGCTGGTAGTAGAGTTACAGTCGATGCTGAGGATTTTGAAAGACCACTTCTGCAGACTGTATCGCTGTCAGGCAGAACGATCCGTTCGTAATGGATGACGATGTAAGAGAATTCCGCCTACCCGACATAGACAAAGTCAAAATAGCAATATCGAGACTTAAGTCCAATAAAGCCCCGGTCTGCTGGGCTTCTTTAGGTGGCTGGAGGTGAGCTGGTAAGGTGCATGCACCATATCATTTGCAAGGTATGGTCGGAGCAAAGTATGTCCGACGAATGGAATCTCAGCATCGTTTGCCCAGTTCATAAGAAAGGAGACCCTATAACTACGCCAACTATAGGGGAATAAGTCTCCTCAACATCGCATATAAGATCTTCTCTGCCGTATTGTGTGAACGCCTGAAACCATTTGTGGATAACCTGATCGGCTCTTATCAGTGTGGCTTCAGGCCCGGTAAATTCACAATAGACCAAATATTTACGCTACGGCAGATCTTGGAGAAGACCCAGCAATACCAAACCGACACTCACCACCTTTTTGTCGATTTCAAGGCTGCATATGACAGCCATGTTTGACAAAGCCATTGTCCATGACCAAGCCATGTCTAGTTTTAACATTCCTGGCAAATTCTCGGTGATTGGACGGACACGGCGAGACGTCAATGAGGCCTTTGTAAACATTGAGGTAGAAGCGGCTAAATGGGTCTCAAGGTTAATGAGGGTAAAACCAAATATCTGCTTTCATCTAAAAGAAACGGACTACACCGACTTATTGGCCAGAACGTCACCATGGGCGGATATAACTTTGAAATGGTCAAGGAATTCGTCTAGCTTGGCTTACTGATGACCGGCGACAACAACACCAGCGCTGAGATAAAACGAAGAATCACTCTTGCCAACCGCTGTTTCTATGGGCTCAAGAGGCAATTGAGAAGCAGAGCCCTCTCTCGGAAAATCAAGGTGACACTATATAAGACCTCGATCATACCAGTCCTCCTTTACGGTGCAGAAGCTTGGACCTTAACAATAGTGGATGAAGATGCCCTTGGTCGTTTGTTTAAACGGAGTATGAAGGAGAAGATTTAACGAAGACTATACGGGTTGTACGGTTGGAGAGCACCGTGGCGCAGTGGGTAGTGTGTTGGCCTCTGATGCCGATGACACGGGATCGAATCCCGACACAGCCATGTCATCGAACGTGTGTTCACGGTGTTTCTCCTCAGCGGGGTTCTGACAAAACCCCCTGTAGTAAAATTGTCATGAAAAGCTTCTCGAAATTCGCCGTTCGGAACCGGCAGTAAACTGTAAGTCCCTTTCCCCTATGGGAAAATTAAATCACACACAACATGGGTGATTGAGAGAAGCTCGGCTCAGGTCCTTCATGGACTTTAACGCCAACATACATACATACATATGGGTTGTACAGTGACATCGGCCTGGTACGACGTCTCCGTATACAGCGTCTAAAGTGGCTAGGCCATGTAGAGCGTATGGAAAATACAGCTCCGACCCGAAAAGTCTTCGAATCCACCCCGGAAGGAAGGCGCGGCAAAGGACGGCCGCATCTACGATGGCTCACGCAGGTGGAAGGTCCCCTTCCAACTGGACGTGCGGCGCTGGAAACAGCTGGCCAAATACCGTGCTGGAGACGCTTGTTGGTTGAGGCCCAGGTTCACCACGGACCACCACCATGGTCACATCAAACTCTTACTCTGTGTGCGCAGTTCTAATATAACACGAATATAACACCAGAATGGCATGTAACATTTGCTGGGAACTATAACCAACGTGAAAATTCAGTCGCGTTTCTCTCGAATCCTATCTAGGACAACCACCATTGGAGAGTAGTGAACGAACATCTGCGCCCCAAACCATCCAGGTTGTGTGACAAACATCATAAGAGTATGACTCTTGAACCTGTGCGAACTCTATAAAAAAAAAAACTTGAGTGGTGTCATCAAAACCAATTGGGCCTTGGGCTCTCTGATACCAGGCGACCACTCCTACCTACCTATCTATGTACCTTGCTAATATCCCTGGCGAACGTTGTTTTCTCCTAGATAACAATGCGAATTCGTTGTAGGATTCGGACTACCTTCCTCACGCTGTGCTACAAGTGCGATCGCATTTTTTCTAAGTTGATTGTCCTCTGCGAAGGTATGTTAAAACGGCCATGAAAAATTAGGGTAAAGACTATTGCTTTATACTGTTCATTTGTAAAGCAAAAACAAAAAAAAAAAAAGAACAAAGCCCAACAGGAATGGAATGATCTAAAGTTAATCTCATAGAATGCATCGAAAGTAATTATCCGAATCTCCAAGCTCCTAACACCCGACTTTCGCAAACACTGCACAAAGCTAAACCGCATGTGAAGAAAAGTACATTCTGCCGCTCCATACGTTCAAGTTTATTTATTTTCTGTGTTTTTTAGGAGGTGATCGACCGCGCGTAATGATTGTTAAATTTCCCAAAATAATATGTTCATATGAGTGTATCTCTCGCTTTTTTTTTCTTGAATTTTTTGTTATTTAGCGCACACAATCTGCAGTTAAAAAGCTTTGAACTCCAGACGACTCAGATGGGCACGCTGTGTCACATCACAAAATAAAAAGAAGAACACACGATCATCGAAGCTTGAGTTGAATCTGGCCATACATAGATCAACTACCTTTATCTGGTGCAAGCAATTGTGTATAATTTTTGTTTTTTTTTTTTTTTGTTGTCAAACCACACCCACCCCCGAGGGTTGCGCATCCCATTATATGCCATCGTCTGCTCTAGATCGCCGGATTGCGATCAGTGATCGTAATATATGGGGAAGTAAACAATTTTGCGTTTTTGGATCTGTCTTGCATGGTTTTTGGTACCAAGTGATATTTGGGCATTTCGCATTTTTCGGTTGCGGTCACATAGCCTTGACGATCGTGCTGCAATTATTTCCGAATATCATTTCCAAATGCACGATCACTCCAACAAGATGTTTCCAAAAAAAACACTGTGCGCCTTCTTCTCTGGGGTGTCAATGATCGTTACAATTTGTTTGTTGCCTCCCTCGCGTCCTCGACCGCGATCGTTTACTTATTTCACTGATCGTAACAGGCATGTGTGGGTGTGAATTGAATGGCCGGTGTATTGGTGCCCCTGCAAGTGCACTTGTATAGTCCGATGAGAGGGTTGTTTGCTTAATTAGCGGGAAAGGCATATTGTGACTTTAAACAAGCAGAAAAGCTTTACGAGAAGTTCAATTCAATTCTGGTGGTAGTGAATGACGATCACACTCGTTAACTTTGATGTAACCCTGTCGGATGGGTCCGCGGGGGTGATTGTTTTGCATTGCCTTTTAGTAGGTAAATACTATTGTAGTATGGGTGTGTATAGTGATCGATGAGAAGGCCCAACATAGATTCTCGAACTAAGCGAAGAGCAGATAAAAGAAATCGGTAGATTTTTAGGGAAGGAAAAGAGGAAAGAGATACGAACGCATGCACACATAGCTTCAAGTTCTTTTTATCTTTTTTCATTCAATGGGGCTGAGGAGATATGCAATCGTGTTGGCCTTCAGTGTGTGTGCATTTTTTAGCACATGCGTTCGTTCTATGTACGTATGTATTTAGCTTATATTGTTTTTTTTTTGTTTTTTGCCTTTTTCTCCGTTTCCCACTTTCTTAGCTTTAGTTAAATTGTGTTTTTTTGTTTTTGTTGTTTTTTTACAATTTTTGTTGTAAACAAATGACACGATGTGGGGAGGAGGGCAAAAGAATCTAAAAAAAAAAAAAAACAAGTAACGCGAGAGAACGGCCGAGCAACAGGCCCAATCATCGTCCAAAAGTGAAAAGAAAAAGGAAAAAGGAACAAAGTACCACAACAACAACAACAACAAAAACAAATGGGGGGCAAAACGGCATGAAATAATAATAATATTCGTATGTAGCAACGATCGCGCGGACAACAAAAAACCAAAAAATAAAAACAAAAAAGGAAAAAACAGTGCCAAAAAATGAGCAAAATCTAAAAAAAATATAACTTGTATCTGCGCGAGAGTGTAGAGTGTATCTATACTATACCATATGTAGTAAATACAACAACACTACACCTATTATGTGGTGTGCGTTTTGTGTACTGTTGCGCCGCGGCAGTTGTAAATATACGACACAAATTTTTGATTCAATTTCAGTTGCATTTTTTTCGAAATTCAGTTGAGTTTTTTAATTCAATCGGTAAAGGTTTAGTTTGGTTTAGTTCTAAAAAGGAACATCTAGCCGAGTGCAATACGCCGCGGCATACATTACGTTCAACATAACGCATTACAACAAGAAAAAAAAAGTGAAATTTTGAGGAAAAAATTATTTTCGATTATTCACGTGCATTTGAATTAAAAATAAAAAGAATTAGAAAACCAAAAAGGAAACTATTAGATAAATTAGAAAAACCTTAGACACAATAGTGCATTAGGAAAAAAGGATCCCCCGTAGTTGGGTTTATTATATTTTTGTTTTTTAAGTGATTTTTTAATTTATTTTCTAAATTCAAAAAAAGAAAATATTTTAAGAAAAAGGAAAAAAACATGAATTTACCAGAAAATTAACCAAGTGAACTATATGTAGTTTTCGAGAGGTCTTTTTGGATTTTACAATTAAATTTTCTAAAAGTAAGTCGTTTTCTTGAAAACTAATGAAAAAAACTGGAATTTTCGAATTTTCTAAATACATACATGCGGTCATCTATTCATACGTAGAACATGGAGTGTGATGTGGTCATTTTTAGCCCCACCGTTGTTTTTTTTTCTTTTGTTTTTTATCTTCGGGCATTGAATTTGTGCAAAGTTTGTTGACCTCATTCTTAACGGTGACGATTTGAAAAAAGAAATCGAAAACAAGAACAAGACAAAAAGAAAAAAAGTACTACGAATTGCAATTGAACTTACTGAATATGTAGCAGTAAAATTGGACAGTTATACATTTTACAGTAATTTGCACTCGTACCTAAACAACTTCACTTGTCTTTACTCTATACTCAGTTCTGTTGTTTATCTCGTTGTCAACTGTCAGTTTGTAGTTATTTATTGGATAAATATTTTGAAAACAAGTTTGCTCTTTTGTACTAACAACTTTTTTTCTGATTCACCAAATTCTTTAAAAAAAAAAATGTTTTTTTGTCGAAATTCTAATACTTTTTTCCTGCTAACTATGTAATATAGTACGTGATGGACTAGGATCACATTTTACTATTTTTTTTTTTAGTGAAATTGCTTGATTAAGATGTATTCTTGTCCTTAATCCGGATATCAGTTCAGGACTTTTCCCCGATAACCTATAAAATATTTGTACTAGATTTTTCGGTCGGGTAAAAATAGATTTTCTTCTTTTTTTTTTTTACAAATATTTTGCGACTTACCGAAATAGATATCAACTACCAAAGAAATTTTGGTTTTTCGTTTTTTTTTTTTATAAAGACGACTTCAATACTTACGCGATTCCTTATCTGTTTGGGTTGGGCTAAGTTTTCAGGACAAAAACCAGTCAAAAAACCGCACGAAAAAAAAACATACAGAGCTTTAAGTTGTAAATAGCTTTCATACTAAACTCGATTTTTGCTCCAGCAATGTGGTTGTTAAAAAAATAAAAAATAAAAGAAATATGAAAACACCACCTAATGTGTACTGTTCACTGATCGTTACAGCTCTCTCTGTCGGCCATTATCTACGGATCACCTGACTAAATCACCCATCAGAATGGCAGCTAATGTTTTCTGCGCAATAGAACAGGTCTAGTAAAGTCGGTGGATTTCATTCTTAACCTATTGGATCTGTGTGCGGTGGCTCATATTGGTTTTGGGCAAGAAACCTATTATTTCCTTCTAAGAAGCTAAGAGGCCACCACCTAATGTGTACTGTTCACTGATCGTTACAGCTCTCTCTGTCGGCCATTATCTACGGATCACCTGACTAAATCACCCATCAGAATGGCAGCTAATGTTTTCTGCGCAATAGAACAGGTCTAGTAAAATCAGTGGATTTCATTCTTAACCTATTGGATCTGTGTGCGGTGGCTCATATTGGTTTTGGGCAAGAAACCTATCATTTCCTTCTAAGAAGCTAAGAGGCTTTTAAGGAAAATAGTTTTTGGTTTACTCTGGCACAGATTTGTAAATATACTCAAGATCTCACGATGAGATTTTCGTGATTTTGTGATTCTATATCCACTGTTTTATCCACTTGAGAAACTGTCATTTTTATCATAATTTCGTCGTACAAAACGCCGTCGGCAAAATTAATTCTTCCACTTTTCAACGCGGTCCTTCATTTTAATCGAACTTTGTGTTAATCCCTCCTTTCCACTTACTCGGAACATAGATTCTAAAAAACAAAAACTTACCGAAAAACAGTCGTACCCTTTTATTAAATTTCCAACCCTTATGCAATATTGCATTCAAAAACAACCCACCACCACCGGGCGCGTACATACAATATTTTCAATGCCAAAAAATGTTATGCGACGCCCACTGTCATAGTTATAGCTATAGCCACCCCATGCAACACTCATCATCATCTACGAGCGGAAAAGCATCTATTCAACCCCCATTACGACGACACTACCACTAGGGGTAGTACATATTTGTACGTTTATCACCACTACTACACAATGCCTCTATATAAAACCCCCATCCCCCATTTGGCTTTGGCAACACCGAAATCTCAATCCTTATTCTAAGCACACAAATCTATTACTATTTCTATCGCCTACTTGTAAACAAGCTTCCACCACTTGCATGACCATTTCGCCACTTGCAACAACTATCTATCGCAGTAGTGTTGTTGTTGTTGTCCGCCGTAATGTTGTAATAATTTCCAGATTTATTATAACATTTGTTATCCAGCCTTGTATTATACATCCCTTAGTCTCGCCGCTGTTGTCTTACTAATTCACTGCGTTTTCCTTTTATACTCTCCTTCGCTTCGTCCTTTCTGTTGGTATGGTGCTATAGCTAGATACTATTCAAACTTTAGTCACAGAGACAAAAAAAGGAACGTGATTACAATGGAACCGACGAGGAGGAAGATTGTGTAATATTGGAATATAAGTACAAATCGATTGTGTTGTCTGGTTGAAGTTGACTGAAATGGACGTAGAGTCAGTTCTCGGTTGTCGGCTCTCGGTTGATGCAACAACAGAGTCGAATTAAACCGGAAATTCTTGTAATCCTGCGTAGGGAAAAAGGTGGTATCTGGGTAATGTTGTTCCAAACCTTGGTGTCCTTGGCTCGGTTGCATTACCGGGAATGCGGTTATATAGTAGTTATATCATGCCTACAGGACTTGTGTGATATCAGGTGTACTGTGTTGCATGATCTACAAAATGCTTCCGTTTAAAATCGTGACCTAATAGCTTAGTCTGGTCTGATATTACCATTCTTTTTGTCTCTCTAACATCTATAAAATAGCACATCATGACCTATTGATTTGTTATATAAGGGTAACAAGGCGTTCAACTTTGCATGGAAAACTCGAAAATTGTACAGAAAATCTGCATAAACACTCTATTTAGGCAATACTTAAGCACGTTTATGGGACTAATAAAAGTTCATCCAAATTGATGACAGGGTGTTCAACTTTTTAAAGAAAATTTAATATTTTAAAGTTCACCACTACGAAGGTAAGTTTAAACATATGTATGTAGTTCGAATGCAACTTCTTTCTTTAAAACTGACTGGCAACCTACTTACTTACTTATCAGGCCAGCGATCCATGGAGGATCTGAGCCTGAGCTATAGCTGCCTTCCATCCTTGACGGTCCCGGGCACGCTGCTTCCAGTTGTCAAGACCTAGATGCCTTACATCCGCGATTACTTGGTCTTTATACCGGAGGTTCGGTCTGCCTCTTCTTCTCGAACCAGGAGGATCGGAGTCGAAGACCCTCTTAGCTGGAGCATTGATGTCCATGCGCTCTATGTGGCCGAGCCAGTGTAGTCGACGGATCCTTGCCTTCCGGACTACATCCACATCTTGGTACAGCTCGTAGAGTTCGCGGTTGTGTCTTCTTCTCCATTCACCTTCCTCACAGACAGGACCAAATATCCGGCGCAGACATTTTCTTTCGAAAGAACCCAAAATCAGCTCCGCTGTCCTGCTTATCGTCCAGCTTTCGACTCCGTACAGCAAGACTGGCAGAATGAGCGTTTTGTAAAGCATGACTTTGGTCTTTCGAGTGAGGAGTTTTGATCCCAGTTGTTTGGCCAAGCCGAAGTAGCAGCGGTTGCCCAGGGCGATTCTATGCCGGATCTCCACTGTGGTGTCATTTGTGGAATTTACGTTTGCCCCGAGGTAGACAAACTCCTTAACTACCTCGAAATTGTAGCTGTCAATTGTTATATTTTGTCCCAGGTGGTGAGCCACGGATTGGTTTTTGCTTGACAGCATGTATTTCGTTTTGTCCTCATTGATCTTAAGACCAACTCTTTCGCCTGTTCTTCAATCGCCGTCAATGCTTCCACAATGCCACGGCGAGAACACGCGATGATGTCAATATCATATGTGTATCCTAGCAGCTAGACAGACTTATAGAAGACAGTGCCTTCCCTGTTGACGCCTGCCATTCGCACTATCGGCTCCAGCACCAAATTGAAGAAGACACATGACAGCGCATATCCTTGCCCAAATCCGGTGCATGTTTCAAACGGTCTATAGTCGATATGCCGCGGTGGAAGCCGAACTGGTAGCTGCCGGGTAGTGCCGTGCAAAAGGGCTTTAGACGTTCACACAGTACGCTGGACAGGATCTTTTGTGCGACTTTGAGCAGGCATATACCTTTTTAGTTCTTGCAAGAGGAAGGATCGCCTTTTTTGTGGATGGGGCAAAAAGAATTGATATTTCAGTCGTCGGCATGCTTCCCCTACCAAAATATTGCCGCCATTCGTCAGGAGCTCTGATGGCAAGTCCGGGAGGATAAGACAAAGCTATGAAGCAAACATCGATCCGTCACTCATCACTTGGGACAAATATATCGATTGACAGCTATAATTTCGGGGAGGTTAAGAAGTTTGTCTACCTCGGGGCATACGTAAACTCCACAACCGTCACCACAGTGGAGATCCACTTCGGGTTGTCCAAACAAACTCCTGGGTCAAAACTCCTCACTCGCAGAACCAAAGTCATGCTTAACAAAACGCTTATACTGCCAGTCTTGCTGTACGGAGACGATAAGCAGGACGGCGGAGCTGATTTTGGCTTCTTTTTGTGCCAGATACATATATGTATGGTCCTGTTTGTGAGTTAAGTGAATGGAGCAGAAGACATAACCGCGAACTATACGAGCTGTACAATGATGTGGATATAGTCCGGAAGGCAAAGATCTATAGACTACATTGACTCGGCCACATGGAGCGTATGAATACCAACACTCCGGCTAAGAGGGTCTTCGACTCCGAGCCTCCTGGTTCAAGAAGGAGAGGAAGACTGAGCCTCCGGTATAAAGACCTAGTAATCGCGGATGTAAGACAACTTGATCTTGATAATGGGAAGCTGTGCACGCACGGGATCGTCAAGGATGGAAGGCAGCTATAGCTCAGGCTCAGATCCTCCATGGATTGCCGGCCTGATAAGTAGGTAAGTGTTCAACTTTGTTAGCCAAATTTTTCTTTTCAAAATTGTTGTTTTGGAACAACGTGTAATATGCAATTCCATTCTTAAAAAATCACCTGGCAAAAAACCCTCAACAGCCTTGTGATATATCCTGTAGGACAAAAGTGCAACCCTTCAGGCCTGTAAGATAGCCCTTTGGTTCCTAAACCTACATTACATCTTGATCTCCGCACATCCGTTCGCTGGATTAGTAACAAAAATGTCGACTTTCATCCCTAAATTTGTCTGCAACTGCACCTGTCTGTCGCCGTCCTCTGTGTCTCACAACTACTTGTAGTTCCACGAAACTTTGGTGGATTCCTTAACTTTGCCGGCACTCTATCCGCGTGGACTTCCTAGTTTACTGTTTTACATTTCTTCCCACCCATAAGTTTTTACATCACAATTGCCTCCAGACCTTGTCGTACTGAACACGCCGCCATCCGCAACAGCAGCAACATTAGCGGCAAGGCAACACTACACTACTTCGCCACAAACACTCGTTCAACTTGTTCCACTCTGCTTCTTTCTCTTCCCCTTTTTGTTTGTTTCAATTTCTTTTTGATTTTGTTTTTTATCAAAATTGCCCTACTCCTCTCGTTCTCGTTTGCAGTGTGTTCGTTTGGTATTTGGTTTTTTTGTTTTACCATACGATTGGCGTATTATTTTGGTCCGGCTCTCGTAGTAGACTAGGCACCGTATAGGGAGACGGTTAAGGATCTCAGCACACACTTATTGTATTTTGTTCAGTTTCAGTCAAACGTTTTCCTTCCAATCGAGTGCATGCGTTTCGTCGCCTTTGTATTGTACTTTAGTTGCTTCTGTGTCAGTTTCAGCCGTTTACACCGTTGTCATCGGGTTTTACCTTGAAATTTTTCAAATC
Source organism: Eumerus sabulonum (assembly GCA_951905685.1). Lineage (NCBI taxonomy): Eukaryota > Metazoa > Arthropoda > Insecta > Diptera > Syrphidae > Eumerus > Eumerus sabulonum. Next base: position 109,811,863 of record OX645062.1, on the reverse strand, counting down.
TACATATACCTCTTGACGGGTACGTGTGTCCGTAAAGTGTCAAATAATTTCTGACACTTCCGGTCAGAGTGTAGTTTATGTACGTCAAATGTCCATGGGCGAGTGTGTGTGTGTGTGAATTGATTCATTCCTGTGCAACGACTATTTGAAAGGATAATAGATGACAGATTACTGGTCACGGGTAGGGTAAGTCAGATATTTCTCTACCACCACCACCACCACTACCACCACCTCCTTCAAGGTAAGGAGGCGGGATGAAAAGAAAACATGACATTAGTGACAACTGATACTTGAGTAAATAGTCAGTCATATCATCCATCGATGGATTTTCCACATTGTAACATAAGTCCCTCATTAAGGTTTGTTATCGTTGTCGTCGTAGTGGTAGACTGTCAATAGAATCCATTGTTGTCGTGCGAACAAAATTGCAAACAACCATTGCCATGCGGGTATTCCATTGTCAATGGCAGACTACTATGTCCATATGTATAGTATACACCGTTCCAAACATAGCCTCTATAACACATTCCCTATTCCTATGGCTGGTATAGAGCATAGCACACACTATTCCGTTCCGTCTAGTCTAGACGGATCAGATCGTTATTGTGCGCTGTCACGATCGTCTAGCATCAATGTGCTGTATGCTGGTAGTTGTGTGGCCTAACTTACAAGTGTGCATACTATCAAGCTCACCAGTAGTGTGCCAATTCACACTCGTTTGCCCCTATCTCGTCGCGTCGCGCCGAGTTAGTTCGGGTGGGTGGATGGAAGACGAAAGAATCAGAGGGAGCCTGATTGCTTCCAATCTCTCACTTTGTATATTCCCTATTCCGGACCGTATGTGTGTATAAGTAGACCATGAACTGTGCGTCTACGAAGGCGATGAGTGCACTGATAGACCGGCATAAGTATAAGCTAAACTCCGTATATAGTATACGTAGTGAGCAAGTTGGCCACAGAGGGGGTGCTGAAGCACTTTCGATTTCAATTGCGGTTGGCCGTTCCGCATACAACAGAGTGTGGCGAGGTAATGTTGTTTGTATGCAGACGACGACGACGAGAGTGGATTTTCAGTGTCGTCTTGTTGCCTAGATCTTGAAAAGCCAAAGAAGAATGAAGCAAGAAAAAAAAAAAAGGAGAAACATGCGTTTCACTGGCTTTATGCCTGTTCCCACAGATATTCGCTACTCCTTTGTATCTATACACATGTTCACAGATAGATAGACGTTGGCGAAGAGGTGACGTAATGGAAACTACTCCACTAACACATTTTTTTCTGGAATCGGTTGTTCTTTTCCCTTGCCATTTGGTTTTTCTTTTTATGCCTGGCTCCTATGCTTTCTTTTCTTTGATTTTCTCGGGTGCGCTTTGCCTGGCGTTGTGCTATTTTACTTGCGTCGAATGGAATAGTTGTCGTGGTTGTGCTTGTGACCGTCGTCTTTGGTCTTCATCATCATCATCATCATCATCATCGTCGTCGTTGTCGGCTTCGACTTCCTTGGGTCTTCTTGTTCTTGTTTGGTTTTTGCTCCTCTTTTGTTCCTGTTACTGTTGTTGTATCAGCGTTGGCAATGGTGTGTAAGCTTCTGGGTGGTGGTGATAGTCATACTTCGGAAAGTACAGAATGAATTTATGGCCGACATGATTAGTCTGATGGTACGTACATACTAGATGCACATACAAAAAATATTTGATCGTTCACAGTAACGCATTTCATTGCGAGTCTGTATCGACAGTCAGCGACGACTTGCATAGATCAGGCAAATATTTTTGATGACTTATCGTGGCTTCCTTTGACCTTTAAGCATCACGAAAAGTTGCGCTTCTGCAAAGACGTAACACAGTGAGTTTGCATGTGATAATGAATCCATTCCGGCTTAGTTCTAGCCAAATATGGCCAGGTAACGCGGGAAAATTAAAAAAACGAACTCGTTTTTCAAGTTACCACTCAAAAAAAATTAAATAAAATATCCTCCTAAAGCGAACTATGTACATTTGCATCATGCTCCATCATATGTACCTTCATTTCGCTGACAGAGGACACTTACCCCAATCATTACAGCCTCCATAGCTATGACTAATCGTAAAAAACTGTAAAACAAACAACTGGCTATTCTTGAAATGCTAATTAAATTTATTACGAATGAGGATAAATCATGAGTTGTTGGTTTCCCAATTAGTTGTAGCTGGCCCAAGTCTTTTGTTACAAAATTTATTAATCGCGAACGGAGATGTTCGATACCTGGAAGCGTCACGAACCGCATGACGGTCGATTAATTTTTGATCAAGTAATTAAAATTTACAATCAAATCTATCTACCCACTTGGAAAACGTAGTCTCGTACTCAATTAGGTAAATTGTCTTCACTTCTAATTAGATCAATCTTATTTATGAGCTAATCAAGAAGACCTCAAAGTCAAACAGGTTGAATTCCTTCATCACATTCGATTTCTACTTTTTTATGCCATGAACTTTGATTAAAATACATTATTTCGAATAGCTTCTGTGAATACACGGCAAATGGTGTGTTACTGTAACACACTAAAAGGTGTGTTTTTATTGTAGTAATTTTTAATGCAATTTTAAGTGTGTTTTTTGAAAACACAAAAAGGGACATTTCCCATCTATACACGCAAAAGGGAAATTCCCAACTATGTACATATATGCAACCTTGCCAGAAAGCAAAGTAGGACCCGGACTCATGGACCCACTGGACTCTCAACCCAGTGATCCTCTGTTCAAATCTTGAGGTTACTGTGAATCCTTTTCACAACGAACAAAGAAAAAGTAGACTAGTCCTCGCTTCCTCGGCGCCGTGGCGCAGTGGTTAGTGTGTTGGACTCTGACGCACGATGAGCGAATTCGGATCCCGATATCACCAACGCCATCGAATGTTTATTTCGCAGCGTCCCTCCTCGGCGGGGTACTGACAAAACCCCCCGTAGTATACTTGCCTTGAAAAAGCTTCTCGACCCACGCCGTTCGGAATCGGCATTTAACTGTTGGTCCCTTTCACCTATGGGAACAATAAATCACACACAACATGGGTGATTGAGAGAAGCTTGGCTCTGGTCCTTCATGGGCTGTAACGCCACCGAAAGCAAAAAAAAGTTCTCGCTCCCCGAGCATTTGCCGCTTCGAGGCTCATGAGGCCCGAAGCATTGTTCTTTGTTTTTTGTTTGAATGAATTGATTGTTTTTTTTTTTTTGTTGTTGTCATGATGACCATGCCATCCGGCGCGATGGATCAATGCAGAATGGAAAAGGGCAGTATAGACAAGCGTCTTTGTTTTTTGATGGCTGCGGAGCTTGAGATTTTAACTCGTATCACTGGATTGAGTCCAGTGTGTTAACCATTACACCATGGATCTGACTCGCAAATTACTTTTTGTCATGGTTACATATAATTGGGAAATTTTCCTTTTGTTTGAATGATTGATCCAAAGTGTGTTAATTATTAATAAGTGTGTCACTGCAACACACTTGGGGTAACATTCGAATTTTTATTCATGACACGCAATATAATGTGTTATAGTTTTAGCACGAATAGATGTCTTAATTTCTAAGATCAAACGTGTTAAGTGACACACCCAATCTTCAACTGTGTCAAATGACACACTTACATATGTAGGTATATGTTTCATTTAACACACGCCTCTGTGTTGTTTCACACAGCAGCATTTGCAGTGTAGATTAACAGCTTTAGCGAGAGCGCCATGTCGCAGTGGGTAGTGTGTTATCGAACGGGCTTTTCGCATTGCTTCTCTTCAACGGGCTACTGACAAAAGCCCTTTAGTAGTAATGTCAAGAAAAGCTTCTCGAATTTCGCCGTTCGGAACCGGCAATAAACTGAAGGTCCCTTTCACCTTTGGAAAAATAAAATCACACACAAGTTGGGTGATTGAGAGAAGCTCGGCCTTGGCCCTTCATAGACTGCAACACCAACATACATATGTACATACATCCAAACATTAACAGCTTTAGAATGCTTTTCTTATGCTAATTTTTCGGAGATTTATAGGCTCGATCATACCGTTGATTGATACTCAAGAAAAGCTAGCAATCATTCGGAGGTCCTTAAATCAGATTATGATTAGGATTAGACTCAGAGTGATTTCTAACGATCAATCAAAATTTCCCAAAGTTGGTGGCATTGTCACGATGGAACACAACTCCTTTTCTGTTACGTCACTTAAAGTCGCTCCTTCTTGACTGCTCCATTCAAACGGTCGAATTGTGTACATTAGGGGACAAAATTGATTGTTTCGCTAGTTTCTGACAGCACATAATGGACAATTTGTCTTTAATCCCCTCAAACTCTCAGCATCACTTATTTGCCATTTATTCAGGCTTTGAATCGATTGAGGAGGATCCACGACCTTAGACTATAATCGTCTTGCGTTTGATAAAAACCAAATATGGTCCGATTCCATAGAGTTCCAGCAGCGTTTCACTAACTGACAGCTTGCGTGCCGCTCTTACTCCACCAGCTGCAAAATTTCATCGACTTTTCCAGTGATTGGCCGAGCGTGGTGCACCCTTGACACCGTAATTTCCCGAACGGAATCAAACAAACCACTCCTGGGACCAGCGTTCACTGACAGCATTCTTATCGTACACTTCACAAATTTTTCGGCGTGTTTGCTGCATCGTGTTTACCTTTTTATTTTATAGTAGAATACCATTCCACCGCATATTTATTCAGATATTTCCCTAATTTTCACCTGTGTACACTAAGTTTGTAGTTTGAAATGGATTAGTGATACCCAATATACGGGTATCAATACTATCTAACGACTAAGGAACTTCGGAGACTTATCTTATTATTAAATATTTACAAATCGTGACGTTATGTTTTTTTATTTTATTTTTTTTTTTTTTTTGTTTGGAGTCACACGCGCACTCAAAGCTAAGGCTTTATAACGTATTGAACGTTGTGCGAGCGAAGATAACAGGTAGAGGGAAAGTTTCGCGCAGGTTGATGTTTTGACACACAGCCTGAACGGAGTGCAGTGGTTTTTGGGTCGTAGATGTTCGTTGACTACTCTCAGGGGTGGTTTGTCCTACATAGGACGAGAGGCGACCGAATTTCGCGTTGGTTATAATTCTCAGTAATTCGTTCATGCACTGTTGGTGTTAGTATGGCATACGCAGAAGATGAATTTCAATTGACCACATACTGTGAGTGGTATGCCTGCAGCATTACGTTTGGTCACTTTCAATTCACAACTGTGTTGCATACTTTTTTCCGTATGGGAATTGCTTTTTCTTGGCTGTGATGTTGTTAATCACTGCACCACGGCCACCCCCATTGCCATTTATATTGGTATTTTTCCAAACTATGGAAAGTATTTGAAAACATATTTATGTCTGTACCTTGAGACATCCGTCACGCACGCAATACTATCATGATTGGTCGCATCAGGTTTGCATCAGGTCCCTAAAAGGATCCTATTAGACATACATACATATATATGTAGGTTGGCAGACCTGTCTACATATTTTTTCACAATTTCTTTCCGTGTACCCAGCTAGAACTAGCATTCAATGTAAATATTATTTCAACAGCGTAACTCACTTTGTTTGCCACTCATCGCACATCTTTCAGCTTTGCTTCTTGCTCCTATTTCATCCCGTCTGGCCCGACACTCATATCTACCTACTCGTCACACAATGAAGCACAACACTTTTCGCCATGTGACCACAAGAGCACATAATGCACACTAGCAAAACGAAATAACAACTTATTAGTATGTAGCTACGAGTATGAGTACTGATAGATACGTCTGGGTTGGCAGCAATGGCCTACTACATCCGTTGGCCTTGACCATTGTTACACTCAATTAACCGTTAGAAACTGAACAAGAAATTAACGAGAGGGATCGACTAGCCCTTGTTGCTGTGCAGTAGCATGAAGTCGGTTGGGAAACCTATCCAATGTCAGGAGGCAAGAGAACATTGATGGTTGTGTGTGGGAAAAAAATCGCATCATGTGACCAAGAATGACGATCCGAACTAGTTCAAGACTCACTTGATCATTATTAATTAGAATTCTGAGAAACTAAATTCTCGTCCGCAATTTGGTATGAAGTTTTTGTAGGGTGGAGGCACCATTACCATTTAGCACGAAGTCTCTAAAGGCACGAGCGGGTCGCTTTTTGTGTAGTAATCTGACTGTCGGTTGTAAACGTAATTTTAATTCACAATCATCAGCAGGAAAAGGAAGTTGCCACATATGGGCATACGAGTGGGTAATAATTGTGAATGCAAGCGACAATATTTGAATGGAGTGTATAGCAGTGAGTGCAGAGTGCAGGGTTGTTATATAAGCGAATCAAATTACGCTTAAGTTATGACGAATGTCTCTTCTGTACGCTAATTAATTCGAATTGCAATTCTATACCAAAATATTTACGTACAACCGACACTAAAATTTTACTCGAATTAAAAAAAAAACGAATAGGTAATCGACGAGCAAACAAAACAGAAATACACAGATTGCGCGCTTCGCGTCAACCGATTGTTTAATGTTTGCTTTTCGACCTAACCTTGGAGATGTTATTAAACCCAAAGAGTTTTTTAACCTCTAGCTAAAATGAGTGGGAGAGAAAAGACCAATAGGTATAGTATAGAGCGAGAGGGAAAGGAACATGCTAAAACCAAATTAGCAACGTTCTGACGGAGAAATGCACACAAAAAAACCGCAAAAAAAACAGTGCGACGAATAAACAGCCGAAAAAAAAATGCGAATAAAGCCCTCGATAATGCGAATATACACGATGATGGCAAGTTCTTCAAATGTGTGTCGCCTATGTGCATGTGGTATCTGCAGGTTTCGCTCTCTTATCGTATTCGACTATTCATTACTCGTACGCCTCTACTAATGCAACTCGGTTTGTAAAGACTAATACAGAGAGGAAGTTGCCGCACCGCATTTGAATCTATTCGCGTTCTATAGCCATCTACTCCACTCGTACACCCAATGGATTACAATTCACGAATAAAATCAAATAATTCGCTGATGCACAGAGGGTAACGCACTCGCGCATGCTTATACAGAAATGTCGCACACCAGTTTTCGCTATCGATACAGAGGTCTACAACCAAACGATATTCTAACACCAAGCCCGGGAAGCTCACTGAGAAAGAGTGAGATACTGCTGGCAATACATTCAGAATCGAGAGAGGAAGAGCTTTTCTCGCGGTACACAGAGATACAAAAAAGCTAAAAGTGCGATCTCTCCCCATCTACATACATCCATAGGTGTCATTTTACGCTTCGAATTTTGTATCTCTATGGACTTCTCTATAGTTTTCGTCCAATAGATCTCTTGTTTGCATCTAACGATGTATTGGTATTAGTTTTCGCAACCATCCCACTCTGATTTATATTTGCGTTCTATTGGCCGTGACCTGTATCGAAATATGCATGAACTCAAAAAATCGGATATTTAGCTATCCTCATCATGATCATATGCATTAAGGTTGCCTAAAGGCGGGGGAAAAACTTGTCAAGATCAGTTGAATAATGGCACGATCACTTTTAACTGCCTCTCCAGAACAGGCCCAAATGCTCGATGAATGCGATCTAATAGACTCGAGACACATGGCGACGAAGATTATTATTTTTGTTGGCGATGTATGGCTTCATCTAACTACTTTCGTAGACCGACTTGATTAGATAGGGTCTTTCTTTTTTTCTTCTCTGCATTCGTTCGTTTTTATTATGTAGATTGCGCTGACTGACCGTATGTGGGTATTGTCTTAATTAGACTATGAAACTGGTCGAGGGTGATAGTGGCTGTACAGTGGGTTTCACGCTTTGCTTTACTGATTTTGACTTATCACTGGTATACTATCGCTAAAGCCATTTCTTCCTTTTTTTGGTTTTTTTACTGAATCTTTTGCATTCAAGGACGTTTGAATGTCAAATTTCAGGGAAATAGGTTGTCATCAATCAAGCAGAGAAGAATGTTGATCTTTATTAGCAATTTAAAAATTTGGACAAAAAAGCGATCGCACAACTTGCACTTTGTCTTACTACGGTGTCCAAAAAGTAAGGTGACATAGCATTTCGAAAAATCCTTATTTATTCTTGATTTCATAGCCTTCAAAGTCTTGCCTTACCCTTGGCACGATATTAACATAACTGATCGGTTGTTTTTGGATCGTAAGCATAAATCCAATTTTCATCAGTCGTAATATTGGTGCTCTGAAAGGCATTGTTTCACAATCTTTAGTGCGAGATGTCCTTCCATGAAAATCAGTGCTTTCGGTACCAATCAAGGTTCGACGCAGCTGAGGCGTCAGTAAGATATCTAAGTGCTAATCGATGGTTTGCCAGCACCAAATTTTTGAGACGTGAGCTTCGTGGGTTGAGGTGGATGGTCGTCCATAACGCTCTTTTCCCTCTACACGTTCTCGGTCATCTTGGAACTCTTTTTACTACTTGTAGCCACAAAACCATTTTTGCCACCAATCAATAAATATTTTGATGCGATACTTGTCACGACACCACATCCTATAATGGTCACAGGATGATTGATCTTACTACGTGCACCTCGATATACAAAAATGCACCTGGCAGTCTCCAGATCAATCAATCCCTAATAAGATTGATCACATCACGATCGACCTCAGACACTCATCCACTATCTTTGAGGTTCGAACTTTCCGAGGAGTTAACATCGGCTCGGACCACTATCTTGTAGTAACCAAGATGCGCCTACGGATATCATATACGCAGCGAAGTAGAGTAAGAAAACAAAGTGGTGACGTAGGAAAGCTATTATCGCCAGTATCCGTTCGTGCTTTGGTCGATCTCGTCTCCCTTAAGCTCTTTCATACACCTCAACACTCCACGCAGGCAATAGAATACCTGTGGAACCTTTGCAAACAAGCTCTGAAAAGCACTGCAATTAAAGTGTTGGGCTTCGAGGCTCCACCACGAAGAACCACCTGATTCAATGGCGAGTGTAGGAGGATTTACTCAGCGAAGCAGGAGGCATATAAAGCCCCGCTGCATAAAAGAACAAGAGCAGCTCGTGAGCCCTACGAGTTAAAAAGAAGGGAGGAGCATATGCTTGTCAGGAGAAAGAAGAAGGAAGAAAGAAGATAGAGGTGTAACTGGGACCACCTGAAGCCTTTTGTAATTTGGCTGATAGGTGCTTATCAGTGTGTCTTCAAGCCATTGATTGTGGTCCACAATCAACCACCCTTCAAAGGCCGACACTCACCAACAATTTGTGCCATGTCTACCTTTGATATTTCTGTTAAACTCGTCAGCATATGCAGGATGACTTTGGAGATTGCTCGCTGTTCCATCCAAATCGGTGGTGACCTGACCGATAGTTTTGGTGTCAAAAAATGATTTAGGCAGGGCCATGCGCTGTCGTGTGATCCCGCGGTGCGCGCGTTACCCCGCGACCCTTTTAGTGAAATAGGAAAATGAATGTAAATAACATTATTCAAGTTAGGAAAGGATCTTAGCAAGGTTTTGTAGTCAATGAATTACATCAAGTATAATGGTCACAATTCTGAAACGTTGGATCATTTACATACATATTAACTCTTACTGAGTTGTATCTGTACAATTTCACGAAACTCAAAAAAGAGTCAACAGAAGTGACCTCCAAGGAATTGGTTGCTTCAGAAGGCTCTTATCAGTGTGGTTTCAGGCCAGGTAAATCCACAATGGACCAAATATTTACGCTACGGCAGATCTTGGAGAAGACTCAGGAATATCAAATCGACACTCACCGTCTTTTCATCAACTTCAAGTCTGTGTGTAGAGACTAGCTGTACAAAGCCATGTCTAGCTTTAACATCCCTGCCATACACGTCTGACTGTGCAGGATGACAATGGAGAATTCTCGCTGCTCCATTATGGTCGGTAATGAACAAACTGAGACCTTTGATGTTAAGAGTCACTGGCCAACACAAGAGGTACGATTTATTTCAAGTCTACGCAATCTCTTGCGTACGCAGACGACATTGATATGATTGGACGGACACAGCGAGATGTCAGTGAGGCCTTTGTAGGCATTGTGGTTGAAGCGGCTAAGGTGGGTCTGAGGGTAAAACTAAATATCTGCTCTGTCAACACCGACGTATTGGCCAGAACGTCACCATGGGCGGATATAACTTTGAAGTGGTCAAGAAATTCGTCTACCTTGGCTCACTGATGACCGGCGACAACAACACCAGCGCTGAGATAACACGAAGACTCACTCTTGCCAACCGCTGTTTCTTTGGGCTCAAGAAGTAGAGCCCTCTCTCAGAAAACCAAGGTGACACTATATAACACCTTGATCGTCCCAGGTCTCGTTTACGTCGCAGAAGCTTGGATCTAAACAAAAGCGGATGAAGATGTCCTTGGTCGTTGCGGGAGGAAAATTCTACGCACTATCTACGGTCCCGATTGTTCAAATGAAGTATGGAAGAGAAGATTTAACAAAGAACTGTACGTGTTGTACAGCGACATAGGCCTGGTACAACGTTTACGGTTACAGCGTCTACGGTGAATAGACCATGTAGAGCGCATGGAGAATACAGCTCCGACCCGAAGAAGTGGTGAATCCACCCCGGAAGGAAGGCGCGGTCAGAGGACGGCCGTATCTACGGTGGCGCACGCAGATGGAAGGGGACCTTAACCAGCTTGGCGTGCGGCGCTGGAAACAGCTGGCCAAAGACCGTGCCAGCTAGAGACGCTTATTGGTTGAGGCCCAGGTTCACCACGGACTGTAACGCCACCTAAGTAAGTAGTAAGTAATTAATTGCATCTAGTATTCACTTAGGGAAGAATTAGTAAGGTAACGTTACGCCTTTTTCAATTCGTCTTAAGTCAATACTGGAACGGTCCTGAAGGATCAAAATTTGAGTTTACAATAACATTTCTGATGCGGACTACGAATTTTTTTTAACAAAATTCTCATTTCCACTGATCAACAAGAAAGCTTTATAGAACACGTTGCTTTACATATATTGCTAGAATAGGGCTAGATAGTATTCACATAAGCATAAAAGGAGTTTTTTTTATTTTTCTCGTTTTTCTCATATGAATAAAAAAACACTTCAATACAAACAAATAAAGTTTACTCACACAGAAGAAGATGTTAACGAAGAACACGTAATCCACATGTGATCGGATAAGAATGCTGACGTTGTAGACTTGCGTTTAGACTCATTTATTAATATTCACTTGGACACTATATGCTTTTATGATTTTTACTAACTTCTAACTTCTAAAATGCTCCAGTCGTGATTTATTATCTCCACAGCATTAATGGATAAAGAACTTTAACACCAATTCACATCCGTAGACCGGACACAAATCGCCATTTTGAAATCGATACTGCAACCGATCTATCACTAACTTCCGTTTTTTTTTTTTTAGACATATTTCCGGTGATTTTTATTTCCTCCGTAAACCTAAGCACTTAGATAGGTTTTATTGAGATATCACTAAGATCCAAACGGCCATTTTGAAAAAGATCTTTAAGTGATCGTCGATCTCGCTCACCGATTATTGATATACAAACAGATTTTACAAAAACAAGATCAACACCAAAAATTAGATTGAAAAATTCACTCCTTTCCACCAGACCGTTAAGGGATCCAAATGCAAACTGATCATAGCTGGCGATGTAACGAACTATCGTACTGCACTTACAATGTGTTTTTCTATTACAACCACAATTGCAACTAGATTTTCCCCTCTTTTTCCGGCTACTAGAGAAGAAAATTCACTATTTCTTCTCCTAGTTTTGTGTTTTCTGTTTTTTTTTTGCTACGATGTGCGCACTCACTACACCATCGAAGGCACAACTAGTTTACACTTGTGGCATAGGAAACTAGACACAAAACGAGAGAGGCCTAGCTAGTTCGATGGTGGCATATAAAAAAATAAAAAGAATAGAAAAAAAGGAATTTAGAAAAAAGCTCTTGCTTATGCTCAGCGATTGGGAAGTTTTTTGTTTTGTAGGCCTATTGACTACAGAGAGCGCCAATTTGATCACGCTTTGGTTGTATCTGATCGGATACTTTACTTTTATTCCTTTTACACGAAAGATTCTCTGCGAGAAGGGGTTCCACCTACTACATAAGATGTACAAGTAGTGTGCGACAGTGGAGTCCCAGTAATTTGAACAATAATTGAAAGTCCCTGATAGAGCCCGTTCGTTTTAAATATTTGAAAATATGTAACATCTTTCGTTGCCTCATTTACAGCCCTGCCCTGTGGGCAGGATTGTGCAGTTGGCAGTAGTAAATTGTACCAAAAATTCACAATGACACGTTTTGCATAGTACCTAGCTTATCAGCAATAGTTGTGTTTTACTACCATTTTCAATCAGTATCTGGTACTCTGTCGACTCATAGCCGCATCACCACGTATCTGGTACATAGAACTTCACTAATAGCTAATGCATATTCAATTCAATTGATGATGGTCTATTCGAATTTGTGTCGAGAAAAAGGGCATTCTCGTATGTGAAGTTATGTAGAGAAGCATCCTTTTGAGTGAAGAAACAAAAATATGTGAGAAAGCGTGGTTGCGTATGCACTGGCCTATTAGAGGGTTGACCATTCCATCGATACGACTACAACGCCATAACACATTAGGTACCTACACTATCTACATACATACAATATGTTTATAGGTTTGTCTTGCGAAATTCCTTTTTCCATCCTAGTTTGTAGGTATCCAACCGTCCATTTGTCTGTATCCGTCTGGGGACCCATTCGAATAAAGAAATGAATTCGAAAACCAGTTCTTAATTCAATTCCAAAATGCAGACAGTAGAAATGAACAAAAATCAAGCATCTAGCGAATAATCAAAGTGCATATCTATTCCTATATAGTATGTACCTACCTACCTACCTACCGAACTAGCGAGAAGTGTATTCTTGGAAAATAGAGAAGAAAAAGCGAACAAACAATAGAAACGACATCACGAGGGCCAAATTCAAAGCCAAAGCACGGGGAATGCATAAAGACGAACAAAACTAACCAACAAGTAAAAAAACAAAAAAATCGTCTAAGTATCTCAAACTCATACAACTCGCATCCTACCACTACTATAGTTCCCTAGTTTCGAACGTCCCCCACTGGCTTGAAAAGCTTTGACGCTCTCTCGCCCTCTCCCTCTCTCTCTCTCTCTCTCTCTCTCTTTGCAATACACATATTGTGTATCTAATCCCCATTCGATCTAATTTATAGTAGTGTGTGGGAAATACGACGATATCAATAGCGTCTAATGTGTACAACAAACGACAAAAGGTAAATGACCGTTCGTCCGACACTGTCAGTAGGTTAAGGTGAAGGTCACTCTCTATGCAGCCGCGTCGCGCGAGCGAATAGACTAGAATTCATATTCGATTCGTGTAAGCGTAACGCGCAACGGGCGGTCGGCGTGGACAGACGATGATTTCTTATTGTTGGCACAATATTCGTTCTCACACTTCTCTCGCATTAGGAGCCCTGAATAGAAATTTAGATACACTGCACTAGTCTGCAGAACCGTGTGAATGTAGTAGAGAAGACCAGACTAGCGCATTATCGAATGCAATGGTAGTGACGGAGGAGATTTTTAGATTCAATGGTTTCTCATGTTTTCCTTTCTACCATTCCTCCTTTACCTACTTATTTTGTTTATTAGTTTTTTAGTTATCTTTTATTTAATTTTAAAGATCTACTTATGTATTTACCTGATGACCTTTGTCTAGTCCTCTTCCTCCTCCCCACCTCCCCACCTCACCGGAAATGATTCATTTTATAAAATAGAATATGGTGAAGGCAATCAAGTTAATCGCATTACGAGTAATAAGGCGCCCCTCTCGCGAGCTCGTCAGATGCGTCAGAAATTTTGTGAGAAAAACAACAATTGCTCATAGAAACCGGCTTAGTTCTATTCGTAGATGTAGACTTTGAAACTTGAGACGCAATATTGTGGCGTAATTTTTGTTTTTTCAATGGCAAAAATAACAAATTTACTATTTGTCACCTGCTTGTTTGGTTTTTGTTTTTTCCACTGATTACTTGTCTTGTTTTGCAAAATAAAGTCATTATTTTCCATTACAAACTTTGCCCGACTAAAGATTAATTCTTGTTCGTTGGCGATAAAATCAAATGGGCTAAATTGTAATTAGTCGGATATTTGAATTTAACTGTCATTCTACCGGCCTTTTACACAATTTTACGGTAATGGTACGTTATAGGAATGGGGTTTATTTCGAGATATGGAAGTATTATGTAAGGAAATCGATTTAGTATTTTGCATTTACAAGGTCGAATGGGACAGAAGATGGAGCATGACATTGGAGAATTTTCGTTGCTCCATTAGAGGATTCAGACAGGGCGACGCATTTTCCTGTGCATTTTTCAACATCTTCTTATTAACGGGCGCTACAGTTCGGGGTCAGCCAACATGCCCCTCCAACTAGCACGATATTTTGCTAGCCTTTTCCATTGCCGTACACCCAGTTGGCTGAGGTCCCCTTCCACCTGTGTGCGCCATCTTAAGTGCGGCCGTCCTTTGTTTCTTTGTCCCTCGCGGTTGGATTCAACGACTCTCCGGGCTGGAACTGCGGTGTCCATTTGCTCTACATGGCCTAGCCGTCTTAGGCGCTGAATCCTTTTACACCTGACTTGACCCATGTCGCTGTACAGCCCCTAAAGCTCGTGGTTTAATCTTTTCGTCCATCCACCATCTTCCTTTAGAGGACCGATAACGACACGCAAAATCTTTCTCTCTTAACGACCAAGGACTTACTCATCCGCTTTTTATAGTGTCCATGCTTTTGCGCCGTATAGTAAGACCGGGATGGTAAGGGTCTTGTATGAGGTCAACTTGGTCGTTCGGGAAAGGGCTATATTACTCAATTGCCTCCTTAGTCCAAAGAAACTGCGATTGGCAGGAGTGATTCTGTGTTTGATTTCGGAACTGATGTTGTTGTTCCAGGTTCCTGCGGATCCAAGGTAGACGAAGTCGAACGTCGAACTTACATATATCTGCCAATGTAAACGTTCTGGTCAAGACGTCGGTGGTGAGCGTCATTTTTTGATGACAGCGTACATATATTCTTACTTCTTTAATGGCGCTACGGTTCGGGGTGAACCAGGGCCTTAACCAACAAGCCTCTCCAGCCGGAATGATCTTTAGCCAGCCGCTTCCAGTGCCGCACGCCCAGTTGGTTGAGGTCCCTTTGCATCTGTGCGCGAAACCTTAGACGCGATCATCCTCCGCTGCGTCGTCCCTCGGGGTTGGAGTCGAAGACCCTTCGGGCCGGAGCGGTGATGTCCATTCGCTCTACATGGCCTAGCCATCTTAGACGTTGGATCCGAAGACGTCTAACTAGGCCGATGTCGCTGTACAGCCCGTATAGTTCCTGGTTGGATCTCCTCCTCCACTCTCCCTTTACACAAACGGGACCAAAGATTGCACGTAGAATTTTCCTCTCGAAACGCCCAAGAACCTCTTCATCCGCTTTTGATAACGTCCAAGCCTCAGTGCCGTAGAGGAGGACCGGGATGATTAAGGTTTTATAGAGGGATACCTTAGTTTTTCGAGAGTGGGCTCTACTACTCAGTTGCCCCTTGAACCCAAGGAAGCAGAGGTTGGCAAGAGTTATTCATCGAACCATGGTAGACGAAGTCCTTGACTACTTCAAAAATATAGCTGCCGAAGGTGACATTCTGACCAAGACGTCGGTGTTGCGCGTCTTTCTTTGGTGACAGTAAATATTCGGTCTTGTCCCCATTTACCCTTAGACCCACTTTAGCCGCTTCTGCCTCAATGCTTGCGACGCCTCATTGACGTCCCGCTTTGTCCGTCCAATAACGTCAGTGTCATCTGCGTAGGCAAGAAATTGTATTGACTCGAAGTAGATCGTACCTCTTGTATTTGCCGCAGAGCCAAGCACGATATTTTCAAGAATAATGTTAAAGAAATCACATGACAGTGCGTCACCCTGTCTAAAACCTTTTTTAACATCAAAGGGGTCGGTTAGTTCACCTCCGACCTTAATGGAGCAACGAGAGTTCTCCATGTTCATCCCGCACAGTCGGCCGAATTTGGCAGGGATGTTAAAACACTGTCATATGCGGCTTTAAAGTCGACAAAAAGATGGCGCATGTCGACCTGAAATTCATGGGTCTTCTCCAAGATCTGCCGTAGTGTAAATATTTGGTCTATCGTAGATTTTCCTGGCCTGAATCCACACTGGTAGGAACTTATCAGATTGTCCACGAATGGTTTCAGGCGCTTACACAGTACGGCAGAGATTATCTTGTACACAATGTTCAGGAGACTTATCCCTCTGTAATTGGCGCAGTCATAGGGGTCTCCTTTCATATGGACCGGGCTAACGATACTGAGATTCCATTCCATTCATTAATTTCATACTGAATTGGATCTCGGTACATATATTCGGGCTAACCAATTTTCGCCTCCTCTGCCTCAATAATCATAAACGCCTCATGGACAGCTTGCTGTGTTCTTCCGGTTTTGTCAATATCATCCGCGTATGTGCGGAGTTGTAAGGCTTTGAAATAGATTGTGCCTCTTTTATTGGCCAGTGCACAATCATTTCTAATATGATGTTGAAGAAATCAAATGACGGCGCATAGCCTTGTTTAAATCCTTTTATGACATAACAACTATCGGTCAGGTGTTCACCGGTTCGGATGGAGCAGCGAGCATTCCTCAATGCCATCCTACATAGACATATGTAGCGTTGTATAGATTTGAAGTCGACAAATAGGTGGTGAGCGTCGACTTGAAATTCATTGGTTTTTTCCAGGATCCTCCGAAGTGTGAAGAATTGGTCGATGGTGGACTTCCCTGGCCTGAATCCGCACTGATAAGGACCTATCAGCCTATTTACAAAAGGCTTCAGGCGTTCACATAAAATGGCAAAGAAGATGATGGTTAAGAAGACTTATTCCTCTGTAGTTGGCGCAGTCAGATGGGTCTCCTTTCTTGTGGATCGGGCATACGATGCTGAGACTCCATTCTTCGGGCATGCATTCCTCTGACCATATCTTGCAGATGAGCTGGTGCATGCTCCTAACCTCTTCGTCGTTAAGAAATGGATCATTCTGACAGCAGCATATTGACAGCAGTGGGTCTAAACCAAAAAAAAAAAAAGTATGCTGTCATCAAAAAAAGACGCTCAACACTGACGTCTTGGCCAGAACGTCCCTACTGGTAACTATAAATTGGAGTTTGCGAAGAATTGTGTCTACCTTGGCGCACTAGTGACAAGCGGCAACAAAAACAGCGCTGAAATTAGACGCAGAATATCCCTTGCCAACCGCCGTTTCCTTGGGCTCGAGAGGTAATTGAGAACTTAAGCGCTCTCTCGAAAGACAGAGGCTTAGACTCTTTCAAAAATGGTTGAGTAGGCATTTGGACGCTTCGGGAGGAAAATTCTACATGTGAGTTGAGGTGAAGAATACACCACGAACTCTATGCGCTATACAGCGACATCGTTCTGGTCAGACGTCTACAGATATAATGCTCAAGATTTATTTTTATGTCGATGATTACTAACTTCTTATGACCTGAATTGGATAATATGGTCCAATCGACATGTGGTTTCAACAGGACGGGGCTACGTGCCACACAGCTCACCCCAAATTGGAAACTTAGTACGAGCGATTCCCAGACATGGTCATCTCACGTGGAATTGAGCCCGACTTATTGGGTTTTCTGAAGTCGTAGGTCTATGATGCGAATAAGTCACAAACCACAGCCAAAGCCAACCTAACCCATGCCAACGGTCAAATTTGACACTTCGGATGTGCGCCACTCACAGAACCCGCAACGGACATGTGGACAGGTCCCATTCCTTTTCGCGTTTTCAGTACTAAGCTGGGAATGCTTTCCTGGTACTACATTTCCCTATATTTCAGAATAAGCTCTTTACTTTTTCTTTTTACATGCGCTTTCCACTTGAGTTTCGCATCGAGAGTTATGCGCGAGAGTAGTGCGCTTTATTTTTTATGTAACATTTTCCTTAACCGAAATCCGCCAAATTTTTGTCCAGTTGCTTCTACAGTTCAGGGGATATAGCAATTAAGTCGTCCTTACTGGTGGTGCCAGCAGGAAAAATAAATGGCTAGAAGCAGGATTGCACGGTTGTATTGCCCGTAGAATACCACTCGTTACAGTCCAGACCACCAAGAAACGGTTGGAGTTTGTAAGAGGGCATTCGAACAAACCCTTCGAATTCGACGAATCCAAGTTGAATAGACTTGGCTCTAATGGTAAAGTCGTTCGCCGCCTAAAATGTGGCGAGACATTTATCCAAAATATGTTTTTAAAACCATCAAACATGGCGGCTGAAGTGTCATTGTTTTGGCAGGCTTTTCGCGGCATGGTCTTGGGCCCACACTTTGGAACATAAGTACGAAGGCATCCTACAAAGTCAAGTGAAACCATTTGCAATTGACAATTTACATTTAATGTTTAGCTTGAGCAAGACCTTGATCATCCCAGTCCTCCTTTACGGCGCAGAGACTTGGACCTTAACAAAAGCGGATGAAGATGCCCTTGGTCGTTTCGAGAGGAAAATTCTACGCACTATCTACGTCCCCGATTGTTCAAACGGAGTATGGAGGAGAAGGTTTAATGTAGAACTGTGCGGGTTGTACAGCGACATCGGCCTGGTACGGCCTCTACGGATACAGCGTCTAAGGTAGCTGGGCCATGTAGAGCGCATGGAAAACACAGCTCCGACCCGAAGAGTCTCCGAATCCACTCCGGAAGGAAGGCGCGGCAGAGGACGGCCGCATCTACGGTGGCGCATGCAGGTGGAAGGGGACCTTAACCAACTGGCCGCACGGCGCTGGAGACGTTTGTTGGTTGAAGCCCAGATTCACCACCGAATGTAGTTATCCAAGTCGGTGGTAGCGTTTGTTGTTTGTTCCAGCTAAAAAGTGATTGTAATTCTACCTACGTAACGATCAATTCTATTCATAAAAAGATAGATTTGCGGTTTTTACCTATTTACTATCATCTACCCCCAAAGTGTTGTGAAATATTTGAAATAGCCGAGCTGAAGCTAGCACAGGTACTTGGGATTTAATTTGTTTGCTCGTAAAACACCACCGTCTCGCGTGTCGTTAGACAATAGTTGCTTCGTATTCAAATCTTAGAATTCCCATTTTATTATCAAATGGGTTTGGTGGCATTTCCAACTTGTTTATCCATTCGTTGTCTCAGTTTACTTGTGTGCTCGACACCCACTCGTCCGTACTTTCCAGTTTCTAGTTCAACCGAATTAGTTATCTGTTTCATTCGATTTTATACTCGTAGTTCGACGAATTCACGTCAATGCCAAACGAGATGAAGGATTCGAATCGAGACACTAATCGAGCAGTATTAACTTATTTATCTAAAAACTGCTATATCAACGGCGATAAGCCAACGGGCGGGGAGAATGTTGTATCAGTAACCAATTGACAAACGAAAATAGAAAAAGCAAAAAGCAAACTATTTGCACATTTCGTGGTTTCGCTTTACCCACACCCTTTCGAAACGTTGGTGTGGTGCACTGCCTTTCGTCTATGGTTGTGTTCTAATTTTTACGTTTTATAGCTAATTAGTCCATCAGCTCGCGAGTTATACATATGCATATTGGCTGGGTGCTTTTGCGTCACAGGAATTGACTAGGTGCCGATTCATACCACTAAAGACCGCACTATCACTAAGTAAGCTATCACGAAACATAGATAGAATCGAAAAGAGAACGATAAAGTGTGCTAGTTGGCCATTGTCATTATCTTGGGAGTGGTGTGTCTCTATTTATAGACGATTAGATTCGAGCACATTCTGCCAACGTGTACATGTGTCCGAAGACAGCGAAGAGAATTTCTTGAATCCTTTTCACACACATAACATAGGTCAACGGTTCAAATTAGCATAATTTCCTTTTTCTCCAAAGAAATTCACCGAGAGACACGAGCATATTTATTTATACATACGGCCCTTTCTGGGACACTCACACGCATATAGAGTATAAGGAACCAAAAAAAGCGAGCATCTACCCCACTTAAGGACACTTGTCACACGAGGAAACCGACCGACCGTTTACCCAGCTACCCACTGTCGCCACCATCACCATCTCCAAAGTACTCCGGTACTGAACACCCAAGGGAAGGAGAGAGAGAGAGAGAGAGAGCGAAAGAATGGAAGCATGAGAGAACGAGATTAACCAAGGTCAGGGAAGCCCTGCAACCTGTTGTTTATCAGACGTTCCTTCAGCATAGAGGGCAGGGCAGTCGTGGAATGGCCTTGGGTGTAGACGGTGACATTTGTTGTGGGTGTCAGGCCATCATACTTACTCGCCAACTTAAATTTGAACCCCCATAAGTGGTGAAACAAGAGAACTATTAGAGAAGTGTACATACGCGACGACCTGCACAATATGACACAGATACTACACATACAAACATACATGCTCAAGTCTGATGGCATGCGGACGAAAGTGAAAGTTCACGTCGCCGAGCACGAGGAGCCAAACAAAGCCAACCACCAACCATCCCAATGAACTAGCAAACGAACCGAATGCACGAGGAATATCGCTTTCACTCGTCGTACTTGCTGCAGTGGTGGTAGGTGGTAGCCCTTGCAGAAAAGAAACAAAGCTTATGAGCCACCTATGTAGGTGATGGTGTATAGTAGCACTGGCTTTTCATGTGTGTAATGTATGTCCTTCACGAGGAGCCCAGCATCATCAGGAGGAGCACTCCCATACTCGAGTCGAGTAGGTGCCATGCTATGCAGTTTTATATACCAACCATGACGGTGTCGATGTGCACTGGCTGGCTGGCTGGCTGCCTTTTGTGAATTCAGCTCTAAAACGCTTTTTTTTCTTTTTCGTTCTTCCTTCCTTCCACTCTTGTGCCTTTCTTTTTCTTATTTTGCATTCGTTCGGCAACCACCACATCACATAACGTCGAGAGTCATAGAAACGGAGCTAGCAGAGTATCACTAGTAAATCGTGTGGACAAAAGGCAAAAAAGGACTACCTTTAGCCCCCGGTCTGTAAAAAATCTCAGTGATTTCCCATCCCACCAACCCATAGTAGTTGAGCAATCAAACCATCCAGGAAAATAGAGAAAAGTTACGAGCTTTGATGGAAAAACTTATGAACATAGATGAGGGCACACACAATGTCGAACCTGTGTGTCGGAAGTGTGCCTAAGGCGTGGTGTTCCCCCTAGGTTTTATCCTTTTTGTGTGCATTCTGTGTGTGCGCTCATGTCAAAACACACTTGTTGATATGGATGGAACACACTTGTGATAGTTGTGTTGTGGGTGGTAAAATGGCAAAAATGTTGCACTTATTTGCCTTTGATGAGGTTTTAGTTTATTTGACATGAACGAACGATATGTTATCCATATCCATATCCATAGTCGAGCAACTAGAAAACAGGACGAAATTGCTACACAGTTGGCCAGGTTGAGTTGTGGCGATTAATGGCTTGACATATTTGTATTTGTAACGGGTGACAACATAACAATTAAGGGACTCAGGTTTTTGTTTTGGGTTTTTTGAATGCATTTGACCACTGTGTGGGGGCTTGTGAGTAGAATGGTTATTGCCACGGGCTAGATGCTTTTTTGTTTTTTTTTTTCTGGCTTCCTGTAGCTATATTGGAGTTTTTTTTTTTATGGGAGACATTTCCGTAATATTCAATGACATGTGCAGTTGTTTTGGCTTATTCGGAAACTTTTTGCGTACAAGGTGCATTCTAATAAACAATGATCACGGTATTTTTAAAGTAGCAACTCCTATTGCTGAATTCCTTTGTTGGGAGGTACATCCTTCACGGACGTTCTATGAAAATTTAATAACAAACGAACCCTTAGAAGCCGAATTATTTTTTTGTAAATTACGGTATATTTGTTGTATGTATGTATGTAAGTTAATATCATAGAGCATTGATTTGATCCGTAAGCGATGTAAACAAGCTGCGGTCAAATCACATGCCACATATTAGGGAGACCAGGAAGTGCGATCGCTTTTTGTTGACACAGCTGCGACTTAATGGCAAAATGCTTTTAGTCAAGTGGTTGCAGCTGCGTCAGCATATTCTTCGTGATCTGTATTAGAGGTCCAAGGTCAAGCAAAAATAATTTATGGTCTAAGTCCAAAGTCCAGCAAAGGGACGCTGCCGTAGAGCAGCATAACGCTTAGTATATAAGTTAATCTAAGTTCAGCCCAACTTCAGTTCATCAACATCAGAGAACCCAGCAGTTCATCAACATCAGAGGACTTAGCAGTTCATCATCAACATCAGAGGACGCAACAAAGTTCTACAGCAGCACTGAGATCGAGTGGACTCCGCGGCTTGGGTGTTTAAATAAAGTAAAATTAGCTAAGTAAAGTAGTGTATTGAAAGTGAATTGTAATAATAAAAGCATAGCTGGTTATATCTTTTTAAAAACTACCCGTGTCGCGTAAAAAAATTAATTTGTATATTGGCGTTACAGTCCATGAAGGAACTGAGCCGAGCTTCTCTCAATCACCCATGTTGTGTGTGATTTCATTTTCCCATAGGTGAAAGGGACCTACAGTTTATTGCCGGTTCCGAACAGTGAATTTCGAGAAGCTTTTCATGACAATTTAACTACAGGAGGTTTTGTCAGAACCCCGCTGATGAGAAACACCGTGAAAAACACGTTCGATGACATGGCTGTGTCGGGATTCGATCCCGTGTCATCGGCATCAGAGGCCAACACACTACCCACTGCGCCACGGTGCTCTCACGGTATATTTGTTGCAGCAGCACAATTACATATTTCTCGGAATTGAACACTCGACCTAAGCTTCCAGTATGTGAGTGAACACCTCATAATGATCCGCATCAAGGCAACATCATATGTGTCCATGCCCCGACGGAAGACAAGGATGACTCCATCAAATATGATTTCTTTGATCTCCTAGACAGAACATATGCCTGATGCCCCAGCTATGATGCCAAAATCGTACTAGGAGATTTCAACGCTAAGCTGGGAAAAGAAAGCATCTTTGAACGGGTGCTTGACAAACACAGCCTACATGACACCACATCCGATAACGGACACAGGCTGATCGACCTTGCCACGAGGAGAAATGTTCTTTTAGCTATCACACACTTTCTGCACCTCGATATGCATACACAAAGGCACCTAGCGGTCGCCAGATCAATCAGTCACCAACCGGATTGATCACATCGCGATTGACGTCAGACACTTCTCCACTATTCTTGATGTTCGTACTTTCCGAGGAGCGAACATCGACTCAAACCACTATCTTGTAGTAGCCAAGATGTGTTAACGGATAACACGAACACCGCAGAGTAGAGTTAGAATACTAAGCTATGATGTCGGAAAGCTACTGTCACCGGAGATCGCCAGTGCCTTTGCCAACCGCGTCTCCCTTAAGCTCTCCAATACACCTCAATCCTCCACTCAGTCGGTAGAGCAACAATGGAGCCTGAGCAAACAAGGCCTGAAGAGCACAGCAACGGAAGTGCTGGGTCTTAAAGCACCACCAAGACGAAACACCTGGTTCGATTACGAGTGTAGAAGGATTCATGCAGAAAAGCAGGAGGTATACAAAACCTCACTACACAAAAAAAAAAACAAGAGCGGCTCGTGAGCTCGAGCCCTTTAAAAAAAGGGAGGAACATAAGCTTCTCAAGAGTAAAAAGAGGGAGCAGGAGAAGTGGGCAACTGAAAACTTTGAGAGGTGCAACTGCGAATGTCTCAAGGCTATAAAGCCCGAACGGAGGCCTGGTAGTAGAGTCGCAGTCGATGCTGAGAATTTGGAAAAACCACTTATGCAGACTGTATAACGGCGATGACAACCAACATACCGCCGAATGATCCGTTTTTTTAATGACGAAGATCGCAGAGAATTCCGTCCCCCTGACCTCGACGAGGTTTCGAGAGAAAAATTTTGCGTGTGATATTCGGTCCTACAAACGCAGAGGCGGATGAAGGAAAATATTCAGCCACCAGCTTTACGGGCTGAACAGTGACAAGAGTCTAGACAGTTGTCTATGGATTCAACGCCTAAGATGGCTATGCCTTGTAGAGCGAATGGACACCACAGCTACAGCCCGGAGAGCCTTTGGATCCAACACCGAGGGACGAAAAAATAGAGATCGCCCGCACCTAGGATGGCGCACAAAGGTTGGAGGGGACCTCAGCCAACTGGGTGTGCGGCCACGAAAAAAGACAGCAAAAAATCATGCTTTTTGGTTGAGACCCAGGTTCACCCTGAACTGTAGCGCCGGATTTGAAGAAGTTCATATGGCGTTTCCTTCCTTTTTTACGTCTAACCTTCTGGGTGAGTCTTAAGGCAAGATCCAAGGCATTACTCAGGTTTTTAAACTCAAGTGATATGCTTCCGTAATGGAAGTCATGTTCCCAAACACTGTTTGCTTTGTGTTTTTTTTTTTTTTATATATGGGGATAGTGCTACTATTAGTAGTACGGCACCGCGACCTTTGCAGATCTATTGTGCCTGCTAGCCGATTAGCCGAGTAGCCTCTCCACTTCTGTAATGAATGCTTCTCGTAAGAGCCAGGGTGATCCCCTCAGGAGTCATAACTTCACTGAGAAGGATACGCTTCCTAAGATGGCAGAGAGCAGCACACTCACACAGTATGTGCTCTGCCGTCTCATCGTGCTCAAGACAGAGCCGACACTCAGTTTCAGAGGAGAGACTAATTTTATTTAGATGATATCTCAGACCGCAGTATCCCGTTAGATAGCTGACTAGTCTTCTGATATCCACCCTATTGAGTTTGAGTATGTCAATAAGGTGTTTGTTCAGGGGTCGTATAAGTTGTTCAGATTGACGGAGGACAGGTGTTGCAATTTTTCCCACTTCTCTAAGAAGTGGTTTATCTTAGACCCGGGAATGCCGCAGAAAGGTTCCGGACCTATATAGTTGTCGCTAAAACCTTTTCTGGCGAGTTGGTCGGCAATTTCATTGCCCTTGATACCTTTGTGTTCTGGCACCCACCAACGTTTAACATTGTTTCTTTTGGCGAGGTCTTGTAGGGCGTCATGGCATTCCTTGACGGTTTTTGATTTCGTGCCATACGAACCCAGTGCTTTAAGCGCTGCTTGGCTATCAGAGAGTATGTTTATGGTTACTCCTCTGATGCTTTGTATTTGGTACGTACAGTTTTCAAGTCAAACTTATTTGCTTTAAGTAGGCTAGGCTTATAGGGTCGATCACTCGTTATTTTTTATGAAAATCCTGGACATTTCCTGTTGTCTTCACGATATCGGGTGGATAAAGCAAAATAGGTGAGTGATCGATCGACAAGGGGATAGTCGATCTCTGTAATATAAAGCTCGAGACAAATGCCATTGAAATTCGGTCATTTATTTCGACAGACGAACTTATCGCTCTTTTGTCCGGTTGATTAATCAAAGTCATCACTGCCGAATGGTACGGAAAAGGTAGTGCAGTATGTTATTCTGACGCACGTCCCATTCCCTCGCCATAGTACGCCTAGTGTTGAGTAAACAATAAAATCCAAACAGCACTATGGCGTATACGCACTTTTTTGTTTACCACATCCCAGGGTGTTTCTCAATGAAACGCATTTTTTGCCTTCCGTTTGTTTATCCAACAACAGGCGGTGGTATCTGACTCTTTGAGGGAATAGTCGAGTACTCGTTTGTTGTTCAAATGAACCATAGGAAAATCACTGTCCTTGAGAATAGTGGCCGAAAGTAGACGCTTGAAATGGTTTCAGAGCACAGCAAAAAACCTAAAAACAATACAAAAAAAAAACTGAGAATTGGTTGACTCAGCGGATTTGTTTAAATAAATTTTGCTAAAAAAAACTGGAAATCCACGACGGTATTGCACAAGCCTCTTGTGGTCGTTCTTTCTTTTCGCATATGCATTTGTAAATACATACATATATGTACATATGTATCAAAGATACGTAGTCATGTTGAAATTTCGCATAATCAGCTAGAATTTGTTCTAATTCGGTATAAGATAGAAAGCAACTACGCCGTCGTTGTCTTATCAAAACTATTGCTATGTTCTCAAATTTTATATCTACCCCGCACACGGATACGTACATTGTATATGTATGTGTGATGATGAAAATCAGCGAAAAATGAAATGAAATTCAGAAAATTCGAAGAGAATAGAGACAGCTACTGTGGTATGTGTGTGTGACTGCATGGAATAACAGGCGAAAGGCGAAAGGCGACAGGCTGAGCATAAAAAAACTATGACTTTATCGCACCTATTTTCGGACTTGGTCTATACTATTGTACGCTGCTATTCACACTGTGCGATCTTGCCTTCGCTCTAGTATGAACTTTCAAGGTTATTATACAACAATATTAGTAAAATTTTTTGTGGTCGTTCTAGTTATAGATACATACTTCTATTCAAGCACAAACTCTCACTTTCATTATTCGAACGATATATGTATTTCTCATGTGTGATATGAGCATTTAGAATGCACGCCCGTGCCAAATAGAATTGAGTGTACGCTATGCTGTGCTTCATCGTTTTGAATCGGATGAGCAAAGTCTCACAAGTCGTGTGCTAAAACCTATTTCTAACGATAGAGCACACCGGTAGTAGTTAGATGCCTTTGTTCTTATTCTTCCCCCTCTCGACTTGAGGACTTGATGTTATACAATTTCGATATTAGTCACCGCCAGCAACCTCACTGGTTCAACACCAAAGAGGCCCGAACCCCAAAAAAAAAAAAAAAAGCACGCGAAAGAGAAGCACGAATTTTTGTACGAGTATGTGTCGCCGTCGCCAGTTGGGGTGTGTTTAGGGGGGAAATTGCATGGTGTATGCGCTGCTATTGCTGCTGCTACACCCGCAAACCAGCGTTCACAAGTGCGGCGGGCAAAATAGCAACCAGCGATTCCAATAACACTCAGCAGAAAAAAAATCATAATAAAGAATACACATAGAAAAAGCAAAAGAACAAAAACAAAAAAAAAAGTCAAAAAAACCACTGGATTGCCTGTGCCGCCGCCGGTTTGGGAGAATTTTTTCGGCTAGTTTTTTGGCAGTGTTCTTAATGCGCTTTTTACCGTTAGAAGCTAGAACGCGACGCGCGGTCAAACAATTTCACCGCTCTCCTCAAAACGCTAATGTCGATTTTCGGCTTATCACTTCCTTTTTTTTTTTTGGTTTGGTGCCTTCTCCCCATTTGCCTACTTGTTGTCATCCGCTGCTGCAAGTGGTTAGTGTAAGAGAGAATTAGATACATTTTGAAAACAGCAATTGTTTACAACTGATCTCGGGAATTTTTGTTTTTTTGTAAATAATATTTAAGCTTTCGGTTAGTGGTAAGAAGTGATCTCATTTTGACGCTATTTTTTATTCGAAATCGTAAAAATACCAAAAAAATAAAAATAAAAGAATTAATGACAGTGTATCTAAGGAAATCAATTAATCGGATGTGAAGAAACGATCTTACGTGATCTCGGGGCGTATTTAATTTCGGGTGCAATCGATTCGGCGAAAGATTGCCATTTTAGCCGGTTTGATCAGTTGATCTACGTAAACTATTTTCTAGTATCTACACATCTATATCTGTTAGTTGGTGAATTTTATCTGAGCAAGAACAAACGTCAACTGGCATTTAAATAAAAATGAGAAAAATCTTTGGTAAGCTGTTTATCTGTGTGACTTTCTTTTAAGATCAAGGCGAAGCGTCGTTGCTTGTGAGTAAAATCAAATAAAACGGACGTTATAGTAAAAATAAATTCAACTTTGCTGATTGTTTGAGGGTCAAAAGCCAATACCTGGAAACGCACGATCTAACACCATGGCAGTGCATCATTTTGTTTTTTTTTTGTTTTTTTTTTGGTTGAAATATACAAAGTGGTCATTGTACGAGTGTTAGCTTTTCCGTCCTCACTTGGACGGTATACCAAGGTGAAGGCGTTGTTCTTATGTTGTAAGATGTACATTCATATATGGAATGTCACATGGTAGAGATAGAATCTAGGATATAGTGTGGTGTAATGTCGTAGTATGATGCGATGGCTTATTGGGTATTACCAGTCAGGAATTATGGCTCAGCAAAAAGTAGTCCGTTGTGGATGGCGATAATATCAAATCAAGTGTTGACTTCATTGTGTTTATCTCTTTTTCGAAGCAGTAATTTAATTTGAAGTAGCATTAACAGATATATACATGTGTTGGACTGATAAAAATTGCGAATATCACCCGGCGAATTACGTCGACCTAATATTGGGCAAGGTCTCGTAGTATCTCATACGACAGAACCGTCAATTTGGCGATTTCACTCGAAGCATGTACTTGAACGTACGCCAGTAAACTTGCAATTACGCAGTAAATCTGTTCCGAAAATGACATTTTCTTCCTAAATAGTGAAATTAGTCTACAACTATGTAATAAGATCCCTCTCATAGTGTAGTGGGGTGGTCATGGTGCAATGGTAAACATCACCGACTGTTAAACCGAAGGTCTGCTGTTCAAAGTCTGTCCATAGCCTAGAAAATTGCTATACGGGAAAATTGTGCAACACAGCCATTGTAAATGGAAATTGATCAAAATACTGCTGAAGGCTTAACACTCGCAGTAAAGATTCACTTCAAATTCATAGTCTGTGTGTGCGGTTCTAATACAACACCATAGTGACATGGAACATTTACTGAGAACTGCAACCAACGTGAAAATTCAGTCGAGTTCCTCTCGAATCCTATCCAGGACAACCACCCGAACGAACATCTACGACACGAACTATCTGCACTCCGCTCAGGTTGTGTGACAAACATAATAAGAGTATGACTTGAACCTGTGCGATTTAAAAAAAATGTATCGCATTGTGTTTTTTTGGACTCTTATCAACTAAGACAGCCGAAGATTACTGCCTGGCTAGAAGCTTTCAAAATGAAGGAGCTTGAGCAGAAAAAGTTGTTGGATATCCTTTTCAGGTTGTACGACTCAAATATTTTTTGTTAAAATCGCCTTAATACCTAGGTTGAGCTGTACCTTTTTGGGTCAATAGCTTTAATGCTGGGGTAAACGGAAAATGGTGTATTCTTCCTTATCCTGGCATGAAGGCATACTTAGATTTTACAAATACGTGTGACAATAGGAATCTGTCATTTCGAGAGCAGTTTGAATGCATACGGTGTTGGAGAGTATTGTTGCTGTTGTGTACTGCGGTTTGCTCTGTCGGCACAATGCTAATTTTCACACAAATCTATTTACTTTTTTACAATTAACACGAATGTGTAATTTTTTTTCAAAATTCGCGCAGGTTCAAGCGTCTATACTCTTATTACATATATTTGTCACACAATCTGAGTGGAGTGCAAATGGTTCCGGTCGTAGGTGTTCGTTTGGGTGGTTGTCCTAGATAGGATTCGAGAGGAACTCGACTAAATTTTCACGTTGGTTGTAGTACCCAGCAAAAGTTCCATGCCATTCTTTCATTTGGTGGCGTTACAGCCCATGAAAGACCAGACCTAAGCATCTCTCAATCACCCCTGTTGTGTGTGATTTATTTTTCACATAGGGGAAAGGGATCTACAGTTTTAATGCCGATTCCGAACGGCGTGAGTCGGGAAGTTAGGCAAGTTATACTACGGGGGGTTTTTGCCCAGGACCCTGCTGAGGAGGAACATCGCCATTATGGTGTTATATTAGATCTGCACACACAGGGTTTGAATTTGAAGTGACCATATACTGTGAGTATTATGCCTTCGTCAGTATCATGATCACTTCCCATTTACAACAACTGCGTTGCACAATTTTCCCGTATAGGAATTGCATTTCTTGGCTATGGACAGACTTTGAACTACGGACCTTCCCCTTGGCAGTCTATGATGTTTACTACTGCACCACGGCCATGCCCAAATACTACTTTGTCCAAAAACTAGGACGGCATTTGAATATACATAAATTACGCACGGAAATTTATTTGGGGAAATGCTTTTACTTTTAGGTTGGTAGGACTGACTATAACATCCTTGCCCAATTTTACATCAAAATGTTTGTTAGTGTTTGAAATACCCTTCGTTCTGTCAACTGTCTAAAGTGGATTTTTCGATTTTTGAGCAAAGAGTGTGCATTCAATTTTGTTTCCGGAATTAATTTTCTGGTGCTACTTCCTTGGGGATGTGCAGAAAGGCTTTGGTGATGAGGCCTTATCAAAAAAACTTTCTGCAAGCGGTATAAAGAGTTTCAAGAAGGCCTAAAACGTGTCGAAGACGAAGAGCGTCCTGGACGATCATCAACCTCAACCGATGATGCTCAGGTCCAAAAAATATTAGATTTGGTGGTTGCAGACGGTCAATCATCAATTAAAGATCTTGCTGATAATATTGGCGTTTCGAAAGGACCAGCCAATTCCGTTTTAAAGGAGGTATTGGGCCTCAGGCCCGTCAATTTTCAATGAGTACTGAATACATCATCGCGTTGAAGTATGTATATATGTGAAACAAAGCTTTCTGAGTATCAGAATAAGATGAACCGTATTTCGAGACGAGACTTGGGTTTACTCTTACAACTCAAAAACAACCGATCAGGTGAATATCGTGTTTAAAGTGAGACAAGTCCAAAAAACCCCGCTAAAGTCGCTCGAATATCAAGGCCACATTGTCCGACTCTTCGTCTATCGTGGTTTTGTGCATATTTGAGTTTCTTCCGCCTGGATTAAACTGTAAACAAATAATATAATTTGAGCACTATGCGCCATTGGTCTCGATGTTTCGAGACAGGGCTCTTGACCCTAATCATGCCGATCCTCCTTTATAGTGCAGAGGCTTAGACCCTATCATAAATGGATAAGGAAAATTCTGCATATAATATTTGGTCCTTCGAATTCCACTCTCAAGTCCATGTAGGTGTCCTTATTTCTTATGTACCATGAAGCATTTAAAATATTCATTAGCACTTTGTTTTGGAATCTTTGTACGATGTCTACATTGTTCTTTTTGGTACAGCCCTATAGTTAACTACCTTGTGTCCATATTGGACTCAAGGATTGCTTGTATAGAAAAGCTCATTATAGGCTCATAGTGACGGATTTGTTTTCGTTAAGCTTGATTTTCCCTTTTTGTTTGTCCAATTTCCTCATCGACAAAAGTGGCCAATGTGCAGTGTTTTAGTCCTGAAAGATCACTTGTATATAGAAGAAATAGAATCGGACCCAGCACACTGCCTTGTGGAACTCATGCTTAACTCTTAAACATCTTCCCCTTAAGTATGAATCTTAGATTGCAACGTAATGTTTTGGTAGGACACATCTTAGTTTGTGGTTTAGTCCCATATGCCAAACTTTATCAAAGGCCTTCGTTACCATCCAGAAACACCACAGCATACATTTTTGTCTATTCTAAGGTTTTTTTCATTGTATAATGTTGATTATTCTGTGAGGTCTTCGCTATCAAACAGGCTGCGGAACTGATTCTTAAACCTCTTAAGGAAAAGAACCAGGATCTATATTGACAGCGAGGCAGCTATTAAGGCTCTGCAGGCAACATGGTTTAGATCCAAGCTTGTCGAACTCTGCAAAGAGAGGTTGTCAGAGAGATGTCAATAAAGTGACCCTCTGTTGGGTACCAGGTCCTGTGAATATTTTCGAGAACGCGAAGGCGGACGAACTAGCTAGAATAGTATCATGCACAAACTCCGCGCAGATCACAACTGAAGTTAAAACGCCACTCAATGCCCTCTACAGAGAAATGGAGGCGGAGCTAATAGTAAAAGCCAATAAGCGATGGTATTAATTATACACATGCGCAACGGCAAGATCATCATGAAAAAGACAGAAGGTTTGCTAAAGTGCTTGTTTGCTTTGGTGGCATAACAGCCCGTGAAGGGCCAGATCCAAGCTTCTCTCAATCAGCCATACTGTGTGTGATTTGTTTTTTATACAGGTGAAATGGACCTACAGTTTAATGCCGATTCCGAACGGCTTGCGTCGAGAAGCGTCGAGGGGTTTTGCCAGTACCCCGCCTAGGAGGGACGTCGCGAACTCGCTCATCGTGCATCAGAGTCCAGCACACTGACCACTGCGCCATGGTGCTCAAAATTTAGTCGTGGGAATTTTCGATTGGCAGTCGGAACCTTCACTGGACACAGCATGATATCCTACCAAGCAACCAGACTAAGCTAGCTCCACAATTACTTCCGCAGAAGCCGCTGGGACGAATGCCCAGCAATAGCCCAAAAAGGGAACATATTCCTTGGAAGTCACTTCCTTTCGGGACTGAAGGGGTAGGTAACATTGGGCTGAACAGACTACTTGCGTTTCTATTTGCTCAACGGGGAATTTTTAGGTTTCTATGGGTTAAGCGTTGACTGAGCACAATGGACTCCTTATAGTCTAGGTGAGCCTTGACCTTTCGACAATAGGGCACCATTCACCTAATCTAACCATTCTCCTATATCCGAACTGGTAATTCGGAATAAAATTTTTCCATTCAATAATACTATTAAGTCGTTTGACAAGTATTTTTTCGAATAGTTTAGATACAGGTGGTAGTATTGAAATTGGCCTGTATTATGAGCCTCCGTTAGGGGACTTTCCAGACTTAGATATCATTATTTAAATTCTTCAGCCACGTTCCATAAGTCAGGGACATATGTATGTATGTACATCCTTCATTCTAAGAATTGCATTGATTAAATATGTTAATGTAGCCACAGCTTCCTTTGGCAGTATGGAAAGAGAGCATTATTGCTCGGCAATTCGCGTTTTATTTTTAAACGAAAAAGCGGGGAATCTTGCGCCCTCGATGACCATGAAAATGTGACACATATACATCTGTAGTCTTAAGAAAATTCTTTAGACTTTGGCTTACGTTCACACCTGTGTCATATTCTCTCAATTTCTGGTTAGTGGATGACTTGCATAAGTCCACAACATTAATAGTATGTAGATGGATTTATGCTAAACTGTTTACTATGACTATGAATATCTTTACATATCACTTTGTCATTCTCGATTTCCAGAGTCTAGCCTAGTCTCGTTTCTGCTAAGTCAGCTCACTACAATGAACCATATGTAGTAGCCGAAACAAAAAAAGAGGAAAAAACGTTGACCACTTCCTTGCGTTTGAAAATTCTTAGCGATCATGACTGGTCGTCATCGGTTATAGCAAGTCGCATTTGATCATATTCGTCATATGTAAATGGTTTGCGTCATGTAAGTTTTTTCCATTGAAAGCTCGCACTACCAGTTATTTCCTCTTACACTACACTACCTCTACTATTCGAGAGTTAAACGCTTCCTACGGATCACCGCACTGTTCCCAATCTACTTACGTTTGTATACTCATTATCGCTCATTTATTGTTTATGCGAATTTTATTCAAGTAATCTACACAGTTCATTTCAACAACAACATGAGATCCAAACTGCCTGCAGGGAATTCCGCACTAAATATGTAGGTACTTATTCGCTCATAACAGCTAGCCACTTCTCTAGCCTACTGAACTGACCTGTTTGCGTCTTTGAGAATCACAACAAGTTACTCATCACTCGCCAAAAAATTGTCGCGGATTTTCTTAGAACAACCATTAGACGGGCAACTGCAGTTGGGAATTACATAGTATACAAAATCCCAAAACGCTTTTGGTAGCTACTCTCGTATATATGCTTCATATGGAATAAGTGTTATGACGCATCTCGGAATAATTTAGTTTCCTATCATCGATGTATCGCATGTGCTCGAGACTATACGTATTTGAGTTCTAGGAATAAGCCAACTTTCGATGACAGAAATTTCAATTTCTTACTTCAGCTTCTCTGAATATTTTTTTTTTTTTATGACTAAAGTGAAATAGCATAGTACAACGAAGAGCAGTTTTACGACAAGCATTATGTTATCATCATCCAATGATTGGTATCAGAGTCAAAAAGGAGCGCGTGCTGCTATCAACCGAAAAAAAAAATATGTTTGACAACGCGTAACCGCAAGTGTTGATCCAACTTCACGCTTGCCGATAAGACTAAAGTTTTTGCACATGCAGAATTGATTAGAAATAACAGTGTAGTAGTGGTGGTTATGTACAGGTTCCACATGTCGTCTAGAGTCTCGATGCCAGCCGTATATTTGTGGATCTACATTGAGGATATCTGAAATTAAGTAAATGAACGAGTGATATAAAAAGCCAAAAACCGACCGAAAGCGATAAGATAGTTTTATTTGGGCTAGTACTACTCTCTGGGATAAGTCAGTTCTGTTTCTTCTAGTTCGGTTTTAGGATTTTCTAGTTATGTACCGTGCTGCTAGCCGGTTCCGTGGTTGAGATTTTTTGTTTTCGGGGACCGACAAGTGCATTTAAGCTTGTGCTACGTTAGTACGTAAATAAAATTCATAATAGTGAGTGCACATCGAAGTCGCATTTTAGGACTCACTTCGAGGTTCATTGTGCGCTTGCACTTGCTGTTAGTATTTGATCATACCGTTCCAGACCCGGCCACTCCTTGAAGCGATTATAGTACATACACCTTATCTACTGGATTTGGTATCTCCGAAATTATAACTACGATTGAAAATTATAAAGTTGCGCGGAACATACCTACATGGGAATGACCTATTCGATTTAAGACCATTTGAGTTCATGTCTTTTCAAAGTTCAAGGTAATTGCTCGCCGGTAATCATTCGTTTGAATTCGAAAATAATATCGGGTTTTCCAATAAGGGCACTGAGTGTAATGCTAGGCGTAGACAATTGGTTGATCGTGGTCATGGGTTGGCTAGTCGTGGTGTTGGTATGCGGTATAGGTGCATGTAGTGTATTCACTACACTTGAAAACTTTTTTTTTAAATAAAATTTTTCCAGACGTTGCTCGTTCGTGTACTTTACCATTATGAAAACGTTGAGATTACTGAATGAACTGGCAATGACAGTTCGATGATTAGTGAAAGGGTGCGTTCACACATTGAATTCAAAGTTGTCAATTCCTTATTGGAAAACCCTACACAAGGTGGCGCAATATTAATAATCAAATTTTGTTTTTGAATTACCTTTTTACGGAATAAAAAAATATTATTTTGAGTAATGGGAATCCTTATCTGGATCTTTATAATTTTTCCTGTTAAGTGGAAAGTATGATATCCGACAAGTGGCTTCCGCCAGTCTTGATACACATTTGTACCCGTTTTATCGCATTTTCTGTGACTTCTCGTAAGATTTCCGGCTATAGCTGTTCGCATTCCCGCTGAATATTCTCCTTAAGGGCTGCGATTGTCTGAGGCTTGTTGGCATAAGCCCGTGACTTCAAGTAGCCCCAAAAAAGAAGTGTGGGATGGTTAAATCGGCCGATACAAAACTAACATCGGCATTATCACTAAACAAATCTGGCCTTAGCTAAACTTAAGACGAACCAGGGACCTTGTGGCAAATAAAAGGGAAACTTTAAGCACCTTAGTGGGTGTCATTACAGGCCACTGTACCATTGGAAAACATGCCGCCGATAGGGCTACCTTCCAGTGACTTCTGCTGCAGAATCTATTCACTACCTCCTCCGCAGGAGGATCTGCTTCGATGCGCTCTTCTATGATAACTTGTGTAAGTAAGCTGGCGGATATAACAATAGCTCAACTTCATCGCTTCATCAGAAGCACTGATCGGTTTTCAGGTAGCGGATCTAGATAATATGATCCATGTGGTATCACAGTGGGCCGACTTTGACCTACGTGTGGCGTAGGAAACATTTCCGATCAGGAAACATTTCCTTCACATTATCCATTGTGGCTCGTGCTCTTTGTGCGGCTACACCGTCTTGTTGAAACCACATATTCACCAAGCCCCACTCATCCCTCAGTAGGAAGCCATTTATCATGACCTTGTAGCGTTTACCAGTAAGAGTGATCGTATTGCCGATGGCGTCCTCAAAAAAAAATAAGGCCTAATCACTCCTCCCGCGTTGACGCCGCACCACACAGTGGCTTTCACTGGATGTAATTGCTCTTCGTGCATCACACGCGGATTTCTAGTGCCCCAGAAACGTAGATTTTGCTTATTGATGTAACCGCTTAGGTGGAAATGCGCCTCATGATGATCATGATGATTTTCGACATAAAATCGTCCTCTTCGATGTTGAGATTAAGGATAGCTTGGTAGTAATTCACGCGGGACGGACAGGTAGCAGGCATTAACTGATGCACTGTTTGCACTTTTTAAGAGAACATGTATAAGTCTTTCACTAAAATTCGCTGTGGGGTCTGGTTGATGTTTCTTCGTTTTCAGTAACATCGGAAGCCACAGCCGAGGGTCCGTCTTGTGATGCCCAATTGGGTTTTCGGTCGTCTAGTTGATGGGAAGCCACAGCCGAGGGTCCGTCTTGTGATGCGCAATTGGGTTGCCCGTCGTCTGGTTGGTGTTTCTTCGTTCTCAGCGACATCGGCAGCCACAGCCGTGATATTGTCGGCCGAACGACCAGTCCGGTGGCGACTAACTTCTGTATGGTCCCCTGTGGTTCCAGTCTGTTCGAGTCGAGTAGCTAAGCGCCGGAATGTTTGCCCAGTTGGCGCAACACCATTAGGAAATCGACGTCGAAATTCCCGCTGCGCTAACACCACCGACCGATTATTGGTCAAAAAAATCGACACAATTATTCCACGCCCTTGCAGAGTATGGCACTCCATTGCTTGTATACTGCAGCTGTCTAGGTCACAAGTGTCAAATATGATTGACGTATGACGCCATTTGCAAAATTTATAATATTTTCCCGTAAGGTGATTAATTTTGCGCCATATTGTACTTAATACTTTGATGGGATGAGGTTTGAAGGTCTAGTAGCATGTGGCACTCGACGAAAGGTGTGACAAGATTGTAACAATTCCAAAGAAAGTTCTGAAACTTGCTTAGTTGTTGTGAGTACCTCTACTTATCAGGCCAGCAATTTATGGAGGATCTGAGCCTGAGCTATAGCTACCATCCATCCATGACAGTCCCGGGCACGGTGTTTCCAGTTATCATGGCCAAGTTGTCTTACATCCGCGATTAGTTGGTCTTTATACCGGAGGTTCAGAGGTTATTCTTCTCGAACAAGGAGGCTCGGAGTCGAAGACTTCTTAGCTGGAGCGTTGTAGTCAACGGATCTTTGCCTTCCGGACTATATCCACATCCTTGTACAGCTCGTAGAGTTCGCGGTTATGTCTTCTTCTCCATTCACCTTCCTCACAGACAGGACTAAATATCGGGCGCAGAATTTTTCTTTCGAAAGAACCCAAAATCAGCTTCGCTGTCCTGCTTATAGTGCAGCTTTTGGCTCCGCACAACATGATTGGCAGCATGAGCGTTTTGTAAAGCATGACTTTGGCTTTCGAGTGAGGAGTTTTGACCCAAGTTGTTTGGACAAGCCGAAGCAGCAGCGGTTGCCAAGGGCGATTCTATGCCGGATCGTCACTGTGGTGTCGTTTGTGGAGTTTACGGTTGCCTCGAGGTAGACAAACTCCTTACCCACCTCGAAGTTTTAGCTGTCAACCGTTATATTTATTTTGTCCCAGGCCAGCGACGGATCGGGTTCTGCTTAACAGCATGTACTTTGTCTTATCCTCGTTGACTTCAAGACGAACTCGTTTCGCCTGTTCCTTAATCGCCGTGAAAGCTTCTACAACATCACGCTGAGACCTCGCGATGATTTCCATTTCATCCGCGTATCCTAGCAGCTGGACACACTTGCAGAAGATAATGCCTTCCCTGTTGACGCCTGCCTGTCACACTATCTGCTCCAGCACCAGGTTGAAGAAGTCACATGACAGCGCATCTCCTTGCCGAAATCCGGTGCAGGTTTCAAACGGTTCCGAAGCCTGGAACCGAACTGCACGGTGCCTCGCGTTTTTTTTTTAGCGTGGCGCTACACGGCCGCATCAGTTTTCCTGGGATCCCGAATTCGGCCATCAAGTCGATTAGCCGGGCCGGAAGCCGCACTGGTAGCTGCCGATTAGAGCGGTGCAAAAGGGCTTTAGACGTTCACACAGTACGCTGGACAGGATCTTGGATGCTACATTGAGCAGGGATATACCTCTATAGTTCTTGCAAGAGGTAGGATCGTCTTTTTTGTGGGTGGGGAAAATAGAGCTGATATTGCATGCGCCCTACCAGAACATCGCCACCAGCCTTGAAGAGCTTTGATAGCTTTGATGTTAAGCCATCTGAGCCTGCGGCCTTGTTGTTCTTCAGCTTTTTAATAGCTGTGCCGACTTCTTCGATGCTGATTGGGAGGACTACTTCAGATGCTGTAGTTGGGATTTCCTCAGCCCCTAAGACTCTCTCTTTTAGGAATGCTGCTTAAATGCATCCACTTTTCCCCGCGGGTCGGTGACAATATCACTTTCTTACATACGTAGATGACGCTACAGTTCGGGGTAAACCAGGGCCTCAACCAACAAGCCTCTCCAGCCGGCACGATCTTTGGCCAGCCGCTTCTAGTGCCGTAGAATTTTCACCTCGAAACGCCCAAGAACCTCTCCATCCGCTTTTGATAACGTCCAAGCCTCAGTGCCGTAGAGGAGGACCGGGATGATTAGGGTTTTTCAGAGGGATATCTTAGTTTTTCGAGAGAGGGCTCTACTACTCAGTTGCCTCTTGAGCCCAAAGAAACAGCGGTTGGCAAGAGTTGTTCTGCGTTGGTGTCGTTGCAGCTTGTCACTATCGAGCCAAGGTAGACGAAGTCCTTGACTACTTCAAAAATATAACTGCCGAAGGTGACGTTCTGACCAAGACGTCGGTGTTGCGCGTCTTTCTTGGATAACAGCATATATTTGGTTTTGTCCCCATTTACCCTAAGACCAACTTTAGCCGCTTCTGCTCCAATGCTTGCGAACGCCTCATTGACGTCTCGCTTTGTCCGTCTAATAACGTCAATGTCATCTGTAGACTTGAAGTAGATCGTACCTCTTGTATTGGCCGCAGAGTCCCGCACGATCTTTTCAAGTATGATGTTAAAGAAATCACATGAGAGTGCGTCACCCTGTCTAAAGCCTTTTTTAACATCGAAGAGGTCGGTTAGTTCACCTCCGACCTTAATGGAGCAGCGAGAGTTCTCCATAGTCATCCTGCACAGTCTGACGAGCTTGGCAGGAATGTTAAAACATGACATGGCTCTGTATAGCTCGTCTCTATAAACACTGTTATATGCGGCTTTAAAGTCGACAAAAAGATGGTGCGTGTCGCCATGGAATTCATGGTTCTTCTTCAAGATTGGTCTATCGTAGTTTCGCTGGCCTGAAACCACACCTATCAGATTGTCCACGAACGGTTTCAGGCGCCTACACAGTACGGCAGAGAGGATCTTGTACGCAGTGTTCAGGAGACTTATCCCTCTGTAATTGGCGCAGTCAAGGGTCAAAAGGTCTCCTTTCTTATGGACCGGACAAACGATGCTGAGATTCCATTCATCCATATTCTGCAGATAAGTTGGTGCATGTTCCTAAACAGTTCAGTTCGGTGACAAGATTACCCTCGAAGTTTCGAAGCTTTCTTGAAGCCTCCTGCAAGGCTTTTTGTTTCTTATTAAAGGCCCGTATTTTATAGTTGTTGTGACCTATAGTCAAATTCCTAGCGCTTTACCAGGATTGGTATTAAGTTTAAGGAGTGTCTTTAAGCTCGACCTTTAAAAGTCAGTTTTGTTAGGAAATGCACTTGACCTAGAGACAGATTAGTGCTTTGTTAGACAAAATTGTCTCAGAGAGGGTAGTGTAAAGGATGTTGATTTAAGAAATTACCAAAGAACATACTGGCTAATAAGAGGATAAAAGTTCAGTGAACGATATGGATCGAGTGAGTGAGTGCTAGATCCGGATTATTATACTGACGATTATGGGTTATTAGCTGATCTCTATAATAAACTTTTCAGCGCCTGTAGGCACGCAAGCGATGCTTCGAATTTGTTGAAGTTCCCTAATCCGAAACCTCATGGGGATCTGTTCAAGAGTTGTTTATCCTTACGTTTCTTCCTTGTATTTTCCATCCATTTTATATGTAAAATCAAAATGAATTAACATCCGTATCCGTTTAATTTCTTTTCAGGATAGACTCACAAAAACAAAAAACACACCACCACCACCACAATAAACATGGACGATACACAGCATTTCTGTCTGCGATGGAACAATTACCAAAGTAGTATCACATCGGCATTTGAGAATCTTCGCGATGACGAGGATTTCGTCGATGTGACTTTAGCATGCGACGGTCGAAGCATTAAAGCACATCGTGTCGTCTTGTCCGCATGCAGTCCTTATTTTCGTGAACTCCTTAAGGTAAGTTCAAACCAATTTCTATCTCTCTTTGCTTGTCTCCTTTCACGTGGTCGTTCATGACATATGGAAGCGTACACCAGCTCTTCCTGCAGATATCATTTATCTTTTAGATCCACAGTCTTGCGTGACGACTATCACAACTATAATATTATGTGCACCGTCGAACCAAAGCAAAACTCTTGTCCAAAAACCTTCAATTGCAATTTTCTCAAGAGCGAGAGTGAGCGGAAATTGAGGTTAAAAAAAACTCAGCCGGCTACGTTTCGAGGACATCGATAAAAAGATAATTTTTATTAGGCGGGCAGGTTAGGGAAACCAGATACTGCGAACTATTCAATTTTTTATTTTGGGCGGGAGGGAGGAAGACACACGATTCACACGCATGTGCACCTTGCCCAAGTCGTTATTGGGTTTCGGGCTTCCTTTTTGCGTTGCTTCATCTTTTTTTCATTTTATTTTTGCGTATCTGAAAGCGTAGCGAAGGCGGTCCTAAAAAGCAAACTTGAAAATTAACAAAAAAGCAAAGAAAAGAAAAAAAACACACTCACTAACCCTGAACGAGGGAAGCATACATTTAAACTTTTGTTTGTATTATTCCGGCCATAATGGGCTTTGTACATTCTATATGTCTATAGGTCTAAAAGCAGATCTGTGACGTTGGCCTGACCTAGATTTCGACCGTGATGCGTTTGTTTGATCTGAAAAGGCAACTTAAAAAAAATGACGGAACAACACACGAAACAGTGAAAAAGAATCATAATCGCAATGTTACATCTGTTCCCATGGCGGCTAGCCTGTAGCTGGTGTGCTTTAGTGCACCTAATTGAGGCCAACAAATGGGTTGAAATGCGTGTTTATTTGGTTCTTTGACGAGGGAATGGAATTTATTGCATACGCATTCCTAATAAAGAATTGCAATATTGTCTGACTGTAGATGTGGCAAACGAATTCAACCAGGACGCAGTGTTACGTCCCTATATACCAGAACTTTTATTTTTGATTATTGTGTTACACCATTAGAAATAATAAACAATTTAAAACAGGAATTGTGTGGCACATGCAGACACTAGTACTGCGACCATAGAGGTCTTCACCCTAACTTTTACAACTTCCCTAAATGAGATTTCTTAAAAGTCTTTCCCTGTTACTGTTGGGTTAAGGTTAGGTAAAAGTGGTTGGCATAAGCCACACGTATGCCGACATCGGCCCATTGTAATACCATATGGATCATATTACCCT
Organism: Eumerus sabulonum; assembly: GCA_951905685.1. NCBI lineage: Eukaryota > Metazoa > Arthropoda > Insecta > Diptera > Syrphidae > Eumerus > Eumerus sabulonum. Next base: position 109,770,364 of record OX645062.1, on the reverse strand, counting down.
GATCCGCTACCTGAGAACCAACCGGTGCTTCTGATGAAGCGATGGAGTTGAGCTATTTTGAGGTGTGCTAGCTCACTTAGATTGTCACAGAAGGGCGCGCTGAGGTAGGTCTTCCTGCGGTTCGCAAAAGAATCTTCCTCCTTGTCTATGCACCCGCGGCAAAAGTCATTGGAGGGTAGCCTGCAGTGACCTGTAATGACACCCACTAGAGTGCTTAAAGTTGCCCTTTTGGTTGCCACTAGGTCCCTGGTTCATTCTAGGTTTAGCTTAGGCCAGATCTCTATCATGATAAAGCCGATATTAATCTCATTTCATTGGAGGTTGGTCGCTTCTATGGTTCGAAGTTTTATCATGTGCTTTACCGTACTTATTGGTGTTTTTAGATACCCGAGGGTAGGAAGACTGAGTGTGCTTGATCCTAACTTTGCGAGTTCATCGGCCGCGCAGTTTCCTGGAATATTCCTATGCCCGGGACCCACAATTTTTTTATGTTGAACTGTTCGACCATCTCGTCTAGAGATAAGCGGCAGGCAAGGGATGTTTTTGATTTGTGGGTTATCGTGGCCAGGGATTTTATCGCAGATTGACTGTCCGTGCAAATTATGATATCCTTAGCGGATATTACATTGATCCGGAGCCATCAAGCGCCTCCGTTATCGCTGTTATTTCTGCTTGATACCCATTGCAGTGATTTGGGAATCTGAATGATACCAACACCTGTCTCCATCTCGGAGCCATCGGTATAGAGGGAAATCGAGTCCTTCGGTATGAGTTTCCCTTCAGTCCATTCTCACCTAGATGGAAAGGCAACTTCGAAGTTCCTAGTGAGCACATTCTGCCTGATGATGTTGTCTGTGTCCTGTGTACTTCGAAGTGATTAAGGATGCTAGTATGGCCTTTATGTGATGTAGGCCATTTTGCTATGCCCCTAATCCATTGGGCCGCGCAGGCAGCAACTTGCTTGCTGAAGAGGTCCAACGGCAGAAATTTATATTTAGGGCCTCCGTGGGTGTTGAATTGATTGCTCCGCTTATATATAAACTGGCCGATCTTTGTACTTTCCTCAGAAGGTATCGATAGACTGCCTTGTCCAGAGCAGTCCACCTGACTACGGTGCCATACAGGAGGATGGGCCTTATGACTGTTGTATAGAGCCAGTGCATAATGCTTGGTTGGAAACCCCGCTTATTGCCCACCACTTTGTTACAGCTGTAGAGGGCAGTGGATGCTTTCAAGAATGTTGGGTTTCCAATTCAGCCTCCCGTCAAAGACTAGGCCTAGGTATTTAGCCTGATCTTTGATTATTAGTTGGATTCCACCCAGCCTCGGTGGGTTGAAGGGCGGAATTTCACATTTATTTCTAAACAGTACTAGGTCGGTCTTCTTAGGATTGACCCCAAGTCCGCAGTACTGTGTCCAGGTTACTACTGTATGTAATGCACCCTGTATTAGATCGCTTAGAGTGCTGGGAAATTTTCCTGTGGCGGCAATAGCAATGTCATCTATATAAGCGGTCACAGCGGACCCTTCCTGTTCTAGCAACAGTAGTAGTTCATTGACCATCACATTCCACAGGAGATAGGAAAGTACTCCACCCTGTGGTGTACCTATGCTGACCATTCTAGTTGAGACGGCACCAGCGAAGTTGGCTTTAACGACTCTTTGCCAATTCTATCACTAATCCCTTAACACACAGATCAGACAGCGCTTTGGCGACGGTCCATGGTTCAACATTGTTAAAGGCGCTGACCAGTGAGTGGAGTGCTGTTTCCACCGATTTGCCTTTGTTGTAGGCATGTTGGTTATCCGACAGCCTTCCTGAGATACAGCTGTAACGAATGTGTGAGTCTGAAATCTTTTTTAGAGTTTTTAATAGAGAAGAAGTGAGACCAATAGGCCTCAAGTCATTTGCATACGTGTGGGAGCTTTTGCCTTGCTGAGGATGTAGGATAAGGTGAGTCCCTGTTATTGTTACTGTTTTGAATCTTCATCCGGCAAGGCTTGGGCGCAGTCTGTATATGCTCCATGGTTTCTTTAGCCTTGTTACATCGCCTACAGATACCTGTCCTGTTGAGATCCAATTTGTTAAGGTGGTACATACATAGTTGCATACGTCGTGTCCTGTTAGTGCTTCACATAGCACTCTTAGGTCATCTTTATTAGGTTCTAGAGCTTCTTTGGCTCGTTTTGGATTACAGTTTTGTTCTATGAATTTTTTAAGCATTTAGTACCTTCCTGGCTGTTCCTTTGTTTTATGATCCACTTGTGTAGGTGTAGGTTTGTGTCCAAACTATTGAAACCATTAAGGGGGGAAGGCTCTGTGAAAGGAACCTGAACACCTTTCTTAGCTTTTATGTCAGCCTTCATGATTTTCATTGCCTTAGCGAAAAAATGGGGATTCAACCCTAAGCTTACCCTTTGCCTTTACATTACAGTTGTTAGACCTATTCTAATGTATGGAGTGATAGTCTGGACAAAACAACATACCATGAGCAATTCGAGAAGGTAGAAAGATTGGCATGCATGTGCATCACCGGGGCCACTCTAAAGACAGTGCTCATCATGCCATTTCACCTTACACCTCTCGATATATTTGGCAAGCAAATAGCCACATATACGGCAATCAGACTAAAAGCTAGCTCCAAATATGGACGAGCTACATCACTGGTCACTACTCCATTCTGAACAACAGGATAACCTTGGCGGAAAATTCTGACCACATAGAGCCCATATAGTCTTTGAGAAGAAATTCAAAGTAACCCGGAAAGAAGGAACTGGTCCCACAACTACTACAACTACTACAACTACTACAACTACGGGTACCAGGAGACATCTTAGGTAGTAAATGGACCGACACACTCGCCAGACAAGGAACGATGCAACAATCAATCATGGCATGCGCGGGTATACCTCTAGCAGCCATTCATCTTAATTTTACAAACCTTGCCATGGCTGAGATGAACCTGAGATAGGCCCAAGGCGCACCTGCCTCATCACCAAGCAAATTTGGCCTCGGCTTGACACTCAAGGGACCAAGGGACTAATCTCCCTAAAACGAACCGATACCTACCGGCCACTGTCACGCCCGAAAACTGGGGCAGGACTTCTGCAGAAGCTGCTTAGACATCACCTCAGGAAACGCTACCTAGGATCTTACTTCCTTAACGACCTGACAGATTTTCAGCGAGTAAGGAAAACTGACCCTCTTTACTATTTAAGATGCAGTAAGTGGTTCCATGAATAGGGGATCAACGCCCCTCGTAGCAACACAACGGGCCTCTCTGGTCTAAGTGTATTCTTCCCACTCTGGGGAGAGTACGGACTACCTGCCTACCTACCAAGTCAACTTTAGTTTATTTCCTACTTGTTTCTTTAGTATTTTGCAACATTCCCAGATAGCCTTAGAGTTGAATGTGTAACTCTTAAGCGCCTTAACAACCGCTTGGTTATCTGAGAATATAGATATTTTGATGTTGAGAGGAATGGTAGGCTGCTTCTTGATCCTATTACTCCAGCCCCTACTTGTCCATGACGATTTTGATGGTGAAAATTTCGACTTGCTCTAGCCCAGGGGTTCCCAAAGTGTGCGCCGCGGCGCCCTGGTGTGCCGTAGAAAGTAAAGAATTGCGCCGCGCCGATAATAATTATATTTAAGATAAAGCTACGCCCTGCTTGTAAACTGAATTTTTAAACATACCTCACTTTGCCTCTCTTTTGACACAACAGCCCAGCGAGAACGAGGTAAATAAGGTAAATAAAATGTCCAACCTGCGACCTGCACAATGCGTTTTTTTCAAATCTCAATTTCTGTGCTTAAGAAAGCGTTTGTTGAACAAAGAGGTATAAACCGCAGAGGCATGTTGGTTGAGGCTCAGGTCCACCCCGAACTGTGGCCACCGTTAAGTAAGTAAGTATATTTTTCAAATAGCTAAAGTAGGTCGCCGTTACGAAATACTACACTTGTAAGTGCGTCGCGGGCTGAAAAATATTGGGAACCACTGCAGTCTAGCCAATAGGGACGAGAGTTTCTACGAGGGAGGCATAATGGAATTACCGTCAAAATGGCGAAAAGTTTTCGGACAAAACGTGGAATATTTGACATAAATTGGATCATTATTTCCACGGAATGCATTCTATGCAAAAATGGTAGATTTCTTTATACTAGACTTGATAGCTGCGTTAGAAAACAAGTCCTGTGGCTTGCAATTCTAACGTACAATTCCACACATATTACCATTGGATGTCTTTAAACTTCTGGCTATGTACATACCATACATACGTATAAAAAGAGCACTATCGTTCGGTAATTCGCTGTTTATCTTTGAACGAGAAAAAATGAGAGAAATATTGAAATGATCCCGTCCACCGTCAATGAAAATAGTAAAACAATTCAAAGATACGTTGCCCCACTTAGATATATATTTTTTCGTATAAAAAACTGCTCTCGTTAACTATGGAAATGCATTTTTCTATGTAGATAGTCGACTTTGAGTTCTCGTTATAGTCTTTAGAGTTTGACCCTCGTTAGTTAGAGGTCGCCTGTGTGTTTATTATTTTAGATTGAACTCAGCAAGGTAGCTTGATCTCTGATCCCCAGACGTATTATCATCTTGACTAATGTCCACAAAATGTCAATGCTGTTCCACCTTAGTATTGAGAATGAATCTTTTAGACGCTTTTCGATAAAATAGTTCATTTTACCAGTCCACCTTCTTTTCGAATTGCTTGCTATGATCCATGTCGTATCACAACAGGCCGACTTCGGCCTACGTGTGGGCAACCACTTTAACCTAACCTAACGAAGCCGCGGAGATGAAAATGCACTTCGTCAGAAAATATGATTTTTCTCCCAAAATCATTGTCAAATTCAAGCTGCTTTAAGGCCCAAACTGCGAAGCGATAAAGAAGCGGATGGTCGCGCGTCTTCAATTGCTGAGTCAACTGGACTTTGTAAGCGAATAATCCGAGATCTTTGTGCAGAATTCTCCACAGGCTGAGATCGATGGCGAGTTGATGTTCGTGAATTGAGTCTCGCACTCGCAGCCACATTCTCATCTGTGCGCACCGTACGACGACGGGGACCATGAGTGCTGTCCACTAACATACCAGTCTCACAAGCTGTCAGTATCAAAATAACCTATGATTTTAAAAAAGCCACTAGATGACCCACCCCTTGCTTCTCGAAATACTATGTAGTGCCTTCAGTCAGGAACAATGCATGGAATGGCTGAAAATCGCCGACGAAAATCTAAGTTATGCTATTAATCCATTACCAGCAACCTAAATTCATTTCGCAATAAAGTATCATCCAACAGATTTGATGTACACATTCCAAAGTAAATGATACGACGACTTAGCAAAGGCAAAGTCAAATACGTCGTACAGCCCACAGCACGGCACAACATCAGTCGAGGACGACTTAGTTTCGATATTCTTTTTCACTTTTGTTATTTTTTGGCTAAGCGAAGTAAAAGTTTTTCCGCGTCGTATCCGTACCCAAACCCGTGCTCGTACTCGTGCCCAAGTCAGCTTGCACGTAAATTGCAAATTTAAAATAGATTCATTTTATTAATTAGGTTTCCATAAAAGTTTGCTGTTTTGTAAACGACCCTCCCCATCCAACCAGTCATAAGCTACCTACCACCAGTCCACCATAACATCCTGCTGTGACTGTTGTGAATGTTATCCTGCTGCTGCCTACTGCCTTCACAGGCTCAATCTGTTTCCTTAAATACCGAAAAGTCATTGGAAATGTAAATTGCAAATGCGAATAGAGAAATGAGGAATAAAACAAAACAACAGCAATCGTACGAGATTCAAGATTCCATTGCTCATTTGCCGAGGAGCACTGCCGCCGCCGTGCCGTCATAGCAAACGATACAATATACTCCATGTACATACCGGTGACAATGTGGTGGCTTCTCCTCGACTCCTAATGTAGGACATGATGATAAACTATTTTAGACGAATACAACAACAACAACAACAGGCACAATGAAGTGAATCAAATTTCCTTAATTTCATTGTATGTGCGCTGCTCTTCACTCCACTCATTTCTACTCACCATCACCCTACGCTTACCTTCATGTTTCATAAAACAAACTTTTAATAATTTTTTTATTATTCGACTACGAAAAAGGACTAGAAATTATCCTTCATTGAAAAAGAAGCGGCAATGCAGGAGGACGCACGGAAGAAGGAAGTTTTTTTTTTCTGGTTTTTAAAGAAACTTTTACATACCCGCCGCGCGCTAACTTCATCTAAATCAAGTTTCATTCCTTCGAACAACATTTTCCCAGGACACTCCTCACATTGCCGGGCCAGTCTCACTCCTAAACGAAACATTCCTCGTCGTTTCTCCTAATGAAAACAACACACTGTGGATAGTCGTAAACAATTTTTGGAGAATAAAGCAAAAGAAAAAACAACAAATTAAAGCAAAAGTTTGGCACACAACAACAACAGCAAGGCGAACAACAACGCTTTAACTACAAATTCCTTAGGATAGTAAAATGGCAAAAAAGGAGGAACGGGGTAGAAGCGGCCCGTGGATACGTGCACCCAGAACGGGGTTAGGAACTGACTTAGAGAATGAGGGAGAAAACTTAAAACTAAAAGCAAGACAAGGACTTCTTACTACTCACTGTGTTTACATTTGCACCAAGTCCTGGACGTTTTTCACTATCGCAGCAAACGTTCGGGGCGATTCTAGGGGGTTGGGCGAAATTGTTGTGCAGAGAGTTTAAGCGGCATAATGCCGGCAGTGAAAAAGACAGTTCCCAAATTTATATACATACTGTACGCTCATTATGAAGCGTTGAGGTGGGGCCAGGCGGTAAGCGACAACGACGACGTCGAGTGTGTGCTGCATTAATGTGCATCAAAGCGGTGAACTAACAGTGCTCCTCTTGGGCTTTTTCTTTCTATTTTGTTGTATGAAAAATGAACTCGTTTAGGAAGGCAACGAGAGCTGGCTTTATCGGAGGAAGTTTGTGGTTTCCTTGAAGGAAGAACGAATTATATGGCAGTTGTTACTGCATGCAAGCATTGTCGGGATTTATGCAAATAGAGGCTATGCGTGTGTGCAGCGGATGAGGCCAATCGGGAACGTTTTTACAGCTAATGAGGGGGGGAGGCTTAATTAGTGTTCCTGACTCAGTGACATTAGGAAGTCTCTAGAGGAGCTTCGTTAAACTTAAATTTAACTCACCTTTCCTGGTTTGCTTGGTTCTGATTGATTTGATTCATAATAGGCTGACGCGTCTCATTGAGTATATCGTAGGACCATAAGTGGCGTCCATGTTGTCGGATATACATATCTTACTTTCTTTGCTGGCGTCACAGCCCATGAAGGACCAGAGCCAAGCTTCTCTCGGCATACACAATAGTAGATTTTTTAGCTGTTTGGTTGGTGTTGTCCTATTTATAGCAGTTTGCGACTGACTCCTGACTCCTGAAGTCAGTCGTACTCAGCTATCATTGCCATTTTGCCGTGGAAAGGCTTACAACTAAACAACGCTCATAAATTATCAAATTTGATTGTCAAAATGTGTGCTTCGTGTAAAAGACTTTTTGAGTATTCGCCCATTTGGCAGTCGTCATAGTCCGCCCCCTACAACTGCGCCAACTACAGAGGAATAAGTCTCCTTAACATCGCATATAAGATCTTCTCTGCCGTATTATGTGAACGCCTGAAACCTTTCGCGGATAGTCTGGTAGATTCCTACCAGTTTCAGGTGATTACACAGTAGGCCAGAGGATCTTGTACGCGATGTTCAGGAGACTGATCCCTCTGTAATTGGCTTAGTAATAGGAGTCTCCTTTCTTATGGACCGGACCAAAGATGCTGAGATTCCATACGTCGAGCATGCATTCTTCCGACCATATCTTGCAGATGAGTTGGTGCATGTTCCTGACCAGCTTAATGTCAGCTGCCTTAATCAGTTCAGCGAGAAGTCCGTCTGCTTCAGCAGCTTTAAGTTAAGGTTAAGGTTTAAGTTTCGATATTGCTATCTTAACAGCGTCTAGGTCGGATGGACGGGATTCTCTTTCGTCTTCGTCCATTGTGACTGGTTCGTTCTGCCTGACGGCGGCATTTCGACTATCATCGCCGTTATACAGTCTGCAGAAGTGGTCTTTCCACAATCTCAGCATCGACTGTGACTCCACTAATAGTTGTCCGTGCTCATCCCTGCAGGCTTCTGTCGTCGTTCTGCAATAGCATCTCCCCATCTCCTCGATCTCGCGCTTCTCGTGCTCCTTCTTTTTTCTTCTCCCTCCTATTCTGTTCATAGAGCTCGCGGGTAGCTCTGGTCCGTCGATGTAATGTAGCCATGTATGCATTCTGTTTCTCTACATGGTCCTGTCTGCATTCATCATCAAACCAGGGGTTTCTCGAAGGTGGCTTAAAACCAAGTACATCTAAGGCGGCCTCTGATGTCGTTCTGATAACGACTCCATTGGTGTTCTATGGTTTGTACAGATTTCATCGGGACTTGGGTGAGCTTGAGGGACTCTTGATCGGCGAAGTTCTTGGCGGTCTCCTGCGATTGCAGCTTTCCGACGTTAAATGTTGGTGTTCCTACTCGACTCCGAGAAATTCGCATCCATACCTTTGCTGCAACAAGGTAATGATCCGAGTCGATGTTTGTTCCTCGAAAGTATCGGCCATCTAGGATGCTGTAGGAGTGTCTGCCGTCGATCGCAGTGTGATCAATTTGATTGATTGTCGATTCATCGAAAGACCGCCCTTATGGATGTTGAGGTGTGGGAATCGTGTATTTGCTACTACGAGGTTATGTCCCGCCATAAGGTCCACTAGCCTTAGTCCGTTTTTTTGACGTGCTATTGTGTAATATGCGCTTTCCCTTGACTCCTTCAAAGCTTCAAGCTTCCTTACCCAGCTTCGTATTGAAATCCCCTAGAACGATTTTGGTGTCATAGCTGGGACATTGGGCATATGTAATTGTCAAAACAACACAAAAAATTGCGTCACTTTGAGTCACTTTTTGACACTTTGAGTCACTTTTTGACAAGTGTAATGTTGTTTTCCAAGACTGCAACCACGGTAAGGTAACGATATAGACAAGTCATTTAACGTATCTTCATAAAATTGGCGCCAAATCGTCAATTTATCAATGCCAAATTCAGAAACGAGATATGAATTGCTTACTGAATTCATTGCTCAATAAGTCTATCGATTATCGTTATATTTATGGCACGTAGCGTCACCTTACCGAAACCTCTTTTCAACCAAATTCAGTTTATTCATGAGCTCGAAATCAGTGGCCAAAAATAAAGGTCTGACGAAATTGGACCGTAGTTGCATTTGCAGCTCTTGTATATCCTGAGGTTGCTCAGGCCCACCCATCAGAATATTCGACGCTGTGGCAGGTCGTTCGGCTTCGGTTCTTGCACGAATTCTATTGGTTTTGGACATCTCGTTAACACCAACGCCATAGAATATTTATATCGGGACGTCCCTTATTAGCGGAGTACTGGCAAAACTCCCCGCAGTATAATACTTTCCATGAAAAAAGCTTCTCGACTTACACACCTTTTGGAATCGGCATTAAACTGTAGGTCCCTTTCACTTTCAGAGAAGCTTGGCTCTGGTCCTTCACGGACTCTAACGCCACCAAAGATGAATGTATGTATGTATATTGGCGTTACAGTCCATGAAGGACCTGAGCCGAGCTTCTCTCAATCACCCATGTTGTGTGTGATTTCATTTTCCCATAGGTGGAAGGGACCTACAGTTTATTGCCGGTTCCGAACAGGGAATTTCGAGAAGCTTTTCATGACCATTTAACTAAAGGGGGTTTTGTCAGAACCCCGCTGAGGAGAAAAACAGTGAAAAACACGTTCGATGACATGGCTGTGTCAGGATTCGATCCCGTGTCATCTGCGTCAGAGGCTAACACACTACCCACTGCGCCACGGTGCTCTCAGATTGTGCAGGATGATAATGGAAAATTCTCGCTGCTTCATTAAGGTCGGTAAGGAGTTAACCGAGACCTTCGATGTCAAAAAAGGATTTAGACAGGGCGACGCACTGTTATATGCTTTTTTCAACATTACCCTTGAAAAGATTGTGCAGAATCCACTGGCCAATACAAGAGGCACGATGTACTTCAAATCTGCACAGTTGTTCGCATACGCTGATGACATTGAAGTGATTGGGAGAACGCAGCGAGACGTCAACGAAGCTTTTGTGAACATTGAAGCAGAAGCGTCTAAAGTGGGTCTGAAAGTAAACGAGGGCAAAACTAAATAAATGCTTTCGTTAAAGAAAGACGCACAACATCGACGTCTTGGTCAGAATGTCAATATTGGCAGCTATAACTTTGATGTAGTCATGAATTCCGTTTTCCTTGAATCACTGGTAACAAGCGGCAACGACCCAACCGTTGCCAACCTTTGGACTCAAGAAGCAATTGAGTAGTAGAGCCCGGAAAACTAAGGTGAGTTTCTATGAAACCTTAATCATCCCGGTCCTCCTCTACGGCGCAGAGGCTTGGACCTTATGGAAAATGGATGAAGAGGCTCTTGGTCTACGGATCCTACGTCTAAGATGGCTAGGCCATGTAGAGCGAATGGACAGCACAGCTGCGGCCCGAAGAGTCTTTGACTCCAACCCGAAAGGACGACGTTGCAGAGTACGGCCGCACAAACAGGTGGAAAGGCAACTTAACAAACAGCTGGCAAGAGATCGTGCTAGCTGAAAAGGCTTGCTGCTTGGGGCCCAGGTTCACCCCGAATATATATAGAGCCATGTTATGTTTTGACATCCCTGTATATGTATGTATGTATGTTGGCGTTACAGTCCATGAAGGACCTGAGCCGAGCTTCTCTCAATCACCCATGTTGTGTGTGGTTTCATTTTCCCATAGTTAAAAGGGACCTACAAGTCATTGTCGGTTCCGAACAGTGAATTTCGAGAAGCTTTTCATGACCATTTAACTACAGGGGGTTTTGTCAGAACCCCCCTGAGGAGAAACACAGTGAAAAATACGTTCGATGACATGGCTGTGCCGGGATTCGATCGCGTGTCATCGGCGTCAGAGGCCAACACACTACCCACTGCGCCACGGTGCTCTCACACCGAAGATGAATGCTCATTTGTAAAGCTATCAAATGCATATTGCTGAAAACCCACTAGGATTCTAGTCGTTGGATATCTAAGCCTACATACCATAAGCAAGCCAAAGCCGAGTCACATGTTTTGCGAAGAGCATGATTTCACTTCCAGTTTTTGCTTTTCGTGCATTTAATCACAAAAATAACAAATTTTCTCCCCCCCTAACGGCAACGACCATGTAAACTTTCGTAGATCTCCTCGTTCTGCATCAGTGTTCAGTGCGCAGTGTTGTATATAGAATGCAGCAAAAGTAGAAAGTTTCCCTTTTTCGAAACGAAAACTTCCCACAGAAGATTTACACAAAAATAAATTCAAATTAAATACCGCGAAGTCGTAAACTGCCTTTTCACCTCCTTCTCTGCCTATCCGATCCCCTCTTTCTGGTCATGTATTTGTATGACGGCGCGGTTATCTGCGTCAGTCGCAACCGATTCCGACCATTTACCAACTGACAATAATGAGCATTGGAGAGGAGGAAGAAGACATGGAAGACGATGAAGAAGTGAAAAAAGCGGGTCAGGGGATCAGGAAATTTCTTCAATTTTTCAATTGCTTCACTTTTTGCCTTCGCTCTGTGTTGCATGTGTACACGCAATAAAATACTGCATCAAAGCAAGTCGCCTCTCGCACACAAGACGTGTCCCTCCGGAACGAGAAGAGTTGCATTGAAGAAAGTGGGACAAAACCGCAGTTCGTCGCTTTGCCGGATTTCTTACCTCTTCTGCTTGATCTTATTCTTTTTTCTTTTTTTTTTTTAATTTGATTTTACACAAAGAGAACAGAAATCAATTGAATAGGATTTTAACACCCATCACGATGTAGCAGGATATGAGTGGACGAGCAACAAAGAGAAATGTAGGCAAAGCGCCCATCTGCACATTTCTCGGGACCATGCTCTTCACACATTTTCGTCCAAGAACTTTTCCGGTCCACTCTACTGGCGCTGCACACAAGCAAACATTGGAGTACAGAAGAAGAATATCTTGCTATTTCCTTAGTTGGCAAAACCATCGACAAAGGACGAAGAAGGACAATATACTCGTATACTGGTCATAGTTGGAATCGACCAGGAGGGGGCGATTCAGAGACATCATCATTTTATGCTAAATTACTGCATTTCAACTGCAGTTTAAAAACTAATTAAAATAATGCTGCAGTCAATTAATTATTCATGTTTAGAGCTGGTGGAATGGAGGAGGACTGGCTGGCTACCTAGCTGGGGGTGGTGACAATAATGGTGATTATGGCGGTGGCGACGCGATTTTTCCATTCCTACACCCGATGCTCCTATTTTGTCCTATCTCTGTTCAAATAAGCACTATGCGACGTTGATGACGACATAAAATACCACCGACACTCGACTACGGACCTATGTAGTATGTACAGCAAAAGTATAATGCAAATCTACAAATCTACTTGCAGATATCCAGTTCTTTGCTGTTTCTCATTTGTCCTTTCTTGGTTGTATACTCGTATATTATTATATTATCCTTGTGCAATTGCAGTTTGCCTTCGCATGGCAGTTCGTTCTCTAAAAATGCTCAACCTCTCAAGCGAGAGATACTCCTCGACCCTCAATTCCCAATGCTCGACCCGAGATTCTCGACCATCCACTATTCAACCCACTGGGTCATTAAACAAAAATAGTTTAGGTTGTCGTTGGCCTTTTTTTCTTTTCGTTTCGCGAGGCAAAAACTTTATCTTTACTCTTCCTTGCAGGCTTTTATTCATCCCACCCTTAAGCCCTCTTTGTATTTGACTAAGGGTTGCTCCTATTCCAAAGATATCTGGGTAGGTGGACACTAGCCGTTTGGCTGCTCGGTAGTTCGGTCTTCCTCTCATTGTTGTGTTGAAAATTGTCAGTTCAGTTAATTTGCTGTTGGATGAAGCTACATAGCCGCCCTTTCTATATTCTAGATGAGCTGAGAAATCGCAGTCTTCTTTCTTCTATTCTTATTCCCTTTTCTTAATGCCAAGAGCGAGAATTTCGTTCAGCAATGTTGGTGTGGATCCTATTGTTATGTATAGCATACATCGGCATGGAGGCAATGGTGCAGAATGCAGTGGACAATTATCTGCTTGATAATGCTGCTGCACTTTACTTCTTAAACAGATTAACAACATAAGTTGGACGTTTTGTGTTGTTACGGGCTGAAGGGAGGAGAGTGAAATTGCACCAAATCATTGAATGGATGAAAGTTTTCAAGTTGAACATTTGCAATCTATTCAAGTCGATCGTACAATGGTTGTATTTGTATGATCAGATTGAGGACATTCTCATCGCTATGCGGGGTCTTCTGATTGGACAAGTTGTCGACAAGCCAGGTGATATAACTAACTTACACTTACTTACTTCTTCTTCTTCTTCTTCTTATCGGGCGCTACAGTTCGGGGTGAACCTGAGCCTCAACCAACATGCCCCTCCAACTAGGCCCGATATTTTGCTAACCTTTTCCATTGCCGCACACCCAGTTGGCTGAGGTCCCCTTTCATCTTAGGTGCGGCCATCCTCTGTTTCTTCGTCCATCGGTGTTAGATTTAAAGACCCACACGCCTTAAGCTGTGGTATCCATTCGCTCCACATGGCCTAGCCATCTTAAGCGTTGAATCTTTAGACGCCTGACTGGTCTCATGTCGCTGTACCAATTGCTATACCAGTAAAGCTCGTGGTTAAATCTTTTCCTCCATCCCCCGTCTGCGTTTATAGGACCAAAAATCACGCGCAAAATCTTTTTCTCGATCCGACCAAGGACCTCCTCATCCGCTTTTGATAGTTTCCATGCTTCTGCGCCATACAGCAGGACCGGGATAGTAAGGGTCTTGCATAAAGTCAACTTTGTCGTTCGTGAGAGGGCTCTATTACTCGATAGCTTCCTGAGAACAAAGAAACAGCAATTGGCATGAGTGATTCTGCGTTTGATTTCGGGACTGATGTTGTTCCAGGTCCCTACGGAGCCAATGTAGACGAAGTCCTTAACCACCTCAAAATATGTCTGCCAATACAAGCGTTCTGGCTAAGACGTCGGTGGTGAGCGTCCTTTTTTGACGACAAACCAATTTTCGCCGCCTCCATACTCGCAAACGCGTCATTGTCATCTCGCTGTAATCTACCTATTATGTCAATATCGTCGGCGTATGCAAGGAGTTGCGAGGATTCGAAAGAGATGTGCCTCTTGTATTGACCCGTGATTTGTGCACAATCATTTCTAATACAAAGTCGAAGGAATCATACGACAGCGCATGGCCCTGCCTAAACACCAAAACTATCGGTCAGGTGTTCACCGATTCGGATGGAGCAGCGAGCATTCTCCAAAGTCATCCTGCATAGTCTGACGAGTTTAGCTGAGATGTCAAAGGTAAACATAGCGTCGTATAGCTCGTTTCTGTTGATGCGGCCTTGAGGTCGACAAATAGGTTTTGAGTGTCGACCTAAAATTCATTGGTTTTTTCCAGGATCTACCGTTGTGTAAGGATTTGGTCGATGGTGGACTTCCCTGGCCTGAAGCCAATTTGATAATCACCTATCAGCTTATATACAAAAGGCTTCAAGCGTTCACACAAAATGGCCAAAAAAATTTTGTAGGTAATGTTAAGGAGACTTATTTCTCTGTAGTTAGCGCAGCCAGCCAGAGGGGTCTCCTTTCTTGCTGATTGGGCATACGATGCTGAGATTCCATTCCTCGGCATGCTTTCCTCTAGCTATATCTTACAGATGAGGTGGTGCATACTCCTAACCAGGTCATCTCCAGCTGCGTTGAAGAATTCAGCAGACAGTCCATCTGCGCCAACAGCTTTATTCGGCTTGAGTTTCGACATGGCGATCATAACTTCGTCGAAGTCAGGGGACGGAACCTTCATCGTTAAGAAATGGATCATTCTGCCTGACAGCAGTATATTGACTTACACCGCCGTAGTACAGTCGCAAAGGTTCAAAGGATAGGCTGTCTGGCGGTGATGGGATCTATGAAGTCCACACCAACGGCGGCTCTTGAAACTATACTGAAGCTCCCACACTTGGACATATACTGCGAGAGCGTCGCAGCCAGAACTGCGCTAAGACTCCGATCTCTGAACAAGGAGTCTTTACGGCCACGCATCAGTCTTGGACCGATGGGCCATCTCGAGATTCAGAATCGAAACGGACTATGTCACCCGACTTCCTTATTGTGAGAGGAGATTTTCTATTGGAATTTCTTTCAGGGAGGAATGGACCGGTGATATGTTACGCACGAAAAATGAACTGGCAATCTACACCGACGGATCCAAAATGGATGTCGGTACAGGTGTCGGGATCTCGAGATATACATACATCGCTCTTACAGACTTGGTGATGGCTGCAGTGCTTCCCAAGCTGAGGTCTTCGCAATCGAACAGGCGGCAGACCTGATCAGCAGAGAGAATCTCTCAGTAAAGAGCATCAACATCTATGTTGAAAGCCAGACAGCCATTAAGGCTCTGCAGTCTGTAGAGGTTGGCGCAGTCAATAGTACCTGTTAGGAGTTTATGAATGAAAAGGATGTCAGCTACCCTTCTTCTTTCCTCCAACGTACTTCGATTTATTAGTTTGAGTCGGTCTTGATAGGGCGGTAAGAACAGAGGATTTTGTCAGTGCAAACCTCGAAGAGCGAAGCGTAAGAATCGGCGCTGGATGCACTCGATTCTAGAAATGTGGGTTTTTTGATAAGAGGACCACGTTTGGGATGCGTATTCAAGAAGGGGGCGATCGAAGGTAATATAGAGGGATCGAGTCACGTAGGGATTGGAGAATTCTTTAGACCAGCGCTTCACGAAACTGAGTGCAGAATTTGCTTTAAGAATTATATCGTCGGTATGTGCGCGGTAATTGAGCTCTTGGTCACACAGTATGCCAAGATCGCGGATAACCTGAACAGTGGAAATGGGTTGGTTGTGGAGGAAGTAGAGATGAGGAGAGGAATTGACGCATTTACATGAGAAAGTTATAGATTTGCATTTGGAAATGTTAAGCTCCAAGCAATTTTTGGAACACCAGGTAGAAAAGCTTTTGAGATCGGATTGAATAAGGCACGGATCTTGAAGCGAGGAAATGGTCTTAAAGAACTTGGTGTCGTCGGTATATGGTGAGAGATGGGAATGTTTGATGATTATCTCAATGTCGTTAATGGTAAGAATGAAAAGAAGTGGACCTAGGTGGCTACCTTGGGGAAGTCCGAAAGAGGTTAAGAAAGATTAGAATAGGCAGTTTTTAAATATGAAGATATCGACTTTAATGCAGTGGGTTCAAGACCTAGGGAAGACAGTTTGAAGAGTATCAAATCATGGGATATTTTGTCGAAGGCGTCACTGAAGTCAGTTGTAATGACGTCGACTTTGCTCCCAATCTCTACTGCCAAGAGGGTGAAGGACACGAATTCGTCAAGGTTTGTCATACAAGATGCTCTCGAAAAGTTTGGGTATATATGACAGTTTTGCGATGGGGCGGTAGTTGTTAACCTTGTTGGACCTTTATTCTGAATAGGAGTTATGAAGGCGGTTCTCCATATCTGGGGAAATTCTCGAAGGGATAGGGATAAGTTGAATAATAATTTTGAGAGCGGCACAGAGAGAACGAAGGAATATTTTTTTTTAATAATATGGTGGGGAGACCATTAAGTTGATTCAGTATAATTTCGACATTAATCCGGTCTTGTGGTTGTTTCTGAGTTTGTAGTTTTTTTTACGGTTACGGCTTACTAGGCCCCAGTCCAAGCGACTAATCCTGTTTTTTGGCACAGGGAGCTCAGCATTCGCCCTTGCCCGTCTATAATTTAGGAAATCTCCAGAAGGCACCACGAGGAGATGGGGATGGGACTTACTAACAGTGGCGCAAGATCTTCGTCTGCCAGCATCCGTCGGATAGATACTACCCCTACGAGGCCTTTGTTAGTCCTTTGCCATCTACACTTACTTACTAGTATGCAATCAACTCATAGTCTGGAAATTTCCAACAGCAGAAGAAGGAGAATAAGAAGAGAAAAGGAATAGCAGCAAACTCTCAAGGCTAGCTAGAATTATCTGTGAGTCATTAGGAATGAAATGGAAAATTTCATGCTTCGAGTTTGAAGTCCATACATACGAATGAATGGTGAATGCAGAATGCCTATGGTTGATATGCTATGAATGCATGCCTGGTACTGATAGATACCATTTTGCCAGTGCGCGTTCATCAAGTGATCTTACAACATCACTAACACGACGTCAAGTACCCAGTAAATGACTTCCTCTCCTTCATTCTCTCGATATGTCTTGAGTTTTTTTTTTTTTTTTTTGGTTCTGTACCCCAGCAGTAATATCAACGTCGATCTTACTCGCTATGTATGATATGTTTTACCCCATTATTCCGTCTCCATTGGCAACTGTGTAGTCTGCGTCCTTGTGCTGTTCTTGTCGGTTGACCTAATTTCTGCAAATGGAAGTTGTAACTCAAAGCACTGGAGTGTGTGTGTAACAGATCATTGTCGGCGGGTGCACTCTCTCATGGTGTCCTCATTAAAACCATCTCGATCCATCGCATTTGTATTTGTGCAATAACAACGAGCTGCACACTAATCGCAAACTTAAATAAAACGTTTATTACAGAGCGCTGTTTTGATAACTTTTTTTTATTTCTTATTATTTGTCTCTTCTTCCTCAGAAAATAAAAGCATACGAGTTGCATGCCGAGTATAGCAACAGCCCTGACAAGTTTTGTAATGAAACGAAATTTGTTGGCTTACGAACGGGCGGACACAAACAGACAGATTGAAGGTTGCTTTCAGCTATTCACTATAAGTTGCCTTCACATTATAGATACTTATTTCTTGCCTTTGAATTTGAGTATCTGTTTGCTTAAACTTGTTTTGCTTCATCACTTGGAATTTACGTTATCCTCTCGTCCTCTTGCACGTGCCCATCCGCGCCAAGTTGCCTTTCTATTTACCTTAGGCTGTCGCTTAATTTGGGTTAGTGGCTTCTATATTCATGCTGTTGCCCAACCTTACTGTTACATCTCTCAGGTGTTTGAGATAAAAGGCAAGACGGACGCGTAGCAGCTGTACCTTACATGGCCTTGCAGTTGCAACAAACAAAACAAATTTTATTGCATCTACTCGGGCCTTTGGAGGCCAGAAATATTGTTTTACTTTTCGTTTTGCCTTTTGCTCCTATATGCTCCATGTGGCAATGCAATTTACGATATAACGATAACAAGGCAAGTCCGCGCGGTATGGTGCGACGTGGATATAGTGCTCGCATGATAGTCGGTTTTTGTCCCCTTTTTTTAGGATCATTGGGTGAAAAGGAGAATAAAATGTAAAATTACTCGTAAAACTGAAACGAGTGACAGAAAATGAATTGGAATTGATTGGTTAACGTTCGAATAGTAGTTTAGTTGCCGGGACGATAGTCATATTTACCTGGCAGCTGGGTGAGGAGACAGCTTTGACCTAGAAGTTTGCCATTATAATCGTTTATGCGCTGCAGTTCGAGGTAAACATGTGACTTTTCGGTGTTGTTTATAGCGGATGGGTTTTCGAATAGGTGATCGTGAATTTGAATTTGTCGAGATCACATTATGGCTGGGGATTTTGGCGTGCTTCGTGATCATCTCTGGGGTGATTTCAGAGACTAAGTGAGTCATTTAATGGTTTAAAATGACTAAGAACTGTCTGTTGAACCAATTTCTAGACCCTAAAATGAATCAACTATCAATATGACGTAATCTATGACACCATGAATACGACTACATACCTATTCCCAAATAGGGAAAGAGGATTGCTCATTCGCCAAGACTTTTAGACCAATCTGTCTAACATCATTCTTGCTGAAAAGCATGGAGAGAATAGTAGAGCTGCACGTGCGCAAAGTCGCCCTTCGAATGCATCCTCTTTCGGAGATGCAACATGCTCAACAGCGCGCAAAATCCTGCGAGACTGCGTTTCAAATCCTAATTGGGAGGATAGAATGCGCATTCGAAAGGAAAGAGTACGCGTTGGGCATTTTCGTCGACATTGAAGGAGCTTTTGATAATGCAACTTTCGACTGCATGTAACTTTGTAACTTTGTCAGATGGCACGGCGTAGATGAAGTACTGGTCCTTTGGATCAAAGCAATGCTTGTGCACAGGACATTGACCACTGACGCCGGCCTCGACCAGTGTGTCAAGTCCGGCGTAAACAGGGGCTACCCTCAAGGCGGCGTCCTGTCTCCACTGTTATGGTACATGGTGGTCGACTCTCTGCTTGATGCATGCTCTCAATGGCTCTAATATCTATGCCTAGGCCTATGCGGATGATGTCGTCGTTCTTTCTGTCGGCTCATGCTTAGCGACTGCACGCCTCGAAGCACAGGCGGCGCTAAATGTGATCGATGATTGGTGTACAAAAAGTGGGCTGTCGGTTAATCCTCATAAGACCGACGTCGGAGGAAAATAACTAACATGACTCAGCAGGTACTAAAAGGTACTCCCATCTCGGTGTCCAAGGAAGCTAAGTAACTGGGAGTCATCTTCGATAGCAAGCTTCTCTGGTCAAAGCATGTTGAGTCAAACACCACCAAAGCGTTGTCAGCTTTCTGGCACTGCAAAGGTGTTTTTGGCAAAACATGGGGCTTATCGCCGGCAAAGGTCCTCCGGATCTACACAGCAATGATAGGACCGATAATGTCATATGCATTGGTTGTCTGGTGGAACAGGCTAACACGCAAACACATTGTAGCCTCTTTCACCAAGCTCCAA
The DNA here is from genome assembly GCA_951905685.1 of Eumerus sabulonum. Classification (NCBI taxonomy): domain Eukaryota; kingdom Metazoa; phylum Arthropoda; class Insecta; order Diptera; family Syrphidae; genus Eumerus; species Eumerus sabulonum. Next base: position 109,750,493 of record OX645062.1, on the reverse strand, counting down.
AGAACGGTTTGTCTCAGTTGTACGGAGGCTTTCCCTAGGACGCCAGGCGCTGTCCTTGATGCTATGATGAACCTTCTTGCCCTTGACATATTTATGTATAAGAGGGTGTGCACTAAAATCCATGTCTCGTCTCAAGAGAATTGGTTGTTGGGCTGTTGGTACACTCACATTGGAATGACAGTGCGCTTGCGGGAGAAATATCCTACGACCCGGGTCTCATAGATATGTCCTCCGACGGAAGGACACTTCATAGTCGAATTACCATGTCGTCAGGATTGGCTCTGGCCACATACTGAACCTAGAAAGTGTTGTCTTCGCGTTTTCCCAGATGGCTCAAAAATTTGGGCTGGGGCTGGCGCTGAGGATTTCTTTGAATGCGAATCTGCCTTTCAGTCGGAGATATACGCAATCCTAATGGCCATGCACTTTCTTGTGAAGCACAGGTGGAGGGGGGAAACATAGGTGTCTGCAGTGACAGCCAAGCTGCACTCAAAGCTGTACGCAACCCTTAACTAGCTCCAAATTAGTGCTTGAACTCAAGTTCTTTTTGTACAGAGTTGGTAGGCTAAATTCACTAAATTCAGGTCACTCTGGGATCCCAGGAAGTGAGATCTCTGACGAACTCGCCAGAATGGATTCAGAGGAGAGCTGAATCCGCCTTGGATCTAACTGCTTCCACGGTCAATACCCTATTCAACGATTGGGTCTTTAACGCACACAATCCAATAGAAGGTGGAGGGAGTATCCAGGATATCTTAGCGCGTACGCCCTGATGTCTGCAAGAAATCCCCAGCATTCTTCTGATCCTTAAAGAGAATTGACAGCATTGGACTACGGGCATCATTGCAGTTTTGCCAAGCATATCTGCATGCTGGGCATCAGTGAGATGCCTACCTGTGCTGCATAGTGCGAACAGGCTGACACAGGAGAACACTTTGTCTGTGACTGGCCCGTCTGCTGAGTGGTCCCTTGGGATTGGATTCGAAAACTGTTCGGTCCGGAGCTATCTTATCCATTCGCTCCTAGCCATCTTAGACGTGGGATCCGAAGACGTTGTACTAGGCCGATGTCGCTGTACAGCCCATATATGTAGTTCGTCGTTATATCTTCTCCTCCATACTCCGTTTATACAAGCGGAACTTCTCGAAACAACCAAGGCCCTCCCCATCAGCGGTTTCTTTCTTTTGGTGGCGTTATAGCCCATGAAGGACCAGAGCCAAGCTTCTCTTCAGTCACCCATATTGTGTGTGATTTAGTTTTCACGCAGGTGAAAGGAACCTACAGTTTAATGCCGACTCCGAACGGCTTGCGAAAAGCTTTTTCAAGTTATACTACGGGGGTTTTGCCAGTACTTCGCCGAAGAGGGATGCCGCGAAATAAACATTCGATGGCGTTGGTGTTATCGGGATCCGACCTCGCTCATTGTGCTTCAGAGTCCACTACACTAATTACAGCGCCACCGCGCCCTCCCTCATCGGCGGCTGCCAAGAGTAATTCTAAGTTTCATCTCAACGCTGGTGTTGTTGTCGCTGATCACTATTGAGCCGAGGTAGGCGAAGTCCTTGACCACTTCGAATTTGTAGTTGCCAATTGTGACGTTCTGGTCAAGACGTCGGTGTTGTGCGCCTTTTTTGGATAATAGCACATATTTGGTTGTATCCTCATTAATCGAAAGACCCGTCTTAGCCGCTTCTGCTTCAATGCTTTCGAACACTTCATTGTCGTCCCGCTGTGTTCGTCCAATTACGTCAATGTCATCCGCGTACGCAAGCAGCTGTGCAGACTTGAAATAGATCGCACCTCTTGTATTGGCCAGTAGTTCTCGTATGATCTTTTCAAGCACGATGTTGAAGAAAGTACATGACAGTGCGTCACCTCGTCTAAATCCTTTTTTAACATCAAAGGTCTCGGTTTATTCGCTACCGAGATTAATGGAGCAGCGAGCATTCTCCATTTCCATCCTACACAATCTGACGAATTCGGCAGGGATTTAAAAACCAGATATGGCTCCGTATAGCTCGTCCCTATGCACACTGTCATACGCGGCTTTGAAATTGACGAAAGGTCGTGGGTGTCAATTTGGTATTCTGGAATGTTCTCCAAGATCTGCCGCAATGTGAATATTTGGTCTATTGTGATTTTACCTGGCCTGAAACCACACTGATAGGAACCTATCATACAGAAGATTTTGTACGCGATTTTTAAGAGACTTATTTCCACGTAGTTGGCGCTGTTATAGGGGTTTCCTTTCTTGTGGACCGGGCAAACGATGCTGAGATATCATTCGTCGGGTAAGTTTTCCTCCGACCATAGTTTACAGATGAGCTGGTGCATACGCCCTACCAGCTCGTCTCCAGCCGCTTTAAATAGCTCGGCAGACAGGCCGTCTGCGCTCGCGGCTTTGTTGGTTTTAAGCATCGAAATTGCCAACTTAATTTCATCTAGGCCAGGTGGGCGGAACATCTTCGTCCTTTGCGAATGGATCATTCTGCGTGAAAGCAGTATTAGATCTTTCATCACCGTTAAACAGTCTACAGAAGTGTTCCTTCCATATACTAAAAGCTTTCACTCTAGCTTGATAGCCCTGGCATGTTCGTTTTACTTTTTCGTAAAACTTGCGAGCATCATTTCTGTGGGAGCATCTCTCCATTTCCTCGATCTCACGCTTTTCACGCTCTCTTTATTGATTCCTTAAAGCGTGTGTTCCTTTCGCCTTTTCTGCTCGTAACATTCACGAGCCCTCGAGCCCTCGTCGGTCTATGTAGTATGGTTTTGTAGGCGTTTTCCTCTTCTACATGGGCTTGCGCGCATTACTCATCAAACCATGCGTTTGAGAGCTAGCAATACTCCCCCTGTTGTTCGGTGTATTGTGCCGGTGTTATAGGAAATAGCGAGAAGTTGAGATCCTAGCCATCTCCTGAGATTATAGCTTTCCGACGTCAAACTTTCGTTGTCCAGCTCGACTCCGTGACATCCTTGATATTTTCATTCGTACCGAAGCTACAAGAAGGTAGTGATCCGAGTCGATATTGGCTCCTCCGAAAGTTCTTACAACTATGAATCCAAATTCATATACGCTCGCAGCATACATTTAAATGTCACCTTACTTTTTGAACGCATTAGTACCTCGGGTAAGAGGTGAACTGTATCTCCAATTTCTGTATCGGATTATAACGACGCTGGTAAGGAGATAACATCACTGTTCCCTAGTTTATTGTCCGTAGTTTCATCCCAGTAAGTGTAGCGTTCAGTCCGACATAGTCGATGGAGAAGTATGGACCGACGGTTCCTTCAACCGCTCCAAAGAGCACTCTAACTCCAAACAAAAACGTCTTGCCTAAAACGAACGGACACCGCACTATGCGCACTTGGAATGGAAGCTATTCGTTAATGAACCTGTTGAACCACACTTTTTTTCAAAGCTTCTCTAATCGGCAATAGAAATGGTAGACTCCGTGATCCTATTTTCTTCAAGCTCCATATGTCCATAAGACCACGGGATTCCATTCTTGCACTCATTTTTCGTGTGATTAATTTCGTTTTGAATTTTTCTCCTCAGAGCACACCCTGCAAGCATCCAGTGATTGTGCTACAAGATGTCAACTTCTTGGACCTACACTCTCTAGTTGAATTCATCTACCATGGCGAAGTGAACGTACACCAGAGATCGTTGAGTTCATTCTTAAAAACGGCCGAAGTACTTCGAGTGTCCGGTTTAACACAACAGCAAGCAGAGGAAACACATAGTGTAAGTTATCACGCTCACGCTTACGCTCCTATTGGTATCACAATTGGCATTTTTTGGTTTTTTATAGCAATTAGCTCAAATCCAAAATCTTGCTAACTCTGCCGGCCGACGTACTCCAGTCAATCATCATCCATCCGTACACGAAGACTCCCTATTCCCGCGTAATACTGGTTCACCGCCGCCCGGTCCGCCGCCACATATCAGTAATCAATTGTTTAGGCGTGCTGCCGCGGCAGCATCCATACGTCGGGATCGGAACAATTCAACTCCGTCCGGTGTGGATGAATGTTCAATTAAACGACACCGACCCGACAATGGAATACCAAGCAATAACAATAGTCCAGATATTCATCATAGTACATCCCCACAACTGACTCCGGCCGATTTTTCAACAATCAAACATAATAACAACAACACACCACCGCTCAAGGATGAGAAACGTAAGGAGTAAACCTATAGACCATGTCGCATGAGTGAGTTTGATTTTGTTTTGTACATACATATAGGAAATGGACCAACTGGCAATGGTATTACGGCAATCGATAAGGACAGTCTGACTCCGTCTCCACGTGCACGATCCACAGATGATGTTAAATCGGAACCCATGGAATTGGTTTGCTCAAACAATAATCCCGTACAGGATGAACATAGTAATGATTCGACAGGTGAACATGATGCAAATCGATCAAGCAGCGGTGAATGCGGTAAAGGATCTTTAAGGTGAGTATCTATATAGTTTTGTACACATATCCTATCTAGCTAATGATATATAGTATGGTGTATAGCTCAGGAAATGATGATGAAATGGAAAATAGCATACCAACGCATCCTCCACCGCCCTTTCTGATGTCACCTGCCGACTCCAAGTTGTTCTCAACGCCCGGCTCATTTAATTTCTCTATGGCTGCACTAACCGATCCTGCAGCACTTGCAGGTAATCTCCTACCAAACAAACTAGCATCTGAACAGGAGTGTAATCGGTTTTCCTCTATTACAGGCTTCAATTCACAGCTTCAATCGGCAGCCGAAATGGCAGTGTCTCCGCAAGGTGAGCATTCTTTTCTTACTATCTGGATTCACTACTATCTTCATATGAATTTCTAACGCAAACATTTAAAGAAAAAAGATACATTTTCCCCTATCCCTTTTGGTACTACTAAACTCGAATGAAAATTCCCTTTTTTCTCCAAATGCTCCAACTCTTAACATGCGAACGGGACGACGAATGGGAAAAGGACGATTTACGACGATTCGTCCGTATTGCCGTTTATATCTTTTGTATTGGGATTGTGTGTGATTTTTGAATGCTCTGTACATAAATTGTTTTATTTTAGACAAGACGAATCGTCGGGCGTAAATCCTTTTCCTGTTCCTCGTTCGCTTTTCTTGCAATTCTAATTGGACATTTGCTATTTCTTCCTTATTTGATTGTTTCCGTTTCGAAATTCAAATCGTTACAAACGTACTCGTAAGTGAATATTTTGAGTTTGAACTCGAGTCACATACTTACTTACTTAGGTGCCCCTGCAGTCCGTGGTGAACCTGGGCCTCAAGCAACAAGCGTCTCCAGCTGGCGCGGTCTTTGGCCAGCTGTTTCCAGCGCCGCACGCCCAGTTGGTTAAGGTCTCTTTCCACCTGCGTGCGCCATCGTTGATACGGCCGTCCTTCCTTCCGGGGTGGATTCGAAGACTTCGGGTCGGAGCTGTATTTTCCATGCGCTCTACATGGCCTAGCCACCTTAGACGCTTTATCCGTAGACGTCGTACCAGGCCGACGTCGCTGTACAACCGGTACAGTTCTTCGTTAAATCTTCTCCTCCATGCACCGTTTGAACAAAAGGGACCGTAGATAGTGCGATTAAATTTTCCTCTCGAAACGACCAAGGGCATCTTCATCCGCTTTTGTTAGGGTCCAAACCTCTGCGGCGTAAAGGAGGACTGGGATGATCAAGGTCTTACATAGTGTCACCTTGGTTTTCCGTGAGAGGGCTCTACTTCTTAATTGCCTCTTGAGCCCAAAGAAACAGCGGTTGGCAAGAGTGATTCTGCGTTTTATCTCAGCGCTGGTGTTGTTGTCGCTGATCACCAGTGAGCCAAGGTAGACGAATTCCTTGACCACTTTAAAGTTATATCCGCCCATGGTGACGTTCTGGCCAATACGTCGGTGTTGTCCGTCTCTTTTAGATGAAAGCAGATGTTTGGTTTTATCCTCATTAACCTTGAGACCCATCTTAGCCGCTTCTCCCTCAATGCTTACAAAGGCCTCATTGACGTCTCGCTGTATCCGTCCAATCACGTCAATATCGTCGGCGTACGCAAGCAATTGCCAAATCGTACCTCTTGTGTTGGCCAGTGACTCTTGCACGATCTTTTCAAGCACGATGTTGAAAAAGTTACATGACAGCGCGTCACCTTGCCTAAATCCTTTTTTAACATCAAAGGTCTCGGTTTGCTCATTACCGACCTTAATGGAGCAGCGAGAATTCTCCATTATCGTCCTGCACAGTCGAACGAGTTCGGCAGGGATATTAAAGCTAGACATGGCTTTGTATAGCTCATCTCTATACACGCTGTCATATGTATGCAGCCTTGAAATCGACGAAGAGGTGGTGAGTGTCGATTTGGTATTCCTGGGTCTTCTCCAGGATCTGACGTAGCGTAAATAATTGGTCTATTGTGTATTTACCTGGTCTGAAACCACACTGATAAGAGCCGATCAGTTTATCCACAAACGGTTTCAGGCGTTCATACAATACGTCAGAGAAGATCTTATATGCGATGTCAAGGAGACTCATTCCCCTACAGTTGGCGCAGTTATAGGGTCTCCTTTCTTATGGACCGGGCAAACGATGCTGAGATTCCATTCGTCGGGCATGCTTTCCTCCGACCATACCTTGCAAATGAGATGGTGCATGTGCCTTACCAGTTCATCCCAAGCCGCCATAAAAAGCTCAGCAGTCTACGCCCGCGGCTTTATTAGACTTTAGTCTTGATATCGTTTTTTTTGACTTCGTCTAGGTGGGGAGGACTGAATTCTGTTACATCGTCGTCCATTACGCATGGCTTGTTCTGCCTGACAGCGGTATCTTGTCTATCATCGCCGTTATACAGTCTGCAGAAGTGGTCTTTCCAAATCCTCAGCATCGACTGCGACTCTACTACCAGTTCTCCATTTTCATCCCTTCAAGCCGCCACTCTGGCTTTGTAGCTATGGCATGTAAAACTTATTGTTAAACTTACGGGCGTCATTCCTGCGGAAGCATCTCTCCATCTCCTCGATCTCACGCTTTCCGTGCTCTCTCTTCTTTCTTCTGAAAAGCGTGTGTTCCTCTCTTTTCTTCTGCTCGTAGAACAGCTCTCGTCCGTCGTTGCAACATGGCTTTATATGCCTCTTGCTTTGCTGCATGGGCTTGTTCGCATTGTTCATCGAACCAGGGGTTTCTAAGTGGTGGCGGTTTGAAAACCAGCACCTCTGTGGCAGCGTCTCTGACGGCGCTCTGGCAATGCGCCCATTCCTGCTCTATTGTTTGTGCTGCTGTGGGCGGATTTTGAGAGAGCTTGGAGGAGACACGATCGGCAAAGATTCTGGCAGTCTCTTGCGATTGTAGCTTTCCGACATCAAACTTACGTAGTCCTACTCGACTCCTAAGCATTCTTGATATCCTCATTCGTACCTTGACTACAACAAGGTAGTAGTAGAGAATATAGGAGGAGTGTCTGGCGTCGATCGCAATGTGATCATTCTGGTTGGTGGTCGATTGATCAAAAGACCACCAGGTACCCTTGTGGATGTTGTGATGGGGGAATCTACGATCGACTCAAATATGTCATCTTTGCCCAGTTTTACAATAAAATCTCCTAGAACTATTTTTGGGTCGTAGCTGGGGCATTGGGCATATGTTCTGTCTAGGAGATCTTAGAATTCTTCTTTGAATCGATCGTCCTTTTCTTCCGTTGGGACGTGAGCGCATATTAAGCTAATGTTTCCAAATTTAGCTTTGATGCAGATTGTTATGAGGCGTTCGCTTATATCTCGGAAGCTTAAGACTTTTTGTCACCGCTGGCGCTGTTTGTTCTCCCGTAGTAGATGTCGCAGTTTTGCATCCGTTTTTTGCCTGGTCCATCCCATCGCACTTCTTGGAGTGCGATTATATCGGCTTTATAGCAGTTGAGGGTTGCTCCAATTGATCGCCTGCACCCGGTCTGTTAGGAGACCTCACATTCCAAGTGCAGACTCTCAAGTCCGTTAATCGTTTGCAAGGGTCGTCAGCTTTGTATCCGTCCGTATCCGAGGTTTGTTGTCGTTTCGGTCGTTAACTGGTCGTTGTGCTTCCTCGACAACGACGTGGACGCCGCAACTGATACTATCGCAAACATTATCCGAATCGGCATGGCAAATTTTATTCCCAGCAAAATTAAAAGCACCCGGCCTAAGGATAATTCGTGGTTCGACTTGAGCTGCAAAGAGGCTATTAGGCTCAGGGAGCTAAGTTTTCGGGCCTACAAGGCAAACAGTTCTGAGGAAAACCGAAAAAAGTATATACGAGCCAGAAATGACTGCAACACCCACGTTCGACGGGTTAAATTCCAATCCGACCAAAAATTAAGGTGTAAAATCCTTTAATGTCCCAAAGGTAGCAAAAGTTTCTGGTCGTTTGGAAGAAACGTAAAAAACTCAACTAAGTCGTCTATACCGACGCTCATCCACAATGACATTCCAGCTGTCACCCCCTTAGACAAAGCTAACCTACTTGCCGCCCATTTCGCAACCAGTGCTCAGCTGCCAGCTTGTACTTTGTCTCCGCCTGTACTAGAGTGCGTCAATTCCACCATGGGACTAATCCACTTCCGCACTCGTACAGTCGCAAGGGTTCCTAAAGACCTTGACATACACAAATCCGCTGGTCCAGATGGTATTGCCCCAATAGTTCTGAAGAGGTGTTCTTCTACACTTGCAAAACCACTGCGTAAGCTTTTTCACCTTTCCTACACCACTGGGCTCTTTCCGAGTAGGTGGAAGACAGCATTTGTCCAGCCTATACCCAAAAAAGGGCGAGTCATCTTCTCCCTCCAACTACCGACCCATTGCACTAACGTCCCTTCTTTCCAAAGTCATGGAAACGCTGATTAACCGTCAGCTTATGAAATATCTTGAATCACGGAAACTCCTCAATGACCGCCAATACGGTTTCCGCAGCAACAGATCCACTGGTGATATGATGGCATATCTCGCTGAAAAGTGGAATCACTCGCTTCACCAAGCAGGTGAAAGCAAAATTGTTGCACTGGATATTGCGATAGCATTTGACAGGGTTTGGCACGAAGCCCTTTGGTCGAAAATTCATGGTTTTGGATCGATGAGTCTCTTTTTCAATTCAAGTTGTTTTGGACGGATTCAAGTCTGATACTCACTTTGTTAATGCCGGTGTTCCCCAGGGCTCCGTTATGTCTCCGACACTCTTGTCTGTTACTTCTAATCCAATTCACTCCTTCGCTGACGACAGTACCCTCAGCTTCTCATATTCGTTCACTAGTTTACGACCCTGCACTTCGGTTGAACATAGTGAGCGGCAGCGAATGTTAAGCTCATTAAATTCCGACATCGACAGCATCATCCAATGGGGTAAAAACAATAGAGTGGAATTTAATGCATCCAAAACATAATGCTGTCTCTTGTCGTTAAAGCGTATAACTAACCCGCAGTCATTATCCATGAATGGCACTTGCATCTCAGAAACTGAAAAGCTTTCCATCCTGGGTATGAGTGTTGCTCACAATCTTAATTGGAGCGACCATATATTCAGTGTCGCCAAGAATGCTGCGAAATGCCTAGGCTTCTTATACAGATGCAAGAAATATTTCTCACCCTTAGATCTGGCTACAATCTATAAGGCATTCATTCGCCCCAAATTAGAGTTTAACGCTCATGTCGGGTCCGGTGCTTCCAAGACCTCATTGCACCTACTAGACAGAATACAAAAACGAGACATAAAACTGATAGGTGACTCCAGCGTTACCAAAACATTAGACTCGCTGGAACACCGCAGGAATGTTACCTGCCTCTCCCTGTCTTATCGTTACTACCACCAAAAATGCTCTGATGAAATAGCCAGTTGCACTCCGCCCCTTCAACATTTCTCCCGCAATACACGTCTCTCTAGGAATGCTCACCAATATACCTTGAAGCCGGGCGTACTGTCAAATATAGAAAATCTTTCATTAACCGAACCACACGAATCTGGAACTCCCTGCCGGATTCGGCTTTCCCCCCTCAATGCAACATGCAAACATATAAGATCAATGTCCATCGGCATCTCCCCTATTCCTCTTCCTTTCTACCTTCTGTCCGCACTGTGTCGCCGACATAATAAGGTTATTAGACCTTGAGTGCGGGCAAATTATTAAAAAAACAAAAAAAGTAGGTTTTTACGTGATAGGGATGTGACCCCTAAGCAAAACCCCCAACCTGGAGGTACAGGTTCCTCTTTCCCCAGGAACAAGAGGTTGGATCGCTGCATACTTTGGTTCACTACCTGGCGGGTGCCGGGGTAGCTATCCAGCTACTTGGATTGAGCAGGGACAGAGATCGAAGCTGGCGTTTGCCATGTTAAACGGGATCAACTTCTTTGCTCTGTTTGCTCGCTCCCTCCCTCGAGTCATGCAAAAAGATAAAAACATCGGGCCATTTAGCAACACTAAATCGTGTTCCAGAGCGAGGCAGAGAAACGAGAGTAAAAGGGAAATTCCCTCATTCACATTCCACTCGGTGGATGAATGATGGTAAATTGTCCCGAGTACACATCACGTGGATATGTGAAACGTTCAACAGGTTGTATGTACTCTGCCATTCATAGTTTCAACTAATCCTTCTTCTCCTACTCTTCTTTCTTGGCATTTTGTCGTCCCGACACCAATAACAACACCGACACCGGTTGTCGTCAATCCTGTCTGTAGGCAGATTTGAAAATAAATTTAATCCTTACCTTCTAACCACATCATCAGCACTTCATTCCGAATTCTAGTCGTGGGACCGTGGGCTCTAAATGGGTTTCGTTGTAAAACCACACAACTGAAGTCCTTGATATACGTACACATACCGAGTGGTTGATGGATGAAAGCACACCCACGTACACATATATAGTATGACCTATTCGAGAGGATTTCCTAAATAGTTCTGGCCAAATTCAACCCTCCCGATTTTAGTCCCATCATTTTGCGCATCATTTATCCCATTTGATGAGGGTACGAGCTCTACAAGCTTGCTGGTGTGCCTGTCACCAGTTGAAAACTTTTCGAAAACCTACATTTTAACCCCCGACAACGTACCCATCATCGTTACCATCATCGTTCGTCTCATATAGAGATGGCTTTCAGGATGAGAGTTTAGTTTTTGTTTGATACATGATGCTGTTGTTATCGTTTATGTACTCGCACGGATGGCTTGTATGGGAATTGTTCATTCGTTTCGTACCCGCCGATAGTACGGTGGTGCGTGCCCCCCATGCTCTAGGGAAGACATGTTAATATTGTAACGTTTGAAAAGCTTTGAAGTGTTAATTAACCCCTTTTTAAACGATGTGTGAAAGTTTACGGCTCTGGGTTGGGGACATTTTGCGGGCAATAGTTTGGTTTAGTCTAATGACTTGTCTAATTTGCTTGATAGTAATGTGGGTAATGTGCGCGTTGTAATCACCATTGATGGGATAAGAACCCTGAAATGAGCTTTAGTTATGAAAGGTATGGTAATGAACGTTTTAATCACCATGAAGTGGTTTTTGTTCTGTTTTCGCTGATGGGCCTATTGGCATTGGTTGGTAGGTGCAGTAGGCTGGGCAATGGGGTGCTAGTGCTACCATTAGCATTTGGCACTGCGACCTTTGCAGATCTATTGTGCCGATTAGCCGAGGAGCTTCTCCACTTCCGTAATGAAGTTGAGAATGCTTCTCGTAGGAGCCGAGGTGATCCCCTCAGGAGTCATAACTTCGGTGAGAAGGGTCCGCTTCCTAAGATGGCAGAGAGCAGCACACTCACACATTATGTGTTCCGCAGTGTCCTGTCAGATAGCTGACTAGTCTTCTAATACCCACCTTATTCAGTTTGAGTACAGTCGGAGCCTTATTTTCCATGCGCTCTACATGGCCTAGCCACGCTGTATCCGTAGACGTCGTACCAGGCCAATGTCGCTGTACAACCCGTACAGTTCTTCATTAAATCTCCTCCTCCATACTCCGTTTCAATAAACGGGACCGTAGATAGAACCAGCATTTTCCTCTCGCAATGACCAAGAGCTTCTTCATCCGCTTTTGTTAGGCCTCTGCGCCGTAAAGGAGGACTGGGATGATCAAGGACTTATATAGTGTCACCTTGGTTTTCCGAGAGAGGACTCTACTTCTCAATTGCCTCTTGAGCCCAAAGGAATAACGGTTGTCAAGAGTGATTCTGCGTTTTATCTCAGCGCCGGGGTTGCTGTCGCCGGTCATCAGTGAACCAATGCAGATTAATTCCTTGACCACGTCAAAGTTATATCTGCCCATGGTGACGTTCTGGTCAATCAATCTAGCCACCTACCAGTCAAGCTATCCGCCAGCCAGCTACCCTGCCACCACCCAGCCAACTAGGACAACAGCTAGCCAAACTAGCCACCATGTACTCAACCTAACCACTGGCAAGCAAATGGTGCCACCAAAAGGCAACGGTGTCACGAGCCAACCAACTTTGCCACCAGCTTGTCAACTCAGCCGCCAGCCGGCCCGAAGAACACACAGCCAGCCAGCTACTCTGGCCACCACCCAGTCAAACTGGCCACAAGCTAGCCAAACTGGCCATTAGCCTTGAGACCCATCTTAGCCGCTTCTACCTCAATGCTTACAAAGGCCTTATTGACGTCTCGCTGTGTCCGTCCAATCACGTCAATGTCGTCGGCGTACACAAGCAATTGCGTAGACTTGAAATAAATCGTATTTCTTGTGTTGGCCAGTGACTCTTGCACGATCTTTTCAAGCAAGATGTTGAAAAAGTTGAACGTCAGCGCGTCACCTTGTCCAAACCTTTTTTTAATATCAAAGGTATCGGTTTGATTATTACCGACCTTATGGAGCAGCGAGAATTATCCGTTGTCATCCTGCACAGTCTGACGAGTTTGGCAGGGGTGTTAAAGCTAGACATTGCTTTGAAAAGGTGCTGAATTCTGGGTCTTCTCCAAGATCCTATTGTGGATTTACCTGGCCCGAAACCACACTGATAAGAGCCGATCAGGTTATCCACAACCGGCCTCAGGCGTTCACACAATACGACAGAGAAGATGTTAAGGAGACTTATTCCCCTATAGTCATAGGGGTCTCCTTTCTTATGGGCCTGACAAACGATGCTGAGATTCCATTCGTCAGGCATGCTGGTGCATGCACCTTGCCAGCTCATCTCATGCCAGCTCATGCCTCTGAATCCGCACTGATAAGGACCTATCAGCTTATTTACAAAAAGCTTCAGGCGTTCACACAAAACGGCAGAGAAGATTTTGTAGGCGATGTTATGGAGACTTATTCCTCTGTAGTTGGTCTCCTTTCTTGTGGATCGGGCATACGATGCTGAGACTTCATTCCCCGGGCATGCTTTCCTCTGACCATATCTTACAGATGAGCTGATACATGCTCCTAACCAGGTCATCCCAAGCTGCCTGGAAGAGCTCAGCAGACAGTCCGTCTGCACCAGCAGCTTTTTTCGACTTGAGCTTCGATATGGCAATCTTAACTTCGTCGAGGTCATTAGGACGGAATCCTCTGCGGTCTTCGTCGATTAGAAATGGATCATTCTGCCTGACAGCGGTATATTGACTAACATCGCCGTTATACAGTCTGCAGAAGTGGTTTCTCCATATTCCAAGCATCGACTGCGAGTCTACTACTTGGTGTCTGTTCTCGTCCCTGCAGGCTTCCGTTCTAGTTTTATAACCTTGGCATGTTCACTTTATCAGTTGATAAAACTTTCGAACGTCACGCCTGCAGTAACACCTCTCCAAATCCTCAATCGCGCGTCTCGTGCTCTTTCTTTTTTCTTCTAAGAAGCTTATGCTCATCCCTTCTTTTTAACTCGTAGAGCTCACGAGCTGCTCTTGTTCTTTTGTGCAGCGAGGCCTTATATGCATCCTGCTTCGCTGTGTGAATCCACTTGCACTCGTCATCGAACCAGGTGTTTCGTTTCTTCGTGGTGGAGCCTTGAGACCCAGAACTTCGGATGCAGAGCTTTTCAGGGCTTGTTTGCAAAGGCTCCACTGCTGTTCTATTGATAGGGTGGAGGAATAAGGTGTATTGGAGATCGCGTCTCCCGATCGGTAAAGGCACGAGCGGTTTCTGGCGATAGTAGCTTTCCGACGTCATAACTTTGTATTCTCACTCTACTCTGATGCGTTCGTGATATCCGTAAGCGCATCTTAGCCACTACAAAATAGTGGCCCGAGTCGATGTTAGCCCCTCGGAAAGTTCGGACATCAAGAATAGTGGAGGAGTGTCTGACGTCGATCGCAATGTGATCGATCTGGTTAGTAGTCGATTGATCAAAAGACCGCCAGGTGCCTTTGTGTATATCGCGGTGCGAGAAGCGCGTACTGGCTAGAAGGAGATTTCGCCCCGTAGCAAGATTAATCAGCCTGTGTCCGTTATCGGATGTGGTGTCGTGTAGGCTATGTTTGCCGATGACTCGTTCAACTCGTTCGACTCGTTCAAGTCTCCTAGTACAATTTTGATGTCATAGCTGAGACATTGGGCATACGTTCAGTCTAGGAGATCGTAGAACTCATCTTTGGCGGAGTCATCCTTCTCTTCCGAGGGGGCGAGGACGCAGATCAGGCTGATGTTAAAAAATTAAGCCTTGATACGGATTGTTATGAGGCGTTCGCTCACATGCCGAAAGTTTAGCTTTTTTTTTTTTATATTGTCTGATGTGTTGTAACACTCACAACACTGAATGGAGTGCAGTGGTCTTTGATGTTCGTTAACTGTCAGGCGTGGTTGTCCTAGATAGGACGAGAGCCGACCAAATTCCGCGTGGGTATAGTCCGTAGTAATTCGTTCAAGCACTTTTAATTTTTGAGAGCACCGTGGCGCAGTGGGTAGTGTGTTGGCCTCTGAGGCCGATGACACGGGATCGAATCCCGCCGACACAGCCATGTCATCGAACGTGTTTTTCACGGTGTTTCTCCTCAGCGGGGTTCTGACAAAACCCCGTGTAGTAAAATTGTCATGAAAAGCTTCTCGAAATTCGCCTTTCGGAACCGGCAATAAACTGTAGGTCCCTTTCACCTATGGGAAAATGAAATCACACACAACATGGGTGATTGAGAGAAACTCGGCTCAGGTTCTTCATGGACTGTAACATCAACATACGTACGTACGTACTTTTAATATTGCATACGCAGAGGATGAATGTCAGTTGACCATATACTGTGAGTGTTATGCCTGCAGCAGTATGTCTGGTCACTTTCCATTCACAACTGCGTTGCATTCTTTTTTCCGTATAGGAATTACTTTTTTTTGGCTATGAAGCGAATTTGAACTATAGACCTTCCGCTCGGCGGTCGATGATGTTAACCCACCCACGGCGGTTATGTCCGCTTTATAGCGGCCTAGGGCGTCCGCGAGATGTTCGGCTGCACGTTGCCTGTTTAGGGACTTAGCATTCCACGTACAGAGCCGAAGAGCATTGTCCTTTTTTCGGTTTTTGCAGGGGTCGTCAACATTAATCCGGTCCGTTTTATCCGAGGCTTGTGGTTGTTTCGGAGGTTTTTTTCTTTTTTTGCGGTTACAGTCTACTAGGCCGTAGCCCAACCGACTAATCCTGATTTTTGGCGCTGGAGGCCCGCCGTTCGCCTTTCCCTGTCTGCAATTTCGATAGGAAATCTACAGATGGCACCACGAGGAAATGGGGATAGGACTTACCGACAGTGCCGCAAGATGTTCGACTGCGGTGGCTCTTCTCGCTTTTTAGCAGGCCAGCATCCGTCGGATAGATGCCACGAGGCCTTTATTAGTCCTAGGATAGATGCTACGAGGCCTTTGTTAGTTCTTTGCCATCCTCCGACGTTATACCATTCATTTATAACTCTACTCATCGACTCGATTGAAAACTCAAAATATTCACTTCCCATGAAATTTAGAAAGACAAAACGAAAAAAATAAAAAATGAAAAAATAAACGTCTCCCTCCCCTAGACAGAACCACAACAAAAATAGAAATTAATTAAATTATCCGCTAATATACACCAAAATTTTAATAAACTTCGAAAAGAAAAAAGAAAAAAAAAAACAAATTTTAATCAAAAAAAAAAAAAGAAAATCTCACAATAACACAAGTAAAATATATATTTTCCGTGAATTGGTTTTTCTGTGTGCTAATTTTGTATTCGTATCCTATATATACTATATATAAATATATTTCCGTACATTGATATTAAATTTTTTATTTTTTTTATTTAACATTAATAATCGTGCCATTTTTCGTTCTTTCCTTAATTTCACATATCTCTATATATCGTCGTGTATGTGTGTTTCTTAAACAGAAAACAAATTAATAAATATTAATTACTTAAGGAATAATATTAAATTATTCATTTTCTACATCATTTTGTTCTATTTTTTCATTTACTTTTTTTCCCTAATTTTACACGTTCGTTTAATGCGGTTTTTATTTCGCTACTTTCATTTATTTTCGTTTTTGTTTACTTCACATTTTACTCGTATTTCATGTGTGTTTAAGTGACCTATACTCTTTGTTTTTAATTGTTTTAACTTTTTTTTTGTTTTTTAACTATTAAAGTAAAAAATGTGCATTAAAAAAAAGAGAAGAAAATCGTATGAAAGGATTTTCCTAATAAAACATTCGAACAATTCGAGGAAAAGAACACTTTTTTTCAGAAGGTCCTTGCGTTACTACGATTTGTTGATTTTGCTCCTTACGAATACAAGAGTGTGCACCGTATTTTTATACCTCATTAGGCAATAAATAAATATGTTTTTGTTTTTTTTTTTGATAATTTTTATTTAACAACCAATTGGCTTTAAAAAAAAATAAAATATTTACTCCATATATGCCCCTCAATATTAAAATAATATATATCTCCCTCTCCTTTGACCCCCAAACGAACATAATCTATTAATCCTAGTTTGTTGTTATTAACCTATTTAGTGTACTACACCATAAAACAATATATAAAAAACAGATTTGAATTACAAGGGTTTCTGACATGATTTCCAAGTTACCTTACCTCTTCTATCGTTTGTTTTTCCTTTAAAATTTTTTGGTTAATGATTGACGATACTCATACTATGTATAGTTTTTGTTTTTATTTTTGTTTATTTTTTACGTATTCGTGGATTTTACATATTTACGTGGATGGTATTGTTCAATTATTGCTTTTTATGCGTTAACATTTGTTTTTTTTTTTTTTTTGACGTAATTATTTATGGTATTTTTACATAGAGATACACGCTTTGGTAAAGCACTAGGGTATGAGACGTGATTGTTAACAATTATGTTGGAATTATTGTACAAAAAACAAATTTTTTAAATAAAACTGAATGCGATTAGTAGAACAAAAATATTTTTTTTTTTATTGTAGCTCTAGTGCTTAAGAAACGTACACTTATGGAATTAAATATGTAACATAGTAAATATAGTTGTAAGATAGTAATAAAATCGAAACAAAAAAAAACTCAATCGATTGGGTGGTTTGTTTCCTGTTTTAAGTGGTATCCTGCAAGTTTGTTCCCTAATGTCGTGTGGGTTATAGTAGGTGCTCAAACGTATGCTGCTAATGTGACGTGCAATTTATTATTTCTCATAGAGCGCTCGACACATGTACTCGTGTCACGTTCACACGTGTATTAAAAAAATATTCAAACGTGTACACGTGTACGCTCTTAATACATGTAAATAGAGAAAGAAATGCTCCTCTTTCATAATTCAACTGACTGCTTTATGTGCATTTACCGCTCATCCCAAGTGAGCTTGTTGAGCGGTTGATGACGACATAGTAATTTCTGCCATACCATGTCAATCAGTACTGATCTACTTACTTACTTAGGTGGCGCTACAGTCCGTGGTGACCCTGGGCCTCCACCAACAAGCGTCTCCAGCTGGCACGGTCTTTGGCCAGCTGTGTCCAGCGCCGCACGCCCAGTTGGTTAAGGTCCCCTTCCACCTGCGTGCGCCACCGATTACGCGGCCGTCCTCTGCCGCACCTTCCTTCCGGAGTGGATTCGTAGACTCTTCGGGCGGGAGCTGTATTTTCCATGCGCTCTACAGGGCCTAGCCACCTAAGACGCTGTATCCGTAGACGTCGTACCAGGCCGATGTCGCTGTACAACCCGTACAGTTCTTCGTTATATATTCTCTTCCATACATCGTTTGAACAAACGGGACCGCAGATAGTGCGCAGAATTTTCCTCTCGAAACGACCAAGGGCATCTTCATCCGCTTTTGTTAAGGTCCAAGCCTCTGAGAGCACCGTGGCGCAGTGGGTAGTGTGTTGGCCTCTGACGCCGATGACACGGGATCGAATCCCGACACAGCCATGTCATCGAACGTGTTTTTCACGGTGTTTCTCCTCAGTGGGGTTCTGACAAAACCCCCTGTAGTAAAACTGTCATGAAAAGCTTCTCGAAATTCGCCGTTCGGAACCGGCAATAAACTGTAGGTTCCTTTCACCTATGGGAAAATGAAATCACACACAACATGGGTGATTGAGAGAAGCTCGGCTCAGGTCCTTCATGGACTGTAACGCCAACATACATACATACATACAAGCCTCTGCGCCGTAAAGGAGGACTGGGATGATCAAGGTATTATATAGTGTCACCTTGGTTTTCCGTAAGAGGGCTCTACTTCTCAATTGCCTCTTGAGCCCAAAGAAACAGCGGTTGACAAGAGTGATTCTGCGTTTTATCTCAGCGATGGTGTTGTTGTCGCTGGTCATCAGTGAGCCAAGGTAGACGAATTCCTTGACCACTTCAAAGTTATATCCGCCCATGGTGACGTTCTGGCCAATACGTCGGTGATGTCCGTCTCTTTTAGATGAAAGCAGATATTTGGTTTGACCCTCATTAACCTTGAGACCCATCTTAGCCGCTTCTACCTCAATGCTTACAAAGGTCTCATGGACGTCTCGCTGTGTCCGTCCAATCACGTCAATGTCGTCGGCGTACGCAAGCAATTGAGTAGACTTGAAATAAATCGTACGTCTCGTGTTGGCCAGTGACTCTTGCATGATCTTTTCAAGCACGATGTTGAAAAAGTTGCATGACAGCGCGACACCTTGCCTAAATCCTTTTTTAACGACATCATTACCGACCTTAATGGAGCAGCGAGAATTCTCCATTGTCATCCTGCACAGTCGGACGAGTTTGGCAGGGATGTTAAAACTAGACATGGCTTTGTGTAGCTCATCTCTATACACGCTGTCATATGTATGCAGCCTTGAAATCGACGAAGAGGTGGTGAGTGTCGATTTGGTATTCCTGGGTCTTCTCCAAGATCTGCTGTAGCGTAAATATTTGGTCTATTGTGTATTTGCCTGGTCTGAAACCACACTGATAAGAGCCGATCAGGTTATCCACAAACGGTTTCAGGCGTTCATACAGTACGGCAGAGAAGATCTTATATGCGATGTTAAGGAGACTTATTCCCCTTTAGTTGATCAGTACTGATCTGCAGTATATTAAAATGAGACCAACGAGTTGTACATCTGAAAGAATAGAAGAAATCCATCAGGTACCGACCAAAATGATCGCGTTAAACCAAATGCCTCTTTCATTCTGTTCTAGCAAAGGTTTTCTTGAATTTATGGCTGTAGTGTAACTACACGTATAGAACTAAATACACGTGTTCCTACACGGACAATTCAATTACGCGTGTAACACGTGTACACGATTCCACGTGTCATAGAGAGCTCTAAATTTCTCATTGGCTACACGCCAGATTAGCGCAGTGCAAACAGAGAGCCATCTTTAGTTAACAATATACTGAATACTTACTTACTTCTCAGGCCATCGATCCATGGAGCAACTGAGCCTGAGCTTTAGTGGCCTTCCATCCTTGACGGAAGACTAAGATGTCTTACATCCGCGATTACTTGGTCTTTATACCGGAGGTTCAGTCTTCCTCTTCTTTTCGAACCAGGAGGCTCGGAGTCGAAGACCCTCTTAGCTGAAGCGTTGATGTCCATGCGCTCGATGTAGCCGAGCCAGTGTAGTCGACGGATCTTTGCCTTGCGAACTACATCCACCTCTTTGTACAGATTGTAGAGTTCGCGGTTATACCTTCTTCTCCATTCACCTTCCTCACAGACAGGACCAAATATCCGGCGCAGAATATCGGCTCCGTTGTCCTGCTAATCGTCCAGCTTTCGGCTTCGTACAGCAAAACTGGCAGTATGAGCGTTTTGTAAAGCATGACTTTGGTCTTTCGAGTGAGGAGTTTTGACCCAAGTTGTTTGGAC
The DNA here is from genome assembly GCA_951905685.1 of Eumerus sabulonum. Lineage (NCBI taxonomy): Eukaryota > Metazoa > Arthropoda > Insecta > Diptera > Syrphidae > Eumerus > Eumerus sabulonum. The sequence goes on along the minus strand of OX645062.1, from coordinate 109,730,261 downwards.
AAGCCTAAGCCGGATCTCCACTGTGGTGTCGTTTTAGGAATTTACGTTTGCCCCGAGGTAGACAAACTCCTTAACTACCTCGAAATTGTAACTGTCAATTGTTATACTTTGTCCCAGGTGGTTTTACTTGACAGCATGTACTCCGTTTTGCCCTCATTGACCTTAAGACCAACTCGTTTCGCCTGTTCTCCAATCACCGTGAATGCTTCCACAATGTCACGGCGAGAAGACGCGATGATGTCGATATCATCCGCGTATCCTACCAGTTGGACGGACTTGTGGAAGATAGTGCCTTCCCTGTTGACGCCTGCCCGTCGCACTATCTGCTCCAGCACCAGGTTGAAGAAGTCACATGACAGCGCATCTCTTAGCCGAAATCCGGTGCATGTTTCAAACGGTTCCGAAGTCCTAGAACCGAGTTGCACGGTGCATCGCGTGTTTTTTAGCGTGGCGCGACACAACTGGACCAGTTTTCCCGGGATCCCGAATTCGGCCATCGCACCAAACAGTTCTTCACGATGAATGCTGTCGTATGCGTCTTTGAAATCGATGAAAAGATAGTGTGTATCGATTTGAAACTCGCTGGTCTTTTCCAGGATTTGTCGAATTGCGAATATTTGGTCTAGAGTCGATTCGCCGGGCCGGAAGTCGCATTGGTAGCTGCCAATTAGTGTGGTACAAAATGGCTTTAGACGTTCACACAATACGCTGGATAGGATCTTGTATGCGACATTGAGCAGGGATATACCTCTATAGTTCTTGCAAGAGGTAGGAACGCATTTTTTGTGGATGGGGCAAATAGAGCTGGTATTCTAGTCTTCGGGCTGGATCTGCAGATGATCTGGTGCATGCTCCCTGTATGTATGTATGTATGTATGCTGGCGTTACAGTCCATGAAGAACCTGAGCCGAGCTTCTCTCAATCACCCATGTTGTGTGTGATTTCATTTTTCCCATAGGTGAAAGGGACCTACAGTTTATTGCCGGTTCCGAACGACGAATTTCGAGAAGCTTTTCATGACAATTTTACTACAGGGGGTTTTGTCAGAACCCCGCTGAGGAGAAACACCGTGAAAAACACGTACGATGACTTGGCTGTGTCGGGATTCGATCCCGTGTCATAGGCGTCAGAGGCCAACACACTACCCACTGCGCCAAGGTGCTCTCTCTCCAAGGTGCATGCTCCCTACCAGAACATAAATTGGAATACTTAGCCTCTTACATTGTCTTAAGTATTCTTTGTATGTAGCACTATCTAGCTATAGTCTCGAGTGCGCCGAATTGTAGGTTTTCCAATTTTTGTTTTGACATTTTTAAGGTATTCTGTTCGAACTTCCTTACTTCTGTTTAGAAATAATAACATGAAAAATCTGTTACATCACTTTCTTAAGCCGAGCAAAGGTTGCTTCCAAATCTTTTGTAGCAGCAGTTTTCCACATTGGATAGATATATGTGTCCTGGCTTGTTTCGAAGGTATTTTTTAGATTCTTTTTACAGAGATGGGAGACGATTTTCTTATACAAATTTAATCGCTCAATGATGTTAGGTTAGGCTAGGTGAATGGGTGCCCTACTGACGAAAGGTTAAGGATCACTTAGACTACGAGGAGTCCATTGTGCCCAGTTAAAGTTTAACCCAAATAAACCTAAAAGGCTACCCTTTGAGCTGGACCACCTAGATGCAGATATAAATCCCAGCAGTCTGTTCAGCCCAATATTAGTAACCTTTTCTACTCCCGAAATGAAGTGTCTACTAATTCCTCTTCGTCCCTGCACGTTTTGCAGATGTCTTGTGGGGCTGGCCTATTCTGGCTGCATGGTAGGATATTTTGCAGTGCCCACTGAGGGCACGGACTGCCAATCGAACATTCCCACGACTAAACTCTAGCAAACTTTCTGTCTCTTTCTTATGATAGATGAGCCAAAATGATCTTGTTATGCTTTCATCAGTATTTTGATCACTTACCTTTCACAACGGCTGTGTTGCACAATTTGTTCGTATGGGAATTGTATTTCTGGGCTATGGATAGTTACAGACTTTCCGTTCGACAGTCGGTGATGATTACCATTGCACCACGGCCACCCCTCTTTGGCTTTCGCTATTAGCTCCGTCCCTATTTCTGAATGGTATGATGAGTATACTGAATGGCGTTTTAGCTTCAGCCGTGATCTACGCGGAGTTTGCGCCTGATCCTTTTCTGACTAGCTCGTCCACCTTCTTATTTCCGGCAATATTCAAACAACCTGATATCCAGCAAAGGGTCACCTTATGGACATCTGATATCTCCTCCAGCCTCTCTTTGCAGAGTTTCACGAGCTTGAAGCTTATACATGCTACCTGCAGAGCCTGAATGGCTGCCTATCTGTCATCATAGATGCTGATCGCTTTTCCTGAAAATCGCCCTTTGGCCCAGTTATTAACCAATAGCGGTGCGTAACTTAGCCTTTCGCTGCGGACCTGAGGAAACTTCCTAGATATCGGAATGGCAGTGTCGTCAGCATAGGCTGTGACGTTAAAACTATCTGCCTCTCGAAATTTTACCATTTCCTTGACCACAAGGAGCCAATGATCTTACTAGTTGTTGTTCGCCTTTAATTAGATTCAGCTAGCCTTCTAGTGTCAAAATTGCCGGATCGAAACTTTTTAGACCAGTTTTGGTACTGGCGTTCTGTTAATACATCTCCGTATTCATCTAACATTACAGTGCGTGCGGTTTAGGTTTGTCGTGCTAGATCAAGTAGCTTTGTCCTTTGAAAACGACGCAACAGGTTTCGTCCCTCTATTATTTCAAGAGCCGCATTATTGACATGGCCTTCCAGCCGATCTCTATCTTATCGGGTGAAAAGTTTAGCTTCATTTTCGACATTTTCGTTGCTTGACTCTGGTCCTCCATGTACTGTAATGCCACCAAAGAAAAGTTTGTATAATAGAAAAATTACTCTTCTTCCTACAACCCCAGAGTTGTATACCGTAAGCCCAAATAGGTTTAAGCACTTGCTTATAGAGAAGCAGCTTTTTTTCAGTACTAAGGTGGGAAGGTTTACCTATTACCCAGTACATTTGCCTATATTTCAGTTCAAGCTCCTCACGTGTTTCCTTTACATGCGCTTTTCAATTAAGCTTCGGGTCGAGAGTCATGGCTAGGGATTTTGCCGAACTTAATTTACAAAGGGAAGTGTGCACTTACTTTTCTATGTGTAAAGTTTACGTGGACAGATTTGGTTTCGTTAAGCGCGATCCGCCAAATCTTTGTCCAGTGGCCTAAACGGTTCAGGGCGTATTGCAATTTAGTCGTTGATTCTTCGAATGATCTTCCTGTGGCCGAAATTGCAGTTTTATCGGCGAATGTCGCTAGCATAGTGCCATCCGTTTGTGGTATGCGTCTGGTATACAGCAGGTAAAGCAGCGGGCCAAGTCCGCTTCCCTGCCGAACGCCACCCGTAATTGCTATAAAATGTAAGTATTCACTTCCGTGTTTAACACGAAAGAGTCGATTAGATAAGTAGTTTTCCAGAAAATTCGATAGTTGTTCGGGGAAAACATGTCTCAGTGTATGTCCCAAACCTTCGTACCAGTCTTTGTGAAACGTTGGGAGACGTTAAGAAATACACTCGGTACGTCTTCTAACCTAAGCGTTGCGTTGGCAGGATATACCATATCAGCAAATCATTTCTCCGCAAATTTTTAAGGACATCTCCTGAAATTAAGTCGTAGCCTGGTGCTTTATTTGACATGAGGAATTTTATAAAATTTCGGAAAGCGTAGTACGCGTCATTCTTTAATTTCCAGAATATTACTATTGTCAGGTAGCAGTTGTCATCTGAATGGCTTGAACGTTAGGTGGCGCTACAGTTCGGGGTGAACCTGGGCCTCAAGCAGCAAGCCTTTTCAGCTAGCACGATCTCTTGCCAGCTGTTTGTTAAGTTGCCTTTCCACCTGTTTGTGCCACCTTATATGCGGTCGTACTCTACAATGTCGTCCTTTCGGGTTGGAGTCAAAGGCTCTTCGGGCCGCAGCTGTGCTGTCCATTCGCTCTACATAACCTAGCCATCTTAGACGTAGGATCCATAGACCAAGGGCCTCTTCATCCATTTTTCATAAGGTCCGAGCCTCTGCGCCGTAGAAGAGGACCGGGATGATTAAGGTTTTATAGAGGGTCACCTTAGTTTTCCGGGCCCTACTACTCAATCGCTTCTTGAGTCCCACGGTTGGCAACGGTTGGATCGTTGCCGCTTGTTACCAGTGATTCAAGGTAAACGAAATTCTTGACTACATCAAAGTTATAGCTGCCAATATTGACATTCTGGCCAAGACGTCGGTGTTGAGCGTCTTTCTTTAACGAAAGCATTTATTTAGTTTAGCCCTCGTTTACCTTCAGACCCACTTTAGCCGCTTCTGCTTCAATGTTCACAAAAGGTTCTTTGACGTCTCGCTGCATTCTCTCAATCACTTCAATGTCATCAGCATATGCGAACAATTGTGCAGATTTGAAGTAGATCGTGCCTCTTGTATTGGCCAGTGGATTCTGCACAATCTTTTCAAGGGTAATGTTGAAAAAAACATATAACAGTGCGTCGCCCTGTCTTGATCCTTTTTTGACATCGAAGGTCTCGGTTAACTCCTTACCGACCTTAATGAAGCAGCGAGAATTTTCCATTATCATCCTGCACAATTTGAGAGCACCGTGGCGCAATGGGTAGTGTGTTGGCCTCTGACGCAGATGACACGGGATCGAATCCTGACACAGCCATGTCCTCGAACGTGTTTTTCACGGTGTTTCTCCTCAGCGGGGTTCTGACAAAACCCCCTGTAGTAAAATTGTCATGAAAAACTTCTCGAAATTCGCCGTTCGGAACAGGCAATAAATTGTGGGTCCCTTTCACCTATGGGAAAATGAAGTCACACACAACATGGGTGATTGAGAGAAGCTCGGCTCAGGTGCTTCATGGACTGTAACGCCAACATACATACATGCATCCTGCACAATCTGACGAGTTTGACAGGGATGTCAAAACATAACATGGCTCTATATATGTAGCTCGTCCCTACTGACACTGTCCTAGAAGGCCTTAAAATCGAAGAAAAGGTGATGTCTGTCGACCTGAAATTCATGAGTCTTCTCCAAGATCTGTCGGAGTGTGAATATTTAGTCTATCGTGGATTTTCCTGGCCTGAAACCGCATTGATAGGAACCTATCAAATTGTCCACGAATGGTTTCAGACGCTCACACAGGGCTGGGGAAAATATCTTATTGCGATGCTAAAGAGACTTATTCCCCTATAGTTGGCGCAGCTATTGGGGTCTCCTTTTGTATGAGGAGACATGCTTCCCTCCGACAAAATCTTACAGGTGAGCTGGTGCAAGTTCCCAATCAACTCATCTCCAGCTGCTTTAAATAGCTCAGCAGGCTGGCCGTCTACAGTCCGCAGAAATAGTCTTTCCACATTCTCAGCATCGACTGTGATTCAACTACAAGGCGTCCGTGCTCAACCGCAGGCTCCCGCTCTGGCTTCATAACCTTGGCATGTTCCTTTTACTCTTTGGTAAACTTCTCGAACTTTCAGCAAGATATCCAGCAAAAACTTGAGCATTTTCTTCATCGCCTTTCGCCCATTTATTTTGATTTTTCCTTATGGGTAGTGCCTGCAATTTAGGCTTTTTAATGCCCAAAGGAAGAAATTTAATTCCTTATCGGCGGTTAGGCTTTCTAAGAACGAACGGGCCCCATGACTTTTTGAATTCTCTGAGAGATTTTCGCAGCGAGTTACATAGTCGGCTTAAATGTGTTTTATGTTGCGGCGCTCGACTTTGTTGCCATTGTTTACGGGCTTTTCGCCTTTATGGCCGAATCACAGGCGTTTTGACAGGCGTTGTACCGACTTACGATAAACATATGTCAAACGCGCAACCTAGGAATTTCTATAACGAAATGTAGCTTCAGGCGCTTGGACGTTCATGCAACAGACAAAAAATCTAACATGTCACACATATGTATGTATGTAAGCAAATGTATTGCGTGTTTGTTGCTTGACGTTGAAGTCGAATAAGTTAGTCCCTAACGCGCAAATTTCTTGAAGAAATCATTATTAAACAAATGACAAGCGTTGTCAGCTGTCAAAACGCACGACCGAGTGCCCTTTTTGAAGCCTCCTGCAAGGCCCTTGGCTTTCTTGTAAAAGGCTCGTGTTTTATGTCTATCCCTAGACTCCTCGATATCCCTGAGCTGGGAGGCTGCGAAGAATCTTTTTTTTTTTTTTTGTCGCAGTAGTTTTTTTCCCCCTTCTTCTGGCTCGGTACTCTTCTTGCGCTGCCCTGGTTTTCCCCTGCAGCGCCTTTTGGTACGCCTCGTCGGTTGCTGCCTTTTTCTGCTCACACCATACCACGGGTTTCTTGTCGGGGGTAGTAGGTATCCTAAGGTGGTTTCGGCTACTTCTTGAATGGCTGAGCGGCAATGCAGCCACATGTTATTGGCATTTGTGTTCGACGTAGGCATACCGTAGAGTCTTTCGCCCAGCTGCTCCCTGTAGACTCTGGCAACCTCCGGTGTGCTCAGGCGCCCAATGTCGAACCTCCTCCTGATGGGCTGGTGCAGCTTTCTGACATTGGACAGTCGAGCTCTGAAGCTTGCTACTACGAGGAAGTGGTCAGAGTCGACATTTGCCCCTCTGAATGTTCGCACATCCAGGATGTTTGACGCGTGCCTTGCGTCAATGAGCACATGTTCGATTTGGTTGGCGGTTCGACCGTCCGGAGATCGCCAGGTTGCTGTGTGGATTCGCTTGCGAGGGAATCTTGTGCTACTTATCACCGCATTACGAGCTGTCGCAAAGTCAGCGAGTCGGAAGCCGTTATCTGTTGTTGTATCGTGGAGGCTGTGCTTTCCGATCACTCCGCCAAGGGTGTTCTCCTTACCGATCTTGGCGTTGAAGTCCCCGAGCACGATTTCTACATCGTACTCCGGACAAGCTCCGTAGGCGTTGTCCAGGAGGTCATAGAAGTCTCCTTGATAGGATCTTCAGGCCCGTCGGGAAGGGCGTGTGCACATATAAGGCTGATGTTATAACATCTGCCTCTGATGCGGATCACAGCCAGGCGATCACTTATAGGCTTAAAGTTTTAAGTCTGCATCCCAGTAAGTGCAATCTTTTCCGACAGCTGTAATATATGTCGCAATTTTTCTTCCTAATCATACCGTTTCCTATCCAGCGTATTTCCTGGACCGCAGTAATATCGTGAGGATTCCTTCAAGTTTATGAGCAGCTCCGGGAGTGTACAGGGTTCTGACATTCCAGGAGCATACTCGCAAATCGTGTACCTTTTTCGTGCGTTGTCGTCGTCGAGTATCCGTCCGTGTATTCCGTGTTACTCCATATGAATCCATTGTCCCTACCCATGCTGTTAAAAGCGCGACCGCTCGAACGCGACACTGTGGTTCGGCCATTAATGTCTGGTGGATGTATGTATGTTGGCGTTACAGTCCATAAAGAACCTGAGCCGAGCTTCTCTCAATCACTCATGTTGTGTGTGATTTCATTTTCACATAGGTGAAAGGGACCTACAGTTTTATTGCCGGTTCCGTACGGCGAATTTCGAGAAGCTTTCATGACAATTTTACTACAGGGGGTTTTGTCAGAACCCCGCTGAGAAGAAACACCGTGAAAAACACGTTCGATGACATGGCTGTGTCGGGATTCGATCCCGAGTCATCGGCGTCAGAGGCCAACACTACCCACTGCGCCACGGTGCTCTCAATGTCTGGTGGATAATTTACAAAAAAATTGTTCGAACATTTTTTTCGAACACGCGAACTTCAATTTATTTTTTTTCGACTTGTAGAACCACTTAGCAGGATAAAAACAAACACGCGAAAGGACACACAAAACTTAATGTAATTTGGTTAAGGAGACATGTATTGGTATTTTTTTTTTCTTTTTTTTTAATTATCCTATCAAAGCCTGAATATTTGAATAATTATACAAAAGGTAGCAGGACAAATACACAATTACTAATTAGCAAAATTTAACCCGCCCCGCCCCCACCCAAGAAAACACACACACACACACGCCGGAGTAATGGTTGCGTACATACATACTCGTATATAGTATTAAAAGTTTTTTTTTTTTTTTGGGTTGTGTTGGTGTCAATGTCGCATCAATATACATACATATTTCTATACATAAATACACGCAATAAAAAAAAACACAGACACACACCACATCGCTTTAATAAATCAGGTTAATTCCCCTATTGATTGTAGTAGTCTAACTATTTTACTAAAAAGCAAATAAAAAATTGCTAAACAGATAAACAAATTTAAAAAAAAAAAATGTTTTTCAATGGAAATTGTATGCTTAAAAAACAAATTTGACTGGACAAGTTGGAATGTAAGCAGCAGGGTTAGCTTTTGTTTTAAAATCTAATATTGTATAAAGTACTACGTAGTGTATTGAATCTCCCCTTATTATCCCCCTTTTTGCCATCTTAAAACAAAAATGAATTACACGAAATTTTAAATATACATAATACTATATGGAAATGACAATTTGAATTCAAAGTATATATCTATATCAAATTCGGACACGATGGTGATGGTGTTGAACACTATTTAAAAAAATAAGTAAATTGAATGCAAACTATAAAAACGGACAATCAAAATCAAAATTGAATATAACCCCCCTAAAGTCAAAATTGAAATTAAAAACAAAACACTAAATGTTAAATAAAAAAAAAAAAAAATTTCTGTTTTTGGGCTAATGCGACGTTTTTTGCCTCTCTCCTCTCTTGTCGTCAGGTTACCTGACGACGACGGCGGCGGCTATGACTACTACTCACCACCACCCCCACCACCACCACCCTCATCAACAACAACAACAACAACAACATCATGATATACCACATCAATTCAAATTACCTCCTCCTTCTTCAGTGATAACATCGGCATCATCATCGGTAGCATCGTCTATGTGCGGCGGCGGTGGCGGCAACGGTGGAAGTGGCGGCGGCGGTTTAAACTTATCAACATTTAGTACATGCAATATACCATCAACACCTGGATCGCAACAATTAATGTCGTCATCGTTAATTTGTTCCACACAATCGGGTGCAGGCGGGCCTACTGGTGCAAATGATAGCCAATCACCGTCGTCGTCACACTTGTTGATGTCGGCCGTAGCTGCAGCTAATCTAGCAGCAGCTAGCAGCAGTGGTAATGGCAACAGTGGAAGTACTACTGGCGGTCAATTAAGTGGTAGCGGTGGCGGAAGTTCATCATCAGCTGGCATTGGTATCGGAGGAGGTGGAGATGATTTTCGATGTGATCCGTGCAACAAGAATTTATCATCATTAACACGCCTTAAACGACACATTCAAAATGTACATATGCGCCCGACCAAAGAGCCAGTATGCAATATATGCAAGCGCGTCTATAGCTCATTGAATAGCCTCAGAAATCACAAAAGTATATATCATAGAAATATGAAGCAACCCAAAGAGGAGAGTACCAACAATAGCACAAACAATACGCATTCACCATCGTCGATGGGTCATAATCCCTATTACTCACCGTTAAATCATCGCTCATCATAGGGGTTCGCTTATTTCGATTATTTAGCTAATATCAATTATATTTAAAAAGGAACTTGCTTCCTTTTTGCAAATGATTTCACAGCCAGCGAACATTCGTATTTTTGTTAAATACCTTTTACCTTAACTTTCTTTGTAAATAAATGAATATGTAGTTAGCTAAAGAAGAAACAACGCAACAAGGAGTATAAAGAAACGAAATAAATTTATGAATATTGTATTTTCTATATTAGTAATAAGGTGCCGGTCGGTTAGTCGAGGTCCTTGTCTTTTATTTCCATTAAGCCATCATTCAATGTACATAAATGTTAAGCTTACGGTAATATATATGTTTTTTTCTGATTTTTTTTTTTTAAACCATATTTTATTATATTTCCTTTGAATATTATTTTTAAGATTGTTCAACGTTTTTCTTACATTTTATTTTCCACTTAGGTTTAGTCTTACATAATTTTGCTTATTATATAAACATTTCTATATATATATGTATGTATCTATATATTTCTATGGACACATTCTTTCCACTTAGAGTACACAATAAATCCGACTGTTTTCCTCTACTTATGTTGGAACCAATTGGCACAACGTGAGATAGTCTTATTTGCGAAATTTATATTTTTTTTTTTTGTAATTTTGTTTATCCTTAAATCCTCCCTCGAAAATACCTCCCCCCCCTCTTAATATTTAGTGTAAAATCCTAAAGAAAATGAAAACGACTTCTACCGGCTTAGTCAAATCAAATAAAACTAAATTCCGACTAAGTCTGGTGCTTAAAAAAAAAAAAAGAGACACTAGTGACAAAAAAGAAAAGAAAGACAAAAAAAATAAATAAATAAAAAAAAATTAAAAATATATATACAATCAGGCCATGAATGTTTTCAAAATTTTGCTAATGAAAAAGAGAAGCATTTTTTCTTTTTTTATTTCAAAATTATTTTAATAATTTTTTGATCCATGATCCAGTAAAAAAAAAAAAAATAAATAAATAAATTAAAACAAAATTAGAAACTTTTTCGACATGTTATTGTTAGGTAACTTGAAACCAATTGGTTCCAAACGATGGACCGGTTGGATTTAAATAATTTGTTTTTATTTAACGAGTTTCGTTTTTTTTTTTTTTTTTTATAAGGTATGGTTTATATGAAATACATTATACTTTACATAAAAAAAAATAAGAAAAAAAAGAAAAACAATAAAGTAAAAAAGTTGTTCCTGCTCCCTTTTGATAATAACAAAAAAACAAGAAAAGAATTAATTAAAATTATAAATATTTAAATTCTTTATTTAAATTAATAAAAAAAAAATATTTGAATCTCGGCGAAAAAACGCGATTTTTTTTGAACACATTATTTTAAAGTATCTTATGAAAACAAAAGAAGCGCGAACAATTAGCAAAATTTTTTTAACATTTATCAAGATGCCTGAGTCAAAAAAAAAAAAAACAAAAGAAATCAAATAATAATCAAAAAGTAAAAAACAAAAAACAACTCTTCTGAGATTACTGAAAGTCACTATTGTCTCTTTTTTCTCTTCTCTTCCTATATGCAATATAGGTGGAAGCACCAGCCTTATCGGTGGCGTTATCGTACCCGGTGGCAATTCAAATAATAATAACAATAATCACCACCATCAACATCATCATTCCTCTTCCCATCATCATCAACAACAACAACAAGTACCACCACCACCACCACCACAACAACAACAGCAACAACAACATCATCAACATTCAGCGTCACATCTTCATCACCTACATCATCATTCATCACATCACGAGTCGTCACCACAACATCCAATCGGTTCGTCGCAACAACAGCCGCCCTCATCGACTGCTTCGTCATCATCGTCATCATCATCGGCAGCCGTAGCAGCGTTACAACACTTGCATCATCATAGTATATCACCAATCGATTCGCCACATCATCACTCATTGCAACATCATAGACGTTCCCTATCGCCGAATATCGGTATGAGTGGCAATGGCAGCGGTCCCAGTGGACTAGGTGGACCTTCTGGATCTTCATTGACTGTTGCTAGCAGCAATCGTCTCCTATTACCCCTACCGTTGACAGCATGTCATCGATGTGATGTATGTGGTAAATTATTGAGCACCAAATTGACACTGAAACGTCATAAGGAACAACAACACTTACAACCATTGAACAATGCTGTATGCAATCTATGTCACAAAGTATTCCGCACGTTAAACAGTCTTAACAATCATAAAAGTATCTACCACCGACGGCAGAAGAATCATCATTCATCGTATTTCCATAGCAGTAGTTTGCATCATTCATTAACTAGCGGTAATAACAACAGTCCTGTTGGCGGTGTTATTGGTAATCGAGGCAGTAGTGCTGCCGAATTATTACTATCACCCATCACACAGCAACAGCAGCATTCGCCAGGTGGTGTCGTCAAACCGTGTATGGATTTCTTATAAGAGCAGCATCACTTTCTGAGGCAACTGTTTACAGTGTGCGCCCAAAAATTTGCCCAATAAATTAAAAATGTTGAAATTTTTAGTTTACCTCCCTTCCTCCCCGACCTTCATGGAAGTATGAATAAAAAGTGTATGCGCACGTGTAACACGTAGATTAGATGTCCGTTAGCCGAACATAAACTAATGCCAAAAAAGCAAATAAATTGAAGGAATTTTGCCTCAGATTGGTTAATAAAATCAATAATGAAAATCAATCAATTCAAACACACCACAAACGATTGTACATACCAAGATGTTTTGACTTCAATTGATTCTCAATGTGTTGATGTTGCATCCCAATATTTCCTCCTCCTGCTAATGCTGCTGATAATTGTATTGATCTCTAGAAAAGAAAGGAAGGATGAAAAAAAAAAACACAAAAAGGACGAAGAAATGAAATGGAAAAAGAATGAAATGCAATTTTCTGTGATTATTATTTTTGTTAGGCTTTTTTTTTTTTTTGTTTTTTATAAATAATATATATTTGACAGCGAATTAGAATGAAGACGAAAACGTACGATATTCGCAGACTGATTTAGAAATGAATTCACGTTGGATAGTAGTCGATTTTCATTACAATTGGTTTCATCCTTCATATGCCTTGTTTGCTTTTTCATTTTCCTTTTTTTGTTTGTGTCAAATTTAAAGGAAAATATAATATAGTGAAGGTCCTGACGTTGGAAAAAATCGAAAAGTCTTTTTAATAATGTTTTTAAAATAACAGTATATAAAGCTGTTTGGTCATGATAAATAGATAAAAGCTAAAAAGTGCCTCGTAAGAACGTTGGACACGCCGTCGTCGGTGCCAATTCTTTCGGTCTGAACGTTTTAAAAAATTGCAACATTTTTAATTTTTATTTTTCCTCATACAATTTTTATTTCTATTTTGCACTACGGTCGGATAAAATGATTGTGTTTTCGTTCAAAGGCATGGATCCTTCACTATCAGAGTTAATCTAACTTAATCCTATTAATCATTATTTTTTTTCCTTATAAATAAAATAAAATAACGTTATTCGAATATACGTGTATATGATAGACTTTTGATGTGCAATTTTTGTTGACAATACAACGCTAAAGCTTCGTTATTGTTTTATAATCAATTTCCTTATTTTTATTTTTGTTTTTTCTTACACAAGAAAAAATATCGTAGATATACCCCTCCTAGTAGTGATGGTTAAACGGACCATACTTATATAAATTTGTAAAAAAATAAAAAAAAAATCCCCCCCTTATCGGACTTACTGTGTACTCTAAAGTGTAATATATACATATAAATATATTATATACATATATATACTGAATTAAAAATTAAAACAGAAATACTATATGTATGCTAAGTGTTTGTACAGAGTTTAGTGGAGAACAAATGTATTATTATTATTATTTTTTTTTTGTTTTTTTAAAGAAAACATTCAAATCGTTCTTTAAACAAAAATCGCGTTTGTATAAAAAATTAAAACTAAATTATATTACCAAACGAGAAAAATGAGAAAACTGAAGAAAAACATTTTTTGGACTGATAAATGTACGTTTTAAAAATAAGAGAATCATGTAAGATCTTTCGGTATGTTTTTAAAATATCATTTCATAAATCATTATTTGTTAGGATTTTTCGTTTTTCGTTCTTAAAATTTTTTGCCCCCCTCCGGCCCCCCTCCCATTCATTTCCACTGAATTGTGTTCCTTGTGTTTATTTATTTAATTTTTTTTAATCGGAAAAAAATAAATAAAAGAATGCAAGTAAATTTTTTCATCGTTAGTAATATCGAAAGGACTGATAGGTTTAGAATTTCTCATTTCATTTCAAGCGGCATGAATTTTATTTTTAATTTTTCTAAACACAAAAAAAAAATACACGAGAGATATCTAAAAAAAAATAAATATGTACATACATATGTATATTATTGAGAAAGAAACTTAAGTGAAAAAGAAAAACAAATAACTTTCCAAAACAAAACTTAAAAAAAAAAAAAGGGAAAACGAAGAAACGAATTGTGATCATGACTATAATTGGCATTAATCTTTAGGCAAAACTTTAAAAGACTAAAATTCAAATATACATATATTTTAAAGTATAGAATGAAATTTGATGATGTATGTATGTAGCACGAAAAGCATTTTCAAAAAAATAAAATCAAAAAAAAGGATTTTTTTTTTTTTTAATTTTTTCTTAAAAAATAAATGCAATTATTTAATTTTTGTTTTTTGTTTAATTACTTTTCAATGGTTTTTTTGTTAAGCGATTTGTGATTGTCCTAAGACTGAATTTTTTTCCCGCCCCATTTTTTCTACACTAATATGGCAAACAAAACGAGAAAGTTGAATCGAAAAATCAAAATTTTTTACTTTTATTTAAACTTACTTAAAAAAAAAATAAAACACAAATTGAGCAAAAACAGAATATTAGAGAAAAACCTAAGAAAATTAAGAAAGAATGATGATGAGAATTCGTATTAAAAACGAAAAACACATTAGAAATAGTAGATGTAAACCTTTACTTGATTTAATTTTTATTTCTTATTTTCAAGTGCATTTCTATTTATTGAAATTTCATTGGAATTCATTAAAATCTTGTACAAGCCTTTGAAATGTCGGCATATATTTTTTTTTTTGAGAGAAGAAAACGCAAAAAAAACAATGAAGTCTGAATTTAAAATTTTATTTGATACCAAATTTTATTTTTTATTATTTTTTTTTATATTTTATAAATTTAAAATTATTATTTTAATTTTATATATACATAAATATATTTATTTTTAATGAGTGTGAATATATACAATTTTATTCCCAAAAAAAAGAAAAATATAATAGGAACAAGAAACCATAAGTAAATAAAAATATATATCGGTGCATAGAATATAATTCTATTTTAATATCAATTGTAAATGAATGTTGTATGTTTACGTTTCTATTTCCTTTAAATACATTTTAATTCGTTTTATTTTTTTTTTATAAAGTTAAGTTTATAATCCGTTTCTTTTTGTTCTTTTTTATATAAAAATATATATATAAATGCTTTTATATATATGTTTATGTATGTAAAGTAAAATGCATATATGAGTAAAATATTTCCTATCTCTGACGAATAAAACAATATAAAATAGAACCAACAAATAAATGAAATAAAACACTGTATGTTTATGTTAAATATCGACATTAAATAATAAAACTGTTTATGTCTATTGCATAATGCACTATATGTTAAATATAAAGCATGAAAAATATAACTTTCTTTCATTTACAAGAAAAACAGAAAAAAACAATTAGTTTCTTTTTCTTATTAGCAAACTTAAAAAAAATAAAATAAATCTTATACACCTATACATAGTTAAAGCAAAAAATAAAAATTAAAAATAATAATAATGAACGAAAAAACCACTCTAATTGTTGAGTTAATTAAATCTCGTGTGGTTACAGAAAATATGAACGAATTTTCGGTTTTCATTTATTGCAAACAGACGATATACATAAGTAAAATGTTAAGTTTTCCTTTCAGTTTAGAGTTGGAAGTTGTTTTCTTTTTTTTTTTTTTAATAAAATGAATGCCATCCATAATGTTGCTATTGTCGTATGCTTTTTGTGAATTAATGAAAATAAAATAAAGGCGCTTAATTAAACGTGCTTTAAACCATTTATTTATATAAAATGTATTTTCATGGTTCTCTTGCATTTGTTTTTTATTTTATTTTATTTTTTCTTTTTTTAAGTATTTACAAGCCCCATTGAAGAAAGCCTGTAAGAATAGGGAATTTTGCCTATTTACCCGCTATTTGACAGTTTTTCCCCACATACTCGTAGTACGTTATGTTTCATTTTATTGTGTGGAAAACTAGTTGATTAAAAAAAAATAAATATTATATAAAAACTCCCTTTTGTGATATGAATTGAATTCAGTTTAATAAACAATTTTAACACCACATGTGTCTGTGTTAACTAATCATTGTTTTCGTGTATGTACTCTATCTAACCCATTCGTCATATCCATTGAAATACATTCTTCGATCCTACATTCATGGGTGAGCTTAGAATAACTAATACTCATGCGTCTTCCCAGCATTTTCAGAAATACATTTATTTCATTATCATTTTCCAAGGCAAATCAACAATAGCAATAAAAATAACTAATTCCAACCGTACGTCACCAATTTGCTTTCATCTTTTTCATAAAATATAGACAAATGTAAAAATTGTATAAAGTAAAAAAAAATAAATAAATAGAACTAAACTGAAAATATTAAGTCAGTATACACACTATCTCATTTCAACTACAGAATTCAATAAAAGAAAAAATCCTTTAAGATAAGCAAAGATTAAAATCATAATAAAGAAAAACAACAACCTACAGTAACGTTCTATATTAAGAAAGATTAAATAGAAAATACAATTGTTTGTTATTCGAATTGCATAAAAAATACTTATTTATTAATTATTTCAGTACTAGTACATATTTTTTCCGTTTTTTTTAATTCTTGTTTAGAATTTAAAAAAAAAAACTATTCGTACATGGTACATATTAAAATAAAATAAAATAAAAAAACAATAAAATAAAAGAATTTATATATACATAAAATATTTTCGTAAATAAAATAAAAATTATTGAGTTATTAAAGAAAGAAAAAAATTGCAAAAAAAAAATCGTAAAACCGTGTCTATTAATTTTTGTGTTATTACCGTTAAATCCACGCCAGTTGAGGTTTAATTGTTTTTTTTTTTTTGTATACATTCATACATCTACATATTTTTATTTTGCTCATGATTACGTCTCATTTCTGTGCACACACTACTTTCTCCTCTCCCCCTTCACTGTTTTGAAAAGAAAATGAACAAAGACGCAAGCGAAAAGGTAAAATACTTGATGTCTGTGTGTTTTATTGTCCTGTGATCGCGATGTTGTTTTAAGGCGCTAAAAATGAGCATTGGGGGCCTGAAATTGATTTCGAACCATCTATCCATTTAACCATTTCTTTGCAGGTAGTAGGATGTATTTGTTTTTTTTTTTTTTTTTGTTTTTTTTTGTTTTATATTTTTGGTTATCTATAACGAAATAATTGCGTGCACACTCGGCAAAAGTGATTTTTTTTTTATGAATATATTTTTAAGTATAATTCTAAGTATACTGGAAGAGTTTATTGTAATTTTAGTTTAAGTTTTAATTTTAGAAGTCGGAAGGAGGCATTTTGTAGAAGAGAATTCGACACATTTTTTGATTATAGTATATATCGTATGTTCAGATTGAGAATAGGTAGAGCATTTACTTGATATACCACCACAACCACGACCATCTCCAATAGAAATAAAAAAAATATTTATTACAATCACCTCCTATAATATCTGTGAAGAATATCTCTCTCTCTCTCACACTCTCTCTCTCTGTATTTTACTATCTCTCTTCTGTATCACTCACAGCCTCTATGAGCCTTTGTCTTTAAAATATATTTATAAAAAAAAAATAAATAAACTGGAAGGATGTAAAGCTCTAGAACATTCTATACTATCAAAATCAAAAAAAAAGTGTTCTGTGTGTGTTTTAAATCCTAGTTAACCAAATTTGCAGGCTGTTCACCCAAGAAACTGTTTTCATGCCAGCTCTGCGGTAAGGTACTCTGTTCGAAAGCTTCACTCAAACGACATATTGCCGATAAGCATGCCGAACGTCAAGAGGAATATCGTTGCATCATTTGTGAAAGGGTCTACTGTTCGCGTAATTCATTGATGACGCATATATACACGTATCATAAGTCACGACCCGGCGAACTGGAAATGAAAGACATCAAATTCTTTTAGGAGGTCCTAGCACTTGCCAAACATCAAGTGCTACCCCTCAGATATTATTATTGAACAAATAAATACGAGATTCGATGACAAAAACAAAAAAAAAATTAAAATATTGATATAAAAGACAAGGTTTAGAGTATTTTGCTGCAAACAAATTACAATATAAAAACAACTTACATGCCTACCTACCCTATCTACCTATAGATGATACAACGACAAATAATACATATTCTTCTTGAATTATGACAAGCAATGCCATATACAATGTAGTTTAAGGAATTAAATAAGAAAATCAATTAAAATTACTAAGTAGTGATATAATCCGTAATTTAATCGTTAACATTGATGTGAATACAATACACTACCTGTGGACAATCGCCTTCTATACATACTTACAAGCATATACATATACATTTATATGTACGTAAGGATTTTTATTTTTTTTTTTAATACTATCTACTACGTAGTCAATTTACTATAACAAAAAGATATGAAAATAAAAACATGCAAAAGAAGAGATTTTGAAAGTCAAATGCATCCAATTGCATCATCTTGCTGCCGCTGCGTCACGTCTTCGACTACGACTTCGCCTTCGTCTAAGCCTACGCCTCTACCTCCATCATCTCGACAACAACGGGAACTTCACTAACATCCAGTGCCATCTATTCTACCCTCTTCTGCTCGATAAACATATGCAAAGCATAAGTCAGACGAATCCTTTACGTTCGCCAAGGTTAGAAAAAATAAAATATACAAAATCAAAACAAAAAACAAACTTCTACTCCTCCTATCGTAAGCGTCAATACAAAGTTTTCAACCTGTCATTATTTATATCTTTTTTTTTTTATCTATTTGATATATACGTATATATATTTATAGATATTTGGGAGCTGTCACTCTCTCTCTCTCTCTCACTATTACTCCCATCTGCTGTAAATTATTCTCTCTGTCGAGCCCTCAAATTGTATATTCTCTCATTATTTGCCTCTCTTGCTCTCTCTCTCACTCTCTCATTCTCTCTCTATCTCTCTCTCCTTGTCATTTTTAGTGACTACCTCTGTCATTATTAGAATTGTAAATTAAAATTTAAAGGAAATCCTCTTAGTTTAGTATTGCATCCAATTCAATCATTCTCATTATTGATTTCTTTTACACATGCTTTCTCTACCACCCCTTTCTTAGTTTCTCGAGTTTTTGTATTTTATAAAATCAACGATAAGTTGAGAAACAAATCTTGTATATTCTCCCATTTCTCTTAAATACATAAAAAATAAAACACCGTGGCCTTTACTCGTAGATTTCTAAGTAGACATTTTACTTTTCTATCCATATCTAAGTAAAATTAATAAGATCATAACTCTGTATATTCCCCTTCTATATTGTTCACAACTTAACTGCTGTTGCTGGTATTTCAAAAGAAAAAAAAAAAATCTACGACTGGTATAATAGACATCTATCCAACTATCTCGACTTACTTCTCTTAATTTTTCAAACTCGAAAAGGAGACGGTTTTTACATATATTTTTTTTTTTTTTAATTCGTTTTTATTATTTTTTCAATTGTAGATATTGTATTTCTATTTAGTTTTAGTCTAAGTTTTAGTACGAATCTGTTGTACAAATCTCATGTACTTATGGCTCTATATATCACGCTTTTAGATTTCCAATCAACAATCCTACGTCGATGTGATTTTGATTTGAAATCGATGAACATATTTTTTTTAGGCACAAAGATGTCCACAATTTTGTACTAATCAAGACGTCCTTCTGATTTCTTTCATAAATCTCTTCTAAATCTCGAAAAGTATTTTTGATAACCATACATTCAATGGAGTAATATCTTAGACCTCTCAATGCTTTAATTATTCAGTTAAATTATCTATATTCATTTTTTTTTTTTATTTCTCAAGGCTTAAGATAAACTATACTAAAAAAATTATAATTTTCCACATATATACTATATAAAAAAATATATTTAAAGAAAAAAAAATATAAAGAAATGCATCTTCCGACTATAGTTCTTTGAATTACTATTTTTCATTCTTTCGGTTTTTATTTTTACCTTTTTTTTTGTTTTTTGTTACTTAAGGAATTAATTTAAAATTTAAATTTATTTTAATTTTGTATAAGTTTATTAATTGAAAAAAAAATCTTTTTTCGAATGCCGTTTCTTATGTGTGCTTTTTTAAACAGCAATAGATACATTTTTGTTTCTGAATTCTTTACTATTTTTACATTTTCCAAGTAACTGCTTTATCATCTGTTTTTTTTTTTTAAGCACTTACTCTGCTTATTTTTATTATTTTTTTTTAACCGATTTAATTTGTGCTTTGTTAGTTTAAATGCATTCACTCAGCTTCTGATCTTCGTTATTACAGCTGCTGTGAAGTTGCTATAGAAAGTAGAAACTAAGCATGCTTCAAGTCGTAGATATTTGAATTTTTTTTTCTTTTACTTTCTTTTGGAATTTAAGAAAATTTTATTACGAAAATAAAAATTTGTGTTTCAGTAAATAAAAAATCTATTTTTAACAATTAGCCACAAAAAAAAAATAAATATTTTGCAGAGAGGATGTAACTTCGATGGAATGTTGCGGAGTTTACGTTTTTCATTGACTTTGCTCAATACGTTTTAGGAAGTCAGGTTAAGCGTAAACATAAATTTTAAAAATAAAAGGGAAAAGGAAAAGCAAATTGAAAAAAACAAAAAAATAGTAAAATATTCACCTTCACTCATTGTTTATATGTGACTCTAGCTCAGAATTTTTTTGTTTTTTGTTTTTTGCTAATATTTTTTATAGCCTAAAAGAACAGACATTTAAAAATATCCAGTTTCAAGCAATTGTAAAAACAGTATAATATTTTACGTATTTGTTTGCCCCATTTCATAATTTAAACACTTTCGACGCATGCAACTCCATCCATACCGCATTCCATTGGAGCGCTATCCTTCTCGATGCACACCACATCCGTACATTCATATGTGAGTAATATTAAAAATATACAAAAAAAAAAAAAAAAAGCATTTGTTAATAAAGCAGTTTGTGTTTTGTGTGCAGCTAATTGTCTTGTGTAATGTTCACTGTAAATATTGGAAAATATATATATTTATAATTCTATAAACCTTAAATCCGAACTTATAGCCAGAAGCAACTTTGGTTTTGAAATACTACATTTCCTCCAATGCTCGTAGTTTGTTGCTTCACATTTCCTATATCTCTGTCATGACGTAAAAAGTATTGTTTCAAAATCAAAGTGTTTTTATTTTTGTATCTCTTTCCTCTCTTAAGGGAATTTACGATTATATCTTTCTCTATTGGAAAACTTTGCGCGCAATTATAGATTTCTTCCAATTATTAATAAAAAAAAAAAAAAAAAACAAAACAAATTGGATTTAAAACGAACAAAAACTTACAATATTGTTTTTCGTTTCTATTTTTTCTTGTATATTTTTTCGGTACACGAAATTGTAATGTGTTACTATCTACCCACTACTTCTACTACCACCAACCACCTACTACCATCTACTACTCCATCTACCTGCACACAAAACAACAAATTTGGTAAAAAAAAAATATATATAAAACAAAATTCAAAACAAAATATATATGAAAAACAAAACAAAAAAAAAAAAAACCATCCACACACCAGGCCCCCAAAATGCTGTTGTCTCAGCGGCTAATGTACAACAGGCATCAACACCATTGTCAACATCGTCATCGTCGACAAACTCGACCTCATCTCCGTCGCCGATTTCACTGACATCGCCCAATTCGTCATTGGCGTCCGGCGGTCTTCTTGGGGCCATGCACCATCATCATCATCAGCATTCGTCACCACCGCCAACAACGCAATCGCCACATCACGGTCTTGGCGGCGGCAGTGTCGGTGGCGGTGTTGGTGTCGATCAAAAACCACAATTACCATTACGCATGCCGCCACCCACCAGTGGTGGCATCAATGAACCTCAAGAATGCCCATACTGTCGTCGAACATTCTCGTGCTATTACTCACTGAAACGTCATTTCCAGGATAAGCACGAGCAATCGGATACATTGTATGTCTGTGAGTTCTGTCATCGTCGCTATCGCACCAAGAACTCATTAACAACGCACAAGAGTCTACAGCATCGCGGTTCAAGTGGTATGCTTAAACGTCTACTTAAGACATCGGCTATTAAAAATGTCCTAGTGCCACATCATCATCATCATCATCATCACTCGCTGACCGGACATCCGAGGGCGACTAGCTTGTTTGATTTCACCAGTGAATTGGGACAACCACCGCCAGGCATCCAATAGGATTTAAGATGGAATGCGATTTTTTAGAGAAATACCATTTAATTTTATTTAATTAATTATATTCTTTTCACAACGCCTTAGTTTTTTTTTTTTTTTTTTCTTAAAAACTTCTAACCGAAAAAAATGAAGAAAAAATTGTTGTTAATTAAAACATATGTTTTTGTTTTCTTTTTTTTTTTACAATTACAATTTTGGCGAACGTGCAATATTTCGTGGGAAGAATTTCTTTAATATTTTAATTTCTATTTAATTTGTTTTTTTTTTTAAACACTTAATTGGTTAAGTGTGGAAAATAAAATCAAACGTTAATGTAAATAGTTTATGAATAATTTTAAAATTTGATTTTAAGAACAACTTACCATTAGACTTATGTTTAGTTGGAGCAAAATAACATATGCTTTTTAACTATATTTTTTTTCGGATTAAAACACAATATGAATATATGCATAAATATTTTTTTTTTTTTTTAAAGGAAAATATCTGTTTTACAGAATTTTCTGTGGAAGAGAAAGAAGGACTTATTGTACAATTGTCAAAATGCGTTTTTTTACGTTTAACCTTATGCTGTAATCAATTGGTTTTCACCTAACACTTACATATGTTAAGTTTAGTCATAGACTTACCATTAAATATATTTAATTTGCTTTATGGATTTTCGAGCTCTGTTATTATTTGTCTTTTCGGTTTTCGGTTAAATAGATTTCTCTAAAAAATTATATTCCAATGGAAGAAAAGGTAGATTTTAAATTAAAACAAAGGTTTCACCTTTAACAATTTTTTTATGTATAAATAATGAAAAAAATAAAAAACAAAATCATTGTATTTAACTTATATGTTTAAGAGTAAACAAATAATTGTAAATGTTACAAGAAAATAAATTAACAAAACAAATCTACATATTCAGGGATAACACACAAAAATATAAAAAAAAAAATAAAACGCATGCATATATAAATATATTTATCACATAGATCCTTTTTGAGTGTAAAAGAATAAAAAATAAATGAAATCAATTACTAAATATATACGAAAACATGGAACAAAAAAAAAAATACAAAAGAACTCCGTGATTTTTCACCAGTGAAGTACAAATGATAAAAAGAAGAAAAACAAACACAAAAGTTGTATATTTTCAGTGTGAGCATGCACATTTCTACGTCTCAAGAAAATAAAATTAAATAAGGGAATGTAGAACATATTGTTATTTGCACATATCCAGGCTCTCAGGTATTTCATTTTTCTGCTTCGGACTTAATTTTTGTTTATAAAACTAAATATCAGTTACGAAACCTATGTGCTCCACCATATCACAAAAAAATAAAAAATACAAATGTTTAGGGTTCGCAAAACAAAAAATAAAAATAATAAAAATAAATAGTATTATAGTGTGCCATTAAAACAAAAATGATATGAACCAAACTGTCGGCGGAAATAATACGAGTAATTCAATCGAATGGCAAAAGTATTTTCGTAGGGATTTTCGAAAACAAACGATTTGATGCAGTGTGCATCTGCGGGTTTAGAAAAAAAAAAAAAAAAAACGATACGTTGCCTCAATCTGTCTTTCTTTTTTAAAGACAAAGAGCAAATGACTTCTCGACTTTTGCGTATAAATACTTTTTGTTTAGAAGAGAAACAAATTAAAAAATCTAGACTTAGGATTTGTAAATAATATTTTAATTTTATTATATTTTTTTCTCCAACTGTGATCATTTCGATACAACAAAATTCTAGTTTGGCTGTTATATTGTACTTTTTTTTTTTTTTATTTCTTTATAAGTAAATTATTTTTTTTTATATTAAAAAAAAACAAGTAAAAATTAAATAAAATTCAAAATTGTGGTTCGAAAAGCAAAAATCAAACACAGAACTCAAACGCATAATTTCTTTTCATTTAAACACGAAATGAATAATAAAATAATATGAAAACCAAGAAAATCGAGTTAATTCCGCTGAAGTTGAAGCAATCAATTTGGAGCGCCGAGTAACTCACATTACCGCAAATTTAAAATCAGTTTTTTGAAGCCATTTTCTAATTCAATCAAATACTTCACTCAGTTGTGCCAACATTTACAAATAATAAAAAAACATGCCGATACAAAATGAGTATATAGTAGTAGGACTCAATATAAAAAAAAGGACCACATAAAAAGTCTCAGGTTGTAATTTTAAGAACAAACAAAAAAAAAAATGGAAAACAAAATACCACGTCTTGTCCATCTAATTTATACATAAAAACACATCTATTTACTGTGGACTAACTTTTATTATTTTTATTTTTTATCTATGAATACATTTATCGATCTAGTTAATTATTAAAAATGAAAAAAATAAAATATGTTAATTAATGATTCTACCAATCTACATGGATGTATAATATAGTACACTACAAACGTATATATTGAAAGAATCAAGAAATCTATTTGTACTTCAAATCCGTATCTAAGAGAGAATGAAAGTTTGTTGAAAAAAAAAGAAAAGGATAATTCATTCAGAGCATGCACTGTTTTACGAAGTAATATTAATAAAAAAAAAATGAATCGTTAAATTAAGGCATATCAGCAAGAAAATTAAAATAAGAAAAATCTGTTAATATATAGCTAACAAATAAAAAAAAAAACAACAAATTAGTCAAAATTAAAAGAATAAAAAATACATTTTGGAAAAATACTCGTCGTCGTCTTTTTTTCGGAATTTAAAACAAAAAAATCTGTGATTTAATGCAAAAAATATATATAAAACAAAAGAAGAAAATTTAAATTAAAGTAATTATTAGTGAAAAAAAAAAACAAATGTATGTCTTAAATTGAAGAGAAAAATCTGAAAACTAAAATTAATTAACTTCCAAACTTATAATGTAACGATCTAGGGGTGTATCATCATAAATGTCTCCCTTTTTTATTTTTTTAATTCGTCTTCGATACTTCGGTTAACAAGTGCCAATATATTTTTTTCCCTCGTATTTATATTTTGTAATGCTCTTCCAGTAACGAAAACAGTGTAACGTAATGAATGAGAACATCAGTTGCCAATTAAAAAAAGCTTGTACATAAATACACAATTTTATATATTTTTCATTTTTCTTTTATTTTAAAAAGCAGTATTACAGAAAAGCAAAATACAAACGAACTAAAATATAAATAACCATAAAATGACTAATGAAACCTTAACAAAAAAACATGAACTTAACTTTTTATCTTCAAAGTCCGAATTTATAATCGTAGATGTAATGTTTAAAAATTAACGATAAAAATAAACACAAAAACAAAAAAAAATTATTTTTTTTGATTGAATTATATTAATGTGTAAATGTAATAAAATAAAATAACTACCAACTAAGAGCATTTTATGTATAAAGTACTGCGGTAAGAGATATAAAAACAATTTTCTGTTTATGTTTTTTCATTAATCCTCTTGTTTGTTTTCTTCTCAAAAAAAAAAAAATAAAATTAAAAATCAAGCAATTAACAGAGAAATAAGTGTAGAACTTCGCCATTAATATAAAAATACTTACATACATTACATATAAGAAGAATACAATATTTATTTATGCCTTTATGCAATTATACATTCTTAGATACATATGCATTCTTTCTTGTTTTTTATCCGATTGCAAAGAAAGAATAAAATTAAAAATAGATCACACAGGCTGACTGATTTAATTTTATTGTAACTCCATCAAAGAGCATTTTTCACTTCAACTGGTTTTTTCCAGTCTTAAATTCAGATAGATATTGATTTATAGTTTTTTTTTCATCAATCTTCAATCTTCCAACCCTTTTTGAATGCATTTCAAGCACAATCTTATCTTATCTCCATTCGTATTTTAATTTATTTATTTTTTTTAATGAAATAGCAATCTAAGGCAAACGATTCAGTTGCTTCTCACTTGTACACATATCTAACGAAAGAGAAAAATAAAAGAAAACAAAAACAAGTAACCAGCTGCCTTTCTGACAGTACAACATAAAACTTTTCTTTACAAAAACAAAAAAAAAAAAAAACAAAAGAACCACATATACATAGATTTTTCATATTTTTCTGGCAGATTTTTTACACTAAAAATAAAATTGTATTTTTATATTTAGAGAGAAAACAAAACAGAAATAAAAACGGGAAACAGCTCAGGTACAAAGTAAAATGATGAAAAATAAAAATAAAGAAACAACCGTACCTCAGGATATATATACTCTTGACTTGAATTTTCCTTTTATTTTTTAAATAACATTTCCATCTAGAAACAAAAAAAACAATTAAAGAAGGATCAATCGAATCGTTTTTCTTGTTTTTTTAAATCTTTACTTACATGTAAATAATATATTTAATAGCGTAGACGTCTTTTACTGGAGATAGATTTCAATTCGAAAAAAGCTAAAACAAAAATATGAAAAAACAGCAAGAACAGAAATTGTTTCATTATTTTTTTTTTAAATAGTGTTTAACAGAGCCATAAACAAAAAACAAGAAAAAATAAATTAAAACAAATATGTCTGCACACATTTATGATGTAAAAATGAAAATAAGATTTTTGTTTTGCAATGCAATGAATTATATATCCTTACATGTCAATGTTTGTGTTTTATTTTTATTTTATTTTTTGTTCACATCCACAAAATGTGAATGCAGCTCATTACAACTACATTTATAAATATAATTATTATTATATAAACAATTATGACATAGTCAATAGAAGTGAATGAGAAAATAAGTAAGGAATAAATATACGAAGAATTATCTTAAATATTATAAAAGTAATGTAAAAAAAAAAACAAAACAAAGAAACAAAAACAAAAATAACAACAAGCAAAGGAAATGCGAGAAAAACAAAAATAAATCATATCTTTCAATTAAATTTGAACCGTTCGTGTTTTATTTTCTATACTAGCAACCATAAAGTCGACAGATGTGGTTCTTGCTTAGCGTTTTAGGGAATATCAATTGCATCTTCTTCTTCTTCGTCGTGGTGCTACAGACCGGTGTTGTTTTGGGCCTTAACCAACAAGCGACTCCAGCCATCACGATATCTTGCCAACCGCCTCCAGTTGGTTGAGGTCCTTCCGCACTTGTGGACGCCATTTGAGACGAGGGCGTCCTCGGTTGCGTTGTCCCAATGGCTCGCATTCGAAGATTATTCGGGCCGGAGCTATATTGTCCATACGCCGAGCCATCTGCCGTCGTACAGCCCGTACAGTTCGTGGTTGAATCTTCTCCTTCAGATGCCATCAACGCAAACACTACCAAAGATCGCACGCAGAACTTTTCTCTCGAAAAGACCAAGAGCTTCTTCATCCGCTTTCAATAGCGTCTATGCTTCTGCACCATAAAATAGGACTGGGAAAATTAAGGTATTATATTGAGATGGCAACATCGATCGTTCTGCAATCCACCGACAGGGGCGCTTGCATCAGGGCTGGAATCGGCTAAAGCGCGGTTCACAATGAACGACTTATCGAGCGATTTGCTTGACAATCGTGGTTGGACGACAAATTGTGTATGCAAAACCAATGTGAACGCTCTAGCTACAAGTCGGTACGATTTGTAGTCAGGAAGTTGAAAATTTCCAACTTTTTGTTTGACAGCCGTGGTTGAACGATTTATCGTTAAGTGTGAACAGTTGTCATACAACTTCAGAGCATTTTTTCACTTCCGCTTGTGCGTTCAGAGAAACAACACCAACTTTGAGCGGAATGAACGATATGACTTCAAACAAAGAAAAATAATTTTGGTTTGATTTTTTCATATGAGGAATTATTTCTCTCAGTAACTCATCATACGTTCCTAACAATTCGCAAATAATTATGAAAATCCTCTGGCAAATTTTGGTGAAATTCTCTTAACAGTTACCGATGAGAAATTATTACGTTTTCCGACCCATGGTTTAATCCACATTCGCTTTTTTTTTTCTTCATTTTCGAGTATTTCATCAATAATCATCCCTGTAACCAGAGCACGCGCTGCCATGTTAATTCTTCGAAATTTCTATCGCAAGTGAAGTCGGTCAACAAGTCGTTTGGTGTGTACGCTACGCATTATTTGGTCGTCAAGCAAATCGCTTGATAAATCGTTCAATGTGAACCGCGCTTAAGATGGTAGGTAACAGTCACTTTGGTGACAGTCATATGCGACTATCATCATCTTTTGGTATCGGGTAAGATTATCACAAAAAAAGTTTAGAAAAGGAGCAGCACTTGCTTTTTCGGAGTTACTGATAGATAAAGGTAGCCCTAAACGGCGAACATGTTCGCCGAATCCGTTCGTTTGCGTTACTCTCTACACAGGGAACACATTTGGAGAACATTCATTTCGTGCTGATTCTTCAGAGGGTAAACATGTACGATAAATAAACACAAGTGGTTGCGCTTATGGTTATTTATTTATGTTTACTCGGCGACATTCACAGCAAATTCAGAAACTATTCACACGAACATGTTCGCCGTGTAGGTCTGCCTTAAGACAGCTGTTAGATAGTTAAAAAGAAATTTTGAAATCAAAATCAGGGCCGTTGTCACCGATTGTTTTGCACAAATACTGGGAAAAGTAAATAATGTACATATTAGAAATGCTATTATTGCATTCAATTCATTTATTGGCCAATTATACATTTTGTCGGCGTACAGGAAACCGATTTAGACCGATTTCTCAAATTCTTCCTCAGAACTCTAACTTCCATCAATGTCTCATTGAGCTCTTCATCTTCGCTTAAAAATGGTTCCAAGTACGGAAACATACATATCTTATAAAACACACAAGAGCACAAACAAAGCCATACCAAACGCACAAAACATAGGAAAGTGATAGCTAAATAGCTGTAACCAGAAAACTGTCACAAAAATATGACAAATACAGTGACTATCACCTTACACGATACCGAAACCGAGAATGTGACTGTCACTTGTCACAAATCACCTTAGCTGATTCCACCCCAGATAGAACCAATAAAAATGATAATGTCACGCTGAACTCTTTTACCGACCATCGTGGTCAGCGGCGAACAATCGAGGCAGAAGAATCCGGTTCCTTCTTCAACTGGCAGCCATCACAAAGAACAGACGTGTAAGGTGGTCTTTTAATAAAACTCAACAAAAACTTTAGACGTTTTTCTTTTCTTTGGAGCGCTGAACATAATCGGCGCTTCAATATAAAGCCAGCTTGGTTTTTCGCTCACGCCCCAACGGAAGAAAAGGACGATCGGCAAAGAAGAATTCTACGATCTTCTAGACCTATGCCCAATGCCCCAGCTACGACACGAAAATAGTTCTAGGAGATTTTAATGCAAAACTGGGCAAAGAGGACATATTTGAGTCGATCATAGGAAAGCATAGCCTCCATAAGACCACTTCCGATAACGGACTTAGGCTAATCGGGGCGTAACCTCCTGTAGCAAGCACACGATTCCCCCATCTCAACATCCACAAGGGTACCTGGCGGTCTTTTGATCAATCAACCACCAACCAGATTTATCACATTACGATCGACGCCACAGACACTCCTCCAGTATTCTCGACGTACGAACCTTCCGAGGGGCCCACATCAACTCGGACCACTACCTTGTTGTAGCCAAGGTACAAATGAGAATATCAAGAATGCTTAGGAGTCGAGTAGGACAGTGCAAGTTTGACGTCGGAAAACTACAATCGCAAGAGACTGCCAGAATCTTTGCCGATCGTGTCTTCTCCAAACTCTCTCAAAATCCGCCCACAGCAGCACAGACAATAGAGCAAGAATGGGCGCATTACCAGAACGCCGTCAGAGACGCTGCCTCAGAGGTGCTGAGGCACCTAGAAACCCCTGGTTCGATGAACAATGCGAACAATCCCATGCAGCAAAACAAGAGGCAGGTAAAGCCATCCTTCAACGACGGACGAGAGCTGCTCGCGAAATCTATGAGCAGAAGAGAAGAGAGGAGCACACGCTTCTCAGAAGAAAGAGAGAGAAAACACGGAAATTGTGAGATCGAGGAGATGAAGAGATGCTTCCGCAGGCATAACGCCCGGAAGTTTTACAGTAAGGTAGAACGAACATGCCATGGCTACAAAGCTAGAGCGGCGGTCTGCAGAGAACTCATAGTGGAATCACAGTGGATGCTGAGGATTTGGCAAGACCACTTCTGCAGACTGTATAACGGCGATAACCGACGAGATACTGCTGTCGGGCAGAACGATCCGTTCGTAATGGACGACGATGTCAGAGAATTCTTGGAATACCAAATCGACTCTCACCACCTTTTCGTCGATTTCAAGGCTGCATATGACAGCGTGTGAAGAAACGAGCTATACAAAGCCATGTCTAGCTTTAGCATCCCTGCCGAACTCGTTCGACTGTGCAGGACGATAATGGAGAATTCTCGCTGCTCCATTAAGGTCGGTAATGAGCAAACCGAGACCTTCGACGTTAACAAAGCATTTAGGCAAAGTGACGCGCTGTCATGCAACTTTTTTAACATCTTGCTTGAAAAGTTCGTGCAAGAGTCACTGGCCAACACAAGAGGTACAATATACGATTTCAAGTCTACGCAATTGCTTGCGCCGACGACATAGACGTGATTGGACGGACACAGCAAGACGTCAATGAGGCCTTTGCAAGCATTGAGGTAGAAGCGGCTAGGATGGGTCTCAAGGTTAATGAGGGTAAAACCAAATATCTGCTTTCATCGAAAAGAGACGGTCAATACCGACGTATTGGCCAGAACGTCACCATGGGCGGATATAACTTTGAAGTGGTGAAGGTATTCGTCTACCTTGGCTCACTGGTGACCAGCGACAACAACACCAGCGCTGAGATAAAACGCAGAATCACTCTTTCCAACCGCTGTTTCGTTGGGCTCAAGAGGCAATTGAGAAGTAGAGCCCTCTCACGGAAAACCAAGGTGACACTATATAAGACCTTGATCATCCCAGTCCTCCTTTACGGCGCAGAGGCTTGGACCTTAACAAAAGCGGATGCCCTTAGTCGTTTCGAGAGGAAAATGTTTACGCACTATCTACGGTCCCTTTTGTTCAAACGGTGCATGGAGGAGAAGATTAAACGAAGAACTGTAAGATTTGTACAGCGATATCGGCCTGGTACGACGTCTACGGATACAGCGTCTATGATGGCTAGGCCATGTAGAGCGCATAGTAGAAGAAGGCCGCATCTACGTTGGCGCACACAGGTGGAAGAGGACCTTAACTAACTGGGCGCGCGGCGCTGGAAACAGCTAGCCAAAGAACGTGCCAGCTGGAGACGCTTGTTGCTTGAGGCCCAGGTTTACCACGGACTGTAGCGCCACCTAAGTAAGTGAGTTGGTTTTTCAATTGCCTTTTGAGCCCAAAAAAACAGCGATTGGCAAGAGTTATTCTGCGCTTAATCTCAGTACTGATGTTGTTCGTATTTGTCACTGTTTATGGAAGGTGGACGAAGTCCTTGACTACCTCAAAGTCCTTGCTGCCCATTGTGATGCAGCGTATACCTCGTTTTGCCCTCACTTACCGCCAGATCTATTTTGGGTGCCTCATCAGTTGAGATGGTGCCCCTAGCGCTGACTTGTGAGATTTGCACGAATCTTTCTTTACAAGTATGATGTCAAAAAAGTCACATGATAGAGCGTCGCCTTGTCTAAAACCTTTTTTGAAATTGACGGTATCAGTAAGTTTGTCGCCGACCTTGATTCAGCAGCGGACATTTTCCATCGTCAACCTACACAATCTGGCGAGTTTGGTGGGGACGCCAAAACTAGACATGGCTCTGTATAGCTCGTCTCTATGCACGCTCATTGCGTTTCTCTTGACGCTCAGATCGTGCCTCTTGTGTTGGCCAGTGAATCCCGCACAACCTTTTCAAGCACGCTATTGAAAAACTCTACTGACAGTGCGTCACCCTGTCTGAATCCTTTTTTGACATCTCGGTTAACTCCTAACCGACCTTAATGGAGCAACGAGAAATTTTCCATTGTCATTCTGCACAACCTGACGAGTTTGGCAGTGATGTCAAAACATGGCTCTATATAGCTAATCACTATAGACACTATCATGTACTTACTTACTTACTTATCAGGCCAGCAATCCATGGAGGATCTGAGCCTGAGCTATAGCTGCCTTCCATCCTTGACGGTCTCGGGCACGCTGCTTCCATTTATCCAGACCAAGATACCTTACATCCGCGACTACTTCGTCTTTATACCGGAGGTTCGGTCTTCCTCTTCTTCTCGAACCAGGAGACTCGGAGTCGAAGACCCTCTTAGCTGGAGCGTTGATGTCCATGCGCTCGATGTGGCCGAGCTAGTGTAGTCGACGGATCTTTACCTTGCGAACTACATCCACCTCTTTGTACAGATCGTAGTGTTCGCGGTTATGTCTTCTTCTCCATTGAC
This sequence comes from Eumerus sabulonum, assembly GCA_951905685.1. Taxonomy (NCBI): domain Eukaryota; kingdom Metazoa; phylum Arthropoda; class Insecta; order Diptera; family Syrphidae; genus Eumerus; species Eumerus sabulonum. The sequence continues at coordinate 109,697,772 of OX645062.1, read as the reverse complement.
CTTCCTCACAGACAGGATCAAATATCCGGCGCAGAATTTTTCTTTCGAAAGACCCCAAAATCAACTTCGCTGTCCTGCTTATCGTCCAGCTTTCGGCTCCGTACAGCAAAACTGGCAGTATGAGCGTTTTGTAAAGCATGACTTTGGTCTTCCGAGTGAGGAGTTTTGACCCAAGTTGTTTGGACGAACCGAGCAGCAGATAGTGCCTTCCCTGTTGACGCCTGCCCGTCGCACTATCTGCTCCAGCACCAGGTTGAAGAAGCCACATGACAGCGCATCTCCTTGCCGAAATCCGGTGCATGTTTCAAACGGTTTCGAAGTCCTAGAACCGAGTTGCACGGTGCATCGCGTATTTTTTAGCGTGGCGCGACACAACTGGATCAGTTTTCCCGGGATCCCGAATTCGGCCATCGCACCAAACAGTCCTTCACGAGGAATGCTGTCGTATGCGGCTTTGAAATCGATGAAAAGATGGTGTGTATCGATTTGAAACTCGTTGGGCTTTTCCAGGATTTGTCGAAGTGTGAAAAGTTGGTCTATAGTTGATTTGCCGGGCCGGAAGCCGCACTGGTAGCTGCCGACTAGTGCGGTGCAAAATTGTTTTAGACGTTCATACAATACGCTGGACAGGATCTTGTATGCGACATTGAGCAGGGATATACCTCTATAGTTCTTGCAAGAGGTAGGATCGCCTTTTTTGTGGATGGGGCATATAGAGCTGGTATTCCAGTCGTCGGGCATGCTTTCATCTTACCAGAACATCGCCGCCAGCCTTGAAGAGCTCTGATGGCAAGCCATCTGAGCCTGCGGCCTTGTTGTTCTTCAGCTTCTGAATAGCTGTGCCGACTTCTTCGATGCTGGGTGGGAGGACTACTTCAGCGGCTGGAGTTGGGATTTCCTCGGTCCCTACCACTCTCTCTTGGTCATGCTCGTTATGCAGCTGCCGGAAATGCTGCTTAAATACATCCACTATTCCCTGCGGGTCGGTGACAAGATTACCAGCGCAGTTTCGAAGAGCCTGGGTGCCCTTTTTGAAGCCTCCTGCAAAGGCCTTTGGCTTTCTTGGCTCGTGTTTTATACTTATCCCTAGACTCCTCGATATCCTTGAGCTGGGAGGCTGCGAAGATTCTTTTCTGTTGACTCAGTAGTTTTTTCTCCTCCCTTCTTCTGGCTCGGTACTCTTCTTGTGCTGCCTGGTTTTCCTCTGCAGCGCCTTTTGGTACGCCTCGTCGGTTGCTGCCTTTTTCTGCTCACACTCGCCATCATACCACGGGTTTCTTGTCGGGGGGGGGGTAGGTATCCTAAGGTGGTTTCGGCTACTTCCTGAATGGCTGAACGGCAATGCAGCCACATATTATTGGCATTTGTGTTCGACGTAGGCATACCGTAGAGTCTTTCGCTCAGCTGCTCCCTGTAGACTCTGGCTACCTCCGGTGTGCTCAGGCGCCCAATGTCGAATCTCCTCCTGGTTTGCTGGTGCAGCTTTCTGACATTGGACAGTCGAGGTCTGAATCTTGCTGCTACGAGGACACTAGCATATGCGGCCTTAAAATCGACGATTAGGTAGTGAATTTCGATCTGCATTTCTTGGGTCCTTTCCAGGCGTGAATATTTGGTCTATCGTGGATAAGGAGGGGGTAAGGAGGATATCTTTGAACAAGTCGTGGGGAAGCACAGCCTTTGTGACGAGGCGTATTCTCCTAGTAGCTAGCACACAATATCCATAAAGGAATCTACCGATTCCCTGATCTATCAACCAGATTGATCGCATTGCGATCGACGTCAGACACTCCTCCAATATTCTCGATGTCCGAACCTTCCGAGGAGCCAACATCGACTGGGATAATTTGCTTGTTGTGGCCAAGGTAAGAGCATGGATATAAAAAAAAAAAAAAAAACCACCGAGACGAGAAAGAACACCAAAATTTAACGTCGGAAAGCTACAGTCGCATCCGATCGCTGGGAACGAGTCTCCCAAAAACTCTCTGAAAGTTCGACGCTACTTGGAATCAATGGAACCAAATGCCATCGGGCTTAATGTTCTCAACATTCGACTCTTTCCAACCTCCAAACACAATCGAAATTGGCTGATATAACGCCAAAGTTACCGAGTATATTCTGAAAACTATGAGGTGGCGGAATTGTCAGTTACTTGGTCATACCTCAAAAAAATGTAAGAATGTGCCTATGTGCCATATATGCAACCTTCCATCACATACAAAATCGGACTGCTCGAGCATTTTATGCGCCAATTTCTCTGCCTCTCACCCGGCTTCATCCAACACTGTCCCAAATACATATATCCAAATGAAAGAGATTTTGAATATAAAAACTCAGAAAAAGTATTCGTACTCATTATTATTAAGAGATTACGAGAAGAAAGAAGTATATTAAAAAAAAAAAAAAATGTGCTTGGACCAGTTTAATATTTGATTTATGGCGATATCAAGATACTTAAAACTATCAACATCTTCAATCTTTAAGCAGTCATTACTACAGTCAGCCTTTCTACTGAAAGGTAGACCACTTTGGAGTCTGCATTGGTTGTTTAGCAAGCCATGTCGCGCACAGTCGGGGTTCATATTGTCAGTCACCTGGTTCGCGACAACACCGCTTTGCTACGCTCTCTGCGGCATTTTATGCTTTCCAAAGACCGCAACAAACGCTGAACAGGCAGCCAAGGAAATGTTTAAAAAAAGGAAAATAAAGGAAAAAACGATTATACATTTCTATTTTTTAGTTTTAATAAAAATGTTGCAAAATAATAATAAGAAAAAAAAAAAAGGAAAAAAAAACAAAATCCAAAAAAAAGTGTTAAATTCAATAAACGTAGACAAAAACAAAAAATGCAATGGCAATTCAAAAGTAATAGAAAATAATAACAAAGGGCGATGGCAATACTTTGCACAAGTGTGGGTAGTTGAAAGGCAGCCGTTTACCGGACCTCCGAATTGACTAGCCGAGCTCAGCTAAAACCGCTAGGAACACAAGTGTGGCACTTTTCTCTTGGTGAAAATAACCCGACCAAACACAGCGAAGTACCAAACCTGACTGAGTTTGCACTGATTTCAGCACGGCTTTTATACTATTTTCCTGTTGGTTGATTTTCGTGGGTGCGGTGCGGACCGTTACTCTTCAATTCCTCTTCTTTAGAGTTGCCATGTAGGTTTTTCTTTGGATAAATAAGGTTTATACGTTATAAGAGTTTAATTTCATACGTTATAAGCCTTTAATTTTATCCAAGAATGCAAGAAAGAATAATGAATTTATATATGGGATATAGAATTGGGGTAAGAACAGAACCTTGGGGCACTAATTCTAATTCTGCTGGAACTGCTGCACATTGCTGCCTTTACGATAAGACTCAAACCATTTGTATATGAATGCTCTGAAACCTTATACATATAATTTATCTAAGAGAATTTCATCGTTGACCATGTCGAACGCCTTGGTTATATCCACGAAAAGGCCAACACAAAAATGTTTGTTATCTAACCCTTTGAGGGGGGAGGGAGCGAGCAAACAGAGCAAAGAATTTGATCGCGCTTAATATGGCAAACGCCAGCTTCGATCTCTGTCCCTGCTCAATCCAAGTTGACACACAGCCTCCGCGTGGCCACCCCTGGATAGCTACCCTGGCACCCGCCAGGTAGTGAACCAATGTGTACAGCGACCCAACCCATTGTTCCTGGGGAAAAGGAACCTGGCCCTCCAGGTTGGGGGTTGTGCTTAGGGGTTACATCCCTATCACGTAAAAACCTACTTGTTCCGAATCGACAGCAAGCCTCGGATACGGACGGATACAAAGCTGACGACCCCTACAAACGACTAACGGACTTGAGAGTCTGCACCTGGAATGTTAGGTCCCTTAACAGACCGGGTGCGGGCGATCAATTGGAGCAAACCCTCAACTGCTATAAAGCAGATATAACCGCACTCCGATGGACCAGGCAAAAAACGGATGAAAAACTGCGACATCTACTACGGGAACTGGTACAAGGAAAACAAACAGCGCCTATTCGGGTGCGTATTCGTTATTCGAGGAAGACTCCGACAAAAAGTCTTAAGCTTCCGAGATATAAGCGAACGCCTCATAACAATCAGCATCAAAGCTAAATTTGGAAACATTAGCTTAATATGCGCTCACGCCCCAACGGAAGAAAAGGACGATCGACTTAAAGAAGAATTCTACGATCTTCTAGACAGAACATATGCCCAATGCCCCAGCTACGACACAAAAATAGTCCTAGGCGATTTGAATGCAAAACTGGACAAAGAGGACATATTTGAGTCGATCATAGGAAAGCATAGCCTCCATAACACCACATCCGACAACGGACTTAGGCTAATCGATTTTTTAGCGGGGCGTAACCTCCTTGTAGCAAGCACATGATTCCCCCATCTCAACATCCACAAGGGTACCTGGCGGTCTTTTGATCAATCGACCACCAGCCAGATTGATCACATTGCGATCGACGCCAGACACTCCTCCAGTATTCTCGACGTACGAACCTTCCGAAGGGCCAACATCAACTCGGACCACTACCTTGTTGTAGCCACGGTACAAATGAGAACATCAAGAATGCTTAGGAGTCGAGTAGGACAATGTAAGTTTGACGTCGGAAAGCTACAATCGCAACAGACTACCAGAATCTTTGCCGATCGTGCCTCCTTCAAACTCTCTCAAAATCTGCCCACGATAGCGCAAACGATATAGCAAACGATATAGAGAAGAGAGGAACACACGCTTCTCAGAAGAAAGAAGAGAGAACACGGAGAGCGTGAGATCGAGGAGATAGAGAGATGCTCTCGCAAGAATTACGCCCGGAAGTTTTACAATAAGGTAAACGAACATGCCATGGCTACAACGCCAGAGCGGCGGGTTGCAGGGATAAAAATGGAGAACTGGTAGTAGAGTCACAGTCGATGCTGAGGATTTGGAAAGACCACTTCTGCAGACTGGCGATGACAGACAAGATACCGCTGTCAGGCAGAACGATCCATTCGTAATGGACGACGATGTAAGAGAATTCCGTCCACCCGACCTAAACGAAGTCAAAATCAAGGCTTAAGTTAAGTAAAGTCGCTTGCGTAGACGGCCTGTCTGCTGAGCTGTTTAAGGCGGCTGCAGATAACCTGTAAGGTGCATGCACTCATTTGCATCTCATGTGCAAGGTATGGTAGGAGGAAAGCATGCCCGACGAATAGAATCTCAGCATCGTTTGCCCGGTGGTCCATAAGAAAGGAGACCCTATAACGGCGCCAACTATAGGGGAATAAGTCTCCTTAACATCGCATATAAGATCTTCTCTGCCGTATTGTGTGAACGCCTGAAACCGTTTGTGGATAACCTGATCGGCTCTTATCAGTGTGATTTAAGGCCACGTAAATCCAGGCAGATCTTGGAGAAGACCCAGGAATACCAAATCGACACTCACCACCTCTTCGTCGATTTCGAGGCTGCATATGACAGCGTATATAGAGATGAGCTATACAAAGACAGTCTAGTTTTAACATCCCTGCCAAACTCGTCCGACTGTGCAAGATGACAATGGAGAATTCTCGCTGCTCCATTAAGGTCGATAATGAGCAAACCGAGACCTTTGATATTAAAAAAGAATTTAAGCAAGGTGACGCGCTGTCATGCAACTTTTTCAACATCTTGCTTGAAAAGATCGTGCAAGAGTAACTGGCCAACACAAGAGGTACGATTTATTTCAAGTCTACGCAATTGCTTGCGTACGCCGATGACATTGAAGTGATTGGACGGACACACCGAGACGTCAATGAGGCCTTTGTAAGCGTTGAGGTAGAAGCGGCTAAGATGGGTCTCAAGGTTAATGAGGGTAAAACCAAATATCTGCTTTCATCTAAAAGAGACGGACAGCACCGACATATAACTTTAAAGTGGTCAAGGAATTCGTCTACCTTGGCTTACTGATGAACAAAAGCGGATGAAGATGCCCTTAGTCGTTTCGAGAGCAAAATTCTGCGCACTATCTATGGTCCTGTTTGTTCAAACGGTGAATGGAGGTTGAGGCCCAGGTTCATCATGGACTGTGGCGCCACCTAAGTAAGTAAGTAAGTAAGCATGGGTTAATAACTGGGTCAAGCGGTGGGGCCTGGTAGTAAGCCCGGCGAAAACCAAGAAAGGCCTCTTCACATGGCGAAGATCTATACCAAGATACACCTACTCCCGTATAAATGGTGTCGATCAGATCCCCGAAAAATTTGCCAAATATCTTGGCATAATCTTAGACTCCAAGCTTAGCTGGAGGGACTACATTAATGAAAAAACCAAAAAAGCTTAGCCTTTGGAAAGACATGGGGCGTCAAACCAAAAGTGTTGGTAAGACCTATTTTAGTCCTTGGTTCGATTGTTTGATTTAAGGCACTTGAGAATAAATGTCATCTTCAAAGTGTTTCAGAGGGCAGGTTGTCTGGCGGTGACTGGATCTATGAAATACACACCAATCCGGGCTCTGAACACAATGCTGGACCTTTCACACTTAGACATATACTGCGAAAGCATCGCAGGAAGGACTGCACTAAGAATACAAGAATGCGGTTTTTTTTCCTTCAATGGTAATATTATGTTATATTTTTTTTAAATGTTTGTAGTAAATATTTCAGTAGTAAGGTTTAATCAACCGTATCTCTGTAACAACATAAAATATCGAATGTAGAAATTGTATCACTTTTTGACGAATAAATAAATCTACGAATCTACAAGAATGCGGTCTCTGGGCAAGGAGTTCTCATGGCCACGCATTAGTCTTCAGTCGATGGGCCACATGAACTGGCAATCTATATCGACGGATTCAAAATGGATACTGGTACAGGAGCCGGGTGTGTTTCGAATCTCCTGAAGCCAATCACTCCCAAAGACTAGGTGATGGCTGTACCGTTTTCCAAGATGAGTTCTTCGCGATTAAGCAGATTGCGGACCTGAATCTTAGAGAAAATGTTTCAGGTAAATGGATCAGCATTTTTGTTGACAGCCATTCAGGCTCTGCAGGCAGCATGGATAAGGTCCAAGCTCGTGAAACTCTGCAAAGAGGGGCTGGAGGAGATATCAAATGTGCATAAGGTGACATTCTGCTGGCTACCAGGTCATATGAATATTTCCAGAAATGAAAAGGTGGACGAGCTAGCCAGAATTGGATCAGGCCCAACCCCGCGTAGAACACGACTGAAAATATAACCCCGCTCAGTACACTCTTCAGAGAAATAGAGGCGGAGCTAATAGTAAAAGCTAATAAACGATAGTGTCAATTAGATACATAAGCAACGGCAAGACTAACATGGCCCGACAGTCGTGACGAAGAGGAAATAGAATCCATTCGTCACCTATTGTGCAAATGTCCACCACAAGCCCAAAAAAGGAAGATATTCCTTGGAAGCCACTTCTTTCAAGACTAGAAGAGGTAAGTTACATTGGGCTGAACAGACTACTAGCGTTTCTTTTTGCTCAACGGAGAATTTTGAGGTTTCTTCAGGTTAAACTGTCTATGTGAGTGAGCCTTGACATCTCGTTAATAGAACACCCATTCATCTAACCTAAATGATATTAAAACAATTTTCTTAAAAGAAAATTCAAAAAGTCCATTGTGAATACGCCACCATGACTACCGTCGATAAGGTAGCTCGATAGCTTTACTCAATCACTGACAATTGAAAGAAACGTCAGTTGTTACCTATTTACTTGCAAAAGACCCAAGAACTTGAGTTTTTTGATTAAATTTTCATCAGTTGATCTAATCTTTTATGGAAAAGTCCTCCATACACTCGAAGGCAAATAAAGATAAGTAGATTCCACCAATAAGTCATTACGTTTGCGGCGTAGCGTCATCTTGGCATCCAAGCAACACACATCAATGGACTTTAGAGCCAACATATTCGATTAACAAGCCAACCAGCCAGGTAGTCACCTAAAAACCTACTTACTACCGTACGCGGTCAGTTCAAAGAGATGGCTCTTCAGGTCCTCAGACAGAGTTATCTCGAAATTCCAATTGTTACGCGTTTCTACATCAGCGCCTGTGTCATCACTACTCTAGCGGTCGTAAGTAATCAACGCCGGCATCTCGAAAAAAAAACCCACGTCAGCCGATATCCATTATCTTTACTTACAGCACTTGGATCTGGTGTCGCCGTTACAATTGTACTTTCATCCCATGCTTATCATCAGAAAACTCCAGTTATGGCGCTTCGCAACGACATTTCTGTTCTTCGGAACCGTCAGCTTCGGCTTTCTGTTCAACATAATATTCACATATCGCTATTGTCGCATGCTGGAGGAGGGTTCGTTCCGCGGTCGAACCTCTGATTTCGTTATGATGTTCATCTTTGGCGGATTGCTGATGTCGTTCTTTGGCCTCTTCGTAAATCTTCTATTCCTCGGTCAGGCGTTCACGCTGATGCTGGTATATGTATGGTCGCGAAGGAATCCCTTTGTGCGAATGAATTTCTTCGGCCTGCTGAATTTCCAGGCACCGTACTTACCGTGGGTATTGTTGTGCTTCTCCATGATACTGGGCAATAAGATTTGGGTCGATGTCATTGGCATGGGCGTGGGGCATATCTACTATTTCCTGGAGGATGTATTCCCGCAGCAGCAGAATGGATATAAATTCCTTAAAACACCAAATTTCTTGTATGTTTATCCCTGGTCATGTCGATTCTAGTCATTTACTATTAGTTTCTTGCAGGAAAGTACTATTCAACGAGCACATAGATCGGAATTATCAACCCATGCCGGAGGATCGTCCCGGCGGCTTTGATTGGGGCGAACAAATGGGCGTAGGCAATCGACTGGACGCTGATAACAATCAACCAGCTGCTGCACGGCCAGCTCAGAATTGAGACGCCAAAGAACTTATCAATAGGTCAAAGACAAATACATCGTTTTCCGACTTCGATGCGAAGATTTGGTTGCCTGTTCATTGCGCAACAGGTTCTGTTTTCTGTTCCTTCTTTTCTCTCTTCTTTTCCTCTTCCTTTTATTCTTGTTTTCTCTTTTGTACCCTTTTTATAAAAAACGAATCATGGAATTCGAATTGGATTGTGGACAAAAACAGTAATGTAAGGTAATTAGTTTCTTGTACATACGCGCGATAATTTAAATAAAAAAACAAAGATTATAGAGACATTTGATAAGAAACCGAGTCGAGGTGTTTAATGGGAGGAAGAAAAGCAATGAAACGGAGCATGGTATGTACATGCGGGCTGTGGGGAAGCCAACCAGTTAACAGAAGGGAATCATTGCCTGTTTGATAGCTTCTGTTACAAGTTAGTGCAACACACTGGTTTAGTGCACATTAATTGAACTCGCGACGACCTCAATAGCTCTCAACAAACTTAGGGGACAAAGTGCTGCGTTTTAAGAAGTGCGCTCCCAGCGGTCTTCTCACGGCAATCGTTTGTAATATGAGACTAAGCTTATAAACAAACGTTTAGTGTAAACACATACACAGGGTTGAGCCTAGTTTGCGATTATAACGCGCTAACGATGCTCTTTTTTTTTTTATTTGTTTGTGTTTGCTAGGTTGGATGTGTATTTCATCGTTTCGTGCTCTTGCAACAGACGAACCTAGCAAGACTGCTCGCCCAGCACCTTTTCCTTTGCGGTGTCTTCTTTCAGTGTTGGACGTAGAGCTGTAGAGTTGCTTACGCTTGCGAATGTTCCATTCTGACTATTACACTGACTTAGCCACTAAACTATCGTTCGAATTCTTCCTTCACATCGTGCTTCTTTGACCAAATTTCTGTACCATTCGATGTATAGCGGGTTGTATGTTGGACCAACGCCTTTTTGTTTTTTGTTTTTTTTTTTTTGTTGAAGGCTTTTGCGATCTGTTGAAGCACTCAGACGCAAATACTGGTCCATTGTACTCCAGACAGAAACAGAGGCTCATGCTGCTACCCAAGGGGGGTAAACCTGCGGGCGATCCATCAGCTTACCGCCCGCTTTGTATGTTGAACACGGCCGGAAAAATGTTGGCCTCTGCCCTCATCAGCAACAGATTGGAAGCTGCGATTGAAGAAGCAGACGGACTCTCTCAGCACGACGCCAGTATGGCTTCCGAAAAGCACGCTCGACGGTGGATCCCTAATGGGACACTGTAGTCGACACTGCGAAAAGGGCCATAGAAGGAAGACGATGGAGGAGAGGCGCAAAGCAGTACTGTTGTCTCATAACAACAATCGCTTCTCGGCCTTTTGGCTAAGATCAAAGTGTAGTATCTGTTCTTATCAGCTTAACATCTGATAGATCCTCCATCGGGGGACAACAAATGTTAACAAAGCAGCGACCAGAAGGGCCAAAAGACAATCCTGGAGGAGCTACTGTGACAAAATTAATACGGTCTCCGAAGCCTCAAGAATCAGGAAGATTCTGGCCTCGGCCCCGTACAACCCAAGCCACCTGATGCGAAATGATGGTTCCTGGACGACCTCCAGAACGGAAGCCCTGGAACTTCTTCTAAACGCACACTTTCCGGGCAGTAGTGACTCGGCTGTGACACCTCCTCAGGTCATCCAGCCGACGACATCCTCCCTCGAACGTGTTCTCAACCTGGTAACCAAAAACAATGTCCTATTGGCCATAAAAAGCTTTGAACCCTACAAGTCCCCGGGACCGGATGGTATCATACCAGCTGAGCTCCAGCAGGTACAAGATATCATCCTCCCCTGGCTTGTAGTCATATACAAGAGTTGCCTCTCCCTATCATACATCCCTAGCAAGTGGAAGGTAACCAAAGTCATTTTCATACCCAAGGCAGGCAAAAGCTCCCATACGTATGCAAATGACTTGAGGCCTATTAGTCTTACTTCTTTTCTATTAAAAACTCTAGGGAAGATTCTAGACGCACACATTCGCTACAGTTGCCTCTCAGGAAGACTGTCGGATAATCAACATGCCTACAACAAAAGCAAATCGGTGGAAACAGCACTCCACTCACTGGTCAACAAAATAGAAAGGTCACTGGAACGTAAGGAATATACTCTAGTCGCCTTTCTTGACATTGAGGGTGCCTTTAACAATGTTGAACCATGGGCCGTCACCAAAGCGCTGACTGATCTGGGTGTTATGGGATCAGTGATAGAACTGGTACGACAACTGCTAACACAAAGAGTTGTCAAAGCCAACTTCGCTGATGCCGTCTCAACCAGAATTGTTAGCAGAGGTACACCACAGGGTGGAGTATTCTCCCCTCTCCTGTGGAACGTGGTGGTTAACGAGCTACTGCTGTTGCTTGAACAGGAAGGGTACGCTGTGACCGCCTATGCAGATGACATTGCTATTGCCGCCACAGGAAAATTTCCCAGCACTCTATGCGACCTTATACAGAGTGCATTACATACAGTAGAAACCTGGACGCAGTACTGTGGTCTTGGGGTGAACCCCAAGAAGACCGATCTAGTACTGTTTACTAACAAATATAAAATTCCGCCCCTCAACCCACCGAGGTTGGGTGGAACCAAATATCTAGGCCTAGTCCTTGACAAGAGGCTGAATTGGAAACCTAACATTCTTGACCGCGTCAAGAAAGCAACTGTTGCTCTCGACAGTTGCAAAAAAGTGGTGGGCAAGAAGTGGGGTCTCCAACCAAGCATTATGCACTGGCTCTATACGGCGGTCATAAGGCCCATCCTCCTGTATGGCGTCGTAGTCTGGTGGACTGCTCTGGACAAGGCAGTCAATCGAAACCTTCTGGGGAAAGTACAAAGATCGGCCAGCTTATACATAAGCGGAGCGAACAGATTAACCCTCACGGAGGCCCTAAACATTCTGTTACACCTTCCACCACTGAACCTTTTCAGCAAACAAATTGCTGCCTGCGCGGCCCTGAGGATGAGGAGCATAATGAAATGGCCCACATCACAAAAAGGACACACAACCATTCTAAAACACTTCGAAGTACCCATGGACACAGACTATATCATCCCGCAAAACGTATTCACTAGAAACTTCGAAGTTGTTTTTCCATCCAGGGAGGAATGGGCTGAAGGGAAGGTCATACCAAAGGACTCGATATCCCTCTATACCGATGGCTCCAAGATGGAGTCGGGTGTAGGTAGTGGAGTCTTCTCCAAGGAGCTTTACCTCAGCCTATCCTTCAGACTCCCAAATTACTGCAGTGTGTATCAGGCTGAAATAACAGCGATAACGGAGGCCCTTGCATGGCTCAGGATCAATGTAATATCCGCCAAGGACATTGTCATTTGCACGGATAGCCAGTCTGCAATAAAATCCCTGGCAGCGGTAACCCTCAAATCAAAGACATCTCTTAACTGTCGCCTATCTCTAGATGAGATGGCTGCGCAGTTCAACAATAAAGTATTGTGGGTTCCCGGGCATAGGGATATTCTAGGAAACTGCGCGGCCGACGAACTCGCAAAGTTAGGGTCTAGCACACTCAGCCTACCTACCCTCGGGTACCTAGAAACACCAATAAGTACGGTAAAGCAATGATAAAACTCCAAACCACTAAGGTGACCAACCTCCAATGGAATGAGAGTAATATCGGCTTTATCACCAAACAACTCTGGCCTAAATTAACCCTAGGACGAACCAGGGACCTAATAGCAACCAAAAGGGCAACCTTAAGTACTCATCAGGTCACTGCATCATTGGGAAACACGCCGCCAGACCGGGAATACCCTCCAACGACTTCTGTCTCGACTGCATGGACGAGGAGGAGGAGGAATCAATTCATCACCTCCTCTGCTCATGCCCCTCTTTTGCGAATCGCAGGAAGATCTACCTCGGCGCGCCCTTCTATGATAATTTAAGAGAGCTAGCAGACCATAAAATAGCTCAACTCCATCGCTTCATCAGAAGCACCGGTTGGTTCTCTGGTAGCGGATCTGGATAACACGATCCATGTGGTATCACAATGGGCCGACTTCGGCCTACGTGTGGCTTATGCCGACCACAATAACCTAACCTAACCTAACCTGGACGTTAAAAAACTCGTTCATCACGGCGAGTTGGAAACATATACTTGAAACATTCCGAAATATGAGGGTACCAACTTACATCAGTGGAATTTTAAGAAACTACTTCCGGCATAGGGTGTTGCTCTATGAAACAGACGATGGTGTAAAGGAATATGCAGTAACTGGAGGAGTCCCCCAGGGCTCAGTTCTGGGACCAATACTGATAAATATATCAAGAGGTGGAGGATTCATCATAGCATCTAGAGCAGCGCCCGGCGTGCTGGGAAGGCCCCCGTGCAGCTGAGACAAACCATTCTTAGGAGTTTGGTGAAAGAGGCTACGACGTGTTTGCGTGTTAGTCTGTTCCACCAGACAACCGATGCATATGAGATTATAGGTCTTATCATTGCCGTGTAGATCCAAAGGACCTTTACCGGCGATAAACCCCATGTTTTGCCAAAAGCTCCTTTGCATTGCTTTGACCAGAGAAGCTTGCTATGTAAGATGACTCCTAGCTACTTAGCCTCCTTGGATATCGGGATTAGTACCAGCTGAGTCATGTCAGTATTTTTCCTCTTTCTCGTGAAGAGAACGACATCGGTCTTAAGAGGATTGACCGACAGCCCATTTCTGGTACACCAATCATCGATCACATTTAGCGCCGCCTGTGCTTTGAGACGGACAGTCGCTAAGCATGAGCCGACAGAGAGAACAGCGACATCATCCGCATAGGCTTGGGCATAGATTCCAGAGGCATTGAGAGCATCAAGCAGAGAGTCGACCATCATGCACCATAACAGCGGAGACAGGACGCCACCTTGCGGGCAGTCGCTGTTTACGCCGGATTTGACACATTGGTCGAAGCCTTCATCGGCGGTCAATGTCCTTTGCACAAGCATTGCTTTGATCCACAAGAACAGTGTTTCATCTACGCCATGATGTCTGGCAGCGTTGCACATGCTGTCGAATGTTGCGTTATCAAAAGCTCCCTCAATGTCGATGAAGATGCCCAGCGCGCAGTCTCGCAGGATTTTCCGCGCTGATAAGCATGTTATTTCTCCGAAAAAGGATGCATTCGAAGGGCAACTTTGCGCACGTGCATCTCTATCATTCTCTCCATGCTTGAAATACCAGCTGAGGCTTAAATTGTCGGATTTGCGGACGACATCGCAATAGTGGTCACTGCAAGAAGAACTGGAAGAAGTTGTCCAAATTAGCAACGAAGCCATTTTGACAGTTCGACAAGGGCTAAGGTCAGTCGCCTTACGCTAGCTGAACAAAAAACAGACGCGGTCCTCGTCACAAGCAGAAAGAAACGAGAGACGGTCACGCTCACAGTGGGTGGGCATGAAATAACATCTAAGCCAGCTATCAAATATCTTGGCGTTATGATAGACTCAAGACTTACATTTAAAGAACACCTGGAGTATGTAAGCAACAAATCTTCTCGTGTGAGTACTCTTAGCTAATGTAGTCACATCCACAGATCATGGCCAGTTTAGGCCGGAGCTATAAAGGTGACTTCATACAAAAGAAGGATTTCAGCAGTAAATCGATTATGTGCGCTAAGAGTAAGTAGCTCTTGGCCTGCGCCATAGCAGACATGTTACCTATTGATATACTCGCGAAAGAACTGCAGGAAAAGTTTGTAGCGAATAGACAGGAGGAACGGCTAACCCATGCTGAAGCAAACACAAGAGGAAGGAGTATAAGCCTAGTTGAGTGGCAACAACACAGGAACCTCCCAACTAAGGGTCATTGGACTTATCGCTTTATCCCGAGCATAGAGGCTTGGATGAACCGCAGACATGGTGAAGTAAACTTCTACCTCATTCAACTGCTTACGGGACATGGTTGCTTCAAGTCATACCTGTACAAAGTAAACCTACAGCGGGTTCAGGTCCTAAGAAGCTCTCCTTTGAACCCATTCTGGCGAGTTCATCAGAGATCTCATTTCCTGCGATCCCAGAGTGGCCTGGAATCCATACAAGTCTTAATGGATTTAGTCTACCGACTCTGTTCAAGAAGGACTTGAGTTGAAGCACTAATTTGGAGCTAGCTAGCTAATTTAGAGGGCATGGGCTCGCACATACAGGGAAAAGTTGTAGACCGCTCTCGACCTGGCGAGATGCCAGCAACGATCCCTGTTTAAATGCCCGGGTCAAGTTGCCATATGGCTTCCTCGCGGCGCCCTCTGGATAGTCTCTTCAACAGCCGTTGAGAGGTGAACAAATGTATGCAGCGACAAAACCCCGGCCAGAATGGCGGTTGTGCGGCGGGCTAACAATCCGCCCACGTAAAAAACCTATAAATTATGAATGAGCAAGATACCTCGGATACACGGACGAATATCCGACAACGATCTCCGGACGGTCGAACCGCCAACCAAATCGACCATGTGCTCATTAACGCAAGGCACTCGTCAAACATCCTGGATGTGCGAACATTCAGAGGGGCAAATGTCGACTCTGACCACTTCCTCGTAGCAGCAGGATTCAGAGCTCGACTGTCCAATGTCAGAAAGCTGCACCAGCCCACCAGGAGGAGGTTCGACATTGGGCGCCTGAGCACACCGGAGGTTACCAGAGTCTACAGGGAGCAGCTGAGCGAAAGACTCTACGGTATGCCTACGTTCAACACAAATGCCAATAATATGTGCTGCATTGCCGCTCAGCCATTCAGTAAGTAGCCGAAACCACCTTAGGATACCTACCACCCCCGACAAGAAACCCGTGGTATGATGGCGAGTGTGAGCAGAAAACGGCAGCAACCCAGGAGGCGTATCAAAAGGCGCTGCAGAGAAAAACCAGGGAAGCGCAAGAAGAGTACCGAGCCAGAAGAAGGGAGGAGAAAAAACTACTGCGTCAAAAGAAAAGAATCTTCGCAGCCTCCCAGCTCAAGGATATCGAGGAGTCTAGGGATAAGTATAAAACACGAGCCAAGAAAGCCAAAGGCCTTGCAGGAGGCTTCAAAAAGGGCACACAGGCTCTTCAAAACTGTGAGGGTAATCTTGTCACTGACCCGCAGGGAAAAGTGGATGTATTTAAGCAGCATTTCCAGCAGCTGCTTAACGAGAATGACCAAGAGAGAGTGGTAGGGACCGAGGAAATCCCAACTCCAGCCGCTGAAGTAGTCCCCCACCCAGCATCGAAGAAGTCGACACAGCTGTTCAGAAGCTGAAGAACAACAAGGCCGCAGGCTCAGATGGCTTGCCATCAGAGCTCTTCAAGGCTGGCGGTGATGTATTGCTAGGGAGCATGCACCAGATCATCTGCAGAATTTGGGAAGATGCCCGACGACTGGAATACCAGCTCTATTTGCCCCATCCACAAAAAAGGCGATCCTACCTCTTGCAAGAACTATAGAGGTATATCCCTGCTCAATGTCGCATACAAGATCCTGTCCAGCGTATTGTGTGAAGGTCTAAAGCCATTTTGCACCGCACTAATCGACAGCTACCAGTGCTGCTTCCGGCCCGGCAAATTTTCACACTTCGACAAATCCTGGAAAAAAAAAACGAGTTTCGAATCGATCGATACACACCATCTTTTCATCGATTTCAAAGCCGCATACGATAGCATTCATCGTGAAGGACTGTTTGGTGCGATGGCCGAATTCGGGATCCCGGGAAAACTGATCCAGTTGTGTCGCACCACGATAAAAAATACGCGATGCACCGTGCAACTCGGTTCTAGGACTTCGGAACCGTTTGAAACATGCACCGGATTTCGGCAAGGAGATGCGCTGTCATGTGACATCTTCAACCCGGTGCTGGAGCAGATAGTGCGACGGGCAGGCGTCAACAGGGAAGGAACTATCTTTTACAAGTCCATCCAGCTGCTAGGATACACGGATGATATCGACATCATCGCGTGTTCTCGCCGTGGCATTGTGGAAGCATTCACGGCGATTGAAGAACAGGCGAAACGAGTTGGTCTTAAGATCAATGAGGACAAAACGAAGTACATGCTGTCAAGCAAAAACCAATCCGTCGCTCACCACCTGGGACAAAATATAACAATTGACAGCTACGTGGCAAACGTAGATTCCACAAATGACACCACAGTGGAGATCCGGCATAGAATCGCCCTTGGCAACTGCTGCTACTTCGGCTTGTCCAAACAACTGGGTTCAAAACTCCTCACTCGAAAGACCAAAGTCATGCATTACAAAACGCTCATACTGCCAGTCTTGCTGTACCGAGCCGAAAGCTGGACGATAAGCAGGACAGCGGAGCTGATTTTGGGTTCTTTCGAAAGAAAAATTCTACGCCGGATATTTGGTCCTGTCTGTGAGGAAGGTGAATGGAGAAGAAGACACAACCGCGAACTCTACGAGCTGTACAAAGATGTGAATGTAGTCCGGAAGGTAAAGATCCGTCGACTGCATTGGCTCGGCCACATCGAGCGCATGGACACCAACGCTCCAGCTAAGAGGGTCTTCGACTCCGAGCCTCCTGGTTCGAGAAGAAGAGGAAGACGGAACCTCCGGTATAAAGACCAAGTAATCGCGGATGTAAGACATCTTGGTCTTGATAACTGGAAGCAGCGTGCCCGGGACCGTCAAGGATGGAAGGCAGCTATAGCTCAGGCTCAGGCTCAGGCATTATAAGTAAGTGCACTGAAATCTATGTCTCGTCTTAACAGAAATGGTTTTATGATTCCGAGAGGATAAGGCGTTGGTGATATAAGAATCTAGGTGCAGAAGTGCGTCTGCGTAGCCTTTACCTGGCTTGAAAGCAACTTGAGGGGATGAACCATAGTAGGCGCCTAGCGACAATCTTTTTTTAGTACTTTAGATATACAAGGTATTAGTGATATGTGTTCATATTTGTCTAGAATTAAGGATATTTTTGTAGAGGGTCAGAAGTCTTGAGACTTGACTCTTTGGGTATGAAATTCTGTCTCTACTAGGGGTTTTGCCTCTAAGAATATGGACTTTTTTTTTTTTTTTTATATAGGGCTAGTGCTATCAATAGCAATGCGGCACTGCGACCTTTGCAGATCTATTGTGCCTGCTAGCCGATTTAGCCGAGTAGCCTCTCCACCTCCACAATGAAGTTGAGAATGCTTCTCGTAGGAGCCAGGGTGATCCCCTCAGGAGTCATAACTTCACTGAGAAGGATACGCTTCCTAAGATGGCAGAGAGCAGCACACTCACACAGTATGTGTTCTGCCGTCTCATCGTCCTCAAGACAGAGCCGACACTCAGTTTCAGACGAGAGGCTAATTTTGTTTAAATGATATCTCAGACCGCAGTGTCCCGTTAGATAACTGACTAGTCTTCTGATATCCACCCTATTGAGTTTGAGTATGTCAATAGGGTACTTGTTCTACTTACTTACTTAACGGGCGCTACAGTTCGGGGTGAACCTGGGCCTCAACCAACATGCCTCTCCACCTAGCACGATCTTTCGCTAGTCTTTTCCAATGCCGCACGCCCAGTTGGTTGAGGTCCCCTTCCACCTGTGCGCGCCACCTTAGGTGCGGCCGTCCTCTATTTCTTCGTCCCTCGGGGTTGGATTCAAAGACTCTACGGGCTGGAGCTGTGGTGTTCATTCGCTCTACATGGCCTAGCCATCTTAGGCGTTGGATCCGTAGACGCCTGACCAGACTCATGTCGCTGTACAACCCGTACAGTTCGTGATTGAATCTTCTCCTCCAACCCTCCTCTGTGTTTATGGGACCGAAAATCGAACGCAGAATCTTTCTCTCGAAACGACCAAGGATTTCCTCATCCGCTTTAGATAAAGTCCATGTTTCTGCGCCGTATAACAGGACCGGGATAATTAAGGTCTTATATAAGGTCAACTTGGTCGTACGAGAGAGGGCTCTACTTCTCAGTTGCCTCTTGAGCCCAAAGAAGCAGCGGTTGGCAAGAGTAATTCTGCGCTTGATTTCGAAACTGGTGTCGTTGTTCCAAGTCACTGCGGAGCCGAGGTATATGAAGTCCTTAACTACCTCGAACTTATATCTGCCAATATGCACGTTCTGTCCAAGACGTCGGTGGTAAATGTCCTTTTTCGATAACAGCAGATATTTAGTCTTGCCCTCATTAACTGCCAAACCAATTTTTGCCGCCTCCATCTCAATACTCGCAAACGCCTCATTGACATCTCGCTGCGATCTACCTATTATGTCAATGTCGTCGGCGTATGCAAGGAGTTGCGAGGATTTGAAGTAGATTGTGCCTCTTGTATTGGCCTGTGATTTTTGCACAATTATTTCCAATACGATGTTGAAGAAATCACACGACAGGGTGCTTGTTCAGGGGTCGTATAAGTCGTTTAGATTGACGGAGTCCCCGAACGCTGTTCCAAAAGGACAGGTGTTGTAATTTTTCCCACTTGTCTAAGAAGTAATTTATCTTAGACGCGGGAATGCCGCAGAATGGTTCCGGACCTATATACTTGTCACTGGAGCCCTTCCTGGCAAGTTGGTCGGCAATTGCCCTTGATACCTTTATGGCCTGGCACCCACCAAAGTTTAACATTGTTTCTTTTCGCGAGGTCTTGTAGGGCGTCATGGCATTCCCTGACGGTTTTTGAGTTCGTGCTGTACGAACCCAGCGCTTTAAGCGCTGCTTGGTATGTTGATGGTTACTCCTCTGATGCCAGTCTCAAGATTTAGATTTACGCATGTTAGGATGGCATGCAGATCTGCTCGGAAGATGCTGGGACTTATTCCCAGTGCCTTCGAGATTTTGCGTTTTGGTCCAAAGATGCCGGCGCCAGCGCCGGAAGCCATCTTAGAGCCATCCGTGTACCACCTAAGGCTATGGACACAACAACTCCGGGCCACTGATATTGTGTTCAATAAGCTTAGCAGAAGCGGAGATGGGCTAACCTCGCAGATAGCTAGGGAAAAGTTTTTCTCAGCAAAGAAATTCTTGTAGTTGTTTAGAACCTTCCATATTCCATTGAAGGATTTCAAAGGGTTCTTTTTATATAATTTTGGATTTTTTTGAAGATATGTAAGCTAAAAGAGGGTTGCGCTTTAAAGAGATAGGACTGGGCAATGGTTTTTTTTTTGTTGGCGGACAGTGTTGTCTCTTCTTCTTCTTATCGGGCGCTAAAGTTCAGGATAAACCTGGGCCTCATCCAACATGCCCCTTTTCCATTTCCGCACACCCAGCTGGCTGAGACCCCCTTCCACCTGTGCGCGGCATCCGACTAAGGAACTCCTCACCCGCTTTTGATAGTGTCCATGCTTCTGCGCATGGTCCATGCTTATGATGTTGAAGAAATCGCACGACAGCGCATCGCCCTGCCTAAACCTTTTTTGACATCAAAACTATCGGTAAGGTGTTCACCGATTCGGATGGAGCAGCGAGCATTCTTCAAAGTCATCCTGCATAGTTTGACGAGTTAAGCAGGGATGTCAAAGGTGTACATAGTATAGTTCTTGATGTATAGTTCGTCTCTAACTACTCTGTCGTATGCGGCCTTGAAGTCGACGAATAGATGGTGGGTATCGACTTGAAATTCATTGGTTTTCTCCAGGATCTGCTGTAGTCCGAAGATTTGATCGATGGTGGACTTCCCTGGCCTGAAGCCACACCGATAAGGACCTATCAGCTTATTTACGAACGGCTTCAGGCGTTCACGCAAAACGGCAGCGAAGATATTGTATACAACATTAAGCAGACTTATTCCACTGTAGTCGGCGCAATCAGAGGTCTCCTTTCTTGTGGATCGGGCATACGATGCTGAGACTCCATTCCTCGGGCATGCTTTCCTCTGACCATATCTTACAGATGAGCTGGTGCATGCTCCTAACCAGGTCATCCCCAGCTACCTTGAAGAGCTCAGCAGACAGTCCGTCTGCACCAGCAGCTTTATTCGACTCGAGCTTCGATATGGCAATCCTAACTTCATCGAGGTCAGGGGGACAGAATTCTCTGCGGTCTTCGTCGATTAGAAATGGATCATTCTGCCTGACAGCGGTATATTGACTAACATCGCCGTTATACAGTCTGCAGAAGTGGTTTTTCCATATTCTCAGCATCGACTGCGAGTCTACTACAGGCCTGCAGTAACACCTCTCCAAATCCTCAATCACGCGCGTCTCGTGCTCTTTCTTCTAAGAAGCTTATGCTCCTCCCTTCTTTTTAACTCGTAGAGCTCACGAGCTGCTCTTGTTCTTTTATGCTGCGAGGCCTTATATGCATCCTGCTTCGCTGTGTGAATCCTCCTGTACTCGTCATCGAACCATGTGTTTCTTCGTGGTGGAGCCTTGAAACGCAGAACTTCGGATGCAGAGCTTTTCAGGGCTTGTTTGCAAAGGCTCCACTGCTGTTCTATTGATAGCGTGGAGGATCGAGCTGTATTGGAGAGCTTAAGGGAGACGCGATCGGTTAAACTACGAGCGTTTTCTGGCGATAGTAGCTTTCCGACGTCATAGCTTTGTATTGTTACTCTACTCCACTGCGTTCGTCATATCCGTAGGCGCATCTTGGCTACTACTTGTCCGTGTCGATGTGAGCCCCTCGGAAAGTTCGAACATCAAGAATAGTGGAGGAGTGTCTGACGTCGATTGCGATGTGATCAATCTGGTTGGTGGTCGATTGATCAAAAGACCGCCGTGTGCCTTTGTGTATATCGAGGTGCGGGAAGTGCGTACTGGCTAGAAGGAGATTGCGCCCCGTAGCAAGATCAATCAGCCTGTGTCCGTTATTGGATGTGGTGTCTATGTTTGCCGATGACGCGTTCAAAGATGCTTTCCTTACCCAGCTTGGCATTGAAGTCTTATAGTACAATTTTGATGATATAGCTGGGATATTAGGCATTCGTTCTGTCTAGGAGATCGTAGAACTCATATTTGGCGGAGTCATCCTTGTCTTCCGTGGAGGCGTGGACGCAGGTTAAGCCGTTGTTAGAAAATGTTGCCTTGATACGGATCGTTATGAGGCGTTCGCTCACATGCCGAAAGCTTAGGACTATATATAGCAGTCACCGTAGTAAATGTCGCAGTTTTTCATCCGCTTTATACCCGGTCCATTCCATCGCATTTCCTGGATGGCGGTTATGTCCGCTTTATAGCGGTCTAGGGCGTCCGCAAGTTGTTCGGCTGTACGTGGCCTGTTTAGGGACCTAACATTCCACGTAGAGAGCCGAAGATCATTGTCCTTCTTTTGTTTTTCGCAAGGGTCGTCAGCATTAATCCGGTCCGTTTTATCCGAGGCTTGTGGTTGTTTCGGAGTTACGGCTTACTACGCCGTAGCCCAACCGACTAATCCTGTTTTTTTGGCGCAGGAGGCTCGCCATTCGCCCTTCCCTGTCTGCAATTTCTATAGGAAATCTCCAGATGGCACCACGAGGATGTGGCGATGGGACTAACAATGCCGCAAGATATTCGACTGCGGTGGCTCTTCTCGCTTTTAAGCAGGCCAGCATCCGTCGGATAGGCTTAGATAGTGGAAGCTTAAGACTTTTTCTCCGGTCTGCCTCGAATAACATATCCGCATGCGAATAAGCGTTGTTTATTTTCTCTGTAGCAGTTTCCGTAGTAGATATCACAGTTTTTCATCCGCTTTTTGCCTGGCCCATCCCATCGCACTCGTTGGAGCGCGGTAATGTGTGCCATGTAGCAGTCCAAAGATTTGACCAGTTGTCGGGCTGCACCTGGTCTGTTTAGGGACCTAACGTTCCAAGTGCAGATCCGATATTCGTTTCCTTTTTAGGGTTCCGTACCCAAAGATAAAACGGAACCCTATTACTAAGATTTCGTTGTCCGTCCGTCCGTCTGTCACCAGGCTGTATCTCATGAACCGTGATAGTTAGACAGTTGAAATTTTTACAGATGATGTATTTCTGTTGCCGCTACCACGGCACAGAACAAAATTAATATTTAAGGGGGGCTCCCATACAACCATCCCCTTGGTCAAATACTGAACTGAGGTTAGTCGACAATATCCCACAACCAGTAGCAAACTTCCCAGTTTTGATCTCTTTTTTGTCTTTGATGAATTAATCCTAGCTGCAAACCTTTTTCCCATTATTGTTATTCACCTTTTCACATCGTTGCTGTCAAGTAAGATAATTGATTTGAATTCAATGGACACTTTGATGATCAACTATATCTCATCATGAAGATTTTTGATTATCAAGGTAATATGCCTCTAACCTGCCTGCAACCGAGATCTGTCATCATACAAAAAATATGATTTAATGTGATGACTGATGAGGTAACATATATATGTACATAGTCTCTTTCATATTTATATATACAGATGGTACGGAACCCTTCGTGCGCGAGTCCAACTCGCACTTGGCGGGTTTTTTTATTGTCGTTTGCGGGGGTTGTCAACATTTAATCCGTCCGTATCCGAGGCTATTTGTTGTTTCTGAACAAGGTTTTGTTTTCCGCGATAGGGATGTTACTCTGACGTACAACCCACAACTTAGAGGGTTAGATTCCTCTTTCCCCAGGAACAGGGGGTCGGGTCGCTGCACACATTGGTTGACTAGATGGCGGGTGCCAGTATAGCTATCCAGGGGAGACCACGCGGAGGCTGTGTGTCAACTTGGATTGAGCAGGGCCAGAGATCGAAGCTGGCGTTTGCCATGTCCTGTTAGCTCGCGTACAAATACCTGCGTGTATGAAAAGAATCCACAAGAAACCGGATGAAATCTGCACCTGAAAGTTGCAAGACAACAGAAGAAAACACATACGATCCAAGTCAATTTAACTGATTTCTTTATTGTTAATATTTTCATTTCCTATCTGAAATATTTAATTATTCATTTATCTATCTTAATAACAGTAGTACCATCATGATAGGCGACTCTCACCGAATCGTCATTATAAGTGTCGTTAAGTTAGCTTGCAATAAATTCAAGTTCAAGACTCAAAATACGTTGACTTTGTTCTTCTTTTGTTTTTTATTCACAATTTCTGCTTTCGATCATTTTAGTTTTTTGTTTTAATTAAAATTTCTACTTTTTCTTTTGCTTATATAATTGATTTAATTTCATTTATTCATTTCGTGCATAACTAGTCGTAATAAGAAGCGTTTCCGATTGATTTCATTGTCTATCGATCGAGAAACTCGTAATGTTATATTCGACATCCATAGATATAGATCGTTCTCAACGAACAAATGAAATCAAATACAATAAGAAAAACCTAAATATTAGGTAGACGTCTAAAGAGAATTAAATATGTAAAAGGAAATGGAAGCAAAGGGGGAACAGGATTGGGCGAAGATGAAGGAAGAGAAGTCGTTTTACTTGTCGACTTTCGGTGAAACGAAAAAGGGTATACCACCAAAACGGAAAAGAAATCGAGTAAAGAAAAAAAAAAAAGAAACGATGTTTCGTTGAAAATAGCACACAATATGATGTAATCAATAAACAAAAAACCAGTGGACAGAGACAGACAGTCGGATTGGATCAATAGATCACAAAACTCACATAACCACATACGTTCCATCCGTTGTCGAATAATCGAATAATATCGCGCCTAAAGTCTAATATTTAAATTTCCTATTCTACTACTCTACAGCAATCTAGAGGATGTATAGTATATATATATGCTTCACTACGCGTATCTATTATTGTTTATGCTTTGCGTTTGCGTACGTTTGCGTTTCAGTCCTTTGACAAATAGAGTTTAATTCTAGTAAATCGCCCTTACACTCGTGTGTTTTTTTGTTTTACTCATTCTTTACTTGTTTTGTGGTTTAATTATTTCTGCTTACTTGCTAAATGAATAGGTTCCTTTCTTGGAGGGGAAGGGAAAATAATATACAACAGCGCGCAATGTAGATTTAAGTAGGAACCAGTACTGGTCTAACTAGCCAGGGACTATAATACAACAGAACAAGGATGAAACAAGTCGGGGATACTACTACTGTGTTCCATATCTACAATGCTAAAACTGGAGGAAAACATACATATGTTTACTAGGAGCCACGAATCGATGATACACGCACGAGTTTTGAATCATTCACAGATCAGAACAAGACACAGATGACACAGTTTGGTTTTTGGTTTTTTTGTTTTTTTTTTTTTTTTTGTTTTTTAGTTTTCTGGGCATGGGTAGTGCGCAATCGATTTGTTTTAAATTATAGTTTAAGAGTTCTTCACACATACAAGCTAATTAGGTTGTAAACTCAGTTTCACATTGATACGGTTGCAAGTAGAACAGTGATGTCGTCCGGCTTGCCACCTAAAAGACAAAAGAAAAAAAACAAAAAAAAAAAACACTTTGACGTGACTTTGTACTCATATATTAAAGGTATTGAAGACCTCTTACCGGTTGCATTGATATTGTTACGCCTAGCGTTTATAGCAAAAGGTGACATGAATTCACTGTCGAATGACAATGAACGTGCCATTAACGCCAATGAATTCGCTGTCATCTGAAGTTTCACAGGATCTGTTACACCCTCAATCTAACATACCACGAAAACAAAACAATCAAATCATACATTCATTTCTACTCAGATATTTAGTTTACCTCTTTAAGAACGTCAAGCAGGAGGCGTTCGGGTACATTATCAAAAACACCATCGGTCGCCACTAGAATCACATCGCCTTCCTTCACCGGAAAGCTAAGCGTATCTGCCGATTGTGGACTATCGCTGAGTACGTTACGTCCATGACCGGGAGGCGGTAATGATAATTGAAATGGTGTATTAAAATAATGTTGCTGCTCCTCGGACTTGTGAACAATTTCACCTTTACGCACCACCATAAAACCACTGTCGCCAATGTTTGCTGTATACACTGTGCTATTCTCCCGATTCAGTATCAATACACAAGCCGTACTACTGCCTGTAACATAGAACAAAAACACAAACAATTTGAATTAAAAGTGAAAATAGAATTTAATTGATTGGCCGTGTGCCAGTGGACAGAACATTTCAAATAGAACGAATATACCAACATCCTTCTTCGTTTATTTACCCTAATGGTTACCTATGTTTGTACATATGTATGTTGTTCCGGTTGCATAAACATTTATAATGCTTATGATGGCGTTCGAATAATCGCGTCAGGTTCAAGGATACAACGTTTTCCAAATATGAGATCAACTAAATCGGCGCGACACAGACAATGTGGTCATTCAATTCCCCATAAATGTTTAATTAAAACGTCTCAGAGTTAAAAATAACGTACGACCAGACCATTATGGATGGAACCAAAATAGCCTCCAAAGTGCAATATAGCTATGCAAGAAGACAACGAAGAAAATTTTCTGCCGGCAAATTGAAAGAAAGATGGATCCTGAATGACTATTTGCAATATTATATTTGGGACACTGATCATTACCCGGCTTTTTGCTTATCTTGTTAGCCATGACCGATGTTAAAAAAGAAACCTAGACTGAAGCCTGGACTTCAGTTCAATATTAGATATGCTGGCTCATTGTCTTCGCGGTTTTTTGCTTTGTTTTGTTAGCTACCCATATACTGGGTAGCATTAATGCGATTCTGTCAAACGAACGGACTCTGACCTTTCAGACTACATTTCTTGTGTACCCAGTTTTGTAATTGTCTTTTGCGTAAAAAGTAGTGCTGATCCGCATCAAAGCTAATTTCGGAAACATTCGCTTAATATGCGCTCAAGCTTCAACCGAAGAAAAGGACGATCGACTTAAAAACGACTTCTACAGACTCCATAGGCAGAACCTATGCCCAATGTCCCAGCTAATGCGAAACAGGGTAAAGAGGACATAGACAATTGAGTCGATCACGATACACGCCACCACGTCTGAAAACAGACATCTGCTTCTCGACATCCTGGGAGGGCGCAATCTTCTTCTGGCTAGCACACGATTCCCGCATCTCAACATTCAAAAAGGAACCTGACGATCACCTAATCAGTCTAGCACCAATCAGATTGATCACGTTGCGATCGACGCCAGACACTCCTCCAGCATCCTAGATGTACGTATCTTCCGAGGAGACAACATCGACGCAGATCTCTACCTTGTTGTAGCCAAGGTCTTTTGAAGATTTTAAGGATACCACGGAGTCGAGCTGGACAACAAAAGTTTGAGGCAGCTAGGATCTTTGGCGATTAAGTTTCCCTCAACCTCTCGCAAATTCCGATGACACCAGTAGAATTCACAGAAAAACAGTGGGACCATGGACGAGCATGGACGAGAACCGCTTGTGAATACTACGAACCGAAAAGGAGAGAGGAGCTTTTCTTCCTCTTCTTTGGTGGCGTTACAGCCCATTAAGGACCAGAGCCAAGCTTCCCCTTAATCACCCATGTTGTGTGTGATTTATTTTTCGCACAGGTGAAAGGGACCTACAGTTTAATGCCGATTCCGAACGGCGTGAGTCGAGAAGCTTTTTCTAGGCAAGTTATACTACGGAGGGTTTTGCCAGTACCCCGCCGAGGAGGGACGTCGCGAAATAAACATTCGATGGCGTTGGTGTTATCGGGATCCGAACTCGCTCATCGTGCGTCAGAGTCCAACACACTAACTACTGCGCCACGGCGCCCTTTTAAGGAAGCAAATAAAGAGAGCATAAAAAGCGTGAGATCGATGAAATGAAGAGATGCTACCACAGGAGTGCGTCTGCAGTGACAGCCAAGCTGCACTCAAAGCCGCACGCAACCCTCTAACTAGCTCCAAATTAGTTAAACTCAAGTCGTTCTTGTACAGACTTGGTAGACTAAATTCACTAAGGCTTGTATGGGTTCCAGGTCCCTCTGGGATCCCAGGAAATGAGATCTCTGATGAACTCACCAGAATGGGTTCAGGGGAGTGTTTCTCAGGACCTGAACCCGCTATAGGTTTACCTGCGTCCAATTTATGTCTAACCGGAAAATCTCTGTCCGCATTGGAAACTCCCTCTCATCCCCATACCCCCTCTCCGTCCTTCTCTTCCTTATAGCTTACAACAGTCGCTGTGAAACTCTCTCCACCCACCTTAGACATAGACCTTAATCCTATCTTCCTTCCAAGATAACCTTTCTTGAAGAGCAAACACCTACACATCTGCAGGAAACACAACTGCTCCTGTGACACCCTCACCAACAGCATCACCTTGGAAAATTCGACAAATTAAAAATCTTAGGCATCGTCTTCCAAAAAAAAAAAAAAAAACTACAAAGGGAACTCCCACATCGATCTGAACATAATCGAAATCCTCTCCTGCAACAAATACAACCTAACCTCAATCATCACCAGCAAAATCCGATATCGTCTCTTCCTATACGGGTACTCGGCCAACTCACACTTGAGCAAAATCAAAACCATCTACAACACCGCCATCAGAAAGGCTCTCAGCGCCTACCGCACAACTCCCATAATCCAATTGCTATTCGAATCGAACATGCCAACGATCGAAAACTTACGTTACCAGTCCACCTTAAGACTATTCCAAACCCTCCCCCCTTTAATACATATCCAACTCGATCAGAACAACAAAAGCCCAAAAATACTGTTCTCCATACACCGCGCAAAAAACTCCCTGCAACGAAAACGGCATTCCCTGCAAACCTTCCCTTCTACCCACCCGCTCCCACCGTCGGTGGCATTTTCCTCCCTCCACCATCATCCCAGATCTACGCTCTTACAACAAATCCCATACTGCTCCCTCTTCCTTGAAATCAAAAACAAACTTCTCAATCAACACCTCATCTTCACAGATGGCTCCAAAGCAGGAGACAACGTCAGCGTTACCACTGAGTATGAAAATATCTCCTCATTTCTCCTCCCCCCATACACATCTTCCTTCTCGACAGAAATTATCGCCGTCCTAACAGCAGCCCTACAACACACTAAGACTTCCACGCTCAATTTCCCCATCTGCACCGACTCGCCGCAGCTAACATCAATAATCAAACCTATTACCCCTCCTCAATCCGCAATCTACTCTATCAGCAGTTCTCCAGAACCAAGCTTATTTGGATACCAAGCCATGTGCAAATTCCTGGGAATGAATTTGTCGACAATGCCGCCAAACAAACCTTAACAACCCCATCCCTTTTCCACACCAAATTCAACCTAAGAGATATCAATAAATACACTATAACCCTTCACCACCTCCAACAATAACTCCTTTTCGAGAAATCATCCCAACGGTACCGAACTGCCAATGAAGACAAGCTCTCAATTAAAAACTATGCCTACGAGCAAGGACACCCAATCCCATCCAAAACGGACATTACAAAAATGACCAGACTATGACTCGGACATACCAAACTCACTTGGACAAGAACAAACCCACCTGCACATACTGTAACCAGTCCCGATTCAACGTCCACCATATCGTCTCCGAATGTCCCGATACCCAGACACCAACTCCTTTCCAACTCCAATATAAACAACCTCCTATCTAACCTAAATACCAAAAATACCAAAATTGTAATAGATTTTCTCAAGAACACCAATTTGTAAAGGGTTTTCCAATAGGGACAGCTTTGAATTAAATTTGTGTAATAAAGCCGCGGGCGCAGACGGCCTATCTGCTGAGCTTTTTAAGGCGGCTGGAGATGAGCTGGTAAGGTGCATGCACCATCTCATTTGCAAGGTATGGTCGGAGGAAAGCATGCCCGACGAATGGAATCTCAGCATAGTTTGCCCGGTCCATAAGAAAGGAGACCCCTATAACTGCGTCAACTATAGGGGAATAAGTCTCCTTAATATCGCATATAAGATCTTCCCTGCCGTGTTGTGTGATCGCCTGAAATCGTTTCCGGATAACCTGATCGGCTCTTATCAGTGTGGTTTCAGACCAGGTAAATCCAGACAAATCTTGGAGAAGACCCAGGAATACCAAATCGACTCTCACCACCTTTTCGTCGATTTCAAGGCTGCATATAACAGCGTGTATAGAGATGAGCTATACAAAGCCATGTCTAGTTTTAACATCCCTGTCAAACTCGTCCGACTGTGCAGGATGACAATGGAGAATTCTCGCTGCTCCATTAAGGTCGGTAATGAGCAAACCGAGACCTTTGATGTTAAAAAAAGGATTTAGGCAAGGTGACGCGCTGTCATGCTACTTTTTCAACATTGTGCTTGAAAAGATCATGCAAGAGTCACTGGCCAACACAAGAGGTACGATTTATTTCAAGTCTACGCAATTGCTTGCGTACGCCGACGACATTGACGTGATTGGACGGACACAGCGAGACGTCCTTTGTAAGCATTGAGGTAGAAGCGGCTAAGATGGGTCTCAAGGTTAATGAGGGTAAAACTAAATATCTGCTTTCATCTAAAAGAGACGGACAACACCGACGTCACCATGGGCGGATATAACTTTGAAGTGGTCAAGGAATTCGTCTACCTGGGCTGACTGATGACCAGCGACAATAACACCAGCGCTGAGATAAAATGCAGAATCACTCTTGCCAACCGCTGTTCCTTTGGGCTCAAGAGGCAATTGACATATAGGTGACACTATATAAGACCTTAATCATCCCAGTCCTCCTTTACGGCGCAGAGGCTTGGTCCTTAACAAAAGCGGATGAAGATGCCGGATGAACGAAGAACTGTACGGGTTGTACAGCGACATCGGCCTGGTACGACGCCTACGGATACAGCGTCTAAGGTGGCTAGGCCATATAGAGCGCATGGAAAATACAGCTCCGACCCGAAGAGTCTTCGAATCCACCCCGGAAGGAAGGCGCGGCAGAGGACGGCCGCATCAACGGTGGCGCACGCAGGTGGAAGGGGACCTTAACCAACCTTAACCTTGGCTGCGACAGCTGGCCAAAGACCGCGTCGGCTAGAGACGCTTGTTGGTTGAGGCCCAGGTTCACCACGGACTGTAGCGCCACCTAAGTAAGTAAGTAAGAATTCATGAAATTCACTAGTTCCTCGTAACCTTTGTCTTTTTTGTCCCGACGTATATATTCTGGACAGATTACGTCCCAGAGACAACGATGAGACTCGTAAATATTGATTAAATTCTTCGAGAAATGGTCTGCTCTCATCCATGTCCAACGCTTGAATGACACAATTCATGTACACACTGTCTATCAAAACCAACATGGCCGCTGATCGTCATGCAACCACAAACATTTTTGGTAGTCATCATTTTTGATCGTCAAACCATAATTCACTGTCTGAACACAATGGGGTCGCAGTCGCTGTCTCCGTCGCAGTCTCGGTCGGCATTGCCTTCGCTAGGATTGGCAAAATCTCGCCCACAATGAGGTCGCTTTGTTATGTCAAATTTTAACAGCTGTTTTCACCTTTGTCCATATACAAGGTGTCTCAAAAGAAAGTTTACATTTGTTTA
Organism: Eumerus sabulonum; assembly: GCA_951905685.1. NCBI lineage: Eukaryota > Metazoa > Arthropoda > Insecta > Diptera > Syrphidae > Eumerus > Eumerus sabulonum. The sequence continues at coordinate 109,666,614 of OX645062.1, read as the reverse complement.
GCTTATTGCGCGATCGCAACGAATCCGCGGGGCGCGGGGGGTACGTCAATCGTTAGCCTGGCTCTTGGGAATTCACTCGCTATGGAACGTTTCTCGGGTGCAGACTGCGCGTTGTGCGTGCGAGAGTTTCATAAAAAAAAAGGGTGATTCGGCGACTGTGGCGCGTAGAAAATTCTGCAATATTCGAATTTTACGCCATTTAAAGGATGCGCCAAGCATTCCTCTCATTCGAAAATGAGTAAAAAAGTTTAAAGAGACTGGTTCAGCACTAGAACTACCAAAATCTGGACGGTCAAGGTCATCGATAATGTAAGTAAAGCGTAAAGAATGTTAATCAGTCTGTGATCCCGACCTTTCGATTCGGAAGCGCGCAGAGCTGTAATGTGAAATTTCGCTGTTCGATTACAGCGAACGCGAGGGCTTACATTTAGGTGACATTATTATTACAAAATAAATTGCCAAGTTGTGAACTTTAATGATAAATCGATCCACTAAATATAAACTTTCTTTTGAGACACCTTGTACTTACAACGAACCGTCAACCGCCGATTTGAAGATTTCCTTGTGTTTTGTTTCTTTTCTACACAGCTGTCACAATGTCGTACGACCGAGTATAAAGTTAGCCAACTCGCGCGTCACACCCTACGACCGAGACAGCGACCGCGACATCATTGTGTTCAGGCGTCGTCAGTCGTCCACACTATGAATTTTGAGTGATGTCGAACAAAAGTGTCACTTTTGATGTCGAACAAAAGTGTCACTTTTGATGTCGAACAAAAGTGTCACTTTTGATGTCGAACAAAAGTGTCACTTTTGATGTCGAACAAAAGTGTCACTTTTAATCGACAGTGTGTACCCTACTTAAAGTACACGAACGAGCAACGTCTGCAAATTATAAAAATTTTCCACCGAAATTCGGAGTCGGTGACCGCAACTTTATGAGCGTTAACTCCAATTTTCGGTCGTAATTCTCGCCCTAGTAGACAAGTAGGCAATAACAAGCCTAGTGCAAAAATTAGAGTCTTCATACTTATTCGTTGTGTGATGTTGTCGTGTCAGTGAGACAACGGGTTGGTCGAAAATATCGCTGCCGTTCGGGCGTCCGTAACAAACGATCCAAACCAGTCAAGTCCACGGCGTTCTCAAGAATTGGGCATCGCTCAGACCACATTATGGCGTACTTCGCGAAAGGATCTTGGTTTACACCCATACAAGATCAAGCTTACTCAAGAATTTAAGCCGATGGACCATTTGAAGCGGCACACGTTCTCCGATTGGGCTCTGGAGAAGATGTGCCAAGATGATGAATTTCATCGCAAAATCATCTTCAGTGACGAAGCTCATTTTTGGCTCGATGGGTTCGTCAATAAGCCAAATATGCGTTATTGGTCGGGTGAAAATCCACATTTGCTTCATGAATCACCACATCATCCGCAAAGAATAACTGTTTGGTGCGGTTTGCATGCCGGCGGCGTTATTGGGCCATATTTTTTCGTCGACGATAACGATCGTCACGTTACTGTGAATGGCCATCGTTTCGCGCCATGATTACCGATTATTTTTGGCCCGAATCAGAAGATATGGACATGTGGTTTCAACAGGATGGTGCCACAAGCCACACAGCACACGTTACAATCGATTTATTGAAAAGTAAGTTTGATGAGCGTGTTATGCCAAGAAATGGGCTAGTCGATTGGCCGCCTCGTTCGTGCGATTTAACGCCTCTAGACTATTTTCTTTGGGGCTATAAGCCGACGACGTTGGAAGAACTCAGAGCCAACATTGAACGCGAAATAGCGGCCGTTTCGGCCGAAATGTGTGGCCGAGCCATCGAAAATTGGGTCCAACAAATCGACCGCTGCAAACGTGCCCGCGGTGGGCATATGAACGAAGTCGAGTTCCATTCATAAATGTTTTGATTGTACTTCAAGCCGATAATAAGGTTTTTGAAATATCTCAAATGGTTTAAAAAAAAAGGTGTCAAGTCCTTATTAATCATATAGCCAAAGGCTTTCGTTGGCATGTCTTATAAAGCTAGCTTATAATTTTAATTGTAGTGTTAGTAAATAAATAAATGCTGTCGTCAAAGAAACATGCACAACACTAACGTCTTGGCCAAAACGTCATTATTGGCCCACTGGTAACGAGCGACAACGACACCAGCACTGAGATTAGATGCAGAATAACTCTCGAGGACCGCTGTTTCTTCGGGCTCAAAAGGCAATTGAGTAGTAGAGAACTCTCTCAGAAAACTAAGGTGACCCTCTATAAAACCATTACCATCCCGGTCCTCCTCTACGGCGGAGGGTTAGTTTAGTTTAGGTTAGGTAAAAGTGGTTGGCATAAGCCACACGTAGGCCGAAGTTGTACCCATTGTGATACCACATGGATCATATTACCTTGATCCACTACCTAAGAACCAACCAGTGCTTCTGATGAAGCGATGGAGTTGAGCTATTGTTAGATCTGCTAGCTCACTTAAATTTTCATAGAAGGACGCGCCGAGGTAGATCCTCTTGCGATTTGCAAAAGAAGGGCATGAACAGAGAAGGTGATGTGTATCGATTCCTCCTCATCCTCGTCCATGCAGCCGCGGCAGAAGTCATTGGAGGGTAGCCCTAGCCTGACGGTGTGTTTTCCAATGATACAGTGACCTGTAATGACACCCACTAGAGTGCTTAAGATTGCCCTTTTGGTTACCACTAGGTCCCTGGTTCGTCATAGGTTTAGCTTGGGCCAGATTTGTTAAGTGATAAAGCCTATATTACTTTCATTCCATTGGAGGTTGGTCGCCTCTATGGTTCGAAGTTTTACCATGTGCTTTACGCTACTTATTGGTGTTTATAGGTACCCGAGGGTAGGAAGACTGAGTGTGCTTGACCCTAACTTTGCGAGTTCGGCGGCTGCGCAGTTTCTTGGAATATCCCTATGCCCGGGAACCCACAGTACTTTAATGTTAAACTGTTCAGCCATCTCGTCTAGAGATAGGCGGCAGTTAAGGGATGTTTTTGATTTGTGGGTAACCGCGGCCAGGGATTTTATCGCAGATTAGCTGTCCGTGCAAATGATAATATCCTTAGCGGATATTACATTGATCCTGAGCCATGCAAGTGCCTTCGTTATCGCTCTTATTTCTGCTTGATACACACTACAGTGATTTGGGAGTCTGAATAATAGGTTGAGGTTAAGTTCCTTGGAGAAGACTCCACCACCTACACCCGTCTCCATCTTGGAGTCATCGGTATAGAGTGAAATCGATTCCTTCGGTATGACTTCCCTCTAGACCATTCTTCCCGCGCAGAGGCTTGGACCTTATCAAAAATACATAGAAGAAGAGGCCCTTGGTCGTTACGAGAGGAAAATTCTGCGTACTATCTTCGGTTCCGTTTGTGTTGACGGAGAACGAAGGGGAAGGTTCAAACAAGACTTTACGGGCTGTACAGCGACATCAGCTAGGCCATGTAGAGCGATTGGATAGCACGGCTTCGGCCCGAAAAGTCTTCGAATCGAAAACCCGAGAGACGATGTTGCAGAGGACGGCCGCATCTAAGGTGGCGCACACAGGTGGTAAGGGACCTCAACCAACCAACCAAGGGCGTGCGACACTGGAAACAGCTAGCAAAAGTTCGTACTAGCTGGAAAGGTTTGTTAGTTGAGGCCCCGGGCTCACCCCAAACTGTAGCGCCACCAGTGAAAAGAAATCGAACCATTTTCGAAACGAATTATTACGGAAAAGTTGAGTGACCGAAGAGCCGCTGAAAATCACTTGCCCAATTTCTTCGCTTATAAGCCACGGAGGTCCTACACTGATGGAAGGAAGCTACCCGAAAATGGCAAAAGGTCATAAAAAATAATGGCCAATACGTACTTGATTTAATTGATCGTTATTAAGATCAGGAAACAATCTTCCTTGAGACGTTATACGTACAATGAGTCCACTTGCTCGTCTGATTCATGTTGAGCGAGTACTTTCCCTTTGTGTTTTTGTTTTTTCATACATACGAACGGCGCATATCTCCCTCACCCAAAGCCGAGACAGATGAAAATAGAATGGAACTCCTGCTGGTTTTCCGGATTACAATATTAAGAATCAAATCGTATCAGTCGAAGTGGAAAAACATAAATGCATTTTTGAAACACTTACGATGAAGGATGATCCGGCTACCCTTATCACAGACTATGGTGCCCATTTGCCTGTGCTGAAGTGTCGCAAAGTTCTCGCATATGTTCTCCGCCAGACGTTTTCCATATCTAGTACTCTTGTGAGTGAGCATACATATGTCTCGAGTTACCGATTTGTTTGACAACAAAGGAAAAACCGCATAATGGAATGACGAGTCTACGCTGTCGGGCGATCAAGAAGCGGGAAATGCATGCAAAAATGATACCCAATCAGCAGCACGATGCATGATTAGTCACTCTAAATTCTAACATCAGGCAGCAATCACAAGTTAAGTGGTTTTATTCGAATTGATATTTACCCATAGACTCGGTAACTGTGAGAGGCTGTCGAGAGTCAACGACATTTCTTATTAAACAAGTTACCGATTCGTTATACTTTCGACTGAAGTGGGGGCAAGGCGACAGACAAAAAAAATGGAAGAGATGAAATGACAGTGTTTTGATTACTTGATTAAATACAGACATGGATGGGGGTCTGGTTCATGCGCTGTAATGCGGCTGTATATGCAGATGAATCCTTATCTTGCATGCGAAGCTGTTCAATCGGATCGACACCGGCGACGACGGGTGAATGACCTGACATTTGTTTGGCAAACACTAGTGGTCTGTATGTACATATTTCGTGACATTAAATCCCGCCAGTATGCTAATCCACTTCCTTATAACCAAGGCGCGCCCAAATTAGGGACAACAAGTGCTTAGTCATCTACCTATACAACTATCGACAATGTTGGAAAGTTGTCAACAATAACAACTCAATCAACTTGTGAAAGCAATCTGTTTACCTACCGTCATCCTCCCCGGTTTCAAACTGATTGTCAAAGAAGAATTTCGTTGATATCCGCACTAATTCACGTTGATCATAATAGACCAGTCGGCTGTTTTCTCTATTTGACCTCCAAACATCTGACACAATAGCTCCAAGTCCATGGCACCATTACAAAATTCGACACAAGTCGTACACATGTGTGCCGCAATAATTTGTTGCGTATTTTAGAAAATCCGTTTATTTTTAAACTTTCGTTTAAGGGAAGTTTATTTCGAGGCTAATAGATGTGTGTTTAAAGGCGAGACAAGAATGTTGGCGTGGTGCCTTAGATCTTTGACATTTTCTCCTTGTCGAAAATATCAAACTTTTATGTGTTCCTACATTGTTGTGGAGACAGACGTAAATCAGCTAAAAAGAATTGGTAACAACTGTCTAAGAACATCAGTGTAGGAATAGGTCGCCAACTGCCTTTAGTTCCATCAGTGTCTTGCGATGTCGCATTTGTTATGGGAAGGAGACGTTGTTAGAAATAGAACTGTTTTGCGAAACACAGTTTACACACAACACATGTGAATGAGTAAATTGAGTCCACAGAGACGAAAGTTTTTTTTTTTGACCATGCCCGCAAGGTTGTGACTGAAAGCGATACAATCACATTTCATTCGAAAATCGAAATTTAGCAATCATTCTCGATAAACTGTTTAAACGGAGTGCATTTCTGAGCCACCGACATTCTTTGAAGGCATCAGCATTTTTTGATAACTGCGAAGCCTTTGAAGCCTGGATGTTTTCAAGCCCTTCAGGTTGTTAAGGCTTCGAAGGTCCTAAAAAATCCCCAAATCCTTTAGTCACCTTTAAAGTCACATTTGGTCACGGTTGGAGTGTTTGAGGTCTTAAGTCATAAGAGAATACGAAGTTACTGTATCGAAGCATTTGAAGTCAATGAGCCAGTTGAAGCCATTGAACCATTTGAGATTATGTCAGCTTTCGAGGTCATGGAAGCCTTTGATGTCATGGAAGCCTATGACGCCATGGAAGCATTTGAGGTCATAAAAGCCTTTGAGATCACAAAAACCTTTGAAGTCATCGAAGCCTTTGAAGTCATTGAAGCCTTTGAGGTCATAGAGGCCGTTGAAGTCATAGGCGCCTTTGAGGTAATTGAAGCCGTTGAAGTCAATGAGCCATTTGAAACCAATAAAAGATTTGAGGTCATGGAAGCCTTTTACGCAATGAAAGCCTTCAAGGTCACAAAAACCTTTGAGGTCATGGAAAGATGGCGAAAGCCTTTGAGCTCATGCAAGCCTTTGAAGTCATCGAATCCTTTGACGCCTTTGGGGTCATAGCGGCCGTTAAGTCATAGACGCCTTTGAGGTCATTGAAGCCGTTGAAGCCAATGAGCTATTCGAAACCATTAAAGCATTTAGGGTCATGGAAGCCTTTAAGGTAATGGAAGTCTTTGAAGTTATTGAAGCCTTTTGTGTTATACGGGGTGGACCATCTAGTGGTTTTTGTTTAAATCATAGGTTATTTTGACACTGACAGCTGTTTCCTGCTCGAAATCTTGACAGAAAGTCAGTATCAGACCTCCGCGGAACGAAATGAGTCGCTTTACGCTTGAACAACGTTGGGAAATATTGAAAACTTATTTCCAAGGTGAGTGCTGTGTTTTTTGAAAAGAAGTTTTAACCGGAATGAAACACCCACCGCGACTGTTGTACGCAAGTTTGTGCAAAAAGTTCGTGCGACTGGTATGCTTGTGGACAACACTCAAGGTTCCCGTCGTCGTACGGTGCGCACAGATGAGAATGTGGCTGCTGTGGTCGAGAGTGTGAGAGTCAACTCACGAACAAAAATTCAACTCACGAAAGATCTCGGAATAATCGCTTACAAGGACCAATTGACTCAGCAATTGAAGGCGCGCGACCATCCGCTTCGTTAGCGCTTCGCAGTTTGGGCCTTAGAGCAGCTTGAATTGGACAACGATGTTTGGCGAAAAATCATCTTTTCTGACGAGGCACGTTTTCATCTCGGCGGCTACGTTAACAAACAAAATTGCCACACCTGGGCTCGGAAAATCCTCACCTTATTGTCGAGAAGCCAATGCACACACAGAGTGTGACAGTTTGGTGCGGATTGTGGAGTGATGGCATCATTGAACTATTTTTCCTCGGAAATGAGGCTGGGAACGCTGGGAACAACGCTATGTTAACCGACTTTTTTTTTTTGACTGAAATGGAAGACATGAATTTGGACGACCTCTGGTTCATACAGAATGGCGCACCATGCCAGACAGCCCATGCCACAATCGACCTTTTGCGCACCAAATTCCCAAATCGTGCTATCAGCCGTCTTGGCGATGTCAACTCGCCGCCTCGGAGCTGCGATTTGACCCCTTTGGACTTCTATTTGTGGGGAACCGTGAAGGACCGGCGTTATGCCAACAATCCGGAAATGATTCAAGCACTTAAGGCCAATACCATCCAAGCAATCCGTGAGTTACACCACGAAACCATCAATAAGGCCTTGGAAAATTGGGGTGACAGAATGCGCGACTGCGAAGCCAGCCGAGGCAGCCACTTGAACGATGTTGTATTTCATATTTAATGGGAATGTTTGGTCTTACTACTCTAAAGCCATAATATATGGAAAAAATAATTTTGTCAATTTTATTGCATTTTTAAAAAGAAACTTGTAATTGGCTCACCTTATACGAGCCGTTGAAGTCATTAGAGCCTTTGAGATCATTGAAGAAGTTGAAGTCATTGAAGCATTTGAAGTCAATGATCCATTTCAAGCCATTGAAGCATTTTAGGTCATTGAAGTCTTTGTATTTGTTTTAATTCTTTTTTTTTAAGTCGCGCGTGTGACTCAAGGCTAAGGTCTTCTGAGGGAGAGGAGGTGCCTATTTTGCTTTGGTGGCGCTACAACCCATGTTGTGTGTGATTTATTTTTCACACAGGTGAGAGGGACCTGTAATTTAATGTCGATTCCGAACGGCGTGAGTCGAGAAGCTTTTTCATGGCAAGTATACCGCCGAGGAGGGACAACGCGAAATAAACATTCGATGGCGTTTGTGCTATCGGTATTCGAACTCGCTCATCGTACGGCAGATTCCAACACACTAACCACTGCGCCCTCTTCCTGAGAGAAAATATCAACAGAAATATATCTAATAAACACATTTACACTCTCTCTGACAGTAGGGCTGCACTTCTTGCCCTAAAGAGAGTCCATCTCATTTAGATACCTGGGCTCAGCGGTCAGATAGGCAACGAAAAAGCAGATCTACATACTGGCAAGGAAAGGCTCCGCATCACAGTTCATGATGCCACGGCCTTTCTGCGGCATACCCATCAGCACCACCAAATGCTGCATAAACAAATGGTTAAGGAACACGGCCGATCACTACTGGTCACAAACGGAAGGTAGGAAGGAAGGAAGGAAGGAAGCCTCATAAGAACGAAACAACTCCTCATGCTTTCTAGGAGTCAGATTCGTACAGTCACAGGCTTCCTGGACACTGCCCAGTCAACAAACACCTCAAAACCATAGGCATTATACAAGATGATACCTGCGGAATGTGTAATGGGGACGAAGAAACGGCAGAGCACATACTGTGCCACTGTAACTGCCTTGTCAGTATATGTACGTCATCGTCACTTAGGCAAGTATTATCTTGAAGCAGAAGAAATTGCTGCTAGCTCACCCAAAAGCATAAGTTTTATTAGGTTAGGTTAGGTATATGGGTGCCCTATTGACGTAAAGTCAAGGCTCACGTAGACTACGTTGAGTCCATTGTGCCCACCTGTTTTGTTTAACCCGTTGATACCTATACATTTACTGTCGAGCTGAACCAGCCAGACGAGGATAAAAATCCTAGTATTCTGTTCAGCCCGATATTACCTACCTCTTCTAGTCCCGAAAGGAAGTATCTTCCCAGGAAAATATTCCTTTTTTGGGCTAGCGCCGGGCATTCGCACAGCAGGTGACGAACGGACTCAATTTCCTCTTCGTCCCTGCAGCTTCTACAGAAGTCATTGTAGGGCTGGCCTAGTCGAGCTGCATGATAAGATAGCATGCAATGCCCGGTGAGGGCACCGACTGCCAGTCGAATGTTCCCACGATTGAACTTCAGCAGATTTTCCGTTCTTTTCTTATCATAGACGGGCCAGGTCAATTTCGCCGTTGCGCATGTATCTAAGCGACACCATCGCTTATTGGCTTTCGCCAATAGCTCCGTCTGTATCTCCCTGTAGAGCGCACTGAGTGGTGTTTTGGCATCAGCTGAGATCTGCGCAATATTAGCACCTGATCCCACCCTAGCCAACTCGTCCGCCCTCTCGTTTCCGGAGATATTCATATGACCAGGTACCCAGCAAAGGGTCACCTCATTTACATTGGATATCTCTTCTAACTTCTCCTTACAGATTTTGACGAGTTTGGATCTTATCCATGCTGCCTGCAGAGCCTTAATGGCTGCCTGGCTGTCAACATAGATGCTGATCCTTTTTCCTGTGATATTCTCTTTGCTGATCAGGTCCGCCGCTTGCTTGATAGCGAAGACCTCAGCTTGGAAGACACTGCATCCATCATCGAGCCTGTAGGAGCGATGCATATCCCGAGACTCAAAGTAGACTCCGGCACCTGTGCCAACATCCATTTTGGATCCGTCGGTGTAGAGTGCCAGTTCACTTTCCGTGCGTACCATGTCACCGGTCCATTCCTCCCTGGAGGGAATTCTAATAGAGAATCTCCTCTCCCAGGAAGGAAGTCGGGTGACATAGTCCGTTACGGTTCTGAATCTCGAGACGGCCCATCGATCCAAGACTGATGCATGTCCATGAGGACTCTTTTTCCAGAGACCTAATTCCTGTAATCTTAGCGCAGTTCTGGTTGCGACGCTCTCGCAGTACAAGTCCAGGGGTGCGAGGCTCAGCATGACTTCAAGGGCCGCCGTTGGTGTGGACTTCATAGATCCCGTCACCGCCAGACAGCCCGCCCTTTGAACCTTTGACACACTCTGAAGATGACACTTTTTCTCAAGCGCTTTCCACCAGACAACCGAGCCATAGACTAGGATAGGTCTTACTACCGCAGTGTATAACCAATGTACTAACCTCGGTTTGAGGCCCCATGTCTTTCCAAAGGCTACCTTGCACGAATATAGTGCCACATAGGCCTTTTTGATTCTTTCCTCAATATTTTCTCTCCAACTAAGTTTGGAGTCCAGGATTGTGCCCAGATATTTCGCAGATTGTCCAGGGATCAGATCTATACCATTCATACGGGGGTAGGTGTATCTTGGTACAGATCTTCTCCTTGTAAAGAGTACTACCTCTGTTTTCGCCGGATTTACTCCCAGGCCTCGCCCCTTGACCCAGCTATCCACTAACATCAGTGCATAGCTTAGTCTATCGCTGAGGACCTGCGTAAATTTTCCAGAGACTAAAATGGCAATGTCATCGGCGTAGGCCGTAACATTAAAACCCTCCGTCTCCAGAATCTTGACCATTCCGTCGACCACAAGGAGCCATAGGAGGGGTGACAGAACGCCACCTTGTGGTGTGCCTTTATTTACCCTCACCCTTCCGCATGCTCCCCCTATCGTCGAATTTACTATACGAGTACCCAGCATTTGCCCAATCCACCTGCATACACCCGGGTTTATTTGGGCCATATGAAGGCTGGACACTATTGCCTCGGTACTCACGTTGTTAAAGGCACCCTCAATGTCCAGGAAAGCACCTAGAGTGAATTCCTTGATACTGAGCGATTTTTCTATCGCAGAGACTACCCTATGCAGAGCAGTATCCACCGACTTTCCCCTTATGTACGCATTATGTGATTGTGACAGATAACCGTCCCCAATCTCTTCTCTTACGTACAAATCTATTATTCGCTCCAGCGTTTTCATCAGGAAGGACGACAGACTAATAGGCCTGAAGTCCTTTGCAGTAGTGTGGCTGACTTTACCCGATTTGGGTATGAAAACCACCCTAACTTCCCTCCACGCTTGAGGAACATAACCCATCCTGAGGCACCAGGAGTAGATGCGCTCCAGCCATGGAAGAATGACTTCGCATGACTCCTGCAACATGATCGGAAAGATCCCATCCATTCCCGGTGCCTTGTAGGGGTCAAAAGATTTGATTGCCCACAGGATCTTATTCCCCGTAACAATCGTAATAAGTTTTATTACGAGTCAGGATTTTTGCGTGAACTGTAGGTGGGGGATATCACAATAGGCCCATTAGTGGCCGCAGTGATCAGGTGACTTTGTCCCACCCTCTAATCAACTCTAGCTCTAAGTTAAAGATCTAAATGATAATCACTAATTTGAAACCCCTCGATGCAAGCCACTTGGCTGCTTACTTTCAAAGACTAGTCGTTGAGGAAGCGACGATTTTGTTATCAATAGGTTAAAAACTCCCACCTTTGATAGAGCTATGCCGTCATCGTCGCCGAGGATGTTTGCATTCATATGAGTATCTATCAAATTTGCACTTTGTTCTCCAGTATACAGCGCAAAGTCTACTGTTGGCTTCGTACGCATTTCTCTTAATCGAAGTTGATTGTAATTAATCAACTAACGTAGAGAGCTAGGCAAATTCTTGTCAAACGAGTAAATTGCTTTGGACTTTGACGGCACCCTCCAACGAAAGAGTTCTGATTTAAAATGCAATTCTTTCTAAACACGATCGTAATCTTCTTTTATTCATCAAAAGACTGACATGCCCACGTTGTACCTCTAGTAAATATATAATCTCAGGCGATCGCTTCGGAAAGGTCAAACAACATTGACGCCAACTCTATTCGTCTCTTGCTCTAACATAAGTGCATAGGTCTAAAATAAGATCGAGCAGACTCCCGAGCGCTTAGGAAATGTAAACATAAACATTGATAAGCCCGTAGGCACTCTATACGACCCGCGTAATGTAAGAGAAGCAATTAAATTTCCGACAGACACGAATGGAAAACTCCGAGAGGACAAACGAAGAAGATATTCGAATTTCATAAGCATGGGGGCCATGATCATGAGGAAGTATGTATTTCGAATCTCCTGCGCAATACGTTTCAGTTTCAAGTAAGAAAACGATTCGCGAAACGTGATAATATGCGACTCAAGCTTCGACAAATATCCCCGCTGAAAAGTACCCTGATAAGAATGAGCTTAAGTTTTCCATTATAATTACTCACCTAAGATGGGTTTCTTTTGTTCCAGTAGTTCGCAGTAACTATAAGCTAATAGATTGACTGGTCGTTGGGGATTAAAATTAACACAGTGGACTAGACGTTCGCAGGTCTTCATGAGGAAAGAGGAGAATTCGCCTGGATCAATACCGTAGCTTCGCCAACCGCCCACACCATCAGCAACGCCTGAAATGAAACAATTCGATTCGTTATTACATAATATACGACGTAATAGGACGTATTGAGGTAAAGTGATAGAAGCAATATCATAGGAGCAACAAACAAGCATAAATAGTAGATTGGTGAATGACAAGCTAATTAGAGTCTGAGGTGATTCAGTCACACGTTCAGGGCGCCTTCGATTTCACTCACGACTATGGAAATCATACTTCGAATGTATCCAGATCGAAGCAGTTTCTTGCTGATTAGTCTGATTCATTACGTCGTTGGTTGTTAATTGGTGTCAGAGAGAGTAAAGAGAGGGAGAGAGAGTAAATTGACTGTATCTGAGTAATGTATGTAGTTCGCTAATAAAATCATTTTTTCGCTCTGATGATGTAAGCTATAGTTAGGTCAGCCTTGCAAGGAAAAATGACCATAAGGGTGGCTGTAATCTAGTGTTATAAGGTAGAATATGAGAACCTCATCTAGTGGAAAGAAACAAAGACAACAAAACGATCGAACTTATACTCATGCACCATGGGTCCATAAAGGTAAGATTATGGGCCTGCGAAACAGGTCGCGTAAACTAGTTTACGCTACAGGAGGTTCTCCTCCTAGGGCCGCATGTGTGATCGGCACTAATATAAATTTCCTCCCTATTCCAGAATTCATCACGAGGGACCTGGCAGCCGTCATTGTGGAAGTCCCCACCGAAGGAGAAGTAAGGGAGATTGTATGGGCCTCCGCTTACTTTCCTAGAGACGGCCAACAAATCCATCCCACCGAAGTACAGGATCTGGTTAGGTATTGCAACCTGGTCATTGTATGCGATGCTAACGCGCATCATATGGAATAGGGCAGCAGCAGTACAAATAAACGAGGTAAGTCACTCTTTGAATTTTTAATAAGTAATGAGCTGACCGTTGCCAATAAAGGCAACAAAGCTACATCTATAAATGCGGTCAGAGAAGATATGCTTGACCTCACTATCTCCAGCCCATTTATTTCAAACGCGATTGGTGACTGGCACGTGTCCAATGAAGCCTCACTGTCTGATCACCAGCATATCAGATTCAACATCTCCGGTGAGGTTAAAGAGGCTGAGCCAGGATATCAGCCCAAACGAACGAATTGGGCTCTGTTCCAGGCTCAACTCGCCGCTAAAGAGGATATGCTTCTCAAGTCGATTGAATCGACAGATAATATCGATGAAGCGGCAGCAGCGCTTATCTCATCTTTAAGGGAGAGCTGTACAACCAGGTCAAGTACGCACAAGCGGTGTGTGCCCTGGTAGAATACTCAGTTTGAATCCCTAAGGAAACAGGTGAGATCGCTGTTTAACAGAGCTAAACGGTATAATATTTGGACTGATAATAGATCTGCTCTAACTAAATACAACCTCGAACTGAGGAAATCCAAGAGAATGTCTTGTAGAAAACACTGCGAGAACATTGACTCGCTTCCAACTACGACCCGACTCCATAAAGCGCTATCTCGAGAGCACACAAGTGGACTCTGGATGCTTCGCAAATCAGACAGCACCTTTACCGTCAATAGCAGGGAAACCCTGGAGACTTTGCTCGAGGGGCACTTCCCTGGTTCTACTCCTCACTCGATGTCCTCTGCCGATCAAACGAACATCATAAATAGCATCGACAGTAGAACAAATAGCCTTTCTGGTAGACTTTTCAGCCCGGATAGGATTAAATGGGCAATTGGTTCATTTAGACAATATAAGGCTCCAGGCAGAGACGGTGTCTTTCCTGCAATCTTACCGAAAGGCTTGAACACAATTTTATCACCACTGATAGTTCTTTTCAGGTCCTGCATCAACCTGGGACACATACCCCAAATTTGGAGAGAGGTCAATCTTGTCTTTATCCCCAAGATTGGGAAACCAAGTGAGCAACCTAAATCCTATCGCCCTATTAGTTTGACTTCTCTCTTTCTAAAAACAATGGAGAAACTGATAGAGCTCCATATTAGAGGTATCTTGGAGAATCGGACACCTCTGCATCCCAACCAGTATGCATATCGTAAAGAGCGATCTACTGAAAATGGGCTACACCATCTGGTGACGTGTATTGAAAACAGCTTCACACACAAGGAGTTCGCAATTTGCCCCTTCCTCGATATAGAGGGAGCCTTCGATAATACTGGCTATGATTCGATCTCTATCTGCACTATCCTACAGGGATGATGACCATTCCACTAATCACTGGATTATCAGCCGTATGCGGAGAGGTCTCAGTGACAGTATCGGCGGCTAGAGGATGCCCACAAGGAGGATGACCTACTACGCAAGCTAACCAAACGGGGCTACGAGGTCATCGGATATGCTGATGACCTAGTAGTCATTGTTACGGGCAAGTGTGAAACCACTGCCTGTGAGCGCATGCAGCTTGCGCTCCAATTTGTCTCTGACTGGTGTGGCAGAGAGGGTTTATAGATCAACCCAATTAAGACAATCTTAGTCCCGTTTACAAAGAGGAGAAAGGTACAGTCCTGCTCAATCTTACTAAATGGCACACGCATAGGATTTTCAGAGGAAGTAAAGTACCTTGGTATTGACCTAGACCGCAGACTCAATTGGAACTCCAATATGAAAACCAAACTTATGAAAGCGACAAAGGCCATGTGGGCCTGTCGACGCAGTTACGGTAAAACCTGGGGACTTAAAACTAAGGTAGTCCACTGGTTATGCACCACGATACTAAGACCTATCGTCACCTACGGATCCACCAGAGTTGAGCAAACAACTACAATTGATAAGCTTCAGCGCCTTTAGAGGCTAGCGTGTCTCGGCATCACAGGGCGCTATGCTAACCTGCCCCACCGCAACCTAAGAAGCACTCATTGGACTCACTCCACTGCACATTTGTATCAAAAAGGTGGCATTACGCAGTGCAATCAGAATTTTTTGTTTGGGAACAAATATGCCATGTAGACCCGAGCTGGATATGATTACCACGGTCTCGGACGCATTGCCACACACCTTCACTTTTGACAAGGGATTTGAGATATTGATCCCAAATCGCTCAGCATGGGAAAACAGTGATCCCTTGTTAAATGTCAAAGGCCTCAAGTGGTATACGGATGGCTCCAAGATGGCTTCTGGCGTTGGCGCCGGCATCTTTGGACCAAATCGCAAGATCTCGAAGGCACTGGGAATGAGTCCCAGCATCTTTCAAGCAGAATTGCAAGCCATCCTAACATACGCCAATCTAAATCTTGAGACTGGCATTAGAGGAGTAACCATCATTAAACTCTCAGTCGATGCTGGGAATATGAAAAAGGCACTTCTTCCGACTTTATAACGGCGAAGTTAGTCAATATGCCGCTGTCAGGCAGAATGATCCATTTCTTAGCGACAGAGACCGCAGAGGATTCCGTCCCCTGACCTCGACGAAGTTAAGATCGCCATATAGAAACTAAAGTCGAATAAAGCTGCGGGCGCAAATGGACTGTCTGCTGAGCTCTTCAAGGCAGCTGGTTAGGAGCATGCACCAGCTCATCTGTAAGATATGGTCAGAGGAAAGCATGCCCGAGGAATGGAGTCCCAGCGTCGTATGCCCGACCCACAAAAAAGGGACCCCTTTGACTGCGCCAACTATAGAGGAATAAGTCTCCTTAATGTCGCATACAAGATCTTCGCGGCCGTTTTGTGCGAACGCCTGAAGCCGTTCGTAAATAGGTCCTTATCAAAGTGGCTTCAGGCCAGGGAAGTCCACTATCGACCAAATCTTCACGCTACGGCAGGTTCTGGAGTAAACCAATGAATTTCAAGTCGACACTCACCACCTATTAGTCGACATCAAAGCCCATACGACAGCGTAATTAGAGACGAGCTATACAGCGCTATGTCTACCTTTGACATACTTGCTAAGCTCGTCAGACTATGCAGGATGACTTTGGAGAATGCTCGCTGCTCCATCCGAATCGGTGAACACCTTACCGATAGTTTTGATGTCAAAAAAGGGATTTAAGCAGGGATTAATCACTGGCCAATACAAGAGGCACAATCTATTTCAAATCCTCGCAACTCCTTGCATACGCCGACGATATTGACATAATAGGTAGATCACAGCGAGATGTCAAAGAGGCGTTTCCGAGTATTGAGATGGAGGCGGCGAAAATTGGTTTGGCGGTAAACGAGGACAAAACTAAATATATGCTGTCATCAAAAAAGGACGCTCACCACCGACGTCTTGGCCAGAACGTTTTTATTGGCAGATATAAGTTTGAGGTAGTTAAGGACTTCGTCTACCTTGGCTCCGCAGTGACCTGGAACAACGACATCAGTTCCGAAATTAAACGCAGAATCACTCCTGCTAATTGCTGTTTCTTTGGGCTCAGGAGGCAATCGAGTAATAGAGCCATCTCCCGAACGACAAAGTTGACTCTATACAAGACCCTTATTATCCCGGTCCAGCTGTACGGCACAAATGTATGGACACTATCAAAAGCGGGTGAGAAGGCCCTTGGTCGGTTCGAGAGAAAGATTTTGCGCGTGATTTTCGGGCCTATAAACGCAGACGGGGGCGCCGTGGCGCAGTAGTTAGTGTGTTGGACTCTGACGCACGATGAGCGAGTTCGGATCCCGATAACACCAACGCCATTGAATGTTTATTTCGCGACGTCCCTCCTCGGCGGGGTACTGGCAAAACCCTCCGTAGTATAACTTGCCTAGAAAAAGCTTCCCGACTCACGCCGTTCGGAATCGGCATTAAACTGTAGGTTCCTTTCACCTGTGTGAAAAATAGAATCGCACACAACATGGGTGATTGAAGGGAAGCTTGGCTCTGGTCCTTCATGGGCTGTAACGCCACCAAAGAAAGAAGAAGAAACGCAGACGTGGGATGGAGGAAAAAATTCAACCACGAACTTTACGGGCTGTACAGCGACATGAGTCTAGTCAGGCGTCTACGGATTCAACGCCTAAGATGGCTGGGCCATGTAGAGCGAATGGACACTACAGCTGCAGCCAACCCAACCCCGAAGGACGAAAAAGCAGAGGACGACCGCACTTAAGATAGCGCACACAGGTGGAAGGGGACCTCAGCAAACATGGGTGTACGGCAATGGAAAAGGCCAGCAAATGATCGTGCTTGTTGGAGGGGCATGGTGGTTGAGGCCCCGGTACACCCCGAACTGTAGCGCCCGTTAAGAAGAAGAAGATAAGATTTGGTTTCCGTGGAGATCAGATACAGGCAGGGGAGAATATTCTCCTGTCAGTGTCCTTACATCCGACCAAACTTTTTTGGAAGAGGATTGGGGATTGATATTTCGCGCAACAATTATTTCGCCAGTGATTTATGGTCATCCAATCTAATACACATCAATCACTGATTCAAAATTCTTTAAATCTAAATTTGAAATTGTATCTTTCTGACTGCGCATAACACTTCAACGTACTCACATCACGTGACTGGTCGCTCATTCGGTCGTGGGGTTTCTTTTTTTCCAAACAAAATTGTATATTTATCCAGATACTGAATTGTCAGCCAAACTGAGAAATTGCCAAGACATGTGACTGTTGAGCGAATACATATATTACTCAGCCTCTTCAAATCTCAGGGCAATTAAGTTCAGTTTATTTACGTTTCTGTCGTAATTTATTGTTTGCCGATTTTTCTTTACTTAAATGACCAACACAAATGTATGATTTCTCGCAACAGGTAGGATTCATATAGATTTGAAGCATAGTGCAAGCAAAACCGCTATTTTAATGACTATTTAAAGCTCAACGTCTATTCTAGTCACCTGCATCACATGTGTTCCACTGGCGCCCCTTGCCAATGTCAAGGATTATACTCTTCATTCGATCCCCTCGTACGTTGGTATGAGAAGTACATAAACACTTGAAACGACTGTTGTAGTTGTCTATAGAAAAAAGCGATTACAACCAAAGCTAGACGGATTGGACTTTTTATTTTCGTTATTCTGTTCATTACGCTCTGTTTTTGCGCTAGCAAGCGAGTCGATTTGCGATGACCTTTACGTCATTGCTTGAAAAGCAAATTGCTGACTGCTAACAACGAGCATGTGATTTTCTTACAACACCAACGAAACGAGGCAATGTCACATGCCTGCCTACACCCCCATATGATACTATTCGACATTCGGGATGGAAAAAGAGTATGGGCTCCCCATCCGGTGGTTGTCTCGAATGTCGGACACATCCTCTCCGACAGGGCTTATATCTATGATAGCAGAAACGAATTTAATTGAATAATTGATGCGATGAAAGTGAAACCAATAAGGGAGGAAGGCCCGTTGACCAGACGAACACTATGTACACACTATGGTGTTGGCAATACAGCATCTTTGGCATCTTTGCCGATAACAGAGGCAGTTTCAAGGCCAATTTAGAGCCTAACTACGTCAAGCAAACACAACACCGATAAAGTACAGAAGATTGTACAAAATCAGGGATTCGACGTTCAATACGAAAGCAGAGCAAGAAAGTTGAACTAGTCTAATGCTCGCAGGCGATAAGTGATTTGATGAGTTTGTTTCTCTATCAAGTGACGTGCGAATCAGCATTGAAAATGTAAGACTGTAACTGTGAGTTTGCATCTATTTTGGCCTAGATTGAATGCGATACTCATCTGCACATGTATGCAGATTCGTTTGTGGTATAGAGTATTGTTTTTCAACGGAAATGTTTGAAATACGTGTTCGAGAATGTTGTGAATTTGGTCTTGTCACGCTACAATGACGTACGTTGTGTACGTTCACTTGCCCTTGAAGAGAGAGCCAGGTTATTCAACTCGAACTTGTTTGGAATGTCTGACTGAAAATGTGAAACAAGTATTTTTCAATGCTTGAAAATTGGGTTTCGTTGTTCCGACAAACCCGATGCTACATTGTCATTTCTCATCGATTTGTGCGGTGGTGTTTGAATGTGTACTTCTCGTTCTGCGCTTGGTTTAAGTGGTATCATGTTGGGTACTTGGACACCCTGTGTTATGCCTTAATAATTGTGCCCTAAATTAAACAAAATAAGAACATAGACGTATTCATTTAACAAAACTCCATAAGTTTCTTCAAAATAGTGCCCTTGAGACTCTATAGTGCCACTTGCATGGTCAAGAGACGTGTATTAAGCGCTTCCTATCTCGGTAGCCAGTTCATATCACCTCCACGTAAAATGACCATGCCCCTAACCGCTCGTGCAGAATGTCTTTGGTACCCATATCATCCACTTCAGGCCAAAAGAAGTTGGTAATCATCGCACTACGACTACAGCGCTCGCTGTTCACGATGATGGCCTGGCCAACCGATGACTGATGAAGTCGCCAGCCCAAAATCCACACCAAAGAGTGACTTTTTCGGGATGCAGTGGATCTCATGTGGATTGGTATCGTTAATTTTCTTTCCTTCCTTAGATGGCGCTACAGTTTGGGGGGGTGAACCAAGGCCTCAACCAACAGGCCTCTCCAGTCGGCACGATATTTGGTGCTTCCAGTGCCGCACGCCCAGTTGGTTGAGGTCCCTTTCCACCTGTGCGCGCCACCTTAGATGCGGTCGACCACTGCTGCGTCGTCCCTCGGGGTTGGAGTCAAACACTCTTTGGGCCGGAACGGTGATGTTCATTCGCTCTACATGGCCCAGTCATTTTAGACGTTGGATTCATAGACATCTAACTAGGCCGATGTCGCTGTACAACCCGTACAATTCTTGGTTGAATCTTCTCCTCCACCCTCCGCTTAAACAAACGCGACCAAAGATTGAACGCAGAATTTTCCTCTCGAAAATTCCAAGAGCCTCTCATCCGCTTTTGATAACGGCCAAGCCTCGGCGCCATAGAGGAAGACCGGGATGATTAAGGTTTGGTATAGGGATACCTTCATTTTTCGAGAGAGCGCTCCACCACTCAGTTGCCTCTTGAGTCCAAAGAAGCAGCGGATGGCAAGAGTAATTCTGCGTTTTATCTCAGCGCTGGTGTCGTTGCTGCTTGTCACTGTCGAGCCAAGATAGACGAAGTCCTTGACTATTTCAAAAATATAGCTGCCGCAGGTGACGTTCTGACCAAGACGTCGTAGTTGCGCGTCTTTCTTTGATGACAGCATATATTTGGTCTTGTCCCCATTTACCCTTAGACCAACTTTAGCCGCTTCTGCTTTAATGCTTGCGAACGCCTCATTGACGCCTCGCTTTGTCCGTCCGATAACGTCAATGTCATCTGCGTAGGCAAGTAATTGTGTACACTTGAAGTAGATCGTACCTCTGTATTAGCCACAGAGTCCCGCACGATATTTTCAAGAACGATGTTAAAGAAATCACATGACAGTGCGTCACCCTGGCAGGAATGTTAAAACGTGACATTGGCTCTGTATAACTCATCTCTATAAGCACTGCCATATGCGGCTTTAAAGTCGACAAAAAGATGTTGCGTGTCGACCTGGAATTCATGGGTCTTCTCCAAGATCTGCCGTAGTGAAAATATTTGGTCTATCGTGGATTTTCCTGGCCTGAAATCACACTAGTAGGAACCTATCAGATTGTCCACGAACGGTTTCAGGTACTTACACAGTACGGCAGAGAGGATCTTGTACGCGATGTTCAGGAAGCTTATCCCTCTGTAATTGGCGCAGTCATAGGGGTCTCCTTTCTTATGGACCGGGCAAACGATACTGAGATTCCATTCATCGGGCATGCGTTCTTCCGACCATATCTTGCAGATGAGTTGGTGCATGTTCCTGACCAGCTCATCGCCAGCTGCTTTAAACAGTTCCGCGGGGAGTCCGTCTGCTCCAGCAGCTTTATAAGACTAAAGTGGGTGGACGGGATTCTCCTTCGTCTTCGTCCATTGTGAATGGTACGCTCTGCCTGACGGCGGCATTTTGACCGAGTACATCTGAGGCGGCCTCTCTGATGGCGTTTTGACAACGACTCCATTGCTGTTCTACGGTTTGTGCAGATTGCATCGGGACTTGAGAGAGCTTGTGGGAAACTTGATCGGTAAAGGTCCTGGCGATCTCTTGCGATTGCAGCTTTCCGACGGTAAATTTTGGTGTTCTCACTCGACTCCGTTGATTCCGAGAAATTCGCATATGTACTTTGGCTGCAACAAGGTAATGATACGAGTCGATGTTGGTTCCTCGAAAGGTTCAGATGTCTAGGCTACTGGAGGAGTATCTGCCGTCGATCGCAATGTGATCAATTTGATTGGTATCGTCCCAAATTCGACAGTTTTGTTTGTTGACGTACCCATTCATACAGAAATGGGCCTCATCGCTAGAGATGATTTTTCGATGAAAACGAAGGCCAGTTTCCAACTGCTGCAGAGTCATTGGTCGTTTACCTTTAGCTCCTGGGTCAGTTAAATTCTTTATAGGTGCAGGCCCAAGTCACGAAGCGAAATTCGCCAATTTGTGGTCTGCGAATGGCCGCGTTCTTGTGAACGACGCGAAATCGACTGTCTCGGATTCTCCTCTAGCTCTTGCTAGAGTGCGCATCCCATGTGCGCACTCCACATGTGCGTTAAACAGAACCCACCCTACAGAGTGCACATACATAAGTGTGGGTTCTCTTTAATGAACATATGAAGTGCGCATAGGGGTGGGCTTCTATAAATGCACACACTCGTGTTCGTGAGCAAAAACAAAAATTCTCACAGCCAATTACTTATGAGCGCGTGCGTTTAATAATTGTTCATTGGGTAGCGCACGCTCACGAGCAGCTCATGAGTGTGCGTTTCCTTACCCAACCACAATACTTTCCGAGCAATCTCATATGTTTGTATGTATCGGTTCTCGTCCGATCAGCGCACCCAATTCTTGTCGGGCGCGGTTAGTATTTAGATGGGGGATCAATTGGGTACACCGCGTGTTGTTCATTTTTTTTTTGCATATTTTTTAGTTATTTAATTTGTAACAAAAAACGGCTCGACCGATTTTTCTAAGTTGCGTAATTACACGTGGAATGAAACTAATCTTATGTCAATATCATCTTTGGTTCTTGAGATAATCGAGACTAAAATTCCGATATGCATATGGGTGGATTTGGATTCTGGTGATCCTGGAACGTGGAGATATGTCAACATTTCGAATTCGCAAAATGGGCCCCATTACAATAACTTCCCTACCGCCAAATTGGCGCAAAATTAAAAGATTGCATACACGTTAAGGTGAGAGCACCGTGGCGCAGTGGGTACTGTGTTGGCCTCTGATGCCGATGACTCGGGATCAAATCCCGACACAGCCATGTCATCGAACGTGTTTTTCACGGTGTTTCTCCTCAGCGGGGTTCTGACAAAACCCCCTGTAATTAAATTGTCATGAAAAGCTTTTTGAAATTCGCCGTTCGGAACCGGCAATAAACTGTAGGTCCCTTTCACCTATGTGAAAATGAAATCACACACAACATGGGTGATTGAGAGAAGCTCGGCTCAGGTTCTTCATGGACTGTAACACCAACATACATACATACATACACGTTAAGGTACTCGTTGAATTAATGGAAGTTTACTTGCAGATCTCAACAATCTGGTTTAAATAATATGGAATAGTTCGAATTGAGCCGAAGAATATTAATAACTACCTTAGAGAATCCTTGACCCTGACCATAGTGACCCTAGCCTCTTCTTCTTTGATGGCGTTACAGCCCATGAAGGACCAGAGCCAAGCTTCTCTCAATCACCCATGTTGTGTGTGCTTTATTTTTCACATAGGTGAAAGGGACCTACAGTTTAATGCCGATTCCGAACGGCGTGATTCGAGAAGCTTTTTCACGGCAAGTATACTAAGGGGGCTTTTGCCAGTACCCCGCCGAGGAGGAACGCCGCGAAATAAACATTCGATGGCGTCGGCGTTATCGGGATCCGAACTCGCTCATCGTGCGTCAGAGTCCAACCTAGCCTCTGATAGACAGAAAACACACAAGTCAGATATGAGTAACAGAGTAAAAGACCAAAATTCATTTCTAACATCTATCATAAGCTCCGAGACCTCATCAAGTTGAAACAAAGTCAAGTTCATATCAATAAAGCCACATTTAACTACGAGTTCCTTGTTGTTTTCTGCATTAATTTTTTATTTCGATCAATGTCTCGCCTTTTGAAATTATTTATTGGCTTTAAGCGACTAAAAGAAACACAAAACTTATCTCGATTGCCTGCCTTTGTTCCGACGACGGCTATGAAAAGAACAAGCAATGAGTTTGCAGATATGAATGGGCTTTGGCATCTTTATGCTTTCTTTTATCCACCCACCATTCAATTGTCACATTTATTAAGCAACAAAAGTGAATTATGTTATAAATCTAACTAGAAATAGGAATACGATAAAGTTAAAGCAATTAAGACCCGTCGAATAAGTTCGAAAGTAAGATTAAGTGGTTGACCGGTCGGTGATTAATTGCGTGTGCACGGAACATGGAACACGGAAGTGTGCAGCCTATTAAGAGTATAATGATTGAAGTAAATAATGAGAAACACGCGACTGAGGAGAGTTTAAGAGGCACCACTTACTACTACTAGGAAAAATTCCGTAAATACTGAGATAAAGAATTTGTTGGAATTGTCTTGAATTAATCGACTTGCTATTGAGCTTTTGATCTTCAGACGACAAATACTTCACTGAACGTCAAGTGTCTATAGTAAAGTTATAGATAAGCTCAGCCGTGTTTATAATAAGATAAGTTAGGAAAATCGAAAACGATAATATCGTACATCACAGATTAGACAGGAGATTATTTATTTTACTACGACGAGCTTTTAACCGAGGCAGATGTCGACAATCCAAGTTGACACACAGCCTCCGCGTGGCCTCCCCTGGATAGCTATACTGGCACCCACCAGGTAGTGAACCAATGTGTGCAGCGACCCGACCCCTCGTTCCTGGGGAAAGAGCAACCTGGCCCTCCAGGTTGGGCGTTGCGCTTAGGCTAACATCCCGATCGCGTAAAACAAAAATTTTGTTCAGAGACAACCAATAGCCTCGGATACGGACGGATTACATGTTGACGACCCCGCAAACGTCAAAAAGGAAACGAATTTCGGATCTGCACCTGGAACGTTGGGTCTCTCAACAGACCAGGTGCAGCCGAACAACTGGTCAACTCTTTGGACTGCTATAAGGCAGACATTACCGCGCTCCAAGAAGTGCGATGGGATGGGCCAGGCAAAAAGCGGATGAAAAACTGTGATATATACTACGGAAACTGCTACAGAGAAAATAAACAACGCTTATTTGGATGCGGATTTGTTGTTCGAGGCAGACTTAGGAAAAAAGTCTTAAGCTTTCAGTATGTAAGCGAACGCCTCATAACTATCCGCATCAAGGCCAATATCGGCAATATAAGCTTACTATGTGTCCACGCCGCCACAGAGGAGAAAGGTGACCGACATAAAGACGACTTCTATGATCTCCTAGGCAGAACGTATGCGCAATGTCCCAGATATGTCACCAAAATCGTTCTAGGAGATTTCAATGCGAAGCTGGGTAAGGAAGCTATATTTGAACAGGTCATTGGAAAGCACAGCCTACACAACACCACGTCAGAAAACAGACTAAAGCTAGTGGACTTTATGGCGGGACATAACCTGGTAGTAGCAAGTACACGATTCCCACACCTCAACATCCATAAGGGGACCTGGCGGTCTTTCGGTCAATCGACAACCAACCAAATTTATCATATTGCGATCGAGGCAGACACTCCTCCAGCATCCTAGATGTCCGAACCTTTCGAGGAGCCAACATCGACTCGGAACACCAAAATTTAACGTCGGATAGCTGCAATCACAGGAGACCGACAGGACCTTCGCCGATCAAGTCTCCCTCAAGCTCTTCCAGGTCCCGATGCAATCTGCAGAAACCATAGAACAGCAATGGAGTCGTTGTCAGAAAGCCATTAGAAAGGCCGCCTCAGATATATTCGGTTTCGAGCCACCGTCGAGAAACCCCTGGTTTGATAATGAGTGCAGACAGGCCCATGTAGAGAAACAGAATGCATACATGGCCACATTGCATCGACGGACGAGAGCTGCCCGCGGGCTCTATGAACAGAAAAGGAGGCAGGAGCATGCGCTTCTGACAAGGAAAAAGAAGGAGCACGAGAAGCGCGAGATCGAGGAGATGGAGAGATGTTACTGCAGGAACGACGTTCGAAAATTTTACCAGAAAGTAAAACGAACATGCCAAGGCTATAAAGCCAGAGCAGAAACCTGCAGGGATGAGCACGGATAACTAGTAGTGGGGTCACAGTCGATGCTGAGATTGTGGAAGGACCACTTCTGCAGACTGCAGACGAAGACGAAGGAGAATCCCGTCCACCCGACCTAGACGATGTTAAGATAGCGAAATCGAAACTTAAGTCTCATAAAGCTGCTGGAGCAGACGGACTCTCCGCGGAACTGTTTAAAGCAGCTGGCGATGAGCTGGTCAGGAACATGCACCAACTAATCTGCAAGATATGGTCCGATAAATGGAATCTCAATATCGTTTGCCCGGTCCTTAAGAAAGGAGACCCCTATGACTGCGCCAATTACAGAGGGATAAGCTTCCTGAACATCGCGTACAAGATCCTCTCTGCCGTACTGTGTAAGTGCCTCAAACCGTTCGTGGACAATCTGATAGGTTCCTACTAGTGTGATTTCAGGCCAGGAAAATCCACGATAGACCAAATATTTTTACTACGGCAGATCTTGGAGAAGACCCATGAATTCCAGGTCGGCACGCACCATCTTTTCGTCGACTTTAAAACCGCGTATGACAGTGTTTATTGAGACGAGCTATACGAGCCATGTCATGTTTTAACATTCCTGCCAAACTCGTCAGACTGTGCAGGATGACTATGGAGAACTCTCGCTGCTCCATTAAGGTCGGAGGTGAACTAACCGACCCGTTCGATGGTAAAAAAGGTTTTAGACAGGGTGACACACTGTCATCTGATTCCTTCAACATTATTCTTGAAAAGATCGTGCGGGACTCTGCGGCCAATACAAGAGGTACGATCTCCTTCAAGTCCACACAATCGCTTGCCTACGCAGATGACATTGACGACATTGGACGAACAAAGCGAGACGTCAATGAGGCGTTCGCAAGCATTGAAGCAGAAGCGGCTAAAGTGGGTCTAAGGGTAAATGGGGACAAGACCAAATATGTATATGCTGTCATCAAAGAAAGACGCGCAACACCGACCTCTTGGTCAGAACGTCACCTTGGGCAGTCAAGGACTTCGTCTACCTTGGCTCGATAGTGACAAGCAGCAATGACACCAGCACGGAGATAAAATGCAGAATAGCTCTTGCCAATCGCTGCTTCTTTGGGCTGAGGAGGAAACTGAGTAGAAGAGCCGTCTCTCGAAAAACTAATGTATCCATCCCTCTACAAAACCTTAACACTCCCGGTCTTCCTCTATGATGCTGATGCTTGGACGTTATCAAAAGCAGATCAAGATGCTCTTGGGCGTTTCGAAAAGGAAAATTCTGCGTGCAATCTTCGGTCCCGTTTGGGTAAACGGAGGGTGTAGGAGGATATTCAACCAAGAACTATACGGGCCATACAGCGACATTGGCCTAGTTAGATGTCTTCGGATCTAACATCTAAGAAGGCTGGGCCATGTAGAGCGAATGGACATCACCACTTCGGCCCGAAGAGTCTTCGGAACCAACCCCGAGGGACGACACAGCAGAGGACGACCGCATCTAAGGTGGCGCGCACAGGTGGAAAGGGACCTCAACCAACTGGGCGTGCGGCACTGCAAGCGGCTGGCCAAAGATCGTGTCGGCTGGAGAGGCTTGTTGGTTGAGGCCCTGGTTCTACCTGAACTGTAGCGCCATCTAAGTAAGTAAAGTCTGAGCCGCTTTAATAATGATCTTGAATCCTAGGCCCCTGGCTCTGTCACGGTTAAAACGCGTCACTCTACCTTATTTGGCATTGAAGGTGACAAATGAAACAAAAACATTAAGACGCGCCAGCCCCAGACATATTCTATAGCAATCAATAGCTTATTTAATCAATTAGAATTTATCTTATCTGCTTGCAAGTAAGGAAACAACTTCAGCAATTTCAAGTTATCACTTGATTAGTATTAGATCCCATTGGGCGTCAATTAAGGTAATACGGCGGGCAAGTAGTCAACTAAAAACATTGTAATCCGTCCATTTATGACTATACTTTCCAGTATCTTACCGTGTGTAACCGATCTCTAATCTTCTTGACTAATATAGTACGTCGCACAAGACATGCAAGCCATAGTCCGTCCTTCGTTCATATTCTTGGACATGTGTCAAATGGAATAATAAAACATTTGCTTGCGGAAAGTTAAAAATAAACTCAAACTGATCGTTTGTTATACTATACGTATTCAAAAGCCAAAGAAAAAGAGGTGAGAAAAGATAAAATCACGAGTTTGAACGGCTGCCAGCAAATGTTGTTCGAATTTTAGATACAATTTTGAAGGCAAAAAGAAATTAACATCAAAGACCAGCGGGCGAAGGTACAAAATGAATTAAACTGAATCGGAGCGTGGATAATAAGCTCATTAGAGGGGAAAGCGGTCCTTCCTATTGGAAATTCGATAATTTCAAGGAGAGACCGCCAACAGATCAAGCTGCCTGGTGACGAAATCATCAATACCATACGTCAGCAGGCATGGATACGCGATCATTAAAAGCCTCACGTGATTTGACTTATCATTTTTAAAATTAATTTGGTCGTTTTCTGTCGGTCGGTCTCTTTGGATCCCATACTGCTAATTTGTTTATCTACCAGGTCGAAATGAACGTCGCAGTTTCTAGACAGATGACGATGACTAGCAATAACTCAACGATGACATTAAAGTGCCGGCTAATATGACATCACTGTAAGGTGAGAGGCGGTTTTCTGCATCAGAAAACTCATTGTTGCCACTAGTAGTTTGTTTCAGCGCATCTCGATTTGATCTGCCCACACGACAAGATGCAGTCGATTGCGGAAGATGACTTGTGCCAGTTCATGGCTATGTGGTAATTAAGAGATCACGAACTTAGAGCGCATTTAATTGTTGTGCAATTACTGTATGGTTTAAGGTGAGATTAGTTATGATGGCAATCAGGACCGAAACGGTGATGTTTATTTAGTTTGTTCGCGTTAATAGGTGTCAAGTACACCATCAGACGTTTGGGCTGATCGTGATCACGATGTAGGCACATGGAAATATCGAAAATCAAACACACTGCTTCAGATAACTATATGGTATGCACATAATTCAGTGAAAATTTTGAGAAATCAAATAAACATGAAGCAACTCAACGGTCGAGTAATAGCATCGCATGCAGAATAGCCCGAAAACGAGGGAGAGAAACATCTTCATACGAAAAGACACGGGCCGTGAACGTGAATTAAGTTGAAGGTTTCAGCCTACTTCATAGCTAGTCCACGTAATTGCCGAGCAATTACGTCATTTTTGACTGACTATGACCAATGTGACCTGGTAAATGGAAGAGGTACTACGAACGCCTTATTTTAACGATATTCGGGTTAAATTTAGCCATTAGATGCCGCTAAAAAGGAGAAATTAAAGAAGATTCGACAAATGATAGACCTTTTCAGCCTGCAGGACAAATAGTAGAACCATAGAGGGAATAGGTGATGTTTTCTGGAAGTAACTAATGACACTTTCAGAACAGTCTTTTTTTTTTTTTTTTTTTTTTTTTTTTAAATAATTTGCGCGCACTCAAGTGCGGGCAGAAGGTAGGGAGGAAGAGGAATAGAGAAGATGCCGATGGACATTGATCTTAAATGCTTGCATGTTGCATTGAGGGGGGAAAACCGAAGCCGGCAGGGAGTTCCAGATTCGTGTGGTTCGGCTAATGAAAGATTCTCTATATTTGACGGTACGTCCGAAAGCGGGCTTCAGGGTATATTGGTGAGCATTCCTAAAGAGACGTGTATTGCGGGAGAAATGTTGAAGGGGCGGAATGCAACTGGCTATTTCATCAGAGCATTTTTGGTGGTAGTAACGATAAAACAGGGAGAGGCAGGTAACATTCCTGCGGTGTTCCAGCGAGTCTAATGTTTTGGTAATGCTGGAGTCACCTATCAGTTTTATGGCTCGTTTTTGTATTCTGTCTAGTAGGTGCAGTGAGGTCTTGGAAGCACCGGACCAGACATGAGCGTTAAACTCTAATTTGGGGCGAATGAACGCCTTATAGATTGTAGCCAGATCTAAGGGTGAGAAATATTTCTTGCATCTGTATAAGAATCCTAGGCATTTCGCAGCATTTTTGGCGACACTGAATATATGGTCGCTCCAATTAAGATTGTGAGCAACACTCATGCCCAGGATGGAAAGCTTTTCAGTTTCTGAGATGCAAGTGCCATTCATGGATAATGACTGCGGGTAAGTTATACGCTTTAACGACAAGAGACAGCATTGTGTTTTGGAGGCATTAAATTCCACTCTATTGTTTTTACCCCATTGGATGATGCTGTCGATATCGGAATTGAATGAGCTTAACATACGCTGCCGCTCATTATCTACAACCGAAGTGCAGGGTCGTAAACTGGTGAACGAATATGAGGAGCTGAGGGTACTGTCGTCAGCGAAGGAGTGAATTGGATTAGAAGTAACAGACAAGAGATCATTTATAAAAATAAGAAAGAGTGTCGGATACAAAACGGAGCCCTGGGGAACACCGGCATTTACAAAGTGAGTATCAGACTTGAATCCGTCCAAAACAACTTGAATTGAACGATTCGAAACTCCTGAAATGTTTTAAGAAAAGTTTCCCATACGACATTGCTATTGTTGTATGTCATCAATCCCTAGAAGAGGCAGCAAGGATGATGCAAACTGAATTCGACGAAGCCGGAAAATGGTGCCACGATAATGGGCTAGTTTTAAATTCTTCAAAAACAAAACTAATGCACATCCGGAGCCCAAACTACCCATCGCCACATGTTTTTCTGAGGAGTTACAGATGTGCGAGTGCATCCAAATGTGAGAATATCCAGATGGTCGATAACTACAAATATCTAGGCATCACTATTGACTCTCATTTCCTTTGGGAGGCCCATATCAACGATTTGCGAAACAAATTGAAGGGGTCACTGTTTGCGCTGGCCTGTCTTCAGAATAAGTGTACGATGTCTGTGCACAAACAAGTTTACTATGCTCTTATAGAATCCAGACTGCGGTATGGTGTATTAGCTTGGGGAGGTGCAACGCGAACGCACATTGAAAAGTTACAGCAGATCCAAGATAGGGCGTTGAGGCTGTTGTCAAAGGGCCATGCATTAACCAACACCGTACGAGTTCTCAAAGTGAGTCAAATTTTCAAAATGAGTGCAGCTCTAGAGTACTATGATGATTCAAATCTTCGAACACCAATTAATCACCAGATGAACACAAGGAGACAAACTGAGGGTCTATTTCAACTTCCAGCGATCCTAAACGAGTACGGCAGAAGAAGACTCGAGTACATCGTGCCAAACATACTCAACATTCTTCCTCTAAATCTACGCAATATAAACCATGTAAATGCTAGAAAAAGAAAAATTAAAAATTATTTCCTAGAATCAATAACCTAGAATACATAAATATGAACAATTAATAAGCTAAACTCTTTTTTAACTAGTTATATATTTTTTTGTTTTTTCATACACTAAAGTTTTCCAAAATTTAAACGCAAACTAAACTTTTGTAGTCTTACTTCGATGATTGTCGAATAAACATGTAAATAGCTACCCAATCACCTGCAGATAAGCCATAAGGCTTCGCGGGTAAATACTGTAATGTTGTCAGAACTATGGATATGAAATAAAATAAATATGAAAATATGAAAAAATATGAAAGCTTCTAATCCATTGAAAGAGAGACTCATCGATCCCAAAAGCACGCATTTTCGACAAAAGGGCTTCATGCCAAACCCTGTCAAATGCTTTCGAAATATCCAGTGCAACAATTTTGCTTTCACCTGCTTGGTGAAGCGAGTGATTCCACTTTTCAGCGAGATATGCCATCATATCACCAGTGGATCTGTTGCTGCGGAAACCGTATTGGCGGTCATTGAGGAGTTTCCGTGATTCAAGATATTTCATAAGCTGACGGTTAATCAGCGTTTCCATGACCTTGGAAAGAAGGGACGTTAGTGCAATGGGTCGGTAGTTGGAGGGAGAAGATGATTCGCCTTTTTTGGGTATAGGCTGGACAAATGCTGT
The DNA here is from genome assembly GCA_951905685.1 of Eumerus sabulonum. Classification (NCBI taxonomy): domain Eukaryota; kingdom Metazoa; phylum Arthropoda; class Insecta; order Diptera; family Syrphidae; genus Eumerus; species Eumerus sabulonum. Next base: position 109,635,159 of record OX645062.1, on the reverse strand, counting down.
TTTTAACCTACTCGGAAAGAGCCCAGAGGTGTAGGAAAGGTGAAAAAGCTTACGCAGTGGTTTTGCCAGCGTAGAAGAACACCTCTTCAGAACTATTGGGGCAATACCATCTGGACCAGCGGATTTGTGTATGTGCGACTGTACGAGTGCGGAAGTGGATTAGTCCCATGGTCTAGTTTGTTGCTGCACAGAGACTGTCTTCAACCTTTTTTCCGAGTTGATTCTGTTAGGTTGCGTTGCTTTCTTTTTAATTGAGGAAATTACCTGCTCCCACCAGTGGCTGTAGAGAGGTACACCATCCTGTTTAACAATGCACTGAATAATGCATATTATCCGGTGCATTGGAAAACGGCGGTGGTCCAACCAATCCCAAAGAGGGGCAAAGACTCCTCTAACCCGGCAAATCTCCGGTCGATAAGTCTCCTTCCGAGTATCAGCAAGGTCTTCGAGAAGGTAATACATAGAGCCCTGTCTAGATATCAAAATATCATTCCGGATAACCAATTCGGTTTTCGCCGCGTCGAAACTCGTCTCGGATGCCCAATGGAATAAATGCAAGAACCAATGTACGGATGCCTGCCTGGTTGACTTGGAAAAAGCCTTCGACACCGTATGGTTAGAACGACTCTACTACAAGCTCAAACAGTTGGGCGTGAGTAAACCATTGCTATATATGATCTATGACATGATGAAGGGTAGAAAGTTCGTTGTGAAAATTGCCAACGTGACTTCTACTCAAACATTCGAAATTAAAAATGGACTGCAACAGGGCACAGTGAACTCGCCGATCCTTTCCAGCATTTACATCAGCGATCTGATAGTTTCTCTTCGCCGTTCGATAGCGTACGCGGACGACTTGGTTGCGTACAGATCAGGTCCAACGATCGATGTCATTGGCATTTTATTGCAGCGTGACTTCGACAAAATTCAGCAGTTCTGTGATGACTGGAAGTTGAAAATCAACTTCCAGAAATCAGAGACTATTTTATTCAGAACACCTTTGTCTAGGGCCTCTAGGGACACTAGAAAGCACTGGCGAATGTTCTTAATCCTTGGACCGGACGGGCGTCCACTGGCAAATAGAAGTGTAGTCAGATACCTTGGGATCTGGCAGGATCAGTATCTATATTTTGATAAAAATGTGGATGCTGCTCTGGCAAGGGTTCGGGGCGCATTTGCTCTGAAAAGATGGCTGTTCCATAGCAGCAACCTTGACTGCAGAGTGAAGGTAATCTGCTATATGGCCTTAATCAGGCCCATGATTGCCCATGGATGTCCCGTTTGGTTCAATGTGAGTGCCAGCTTGATGGAAAGGATTCGAGTGTTTGAGAGACAATGTCTAAGGACTTGTCTCTCAATGCACAGAACATCAGAATCCGAGTACACAAAGTTCTATCCCAACGAGGTCCTTTACGATGGGGCAAGGATTGTGCGGATTGACAATTATCTGATAAAGCTGATTCGAGGTCACGTTGCGAGGGCAATGACTTCGGTCAATAACTTGATCTCAGTTGCATACTACATCAACAGTTTGTCCCCCCCGGAAGCATTCCTCTATTTAGATCAATGTGGGTTGATCCAGGATAGATTGTCGGTACCGCTTATATTGTCATGTGGCCCGTAATTACGTGGAGCGGCGATTCCTCTACGGAGCCGAGGTTGCGCTCTGTGAGCCGGAGCGCCTCAGGTTCAGCAGGGCGGTTTCAGGCTGCGATCGGAGAGACGTTGTGCGGCAGCGCCAGCGCTTTTGGTGGCTGAAGACGACTCCGCGGGCGTCATAGGTATAATAAGCCTCTTCAAGGCAACAATCGCCAACACCAATGGCATACATAGGGTAGGGTAGGTTAGGGTAGACTAAGACAGAATAAGTGTAGACATACACATATATACAGGGTGCCCCACGAGCAGTGTGCCAAAAAGCTAGAGCGTGTAGCTTGGCCAGACAATAAAAATCTTTCCGGTTAATAATGGAAAATAATTTCATTCAAATGGCTGCCCCGGCTGGCCATGCAGTAGCCTACACGATCGGTCCAATTTTTAAGCACATTATCGATTGTGTGCAGCTGTATTTCACCAATGGCTTCACGAATATTGTCCTTTAAAGCGTCAATTGTCTCTGGCTTGTCGGCGTAACACTTATCTTTGACGGCATCCCACAAATAATAGTCCATCGATGTCAAATCGCAGCTCCGAGGTGGCCAAACGACATCAGCTCTGCGGCTGATAATGCGATCTTCAAAAACAGGGCGCAAAACATCGAGTGTAGCTTCGGCTGTGTGGCACGTAGCGCCGTCCTGTTGAAACCAAACGTGGCCAATATGCTCCTCTTCAATTTTTGTGAACAAAAATTCGTTCAACATGACCCGATAACGATCGCCATTGACTGTAACGGCCACTCCTTGCTCATTTTCGAAGGAAAATGGCCAAATTATGCCTCTGGACCAAAATCCGCACCAAACAGTGGCTCGTTTTGGGTGCACCGGCTTTTCAATGTATGCGTGCGCGTTTTCTGTGTCCCAAATGCGACAATTTTGCTTGCTTACATACCCGCCAAGATCAAAATGAGCTTCATCTGAAAAGATGATTTTTTTGGCAAAATCGGCATATTCTGCAAGTCGATCGCAGGCCCACTTAGCGAAGCGAAAATGGTCAGTTGGCTTCAACTCCTGAACCAATTGGACTTTGTATGGCGTCATACCAAAGTCTTTATGCAAAATTCGTCTCAATGATGTCTCCGAAATGTTCAATTGTTGAGAACGACGGTGAATTGATGTTGGTGGCGCTTCACGCACACTTTCTGCCGCAGCAGCAATATTCTCGGATGTACGCACTGTTTTTGGCTTTTCACGCTTTGGTTTATCGATGAGGATGAGTTTCTTTCACTTTTTTCACAAGATAACGAACAAACGGAGCTGACGGTGCTTCCCTTCTTCCAAAATCCGTACGCAATTTTCGCACACATTCTGCAACATTACCATGATTTTCAAAGTAATGTCGCAATATTTCCCAGCGTTGTTCAAGGATACAAAAAAAAAAAAAAGTTAGATGGCGGACCCTTTATTTATCAGAGGGTGTGCTCTGAAAGCCATGTCTCGTCTGAAGAGAAATGGCTTTTGGTACAACTCGCATAGGAATAGCGGTGTCCTTGCGCAGGAATTGTCCTGCGACCCCTGTCTCATGGACATGCCTTCTGACGCCAGTTATCCTATTGCTACGTAATTTCACAGTCGAGTTTCTATGGCGTCAGGATTGGCTATGGCTGGATACTGAACCTGGAAAGGATAGTCTTCGCATTTTCACGGATGGCTCCAGGTCTGGGCGGGGGTCCGGTGCTGGAGTCTTCTTTGAACGCGAAAACATCCGACTGCAATTCTCGTTAGGAAAGTATGTGTCTGTCTTCCAATCAGAGATATATGCAATCCTAATGGCCATGCACTATGTTGTGAAGCACAGGTGGAAGGGGGAAAGCATATGCGTCTGTAGTGACAGCCAAGCTGCACTAAAAGCTGTGTGTAACCCCTTAACTAGCTCCAAATTAGTGCTTGAACTCAAGTCCTTCTTGAACAGAGTCGGCAGACTAAATTCATTTAGGCTTGTATGGGTTCCAGGTCACTCTGGGATTCCAGGAAATGAGATCTCAGATGAACTCGCTAGAATGGGTTCAGAGGAGAGCTTCTCAGGACCTGAACTCGCTCTAGGTCTACCTGCGTCCACGGTAAATTCCTACATTAACGATTGTGTATTCAATACACACAACCGTAGATGGAGGAATTGTCCGGGTTGCAGGATGACTAAGCGCATATGCCCTGATGTCTGCAAAAAATCTGCAGCATTCCTCCTGTCTTTAAGGAGAGTCGACTGCAGAAGGCTTGTGGGAGTTATCACGAGCCATTACACTTTTGCCAAGCATCTCTACGTGCTCGGCATCAGTGAGACGCCTACCTGTGCTGCATGTGGCGAAGAGGAGGATGACACTGCAGAGCATTTCCTCTGTGATTGTCCCGCCTTTGCTCGCATACGGTGGCGCACCCTTGAAGCCGACGTGGTGTGTGCCGAATCCCTTAGCTCTACATCACTGAAGCTTCTTCAAATTTTTCTCCGGAAAACGGGGAAAATACAGGAATGTAAGGTGTCTGTCAGGAGTACAATGGACCAGTGTTTGCGTCTGAGTGCTCCAGCGGATAGCAGAAGCCTCCAAAAAAACAAATAGTTTAAGTCATTTTGTCTAGCGTAAGATTAATATACATACATATGTTGGCGTTACAGTCCATGAAGAGCCTTAGCCGAGCTTCTCTCAATCACCCATGTTGTGTGAGATTTTATTTTCCCATAGGTGAAAGGGACCTACAGTTTGTTGCCGGTTCCGAACGGCGAGATTCGAGAAACTTTTCTTGACAATTATACTACAGGGAGTTTTGTCAGTACCCCGCTGAGGAGAAGCACCGCGAAAAACACGTTTGATGACATGGCTGTTGTCGGGATTCAATCCCGTGCCATCGGCATCAGAGGCCAACACACTACCTACTGCGCCACGGCGCTCACAGTATATGGTCAACTGAAATTCATCCTCTGCGTATGCAATATTAACACCAAAACTGCATGAACGAATTACTGTGAAATATAATCAACGCGAAATTGGATCGGTTTTCGTCCTATCTCGGACAAATCACCCCTGAGAGTAGTGAACGAGCATCTAAGACCCAAAACCATTGCTCTCCGTTCAGGTTGTGTGTGAACCTGCGTGAAACTCTCCCTCTCCCTGTTACCTTCGCTCGTTCAAACGTTATAAGGCCTTAAGCGGCCTACACACGCGCTACGGATCGAATGGATCGGTTGCGATTCAAACAGATCGTCCTGTGTGTGGGCTAGTTTGCTACAGATCGCAAGTTTTCAAATGAGTTTGATATTCCTGCGATCGGTAGCGTGTGTGTCGCGCCGTTGATGATGGCTAGGAAACGTCCACCCGAAGTTGTTAGAGTGCATCTATGCAGCCTGTTTATATGTTTATGATTGTATTTATGATTCGTATGTGCACAAATGTATGTTATAAAACTGTGAACATCGAATCATAAAATGAAAAAAGGCCATAAAATGAAACAAGCAATAAACACTCGCAGGCAATAGGCAATAGAATTATGAGAGCCTCATTCACATATTTGTGAATGCATGTATCTATATATGAATAAGTTGTTAGGATCAGAAACCACTCCTGCATCCACAGTGAACGTTTCTCTTTCATTATCCTTTCTTTCCTTTTTTCACACACTATATACACCACACAACAAAATTATTTTTTCTCCGCGATCCATCCTTACTCGACGGCGAACAGCGTGAAATGAAGAACGTATACCGATCCACAAGTGTGTGGCGAAATGAGTTCAAACAGATCCATTCGATCCGTAGCGCGTGTGTAGGCCGCTTAAGCCATGAGTGCGGGTGTAACTATAAAAAAAAAATAATCTCTCCGTTCCATTGTCTTTACTTCTTCAACACCTCCTCTCGGCGGCCAATTCTTCTTTTTTGGTGGCGCTACAAGCGTCTCCGGTCAGCACGGTCTTTGGCTAGCTGTTTGTTAAGGTCGACTTCTACTTGGGTGCGCCACGGTAGATGCGTCGTCCCTCCGGGTGAGATTTGAAAACTCTTCGGACCGGAGCTGTGTTGTTCATGCGCTCGACATAGCCCAGTTATCTTAGATGTGTCGTATTAGGCCGATGTCGGTTTACAGCCCGTACAGTTCCTTGGATCTTCTCCTCCAAACTTAGTTTAGACAAGCGGAACCGTTTCCTCCCGAAACGACCAAGGGCCTCCTCATCCACTTCCGTTAAAGTCCAGGCTTCTGCGCCGTAGAGAAGGACCGCGCAAACATGGTCTTTCTACATTCTATTTTACTCAATTACTTCTTGAGCCCAAAGAAGCACCGGTTGGCAAGAGTAGTTCTGGTTTTTCCTTAGAATTGGTGTCGTTCTCGCTGGTCATAAGCGAGCGAAGGTAGACGAAGCTCTTGAGCACTTCAAAATTAAAGCTGCCACAAAACGTCGATGTTGTACGCCTTTTTTTTTTTTGATGACAGCATATATTTGAAGGGTTTGAGTTCCACGCAGTGTATGCGGCTTGTAGCACAAGCTTTTAAAATCTGAAATCAATGCTTACGAAGGCCTTATTGACGTCTCGCTGTGTCCCTCCAATCACGTTAATACATATCATTCGCGTACGCAAGCAATTGCGCAGACTTGAAAAAATCGTTCCTCTCATGTTGGCCAGTGATTCTTGCACGACAGTGCGTCTTGTCGAAATACTTTTTTAGCAAGGTCTCATTAAGTTGGTTACGGACGTTAATGGAGCAGAGAGAGAGTTCTCCATTGTCATCCTGCATAGCCGGACGTTATCCACAAAAGGCTTCAAGCGTTCACACAATCCGGAAGAGAAGATTTTGTATGCGATGTTAAGGGGACTTATTTCCCCGTAGTTGGCGCAATTATAAGGGACTCCTTTCTTGTGGGCCGAGCAAACAATGCTGAAATTCCATTCGTCGGGCATGCTTTCCTCCGAACATTTTTTTTTTTTTAACTATGGGGCTAGTCCTAGCAAATAGCATGAGGCACTGCACCTTAATAGATCTATCGTTCCGATTAGACGAGGAATTTCTCCACTTCCTTAATGAATGAATGATCCCCTCAGGAGTCATCATTTCACTGAGAAGGATACGCTTCCAAAGATGGCAAAGAGCAGCACACTTACATAGTAGGTGCCCTGCAGTTTCTTCGTCCTCAAGTCAGACTCGATACTCAGTTTCAGACGAGAGGTTCATTTCATTGAGATGATATTTCAGATCATAGTCTCTCGTAAGGTGGCTAACTAGTCTTCTGATAGAGTAGAAGTTTGAGTATATCAATAGTGTTTGTTCAGGGGCCGTATTAACCTTTTCGATTGGAAAAGTCCTTGAACGCGGTTCCAAGAGGACGGGTGTTGCGATTTTTCCCAATTGTCTAAGAAGAAGTTACTCTTGGACTTGGGAGTGCCGCAGAAAGGTTTAAGACCTATGTACCTTTCGCCGGAACCTTTCCTGGCGAGTGAATCATTGTTTTCATTGCCCTAAATACCTTTGCGTCCAAGCACCCACCAGAGCTTAACTCTGATTCTTTAGGCAAAGTTTTGTAGGGCATCATGGCATTCCTTAACAAATTTTGAATTCGTGCTATATGAACTCAGCGCTTTAAGCGCTGCTTGGCTATCACAAGGTATATTGATAGGCACTCCTCTTATGCCAGTCAAGTTTATATTGCCGCATGTTAAGCTGGCATATAATTCTGGTTGGAAGATGCTAGGACTCATTCCTAGGCCCTTCGAAATCTTCCGATTTGGTCCAAAGATATCGGCGCCAACGCCAGAAACCATCTTGAAGCCTTTGACGTTAATCAAGGGATCACTGGTTTCCCAGGGATCTGTGCGGTTTGGAATCAATATCTCGAATCTCTTGTCAATGCACAATCTCTGTGTGGTAATGCGTTCGAGTTGCAGGATGTGGCCCCCATAGGTCTACATGGCAGGCCTGTTCCTGAGCGAATAATTCTGATTGCACGACGTAATGCAACCTTGTAAATAAAAAGGTGCAGCGGAGTAAGTCCAATCAATGCTTATAGAGCCGCCGTAGGGCAGGTTGGCATAGCGCCTGTAATGCCGAGAAATGCTAGTCCCCGAAGGCGATGAAGCTTAACGATTATCGTTTTTTGCTCAACTTTTGTCGACCATACCGTGGACGCATTTCAATGACCATATGTTATAAATAAGTTGGTGCATACGCCTTAAAAAGCTCACCAGTCAGGCCGATTGCACCCGTGGCTTTATTAAACTTTAGTCGCAATATTGCTATTGTCGAAGCTGGCTCCTTGGAAGCTTTGTTCGGGCGCTACAGTTCGGGGTGAACCTGGGCCTCAACCAACATGCCCCTCCAACTAGCACGATCTTTTGCTAGCCTTTTCCATTGCCGCACACCCAGTTGGCTGAGGTCCCCTTCCACCTGTGTGCGCCATCTTAAGAGCGGCCGTCCTCTGCTTCTTCTTCCTTCGGGGTTGGATTCAAAGACTCTCCGGGCTGGAGCTGTGGTGCTAATTCGCTCTACATGGCCCAGCCATCTTAGGCGTTGAATCTGTAGACGCCTGACTAGACTCACAGCCCGTACAGTTCGTGGCTGAATCTTTTCCTCCATCCCCCCTCTGCGTTTATAGGCCCGAAAATCCTCATCCACTTTTGATAGCGTCCAAGGTTCTGCCCCGTTCAGCAGGGCCGGGACGGTAAGGGTCTTATATAGAGTCAACTTTGTTGTTCGGGAGAGGGCTCTATTACTCAATTGCCTCCTGAGCCCAAAGAAACAGCGATTAGCAAGAGATTCTGCGTTTGATTTCGGAATTGATGTCGCTGTTCTAGGTCACTGCGGAGCCAAGGTAGACGAAGTCCTTAACTACCTCGAACTTATAACTGCCAATACGAACGTTCTGGCCAAGAGGTCGGTGGTGAGCGTCCTTTCTTGATGATAGCATATATTTAGTTTTGTCCTCGTTTACCGCCAAACTAATTTTCGCCGCCTCCATCTCAATACTCGCAAACGCCTCATTGACATCTCGCTGTGATCTACCTATTATGTCAATATCGTCGGCGTATGCAAGGAGTTGCGAGGATTTGAAATAGATTCCCTTGTATTGGCCAGTGATTTTTCCACAATCATTTCTAAGACGATATTGAAAAAATCACACGACAGCGAATCTTAAGAGCGCCCTGCCTAAATCCTTTTTTGACATCAAAACTATCGGTAAGGTGTTCGCCGATTCGGATGGAGCAGTGAGCATTCTCCAAAGTCATCCTTCATAGTCTGATGAGTTTAGCAGGTATGGCAAAGGTAAACATAGCGTTGTATAGCTCGTCTCTAATTACGCTGTCGTATGCGGCTTTGAAGTCGACAAATAGGTGGTGAGTGTCGACTTGAAATTCATTGGTTTTTCTAGGATCTGCCGTAGTGTGAAGATTTGGTCGATGGTGGACTTCCCTGCCCTGAATCCGCACTGATAAGGACCTATCAGTCAGAGGGGTCTCCTTTCTTGTGGATCGGGCATACGATGCTGAGACTCCATTCCTTGGGCATGCTTTCCTCTGACCATATCTTACAGATGAGCTGGTGCATGCTCCTAACCAGGTCATCCTCAGCTGCCTTGAAGAGCTCAGCAAACAGTCCGCCTGCGCCAGCAGCTTTATTCGACTTGAGTTTCGATATGGCAATCTTAACTTCGTCGAAGTCAGGGGGACGGAATTCTCTGCGGCCTTCGTCGGTTAGAAATGGATCAATCTGTCGGACAGCGGTATACTGACTAACATCGCCGTTACACAGTCTGCAGAAGTGGTTTTTCCATATTCTCAGCATCGACTGCGATTCTACTACTAGGTGTCCGTTCTCATCCCTGCAGGCTTCCGTTCTGGCTTTATAACCTTGGCATGTTCGCTTTATCTGTTCATAAAACTTTCGAACGTTACGCCTGCAGTAACACCTCTCCAAATCCTCAATCGCGCGCTTCTCGTGCTCTTTCTTCTTTCTCCTAAGAAGCTTATGCTTCCCCTTCTTTTTAACTCGTAGAGCTCACGACCTGCTCTTGTTATTTTATGCAGCGAGGCCTTATATGTATCCTGCTTCGCTGTGTGAATCCTCCTGCACTCGTCATCGAACCAGGTGTTTCTTCATGGTGGAGCCTTGAAACCCAAAACTTCGGATGGAGAGCTTTTCAGAGTTTGTTTGCAAAGGCTCCACTGCTGTTCTATTGATAGCGTGGAGCGTTGAGGTGTATTGGAGAGCTTTAGGGAGACGCGATCGTTAAAATCACGAGCGGTTTCTGGCGATAGTAGCGTTCGTGATATCCGTAAGCGCATCTTGGCTACTACAAGATAGTGGTCCGAGTCGATGTTAGCGCCTCGGAAAGTTCGAACATCAAGACGTCGATCGTGATGTGATCAATCTGCTTGGTGGTCGATTGATCAAAAGACCGCCATGTGCCTTTGCGTATCGAGGTGCGGGAAGTGCGTACTGGCTAGATTGCTCCAATCTAGCGCACCGCCAATTGCACGATTCTATTTTTAAACACCATTCCGAGCTTATTTATACTGGCAAATGACATAAGTAACTATGCATTCATCACCGTCATTTAATGTAATGATCGCTAGCAATCAGGAAATATGCTTTTTCCTCTCTCTAATCGTGGACGACAAATTCAAATATTTAGACAACGCTAGGATGAGATGTTGTTGCTAATCACACAACAATGTGAGTAGACTGAATGATAAGCAGGTACAGTGGATTAAAACCGATCACGATCTCGAGAACTGAATGGAGACGAGTAAATAAAGATAAAAAATAGGAAATGCACAAGCCCGTACATATGTACTCATATGGGTTTAAAAATGGAATGTGAAAGGTGAAAGAGATAACGAAACAGGTAGACTAGCAGAGCGATAACCTATCGGTGCGGCTAGCCGGTTATTCGACACCGGATGCAGGTGGATAAGAACAGCGACAATTCGCAGATAAGGAGGACTGGGATGATTACATATACATATATCATGCAGAAATGTAGATAAAATGTTATTAATATCGTGAAAAACGTTCAATCGATTCCAGACAGACGGCGTCGTATGTTACACCGTCTGGGTCACAAGGATGACAAGATAACAAAAAATTGGAAACACGACTTGCAATTAGATAGAAATGACAGCAATGATGGTAGAAAGTGATTTGAAAAGAGCAAACGCTTTGATCGATTTATTCAAACGTTTGAGCTCTGTCAATGACATTCAATGAACCTAACACCCAGCTAATAGTGCAGCAATTTAGCTCATACCAAACGACCACGTAGGAAGTGGCAAATGCCGAGATCAGAGTAGGCAAAACTGAGCTGTCGATATTTTATTCAGCCTCCATCCCTAATGGCTTTTTAAGGAATCTAATCAAATGCACTCTGCGCCTAGAGGACTTGACCAATGACAGAGGTCAACTAGACATATAGGAAGACCGAGGGTGGATCCAGGTTCAGTCAGCGTCATTCAGTCAAGTTACTCGTAGATCTTGTTTTACGGGATTGGAGAATAACGAAGTGTAGATGTGAGAATCACTCTTGCCAACCGCTGTTTCTTTGGGCTCAAGAGGCAATTGAGAAGTGACACTATATAAGACCTTAATCATCCCAGTCCTCCTTTACGGCGCAAAGGCTCGGACCTTAACAAAAGCGGATGAAGATGCCCTTGGTCGTTTCGAAAGGAAAATTCTGCGTGCAATCTTTGGTCCCGTTTGTGTAAACGGTGTATGGAGGAGAAAATATAACGAAGAACTGTACGGGTTGTACAGCGACATCGGCCTGGTACGACGACTACGGATACAGCGTCTAAGGTGGCTAAACCATGTAGAGCGCATGGAAAATACAGCACCGACCCGAAGAGTCTTCGAATTCACTCCGGAAGGAAGGCGCGGCAGAGGACGGCCGCATCATCGATGGCGCACGCAGGTGGAAGGGGACCTTAACCAACTGGGCGTGCGGCGCTGGAAACAACTGGCCAAAGACCGTGCCAGCTGGAGACGCTTGTTGGTTGAGGCCCGGGTTCACCATGGACTGTAGCGCCACCCAAGTAAGTAAGTAAGTAAGATGTCAGAAACAGATTTTATTGAAGCTGAGATTGTGTTACTCTCAATGACAAGTGCCTCTGGCGTTAGTCAGAGATTTATGGACCATACGAGTAGGTCGAGGAGACAAAAACGACCTTGGGAGCATGTAAAGATATGTTTTTTTTTTTAATATTATTAAAGCTCTAACAAGCTTTAGTGAGAGGTGTAGGTTGTCATAGAAGTCAATAATGCTTGATGTATGTATGTATGTTGGCGTTACAGTCCATGAAATACCTGAGCCGAGCTTCTCTCTCAATCGCCCATGTTGTATGCGGTTTCATTTTTCCCATAGGTGAAAGGGACCTACAGTTTATTGCCGGTACCGAACGGCGAATTTCGAGAAGCTTTTCATGACAATTTTTATAAAAGGGGGTTTTGTCAGAGCCCCTCTGAGGAGAAACACCGTGAAAAACACGTTCGAGCAACAGCAACCCTACCTTGGGATAAGCAGCACTGGATTAATCATTCATCGCCGTCGAAAACTCCACTGATTCTGGAACTCACAGGAACTCACGTCTAAGAATTGGATAATGGAATGTTTACAGGGTGGGCCAAATATAAGAAGCATGGGCTTTGCATGAACCAGAGGTCGTCCAAATCCATGTCTTTAATTTCAGTAAAAAAAAAAAAAAAAAAGTCGGTTAAGATGGCTCTGTAACGCCCATCGAAACGTTGTTCCCAGCCTCATTTTCAAAGAAAAATGGTCCAATGATGCCACCACTCCGAAATCCACACCGAACTGCCATTCCCTGTGGATGCATTGGCTTCTCGACAATAACGTGAGCGCCAGATGCGTCAGTTTTGTTTGTCACCGCAGCCGCCGAGGTGAAAACGCGCCTTGTCAAAAAAGATGATTTTTCGCCCAAAACCGTTGTCCAATTCAAACTGCTCTAAGATTCAAACTGCGAAGCGATAACGAAGCGGATGGTCGGGCGCCTTCAATTACTGAGTCAATTGGACCTTGTAAGCGAATAATCCGAGATCTTTGTGCAGAATTCTCCTCAGGCTGAGATCGATGGCGAGTTGATGTTCGTGAATTGAGTCTCACACTCTTGGCCCCAGCAGCCACATTCTGATCTGTGCGCACCGTACGACGACGGGGACCATGGGTGTTGTCCACTAGCGTACCAGTCTCATGAACTTTTTGCACAAACTTGCGTACAACAGTCGCGGTGGGTGCTTCATTTCAGCCAAAACTTAAAAAAAAAAAAAAACGCACGGTTTGGGCTACACAGCACTTACTTTGGAAATAAGTTTTCAATATTTCCCAATGTTGTTCAGGCGTAAAGCGACTCATTTCGTTACACGGAGTATGATACTGACTTTCTGTCAATATTTCGCGCGGGAAACAACTGTCAGTGTCAAAAACCACTAGATGACCCAACCTAAGGTTTGCGGCTTAAGGAGGGGTAATAGGTTTGATTATTGATGTTAGCGATGGCGTCAAGCGATGATAGGGAGTCTGTGCGGATGACAAATTATTGTATTGTAGGGCTTTTAGGATGGCGATAGTTTCTGCCGAGAAGGAAGATGTGTAAGGGGGAAAGAGGAAAGCGAAAATGGTTTGGTTCTCAGTGGTAACACTGAAGCTGATGTTGTCTCCTGTTTTGGAGCCATCTGTGAAGATAAAGTGGTGGTCGAGGAGTTTAGTTTTGATTTCAAGGAAGAGAGAACGAAATATGTACTTCTGGGGCAGATGATGGCGCAGGGAGGGAAGAGTCCAGGGTGGGTGGAAGCGGGTGGGTAAAAGGAAAAGTTTGCAGGGGATGCAGTTCTCGTTGCAGAGGATTTTTGCGCGGTATATTTGTGTTTTTTGTTGTTCTGATCGAGTTGGTTCTGTTGTAAACGGGGGAGCTTTGCATAGTAGGATAGGTTGGAATAGTTTTAAGGTGGACCGATAACGTACATTTTCAATCGTTGGCATGTTGGATCCGATTAGCAAATGATTAAGAGCCTTTCTGATGGCGGTGTTGAAGATGGCAGAGTAATCGTATAGGAAGAGACCATATCGGATTTTGCTGGTTATAATGGACTGGATGATGATGAGATTATGTAAAGCGAATTGAAGTTGTATTTGTCGCAGGAGTGGGCTAGGCGTAAATGATTGATGTGGGAGTTCCACTTGTAGTTGTTTTTTTTTTTTTTTTTTTTTTTTGAAAACGATGCCTACGATTTTGAGTTTATCGACTTTTTCCAAGGTGATGTTGTTGGTTAGGATGTCAAAGGAGCAGATGTGTAGGTGCTTGCTCTTCTCGAGGGATAATTTGGCCCCTGAGTATTCACACCAAGACAGGTTATCTTGGAAGATGGGGTTCAGATTTATATTGGATGAATATTATTTTATCAAAGACATTGAGAAACTCAAGGGAGATAAGGGAGTTGTGGCTTTTTCGGTTTAGGGAAACGGTAATTTGATGGTCTAGGAACAGTAGAGTCTCGTTAACGGATTTGCCTTTTTTGAAGCTCCTCTGGTGACTACTGAGGAGTTTGTTATAGCTGACAAAGCACCAAAGTGTGTCTGGCAATTATTTTTTCAAGCACTTTGGCGCAGCAGGGGATGAGAGAGATGGGTCTGTACTGTACTGTGATTAGTTACATGTGGCGGACATTTCATTTACTAATCACGTAATGAGTAGCAGATTAGACCGAATCATGACATGAATTATTGCAATTTTATTTGTGCTGCCCACACAACTGCACGGTGTTATCTTTGAAGTTAATCGTGTTGGCTCGACATTTGTGTGCCAGGGATTTCAGAACCGTTTTTGAGTTATCACGATCCGAGTTCAGACCTCCGTAGTTCTCTTTAAAATAGATTGATTTTGCTTCGGGTCAAACAAATAATACAAATGTCATTCTGCGCGTAGATACACCACATTGTTGTAGCGCTCTCTACATACAGAGCTGTTCAAAATAATAGGGAATATCACTGATAACCAATTTGTTTGTTTATTTTGAACCCTTTTTATCTCTTTTTCGAAAAGTAATTATTGCAGCTATTTGTACAGCTGTAATGCTTTTCTTATGATGCATCTCTGGTCAATTCTTCATTCGTGTTATTCGTGCTGTGGTATAAAGTGGGAAAAAGGATTATTTTAAGGTGTTCAAAATAATAGGGAATTTTGCTGTTTCGTTGTTTTATCGTTCGTATTTCTGTCAAAAATAATTGAAAAGGTAAAGTTGTTTTTCGTAGACGTAAGAATTATACAAATTCTACATTTTTAAAATCTACGCAGTGTTAAAAATGGGACGTAATAGACACTGCACTGCTGAAGAAAGTCGCATTATTAAACATTTAAGAGACCAAGGAAAGACCCTTAAATTTATAGCCAATACATTGGGAAGGTCAATTAATTTTGTTTTTAATGCGCTTTCAAGAACCCCAGCACGAGAAACTAGAGGTAGACCAAGAAAAACTACTCCCATCGATGACTCTCGTATTGTGCTGCTAGCGAAAAAGGATCACTTTATGTCATCAAGGGCGATTGCCGCGGAATTGAATAATGCAGTAAGTGCACCAACTATCCGGAGAAGGTTGCTCGATAATAAACTGCCCGGTAGAATTGCTCGCAAAGTACCACTACTAAGTAGAAAAAACATAAAAGCGAGAATGGAGTTTGCCTTGCATTTTAGAAATCACTCCAAAGAGATGTTTCGCAACATTCTTTGGAGTGATGAAACTAAAATAAATTTATTTGGTTCGGATAGCGGTAGAAATGTTCGGCGTCCTCAGGGGAAGGAGTTTCATGTCCGGTTTACTAAAAAAACCGTGAAACATGGGGGTGGTAGCATCATGGTATGGGGCTGCTTTTCTTGGTTTGGTGTTGGACCCATTTACCAAATAAAATACATCATGAACAAGGAGAGCTATCGTGATATTTTAAAGGATGTTATGCTACCGTATGCCGAAGACAATATGCCGTTACGATGGCACTTTCAACACGATAACGATCCCAAGCATTCATCGAAATTGGTTCGTGCTTGGTTGCAAGACCATCAAGTGTCAGTGCTACAATGGCCCTCTCAGTCCCCCGATCTCAACCCCATCGAGAATTTGTGGGCGGAACTGAAAAAATCTTTGGCCAGACAGACCTTTCAAAATAAAAATCAGTTGTGGACTGCCATTGAAACCCATTGGAGAAATATTCCCAAAAGTAAATGCCAGAAACTGATAGATTCAATGCCTGCTCGTATAACTGCTGTCATAAAAAACAAGGGTGGTCATTCGGGACACTGATCTACCATGTTTTGTTTTTCACTATTATCTTAACGAATAAATATAAGTTTTAATGTATTATTTTAAGAAAATCGGATGTAAACTATAAATTTCCCTATTATTTTGAACAACAAATTCGAAGGTATTTAAGTTGATTAAAAAAAAAAAAAAAAAAACTACAATGAATAAAAGAAATATATATAGTAACACAGATCAGATATTACGTGTTTTACTTATTAAAATACTAATATGGAACTATTCAGTTACAACATTTCGGAAAACCCTTAGAAATTCTTCGGCTAATTCCTTTCCCTATTATTTTGAACAGCTCTGTATGTACAGATAGCGCATCATGGTGCAGCTCTTTACTTGGTCTTTTTATCCGCAGGTCGCTCTTTGTCTTCTTCTCGAACCAGGGCTTGGAGTCGAAGGCCCTCTTAGCTGGGGCGTTCACGCGCTCGATGTGGTCAACGGATCTATGTCTTCCGGACTATATCTACATCTTTGTACAGCTCGTAGGGTTCGCGGTTATGTCTTCTTCTCCATTCATCTTCCTCATATCGGGCGCAGTTTTTTTTTTTTTTTTCGAAAGAACCCAAAATCAGCGCCAACGTCCTGCTTATCGTCGAGATATCGGCTCCGTACAGCAGGACTGGCAGTATAAGCATTTTGTAAAGCACGAATTTGGTTCTTCGAGTGAGGAGTTTTGACCCAAGTTGTTTGGATAAACCGAAGTAGCAGAGGCTACCAAGGGTGATTCCATGCCGGATCTCCACTGTGGACTTTACGTTTGTCTTGTTAGCTGTCAATCGTTATATTTGACCCAGGTGGTGAGCGACGTATCGATTTTTGCTTGACTTAAAGACGAACTCGTTGCGCTTGTTCTTCAAACGCCGTGAAAGCTTCTACAAGTCACGCTGAGACCGCGCGATGACGTCAATATCATCCGCGTATCCGACAGACTTGTAGAAAATAGTGCCTTCCCTGTTGACGCCTACCCGTCGCATTATCGCTCCAGCACCAATTTGGAAAAGTCACACGACAGCGCCGAAGTCCGGTGCATGTTTGAAATGTCCTAGAACAGAACTGCATCAGTTTTCCTGGTATCTCGAATTCGGTCATCTCATCAAACTATACTTTGCGATGAATACTACCGTATGCGGCTTTTAAATTGATAAAGAGCATACACACCGTATCGGTTTGAAACTCGCTGGTCTTTCCAGGATTTGTCGAATTGTGAGTATTGGATCTGTAGTCGATTTGCCGGGCTGGAAGCCGCACTGGTAGCTGCCGATTAGTGTGGTGCAAAAGGGCTTTAGACGTTCACACAATACGCCGGACAGGTTCTTGTATGGGGCAAATAGAGCTGGTATTCCAGTCGTCGGGCATGCTCTCATCTTCCCAAATTCTGCAGATGATCTGGTGCAAGCTCCCTACCAGAACATCGCCGCCAGCCTTGAAGAGCTCTGATGACAAGCCGTCTGAGCCTGCGGCCTTGTTGTTCTTCAGCTTTTGAATAGCTGTGCCGACTTCTTCGAAGCTGAGTGGGAGGACTACTTCAGCGGCTGGAGTTGGAATTTCCTCGGTCCCTACCACTCTCTTGGACTAACGGACTTGAGAGTCTGCACCTGGAATGTGAGGTCCCTTAACAGACCGGGTGCAGGCGATCAATTGGAGCAAACCCTCAACTGCTATAAAGCAGATATAACCGCACTCCAAGAAGTGCGATGGGATGGACCAGGCAAAAAACGGATGAAAAACTGCGACATCTACTACGGGAACTGCTACAAGGAGAACAAACAGCGCCTATTCGGGTGCGGATTCGTTATTAGAGGAAGACTCCGACAAAAAGTCTTAAGCTTCCGAGATGTAAGCGAACGCCTCATAACAATCCGCATCAAAGCTAAATTTGGAAACATTCGTGCCGATCATTGAATCCGGCGGATTGACTGCGGCGGGAGAATCGCTCACTTTTTCTGTTTTGCCATCATTGAATCCGCAAGTGAGTAAATGTCGATAAAGAAGTCTAAAATCCAGCCATCATTGAATACGCATTCGATCCGCACTCTATACAAATTGTGACGTTTCTCAACCGCAACACAATTGATGCGGATTCCAGTCAGCAATATGAACAAATTTGAAAATTTTGAAAAAAAAAAAATAATTTTATTTTAAATAAAGCATTGCACAATTTCTTTTTTGCCTCCATTAAGTACATTTCTGTTTGTGTATTGTGAGGATGGCTGCCTTCAACTTCGTTAACTAATTCTATTGATCCGTGTTCCTCATCAAACACACTCACACTCACAAAAATTCTTATCCACTTAGCATTGGGTAACAAAAAATATTCTTTGTCATATTTCTTATTTTGTGACGAATATGTCGGCAATCACATAGATCTGCCTCCAAGTCTAAAAGAATTGCAATCGTGTCCATAATTTCAATTTATTCCGAATTTGAAATAAATTTCTTGTACAAACAATTTAAAATGACAGAACACAACTGATGTAAAAGAAGATCGGTAATGAGGTTCTTCCGACCGATAATGTAGTGCATCCGCCGTATTCAATGATAGGGTCAAACTGCGGAAGTGAAGTGATGCGGATTGGATGAACTCCCGCCGCAGTCAATCCGCCGGATTCAATGATCGGCATGATTAGCTTAATATGCGCTCACGCCCCAACGGAAGAAAAGGACGATCGACTCAAAGAAGAGTTCTACGATCTCCTAGACAGAACATATGCCCAATGTCCCAGCTACGACACAAAAATAGTCCTAGGAGATTTTAATGCAAAACTGGGCAAGGAGGACATATTTGAGTCGATCATAGGAAAGCATAGCCTCCATAACACCACATCCGACAACGGATTAAGGCTAATCGATTTCCTAGCGGGGCGTAACCTCCTTGTAGCAAGCACGCGATTCCCCCATCTCAACATCCACAAGGGTACCTGGCGGTCTTGTGATCAATCGACCACCAACCAGATTGATCATATTGCGATCGACGCCAGACACTCCTCCTGTATTCTCGACGTACGAACCTTCCGAGGGGCCAACATCGACTCGGACCACTACCTTGTTGTAGCCAAGGTACGAATGAGGATATCAAGAATGCTTAGGAGTCGAGTAGGACAACGTAAGTTTGACGTTGGAAAGCTACAATCGCAAGAGACTGCCAGAATCTTTGCCGATCGTGTCTCCTCAAAGCTCTCTCAAAATCCGCCCAGAGCAGCACAAACAATAGAGCAGGAATGGGCTCATTGCCAGAGCGCCGTCAGAGATGCTGCCTCAGAGGTGCTGGGTTTCAAACAGCCACCACCTAGAAACCCCTGGTTCGATGAACAATGCGAACAAGCCCATGCAGCAAAACAAGAGGCATATAAGGTCGTGCTGCAACGACGGACGAGAGCTGCTCGCGAAATCTATGAGCAGAAGAGAAGAGAGGAACACACGCTTTTCAGAAGAAAGAAGAGAGAGCACGGAAAGCGTGAGATCGAGGAGATGGAGAGATGCTTCCGCAGGAATGACGCCCGCAAATTTTACAACAAGGTAAAACGAACATGCCATGGCTACAAAGCCAGAGTGGCGGCCTGCAGGGATGAAAATGGAGAACTGGTAGTAGAGTCGCAGTCGATGCTGAGGATTTGGAAAGACCACTTCTGCAGACTGTATAACGGCGATGATAGACAAGATACCGCTGTCAGGCAGAACGAGCCATTCGCAATGGACCACGAAGTAACAGAATTCGGTCCACCCGACCTAGACGAAGTCAAAATAGCGATATCAAGACTTAAGTCTAATAAAGCCGCTGGCGCAGACGGCCTGTCTGCTGAGCTTTTTAAGGCGGCTGGAGATGAGCTGGTAAGGTGCATGCACCATCTCATCTGCAAGGTATGGTCGGAGGAAAGCATGCCCGACGAATGGAATCTCAGCATCGTTTGCCCGGTCCATAAGAAAGGAGACCCCTATAACTGCGCCAACTATAGGGGAATAAGTCTCCTTAACATCGCATATAAGATCTTCTCTGCCGTATTGTGTGAACGCCTGAAACCGTTTGTGGATAACCTGATCGGCTCTTATCAGTGTGGTTTCAGGCCAGGTAAATCCACAATAGACCAAATATTTACGCTACGGCAGATCTTGGAGAAGACCCAGGAATACCAAATCGACACTCACCACCTCTTCGTCGATTTCAAGGCCGCGTATGACAGCGTATATAGAGACGAGCTGTACAAAGCCATGTCTAGTTTTAACATCCCTGTCAAACTCGTCCGACTGTGCAGGATGACAATGGAGAATTCTCGTTGCTCCATTAAGGTCGGTAATGAGCATACCGAGACCTTTGATGTTAAAAAAGGATTTAGGCAGGGCGACGCGCTGTCGTGCAACTTTTTCAACATCGTGCTTGAAAAGATTGTGCAAGAGTCACTGGCCAACACAAGAGGTACGATCTATTTCAAGTCTACGCAATTGCTTGCGTACGCCGACGATATTGACGTAATTGGACGAAAACAGCAAGACGTCAATGAGGCTTTTGTGAGCATTGAGGTAGAAGCGGCTAAGATGGGTCTCAAGGTTAATGAGGGTAAAACCAAATATCTGCTCTCATCTAAAAGAGACGGACAACACCGACGTATTGGCCAGAACGTCACCATGGGCGGATATAACTTTGAAGTGGTCAAGGAATTCGTCTACCTTGGCTCACTGATTACCAGCGACAACAACACCAGCGCTGAGATAAAACGCAGAATCACTCTTGCCAACCGCTGTTTCTTTGGGCTCAAGAGGCAATTGAGAAGTAGAGCCCTCTCACGGAAAACCAAGGTGACACTATATAAGACATTGATCATCCCAGTCCTCCTTTACGGCGCAGAGGCTTGGACCTTAACAAAAGCGGATGAAGATGCCCTTGGTCGTTTCGAGAGGAAAATTCTGCGCACTATCTACGGTCCCGTTTGTTCAAACGGTGTATGGAGGAGAAGATATAACGAAGAACTGTACGGGTTGTACAGCGACATCGGCCTGGTACGACGTCTACGGATACAGCGTCTAAGATGGCTAGGCCATGTAGAGCGCATGGAAGATACAGCTCCGACCCGAAAAGTCTTCAAATCCACTCCGGAAGGAAGGCGCGGCAGAGGACGGCCGCCTCAGCGGTGGTGCACGCAGGTGGAAAGGGACCTCAACCAACTGGGCGTGCGGCACTGGAAACAGCTGGCCAAAGACCGTGCCGGCTGGAGACGCTTGTTGGTTGAGGCCCAGGTTCACCACGGACTGTAGCGCCACCTAAGTAAGTAAGTACCACTCTCTTGATCATGCTCGTTAAGCAGCTGCTGGAAGCGCTGCTTAAATACATCGACTATTCCCTGCGGGTTGTGACAAGTTTACCGTTGCAGTTTCGAAGAGCCTGGGAGCCTTTTTGAAGCCTCCTGCAAAGTCTTTGCCTTTCTTGTAAAAGGCTCGTGTTTTATACTTATCCCTAAACTCCTCGATATCCTTAAGCTGGGAGGCTGAGAAGATTCTTTTCGTTTGTCGCAGTAGTTTGTTCTCCTCCCTTCTTCTGGCTCGGTATTCTTCTTGCGCTTCCCTGGTTTTTCTCTACAGCGCCTTTTGATACGCCTCGTCGGTTGCTGCCTTTTTCTGCTCACACTCGCCATCATACCACGGGTTTCTTGTCGGGGGTGGTAGGTATCCTAAGGTGGTTTCGGCTACTTCCTGAATGGCTGAGCGGCAATGCAGCCACATATTATTGGCATTTGTGTTCGACGTAGACATACCGTAGTCTTTCGCTCAGTTGCTCAGTTGCTGTAGACACTGGTAACCTCCGGTGTGCTCAGACGCCCAATGTCGAATCTCCTCCTGGTGGGCTGGTGCAGGTTTCTGACATTGGACAGTCGAGTTCCGAATCTTGCTGCTAGGAGGAAGTGGTCAGAGTCGATATTTGCCCCTCTGAATGTTCGCACATCCAGGATGTTTGATGAGTGCTTTCCATCAATGAGCACATGGTCGATTTGGTTGGCGGTTCGACCGTCCGGAGATCGCCAGGTTGCTGTGTGGATTCGCTTACGAGGGAATCTTGTGCTACTTATCACCGCATTACGAGCTGTCGCAAAGTCCGTGAGTCGGAAGCCGTTATCTGTTATCGTGGAGGCTGTGCTTTCCGATTACTACGCCAAGGGTATTCTCCTTACCGATTTTGGCGTTGAAGTCCCCGAGCACGATTTTTACATCGTACTCCGGACAAGCTCCGTAGGCGTTGTCCAGAAGGTCATAGAAGTCCTCCTTGATAAGGTCTTCAGCCTCGTCGGTAGGGGCGTGTGCACATATAAGGCTGATGTTATAAGATCTGCCTCTGATGCGGATCACAGCCAGGCGATCACTTATACCGCTTATAAGCTTAACCGCTTTCCCCACGACAAATCCGCGTACCAGTAAGTGCAATCTTTTGTGACAGCTGTAATAAATGTCGCAATTTTTCTTCCTCGTCATACCGTTTCCTATCCAGCGTATTTCCTGGACCGCAGCAATATCCGCCTTGTACTGCGTGAGGATTCTTTCCAGTTTATGAAAAGCTCCGGGAATGTACAGAGTTCTGACATTCCAGGAGCATACTCGCAAATCGTGTTCCTTTTTCGTGCGTTGTCGCCGTCGAGTATCCGTCCGTGTATCCGAGCCATCTTGCTCATTCATAACTTCTAGGTTTTTTACGTGGGCGGATTGTAAGCCCGCCGCACAACTGCCATTTTGGTCGGAGTTTTGTCGCTGCATACGTTTGTTCACCTCCCAACGGTTGTTGAAGAGGCTATCCAGAGAGCGCCTCGAGGGGGCCGTATGTCAACTTGACCCGGCCATTTAAACAGGGATCGTTGCTGGCATCTCGCCAGGTTGAGAGCGATCAACAACTTTACCCTGTATGTCCGAGCCCATGCCCTCGCCAACAAAGACAAGCTCTCAATAAAACACTACATTCTCTCCGAATGCTTCGCCTTCCATATACCCAGACTCCAACACTTTTCCAACAACAATATGAACAATTTCCTATCCAACCCTAACGCTAAAAAATGTATTAAACTTGTAGTAGACTTTCTAAGAACCCCAATTTGTATAATCTCATTTAATTGAACCTTCGAATGTTAACTATATAGCCGAAGGTCTTCGTTGCTCTAGCTAATACAGCTAGGAAGGTAGGTAGGTAGGATCGTAGCCTTCCAAGAATTGAGAAGAATTCACATAGGCCGGGGAGGCTCGTTGTGCAGCTACGAGGGGGTTTTACCCCCTATTCGTGGAACCATTTTGTGCTTCTTAAGAAGTTAAGAAGATCAGGTATCCCTACTTTCTGAACATCTGTCAGACCGTTAAGGAAGTAAGAGCCTAGGTAACGTTTCCTGATATTGCAAAAAGCTGGACAGGCACAAAGAAGGTGGTGGATGGATTCGACCTCCTCCTTGTCTTGACAGCTTTTGCAGAAATTATTCGGAACTATTCCTAGTTTTTGTGCGTGACTGCCAATGAGGCAGTGTCCTGTGATGACACCGATGACTTCGTAGATGTTAGTTCTTTTTGGGGAGATTATACTCCTTGTCCGTTGACTGTCAATCCGAGGCCAGATTTGCCTGGTGATGAGGCAGGTATGTCCCTGGGCCCTGGCGAGATCGGTCAGATTATGTTTAATGGTTGTAAGGGGTATTCCCTCACATGCCACGATTGATTGTAGCATCGTTCCTTGTTTGGCGAGTGTGTCGGCTTTTTCATTACCTGTAATGTTGCTATGTCCCGGTACCCCGATAAGCCGTATGTTAAACTGTTCTGCCCTCTCGTTAAGAGATCGGCGACAGTCGAGACTAGATTTTGATGTGTACACATAGGACTCCAACGACTTTAAGGCTGCTTGACTGTATGTGAGAATGCGAATATCCGTGGTGGATATTACGTTCCACTTCAGCCAAGACAAGGCCTCTTTTATTGCCAACAATTCCGCCTGGAAAACGCTGCAGTGATCTGGTAATTTTAGAGCTTTATGCAGCTTAAGTTGTTTGCAGAATACTCCACTGCCCACCCCGTCTTTAGTTTTAGAACCGTCAGTGTAGAAATCCACGCATTTTCTGCGGGGTTGAGTTTGGCGAGTCCAATTCTGTCTGTCCGGATATATCGTCGTAAAATGTTTGTCCAAGACTATGGTGGGTTCGTTGTGGTCCAAGTTTTCTGCCATAGTTATCCTGTTTTGCAGGATGGAGGAGTGGCCAGTGACATAGCTCGTCCATTTCGAGTTGGCTTTTAGTCTTATGGCCGTGTGTGTGGCAATTTGCTTGCAGAAAATATCGAGTGGTGTAAGGTCGAGTATCATGTTAAACGCAGCCGTTGGTGTGGACCCGAGGGCCCCGGTAATGCACATACATACATACATGCCATCTTTGTACCTTCTCGAGTTGTTTGTGGTATGTTGTCTTGTCCAGTGCAGTCCACCAGACTATCACTCCATACATAAGTAGGGGTCTAACGACCGTGATGTAGAGCCATAGGGTGATCTTGGGGTTGAATCCCCATTTTTTTCCTAGGGCTTTCTTGCATGTGTACAGAGCTATTGTTGCTTTTTTTTGCTCTTTCAATTGTATTGCTCTTCCAAGTTAATTTCCTATCGAGTATAATGCCAAGGAGTTTGGCACTAGAGGAATAGGCTAACCTGGAGCAAAGTGATAGGGAAGTTCTCCGGGATTTTATGCTTTTACAGCTAGCTTATCATTTTATTTATACATAGTGTTAGCTATAAACAAACAAGACGACAAAGGTCTCGATAGGTCAGAGTGTGGCCATACTTGTCATCACAGCTGTGCGCACAATCACATGTTTCCCAAATTATCTGCGCGAAGCAAAAGTCAAAACACACACAACACTCCCAGGTCGAAAAACGTGTATCTATCACACACCGCTCGTTATGACCTTAATCGAGATCTTGAAAAAGAGTCGCAAGCAAAACAAACCGACAGACCTCAAGCAATAATGTCGGTGCTCAAGCCCTTGTGTTCGCGATAGACATATGGATGTGTATTCCACTACTATTCTACCCCTGTACACGAGCTATCTTGCTATCTATCGAGCATAATTAATAATTCCTAGTGAGAATGGAAGAAAACAGCAAAAGGCAGACAGAAAGACACACGAACGAACTTTGTACCCTCTGAGACAGATGTAGTTAAGTTGCTAGAAAGGCGTCTGGAAATAGCGTATACCTACTAGCACTAGGGGATCAAGTGCATCTCTTCTCACGGACAGTGTGTCAATGAGTGTCTGCCGAGTGAACATTTCCGTTTTTCCAATTGAAAATTATTGATTTCTGCATCAATCACATGGACCACATGGTAGATACTCATCCCGATGGAGTGATGATAACATTCCAAAATTTGCCAGAAGCACGACAGTACGCAACTCACGCTAACCAGATAGCTAATGCGCAGAACACTGAACTGTCAGAGTTTCTCTGCTCCACGAGGGAGAGATGATTACGAAATAGCAACGATATTCGCGACAAGATGAACGAGGAAAAAAAAAACTTACCCAAAACGTCCGCATTTGATGTAGAGGTCTTGAACCACGAATCCTCACCATACTTTCCCGGCTTGTATTTTGACGTCAGAAAGTCCTTTGGAAATCCACACACCACCGACACGAAATGTGGCCGAGGTTTATTGACCGTACTGGGTTCCAGTAATGTCGAGAAACCACTGCGAAGCGCTCGCGAGATTGTCCTCGTCGTCCAACTAAGCGAATGCATCTTATTCCTGATTATGGTGTGTTTTCCTGTTTTTTTTATTTTTGTTTTTGTGTTTTTTGTTTTTAGCAAGAAAAAATATATTAAATTGAATTAGGGCAAGCACTGAGTTTCTCACGGATGGGTTCCCTTATACATATACTCTCTTTCGTTTTCGCGATCGAATTCGCACAACTAATTATTCGTGTAAACTTTGAAGGCCTTTATGACCAGGACACAGAAACCAATTCGATGCTCGGGCGGATTTTAAAAAGAATCCGTGTCAAACTCACTGTTGGAAAATTTTTTGACATTTTTTAGGTTTTGGACCGTGTGCATGAAGACTCTGGCTGCGACTTGATCACATCTAAACACACATGAAAGGCGGGATTGGCCGAAACGGAATTCCGATTACTCGTTTTTCTAATTTGGCAATTTGACTTTACATTTGTATTGTTTTCGTTTTTTTGCGAAGCAACGCTTTTCGATTTTATCGCTAGCTAACTAGAGGAACGACAACTACAAAGTGAATTGGGGTGAATTGCACTCAGTGGAAATTTGATTAATCGCATTTGTGTGGCTGAATGTTGGTGTTGTCAGCACTATTCAGCGGTGACCATGTGACTTTTGACTTTTCATGTTATCGATTCGAACTACTTTGCCGATCTGAGTCGACTTGTGCACGTGGTAAGGTGGTTTGGTTTTAATTACGATTTAAACACTAATTGGACAAAAACTGGATTTCGACAGCACAGTGGGGTACACACCGTCGATCAAAAGTGACGGTCAAAACTGACGTCAGTTTTGAGTGAAGTGTCTCATGTACACACTATAGATCTTGTTTGACACGCAAAACATCATTCAAGTACATAATTTCGCGCAGTCACCATGGACAGCGAATTTGTATTTTTTCATTAAATTCACTAATTCCTGGTAACCTTCGTCTTTTTTGTCCCGACGTATATATTCTGGACACATTACGTCCCAGAGACAACGACGAGACTCGTAAATATTTATGAATTGCTCCAGGAATTGCCCACTCTCATCCATGTCCAACGCTTGAATGAAGAATTCACGTACACACTGTCGACAAAAACCAACATGGCCGCTGATCGTCACTCAGTAGCAGAAATTTTTGCAACTCATCAGTTTTGATCGACAAACCATCATTTACATGTACACACTATCAGTTTTGAGTGACAACCAACAAAAGTGTCACTTTTGATCGACGGTGTGTACCCTACTTACGATTTTATAATATTTCAAAGTTTGCCACTTAATTGTTGATTTGACGTTTCACAAACAAAATTGAAAACAAATATTGAAAATAGTACGGAGCTGTTGGCAGGACAACTCACTTTGTTTTTTTTTTTGTTGCTCTTTTATGTGGTCTAGAGTGCATTGTCGGAGTCTACACGAGGGCTTTCTTTTTGCGCCTTTTTGTTTTGAACCTACGTTCCAATTTGAAGACGCGTCCACACGGAGCTTTTCTGCGCGTGCCTGTTTTTTGACATTTCGCTTCACATTTCAATTTCTTTGCCTGTGGTGATGTTTGAAAAGTAAGATTGGTATCCAAACGTACACTTCCAAGTCAGAAACAGGAGTGAAGCGACATCGCAAAACAAAGAAAAGGAGATAAGGAAATGCCAAAAAAACCCACGAAGTAGCTACCCGCGCGTGAGTGTGCCAATGTATTTCTGTTTCACTTTCCCTCTCTTTTACACTTATTTTAGCCCTCATCAGATAGCCCTCGTGTAGACTCCGACATTGCGATTTAGAAAAATCTTCTTCTTATTTTTTTATTTTTTTTTTAATTTGAGGCTAGTGCTACCCTTAGCATATGGCACTGCGACCTTTGCTTTGCAGATCTATTGTGCCTGCTAGCCGATTAGCCGAGCAGCTTCTCCATTTCCACAATGAAGTTGAGAATGCTTCTCGTAGGGGCCAAGGTGATCCCCTCAGGAGTCCTACCTTCGCTGAGGAGCATACGCTTCCTAATATGGCAGAGGGCAACACACTCACTCAGTATGTGTTCCGCCATCTCTTCGTCCTCGAGACAGAGTCGACACTCGGTTCCAGACGAGAGGCTAATTTTGTTAAGATGATACATATCTCAGAGTGCAGTGTCGTGTCAGATAGCTGACCAGTCTTCTGATACCCGCCCTATTGAGTTTGAGTATGTCAATAGAGTCAATAGAGTGGATCACTGATCCATTTCTAATCGGCGGAGACCGCAGAGAATTCTGTCCCCCTGACCTCGACGAAGTTAAGATTGCCATATCGAAGCTCAAGTCGAATAAAGCTGCTAGCGCAGACGGACTGTCTGCTGAGCTTTTCACGGCAGCTGGGGATG
Organism: Eumerus sabulonum; assembly: GCA_951905685.1. Classification (NCBI taxonomy): domain Eukaryota; kingdom Metazoa; phylum Arthropoda; class Insecta; order Diptera; family Syrphidae; genus Eumerus; species Eumerus sabulonum. The sequence goes on along the minus strand of OX645062.1, from coordinate 109,607,150 downwards.
ACCTGGTTGGGAGCATGCACCAGCTCATCCGTAAGATATGGTTAGAGGAAAAGCATGCCCGATGAATGGAGTCTCAGCATCGTATGCCCGATCCACAAGAAAAGAGACCCCTCTGATTGCGCCAACTATAGAGGAATAAGTCTCCTTAACATCGCCTACAAAATCTTCTCTGCCGTTTTGTGTGAACGCCTGAACCCTTTTGTAAATAAGCTGATTGGTCCTTATAAGTGCGGGTTCAGGCCAGGGAAGTCCACCATCGACCAAATCTTCACACTACGGCCTGGAAAAAACCGATGAATTTCAAGTCGACACTCACCACCTATTTGTCGACTTCAAAGCCGCATACGACAGCGTAATTAGAGACGAGCTATACAGCGCTTGGTCTACCTTTGACATACTTGCTAAACTCGTCAGACTATGCAGGATGACTTTGGAGAATGCTCGCTGCTCTATCAGAATCGGTGAACACCTTACCGATAGTTTTGATGTCAAAAAAAGGATTTAGGCAGGGCGATGCCCTGTCGTGTGATTTCTTCAACATCATATTGGAAACGATTGTGCAAAAATCATTGACCAATATAAGAGGCACAATCTATTTCAAATCCTCGCAACTCCTTGCATACGCCGACGATATCGACATAATAGGTAGATCGCAGCGAGATGTCAATGATGCGTTTGCGAGTATTGAGATGGAGGCGGCGAAAATTGGTTTGACGGTAAACGAGGTCAAAACTAAATATATGCTGTCATCAAAAAAGGACGCTCACCACCGACGTCTTGGCCAGAACGTTTGTATAGTCAGAAATAAGTTCGAGGTAGTTAAGGACTTCGTCTACCTTGGCGCCGCAGTGACCTGGAACAACGACATCAGTTCCGAAATCAAACGCAGAATCACTCTTGCCAATTGCTGTTTCTATGGGCTCAGGAGGCAACTGAGTAATAGAGCCCTCTCCCGAACGACAAAGTTGACTCTATATAAGACCCTTATCATCCCGGTCCTGTTGTACGGCGCAGAAGCATGGACACTATCAAAAGCGGATGAGGAGGCCCTTGGTCGGTTCGAGAGAAAGATTTTGCGCGTGATTTTTGGGCCTATAAACGCAGACGGGGGATGGAGGAGAAGATTCAACCACGAACTTTACGGGCTGTACAGCGACATGAGCCTAGTCAGGCGTCTACGGATTCAACGCCTAAGATGGCTGGGCCATGTAGAGCGAATGGACACCACAGCTCCAACCCGGAGAGTCTTTGAATCCAACCCCGAGGGACGAAGAAGCAGAGGACGGCCGCACTTAAGATGGCGCACACAGGTGGAAGGGGACCTCAGCCAACTGGGTGTGCGGCAATGGAAAAGGCTAGCGAAAGATCGTGCTAGTTGGAGGGGCATGTTGGTTGAGGCCCAGGTTCACCCCGAACTGTAGCGCCCACTAAGAAGAAGAAGAAGATGTCAATAGAGTGTTTGTTCAGGGGTTGTATAAGTCGTTTCGACTGACGGAGACCCCGAATGCTGTTCCAAAAGGATAGGTGTTGCAATTTTTCCCACTTCTCTAAGAAGTAATTTATCTTAGACCTGAGGGTGCCGCAGAATGGTTCTGGACCTATATATTTATAGCTGGAACCTTTCCTGGCGAGCTGGTTAGCAATTTCATTGCCCTTAATAGTTTGTGCCCTGACACCCACCAAAGTTTGACATTGTTTCTTTTGGCGAGGTTTTGTAAGGCATCATGGCATTCCTTGACAGTTTTTGAGTTCGTGCAGCACGAACTGACAATCCGCACACGTAAAAAAAACCAAGTTATGAATGAGCAAGATGCCTCGGATACACGGACGGATGCTGGACGACGACGACAACGCACGAAAAAGGAACACGATTTGCGAGTATGCTCCTGGAATGTCAGAACCCTGTACACTCCCAGAGCTGCTTATAAACTAGAAGGAATCCTCACGCAGTACAAGGCGGATATTACTGCGGTCCAGGAAATACGCTGGATAGGAAACGGTATGATGAGGAAGAAAAATTGCGACATTTATTACAGCTGTCACAAAAGATTGCACTTACTGGTACGCGGATTTGTCGTGGGGAAAGCGGTTAAGGTCGAAGGTCATCGACTTTAAGCCTATAAGTGATCGCCTGGCTGTGATCCGCATCAGAGGCAGATCTTATAACATCAGCCTTATATGTGCACACGCCCCTACCGACGAGGCTGAAGACCCTATCGAGGAGGACTTCTATGACCTTCTGGACAACGCCTACGGAGCTTGTCCGGAGTACGATGTAAAAATCGTGCTCGGGGACTTCAATGCCAAAATCGGTAAGGAGAACACCCTTGGCGTAGTGATCGGAAAGCACAGCCTCCACGATCTCCGGACGGTCGAACCGCCAACCAAATCGACCATGTGCTCATTGACGCAAGGCACTCGTCGTACATCCTGGATGTGCGAACATTCAGAAGGGCAAATGTCGACTCTGACCACTTCCTCGTAACAGCAAGATTCAGAGCTCGACTGTCCAATGTCAGAAAGCTGCACCAGCCCATCAGGAGGAGGTTCGACATTGGGCGCCTGAGCACACCGGAGATTACCAGAGTCTACAGGGAGCAACTGAGCGAAAGACTACGGCATGTCTACGTCGAACACAGATGCCAATAATATGTGGCTACATTGCCGCTCAGCCATTCAGGAAGTAGCCGAAACCACCTTAGGATACCTACAGCCCCCGACAAGAAACCCGTGTTATGATGGCGAGTGTGAGCAGAAAAAGGCAGCAGCCGACGAGACGTATCAAAAGATGCTGCAAAGGAGTACACGAGCAGCGCGCGAGGAATACCGAGCCAGAAGACGCTGCGACGAAAGAAGAGAATCCTCCTCAAGGATATCACAGAGTCCAGGGACAAAAACGCGATAAGAACCTTCCACAAAGAAGCCAAAAGCCTCGCAGCGGACTTTAAGAACGGCATCCGGGCTCTTCGAAATTGCGAGGACAATCTTGTTACCGACCCGTAGGGAATAGTGGAGAAGCTTAGCCGGTATGGATGAAGAGGGAGTGATAGTAGACGAAGAGATCTGCCTCTAGTCAACGAATTTGTCCCCCTTCCCAGCATTGAAGAAGTAGGAATAGCTATTAATAAGATGTAGAACAACAAGGCCGCAGGTTCAGATGGATTACCATCAGAGTTCTTCAAAGCTGGAGGCGATGTTTTAATAGGGAGCATACACCAGATCATTTGTGGAATTTGGGAGGACGAATGCATGCCTGATAACTGGAATACCAGCTCTATTTGCCTCATCCACAAAAAGACGATCCTACCTCTTGCGAGAACTGCAGAGGTATATCCTTGCCCAATGTCACTTAAAAGATCCTATCCAGTGTATAGTGTGAACGTCGAAAGCCGTTTTACCCCACACCGAGTAGGCAGTACATTTCTCTTCAATTCAAGCTCTTCACGTTTTTTGCGCTTTCCAATTGTGTTTCGCGTCAAGATTCATGCCTAGGCTATTTGCCTGCTTTGTGAATGGAATCCGAACTTGTTTTACAAAAAGAGAACAGATTTGGTTTCCTTAAGCGCAATCTGCCAAATCTTTGTCAAGTCGCTTATACAGTTCAGGGCACATTGCAATTTAGTCGTTGATTCTTCGACTGATTTTCCTGTGGCCAAAATTACAGTTTCATCGGCGAATGTGGCCAGCATAGTGCCATCAGTTTGTGGTATCTCTTTGGTATACAGCAAGTAAAGCAGCGGATCAAGTACGCTTCCCAGCAGTAATTGCTCTAAAATTTGAATATTCGCTCCCGTGCTTAACACGAAAGAGTCTATTAGCCGATAAGGCGGGTTTCAGCTGTGCCCGGGCTCAAGGCACATGTGGAAGTTAAAGCCCAAAAGCAGGAAAAGGATCGAAGCCGCTAAGACTAGTCCTAATAAGGCAGCCCCAGCAAACCAGAAACCGTGCCCGCTATCAAGAGAAGGGAGGGTTTCGTGTCGGAGAGGGTGAGGTCCCAGAAAATAGCTAATAACCCAGCAAAAAGAGTGAAGGTTAACACTGCGGTTTAGTTCGGCGGGGCTATCCAGAATGCTCTACAGCTAGCTGTAATTGATTCCGGTAAGCCGAGTGGTCAGTATATCTTCGAACAAGGGAAGCTGATCGAGCTTATCTTCGTCCACATTGGATGGAACGCTGGGGAAATTGGGCCAACGTTTGGTCTCACAAACTGGAGACTAGGTGTGAGTAGGCTAGACTGCAAGGACCAGCTCGCCCAGCTCGCACGTTATTGCGGTACGTTATTGTGGTTGTTCGCTGCACTAAAGGCAGTCACCTAGACGAGGTACAGGAGGGGCCTAAAGCCTAGATGAGTTTACCGGATGTAGTTATTGGGAAAAGTGAGATTCCCGGCTTTCTTATGGCACAGAATCCAGCGGTCTGGGAAGTAATCGCGTTAGAAAGTAACGAATCCACCGAAAATCTTGCAAAAAGAGAGGCATATGCGCTTGTTCTAAGGAGCTGGTGGGTTTCCTTTCAGACTCACGAAGAAAGGGCAGTCTGGCGGGACGGCAACTGTTGTGAAGAAGTGGACTACAATCAATGAAGGTAGTGCAAATAAACCTCCATCACAGTAAAGGTGCATCAGCCGACCTCATGCTACTTCTCAACAAGGAGCAGCTTGATTTGGGTCTTATCCAAGAACCATTGATCCTTCATAATCGGGTAAAAGGACTGGGGCCATCAAAATACAGCTTCTTTCATAACGCGGTAGCGAAGGCAAGGTTAGATCTTGTATCGTTGCTAAATCGTGGCTGTTTCGGAGTTTGAAGTTCTTTTTAGGGTTACGGCGTACTAGGCCGTAGTAAGGCACCACGAGGAGGTGGGGATGAGACTTACTAACAGTGCCGTAAGATGTTCGACTGCGGTAGCTCTTCTCGCTTTTTAGCAGGCCAGCATCCGTCGGATGGATGCTACCCCTACGAGGCCTTTGTTAGTCCTTTGCCATCCTTTGGGTGGGCTGTGAGCCCTCCGCCAAACCGCCATCCTGGTCGGGTTGGGCCCTCTTGTCTAGGGCGGTAGCTGCATACATCAGTTCATTTCTCAACGGGTGTTAAGGAGGCTGTCTTAAAAGTGCTGCGAGGAGGTTAGGTTAATGTGGTCGGCAAAAGCCACACGTAGGCCGAAGTCGGCCCATTGTGATACCACATGGATCGTGTTACCCAGATCCGCTACCAGAGAACCAACCGGTGCTTCTGATGAAGCGATGGAGTTGAGCTACTTTATGGTCTGCTAGCTCACTTAAATTATCATAGAAGGGCGCGCCGAGGTAGATCCTCCTGCGATTCGCAAAAGAGGGGCCTGAGCAGAGGATGTGATGTATTGATTCCTCCTCCTCCTCGTCCATGCAGCCGCGACAGAAGTCGTTGGAGGGTATTCCCAGTCTGGCGGCGTGTTTCCTAATGATGCAGTGACCTGTAATGACACCCACCAGAGTACTTAAGGTTGCCCTTTTGGTTGCCATTAGGTCCCTGGTTCGTCCTAGGTTTAATTTAGGCCAGAGTTGTTTGGTGATAAAGCCGATATTACTCTCATTCCATTGGAGGTTGGTCACCTTAGTGGCTTGGAGTTTTATCATATGCTTTACCGTACTTATTGGTGTTTCTAGGTACCTGTGCTAGACCCTAACTTTGCGAGTTCGTCGGCCGCGCAGTTTCCTGGAATATCCCTATGCCCGGGAACCCACAATACTTTAATGTTGAACTGCTCAGCCATCTCATCTAGTGATAGGCGACAGTTAAGAGATGTCTTTGATTTGTGGGTTACCGCTGCCAGAGATTTTATCGCAGATTGGCTGTCCGTGCAAATGATAATATCCTTAGCGGATATTACATTGATCCTGAGCCATGCAAGGGCATCCGTTATCGCTGTTATTTCAGCCTGATATACACTGCAGTAGGTTGGGAGTCTAAAGGATAGGCTGAGGTTAAGCTCCTTGGAGAAGACTCCACTGCCTACACCCGACTCCATCTTAGAGCCATCGGTATAGAGGGAAATCGAGTCCTTTGGTATGACTTGCCCTTCAGCCCATTCCTCCCTGGATGGAAAAACAACTTCGAAGTTCCTAGCGAACACGTTTTGCGGGATAATATAGTCTGTTTCCATGGGTACTTCGATGTGTGATGTGGGCCATTTTATTATACTCCTCATCCTCAGGGCCGCGCAGGCAGCCATTTGTTTGCTGAAAAGGTTCAGTGGTGGAAGGTGTAACAGAATGTTAAGGGCCTCCGTGGGGGTTGATCTGATCGCTCCGCTTATGTATAAGCTGGCCGATCTTTGTACTTTCCCCAGAAGGTTTCGATTGACTGCCTTGTCCAGAGCAGTCCACCAGACTACGACGCCATACAGGAGGATGGGCCTTATGACCGCCAAGTAGAGCCAGTGCATAATGCTTGGTTGGAGACCCCACTTCTTGCCCACCACTTTTTTGCAACTGTAGAGAGCAACAGTTGCTTTCTTGACGCGGTCAAGAATGTTGGGTTTCCAATTAAGCCTATTGTCAAGGACTAGGCCTAGATATTTGGCCATATTTGGTTCCACCCAACCTCGGTGGGTTGAGGGGCGGAATTTTATATTTGTTAGTAAACAGTACTAGATCGGTCTTCTTGGGGTTCACCCCAAGACCACAGTACTGCATCCAGGTTTCTACTGTATGTAATGCACTCTGTGTAAGGTCGCATAGAGTGCTGGAAAATTTTCCTGTGGCGGCAATAGCAATGTCATCTGCATAGGCGGTCACAGCGTACCCTTCCTGTTCAAGCAACAGCAGTAGCTCGTTAACCACCACGTTCCACAGGAGAGGGGAGAGTACTCCACCCTGTGGTGTACCTCTGATCACCATTCTGGTTGAGACGGCACCAGCGAAGTTGGCTTTGACAACTCTTTGTATTAGCAGTTGTCGTACCAGTTCTATCACTGATCCCGTAACACCCAGATCAGTCAGCGCTTTGGTGACGGCCCATGGTTCAACATTGTTAAAGACACCCTCAATGTCGAGAAAGGCGACTAGAGTATATTCCTTACGTTCCAGTGACCTTTCTATTTTGCTGACCAGTGAGTGGAGTGCTGTTTCCACCGATTTGCCTTTGTTGTAGGCATGTTGATTATCCGACAGTCTTCCTGAGAGGCAGCTGTAGCGAATGTGTGCGTCTAGATTCTCCTCTAGAGTTTTTAATAGAAAAGAAGTAAGACTAATAGGCCTCAAGTCATTTGCATACGTATGGGAGCTTTTGCCTGACTTGGGTATGAAAATGACTTTGGTTACCTTCCACTTGCTAGGGATGTATGATAGGGAGAGGCAACTCTTGTATATGACTACAAGCCAGGGGAGGATGATATCTACTACCTGCTGGAGCTCTGCTGGTATGATGCCATCCGGTCCCGGGGACTTGTAGGGTTCAAAGCTTTTTATGGCCCATAGGACATTGTTTTTGGTGACCAGGTTGGGAACACGTTCGAGGGAGGATGTCGTCGGCTGGATGACCTGAGGAGGTGTCACAGCCGAGTCACTACTGCCTGGAAAGTGTGCGTTTAGAAGAAGTTCCAGGGCTTCCGTTCTGGAGGTCGTCCAGGAACTATCATTTCGCATCAGGTGGCTTGGGTTGTACGGGGCCGAGGCCAGAATCTTCCTTATTCTTGAGGCTTCGGAGACCGTACTAATTTTGTCACAATAGCTCCTCCAGGATTGTCTTTTGTGCCGCGAGGAGGCTTTATGTCAATTTGACCTGAGCATTAGTAGGGATCGTTGCTGACACCTCGCCATCCAGAGTGCGATCAATAATTTTGCTTTTCATGCTCAGTTTCCATCCTCTGTATATATTATTTATACAAAAGGCAATATCAGCTGAGCACGTTCCATTTAACACATGTCACGAAACCCGTGTGAGCTGTCAAAAATGAAACACTGAAGAATCAAGTAACAAAAATATTACCCATTATATGTCGTTAACAAGAAATCAGTCCGCACCCCCAGCATACAGCGATCTCACAGCATAGTATGCTTATCGGGCATAACTTTTAAGGCCTTTAGACCAACAGATACTTTTATTTTTTACCTAGTACTGCTCTCCTTTAGATGAATCACGTATATCTTTTGTAAGCCGTTTGCTTTTTTATTTAAAATTTTTATATAAGTCGGCCGTAATCATTACAAATCAAACAGATCGAAAGCAGATGTCGGTAGTACAGTGCCAATCTGTCAAAACACCCATCAAACCAACCGCAATCCTTTGTTTATGGCTCACTTTCACTCTGTTTTTCTCGAAATAATTGAATCAAAAACTGAGTATGTTGGATGGATGGTATTGTCGCGGGTTGGCTAACGAGCAAGCAGCTGCAGCACAAAATCAAGAAGAGGAAAACGACGCAAACGATGCCGAATCGGGCTCAGACGAAAGCCAAGACGGAGTCCAGGAGAACTTTAACAACCCAGTTGATTACAAAACACAATATCGCTACTTGAAGCGTAAATTAAAGTTTCTCATATACGTAAGTAGGCACTATTTAGTCTAGATCCGATTGTAGGCATCCCCCCTTTTTAGGAGAACGAGTTCTTTCAAGATGCACTGCGGTCCAGTCAGCGACGTTTACTGAAAGTGTCTCGCGACAGATCGTTTCTGTTAGATCGCCTGTTGCAGTATGAGAAACCGGAGATCACGTCGTCGGAAAGTGAAGAAACCGAGTCGTCGGACGAGGAGGCCAAGGAAGCGAAAAAGTACTAACAAAGCCTATTCCCTCCCACATGTGTCGTAACTTTACGTTTATTTAGACGAAAATTGGAAGCAGCAGCAACCACTGGTACTGGATCGGGACGAGGACGGAAGAAGAAAATCGTCCAAAAACCAAAAGCCGAAACGCCACAAAAGAATTCGAACAACAGCCAGCCAGAGGGACACATGACAGCCGAGGAGGTCGAACGACACTTGCAATCGCGGCAATCGATTATGGAACTTGTCCCGGAGAGAGCCCCACCTACAGTTCCCACAGAAATGTTTAGCAACGAACCCTCGTTGGATAGGTACTAACCCAAACGCAAATATTCACATCCAAACCGCCCATTTAATGTATTCGTTCTACTTTCAGCGAATCGAATGACCAAATGATTGAAACCTCACCAAGTAATATGGGCGAGGAGTGCCTGAGTGTCGAGTACAACAACTGAGTAGCCTTTTCCCATTTGTATATAACAGAGAATGTACCTAGTTGACTTGGAAATAAACGCATGAGCTTGTGTCTCGTTTTCAAGTGGAATTTAATTACAATACTACATCTGCTGACTACAGATAGGGACATAGAAGGGCTTAAACTAGTGTTACGACTTGAACACACCTACGGCTAGCAGGAGGTTTCGACGGGTAAAGTGTAGAGTTAGGAAGGGCGACGATTTGGTTGGGAACGCTCGCAGCAAGTATTCGGTACCGTCGTTGATTTCGGGATTGTGGGATGCACTGTGTCCGCTGTGGGAGGCCAGGTAGTCTTCGGTAAGCTTTGAGAAGTCCCAGAGTGTTAGATAGCAGTCCAAGCCGCCGACAGCGAGAATGTTTCCGTCTCGACTGAACGACATCGTGTGTATGGAGCCGGTGTGTTTGGAAAGTGAGGCGATTAGCTGACCGTGCGACAGGTCCCAGATGAGAACTTGATGATCCGACGACCCAGAAGCCAGATAACGTCCACAGATGGAGAATGCCAGACTGTAGATGGGTCCCTTGTGGCCGGTCATCAGACGTACCAACTGTCCGTTGAGTACGTCCCATAGACGTACTGTTCGGTCGCTAGATCCGGTGGCTATGTAATTGGAGTTCGGGTGGAATTGAACCGAGTCGACGTCGGCTAAGTGGCCGCAGAAGATTCGTAGCGGTTGGTTGGAGTCAGTGGCCCATAATCGTGCGCTTTTGTCGTAGGAGCACGTAGCAAAGTAGTAACCGTGTGGGGAGAAACGAACATCCCACACGGGGAACAAGTGGCCTTTGTATACGACGACGCATGTCCAAGTGTGTAGTGACCACAGGCGAATGGTGGTGTCTTCGGAGCAGGAGAGAAGCAGATTCTTCTCTGGGGCAAATGCGCAGCGGTAGACTGGACCGCTGTGGCCGTAAAAGATACGCGACGTTTCCGCCGTCCGGTCGTCCATCATGCGCACGAGTACGTCCTCGGCATCCTTGTCGATTTCCTTGAGTTGCTCGGCTGATTTCATCTCACGCAATTTGGCTGGAGTCAGAGACCATACCTTAATGCTGGAATCAGTGAATCCCACTGCTAGCATCGAGGAATCCTCTGAGATTTCAGCACATGTGACGCTGTTGCCCGCGTTCAGGATGGTGTAAAAGCACACTGAGGGCAGAGAGTCTTTTCCAAGCTGAACTCGCTTTGACGACTCGCGGAGGGCTTTTAGCTTCTCGACTTTATCCGCGTCTTTGAGCTCGGGCAGTGGGATACGATCATGAGCAGGAGCGTTTGGGTCTGACTTGGATTTCTTAGAGAACAGCGGGTCTTTCTTGGGTTTCTTTTTCTTCGGCCGGTCTGGGGCGTCCGGATCGTTTTCGTCCTCTTCCTCGGGCGCAGGATTCGCTGTTGTCGTGGTCAAACTTTGGAAATCCACTTCTTTGAGAAGACCGTAGTAAACGCGAACTTTGTTATCTTGGCGCCTTGCTTCGCCGGTAATTGATCCAGCGGTGGCGTCGCATTGTGCTTTGCTTCGTGCCGTTCCTTCGTACGTATCGAAATGTAGGTATTTGCTCACAATCTGGGAGAGTACCTCGAGTTTTCTGTCCTGAATGTGCCGTTTAAAGAGTGAATGCGAGTCTCTCGACATGCGGATGATAAATTTGTCGTTTTCCATCGCCGACACAAGGTCGTTGTTTTCCATTTGTGAGCGTTTCGTGATTAGGAGGATGTTCTGCAAGTCTTCGTGATAGTAGTTGTCCAGACCAGGGCCATATTTCTCTACGAACTTCCGTGCCTGCACTTCATAACCGTTGTAGACCAGTTTGAAATAGATTTGCACCAGAATCGGGTAAAGCACCAGGGACAGTTCGTGCTTATAGATGTCCAGTGATTCCTCAACAAAGTTTCTCAGATCCCCGAAGGCATTCTCGTACAGTTCGGGGTCGCCGCCACTGCCCGATGTTGGTTGTTGCTCGCCATCGAGTAGGTGGTTCAGATCGACTTCGTTTACTTCTGCATCGATTTCCTCCTTAAGATTGGCTTCCTGGCGAAAGAGTTCTTCGGTCTGCTTGAGATTGTACTTCTTGATGAGCTTGAGAACAGCAATGAGGTCGCGTTTATCCTGTGACAGACTCATAATACCGATTATCGATGGGTTGCTCGCTCAACGGGGGGAAATGCTACTTTTTTATGTGAATATTTCACTAGAGATTGTTTTTGTTTATCTTGGACTACGAACTGACTCCGAGAACATGCAAAAATGAACTTTTCAAAACCGCTTTTGTAGGCGTACTAATTTGAAAACAAATTGCTCCTTCGCTATATATGCGAACATTTTCGGTGACGTTTCTGTGCTTGACATTGTCAGCATTGCCAGATGTGAGAACAAAATGATGATGCGTTCGACAGTAAGAGACGAAAATTCGTTAAAGGGACATTTTATTACCGTTGAAAAATTTCTTTCGCAATATGTAATTGCGTGGAGATTGAGACGCTTTAGTTACACAATGATGGGAGCGATGCCGGAAACTCTGTCATCTGTTCTCGCTATAATATCGTAAAATAAATTCACAATTGTGCGGGGAAATATGGCAATTTTTTTGACAGCAAGTCTCAGTTGTGTCTCAGTCTCTTGCGAATTAGGTTTTAATTACAAGAAAATTAAGAAAAGTTGTGGGTAGTTTAGAAACGAGACAACGAGTCACGCACTGCCTGTGTGTTTGCGAGTTACATATGTATTTGAAACTCGCGCTAGACACGCTCTCGCCTCGCCGTCTCGCGGCATTGATAATCAAAACAACTGTCCGAGTGAGTACAGGAAAATAAACGTCAATTTGACAAAGGCGGTGTGTTTTTCTTTTTTTTCTGGTAAGAAGGTGGAAAGCATCGAAAGCCAGTGTGTGAGACTTTAACCCACTAAAGCCACCTCCTGCTTCTAGTCCCCGGTCCTCCACGGTACCGCAGTAAGCATGTCGTCTTGGGGGGGACTTCCGTAGCTCTCGTCTTCTCTCCACGCATTTGCGTTTGGCTCTGTGTCAAGTCTGGAGATGTCCTGACGGGCGTTGTTAGTTTATGTCTGTGTCGTTGAATCGTTCGTCCGCGTGTCAGTGTACGTACTTTGTAATATGTTTACTTGCCCTTGTGGATGCATGTATCTGCGTATGTGTGCCTGTACAGCTGCGTAGTCGCTCGCTTCCACTCTGTTGGCGTTTTCTTCCCTTGCTCTTCTTTCTCACTCAAGTCTGCCTAGGTTAGGTTAGGTATATGGGTGCCCTATTGACGTAAAGTCAAGGCTCACGTAGACAACGTTGAGTCCATTGTGCCCATCTGTTTTGTTTAACCCGTTGATACCTATTGATTTACCGTCGAGCTGAACCAGCCAGACGAGGATAAAAATCCCAGTATTCTGTTCAGCCCGATATTACCTACCTCTTCTAGTCCCGAAAGGAAGTATCTTCCCGGGAAATAATCCTTTGACGAACGGACTCAATTTCCTCTTCGTCCCTGCAGCTTCTGCAGAAGTCATTGTAGGACTGGCCTAGTCGAGCTGCATGATAGGATAACATGCAGTGCCCGGTGAGGGCACCGACTGCCAGTCGAATGTTCCCACTATTGAACTTCAGCAGATTTTCCGTTCTTTTCTTATCATAGACGGGCCAAGTCGATTTCGCCGTTGCGATGTATCTAAGCGACACCAGCGCTTATTGGCTTTCACCAATAGCTCCGTCTGTATCTCCCTGTAGAGCGCACTGAGTGGTGTTTTGGCCTCAGCTGAGATCTGCGCAATGTTAGCACCTGATCCCACCCTAGCCAACTCGTCCGCCCTCTCGTTTCTGGAGATATTCATATGACCAGGTACCCAGCAAAGGGTCACCTCATTTACATTGGATGTCTCTTCTTACTTCTCCTTGCAGAGTTTGACGAGTTTGGATCTTATCCATGCTGCCTGCAGAGCCTTAATGGCTGCCTGGCTGTCAACATAGATGCTGATCCTTTTTCCTGTAATATTCTCTTTGCTGATCAGGTCCGCCGCCTACTTGATAGCGAAGACCTCAGCTTGGAAGACACTGCATCCATCATCAAGCCTGTAGGAGCGATGCATATCTAGTCTGCCTAACTCCTGGCATATGTCTTTGGCATAAGCGCTCGCTGCTTTCCACTTGCTTTCCGTTTCTAGCATATGGTGTACTAAGTTCTCTGGGGTTGGTGTTTCACCCAGTACTCCTTGTAATGCTTCTCTTTGTAATTGCAAACGTGGGCAGTGGAAGAATACGTGCTTCGCGTCTTCAGGGATATTTCTGCACGTTGGGCACGTGGGGGAGTCGACCTTCCTGCACTTGTACAGGTATGACTTGAAGCAACCATGTCCCGTAAGCAGTTGGGTGAGGTAGAAGTTTACTTCACCATGTCTGCGATTCATCCAAGCCTCTATGCTCGGGATAATGCGATAAGTCCAACGGCCCTTAGTTGAGAGGTTCCTGCGTTGTTGCCACTCAGCTAGGCTTCTACTTCTTCCTCTTGTGTTTGCTTCAGCATGGGTTAGCCGTTCCTCCTGTCTATTCACTACAAACTTTTCCTGCAGTTCTTTCGCGAGTATATCAATAGGACACGTGTCTGCTATGACGCAGGCCGCACTGTGGAGGTGACTACATTGGTTTAAAGTAGTCTACGGCTGTATCTTGGCCCCCCTAAATTAGGCATGATCCGCGCAATAGAGGTACTCACACGAGAGGATTTGTTGCTTACATACTCCACGTGTTCTTTAAATGTAAGTCTTGAGTCGATCATAACGCCAAGATATTTGATAGCTGGCTTAGGTGTTATTTCACGCCCACCCACTGCGAGCGTGACCGTCTCTCGTTTCTTTCTGCTTGTGACGAGGACCGCTTCGGTTTTTTGTTCAGCTAGCGTAAGGCCGACTGACGTTAGCCACTGTCGAAAAGTCAAAATGGCTTCGTTGCTAATTTGAACAACTTCTTCCAGTAATTTTGCAGTGACCACTATTGCGATGTCGTCCGCAGATCCGACAATTTTAGCCCCAGCTGGTATTTCAAGTCGGAGTACGCCGTCGTACATCAGGTTCCACAGTATCGGACCCAGAACTGAGCCCTGGGGGACTCCTCCAGTTACTGCATATTCCTTCACACCTTCGTCTGTTTCATAAAGCAACACCCTATGCCGGAAGTAGTTTCTTAAAATTTCATTGATGTAAGTTGGTACCCTCATATTTCGGAGTGCTTCAAGTATATGTTTCCAACTCACCGTGTTGAACGCATTTTTAACGTCCAGTGTTATGACGCAACAGTACTGTTTTGCGCCTCTCTTCCATCGTCTTCCTTCTATGGACTTTTTCGCAGTGTCGACTACTTCCCTAACGGCATCCACCGTCGAGCGTGCTTTCCGGAAGCCATACTGGCGTGCTGATAGTCCGCATGCTTCTTCAATCGCAGCTTCCAATCTGTTGCTGACGATGCGCTCCAGAATTTTTCCGGCCGTGTCCAACATACAAAGCGGGCGGTAAGCTGACGGATCGCCCGCGGGTTTACCCCCCTTGGGTAGCAGCACGAGCCTCTGTTTCTTCCTTTCTTCCACTGTTCAGGAAAAACTCCCTCACTCAGGCAGGCGTTGTAGATGTCAACAAATAGATCCATTCTGGTTTTAATCGCCGCTTTCAGGGCGACATTGGGGATCCCATCTCGTCCAGGGGCTTTTTTGTTTCCGAACCTTTTACATGACACAAGGATCCCTTGTGGAGTTATCCTAGGAACTTGCTGGGCTGCTGTCGCCGACTCGTCATCCAATGGAATTACCGGCTGCCGTGGGAATATACATTCAACTATTTGTTCCACATCTGTACGTGTGGGAGATGGTGCTCGAAAAACTTTCAGTTTTTTCAATACCACTTGGTACCCTCTCCCCCAGGGATCTTTATCCAACCCGTTGCATAGCTCGGCGAAGCTCGGACGTTTACTCATGACAATTGCCATTTTAAACTCTTCACGCTGCTTTGTATCGATGGTGAAGTTCGGTGGTGCTGTCCCTTCCTCTGCTGCGCTGGTACTTTCTCCTTGTGCGGTGACATTTAGCGCGTAGCAGCGCAATATCCTCATTCCCCCAGTAATCTGGTGGGTAGCGTGTATTTGTTGGTCTTCCTGCCATGGATGCGTCGCATTCCATTGCGATGTAGGCAGTTAGCTGTGTAGACTTCTCGTTGGCAGTACCCGTCAAAGCAGCATCCGCAATCATAAGGGCGAAGGCCTCTTCGTCGAATGAATTTGTCTTCCACCCTGGTTTGTTGGCTATTCTCCTCAGTGCATTTGTTTGTTGCCTTCCTTCCTTTGTGATTTCACACAGTATAGCTTGGTGGTCACTGTGGGTGTAGAGGGGACAGACCTTCCATGTTGTTTTCCGAGCAAGGCTGCTGCTTACAAGAGTAAGGTCGATTATCGAATCCACCCCATTTCTGCAAAATGTGTGCTCCTTACCGCTGTTTAGGAGCACTACGTCGAGGACCATTAAGGCTTCCAGTAGATTGCTTCCCCTAATGCTCGTCCTTGAGCAGCCCCATTCTCTGGACCAAGCGTTAAAGTCCCCACCTATGAAGACCGGACTCCGTCCTCTGTCATCCATTGCCAACCTACTAAGGAAGCTATCAAAGTCCTAGATAGTAAGGCTCGGAGGAGCATAACAGCTGTAGATATGATAGCCATCAATTTTAGCCCGAACAAAAAATGTGTCAGGTATCAGTTCCGTTTCTTGGAAGGGCTGCTTACCGCTGGTCCATATTGCGGCCTTGCCTGAGGTATCCGCCGTCCATACATCTTTATCATATTGTCGATATGGTTCGCTAAGGATTGCGACATCTATCTCTAAGTCGCGAATTGTTTGCGTAAGAAGAGCTTAGGCCGCTTCGCAATGGTTTAGGTTTAGCTGTAGTGACAAGAGTCAACTGACACAGGAGTTCAAGCCATCATTCACGTTATGTGTTCACCGATTGACTCCTTCGTGCACTGTGCAATCGATGACCAAAACTCATCAGAAATCACCTACAGCGATGATGCACATTTCGGGCCAACGATAATATCAAGAGCAGCCAATGCCGATGCATACCCAATAACCGGCCAAGTGCGAAATGAAAAATGAAAGAGACGTTGTATGTTACCTCATCACATTAAAACGGCTAATCTGTTTGAAATGATTTCTTGCATGGTGACAGATCTTGGTTGCAGGCAGGTTATAGGCATATTACTTTGATGATTAAAAATCTCCATGATGAAATAGTTGATCATCAAAGTGTCCATTGAATTCAAATCAATTATCTTACTTGACAGCAAGGAGGTGAAAAGGTGAATAACAATAATTAAAGGAAAAAGGTTTGCAGCTAGGATTACTATATTGTTACGAAATTAATTCCACATCTGACACCAAATGTTGTGAACTGAATACCTCTGCGGATATCAAATGTTACGAAAAGTACCACGAGTTCAGAATTGCGTTCGAATCACTGGATTGCGATGAACTACAACTATTTGATCTTCTATTATTTCACCTCAGATCAATTATCTGAGCACTTCACCACTTTTATTGTTACAACCTTTTACACACACGTTACACTTGATTACGCACACTTTACTATTCCACCACAGATCAATTATCTGTGCGCTTCACATCTCGCTAGAAGGCTTGATTATTGACCGATCACTCTTTACTGAATCCCGGGAGCTGAATGAATGTCGAGGGCGAGCGTTCGCGCTTATATAGCCCTCGGTCCACTTTCTCGTATGTTCACCGTCAGACTTTCTCCTTTGGAAGTTTCTAGAATGCTCTGGCTGCTCTGGCATTCAGCAGTATGCCGTCGAAAGTTACCATCATTTCCATTTCAACTTCATCAGAGCATTCGAACTTCAACAGCGAAATTCGAACATAACCGTCGGTTCGTGTCTCCGTAACACTGCCCTCCTCCTAAACTTGTTCGTCCTCGAACAAGCGATTTGATCCTTCTCCGTAGTATGGCGCTAACCTCTCTGCGTGGACAATCATACACTTCGCCCGTCTGTTTCCCGTCTGCTGTATTCGATATACCACATCGTTAAGTTTCTTGATGACCTCATATGGCCGTCCCAGGCTGATTGCAATTTGGGGCACAAGACTTTTTTTCGTTCTGGTTTGTACAGCAATACCAATTGTCCTGTCTCGAATCCCGAAGAGTTCGCCCTTAAGTCGTATCTTGCCTTCATTTTATCGCTGACCAAGTTCAGTCGCTCCCGGATGAATTGATGTATAGAGTTTAGCTGCTTCTTCTTTTTCGGTTACGAAGTCCACGCCGAACTTCAGATCCGATGGAAGTCGAGATCAGTTCCAAAAAGGGCCTTAGCTGGTGTTATCGCCGTTGAATTGTGCTGCGCCGATCGATACGCCATTAAGAAACGGGGAAGACGTTCATCTCAGTCCTTCTGATCTTCGAGGACGACTTTTCTCAAGTATTCCTCCATCGTTCGGTTGAACCTTTCGACCATGCCACCAGATCTTAGGTATAATGGTGTTGTCCATGTCTTTCTGATACCTAGTATGTCGCAGAGTTCTTTGATCACCGACGACTCGAAGTTCCTTCCTTGGTCTGAGTGCAGTTCCAGCGTTACTCCATAACGCGCAACCCACTTATTCACGAATGCTTCCGAGATGGTTTTGGCCTCTTGGTTCGGTATGCAAAACACTTACAGCCATTTGCTGAAGTACTCGATCACCACCAGCGCGTATTTGTTTCCAGCGTTAC
Source organism: Eumerus sabulonum (assembly GCA_951905685.1). NCBI lineage: Eukaryota > Metazoa > Arthropoda > Insecta > Diptera > Syrphidae > Eumerus > Eumerus sabulonum. Next base: position 109,589,179 of record OX645062.1, on the reverse strand, counting down.
TCATTGGGAATGGGCCTGCAATGCCCATAGCGACACGTTCGAACGTTCCTCGAGTTTTTCTAAGTGGCCCCTTTGCCTTCGCACACTGTTCATACATGCGAATGAAATTTGTGACCTATTCATGGCATCCTACCTAGTAGAAACGTCTCTTAATCTTTTCTACAGTCTTGTTAAGACCAAGATGACTCCAGCTTGGTCCCTCGTGGTATTCTTGGATGACTTCGTCGACTTGTCCCTTTGGAATTACCAGCGGATCGTTTACAATGTCCCCGTTCGCACTTTCTCAACTGCGGTAAAGGCAATAGTCCTTTAGCTTCAAACGTTGCCATTGAGCCCAGTAAACTTTTACGATTGGGTTTTCAATGGATATTTGCTGCCATGTTGGCCGAGAACCTCGTTATTGGTAGTCGATGATGACTGCCAGATCGACATCTTTTCGCTGCTTTCTTCCGACCTTCTCGACAGTCCAGGAATCCTCTGGCAGCACATGGAAACGACAGATGTCGGTGACCTGTTCCTTGGTTTCCGCACGTGAACAATGTTTGCATTCAACATCGCAAGGTCGCCTCGATAATGCATCCGCGTTTCCATGATTGTTTCCCTTACGGTGTTCGATACTGAAGCCATAACTCTGAATCCTCTCTATCCATCTAGCAAATTGGCCTTTCGGGTTTTTGAACTGTAGCAGCCACCTCAACGCTTCATGGTCCGTCTTAAGATGAAAAGTCTGGCCATAGAGATATTTGTGGAAATGTAGTAAGCGATGACCCGTTCTCGTCCGTCAATCATTTGAGAGAGTACTCCTCCGATTCTATGTCCGCTCGCATCGGTATCCAAAATAAACTTTTCTCCCGGGGCAGGATATGCGAGAATCTGCGCACTGCAGAGCAATTCCTTCAGGTGAATGAACGCCTCCACCTGTGGCTTCTTCCACTTGAATGGTCGATTCTTTTTGGTGAGCTTGTGCAGACTGCTGGAAACGTTTGCAAATCCTGGGACGAATCGCATGTAACATGTGCAAAGTCCCAGGAATAACCTTAGCTCATGAAGATTCTTCGGCCGTGGCCATTCCTTGACCGCCGAGATTTTGTCTTCATCTGTATGGACTCCTTCTGCAGTCACCACATGAAGAGCGAACATTTCTTCGGGCTCAATTCCAGTCTGGTTGATGGAATATGCGCCTTCAAACTTCTTAAGGTGATCGTCGAAATCCTTGCCCATGACTCTTGTGTCATCCAGATAGACAAGGCAAGTCCTCCAGTGAAGTCCTCTTAGCACCCGGTTCATAAGTCTTTCGAACAGTATTGTTGCGGAGACACAAACCGACGGTTATGTTCGAATTTCGCTGTCGAAGCTCGAATGTTCTGGTGAAGTTGAAATGGAGATGATGGTAACTTCCAGCGGTATACTGCTGGATGCCAGAGAAGCCGAAAGTCTGACGTTGAACATTCGAGTAAGTGGACCGAAGGCTACATAAGGGCGAACGTTCGCCCTCGGGAGCATTCAGTTTCCGGGATTCAGTAACGAGTGATCGGTCGGTAATCAAGCCATCTAGCGGGATGTGAAGCGCTATAGTAAAGTGTGTGTAATAAAGTGTAACGTGTGTCTAAAAGGTTGTAATATTAAATAAAGGTGAAGTGCTCCGATAATTGATCTGAGGTGAAATAATAAAAGTGTGAGTGTGTTGAATTCGAATAGAAAGTAGACAGCGTAGCTTATCGCAATCCAGTTATGCGAACCCAATTCGGACTCGATTCGAATAATTCGTGTCCGAAGTGGGATTGCGAGTAAACGAGTGAAAAGCTTATTCGAATTGTAAACTGAATTATCGAAAGATTGCAAGAAAATGGTGAAATTAGAGAAATTGACCATCGAATAGTTGAAAAGAGAGCTGGATGCTCGGGAACAATCCACAGTGGGAAGTAGAGCCAACCTAGTGGAGAGACTCCGATCAGCGTTGGAGGAAGAAGATGTTGACTGGGAGAATCATGAGTTTGGTGTGGAGAAGACGTCGACATCCAGTGAGCCAACATTCGATATGCAACAAATTCTGGCGGCTATGAATGCTATGACTGCTTCAATAAGCCAGAAACTAGAGGCAACCGTACATCAAAAGTTATAAATAAGTAGAAAGTTGGAGGAAAATTCCACTTCCTTAAACTAGAAGTTGGAAGAGATGCTAGAGAACACTCGAGAAAGCTTAAGAAACATCCAGCAGTCCGTCGACGATCGATTCCAGAGCGTCGAAGAGAGAATCGAGACACTAGAATCAAGGTTTGAAAAGAAGGTTAAAGATCTCGAAAATAATAAGGAAAAGAGAATCGAGACACTGGACAAGAAGGTTCTGGATTTAGAGAAAACTATCCAGAACGTTCAGAACCAGGGAACTGTCGTACCGGCCGCAGCATCGAAATTCACAGCTCCCAACTTAGACAGCACAAGCGCGTTTAAGATCTTTAAGCCCCAAGACAACAGCGGATTGGAATCAGTGGGGAGAAGAAACCGTGTGGCCACGCTAGTCATTTTTCTTATAGGTGAAGCAGCTGATGTACTACAGACCATTTCGTAGATCCAGAGAGGGAACTACACAGCCATCTGGGATGCTCTTCATCGAAGATACGGCAATGAGCACATGCAGGAAACGCACAAGCTAGAGCTTAAAGGAAACGAGACCACCTAGCAGTATGCTGCCAACATCGAGAGGCTGTCTCATCTAGTCTACGCGGATGTTCCAATTGATGTGGTGGAGAAACTGAAAACGGATTCTTTCATCCAAGGGCTATGGGACCCCGATACGCAACGAAGCCTGATTCTCCTGCCGAAGACATCTTTTAAGGAGACAGTTGCCAGTGCTCTCGCATGTGAAACATCGCTCTTAATATGCCGACCCTCCATCAAATTACGGCGCATATCTGAAAACCAGGATGGTTCCAGAACAACAAGGGCGAGTTGGAGTGGTTCGTTCCCGGGTAGATGCTACATCTGCAACCAGCAGGGGCACAAAGCGAGAAATTGCCGTCTGGGAAGAAGGTATCCAAGGTCTGATTCGCCAAAAGGAGATCAAGCGAGAGCACGCGAATACCGGAAGGGAAGCAGTCATGAAAACGTGGGTGCCTTGTCGAGGCAACATCACGACGTTGAGCGTAAAAGTCGTTCAAGGGCGGAAACCAAGGACCAGGTCACCGAGATCCGTCATTTCCATGTGCTTCCAGAAGATTCCTGGACTGTTGAGAAGGTAGGAAGAAAGCAGCGAGAAGATGCCGATCTGGCAGTCATCATCGACTACCAAGAACGAGGTTTTCGAACAAATTAGCAGCAAATATCCATTGAAAACCCAATCGTAAAAGCTTACTGGGCTCAATGGCATAGTTTGAAGCTAAAGGACTGTTGCCTTTACCGCAGGTGGGAAAGTGAGAATGGGCACATTGTAAACGATCTGCTGGTAATTCCAGAGGGACAAGTCGACGAGATCCTACGAGAATACCACGAGGGATCAAGCGGGGATCATCTTGGTGTTAACAAGACTGTAAAAAAGATTAAGAGACGTTTCTACCGGGTGGGATGCCATGAGTCGGTCACGCGTTTTATTCGCAGATGTGAAAAGTGTGCGAAGGCAAAGGGGCCGCTTAAGAAAACTCGAGGAAATATGCAGTAGTACAATGTTGGAGCACCGTTCGAACGTATCGCCATGGACATCGCAGGCCCATTCCCAACGAGCAACGCGCAACGCGAAACAGATACGCGCTGGTGGTGATCGATTACTTCAGCAGGTGGCCTGAGGTGTTTTGCATCCCGAACCAGGAAGCCAAAACCATTTCGTATGCGTTAGTGAACAACTGGGTTACGCGTTATGGAGTACTAATGGAACTGCAATCAGACTAAGGAAGGAACTTCGAGTCGTCGGTGTTCAAAGAACTCTGCGACATGCTAGGTATCAGAAAGACACAGAAAACACCATTACACCCAGAATCTGATGACATGGTCGGAAGGTTCAACCGGACGATGGATGAATACTTGAGAAAAGTGGTCGATGGAGATCAGAAGGACTGGGATGAACATCTTGCCTTTTGCTTATTGGCGTACCGTTGGGCACAGCACAATTCAACGGCGATAACACCAGCTGAAGCCATTTTTGGTACTGATCTCCGACTTTCATCGGACTTGAAGTTCGGCGTGGTACTACCGATAGCTAGCGGCAGGGTGGAATTCGTAGCCGAAGAGAAGGAGCAGCTGAACTCTATTCATCAGTTCATCCGGGAGTGACAAATTGAAGGCGAGATACATAATGCGAACACTTCTGGATTCGAGCCAGGACAATTGGTATTGCTGTACAACCCACAACGAAAGAAAGGCTTGTGCCCCAAGTTGAAAGCAGCCTGGGACGGGCCATATGAGGTCATTAAGAAACTTAACGACGTGGTGTACCGAATACAGCAGACGGGAAACAGACGGGCGAAGTATAAAATTGTCCACGTAGAGAGGTTAACGCCATATTATGGAGAAGGATCCAATCGCTTGTTCGAGGACGAAAAAGTTTAGGAGGAGGGCAGTGTTGCGGAGATACAAACCGACGGTTAAGTTCGAATTTCGCCGTCGAAGTCTGGTGAAGCTAAAATTGAAATTATGGTAACTTCCAGCGGCATAATGCTGAATGTTAGAGCATTCGAGAAAGTGGATCGGGGCTATATACGCGCAAACGCGCGCTTTCGGGGGCACTCAGTTTTCGGGACTCAATAACGAGTGATCAGTCGGCAATCAAGCCATCTTTCTTTTTCGACAAAGCCTCATCACCGAAGGCTTTCTGCAGATTCCTCAACGAATCAAAAGCTGATGATTCATTACACAAGCAAAATTGAATGCAAATTGCTTGCTCAACACATTTAAGCTAGACATTCTGTTATCTAAGAGCTAGAAAAACTTCATACCTCTGCCATGGCCATGCCAGCTTTTTTAAAGAAATAATTTGAGAACAAATTAGTTTTTAGTTTTTACTGTACACGCGTACACTCCGAACCGAATGTCGTGTGACAATTCGTTGACAGAAAACATAAAAGTGAATTGTCGCCGCAGCTGTTGACGTTTATTTTCTATTGTGAAGAAGAGAAAAAACCAGAAAAAACGCAGCAAAGAACTCGACGTACATATTTGTCAAATTACTCAGTCACTTTGCAATATCCAAATTGCGTATTTCGGTATTTCACCAGCTCAAGCTCAGTACACGAATGGAAAACATGTAAAAAAGCACATCAAGAAAGACAACAATCCGTGTCCGTACAGAGAAAAGATTCACATCATTGACCTGAAACTGCAGAGCTATAAATAAGAACATTATCAGAAACCAAACAGAGCCTTCAACAGAGTGTTGCTTTCGTTCGTTTTTTCAATGTTTTAACTTTACAACTCGGTGAGTAATCGTGTGCCCAGTGTAGACCACCGTGCACGTAAAGCCCGACTGGAATTCGTTCTTAGATAACAATGCAATTGGAATTCTTTTTTCTCTGCTTTTCTCTATCATTTTCGGTGTTGATTCACTGCCGCGTAGGCTAACAATACAATCATCACAATGCCGATCTTGTATAGTGTGGTGTCGCGCGGAACTACCGTACTGGCGAAATTTGCCGAATGTGTCGGCAATTTTGCCGAAGTGACGGAACAGATTATGTCGAAGATATCACTGGATAATCATAAGCTCACGTACTCACACGGGAACTATTTGATTCATTATATTTGCGAGAATAAGATCATCTATATGTGCATTACGGACGATGTAAGTTGGTTGCGTTTCTTCCGTTGTTGTTAAACGATTTATTCGCTAACGGGAATCTTCGTCTATTTCTATTTGTAGGAGTTCGAAAGGACGAGAGCATTTCTATTTCTAGCCGATATTAAACAGAAATTCATCCAGACCTATGGCCTGACCGTGGCTACAGCCATTGCGTACGCAATGAATTCGGAATTCTCACGAGTACTCGCACAGCAAATGGTTTTCTTCAGTCAGTCGCGTGAGGTTGATGCAATTTCAAGGGTACATGGACAAATTGATGAACTCAAGCATATAATGGTGAAAAATATTGGTAAGTTGCTATGGGGGTAGTGGTGATGACTGCATGCAATCTGTAGTCTGTCTTGTTGACTTGTTGCATTACGGGGGTATTGAATTACTGGAAAACTCGTTTGCGGTTTATGCCAGTGTGGTCTAGATTCTCTTTTATATCGCTACGTTAGAGGGGTGTTAGTCGAATTAGACACCTGTAAGCAGATTCATATAGGAAGCTTGATTCGCATTTGTTTCCTTGTTGATCACACAGCCTGGTTTCCGTGAGGTTGGTGGTTTTGCTTCTGGTGCTTGTTTACTGTCGCTTTTGTAGGGGTTAGCAACAGACTTCTATTAAATCCGGTCACAGTTTTGGGTCAATGCATTATAAAACATCGGATGGGTCGATAAGGAGCGTTCAATGAATTGACAAGTGTGAAGGTTGCACATAGAACACAGAAGCGGGATTGTGCTTTCGGAATCTAATACCACAATGATCTCATATTAAAATTGCTCGGTTGTGAGGTAATTTTCATATATGAATCGAATGAGCGACTATCGGACACTTGTACAAAGCAACTCAGTCAATTGCAATCATTTTGCTAACGTTCGTAGTCACTTCACCACTTTTTCTTACAGCGATCATTCGTTGCAATGATTTTCTCGCAACACTGCAACACTGAGTTTCGAACAATATTGTTAGCATCCTACCACTCAAGTTCCTCTCGCTTTATATACATTGTACTTCGTATAGCTGATTCATCTCTTCAGATAAGATTAAAAAATACCCCGGCGATCGTAGCTCACTCATGCGTCATAGTACAGGGATATGGATGTGTTAGAGAATACTTGGCTTCTCGATAATCACTCTAGCACATAGGAACCACAATTGATAAGGGTCAGTACTGGGCTGAATGGTATGCTGTTCAACTAAACTATTTTAAGGCCAAAGTGATTCCCTGAGGTCTCTATGTGCAAGAAGAACGTACGCAGTAGAAAGTACAGAGAACAGGCAAACAACTCGTAATCCATGCAATTTTGTAGTAGTGTTCTATCTTCTCCGAGACGTCGACGTTATAATAATAATTGCCCTGACCTTCCGGCCGATGGTCAATACGTCTGAAGAAACCCATTCCTTTGACGGCACCTTGTGCCCTGTTGTAAAGTGATTAATCAAGGTTTCGTCTTCAGTGATTATTCAATTCCGCATTTGATATTGTTGGTCTATGCTTCCTCTGTAGAGTCGACATCTAGGCTACTGATTGCCACGATACATGTACGGTTTATTCTATGTCTTTTCATCCGCATTCACTTTTACTTGCTCACACGTCTTTTCGTTCAATTTATAAAACAAATTTTTCCTTATGGGCATGTGAGCGAACGCCTCCTAACTATCCGTATTAAACCTACTCTTGGGAGCGTAGGTTCTCACTCCTACAGAAAGAAAGACGACAGACTCAAAGAGCAGTTCTACGACCTATTAAAACATACACTCAATGTCTCAGCTATGATATTCAGGTCCTCGGTAAGCACAGCCATCAAGATGCCACATACAAAAACGGATTCAGGCTAGTTGACTTTGTGACCGGGCGTAATCTTCTAGTAGTTAGTACACGAATCCTACATTTAAAAATCCATAAGTGGACTCGACGGCCTCCTGATCAATTAACCGTCAACTAAATCGCTCATGTAGTGATCGATGCCGCAGCTGATATGGCAGACACTGGAGTCGAGTAAGACCAGAAAAAGTTGACATCGGAAAGCTACAATTGCAAGCGACGACCAGGACTGCGTCTCCCTCAATCTCTACCAAGATCCGATAGAAACTTCATAAACCGTAAAGCATCAATGGACATGTTGTCCAAGTGCAATCAGGAATATCGTTTCTGATGTATTAGGTTTTAAGACTTTCGATTAAAGGAAACCCTCGGTTTGACGACGTGTGCAGACATCCTCATGTAGAAAAGGAGAATGCATCGGGCCTTATTGCATCGATGGACGTGAGCTGCTCATGAGCTCTATGGAGGAAAACGAAATAATATAAGAGGCGTGGGGTTAAGGAGATAACGAGAGGCTATCGAAGGAGTGAATGACGCAGGAATTATGTCTTATCAAAATTCAAAATCAACATATCAATGGTATAAAGGAGCGGAAGCGGATGCTAAGATTTTGGAAGGAGAACTTCTGCGGACTGCACTCGTATAACGACGAAAATAGTCAAAATACTGCTTTCAGGCGGAAGGAACCTTTCACCTTGGACGAAATGAAAGATAATTAACTTCCCACGACTTAAACGAGGATAAGGTTAAGGTAAGGCTATAGTCTGCCTAATTGAACTATTTTAAGCAGCCGAAAATGGCTTGGTTGGAAGTAAGTACCAACTAACTCTTGCCTAAGCCCGGCCTATAAGAGAGCAAATCCCATTGACAAGGGTTGTCAAAGATCTCGACATACACAAATCCACTACTCTCCAATAGTTCATGATAGCTGCCCTTTGAAAGAAAAGAATACCACAAAGTCTGTGCCCTGGTGAAACTCTAAACTGAGCAGACTAGGAATGTCCGCAAGACGAGATTTCAATAGGGCTAAAAAGACGGGTAGTTGGCAGCCTTATAAGAAGGTTCTTGTATGTATGTATGTTGGCGTTACAGTCCATGAAGAACCTGAGCCGAGCTTCTCTCAATCACCAATGTTGTGTGTGATTTCATTTTCACATAGGTGAAAGGGACCTACAGTTTTATTGCCGGTTCCGAACGGCGAATTTCGAGAAGCTTTTCATGAACATTTTACTACAGGGGGTTTTGTCAGAACCCCGCTGAGGAGAAACACCGTTGAAAACACGTTCGATGACATGGCTGTGTCGGGATTCGATCCCGAGTCATCGGCGTCAGGTTCTTAGCAACTATAATAAAGAAATCAGATCATCCAAGAGGAAATCGTGGAAAAACTATTGTGAGAACGTAAAAGAATCACCGGAAAAGGCAAGTGTTCGCGCTAAGTAGTGGCGAAAGTATAAAATAGAAAAATGCAACAAACAATGGCGGCAATCTCTCATCACGGATGATGACCAAGTCACCTATCTTGAAGTTTGAGCCGGAACGGACCCATTTCGATCGTTGTTGGAGCTGTACGAGATACTCAGAACTCCACCTTCGCCAAAAAAACTGTCTTAGACTTGACATTAAATGCCACCTGTTTAGTAAGGTCGACAAGGTTAGGCTCTGGGATCGTTTTCAAGGGCTATCCGATTAGAAAATGTCCTGGGGTTAGAACAAGGAAGGCATTTACATCAGAGGACATAGCGCAAAGAGGCCTCGAGTTTACGCAAGTCTCTATCTCGGCCAAAAGCGTTGAATACTTCTCAAAGGTCAATAGGTTGTCTCCTAATGTGCAACGCAAGTGATACTTCTCACGTTTTACTGCACATTCCCAATTGCCACCCATGTGGGGAGACGCCGCCGGCCGGCGGATTGAAATGCCACGTCTGCCAGATGGTTGACTAGCACCTCATCCTTGACGGCCTGTGTTAACTGGTTATTGAGTTATTTTTAGGCGCCGACGAAAGAACGGACAGTTGGCATCTTCGCGTGCTTTGAAAGCTGCTCGAGTATTTTACAAGAACCTTAAGACACGCTTGCGGTGACACGCTTCAACTTCCTTAGAGACGAATATCGCTCGATGAGTTCCCATATTGGCGATGTTTGTGACGTTCTTGCTATGTATAGACCGATTCTGAGCGTTGGTCTAAGTTGGTGTTGAAAATTTGCTGTTGCGGCCATAACGACTCGTGCTGAGTAAGCCAGCCAGGATCATCCCACCAGAGTGGATATTCAGCTAACCGATGTATTGAGTGCGTGCTAAAAAAAAGGATTGCTGGCTAGAAAGGCATGGTGGCTAGAGAGGTATATTGGCTAGAGAGACATGCTGGCATACTAGCTAGAGTGGGATGTTGGCTAGAGAGGTTATTGGCGATGCATGGAGAGGCATGCTGGCTGGAGAGGCATGATGGCTGGAGACGCATGATGGCTACAGAGGAATGCTAGCTGGAGAGGCTGGCAATAGAGACATGCTGGCTATAGAGGTATGTCGGCTAGAGAGGCATACTGAGTGGAGAGGCATGCTGGCTAAAGATGCATGATGGTTAGAGAGGCATGCTGGCTAGAGAGGTATGTTGGCTAGAGAGACTGGCTGGGATGTTGGCTAAAGAGGCATGCTGGCTGGAGAAGCATGCTGGCTGCAGAGGCGTGCTGGCTAGGGAGGCTTGCTGGCTTGAGAGACATGTTGGCTAGAGTGGAATGTTGCCTATAGGCTCATACTGACTGAAGAGGCATGCTGGCTAGAGTGGGATATTGGCTAGAGAGGTTATTGGCTAGAGACGCATGATGGCTGGAGACGCATGATGGCTAGAGAGGCATACTGGCTTGAGAGACATGCTGGCTAGAGTGGGATGTTGGCTAGGGAGGCTTACTGGCTAAAGTGGCGTGCTGAGTGGCATGCTTTTTTTATAATTCGCGCGGGTTCGAGGGTCATCCTCTAATTATGTTTGGCACACAACCTGAGCGGAGTGCAGATGGTTTAGGTCGTAGATTTTCGTTCACTACTCTCCAGGGGTGGTTGGCCTAGATAGGATCCGAGAGGAACTGCACTGCTGGCCAGAGAGGTATGCTGACTATAGGCGCATGCTGGCTAGAAAAGCATGCTGCATAAGGTTTAGGTTTATCCAGGTGGATGATTGCAGTTATCAAAAGAATACAAGGGAAACAGGAAAGGTTTAAGCCTAAATTCTAGCACAGGATACCAGTGTCTTGCTTTTCGTCACTATTAATTCAGTTTAAACACAGCCTTCGTAAGCTTAATCGAGCCTTGAAGGTAGTGTCTATTTGATTTTAGTCGACTCGTATGTGCAGGTGTACATATTTCGTTAGTAAATGAACTTGGAGGCACGACGTTCCATTTAAATCTATTTTGTGATCTTATTCCTTGCAGACAGCCTCAAGGATCGAGGAGAGAAACTTGAACTCTTGGTTAACAAAACCGAAAACCTTAGCAATAACGTAAGTTCGAATCATTTTACCCATATCACCCGTTTTATAATCATGCCCTTTCAGTCTGTAGCATTCCGGAAAGCATCACGTAACCTGGCACGACAAATGTTCTGGAAAAACATCCGCCTCTACGTGGTCGTCGGTGTTATAATCATATTCATAATCTACATCATCATTAGCATGGCATGTGGCGGCCTCGCCTGGCAAACATGCGTAAACTGAAATTGAGCAAAGCAACGATCCGACAAAAGACTATTCTCTGTTCGAACGTAACTTACTTCCCCAGACCTCAGCTCTGTTCAGTTTGTTTTTCCTCTTTTTCCTTAAACAGTAGGCAACATTACAACATCGTATTACTGTTGCTAGTAGTAGATCAATTCAATTATATACAACAACAACAATAACAAAAAAAAAAAGTGTCCAACTCCTTCCTTACCTTATTCTCTACCCGATACGCGGTATAGGAATCAAATGATTATTTTTCTATAATTATTCAATCTAAGTATAAACCAGCGGCGGGAGAATGTTATTTATTATGCGAATAGTTCACGTCTCATATAGCGGTCGAGTTGGTCGCTAAAGAATGGATGGACGTTCAAGAAAAATGTGTAAAAAAAGAAGAAACAGAAAATAGCGGTTAGAAAGTGGTAGTACGCTCGATGGTTATTCGCGTGATTTATTTTGTAATTGATATCTCGATAATATAAAAAATAAATTTATTTACAAAATTGTTACTTGTGCCTTGTGTTTTCGATGTCCTCTTTTGAGGAACGAATGAGAATATGGCCTCGGATACAAGGACGGGAAAAAGGACCACGGTTTGCGAGTATGCTCATGGAATGTGAGAACTCTCTACACACCTGGAGCTACTCATCAAGGCCCTCAAGCAGTATAAGGTGGGTATTACTGCAAATAAGCGATCCCCTAGCTGTGCTCCGCATCCAAGGCAGATTTTAAAACATCAGCCTCATAAGACTGCCAGAATCTTTGCCGATCATGTCTCCTCAAAGCTCTCTCAAAATCCGCCCACAGCAGCACACACAATAGAGCAGGAATGGGCTCATTGCCAGAGCGCCTTCAGAGATGCTGCCTCAGAGGTGCTGGGTTTCAAACAGCCACCACCTAGAAACCCCTGGTTCGATGAACAATGCGAACAAGCCCATGCAGCAAAACAAGAGGCATATAAGGCCGTACTGCAACGACGGACGAGAGCTGCTCGCGAAATCTATGAGCAGAAGAGAAGAGAGGAACACACGCTTTTCAGAAGAAAGAAGAGAGAGCACGGAAAGCGTGAGATCGAGGAGATGGAGAGATGCTTCCGCAGGAATGACGCCCGTAAGTTTTACAACAAGGTAAAACGAACATGCCATGGCTACAAAGCCAGAGTGGCGGCCTGCAGGGGTGAAAATGGAGAACTGGTAGTAGAGTCGCAGTCGATGCTGAGGATTTGGAAAGACCACTTCTGCAGACTGTATAACGGCGATGATAGACAAGATACCGCTGTCAGGCAGAACGAGCCATTCGCAATGGACCACGAAGTAACAGAATTCAGTCCACCCGACCTAGACGAAGTCAAAATAGCGATATCAAGACTTAAGTTTAATAAAGCCGCTGGCGCAGACGGCCTGTCTGCTGAGCTTTTTAAGGCGGCTGGAGATGATCTGGCAAGGTGCATGCACCATCTCATCTGCAAGGTATGGTCGGAGGAAAGCATGCCCGACGAATGGAATCTCAGCATCGTTTGCCCGATCCGTAAGAAAGGAGACCCCTATAACTGCGCCAACTATAGGGGAATAAGTCTCCTTAACATCGCGTATAAGATCTTCTCTGCCGTATTGTGTGAACGCCTGAAACCGTTTGTGGATAACCTGATCGGCTCTTATCAGTTTGGCTTCAGGCCAGGTAAATCCACAATAGACCAAAAATTTACGCTACGGCTGCTCCATTAAGGTCGGTAATGAGCAAACCGAGACCTTTGATGTTAAAAAAGGATTTAGGCAGGGCGACGCGCTGTCGTGCAACTTTTTCAACATCGTGCTTGAAAAGATCGTGCAAGAGTCACTGGCCAACACAAGAGGTACGATTTATTTCAAGTCTACGTAATTGCTTGCGTACGCCGACGACATTGACGTGATTGGACGGACACAGCGAGACGTCATTGAGGCCTTTGTAAGCATTGAGGTAGAAGCGGCTAAGATGGGTCTCAAGGTTAATGAGGGTAAAACTAAATATCTGCTTTCATCTAAAAGAGACGGACAACACCGACGTATTGGCCAGAACGTCACCATGGGCGGATATAACTTTGAAGTGGTCAAGGAATTCGTCTACCTTGGCTCACTGATTACCAGCGACAACAACACCAGCGCTGAGATAAAACGCAGAATCAGCCAACCGCTGTTTCTTTGGGCTCAAGAGGCAATTGAGAAGTAGAGCCCTCTCTCGGAAAACCAAGGTGACACTATATAAGACCTTGTTCATCCCATTCCTCCTTTACGGCGCAGAGGCTTGGACCTTAACAAAAGCGGATGAAGATGCCCTTGGTCGTTTCGAGAGGAAAATTCTGCGCACTATCTACGGTCCCGTTTGTTCAAACGGTGTATGGAGGAGAAGATATAACGAAGAACTGTACGGGTTGTACAGCGACATCGGCCTGGCACAACGTCTACGGATACAGCGTCTAAGGTGAGTAGGCCATGTAGAGCGCATGGAAGATACAGCTCCGACCCGAAAAGTCTTCGAATCCACTCCGGAAGGAAGGCGCGGCAGAGGACGGCCGCCTCAGCGGTGGCGCACGCAGGTGGAAAGGGACCTCAACCAACTGGGCGTGCGGCACTGGAAACAGCTGGCCAAAGACCGTGCCGGCTGGAGACGCTTGTTGGTTGAGGCTCAGGTTCACCACGGACTGTAGCGCCACCTAGGTAAGTGTTATGTATGTATAGTGTTAAGCAACCCAATGTATATTCTCTCTCTTTTTAGTCAGTCAATAAATGAACTTGAACTGGGTCGGTTGTCGTTTTGACTCATACAAAATAGTGGCGACGAGGATTAGTTATACAAAAAAAAAACGTTCACGCGTGTTCTATACAAAAACTGTGAAATTTCTTGTAAAAGAAAAAAAAAATTAAAATATTTTAAAGAACAATAACTAGAATTTGATTTAAAAGTAATTAGCCCAAAACTGTGGTTTAAAATATAAGGATTGTCGAAATCGAAGGTGATTAGAAAAAGAAAGGCACGTGATCATGGCATTAATAGGATCCATAGAACAATTCATAACTGGTGATGATTTCGATGATTATCTCGAAAGAATGGGTGAATTGTTTAAAGTAAATGGAGTTGAAGAGGACCGAAAAGTGTCTTTATTCCTCACGCTCGTTGGCCCGGAAGCTTATAAGCGTATAAAATCGATATTGATGCCTGAGAAACCGACCAGTAAAACATATAAGGAGCTCATAGAGAAGATCAAATCCCATTTTATTCCAACAAGAAACATTATTGCGGATCGTTTCAAGTTCTACAGTTACAGTCAAAAACAAGGGCAAGGTATAGCTGATTATATAATGAATTTAAAAATTCTGGCTTCCACATGTAGCTTCAACACTTTCCTACAAGATGCTCTACGGGATCGTTTAGTCGGTGGTATAAGAAATGAGAAGCTACAAACAAAATTACTCTCAACCACGAATTTGACGTGGGACTTAGCATGTGACATAGCCCAGTCATTCGAGTTAGTTGATAGAGAGCAACGTAATATGCACCCATCATTTGACGTCAACAAAATCGGGAACTATCAAAGTAAGCGGAGTGTTAAACAATGTCACAAATGCACCACGAAACATCCCACAAACAATTGTCCCGCTAAAAACTGGTTTTGCTTTGTGTGTGGAGTCAAGGGGCATTCGGCGAAGGCATGCCGTTCGAAACAAACAAAACAGAAGAGACCCCCCCGCTATAACTACAACAAACCTAGAAGCTGCGCATCAAACAACGATTCTACGGATATGAACGAGATAAATTACAAGCTCGGTTCCCTAAATTGGATTGACAGCAGGTGTGAACCAAAAAATATAGAGGTCGACATCGAAGATCACACTATTACTATGGAGGTGGACACGGGAGCGGTAGTGTCTGTAATTTCTAAAAACGATTATTTTTCTTATTTCTCTAATATTACCATAAATACTGATAATTATCCTCCTCTTCAGGTATTGACAGGTGAAAGAGTAATCATACATGGTGTAATAACTGTCACAGTGCAAAATACTTTCCATTTACCTTTAGTAGTGATCAATTCGGAAAGAAACTTTAAGCCTCTGGTTGGCAGGAACTGGATAGATGTAATGTTTCCTCGTTGGAGGGCATTTTTTGACAGTGGGGTCAAGGTAAATGTTTTGCAAAATAGTGTAGATTATGAATTTTTAGGGGAAATCAAAGAAAAGTTTCCAAAACTTTTTAAAATTTCAAACGAGCCAATCAAAAATCTTGAAGCAGAAATAGTTTTAAAACCAAATGCAAATCCAAAGTTTTTCAAGCCATATGCCACACCCATAAGCTTAAGAGCTGAGATAGAGAAAGAGTTGGACAGTATGTGTAAACAGGAAATAATAAAACCTGTTCGGTATAGTAAGTGGGCAGCCCCCATAGTATGTGTTCTAAAAAAAGATAAGACGGTACGGTTATGTGGAAATTTTAAGGTCACTATTAATCCTGAAGTGCAAAATGATGTGTATCCTTTACCCTTGATAGATGAAATTCTT